>OX465384.1:20360922-21680089 GCA_950005105.1 Lycophotia porphyrea | reverse complement strand
TTACGCATACCCTCCCGTCGGGGGACGGGAGGGGTATGTGGGACTCCCCGGGCGAACCCGGTATACCCACTAAAACGACCCAGCGCATTCCCGCTTCGTCAGAGTGGAGGGGGACTGGGAAACCGGCACAGCCTTTACTTCCAGTCCCCCGCCGACGATTGCAAGGCAAGACCCCTCACACCCTCACGGGTGTGGGGGGTCGGGAATGACCGACGGTGGTGACGGCTGCAATGCAGGCGGAGGCACCCCCGTGCCTGCCGCCCGCCCGTCACCATGAGGAGGGAGGGCACGACGCCTTCTCCCCCTTCTCCGTCTGCGGAGCGGCGCAGCGAGAGGGTCGTCCTCCCTCGCCCGCTCCGCCTCCTCCTTCTGCAAGAGTACGTCCTCGCAGAAGGAGGCTACTGCCGACCAGGCCTCCTCGCTCCCCAGCATGGCGTTTACCACGCCGGGAAGCGAGAGGTCCGGTCCGACCACCGCGGTGAGACCGCGGCGAGGCTCGGACCACGCCGGGCACTCCTCGAGGGTGTGCTGCGCCGTGTCCTCCGCCGCGCCGCAGTCGTGGCACGCCGGGGTTTCCTCCCTCCCGATCCGGTGCAGGTGCGATCCGAAGCATCCATGCCCAGACAACACCTGCACCAGACGGAAAGAGAGGAAACCGTGGGACCGCTCGAGCCAGCCCTGCAGGACCGGACCGAGCGCATCCAACGTCCGGCGGCCGAAGGCGGCGCTGGCGAGGTCCTCCGTCCAATGGAGGACGATGGCGTCCTTCGCCTCTCGCCGCACCGCCTCCCGCTCTTCGCCCATGGGGCGCTCCCCGAGCGCCTTTCGGCGCGCCGTCCACTCGTACACTCTGGCGAGCACCCAAGCCTCCAATTCCCATGGAGGGGTGCCCGCCAGAGCGCACGCCGCCGAAAAGCCCACTGAGCGGTAAGCCCTCGCCACCCGCTGTGCAATAGCCCGCTGGGGCTTGCGGATGGCGGTAGCATTCTCCCTCCTATGGAGGGAGTCCGCCCAGATGGGTGCCCCATATAGGGCCATGCTCCGCAAAATGCCGGCATAGAGGCGCCGGCACTTCGCTTTGGGCCCCCCCAGGTTTGGGAGGAGCCATGAGAGGGCGTCCGCGGCCTTCAACAGGCGCGTCGACAGCCCGCTGAAATGCGGGCCGAAGCGCCACCTGTCGTCCAGCACCAGCCCCAGATATTTCATCCGGGGCTGGACCCCTATACGGACGCCCTCCACGACGATGTGGCCGTCGGGAGGGCAGCGCTGCCGGGGACCGCGAAAGAACACGGCCTCCGTTTTGTGCAGCGCCACCCTCAATCCCAGGCGGCGGATCCTCTCTGCCACCAAGGATCCGCCAGCCGAGGCCAAACAAGCCGCGTCGGCGAAGTTCCTCCCCCGGGCAGTAAGGAGAGTGTCATCCGCGTAGCAGATGACACTCGTGCCCGGGAGGAGGGCTCCCCGCAAGAGCCAGTCGAAGCCGATGTTCCACAAGGGAGGGCCTAGCACCGACCCCTGTGGAACACCGGACTCTGCGCCGTACCGCCTCACCGTGGCCAGCCTGTCTACGAGGAGGACCTCTCGGCCCTCCAAGTAACTGGCCAGCAGGTCCCGCAAGTATTGGGGCACTCCGTGATATCGGAGTGCCTCCAATATCGTCGAGTGGGGGACGGAGTTGAAGGCGTTGGCAATGTCGAACGACACCGCCAGCACTCCGTCCCCCGCCTCCACCGCCTCCTTCACCTGGCCCTTGAGTAGGGCCAGCGCATCGATCGTCGAACGCCCACGACGGAAACCGAATTGGGCGTCCGACAGATCCGGCCCTACCCCCCTCAGGTGGCTTTCCAGTCTCCCGGCGACAATCCCCTCGAACATTTTACCGACCTCATCGAGTAAAACGATGGGCCGGTATGCCGAGGGTGAGTCCACCGGGCGACCCTCCTTTCGGAGGAGGCATAGCTGCCCCTCCTTCCACAGTTTCGGGAACCTCCCAGCCGTAAAACACAGGCTGAAGAGGTCCCGAAACCTGTCCTCCATTTCGGTGGCGGCGATCGCCACCAACCGCGCGGGGACGCCGTCCGGCCCGGGGGCGGTCCTCTTCGCGCGGAGGCTCAAAACCCCCGCGTAGAATTCCGCCGACGTGACCGGGGGCACCTCCGCCTCCGGTGGAGCCGCCCCTTGCGGGGGATCCATTGTTGGTGGGGCGAAGTCGGTCCTGCACGGAAACAGGGACCGAACCACCCCATCCAACAATGCCGGCTCGAGGGTCTCCGACAGTGGGGGACCATAGGGGCGGAGCTGATTCCGCGCCGCCTTGTACGGTCTCCCATAGGGGTCCCTGTCGAGACCCTCCAGCATCTCGGCCCTCGCCGAGTCCTGCGCAGCGCCCATTGCAGACTTGAGGGCCGCCGCAGCCTCTCGGTAAGAGGCGTACAGGCGGTCCTCCTCCGCCCGGACTCGGTTCTGGGCGCTGCGCCGCCGGCTCCGCGTGTAGGCCCTTCGGGCCGCCACGCAGGTGGCCCGGAGCCTCGCCAGCTCCTCCGTCCACCAGTACACGGCACGACGGGGAGGCGGACGGCGAGACCGAGGCATGCAGGAGTTGCACACCTCGGTCAAGGACCCCCGTAGCCGGACCGCTGCGGCGTCCACGTCCGGGGCCTCCTCGACAGGGGGAGGCGACAGCCAGTCCTGGAGGAAGGCAGCCTCCCTGGCTGCCTCCCGGTCCAGGCGGGTGAGCGCCCACCGCGGGAAGGGAGATTGCCCAGCGCGGGCCGTCCCCCCTCCCCGCTGTGTGGAGATGTCGAACCGCACGTAACGGTGGTCCGACAAGGTCTCCACCAGCTCCACCCGCCAGTTCACAACGCGGGCGGCCAGCGCGGGGGTGGCGAACGAGACGTCCACCACCGACCCGCCCTGTTGCCGCACACACGTGTGGACCGCCCCCCTGTTGAGGAGGGACACACCGCACGAGGCCGTCCAGAACTCGACGGCGCGTCCCCGGACGTTACAACCGGCGGCCGGGTTGCCCCAGGCCGCCGACTTGGCGTTGAGGTCGCCGAGCACCACGACCTGGCGTGGTGCCGCCCTCCCTACGACAGCAGTGAGGATCTCTAAGAAATCCTCAAAGTCCGAGAGAGGGCGGTTTGGGGAGAAATACACCCCCACTATCGCTATCTCTCCCCACGCGGCGGCCACGTATCCCGGTCCCCTCTCTAAGAGCGAGAGGGGAGGGGAGTCTGTGGAAGACCGCGCCACCAACGCCACTAGGCCATCCCGGTCGCCCAGCCAACGGCCAGGGACCGAGTATGGTTCGGCGACCACCGCCAAGTCCACCAACCACTCAGCCATGGTCTGCATCAGCAGATCCTGGGCTGTCCTGCAGTGGTTGGCGTTCGCCTGAAGGATGCGATGTTCGACTCTGGGCATTAGTCGGACATCGCACCCTCCTCCGCTGCCGCCGCAGGAACGGCGGCGTTAGCGGCAACAGCTGGCGCAGGCCCGGTCGGCGCCTGCGCTTTGCCACGCTTAGGGGGGGGATTGCACCTCCTCCCCATCGTGACGTGGCCTGCCAGGCGGCCACTGGCGGCACACACCGCGCAGTGCGGCGTCGCGGCCTGGCAGGAGGAGGCTTTGTGGCCCTCCTTGCCGCAGCGGTAGCAAGTGTCCGACCGATCCACTTTGGACGGACACAGGGGCCGGGTGTGGCCGATGCCGAAGCACCGGAAACACCTCAAAGGCTGGTCCTCGAGCGCCCTAACCGCACCCGAGCTAAAGCCGACTTGAAGCCGTCCTTTTGCAAGGACGGCTTTGGCAGCTGCGATTGGGCACTCGAGGCGGATTGAGCCCATTCCGCTGCGGCCGGGCCTTATCTCTCGGCTTTGGACCGCCGCTGCACCACAGCCCCCTACCGCTGCGACCGCCGCCACTACCTCCTCCTTGGTGACGGAGTCATCCAACTCCGTCACTTCGATGGCCGCCGACTTGACCGGCCGGGCCACCCTCGCCGAGTCCGCGATGACCTCTTGCAGCTTTGCTGCGAAGAGGTCCGCGTGGGCACTCCCCTCGGCCCCCGGGAACTCGAATATTCGAGCCCCGGCCTGGGTCCGCCGGCAGGACACACTGCCGATCCCCAGCTGAGCGGGATCGGCATTGCCACGCGCCCGCACCAGAATGGAGGCGTAGGTCTCCCCTCGCCCCGCAGCCTCCGCGGTGAGCGTCACCACGACGGCCGCGGTTTTAGGAGGGACCAACTTCCCCCTTCCCTTCCCCTTTCCCTTGCCGGTCGTCTGCGACTGGCTGGGAGCGGGGGTGGCGAGGACGGCAGGGACGGCCGCCGACGACTTTTTCCCCTTCCCTTTGCCCTTCTTCCCACGGCCCACCTTCGTCCACTCGTTGGACGGGGTGGTCGACGGAAGCAGGGCGTCTTCCGCCTGGGACGAGGACGGCCCCGGCTCAGACCGCCTTTCATCCGCCTGGGAGGAGGACGGCTCCGGCTCAGACCGCCCCTTATCCGCCGCAAGCGGCGGTCGGAGGCGCTTCTCCGGCAGGAGCCGGTCCTCAATTCCTGCTAAGCAGGCTCTTGTGAAGGCCCTCTCCTCCAATATTACCTTGCGGATGACATCCTCAAGGTTGGAGGAGGGGCCTCCTGCCGCCGGGCTCGCCTTGGCCCGTTGTGGCTGGGCCGAGACAGGGCCCTCTGCCACAGGGCTTGCCTTGGCCTGCTCTGGCCGGGCCGTGGCTTCAGCCAGCTTCTGATGAAGCTGGCTGACCTCCGACTGCAGGCGATCCACCCTCGCCTGCAGTTGCCGCGTCTCGTCGCTGGTCGTCCGCTGGACCAACTCAGCGACGACACCACGCAGGCTCGCGGCCCTGCACTTTAGGGCCTTTTGAAAAGTGCCCTTTAGGTTGGAGGACTTAGAGGCGACCTCCACGATCTCCTCCTCGTCCTCCTCCGCCATCCTCTGGAGCTCCTCCAGAGACTGGTCCGCGTACAGAACGCGGGACGCACCGTACCCGGACTTTGCCCGGGCAGCCTGCGCCCGCTTCTCCTTAGCGGCCACCCGCTCCTCCAGCTCTTGCTGGAGTTGCGCCTTCCGGGCCAGGTCTAGCTGGCGCTGGGCGTCCGAGAGCCCAACGACGTGAGTATCCGCAGCCGTCGCCGTCGGCTTTTTAGCCTTCGACAACGGCTTGGACCCCGAAGCCGAAGAACTCTCGGACCCACAGCTCAGAAAGACGCGCTTTCGCGCCCGAGAGCCACTCGCGTTCGACACACCAACGAGCGAGTCGCTGTCAGACGACTCTGCCCCGCCGTAGTAGCTAGCCGCAGACGGCGCGCGGCTAGCCTCTGACGTTGATGCGTCGGGGTGGCCCTGAGAAGGGCCTTTTGGTTGGCCCTGAGAAGGGCCTTTGGATTGGCCCTGAGAAGGGCCTTTTTTGAACCGCCCGGAGGCGTCCCGCGTGGGTTTAGGCATTGCCTAAAATAAAATAAAATACCGCAAACTCGAGAGCAACAAGGCAAATAAAATAGCTACGAGAGCACAGAGCACTTTGGCCAGTCCCAGTCTGCCACTCCGTTACGGTGGTCAGAACTGGGCTGTTTCCAGGGGACGCGACGTGGACGCAAGCTCTGTGGGGTGGTCCCCCAACCTAACCTAACCTAACCTAACCTAACCTAACCTAACCTAACCTAACCTAACCTAACCTAACCTAACCTAACCTAACCTAACCTAACCTAACCTAACCTAACCTAACCTAACCTAACCTAACCTAACCTAACCTAACCTAACCTAACCTAACCTAACCTAACCTAACCTAACCTAACCTAACCGTTGATATCTTCGCTTCCAGACGCGCGATTTTGACGCTGTTTTCAGCTCAAATTGACATAACTAGGCGTCCGCCTACGTATTGACCACCCCGCATTGACCTGCACCCCTGGATAAAAAATTTACGACCTACCCCTAGTTTTTTAATACATTTTTCAAGTAAATCGTCTAAATTAATTGTTTTTCCAAATTTTCTTTGCAATTTAACATCAAATTATAGTTTCAATAGTACTCACCCTTCATCCCTGTGTCCCGGTCCGCGTTCCGTGAGCCGGTGTCCCGGTTGGAGGCTGATAACCTAATTTTTTTGGTTCAAAAACTGGTTTTTTGACCATAACTCCAGAATTTTCTTCGGGACCTACCACGTTTTATTTCGCAGTTCGCTAGCCCGCGCGGAGACGCGTCTCTGGACGTATCGCACGTGCGTCTAGCTCAAATAAAACATAAATATTTTTCAAAATTGTCATTTTCAAGTAGTTTCTGCTAGTACCAAAATCCACGTAAGGGGATAAGAGAAATATAAAAACGTTGATATCTTCGCTTCCAGACGCGCGATTTTGACGCTGTTTTCAGCTCAAATTGACATAACTAGGCGTCCGCCTACGTATTGACCACCCCGCATTGACCTGCACCCCTGGATAAAAAATTTACGACCTACCCCTAGTTTTTTAATACATTTTTAAAGTAAATCGTCTAAATTAATTGTTTTTCCAAATTTTCTTTGCAATCTAACATCAAATTATAGTTTCAATAGTACTCACCCTTCATCCCTGTGTCCCGGTCCGCGTTCCGTGAGCCGGTGTCCCGGTTGGAGGCTGATAACCTAAATTTTTTGGTTCAAAAACTGGTTTTTTGACCATAACTCCAGAATTTTCTTCGGCACCTACCACGTTTTATTTCGCAGTTCGCTAGCCCGCGCGGAGACGCGTCTCTGGACGTATCGCACGTGCGTCTAGCTCAAATAAAATTTTGCCCACCCACCCTCCCTCTGGTCTATAGGAAGGTAGACGTGGGATTTTCGGCAAATAATATTTTTACATTTTATCTTCTTTTGCTTTTTTTAGGGGTTTGTTGAAAGGTTTTTGTAGGGAAAGATCGATTTTTACATTTGACCGAGTCTGCAAAGGCTCATACTCTAATTTTTATTACAGTAGAATCTTTTTATAGTATTTAATTATTGAATTTATTTTATTATTGTATTCAGATTTTAATCGATTCATTATACCAATTATTTACTGTGTTCCCCCCTTTACAGGGACACAGTAACATCCAGTGTCCGTCCTCTCTCCTCTCGAGCGGTTATTCTGGTACCAACCTCCTCTTTACAGGGGTCTGTTCCCAGAATACCTGCTCCCAGCTTAAAACATGTTCCGCACCCCATCCAGCACCGTGAGGATGCCAGTCTCCAGTGGCTCGCCGCGATCCGCGGAGAAAGCGGGACCTTCGCCTGCTGATGCGAGGAGGAAAATTGTATTCGACGACGATACACCCCTCGCATCCCAGGTTGGCTCTGCTGCTCCGGGGACGCGCCGAGCTCCTGCTGAGGCTCCGAGATCGCTCAGAAGGCCTGAGGCAGGGCACCGCAGTCGCACTGCGGAGGCGAGAGCTTGCCTAAATAAGGCAAAGCTCAATTTGGGCAACTCTCGCAACCTCAAGGCCGAGATCAAGACTGCGGTGCTCGAAGCTATCAACAGGCTTTATGAGCTGGTCAAGGAGTCGGAGCGAGACGCGGCCCCTACCGCACCCGTAGCCGTACCGGTACCCGTGCCCACTGCTGACCGTAGTCCCCAAGCCGTCTCCGCCGAGGTCCTTGCTGGCCAGACTGAACTCCTTAACACCCTAAAGGAGCACATCTCGGAGTTAAAGGATAACTCCGAGAGACTCGACAGGCTCCGAGACAGTCTGGCTAGCAGAGAAAGTGTGGGGGAGACAACCTACGCGGGTGTAGCAGCGGCCAGTAAAAGCCACACTGGGGCACAGGCCCTGGAGCGAACGACGCTACACTCGGTGATTGTCTCCTCAACACAGGAGATGGATACCGGGGCCGAAATACTCGAAAGAGTACGGAAAGCGGTGGACGCGAAGGAGGGCTGGGTGCGCGTAGAAAGGGTCAGAAAGGCGAAGGACCAAAAGGTCATTATGGGGTGCGCAACGAAGGAGGAGAGGGAGAAACTGAAAGCGCGACTGGAAAGGGCCGGAGAGAACCTCGTCGTCGAGGCGGTGAAGAATCGGGACCCACTTCTGGTTCTTAGGGACGTACTTCTCGTACACAGTGACGAAGAAGTATTGAGGGCCCTTAAGAACCAGAACCGGGAGATCTTTCACGGCCTCGGGGACGAGGAGCAGAAAATTGCAATTAAATTTAGGAAAAAGTCCCGAAACCCTCATGTGAACAGCATTGTGTTGAGTGTTTCTCCAGCAATCTGGAAGAGGGCACTCGAAGGAGGCAAGCTCCGCATTGACCTGCAGAGAGTGCGCGTCGAGGATCAGACGCCTCTGGTGCAGTGCACCCGCTGCTTGGCGTACGGCCACGGCAAGCGCCTATGTACGGAGTCGGCCGACCTGTGCAGCCACTGTGGCGGTCCACACCTTAGGGTGGACTGCCCAGAAAAGCACACAGGCAAAGCAGCGGTGTGCGTTAACTGCACCAGAGCCAAGCTGGAGGAGCACTCGCACAATGCGTTCAGCGATTTGTGCCCGGTGCGAAGGAAGTGGGACGCATTCGCGCGAGCTACCATAGCGTATTGCTAAGGTTGTCGGTGCGCCCACTTTCGCGTACATGGAGATGAATAGGTCGACACAACCAGATTGCAGTCGCATTGAGCGAACCACTAGGGTTGGCTTAATGGAGGATGGTAATTCAAGTCACTTTTTTGAGAAAGTGACTGAAATTATGTTGAACCGTAAGCCAACTCAAGTGGAATCGTCAAGTTGTGTCGATCCTTGTAACTGCACTCATGATATTGACGTTTGACAATCTGTGATATTGAGCTATATAATAACTATATTTTGCTAATATCATAGACATCAAAACGCAGACATTCGTTTCCAAAGGGAATAGAAATAGGGGTAAATGACAGATTTTTTTTTTTTAAACAGTATTCAAAAGTAGTTTTCAACAATTATATAAATGTAAAGCAATTTATTTAGTAATAACAAATTATATAAATAGTCGCGATAAAAGATAAAGTAAATTTTGTTAGTGATAGTTTATGTTATTATATGTAAAAAAGTTAAAATAAAATCAAAGAGTGTGGTCTCTTCGGCCTCCAAACAGTCAGTCGCAAAAAGTTTTAAAATCCGCAGACAAGGGCTCTGATCATGTCAGAGGGACACTGGCGGGGCAGGAGTGTGGTTTTAGCCGGTTCGAGTCCGGCACTACCTCGACTGTCTCACAATCTGCGAGGCAGTCGAGGTGTCCGTGGGGATTTCCCACTCCTGCCAAAACAAAAAAAAAAAAAAAAAAAAAAAAAAAAAAAAAAAACCTAACCTAACCTAACCTAACCTAACCTAACCTAACCTAACCTAACCTAACCTAACCTAACCTAACCTAACCTAACCTAACCTAACCTAACCTAACCTAACCTAACCTAACCCGTTGATATCTTCGTTTCCAGACGCGCGATTTTGACGCTGTTTTCAGCTCAAATTGACATAACTAGGCGTCCGCCTACGTATTGACCACCCCGCACTGACCTGCACCCCTGGATAAAATATTTACGACCTACCCCTAGTTTTTTAATACATTTTTCAAGTAAATCGTCTAAATTAATTGTTTTTCCAAATTTTCTTTGCAATCTAACATCAAATTATAGTTTCAATAGTACTCACCCTTCATCCCTGTGTCCCGGTCCGCGTTCCGTGAGCCGGCGTCCCGGTTGGAGGCTGATTACCTAAATTTTTTGGTTCAAAAACTGGTTTTTTGACCATAACTCCAGAATTTTCTTTGGCACTTACCACGTTTTATTTCGCAGATCGCTAGCCCGCGCGGAGACGCGTCTCTGGACGTATCGCACGTGCGTCTAGCTCAAATAAAACATAAATATTTTTACAAAATTGTCAATTTCAAGTAGTTTCTGCTAGTACCAAAATCCAGCTAAGGGGTTAAGAGAAATATAAAAACGTTGATATCTTCGTTTCCAGACGCGCGATTTTGACGCTGTTTTCAGCTCAAATTGACATAACTAGGCGTCCGCCTACGTATTGACCACCCCGCACTGACCTGCACCCCTGGATAAAATATTTACGACCTACCCCTAGTTTTTTAATACATTTTTCAAGTAAATCGTCTAAATTAATTGTTTTTCCAAATTTTCTTTGCAATCTAACATCAAATTATAGTTTCAATAGTACTCACCCTTCATCCCTGTGTCCCGGTCCGCGTTCCGTGAGCCGGCGTCCCGGTTGGAGGCTGATTACCTAAATTTTTTGGTTCAAAAACTGGTTTTTTGACCATAACTCCAGAATTTTCTTTGGCACTTACCACGTTTTATTTCGCAGATCGCTAGCCCGCGCGGAGACGCGTCTCTGGACGTATCGCACGTGCGTCTAGCTCAAATAAAACATAAATATTTTTTCAAAATTGTCAATTTCAAGTAGTTTCTGCTAGTACCAAAATCCAGCTAAGGGGTTAAGAGAAATATAAAAACGTTGATATCTTCGCTTCCAGACGCGCGATTTTGACGCTGTTTTCAGCTCAAATTGACATAACTAGGCGTCCGCCTACGTATTGACCACCCCGCACTGACCTGCACCCCTGGATAAAATATTTACGACCTACCCCTAGTTTTTTAATACATTTTTCAAGTAAATCGTCTAAATTAATTGTTTTTCCAAATTTTCTTTGCAATCTAACTTCAAATTATAGTTTCAATAGTACTCACCCTCCATCCCTGTGTCCCGGTCCACGTTCCGTGAGCCGGCGCCCCGGTTGGAGGCTGATAACCTAAATTTTTTGGTTCAAAAACTGGTTTTTTGACCATAACTCCAGAATTTTCTTTGGCACTTACCACGTTTTATTTCGCAGATCGCTAGCCCGCGCGGAGACGCGTCTCTGGACGTATCGCACGTGCGTCTAGCTCAAATAAAACATAAATATTTTTTCAAAATTGTCAATTTCAAGTAGTTTCTGCTAGTACCAAAATCCAGCTAAGGGGTTAAGAGAAATATAAAAACGTTGATATCTTCGCTTCCAGACGCGCGATTTTGACGCTGTTTTCAGCTCAAATTGACATAACTAGGCGTCCGCCTACGTATTGACCACCCCGCACTGACCTGCACCCCTGGATAAAATATTTACGACCTACCCCTAGTTTTTTAATACATTTTTCAAGTAAATCGTCTAAATTAATTGTTTTTCCAAATTTTCTTTGCAATCTAACTTCAAATTATAGTTTCAATAGTACTCACCCTCCATCCCTGTGTCCCGGTCCACGTTCCGTGAGCCGGCGCCCCGGTTGGAGGCTGATAACCTAAATTTTTTGGTTCAAAAACTGGTTTTTTGACCATAACTCCAGAATTTTCTTTGGCACTTACCACGTTTTATTTCGCAGATCGCTAGCCCGCGCGGAGACGCGTCTCTGGACGTATCGCACGTGCGTCTAGCTCAAATAAAACATAAATATTTTTTCAAAATTGTCAATTTCAAGTAGTTTCTGCTAGTACCAAAATCCAGCTAAGGGGTTAAGAGAAATATAAAAACGTTGATATCTTCGCTTCCAGACGCGCGATTTTGACGCTGTTTTCAGCTCAAATTGACATAACTAGGCGTCCGCCTACGTATTGACCACCCCGCACTGACCTGCACCCCTGGATAAAATATTTACGACCTACCCCTAGTTTTTTAATACATTTTTCAAGTAAATCGTCTAAATTAATTGTTTTTCCAAATTTTCTTTGCAATCTAACTTCAAATTATAGTTTCAATAGTACTCACCCTCCATCCCTGTGTCCCGGTCCACGTTCCGTGAGCCGGCGCCCCGGTTGGAGGCTGATAACCTAAATTTTTTGGTTCAAAAACTGGTTTTTTGACCATAACTCCAGAATTTTCTTCGGCACCTACCACGTTTTATTTCGCAGTTCGCTAGCCCGCGCGGAGACGCGTCTCTGGACGTGTCGCACGTGCGTCTAGCTTAAATAAAATTTTGCCCACCCACCCTCCCTCTGGTCTATAGGAAGGTAGACGTGGGATTTTCGGCAAATAATATTTATTACATTTTATCTTCTTTTGCTTTTTTAGGGGTTCGTTGAAAGGTTTTGTAGGGAAAGATCGATTTTTACATTTGACCGAGTCTGCAAAGCCTCATACTTTAATTTTATTATAGTAGAATCTTTTTATAGTATTTAATTATTGAATTTATTTTATTATTGTATTCAGATTTTAATCGATTATTATTATTTATTATACCAATTATTTACTGTGTTCCCCCCTTTACAGGGACACAGTAACATCCAGTGTCCGTCCTCTCTCCTCTCGAGCGGTTATTCTGGTACCAACTTCCTCTTTACAGGGGTCTGTTCCCAGAATACCTGCTCCTAGCTTAAAACATGTTCCGCACCCCATCCAGCACCGTGAGGATGCCAGTCTCCAGTGGCTCGCCGCGATCCGCGGAGAAAGCGGGACCTTCGCCTGCTGATGCGAGGAGGAAAATTGTATTCGACGACGATACACCCCTCGCATCCCAGGTTGGCTCTGCTTCTCCGGGGACGCGCCGAGCTCCTGCTGAGGCTCCGAGATCGCTCAGAAGGCCTGAGGCAGGGCACCGCAGTCGCACTGCGGAAGCGAGAGCTTGCCTAAACAGAGCAAAGCTCAATTTGGGCAACTCTCGCAACCTCAAGGCCGAGATTAAGACTGCGGTGCTCGAAGCTATCAACAGGCTTTATGAGCTGGTCAAGGAGTCGGAGCGAGACAAGGCCCCTACCGCACCCGTAGCCGTACCGGTACCCGTGCCCACTGCTAACCGTAGTCCCCAAGCCGTCTCCGCCGAGGTCCTTGCTGGCCAGACTGAACTCCTTAACACCCTAAAGGAGCACATCTCGGAGTTAAAGGATAACTCCGAGAGACTCGACAGGCTCCGAGACAGTCTGGCTAGCAGAGAAAGTGTGGGGGAGACAACCTACGCGGGTGTAGCAGCCGCCAGTAAAAGCCACACTGGGGCACAGGCCCTGGAGCGAACGACGCTACACTCGGTGATTGTCTCCTCAACACAGGAGATGGATACCGGGGCCGAAATACTCGAAAGAGTACGGAAAGCGGTGGACGCGAAGGAGGGCTGGGTGCGCGTAGAAAGGGTCAGAAAGGCGAAGGACCAAAAGGTCATCATGGGGTGCGCAACGAAGGAGGAGAGAGAAAAATTAAAGAAGCGACTTGAATCGGCCGGAGAGAACCTCGTCGTTGAGGCGGTGAAGAATCGGGACCCGCTTCTGGTTCTTAGGGACGTGCTGTTAATTCACAGTGATGAAGAAGTGCTGAAAGCCCTTAAGAACCAGAACCGGGAGATCTTTCACGGCCTCCGGGACGAGGAACAGAAAGTCTCTATAAAATTTAGAAAAAAGTCACGTAACCCACACGTGAACAGCATTGTGCTGAGTGTTTCTCCAGCAATCTGGAGAAGGGCACTTGAAGGAGGCAAGCTCCGCATTGACCTCCAGAGAGTGCGCGTCGAGGATCAGACGCCTCTGGTGCAGTGCACCCGCTGCTTAGCGTACGGCCACGGCAAGCGCCTATGTACGGAGTCGGCCGACCTGTGCAGCCACTGTGGCGGTCCACACCTTAGGTTGGACTGCCCAGAAAAGCACACAGGTAAAGCAGCGGTGTGCGTTAACTGCACCAGAGCCAAGCTGGAGGATCACTCGCACAATGCGTTCAGCGATTTATGCCCGGTACGAAGGAAGTGGGACGCATTCGCGCGGGCTACAATAGCGTATTGCTAAGGTTGTCGGTGCGCCCACTTCCACGTACACAGTGACGATCAGTTTGACACAACCAGATAGCAGATGCATTGAGCGGACCACTGGGGTTGGCTTAATGAAGAAAGATAATTGTAGTTACTTTCATAAGAAACTGACTGGAATTATGCGGGACCGTGAGCCAACTCTAGTGGAAACGTCAAGTTGTGTCAGACTGGGTGGAGAGCTCTGTCGTCATTTTAAAAATACGGAAGCTAAGTTCTGCAAGCAAATAACGCATTGTTTGGGACTCGAGACTGCTCGGTAAAGAGATATAATATCGAATTATATAATAACTATATAGTGCAGATATTATAAAATTGAAAGCAGGATTTTACTGACGAAGCAGGTATCGTACGCGCAGTTTTTTCGGGAAAGGGCATTAATATAAGGGTTGACGATAGACACAGAATAGTAAATATGATTATTGATGAAGATAAGGTAGCAATAGAAATAGTTTAAAAATTTTGAAAACGTTATTAGTAAAAACCATGTTAATCATTTTATAAAATAGTAGTTCAGTTTCAGTAGAGGTTACGTAAATAATGAAAAAGTAATGGATACAGAAAAATATAGTATAAATACATAGAAGTTAAATAACAGAATTAAATTACATCATGGAACATGGTCTCTTCGGCCACCTATTAATCAGTCGCAAAAAGTTTTAAAATCCGCAGACAAGGTCTCTGATCACGTCAGAGGGACACTGGCGGGGCAGGAGTGTGGTTTTAGCCGGTTCGAGTCCGGCACTACCTCGACTGTCTCACAACCTGCGAGGCAGTCGAGGTGTCCGTGGGGATTTCCCACTCCTGCCAAAACAAAAAAAAAAAAAAAAAAAAAAAAAAAACCTAACCTAACCTAACCGTTGATATCTTCGCTTCCAGACGCGCGATTTTGACGCTGTTTTCAGCTCAAACTGACATAACTAGGCGTCCGCCTACGTATTGACCACCCCGCACTGACCTGCACCCCTGGATAAAATATTTACCACCTACCCCTAGTTTTTTAATACATTTTTAAAGTAAATCGTCTAAATTAATTGTTTTTCCAAATTTTCTTTGCAATCTAACACCAAATTATAGTTTCAATAGTACTCACCCTTCATCCCTGTGTCCCGGTCCGCGTTCCGTGAGCCGGCGTCCCAGTTGGAGGCTGATAACCTAAATTTTTTGGTTCAAAAACTGGTTTTTTGACCATAACTCCAGAATTTTCTTCGGCGCTCATCCCGTTTTATTTCACAGTTCGCTAGCCCGCGCGGAGACGCGTCTCTGGACGTATCGCACGTGCGTCTAGCTGAAATAAAACATAAATATTTTTTAAAAATTGTCATTTTCACGTAGTTTCTGCTAGTACCAAAATCCACGTAAGGGGATAAGAGAAATATAAAAACGTTGATATCTTCGCTTCCAGACGCGCGATTTTGACGCTGTTTTCAGCTCAAACTGACATAACTAGGCGTCCGCCTACGTATTGACCACCCCGCACTGACCTGCACCCCTGGATAAAATATTTACCACCTACCCCTAGTTTTTTAATACATTTTTAAAGTAAATCGTCTAAATTAATTGTTTTTCCAAATTTTCTTTGCAATCTAACACCAAATTATAGTTTCAATAGTACTCACCCTTCATCCCTGTGTCCCGGTCCGCGTTCCGTGAGCCGGCGTCCCAGTTGGAGGCTGATAACCTAAATTTTTTGGTTCAAAAACTGGTTTTTTGACCATAACTCCAGAATTTTCTTCGGCGCTCATCCCGTTTTATTTCACAGTTCGCTAGCCCGCGCGGAGACGCGTCTCTGGACGTATCGCACGTGCGTCTAGCTGAAATAAAACATAAATATTTTTTAAAAATTGTCATTTTCACGTAGTTTCTGCTAGTACCAAAATCCACGTAAGGGGATAAGAGAAATATAAAAACGTTGATATCTTCGCTTCCAGACGCGCGATTTTGACGCTGTTTTCAGCTCAAACTGACATAACTAGGCGTCCGCCTACGTATTGACCACCCCGCACTGACCTGCACCCCTGGATAAAATATTTACCACCTACCCCTAGTTTTTTAATACATTTTTAAAGTAAATCGTCTAAATTAATTGTTTTTCCAAATTTTCTTTGCAATCTAACACCAAATTATAGTTTCAATAGTACTCACCCTTCATCCCTGTGTCCCGGTCCGCGTTCCGTGAGCCGGCGTCCCAGTTGGAGGCTGATAACCTAAATTTTTTGGTTCAAAAACTGGTTTTTTGACCATAACTCCAGAATTTTCTTCGGCGCTCATCCCGTTTTATTTCACAGTTCGCTAGCCCGCGCGGAGACGCGTCTCTGGACGTATCGCACGTGCGTCTAGCTGAAATAAAACATAAATATTTTTTAAAAATTGTCATTTTCACGTAGTTTCTGCTAGTACCAAAATCCACGTAAGGGGATAAGAGAAATATAAAAACGTTGATATCTTCGCTTCCAGACGCGCGATTTTGACGCTGTTTTCAGCTCAAACTGACATAACTAGGCGTCCGCCTACGTATTGACCACCCCGCACTGACCTGCACCCCTGGATAAAATATTTACCACCTACCCCTAGTTTTTTAATACATTTTTAAAGTAAATCGTCTAAATTAATTGTTTTTCCAAATTTTCTTTGCAATCTAACACCAAATTATAGTTTCAATAGTACTCACCCTTCATCCCTGTGTCCCGGTCCGCGTTCCGTGAGCCGGCGTCCCAGTTGGAGGCTGATAACCTAAATTTTTTGGTTCAAAAACTGGTTTTTTGACCATAACTCCAGAATTTTCTTCGGCGCTCATCCCGTTTTATTTCACAGTTCGCTAGCCCGCGCGGAGACGCGTCTCTGGACGTATCGCACGTGCGTCTAGCTGAAATAAAACATAAATATTTTTTAAAAATTGTCATTTTCACGTAGTTTCTGCTAGTACCAAAATCCACGTAAGGGGATAAGAGAAATATAAAAACGTTGATATCTTCGCTTCCAGACGCGCGATTTTGACGCTGTTTTCAGCTCAAACTGACATAACTAGGCGTCCGCCTACGTATTGACCACCCCGCACTGACCTGCACCCCTGGATAAAATATTTACCACCTACCCCTAGTTTTTTAATACATTTTTAAAGTAAATCGTCTAAATTAATTGTTTTTCCAAATTTTCTTTGCAATCTAACACCAAATTATAGTTTCAATAGTACTCACCCTTCATCCCTGTGTCCCGGTCCGCGTTCCGTGAGCCGGCGTCCCAGTTGGAGGCTGATAACCTAAATTTTTTGGTTCAAAAACTGGTTTTTTGACCATAACTCCAGAATTTTCTTCGGCGCTCATCCCGTTTTATTTCACAGTTCGCTAGCCCGCGCGGAGACGCGTCTCTGGACGTATCGCACGTGCGTCTAGCTGAAATAAAACATAAATATTTTTTAAAAATTGTCATTTTCACGTAGTTTCTGCTAGTACCAAAATCCACGTAAGGGGATAAGAGAAATATAAAAACGTTGATATCTTCGCTTCCAGACGCGCGATTTTGACGCTGTTTTCAGCTCAAACTGACATAACTAGGCGTCCGCCTACGTATTGACCACCCCGCACTGACCTGCACCCCTGGATAAAATATTTACCACCTACCCCTAGTTTTTTAATACATTTTTAAAGTAAATCGTCTAAATTAATTGTTTTTCCAAATTTTCTTTGCAATCTAACACCAAATTATAGTTTCAATAGTACTCACCCTTCATCCCTGTGTCCCGGTCCGCGTTCCGTGAGCCGGCGTCCCAGTTGGAGGCTGATAACCTAAATTTTTTGGTTCAAAAACTGGTTTTTTGACCATAACTCCAGAATTTTCTTCGGCGCTCATCCCGTTTTATTTCACAGTTCGCTAGCCCGCGCGGAGACGCGTCTCTGGACGTATCGCACGTGCGTCTAGCTGAAATAAAACATAAATATTTTTTAAAAATTGTCATTTTCACGTAGTTTCTGCTAGTACCAAAATCCACGTAAGGGGATAAGAGAAATATAAAAACGTTGATATCTTCGCTTCCAGACGCGCGATTTTGACGCTGTTTTCAGCTCAAACTGACATAACTAGGCGTCCGCCTACGTATTGACCACCCCGCACTGACCTGCACCCCTGGATAAAATATTTACCACCTACCCCTAGTTTTTTAATACATTTTTAAAGTAAATCGTCTAAATTAATTGTTTTTCCAAATTTTCTTTGCAATCTAACACCAAATTATAGTTTCAATAGTACTCACCCTTCATCCCTGTGTCCCGGTCCGCGTTCCGTGAGCCGGCGTCCCAGTTGGAGGCTGATAACCTAAATTTTTTGGTTCAAAAACTGGTTTTTTGACCATAACTCCAGAATTTTCTTCGGCGCTCATCCCGTTTTATTTCACAGTTCGCTAGCCCGCGCGGAGACGCGTCTCTGGACGTATCGCACGTGCGTCTAGCTGAAATAAAACATAAATATTTTTTAAAAATTGTCATTTTCACGTAGTTTCTGCTAGTACCAAAATCCACGTAAGGGGATAAGAGAAATATAAAAACGTTGATATCTTCGCTTCCAGACGCGCGATTTTGACGCTGTTTTCAGCTCAAACTGACATAACTAGGCGTCCGCCTACGTATTGACCACCCCGCACTGACCTGCACCCCTGGATAAAATATTTACCACCTACCCCTAGTTTTTTAATACATTTTTAAAGTAAATCGTCTAAATTAATTGTTTTTCCAAATTTTCTTTGCAATCTAACACCAAATTATAGTTTCAATAGTACTCACCCTTCATCCCTGTGTCCCGGTCCGCGTTCCGTGAGCCGGCGTCCCAGTTGGAGGCTGATAACCTAAATTTTTTGGTTCAAAAACTGGTTTTTTGACCATAACTCCAGAATTTTCTTCGGCGCTCATCCCGTTTTATTTCACAGTTCGCTAGCCCGCGCGGAGACGCGTCTCTGGACGTATCGCACGTGCGTCTAGCTGAAATAAAACATAAATATTTTTTAAAAATTGTCATTTTCACGTAGTTTCTGCTAGTACCAAAATCCACGTAAGGGGATAAGAGAAATATAAAAACGTTGATATCTTCGCTTCCAGACGCGCGATTTTGACGCTGTTTTCAGCTCAAACTGACATAACTAGGCGTCCGCCTACGTATTGACCACCCCGCACTGACCTGCACCCCTGGATAAAATATTTACCACCTACCCCTAGTTTTTTAATACATTTTTAAAGTAAATCGTCTAAATTAATTGTTTTTCCAAATTTTCTTTGCAATCTAACACCAAATTATAGTTTCAATAGTACTCACCCTTCATCCCTGTGTCCCGGTCCGCGTTCCGTGAGCCGGCGTCCCAGTTGGAGGCTGATAACCTAAATTTTTTGGTTCAAAAACTGGTTTTTTGACCATAACTCCAGAATTTTCTTCGGCGCTCATCCCGTTTTATTTCACAGTTCGCTAGCCCGCGCGGAGACGCGTCTCTGGACGTATCGCACGTGCGTCTAGCTGAAATAAAACATAAATATTTTTTAAAAATTGTCATTTTCACGTAGTTTCTGCTAGTACCAAAATCCACGTAAGGGGATAAGAGAAATATAAAAACGTTGATATCTTCGCTTCCAGACGCGCGATTTTGACGCTGTTTTCAGCTCAAACTGACATAACTAGGCGTCCGCCTACGTATTGACCACCCCGCACTGACCTGCACCCCTGGATAAAATATTTACCACCTACCCCTAGTTTTTTAATACATTTTTAAAGTAAATCGTCTAAATTAATTGTTTTTCCAAATTTTCTTTGCAATCTAACACCAAATTATAGTTTCAATAGTACTCACCCTTCATCCCTGTGTCCCGGTCCGCGTTCCGTGAGCCGGCGTCCCAGTTGGAGGCTGATAACCTAAATTTTTTGGTTCAAAAACTGGTTTTTTGACCATAACTCCAGAATTTTCTTCGGCGCTCATCCCGTTTTATTTCACAGTTCGCTAGCCCGCGCGGAGACGCGTCTCTGGACGTATCGCACGTGCGTCTAGCTGAAATAAAACATAAATATTTTTTAAAAATTGTCATTTTCACGTAGTTTCTGCTAGTACCAAAATCCACGTAAGGGGATAAGAGAAATATAAAAACGTTGATATCTTCGCTTCCAGACGCGCGATTTTGACGCTGTTTTCAGCTCAAACTGACATAACTAGGCGTCCGCCTACGTATTGACCACCCCGCACTGACCTGCACCCCTGGATAAAATATTTACCACCTACCCCTAGTTTTTTAATACATTTTTAAAGTAAATCGTCTAAATTAATTGTTTTTCCAAATTTTCTTTGCAATCTAACACCAAATTATAGTTTCAATAGTACTCACCCTTCATCCCTGTGTCCCGGTCCGCGTTCCGTGAGCCGGCGTCCCAGTTGGAGGCTGATAACCTAAATTTTTTGGTTCAAAAACTGGTTTTTTGACCATAACTCCAGAATTTTCTTCGGCGCTCATCCCGTTTTATTTCACAGTTCGCTAGCCCGCGCGGAGACGCGTCTCTGGACGTATCGCACGTGCGTCTAGCTGAAATAAAACATAAATATTTTTTAAAAATTGTCATTTTCACGTAGTTTCTGCTAGTACCAAAATCCACGTAAGGGGATAAGAGAAATATAAAAACGTTGATATCTTCGCTTCCAGACGCGCGATTTTGACGCTGTTTTCAGCTCAAACTGACATAACTAGGCGTCCGCCTACGTATTGACCACCCCGCACTGACCTGCACCCCTGGATAAAATATTTACCACCTACCCCTAGTTTTTTAATACATTTTTAAAGTAAATCGTCTAAATTAATTGTTTTTCCAAATTTTCTTTGCAATCTAACACCAAATTATAGTTTCAATAGTACTCACCCTTCATCCCTGTGTCCCGGTCCGCGTTCCGTGAGCCGGCGTCCCAGTTGGAGGCTGATAACCTAAATTTTTTGGTTCAAAAACTGGTTTTTTGACCATAACTCCAGAATTTTCTTCGGCGCTCATCCCGTTTTATTTCACAGTTCGCTAGCCCGCGCGGAGACGCGTCTCTGGACGTATCGCACGTGCGTCTAGCTGAAATAAAACATAAATATTTTTTAAAAATTGTCATTTTCACGTAGTTTCTGCTAGTACCAAAATCCACGTAAGGGGATAAGAGAAATATAAAAACGTTGATATCTTCGCTTCCAGACGCGCGATTTTGACGCTGTTTTCAGCTCAAACTGACATAACTAGGCGTCCGCCTACGTATTGACCACCCCGCACTGACCTGCACCCCTGGATAAAATATTTACCACCTACCCCTAGTTTTTTAATACATTTTTAAAGTAAATCGTCTAAATTAATTGTTTTTCCAAATTTTCTTTGCAATCTAACACCAAATTATAGTTTCAATAGTACTCACCCTTCATCCCTGTGTCCCGGTCCGCGTTCCGTGAGCCGGCGTCCCAGTTGGAGGCTGATAACCTAAATTTTTTGGTTCAAAAACTGGTTTTTTGACCATAACTCCAGAATTTTCTTCGGCGCTCATCCCGTTTTATTTCACAGTTCGCTAGCCCGCGCGGAGACGCGTCTCTGGACGTATCGCACGTGCGTCTAGCTGAAATAAAACATAAATATTTTTTAAAAATTGTCATTTTCACGTAGTTTCTGCTAGTACCAAAATCCACGTAAGGGGATAAGAGAAATATAAAAACGTTGATATCTTCGCTTCCAGACGCGCGATTTTGACGCTGTTTTCAGCTCAAACTGACATAACTAGGCGTCCGCCTACGTATTGACCACCCCGCACTGACCTGCACCCCTGGATAAAATATTTACCACCTACCCCTAGTTTTTTAATACATTTTTAAAGTAAATCGTCTAAATTAATTGTTTTTCCAAATTTTCTTTGCAATCTAACACCAAATTATAGTTTCAATAGTACTCACCCTTCATCCCTGTGTCCCGGTCCGCGTTCCGTGAGCCGGCGTCCCAGTTGGAGGCTGATAACCTAAATTTTTTGGTTCAAAAACTGGTTTTTTGACCATAACTCCAGAATTTTCTTCGGCGCTCATCCCGTTTTATTTCACAGTTCGCTAGCCCGCGCGGAGACGCGTCTCTGGACGTATCGCACGTGCGTCTAGCTGAAATAAAACATAAATATTTTTTAAAAATTGTCATTTTCACGTAGTTTCTGCTAGTACCAAAATCCACGTAAGGGGATAAGAGAAATATAAAAACGTTGATATCTTCGCTTCCAGACGCGCGATTTTGACGCTGTTTTCAGCTCAAACTGACATAACTAGGCGTCCGCCTACGTATTGACCACCCCGCACTGACCTGCACCCCTGGATAAAATATTTACCACCTACCCCTAGTTTTTTAATACATTTTTAAAGTAAATCGTCTAAATTAATTGTTTTTCCAAATTTTCTTTGCAATCTAACACCAAATTATAGTTTCAATAGTACTCACCCTTCATCCCTGTGTCCCGGTCCGCGTTCCGTGAGCCGGCGTCCCAGTTGGAGGCTGATAACCTAAATTTTTTGGTTCAAAAACTGGTTTTTTGACCATAACTCCAGAATTTTCTTCGGCGCTCATCCCGTTTTATTTCACAGTTCGCTAGCCCGCGCGGAGACGCGTCTCTGGACGTATCGCACGTGCGTCTAGCTGAAATAAAACATAAATATTTTTTAAAAATTGTCATTTTCACGTAGTTTCTGCTAGTACCAAAATCCACGTAAGGGGATAAGAGAAATATAAAAACGTTGATATCTTCGCTTCCAGACGCGCGATTTTGACGCTGTTTTCAGCTCAAACTGACATAACTAGGCGTCCGCCTACGTATTGACCACCCCGCACTGACCTGCACCCCTGGATAAAATATTTACCACCTACCCCTAGTTTTTTAATACATTTTTAAAGTAAATCGTCTAAATTAATTGTTTTTCCAAATTTTCTTTGCAATCTAACACCAAATTATAGTTTCAATAGTACTCACCCTTCATCCCTGTGTCCCGGTCCGCGTTCCGTGAGCCGGCGTCCCAGTTGGAGGCTGATAACCTAAATTTTTTGGTTCAAAAACTGGTTTTTTGACCATAACTCCAGAATTTTCTTCGGCGCTCATCCCGTTTTATTTCACAGTTCGCTAGCCCGCGCGGAGACGCGTCTCTGGACGTATCGCACGTGCGTCTAGCTGAAATAAAACATAAATATTTTTTAAAAATTGTCATTTTCACGTAGTTTCTGCTAGTACCAAAATCCACGTAAGGGGATAAGAGAAATATAAAAACGTTGATATCTTCGCTTCCAGACGCGCGATTTTGACGCTGTTTTCAGCTCAAACTGACATAACTAGGCGTCCGCCTACGTATTGACCACCCCGCACTGACCTGCACCCCTGGATAAAATATTTACCACCTACCCCTAGTTTTTTAATACATTTTTAAAGTAAATCGTCTAAATTAATTGTTTTTCCAAATTTTCTTTGCAATCTAACACCAAATTATAGTTTCAATAGTACTCACCCTTCATCCCTGTGTCCCGGTCCGCGTTCCGTGAGCCGGCGTCCCAGTTGGAGGCTGATAACCTAAATTTTTTGGTTCAAAAACTGGTTTTTTGACCATAACTCCAGAATTTTCTTCGGCGCTCATCCCGTTTTATTTCACAGTTCGCTAGCCCGCGCGGAGACGCGTCTCTGGACGTATCGCACGTGCGTCTAGCTGAAATAAAACATAAATATTTTTTAAAAATTGTCATTTTCACGTAGTTTCTGCTAGTACCAAAATCCACGTAAGGGGATAAGAGAAATATAAAAACGTTGATATCTTCGCTTCCAGACGCGCGATTTTGACGCTGTTTTCAGCTCAAACTGACATAACTAGGCGTCCGCCTACGTATTGACCACCCCGCACTGACCTGCACCCCTGGATAAAATATTTACCACCTACCCCTAGTTTTTTAATACATTTTTAAAGTAAATCGTCTAAATTAATTGTTTTTCCAAATTTTCTTTGCAATCTAACACCAAATTATAGTTTCAATAGTACTCACCCTTCATCCCTGTGTCCCGGTCCGCGTTCCGTGAGCCGGCGTCCCAGTTGGAGGCTGATAACCTAAATTTTTTGGTTCAAAAACTGGTTTTTTGACCATAACTCCAGAATTTTCTTCGGCGCTCATCCCGTTTTATTTCACAGTTCGCTAGCCCGCGCGGAGACGCGTCTCTGGACGTATCGCACGTGCGTCTAGCTGAAATAAAACATAAATATTTTTTAAAAATTGTCATTTTCACGTAGTTTCTGCTAGTACCAAAATCCACGTAAGGGGATAAGAGAAATATAAAAACGTTGATATCTTCGCTTCCAGACGCGCGATTTTGACGCTGTTTTCAGCTCAAACTGACATAACTAGGCGTCCGCCTACGTATTGACCACCCCGCACTGACCTGCACCCCTGGATAAAATATTTACCACCTACCCCTAGTTTTTTAATACATTTTTAAAGTAAATCGTCTAAATTAATTGTTTTTCCAAATTTTCTTTGCAATCTAACACCAAATTATAGTTTCAATAGTACTCACCCTTCATCCCTGTGTCCCGGTCCGCGTTCCGTGAGCCGGCGTCCCAGTTGGAGGCTGATAACCTAAATTTTTTGGTTCAAAAACTGGTTTTTTGACCATAACTCCAGAATTTTCTTCGGCGCTCATCCCGTTTTATTTCACAGTTCGCTAGCCCGCGCGGAGACGCGTCTCTGGACGTATCGCACGTGCGTCTAGCTGAAATAAAACATAAATATTTTTTAAAAATTGTCATTTTCACGTAGTTTCTGCTAGTACCAAAATCCACGTAAGGGGATAAGAGAAATATAAAAACGTTGATATCTTCGCTTCCAGACGCGCGATTTTGACGCTGTTTTCAGCTCAAACTGACATAACTAGGCGTCCGCCTACGTATTGACCACCCCGCACTGACCTGCACCCCTGGATAAAATATTTACCACCTACCCCTAGTTTTTTAATACATTTTTAAAGTAAATCGTCTAAATTAATTGTTTTTCCAAATTTTCTTTGCAATCTAACACCAAATTATAGTTTCAATAGTACTCACCCTTCATCCCTGTGTCCCGGTCCGCGTTCCGTGAGCCGGCGTCCCAGTTGGAGGCTGATAACCTAAATTTTTTGGTTCAAAAACTGGTTTTTTGACCATAACTCCAGAATTTTCTTCGGCGCTCATCCCGTTTTATTTCACAGTTCGCTAGCCCGCGCGGAGACGCGTCTCTGGACGTATCGCACGTGCGTCTAGCTGAAATAAAACATAAATATTTTTTAAAAATTGTCATTTTCACGTAGTTTCTGCTAGTACCAAAATCCACGTAAGGGGATAAGAGAAATATAAAAACGTTGATATCTTCGCTTCCAGACGCGCGATTTTGACGCTGTTTTCAGCTCAAACTGACATAACTAGGCGTCCGCCTACGTATTGACCACCCCGCACTGACCTGCACCCCTGGATAAAATATTTACCACCTACCCCTAGTTTTTTAATACATTTTTAAAGTAAATCGTCTAAATTAATTGTTTTTCCAAATTTTCTTTGCAATCTAACACCAAATTATAGTTTCAATAGTACTCACCCTTCATCCCTGTGTCCCGGTCCGCGTTCCGTGAGCCGGCGTCCCAGTTGGAGGCTGATAACCTAAATTTTTTGGTTCAAAAACTGGTTTTTTGACCATAACTCCAGAATTTTCTTCGGCGCTCATCCCGTTTTATTTCACAGTTCGCTAGCCCGCGCGGAGACGCGTCTCTGGACGTATCGCACGTGCGTCTAGCTGAAATAAAACATAAATATTTTTTAAAAATTGTCATTTTCACGTAGTTTCTGCTAGTACCAAAATCCACGTAAGGGGATAAGAGAAATATAAAAACGTTGATATCTTCGCTTCCAGACGCGCGATTTTGACGCTGTTTTCAGCTCAAACTGACATAACTAGGCGTCCGCCTACGTATTGACCACCCCGCACTGACCTGCACCCCTGGATAAAATATTTACCACCTACCCCTAGTTTTTTAATACATTTTTAAAGTAAATCGTCTAAATTAATTGTTTTTCCAAATTTTCTTTGCAATCTAACACCAAATTATAGTTTCAATAGTACTCACCCTTCATCCCTGTGTCCCGGTCCGCGTTCCGTGAGCCGGCGTCCCAGTTGGAGGCTGATAACCTAAATTTTTTGGTTCAAAAACTGGTTTTTTGACCATAACTCCAGAATTTTCTTCGGCGCTCATCCCGTTTTATTTCACAGTTCGCTAGCCCGCGCGGAGACGCGTCTCTGGACGTATCGCACGTGCGTCTAGCTGAAATAAAACATAAATATTTTTTAAAAATTGTCATTTTCACGTAGTTTCTGCTAGTACCAAAATCCACGTAAGGGGATAAGAGAAATATAAAAACGTTGATATCTTCGCTTCCAGACGCGCGATTTTGACGCTGTTTTCAGCTCAAACTGACATAACTAGGCGTCCGCCTACGTATTGACCACCCCGCACTGACCTGCACCCCTGGATAAAATATTTACCACCTACCCCTAGTTTTTTAATACATTTTTAAAGTAAATCGTCTAAATTAATTGTTTTTCCAAATTTTCTTTGCAATCTAACACCAAATTATAGTTTCAATAGTACTCACCCTTCATCCCTGTGTCCCGGTCCGCGTTCCGTGAGCCGGCGTCCCAGTTGGAGGCTGATAACCTAAATTTTTTGGTTCAAAAACTGGTTTTTTGACCATAACTCCAGAATTTTCTTCGGCGCTCATCCCGTTTTATTTCACAGTTCGCTAGCCCGCGCGGAGACGCGTCTCTGGACGTATCGCACGTGCGTCTAGCTGAAATAAAACATAAATATTTTTTAAAAATTGTCATTTTCACGTAGTTTCTGCTAGTACCAAAATCCACGTAAGGGGATAAGAGAAATATAAAAACGTTGATATCTTCGCTTCCAGACGCGCGATTTTGACGCTGTTTTCAGCTCAAACTGACATAACTAGGCGTCCGCCTACGTATTGACCACCCCGCACTGACCTGCACCCCTGGATAAAATATTTACCACCTACCCCTAGTTTTTTAATACATTTTTAAAGTAAATCGTCTAAATTAATTGTTTTTCCAAATTTTCTTTGCAATCTAACACCAAATTATAGTTTCAATAGTACTCACCCTTCATCCCTGTGTCCCGGTCCGCGTTCCGTGAGCCGGCGTCCCAGTTGGAGGCTGATAACCTAAATTTTTTGGTTCAAAAACTGGTTTTTTGACCATAACTCCAGAATTTTCTTCGGCGCTCATCCCGTTTTATTTCACAGTTCGCTAGCCCGCGCGGAGACGCGTCTCTGGACGTATCGCACGTGCGTCTAGCTGAAATAAAACATAAATATTTTTTAAAAATTGTCATTTTCACGTAGTTTCTGCTAGTACCAAAATCCACGTAAGGGGATAAGAGAAATATAAAAACGTTGATATCTTCGCTTCCAGACGCGCGATTTTGACGCTGTTTTCAGCTCAAACTGACATAACTAGGCGTCCGCCTACGTATTGACCACCCCGCACTGACCTGCACCCCTGGATAAAATATTTACCACCTACCCCTAGTTTTTTAATACATTTTTAAAGTAAATCGTCTAAATTAATTGTTTTTCCAAATTTTCTTTGCAATCTAACACCAAATTATAGTTTCAATAGTACTCACCCTTCATCCCTGTGTCCCGGTCCGCGTTCCGTGAGCCGGCGTCCCAGTTGGAGGCTGATAACCTAAATTTTTTGGTTCAAAAACTGGTTTTTTGACCATAACTCCAGAATTTTCTTCGGCGCTCATCCCGTTTTATTTCACAGTTCGCTAGCCCGCGCGGAGACGCGTCTCTGGACGTATCGCACGTGCGTCTAGCTGAAATAAAACATAAATATTTTTTAAAAATTGTCATTTTCACGTAGTTTCTGCTAGTACCAAAATCCACGTAAGGGGATAAGAGAAATATAAAAACGTTGATATCTTCGCTTCCAGACGCGCGATTTTGACGCTGTTTTCAGCTCAAACTGACATAACTAGGCGTCCGCCTACGTATTGACCACCCCGCACTGACCTGCACCCCTGGATAAAATATTTACCACCTACCCCTAGTTTTTTAATACATTTTTAAAGTAAATCGTCTAAATTAATTGTTTTTCCAAATTTTCTTTGCAATCTAACACCAAATTATAGTTTCAATAGTACTCACCCTTCATCCCTGTGTCCCGGTCCGCGTTCCGTGAGCCGGCGTCCCAGTTGGAGGCTGATAACCTAAATTTTTTGGTTCAAAAACTGGTTTTTTGACCATAACTCCAGAATTTTCTTCGGCGCTCATCCCGTTTTATTTCACAGTTCGCTAGCCCGCGCGGAGACGCGTCTCTGGACGTATCGCACGTGCGTCTAGCTGAAATAAAACATAAATATTTTTTAAAAATTGTCATTTTCACGTAGTTTCTGCTAGTACCAAAATCCACGTAAGGGGATAAGAGAAATATAAAAACGTTGATATCTTCGCTTCCAGACGCGCGATTTTGACGCTGTTTTCAGCTCAAACTGACATAACTAGGCGTCCGCCTACGTATTGACCACCCCGCACTGACCTGCACCCCTGGATAAAATATTTACCACCTACCCCTAGTTTTTTAATACATTTTTAAAGTAAATCGTCTAAATTAATTGTTTTTCCAAATTTTCTTTGCAATCTAACACCAAATTATAGTTTCAATAGTACTCACCCTTCATCCCTGTGTCCCGGTCCGCGTTCCGTGAGCCGGCGTCCCAGTTGGAGGCTGATAACCTAAATTTTTTGGTTCAAAAACTGGTTTTTTGACCATAACTCCAGAATTTTCTTCGGCGCTCATCCCGTTTTATTTCACAGTTCGCTAGCCCGCGCGGAGACGCGTCTCTGGACGTATCGCACGTGCGTCTAGCTGAAATAAAACATAAATATTTTTTAAAAATTGTCATTTTCACGTAGTTTCTGCTAGTACCAAAATCCACGTAAGGGGATAAGAGAAATATAAAAACGTTGATATCTTCGCTTCCAGACGCGCGATTTTGACGCTGTTTTCAGCTCAAACTGACATAACTAGGCGTCCGCCTACGTATTGACCACCCCGCACTGACCTGCACCCCTGGATAAAATATTTACCACCTACCCCTAGTTTTTTAATACATTTTTAAAGTAAATCGTCTAAATTAATTGTTTTTCCAAATTTTCTTTGCAATCTAACACCAAATTATAGTTTCAATAGTACTCACCCTTCATCCCTGTGTCCCGGTCCGCGTTCCGTGAGCCGGCGTCCCAGTTGGAGGCTGATAACCTAAATTTTTTGGTTCAAAAACTGGTTTTTTGACCATAACTCCAGAATTTTCTTCGGCGCTCATCCCGTTTTATTTCACAGTTCGCTAGCCCGCGCGGAGACGCGTCTCTGGACGTATCGCACGTGCGTCTAGCTTAAATAAAATTTTGCCCACCCACCCGCCCTTTGGCTTATAGAAAGGGTAGAACCTGGGATTCCGGCCAAAAAATTTTTATCCAGGTTTTGATTTTGAACGTTTGTGGGGACCGTAAAACCCCTTATTTTATCTATACAACTTATTTTATTGATAAGACGAGTCCTTGTTCTAGGATCAAAATTATACAGTAATAATTTATCAACATTTTAATTCTATTTATAATTCATTCATTAATAATTTATCACTATTTTAATTCTATTATATTAATTACATTTTATATCTGTGATCCCCCCTTTACAGGGATCCAGATACTTATTCTAGTCCCCTCTGACACATCCAAAATATGCTCGGGCTAAGGACCCCCCAAAAGCCGAAGGCTGCTGAGGAGTGTTCGGGTGCGGGGGAGGAGGGCCCAGCGCCAGCTGGCCCCTCAGTGAGGCGCAGCATCGGGGAGTGGGAAGCGGAGAAACATAAATCGGGGCAACTTCAGAAAGGCAAAACACCGCCCACAAAGGCACCCGTTCCCACCCCCCCCAACAAGACAGTTGGACCCACCTCCCCAAAACCCAGCACCAAAAGCATAACAACCCAACGGGCAAGGACGGGAACTTACGGTCTGCCGGGGAAGGCCTTGGAGAGCCCTCCTCGAGAACAGCCACCAATTAAGTACCTCAACAGAACCTCGGAAGCTAAGGCGTGTCTCTGCAAGGCCAAGATGAACTTGGAAAGTTCCAGAAACCTTAAAAAAGAAATAAAAGATGCGATCACTAAAGCTGTTGAGAGGCTTTATCACCTCGTTAGGGAGGGAGAGATGGAGCGGTCTGAGACATCGGGAGAGGTGGTCGTACCAGAGAAGGCCCCCAAGGACCTGACACCGACCCCCGGTGCGCCGACGGAGCTCGTGATGCAGCTCGTGGAGAACCTCCAGCAGCACAAAAAGGCGCTGGAGGAATGCCAGCTGCACACGCGGGCTCTGTCGGAACAACTTACACAGGCACCTCGCTTTGTCGCAGGCCAGGGACCCTCGTTCGCTGACATGGCCGCCGTCCCTAAGCAGCACATCCAAGCGCCTCTTCACTCGATGGTCGTGTCATCAGTTGATGACAAGGACACGGGTGAAGAGGTGATTGAGAAGCTAAGGACGGCGGTAGACGCCAGGAATGAAGGCATCAGGGTGGAGAGGCTGCGGAAGGCGAGGGACCAGAAGGTGGTGGTCGGTTTCAGGACCAGGGAAGAGCTGACTCGAGTGACAGAGAGAATCAAGAAGGCAGGAAACCTTATGGTGGAGGAAGTTAAAAATAAGGATCCCCTCATCATCATCATGGACGTTCTCTCTTGTCACTCAGATGTGGAGGTCATCGAGTCGCTTAAGCGGCAGAACACCCACCTGATTGGGGACCTACCTGCAGATGATGTGAGGATGGGAGTCAAGTACCGTCGCAAGACGAGGAACCCCCATATGTCTCACATCATCATGCAGGTGTCCCCTTCAGTCTGGCAGAGGTTGACGCACGCGGGTCGAGTGCACATTGACCTGCAACGGGTGCGTGTTCAGGACCAATCGCCACTGATCCAATGCACCCGTTGCCTGCGATACGGTCACGGCCGTAAATCGTGCACGGAGCCCGCAGACCTCTGCACGCACTGTGGTGACCCCCATCTGAGGGTCGACTGCCCCTCAAGGTTGGCTGCAGAAGCGCCCAAGTGTAAAAATTGCGCCTCCGCCAAGCTGAGTCACACGGAGCACAACGCCTTCGACAGCCAGTGTCCAACTCGTCTCAAGTGGGACGGATTGGCGCGGCTGTCGGTGGCGTATTGCTAAGGGCCAGCCAGCGGAAACAGAAAGTGACTCGTCCAGGGATTCCCGAACACACTCGAGAACCCGTAAGAATTACCAGGTAATCCAAGCGAATCTGCAAAGAAAGAACCTGGCAACCCAAGAACTCATGATCGTGGCTAGTGAGCGGAGGGTTGCGTTCGCATTGCTCCAGGAGCCGTATGTGGGTGGGGTTAAAAGGATGCGAGACTACCGGGGAGCGAGAGTCTACCAGTGCGCTGAACAAGGAGATGGAACTGTGAAGGCGGCAATAGTCGTCTTCGACCACGACCTAGACGTCACACAGTGTCCGAAACTCACCACCAACAACATCGTGGTGGTGAGGATCCGTACCAGCGCCTGGGAAATCGCAGTAGTCTCCCTCTACTTCGAACCAGACCAGCCCATACAGCCATACCTGGAGCAACTTTTGCAGATTCGCGAGGAAATAGGCCCCACGAGGATGATTATTGGCGGCGATGCCAACGCCAAGAGCACCTGGTGGGGTAGCCTGGTAACCGACAGCAAGGGTGAGGACATGTCGGGAACCCTGGAAGAAATGTGCCTGCAGGTACTCAACGTCGGCAACACTCCGACCTTCGACACCGTCAGAGGTAACACCCTGTACAGCAGCTTCGTCGATGTAACAGCTTGCTCAATGGAGCTGCTGGACTTGGTGGAGGACTGGCGGGTCGAGGAAGGCCTCACGAGCTCGGACCACAACGGTATAGTATTCAAAATTAATCTTCAAAAATCCAAAGGAATAAATATAAACAGGACCACAAGAATCTATAACACTAGAAAAGCAAATTGGAGCCAGTTTCATTCGAAACTGGCCCAATTAAAAGCTGATTCAAATTTAAACTCAATAGAAATTAATAAAGTTAGTAACATAGTAGAACTAGAAAGTAAAATTAATAAATATATAGCCAACATAACAGATTCTTGTGAAGAAACATTGAACAAAATTAAAAACAACACCCAACTTACTATACCGTGGTGGTCCAAAGAGCTCGCTGAGCTGATGTCGGAGGTGAACACCCGAAGACGCCGCATCCGGTGCGCTGCACCAGTCCGGAGGCAAAAGGTCGTCGATGAGTACCTGCAAGCAAAAGCAAAATATGAGTCCCTAGCCAAAAAGGCGCAGACAGAAGGTTGGAAAGGCTTCTGTCAAAAACAGGATAGGGAAGGAATGTGGGAAGGGATATACAGGGTCATAGGACGAACCGCCAAAAGACAGGAGGACTTGCCGTTGGTGAAGGACGGAGTACCACTGAGTGCACAGCAATCGGCTTTGCTGTTGGCCGAGACCTTCTACCCCGAGGACCTGAAAGAGGGAGAAACTGCTGACCACCGTCGGACGCGTGAAGCGGCCAGTCGTGTAAACGAGTGGGCGCATGATGAACAACATGACCCACCGTTTACACTTCAGGAGCTGAAAACCGCGGTGGAAAGCTTCAACCCGAAGAAGGCACCCGGGGCAGACGGTCTCACAGCCGATATCTGTGCCCAGGCTATATCCCGGGACCCAGGGACGTTCCTTGCACTGGCCAACAAGTGCCTCGAGCATGGACACTTCCCTGGGGCCTGGAAGGTAGCCACTGTGGTGGTCCTCCGAAAGCCCGGCAAGGATTCCTACACCACCCCTAAGTCGTACAGGCCGATCGGCCTCTTACCAGTCCTAGGCAAAATCCTGGAGAAACTCCTGGTAGCCAGGCTAAAGTGGCACCTTATCCCGCGGTTTAGTACTCGCCAGTTTGGTTTTATGCCACAGAAAAGCACCGAGGACTCCCTCTACACCATGATACAACATATCAAAGAAAAGTTGAGTGCAAAGAAGCTGATCACTGTTGTATCACTGGACATAGAGGGAGCCTTCGATAGCGCATGGTGGCCGGCCATCAGGACCAGACTGGCTGAGGAAAAGTGCCCGGTGAACCTAAGGAGGCTGCTAGACAGCTACTTGACTGGTAGGAGTGTCCGAGTTCGGTACGCGGGTGCCGAGTGCCGAAGGGACACGACGAAGGGGTGTGTGCAAGGGTCCATTGGCGGTCCGATCCTATGGAACCTGATTCTCGACCCCCTGTTGAAGGGGCTGGAGGCGCGCGGCGTTCACTGCCAAGCGTTCGCCGATGATGTTGTGATGATCTTCGACGGTGACACAGCATTGGAAGTTCAGAGACATGCCAATGCCGCCCTCGAGTATGTTCGGTTGTGGGGCATCGGAAACAAGCTGAAGTTTGCACCGCAAAAAACTTGTGCAATGGTGGTTACCAAGAAGCTGAAGTACGATGTCCCACTCCTGAGCATGGGCGGGGTAGACATTGGCATGTCTAAGGAAATAAAAATTCTGGGGCTCACCGTCGACCACCAGCTCACTTTCAACACCCACGTCGCAAACGTATGCAGAAAAGCTGTGAATATCTACAAACAGCTGGCGCGTGCGGCAAAAGTGAGCTGGGGCCTTCACCCGGAGATCATCCACACCATTTACACGGCAGCAGTGGAGCCGGTAATACTGTACGCGGCGAGCGCATGGGCGCCGGCCGCCAAAAAGATCGGAGTGCAGAAAAGCCTCAACACGGTCCAACGAGGATTCGCGCAGAAGCTCTGCAAATCCTACCGCACCGTTTCTCTGAACGCGTCCCTGGTGCTGGCTGGGATACTCCCACTCGACCTCCGAATACAGGAAGCAGCCGCTCTGTACGAGGCAAAGAGGGGTGTGCCACAGCCGGCACTTGCGGGCAGGGAGGTGGAGCGGGTGGTGGCATTTGCAGAGACTCCGCACCCGGCGAAACATATGGCCATGGAGTTCGTATGCCTGGAAGACCGGACGCTTGTGGATACCCACAACATCCAAGCAGTCAGGGTGTTCACGGACGGCAGCAAGATCGAGGGCAAGGTCGGAGCAGCGCTGTCGCTCTGGGACAGCAATGCCGAGATCAAGTCCTTCAAGCTTAGCTTGCCGTCGTACTGCACGGTCTACCAGGCGGAACTTCTGGCCATATGTGTAGCCACGCGCGAAATCCTCAAGCGCAAAGAGGGAACCTTCGGTATCTACAGTGACTCAAAGGCCGCACTTCAAACAGTTACAAACCAAGGTTCCCTCCACGCCCTGGCCGTGGAGGCGAGAGCGAACGTGGCCGCAGCTTTATCCCAGAGCAAAGATGTGTCTTTGTTCTGGGTAAAGGCACATGCGGGGCTGGAGGGCAACGAGCGCGCGGACCACCTCGCCAAGGAAGCTGCACTCCGGTCTAGGAAGAGGCCGGACTATGACCGCTGCCCGGTTTCATTCGTCAAGCGGCAGATCCGTCTGGGGTCGCTCGACGAATGGAACCGGAGGTACCAGAACGGCGAAACAGCCTCCGTCACGAAAATGTTCTTTCCGGACGCAATCGACGCCTTTAAGATCCTAAAAAAGGTCAAACCAACTGGCATCGTAACTCAAATCTTCACGGGGCACGGTGGGTTCTCCGAATACCTGCACCGTTTCAAGTGTAAGGGGAACCCATCGTGCATCTGTGAACCGGATGCGGTTGAGTCGGTCGCCCATATCTTGACGGAATGCCCAGTGTTCGAGATGGAGAGGTACGATGCCGAGCGGAAACTGGAGACAAAAATTAGTCAAATAAATATATTTAAAATAATGTCAGAAACGAAAAAGAGGAAAATCTTTATAGAATACTGCTTAACAGTGGCGACAAAAGTTACAAGTCGAAACAAGGAAATTTAAAAACCTGTGCTTTTTCAAATATGGACATTTCTCTAACAGAAAAGATATTTAGATATAAGCACAGAAATTTTTAAAAAATATCATGAATATATTATATTATACTATTAAAATATTAGCAATAAAAATTTAACATTTAGAATCTAAAATCATAAGATCAAACTTTTCAAAACTAAATAAATAATTTAATAAAAAAGCAAGTAAAATGACTAAAGGCGAATAAGGTCTCTGACCATGTCAGGGGGACACTAGTCAGGCAGGAGTGGTTTTTAGCCGGTTCGAGTCCGGCACTACCTCGACTGTCTCACAATCAGCGAGGCAGTCGAGGTGTCCGTGGGGATTTCCCACTCCTGCCAAAACAAAAAAAAAAAAAAAAAAAAAAAAAAAAAAAAAACCTAACCTAACCTAACCTAACCTAACCTAACCTAACCTAACCTAACCTAACCTAACCTAACCTAACCTAACCTAACCTAACCTAACCTAACCTAACCTAACCTAACCGGTTGATATCTTCGCTTCCAGACGCGCGATTTTGACGCTGTTTTCAGCTCAAATTGACATAACTAGGCGTCCGCCTACGTATTGACCACCCCGAACTGACCTGCACCCCTGGATAAAATATTTACGACCTACCCCTAGTTTTTTAATACATTTCTCAAGTAAATCGTCTAAATTAATTATTTTTCCAAATTTTCTTTGCAATCTAACATCAAATTATAGTATCAATAGTACTCACCCTTCATCCCTGTGTCCCGGTCCGCGTTCCGTGAGCCGGCGCCCCGGTTGGAGGCTGATAACCTAAATTTTTTGGTTCAAAAACTGGTTTTTTGACCATAACTCCAGAATTTTCTTCGGCACCTACCACGTTTTATTTCGCAGTTCGCTAGCCCGCGCGGAGACGCGTCTCTGGACGTATCGCACGTGCGTCTAGCTCAAATAAAACATAAATATTTTTTCAAAATTGTCAATTTCAAGTAGTTTCTGCTAGTACCAAAATCCAGCTAAGGGGTTAAGAGAAATATAAAAACGTTGATATCTTCGCTTCCAGACGCGCGATTTTGACGCTGTTTTCAGCTCAAATTGACATAACTAGGCGTCCGCCTACGTATTGACCACCCCGAACTGACCTGCACCCCTGGATAAAATATTTACGACCTACCCCTAGTTTTTTAATACATTTTTCAAGTAAATCGTCTAAATTAATTATTTTTCCAAATTTTCTTTGCAATCTAACATCAAATTATAGTATCAATAGTACTCACCCTTCATCCCTGTGTCCCGGTCCGCGTTCCGTGAGCCGGCGCCCCGGTTGGAGGCTGATAACCTAAATTTTTTGGTTCAAAAACTGGTTTTTTGACCATAACTCCAGAATTTTCTTCGGCACCTACCACGTTTTATTTCGCAGTTCGCTAGCCCGCGCGGAGACGCGTCTCTGGACGTATCGCGCGTGCGTCTAGCTCAGGTAAAATTTTGCCCGCCCACCCGCCCTTTGGCTTATAGAAAGGGTAGAACTTAGGATTTCGGCCAAAAATTTTTATCCAGGTTTTGATTTTGAACGTTTGTGGGGACCGTGAAACCCCTTATTTTGTCTATACATTTTATTTTATTGATAAGACGAGTCCTTTTTCTAGGATCAAAATTTTTCAGTAATAATTATTAACATTTTAATTCTATTTATAATTTATACATTAATGATTTAATCAAAATTTTCAATTCTATTATATTAATTACATTTTATATCTGTGATCCCCCCTTTACAGGGATCCAGATACTTATTCTAGTCCCCTCTGACACGTCCAAAATATGCTCGGGCTAAGGACCCCCCAAAAGCCGAAGGCTGCTGAGGAGGGTTCGGGTTCGGGGGAGGAGGGCCCAGCGCCAGCTGGCCCCTCAGTAAGGCGCAGCATCGGGGAGTGGGAAGCGGAGAAACATAAATCGGGGCAACCCCAGAAAGGCAAAACACCACCCACAAGGGCACCCGTTCCCACCCCCCCAAACAAGACAGTTGGACCCACCTCCCCAAAACCCAACCCCAAAAGCACAATAACCCAACGGGCAAGGACCGGAACTTACGGTCTGCCGGGGAAGGTCTTGGAGAGCCCTCCTCGAGAACAGCCACCAATCAAGTACCTAAACAGGACCTCGGAAGCCAAGGCGTGTCTCTCCAAGGCCAAGATTAACTTAGAAAGCTCCAGGAATCTAAAAAAGGAGATCAAAGATGCGATCACAAAAGCTGTAGAGAGACTCTATCACCTTGTCAGGGAGGGAGAGATGGAGAGGGCCGAAACATCCGGAGAGGTAGTCGTACCCGAGAAGGCCCCCAGGGACCTGATACCGACCCCCAGTGCGCCGACGGAGCTCGTGATGCAGCTCATGGAGAACCTCCAGCAGCACAAAAAGGCGCTGGAGGAATGCCAGCTGCACACGCGGGCGCTGTCGGAGCAACTTACACAGGCACCTCGCTTTGTCGCGGGCCAGGGGCCCTCGTTCGCTGAGATGGCCGCCGTCCCTAAGCAGCACATCCAAGCGCCTCTTCACTCGATGGTCGTGTCATCAGTTGATGACAAGGACACGGGTGAAGAGGTGATTGAGAAGCTAAGGACGGCGGTAGATGCCAGGAATGAGGGCACCAGGGTGGAAAGGCTGCGGAAAGCGAGGGACCAGAAGGTGGTGGTCGGTTTCAGGACCAGGGAGGAGCTGACTCGGGTGAAAGACAAAATACAGAAGGCCGGAAACCTCGTGGTGGAGGAGGTCAAAAATAAGGACCCCCTTATCATCCTAAAAGACGTCCTCTCCTGTCACTCTGATGTGGAGGTCACAGAGGCGCTGAAGCGCCAAAACACCCACCTGATTGGGGACGTGCCTGCGGATGATGTGAGGATGGGGGTAAAGTACCGTCGTAGGACGAGGAACACCCACATGTCCCACATCATCATGCAGGTGTCCCCTTCTGTGTGGCAGAGGCTGACTAACGCGGGTCGAGTGCACATCGACTTGCAGCGGGTGCGCGTGCTGGATCAGTCGCCACTTATCCAGTGCACTCGCTGCTTGCGCTTCGGCCATGGCCGTAAACTGTGCACTGAACCCGCCGACCTCTGCACACACTGTGGAGACTCCCACCTCAGAGTCGACTGCCCCGCACGGCTGGCTGCCGAACCGCCGAAGTGCAGAAACTGCGTGACCGCGAAACAGGGGAAGACCGAGCATAACGCCTTCGACAGTGAGTGCCCAACTCGCGTAAAGTGGGACGCATTGGCGCGACTGTCGGTGGCGTACTGCTAAGGTCCAACCAGCGGCAACAAGAGGTGGCTCATCCAGGGATTCCCGAACACGCCCGAGCGCGCGTAAGGATTACCAGGTAATCCAAGCGAATCTGCAGAGGAAGAACCTAGCAACCCAAGAGCTCATGATTGTGGCTAGCGAGCGGAGGGTTGCGTTCGCATTGCTCCAGGAGCCGTATGTGGGTGGGGTTAAAAGGATGCGAGACTACCGGGGAGCGAGAGTCTACCAGTGCGCTGAACAAGGAGGTGGAACTGTGAAGGCGGCAATAGTCGTCTTCGACCACGACCTAGACGTCACACAGTGTCCGAAACTCACCACCAATAACATCGTGGTGGTGAGGATCCGTACCAGTGCCTGGGAAATCGCAGTAGTCTCCTTCTACTTTGAACCAGACCAGCCCATACAGCCATACCTGGAGCAACTTTTGCAGATTCGCGAGGAAATAGGCCCCACGAGGATGATCATTGGCGGCGACGCCAACGCCAAGAGCACCTGGTGGGGTAGCCTGGTGACCGACAGCAAGGGAGAGGACATGTCGGGAACCCTGGAGGAAATGGGCTTGCAGATACTCAACGTCGGCAACACTCCGACCTTCGACACCGTCAGAGGAAACACCCTGTACAGCAGTTTCGTTGATGTAACAGCCTGCTCAATGGAGCTGCTGGACTTGGTGGAGGACTGGCGGGTCGAGGAAGGCCTCACGGGCTCGGACCACAACGGTATAGTTTTCAAAATTAATCTTCTTAAATCAAAAGGTATAAAGGTAAATAGGACAACAAGATTATACAACACTAGGAAAGCTAATTGGAGCCAATTTCATGTGAAACTGGCCCAATTAAAAGCTGAAGCAAATTTAAATGTAACTGAAATTAGCAAAATTAATAATAAAACAGACCTGGAACAAAACGTTAACAAATATATAGCCAAAATTATAGAATCTTGTGAAGAAACATTAGATAAAATTAGCAATAACACACAACTAACTATACCGTGGTGGTCCAAAGAGCTCGCTGAGCTGATGTCGGAGGTGAACACCCGAAGACGCCGCATCCGGTGCGCTGCACCAGTCCGGAGGCAAAAGGTCGTCGATGAGTACCTGCAAGCAAAACATAAGTATGAGTCCCTAGCTTTAAAGGCGCAGACGGAAGGATGGAAGGCCTACTGTGGGAAACAGGATAGGGAGGGAATGTGGGAGGGGATCTATAGGGTCATAGGACGGACCACCAAGAGACAAGAGGACTTGCCGTTGGTGAAAGATGGAGTGCCACTGAATGCACAGCAGTCGGCCTTGCTGCTGGCCGAGACCTTCTACCCCGAAGACCTAGAAGTGGGAGAAACTGCCGACCACCGTCGGACACGCGAAGCGGCCTGTCGTGTAAACGAGTGGACGCATGATGAACAACATGACCCACCGTTTACACTTCAGGAGCTGAAAACCGCGGTGGAAAGCTTCAACCCGAAGAAGGCACCCGGGGCGGACGGTCTCACAGCCGATATCTGTGCCCAGGCTATATTCCGGGACCCAGGGACGTTCCTTGCATTGGCCAACAAGTGCCTCGAGCACGGACACTTCCCTGAGGCCTGGAAGGTGGCCACAGTGGTAGTCCTCCGAAAGCCCGGCAAGGATTCCTACACCACCCCAAAGTCATACAGGCCGATCGGCCTCCTACCAGTCTTAGGCAAAACGCTGGAAAAACTTCTAGTAGCCAGGTTAAAGTGGCACCTTATCCCGAGGTTTAGTACTCGCCAGTTTGGTTTCATGCCACAGAAGAGCACCGAGGACTCCCTCTACACCATGATACAACATATCAAGGGGAAGCTTAGGGAAAAGAAGCTGATCACTGTTGTATCACTGGACATAGAGGGAGCCTTCGATAGCGCATGGTGGCCGGCCATCAGGACCAGACTGGCTGAGGAAAAGTGCCCGGTAAACCTCAGGAGGCTGCTGGACAGCTATTTGACTGGTAGGAGTGTCCGAGTTAGGTACGCAGGTGCCGAGTGCCGAAAGGACATGACAAAGGGGTGTGTGCAAGGGTCCATTGGTGGTCCGATCCTATGGAACCTGATTCTCGACCCTCTGCTGAAGGGGCTGGAAGAGCGGGGAGACTACTGCCAGGCTTTTGCCGATGACGTGGTTATGATCTTCGACGGTGACACAGCGTTGGAAGTTCAAGGACAGGCCAATGCCGCCCTCGAGTATGTTCGGGGGTGGGGCATCCGAAATAAGCTAAAGTTTGCACCGCATAAAACTTGTGCAATGGTGGTTACCAAAAAGCTTAAGTACGATGTCCCGCTCCTGAGCATGGGCGGGGTAGACATTGGCATGTCCAAGGAAATAAAAATACTGGGGCTCACCGTCGACCACCAGCTCACTTTCAACACCCACGTCGCGAACGTTTGCAGGAAAGCTGTTAACATTTACAAACAGCTAGCACGAGCGGCCAAAGTGAGCTGGGGCCTTCACCCGGAGATCATCCGCGTCATCTACACGGCAGCGGTCGAACCGATAATCCTCTATGCCGCTAGCGCTTGGGCACCTGCCGCCAAAAAAGTAGGGGTTGTAAAACAGCTTGGCGTGGTCCAGAGGGGGTTTGCGCAGAAGCTGTGCAGAGCCTACCGCACGGTCTCCCTGAACTCGGCACTGTTGCTGGCCGGGATACTCCCCCTTGACCTTCGTGTGCGGGAAGTGGCTGCGCTGTACGAGGCCAGGAGGGGGTTGTCCCTGCCAGTGCTTGGGGGCAGGGAGGTCGAGCGCATGGCTCCAGCAGCGGAAGCCCCGCACCCCGCGGACCAGGTCAACTTAGAGTTCGGAAGCCTGGTAGACGAGGAACAATACGGAAACCACAGTGATTTCGCTGTGCGAATATTCACTGACGGCAGCAAGATTGAGGGCAGGGTCGGAGCGGCGCTATCCTTGTGGAATGGTGCCACCGAAACCAGGGCCCTCAAACTTGCTTTGCCGTCTTACTGCACCGTCTACCAGGCGGAGCTTCTGGCCCTACAAAGAGCGGCAGGAGAGGTGCTCAAGCGCAAAGAAACAACGTTCGGCATCTTCAGCGACTCCAAGGCGGCCCTTCAGTCGGTCGTAAATGCAAGTTCCCCCCATCCCCTGGCAGTGGAAACAAGGGACACCATCCGTCGCTGCAAGCTCCAGAACAAGAGTGTCTCCTTGTTCTGGATAAAGGCCCACGCGGGCTTGGAGGGAAACGAGCGAGCCGACCAACTCGCGAAGGAAGCTGCCATGAGGTCGAAGAAGAAGCCGGACTACGACCTGTGCCCCGTTTCATTCGTCAGGCGGCAGATCCGTATGGAGTCGCTTGGCGAATGGAACCACAGGTATCAGCAGGGTGAATCAGCAGGGGTCACTAAAATGTTCCTCCCAGACGCGATCGACGCCTACAGAATAGTGCGAAAAATAAAACCAGCAGGAATATTAACACAATTCTTAACGGGGCACGGTGGGTTCTCCGAATACTTGCATCGCTTTAAGTGTAAGGAGAACCCAGCGTGCGTCTGCGAACCAGAAAAGGTAGAATCGATCGCACACATCCTTACTGAATGCCCTGTATTCGAAAGAGAGCGATACAATGTCGAACATAAATTGGCGATAAGTTTTAATAAAAACAGCATTAAAACGATTATGTTAGACAATAAAACCAGACATATTTTGTTAGATTACTGCTTATCACTCGCAACCAAGGTGATCGAGCGAAATAAAGTAATTTAAAACACTGTGCTTTTCCAAATATGGACGTTTCTTGATTGGAAAAGATATTTAGATTAAGCATAGAATAACGCAAAATTTAAATAAAAAGTTATAATATTTCGATGTAATTAAATAAAATACAGAATAAATCACTTCAAATTTGTTAAATTTCTTTTCAAAATTATATAATAAATTATTAAATAAAGCAGCGAAAATGATATGTCTAAAAAGGTCTCTGACTACGTCAGGGGGACACAAGCAGAGCAGGAGTGGGTTTTAGTCGGTTCGAGTCCGACACTACCTCGACTGTCTCACAAACAGTGAGGCAGTCGAGGTGTCCGTGGGGATTTCCCACTCCTGCCAAAAAAAAAAAAAAAAAAAAAAAAAAAAAAAAAAAAAAAAAAAAAAAAAAAAAAAAAAAAAAAAAAACCTAACCTAACCTAACCTAACCTAACCTAACCTAACCTAACCTAACCTAACCTAACCTAACCTAACCTAACCTAACCTAACCTAACCTAACCTAACCTAACCTAACCTAACCTAACCTAACCTAACCTAACCTAACCTAACCTAACCTAACCTAACCTAACCTAACCTAACCTAACCTAACCTAACCTAACCTAACCTAACCTAACCTAACCAATTGGAGCCAATTTCATTCGAAATTGACCCAATTAAAAGCTGACGCGAATTTAAACTCAACAGAAATTGGTAAAATAGGGAACAAAATAGATTTAGAAGAAAACATAAATAAATATATATCCAAAATTACAGAATCCTGTGAAGAAACACTGAACAAAATTAAGAACAACACAGAACTTACTATACCGTGGTGGTCCAAGGAGCTCGCTGAGCTGATGTCGGAGGTGAAAACCCGGAGGCGTCGCATTCGATGCGCTGCTCCGGTTCGGAGGCAAAAAGTCGTCGATGAGTACCTGCAAGCAAAAGCAGAGTATGAGTCCCTAGCACAAAAGGCGCAGACAGAAGGATGGAAGGCCTTCTGTCAAAAACAGGACAGAGAGGGAATGTGGGAGGGCATTTATAGGGTCATAGGACGGACCGCCAAAAGGCAAGAGGACTTGCCGTTGGAGAAGGATGGAATGCCACTGAGTGCACAGGAATCGGCTCAGCTGTTGGCGGAGACCTTCTACCCGGAAGACCTAGAAGATGGAGAATCGGCCGACCACCGTCGGTTACGTGAAGCGGCCTGTCGTGTAAACGACTGGGCACATGATGAACAACATGACCCACCGTTTACACTTCAGGAGCTGAAAACCGCGGTGGTAAGCTTCAATCCCAAGAAGGCACCCGGGGCAGACGGTCTCACAGCCGATATCTGTGCCCAGGCCATTTCCCGGGACCCAGGGACGTTCCTTGCTCTGGCCAACAAATGTCTGGAGCACGGACACTTCCCTGGTGCCTGGAAAGTGGCAACGGTGGTAGTCCTCCGTAAGCCCGGCAAGGAATCCTACACCACCCCGAAATCGTATAGGCCGATCGGTCTCCTTCCAGTCCTAGGCAAGATTCTTGAGAAAATGCTTGTAGCGAGACTCAAGTGGCATCTCATCCCGCGGCTCAGTACTCGCCAGTTTGGTTTCATGCCACAGAGGAGCACCGAGGACTCCCTCTACACCATGATACAACATATCAAAGCAAAGCTAAGTGAAAAGAAGCTGATCACTGTTGTATCACTGGACATAGAGGGAGCCTTCGATAGCGCATGGTGGCCGGCTATCAGGACCAGACTGGCTGAGGAAAAGTGCCCGGTGAACCTCAGGAGACTGCTAGATAGCTACTTGACTGGAAGGAGCGTCAGGGTAAGGTACGCTGGTGCCGAGTGTCCGAGGGACACAAACAAAGGGTGTGTGCAAGGGTCCATTGGCGGTCCGATCCTGTGGAACCTAATCCTCGACCCCCTCTTAAAGGGGCTGGAGGAGCAAGGCGTCCACTGCCAGGCGTTCGCCGATGACGTGGCGATGATCTTCGACGGTGAGACAGCATTGGAAATCCAGAGGCAGGCCAATGCCGCCCTCGAGTATGTTCGGGTGTGGGGCATCGGAAATAAGTTAAAGTTTGCACCGCAAAAAACTTGTGCAATGGTAATAACCAAGAAACTGAAGTACGATGTCCCACTTCTGAGCATGGGCGGGGTAGACATTGGCATGTGCAAGGAAATTAAAATGCTGGGACTCACCGTCGACCACCAGCTCACCTTCAACTCTCACGTCGCAAACGTATGCAGAAAAGCTGTAAATATTTATAAGCAGCTGGCACGCGCGGCGAAAGTGAGCTGGGGCCTCCACCCGGAGATCATCCACACGATATACACGGCAGTAGTGGAGCCGGTGATATTGTACGCGGCGAGCGCCTGGGCGCCGGCCGTAAAAAAGATCGGAGTGCAGAAAAGCCTAAACACGGTCCAGCGAGGATTCGCGCAGAAGCTCTGTAAATCCTACCGCACCGTTTCGCTGAACGCGTCCCTGGTGCTGGCTGGGATACTCCCACTCGACCTCCGGATACAGGAAGCAGCCGCTCTGTATGAGGCGAAGAAAGGGGTACCACGGCCAGCACTTGCGGGCAGGGAGGTAGAGCGGTTGGAGGCATTTGCGGAGCTTCCACACCCGGCGAAACATATGGCCTTGGAGTTCGTCTGCCTGGAGGACCGGACGCTTGTGGACATCCACAATACCCAAGCAGTCAGGTTCTTCACGGACGGCAGCAAGATTGCGGGCAAGGTCGGAGCAGCACTGTCACTTTGGGACAGTAATGCCGAGATCAAGTCCGTCAAACTTAGCTTGCCGTCGTACTGCACGGTTTACCAGGCTGAACTTCTGGCCATATGCATAGCCACGCGCGAAGTCCTCAGGCGCGGGGAGGGAACTTTCGGCATCTATAGTGACTCAATGGCCGCACTTCAAACAGTCACAAGCCAGGGTTCCCTCCACGCCCTGGCCGTGGAGGCGAGAGCGAACATTGCCACAGCTTTATCCCAGAGCAAAGATGTGTCCTTGTTCTGGGTAAAGGCACACGTAGGGCTAGAGGGTAATGAGCGCGCGGACCACCTCGCGAAGGAGGCTGCACTCCGGTCCAGAAAGAGGCCAGACTATGACCGCTGCCCGGTTTCATTCGTCAAGCGACAGATCCGTTTGGGGTCGCTTGACGAATGGAACGCGAGGTACAGATCGGGCGAAACAGCGTCCACCACTAAAATATTCTTCCCGGACGCAATCGCAGCATACCCAATTGTGAGAAAAATTAAACTGGACCAAATTCTAGCTCAGGTGCTAACAGGACATGGCGGGTTCTCCGAGTATTTGAACCGCTTCAAGTGCAAGGAGAGCCCGGCATGCTCCTGCGACCCCGCCAAAAACGAGAGCATACAGCACCTCATCACAGAGTGTCCAATCTTCGCAGTCATTAAATATAACATCGAATCTGAAATGGAAATTGAAATTAAACTAGAAAACATACCAACAATCATGGCAAATAAAAGAACAAGAGATAAATTTTTAAAATATTGTAAAGAAATAGCTGAAAATGTAATAAGAAAGAATAAAGCCTAAAGCAGAAGATATACTTTAATGTATTATAAGAATATATTAAAAGTAATCGCCGAAAATATGAGAATTTAAAATAGATCTTAAGAACTAAAATGTCAAAACTTAGCGTTTAAGAGGTATTGGATGGTGTAAATGTAAAACCTGTAACATGTATTTTAGATATAAGATGGCTGTAAGGTAGATAAGATAGAATAAGTGACACATATATATGTAGCTAGAAATAAGTATAATGTATAAAAAGTAATAATACAAACATGTAAAAGTTCTAAGAAATAGTAAGATTATGAATAGAAATATATAGCTAGAAATAAGTATAGTCATATAGAAGAGGTTATAAAAATTGATATCATACGTGTAATAGAATTAAGAATAAGTAAAAAGATAGAATAAGCAATATCATTAAGAACAATTAAAACAATAGTGTCCGGGAGTTATCCCCATAAATAAAGGAAGAACAGAAAACAGATTAGGATACAGTAGAAGGGCGTCCCTCCCTTGAGACATAAAAGATGATAGAATGAAATAAAGAAATAGTATGAAGAAGGAAAGTACGTGAAGCAAAAATTGGGAACTGGAACGGAAGTATTTAGATTACAAATGTTCGATCAAAAAGGTCTCTGATCTCCCATGTCAGAGGAGAATAGCAGAGTAGGAGTGGTTTTTAGTCGGTTCGAGTCCGACACTACCTCGACTGTCTCACGATCCGTGAGACCGGGAGACAGTCGAGGTGTCCGTGGGGATTTTCCACTCCTGCCAATAAAAAAAAAAAAAAAAAAAAAAAAAAAAAACCTAACCTAACCTAACCTAACCTAACCTAACCTAACCTAACCTAACCTAACCTAACCTAACCTAACCTAACCTAACCTAACCTAACCTAACCTAACCTAACCTAACCTAACCTAACCTAACCTAACCTAAGGAAGTGGGACGCATTCGCAAGAGCTTCTATAGCTTATTGCTAAAGTTGGCGATGCGACCACTTCCAAGTACAAACAAAGGACTTGTTCGACGCAACCGAATAAAGGACGAATTGAACGGACCACTAAGGTTGACTATATTAAGATGAATGGTAACTGTAGCCAGCTTCATGAGAAACTGGTTCTAGTTAAGCTGATCCAAGTGTCAGCCTTGGTGAAGACGTCATGTTGTGTCGAACAGAGTCTAAAGAACTGCAGTAATATTGTGCCAACGATCAAACAAAAAACCAGTTGTGCACGTAGTAAACAAGTTAGAAATGTATCCGACAAAGTAAATAAGCCAGTTGTAAATATATATGATATGTATACTATATATTAAGTATATAGCTTAGGTATCACAGACTTAATAAGCAAAAATGAATAAAATAAAATGGAAAATTTAGAAAATATAATAAAAGTTGAGAAAATAAAAATACTGTAGTTCAAGGGCATAATTAAAAAATTAAATACAAGTCATAAAAACATTTAAAGCTTAAAAATAAACGAATTTGAATTAGTGTACTATTAGTGAGTAAAAAAATAGAAAGAACCGAATAAATAAAATTGTAAAAAAAATAATATGAAATAGTAAACTGTAGCGTGTTTTGCGCAGTATTAAAAGACAAAAAAAAAGGTAAAATAAAAACGCAAACTATGTGGTCTCTCCGGCCACCAAGAAACGTAGCAAAGCCAAAAAATGACAGATGTTAAGGACTCTGATCATGTTAGAGGGACACTGGCTGGGGCAGGAGTGGTTTTTAGCCGGTTCGAGTCCGGCACTACCTCGACTGTCTCACAATCAGCGAGGCAGTCGAGGTGTCCGTGGGGATTTCCCACTCCTGCCAAAACAAAAAAAAAAAAAAAAAAAAAAAAAAAACCTAACCTAACCTAACCTAACCTAACCTAACCAACTTAAGGAAAATAACAAATGAATAATGCTAAACAATCCACACAAACCACCTTGTACTTAAATAATAGAAAACACACACAGAAACACGAAACACGTATCCCAAACAAACCGAAAATAGTAATCAGGAAGACATCAGCATAAGAAATATCAATAAATATATATAAAATAAAAGTATATATATTTAGTGTATAAATAATCTATTGTTATCTTGTCCAAAATGAGCGAAGTACATAGACTGTCACAATTTATTTGGTCCCAACCCTTCTGCCATAATACCTGAAAATAAGTACAGCAAATCACTGTGTAAAACCCAAACATATACATTGTGCTAGAAAATAGTAAAGTATTAAGGTAAACCTAGTATTGTATAAACATAGAATAAGATAATAGACATGTAAACCAATTATTAATTATTACTAGTTACTAAGAAAAAACGCATGATATATAAAACTAGAAAATAAAAATGTACTAAAATAAGAAAAAACATGTAAAATATAACATAGAAATAAGAGATAGTGTCCACAAACTATATTAGCATAATCATTATATCAGAAGTCTAGAATAAATAAAAAACCTAGTATAAAGAAATATTGTTAAACAAGAATAAGATCTACGGAAAAGTATGTAATCACCATGCAAGAAGCCAAACAATGTAAATAAAACAAAGTTGTGTACTTAAATATCCCTAAATAAAGAAAAATTAAATATGTAAAAAGTAGATAGAAAAGCGGGAGTCCCACCCGGCTAAGAATGTAAAGGATGTATGAAAGAAAGATAAAGTATGAAGCTTGAAAGTGCGAGAGGAATAAATGCGAGAACTGGAATGAATGAGTAAATTAGAATAACAAGATCCCGTTGTACCCATGAACGGGGAAAAGCACAAAAAAAAAAAAAAAAAAAAAAAAAAAAAAAAAAAAAAAAAAAAAAAAAACCTAACCTAACCTAACCTAACCTTTTTTTTTTTTTTTTTTTTTTTTTTTTTTTTTTTTTTTTTTGACGCTGGGAAAAAAATGCATTACGCATACCCTCCCGTCGGGGGACGGGAGGGGTATGTGGGACTCCCCGGGCGAACCCGGTATACCCACTAAAACGACCCAGCGCATTCCCGCTTCGTCAGAGTGGAGGGGGACTGGGAAACCGGCACAGCCTTTACTTCCAGTCCCCCGCCGACGATTGCAAGGCAAGACCCCTCACACCCTCACGGGTGTGGGGGGTCGGGAATGACCGACGGTGGTGACGGCTGCAATGCAGGCGGAGGCACCCCCGTGCCTGCCGCCCGCCCGTCACCATGAGGAGGGAGGGCACGACGCCTTCTCCCCCTTCTCCGTCTGCGGAGCGGCGCAGCGAGAGGGTCGTCCTCCCTCGCCCGCTCCGCCTCCTCCTTCTGCAAGAGTACGTCCTCGCAGAAGGAGGCTACTGCCGACCAGGCCTCCTCGCTCCCCAGCATGGCGTTAACCACGCCGGGAAGCGAGAGGTCCGGTCCGACCACCGCGGTGAGACCGCGGCGCAGCTCGGACCACGCCGGGCACTCCTCGAGGGTGTGCTGCGCCGTGTCCTCCGCCGCGCCACAGTCGTGGCACGCCGGGGTTTCCTCCCTCCCGATCCGGTGCAGGTGCGATCCGAAGCATCCATGCCCAGACAACACCTGCACCAGACGGAAAGAGAGGAAACCGTGGGACCGCTCGAGCCAGCCCTGCAGGACCGGACCGAGCGCATCCAACGTCCGGCGGCCAAAGGCGGCGCTGGCGAGGTCCTCCGTCCAATGGAGGACGATGGCGTCCTTCGCCTCTCGCCGCACCGCCTCCCGCTCTTCGCCCATGGGGCGCTCCCCGAGCGCCTTTCGGCGCGCCGTCCACTCGTACACTCTGGCGAGCACCCAAGCCTCCAATTCCCATGGAGGGGTGCCCGCCAGAGCGCACGCCGCCGAAAAGCCCACTGAGCGGTAAGCCCTCGCCACCCGCTGTGCAATAGCCCGCTGGGGCCTGCGGATGGCGGTAGCGTTCTCCCTCCTATGTAGGGAGTCCGCCCAGATGGGTGCCCCATATAGGGCCATGCTCCGCAAAATACCGGCATAGAGGCGCCGGCACTTCGCCTTGGGCCCCCCCAGGTTTGGGAGGAGCCATGAGAGGGCGTCCGCGGCCTTCAACAGGCGCGTCGACAGCCCGCTGAAATGCGGGCCGAAGCGCCACCTGTCGTCCAGCACCAGACCCAGATATTTCATCCGGGGCTGGACCTCTATTCGGACGCCCTCCACGACGATGTGGCCGTCGGGAGGGCAGCGCTGCCGGGGACCGCGAAAGAACACGGCCTCCGTTTTGTGCAGCGCCACCCTCAATCCCAGGCGGCGGATCCTCTCTGCCACCAAGGATCCGCCAGCCGAGGCCAAACAGGCCGCGTCGGCGAAGTTCCTCCCCCGGGCAGTAAGGAGAGTGTCATCCGCGTAGCAGATGACACTCGTGCCCGGGAGGAGGGCTCCCCGCAAGAGCCAGTCGAAGCCGATGTTCCACAAAGGAGGGCCTAGCACCGACCCCTGTGGAACACCAGACTCTGCGCCGTACCGCCTCACCGTGGCCAGCCTGTCTACGAGGAGGACCTCTCGGCCCTCCAAGTAACTGGCCAGCAGTTCCCGCAAGTATTGGGGCACTCCGTGATATCGGAGTGCCTCCAATATCGTCGAGTGGGGGACGGAGTTGAAGGCGTTGGCAATGTCGAACGACACCGCCAGCACTCCGTCCCCCGCCTCCACCGCCTCCTTCACCTGGCCCTTGAGTAGGGCCAGCGCATCGATCGTCGAACGCCCACGACGGAAACCGAATTGGGCGTCCGACAGATCCGGCCCTACCCCCCTCAGGTGGCTTTCCAGTCTCCCGGCGACAATCCCCTCGAACATTTTACCGACCTCATCGAGTAAAACGATGGGCCGGTATGCCGAGGGTGAGTCCACCGGGCGACCCTCCTTTCGGAGGAGGCATAGCTGCCCCTCCTTCCACAGTTTCGGGAACCTCCCAGCCGTAAAACACAGGCTGAAGAGGTCCCGAAATCTGTCCTCCATTTCGGTGGCGGCGATCGCCACCACCCGCGCGGGGACGCCGTCCGGCCCGGGGGCGGTCTTCTTCGCGCGGAGGCTCAAAACCCCCGCGTAGAATTCCGCCGACGTGACCGGGGGCACCTCCGCCTCCGGTGGAGCCGCCCCTTGCGGGGGATCCATTGTTGGTGGGGCGAAGTTGGTCCTGCCCGGAAACAGGGACCGAACCACCCCATCCAACAATGCCGGCTCGAGGGTCTCCGACAGTGGGGGACCATAGGGGCGGAGCTGATTCCGCGCCGCCTTGTACGGTCTCCCATAGGGGTCCCTGTCGAGACCCTCCAGCATCTCGGCCCTCGCCGAGTCCTGCGCAGCGCCCATTGCAGACTTGAGGGCCGCCGTAGCCTCTCGGTAAGAGGCGTACAGGCGGTCCTCCTCCGCCCGGTCTCGGTTCTGGGCGCTGCGCCGCCGGCTCCGCGTGTAGGCCCTTCGGGCCGCCACGCAGGTGGCCCGGAGCCCCGCCAGCTCCTCCGTCCACCAGTATACGGCACGACGGGGAGGCGGACGGCGAGACCGAGGCATGCAGGAGTTGCACACCTCGGTCAAGGACCCTCGTAGCCGGACCGCTGCGGCGTCCACGTCCGGGGCCTCCCCGACAGGGGGAGGCGACAGCCAGTCCTGGAGGAAGGCAGCCTCCCTGGCTGCCTCCCGGTCCAGGCGGGTGAGCGCCCACCGCGGGAAGGGAGATTGCCCAGCGCGGGCCGTCCCCCCTCCCCGCTGTGTGGAGATGTCGAACCGCACGTAACGGTGGTCCGACAAGGTCTCCACCAGCTCCACCCGCCAGTTCACAACGCGGGCGGCTAGCGCGGGGGTGGCGAACGAGACGTCCACCACCGACCCGCCCTGTTGCCGCACACACGTGTGGACCGCCCCCCTGTTGAGGAGGGACACACCACACGAGGCCGTCCAAAACTCGACGGCGCGTCCCCGGACGTTACAACCGGCGGCCGGGTTGCCCCAGGCCGCCGACTTGGCGTTGAGGTCGCCGAGCACCACGACCTGGCGTGGTGCCGCCCTCCCTACGACAGCAGTGAGGATCTCTAAGAAGTCCTCAAAGTCCGAGAGAGGGCGGTTTGGGGAGAAATACACCCCCACTATCGCTATCTCTCCCCACGCGGCGGCCACGTATCCCGGTCCCCTCTCTAAGAGCGAGAGGGGAGGGGAGTCTGTGGAAGACCGCGCCACCAACGCCACTAGGCCATCCCGGTCGCCCAGCCAACGGCCAGGGACCGAGTATGGTTCGGCGACCACCGCCAAGTCCACCAACCACTCAGCCATGGTCTGCATCAGCAGATCCTGGGCTGTCCTGCAGTGGTTGGCGTTCGCCTGAAGGATGCGATGTTCGACTCTGGGCATTAGTCGGACATCGCACCCTCCTCCGCTGCCGCCGCAGGAACGGCGGCGTTAGCGGCAACAGCTGGCGCAGGCCCGGTCGGCGCCTGCGCTTTGCCACGCTTAGGGGGGGGATTGCACCTCCTCCCCATCGTGACGTGGCCTGCCAGGCGGCCACTGGCGGCACACACCGCGCAGTGCGGCGTGGCGGCCTGGCAGGAGGAGGCTTTGTGGCCCTCCTTGCCGCAGCGGTAGCAAGTGTCCGACCGATCCACTTTGGACGGACACAGGGGCCGGGTGTGGCCGATGCCGAAGCACCGGAAACACCGCAAAGGCTGGTCCTCGAGCGCCCGAACCGCACCCGAGCTAAACCCGACTTGAAGCCGTCCTTTTGCAAGGACGGCTTTGGCAGCTGCGATTGGGCACTCGAGGCGGATTGTGCCCATTCCGCCGCGGCCGGGCCTTATGTCCCGGCCTTGGACCGCCGCTGCACCACAGCCCCCTACCGCTGCGACCGCCGCCACTACCTCCTCCTTGGTGACGGAGTCATCCAACTCCGTCACTTCGATGGCCGTCGACTTGACCGGCCGGGCCACCCTCGCCGAGTCCGCGATGACCTCTTGCAGCTTTGCTGCGAAGAGGTCCGCGTGGGCACTCCCCTCGGCCCCCGGGAACTCGAATATTCGAGCCCCGGCCTGGGTCCGCCGGCAGGACACACTGCCGATCCCCAGCTGAGCGGGATCGGCATTGCTACGCGCCCGCACCAGGATGGAGGCGTAGGTCTCCCCCCGCCCCGCAGCCTCGTTGGAGGAGGGGCCTTCTGCCGCCGGGCTCGCCTTGGCCCGTTGTGGCTGGGCCGAGACAGGGCCCTCTGCCACAGGGCCTGCCTCGGCCTGCACTGGCCGGGCCGTGGCTTCAGCCAGCTTCTGATGAAGCTGGCTGACCTCCGACTGCAGGCGATCCACCCTCGCCTGCAGTTGCCGCGTCTCGTCGCTGGTCGTCCGCTGGACCAACTCAGCGACAACACCACGCAGGCTCGCGGCCCTGCACTTTAGGGCCTTTTGAATGGTGCCCTTTAGGTTGGAGGACTTAGAGGCGACCTCCACGATCTCCTCCTCGTCCTCCTCCGCCATCCTCTGGAGCTCCTCCAGAGACTGGTCCGCGTACACAACGCGGGACGCACCGTACCCGGACTTTGCCCGGGCAGCCTGCGCCCGCTTCTCCTTAGCGGCCACCCGCTCCTCCAGCTCTTGCTGGAGCTGCGCCCGTCTAGCCAGGTCTAGCTGGCGCTGGGCGTCCGCAAGCCCAATGACGTGGGTGTCCGCAGCTGTCGTTGGCTTTTTTGCCTTCGACCGCCGCGCCGACCCCGACCCCGATGAGCCCTCGGACCCATCCTTTCGGAAGGCCCGCTTACGCGACTGCGCATCGGCCGCGTCCGACACACTGACGAATGTGTCGTCGGAGTCTGACGACTCGTCCGCCCTTCCGAAGAAGCTAACCGCAGACGGCGCGCGGCTAGCCTCTGACGCCGAAGCGTCGGAGTGGCCCTGAGAAGGGCCTTTTGGTTGGCCCTGAGAAGGGCCTTTGGGTTGGCCCTGAGAAGGGCCTTTGGGTTGGCCCTGAGAAGGGCCTTTTTTGAACCGCCCGGAGGCGTCCCGCGTGGGTTTAGGCATTGCCTAAAATAAAATAAAATTCCGCAAACTCGAGAGCAACAAGGCAAATAAAATAGCTACGAGAGCACAGAGCACTTTGGCCAGTCCCAGTCTGCCACTCCGTTACGGTGGTCAGAACTGGGCTGTTTCCAGGGGACGCGACGTGGACGCAAGCTCTGTGGGGTGGTCCCCCAACCTAACCTAACCTTTTTTTTTTTTTTTTTTTTTTTTTTTTTTTTTTTTTTTTTTGACGCTGGGAAAAAATGCATTACGCATACCCTCCCGTCGGGGGACGGGAGGGGTATGTGGGACTCCCCGGGCGAACCCGGTATACCCACTAAAACGACCCAGCGCATTCCCGCTTCGTCAGAGTGGAGGGGGACTGGGAAACCGGCACAGCCTTTACTTCCAGTCCCCCGCCGACGATTGCAAGGCAAGACCCCTCACACCCTCACGGGTGTGGGGGGGTCGGGAATGACCGACGGTGGTGACGGCTGCAATGCAGGCGGAGGCACCCCCGTGCCTGCCGCCCGCCCGTCACCATGAGGAGGGAGAGCACGACGCCTTCTCCCCCTTCTCCGTCTGCGGAGCGGCGCAGCGAGAGGGTCGTCCTCCCTCGCCCGCTCCGCCTCCTCCTTCTGCAAGAGTACGTCCTCGCAGAAGGAGGCTACTGCCGACCAGGCCTCCTCGCTCCCCAGCATGGCGTTAACCACGCCGGGAAGCGAGAGGTCCGGTCCGACCACCGCGGTGAGACCGCGGCGCAGCTCGGACCACGCCGGGCACTCCTCGAGGGTGTGCTGCGCCGTGTCCTCCGCCGCGCCGCAGTCGTGGCACGCCGGGGTTTCCTCCCTCCCGATCCGGTGCAGGTGCGATCCGAAGCATCCATGCCCAGACAACACCTGCACCAGACGGAAAGAGAGGAAACCGTGGGACCGCTCGAGCCAGCCCTGCAGGACCGGACCGAGCGCATCCAACGTCCGGCGGCCAAAGGCGGCGCTGGCGAGGTCCTCCGTCCAATGGAGGACGATGGCGTCCTTCGCCTCTCGCCGCACCGCCTCCCGCTCTTCGCCCATGGGGCGCTCCCCGAGCGCCTTTCGGCGCGCCGTCCACTCGTACACTCTGGCGAGCACCCAAGCCTCCAATTCCCATGGAGGGGTGCCCGCCAGAGCGCACGCCGCCGAAAAGCCCACTGAGCGGTAAGCCCTCGCCACCCGCTGTGCAATAGCCCGCTGGGGCTTGCGGATGGCGGTAGCATTCTCCCTCCTATGGAGGGAGTCCGCCCAGATGGGTGCCCCATATAGGGCCATGCTCCGCAAAATGCCGGCATAGAGGCGCCGGCACTTCGCCTTGGGCCCCCCCAGGTTTGGGAGGAGCCATGAGAGGGCGTCCGCGGCCTTCAACAGGCGCGTCGACAGCCCGCTGAAATGCGGGCCGAAGCGCCACCTGTCGTCCAGCACCAGCCCCAGATATTTCATCCGGGGCTGGACCCCTATACGGACGCCCTCCACGACGATGTGGCCGTCGGGAGGGCAGCGCTGCCGGGGACCGCGAAAGAACACGGCCTCCGTTTTGTGCAGCGCCACCCTCAATCCCAGGCGGCGGATCCTCTCTGCCACCAAGGATCCGCCAGCCGAGGCCAAACAAGCCGCGTCGGCGAAGTTCCTCCCCCGGGCAGTAAGGAGAGTGTCATCCGCGTAGCAGATGACACTCGTGCCCGGGAGGAGGGCTCCCCGCAAGAGCCAGTCGAAGCCGATGTTCCACAAGGGAGGGCCTAGCACCGACCCCTGCGGAACACCGGACTCTGCGCCGTACCGCCTCACCGTGGCCAGCCTGTCTACGAGGAGGACCTCTCGGCCCTCCAAGTAACTGGCCAGCAGGTCCCGCAAGTATTGGGGCACTCCGTGATATCGGAGTGCCTCCAATATCGTCGAGTGGGGGACGGAGTTGAAGGCGTTGGCAATGTCGAACGACACCGCCAGCACTCCGTCCCCCGCCTCCACCGCCTCCTTCACCTGGCCCTTGAGTAGGGCCAGCGCATCGATCGTCGAACGCCCACGACGGAAACCGAATTGGGCGTCCGACAGATCCGGCCCCACCCCCCTCAGGTGGCTTTCCAGTCTCCCGGCGACAATCCCCTCGAACATTTTACCGACCTCATCGAGTAAAACGATGGGCCGGTATGCCGAGGGTGAGTCCACCGGGCGACCCTCCTTTCGGAGGAGGCATAGCTGCCCCTCCTTCCACAGTTTCGGGAACCTCCCAGCCGTAAAACACAGGCTGAAGAGGTCCCGAAACCTGTCCTCCATTTCGGTGGCGGCGATCGCCACCACCCGCGCGGGGACGCCGTCCGGCCCGGGGGCGGTCCTCTTCGCGCGGAGGCTCAAAACCCCCGCGTAGAATTCCGCCGACGTGACCGGGGGCACCTCCGCCTCCGGTGGAGCCGCCCCTTGCGGGGGATCCATTGTTGGTGGGGCGAAGTCGGTCCTGCATGGAAACAGGGACCGAACCACCCCATCCAACAATGCCGGCTCGAGGGTCTCCGACAGTGGGGGACCATAGGGGCGGAGCTGATTCCGCGCCGCCTTGTACGGTCTCCCATAGGGGTCCCTGTCGAGACCCTCCAGCATCTCGGCCCTCGCCGAGTCCTGCGCAGCGCCCATTGCAGACTTGAGGGCCACCGTAGCCTCTCGGTAAGAGGCGTACAGGCGGTCCTCCTCCGCCCGGACTCGGTTCTGGGCGCTGCGCCGCCGGCTCCGCGTGTAGGCCCTTCGGGCCGCCACGCAGGTGGCCCGGAGCCCCGCCAGCTCCTCCGTCCACCAGTACACGGCACGACGGGGAGGCGGACGGCGAGACCGAGGCATGCAGGAGTTGCACACCTCGGTCAAGGACCCCCGTAGCCGGACCGCTGCGGCGTCCACGTCCGGGGCCTCCCCGACAGGGGGAGGCGACAGCCAGTCCTGGAGGAAGGCAGCCTCCCTGGCTGCCTCCCGGTCCAGGCGGGTGAGCGCCCACCGCGGGAAGGGAGATTGCCCAGCGCGGGCCGTCCCCCCTCCCCGCTGTGTGGAGATGTCGAACCGCACGTAACGGTGGTCCGACAAGGTCTCCACCAGCTCCACCCGCCAGTTCACAACGCGGGCGGCCAGCGCGGGGGTGGCGAACGAGACGTCCACCACCGACCCACCCCGCTGCCGCACACACGTGTGGACCGCCCCCCTGTTGAGGAGGGACACACCGCACGAGGCCGACCAAAACTCGACGGCGCGTCCCCGGACGTTACAACCGGCGGCCGGGTTGCCCCAGGCTGCCGACTTGGCGTTGAGGTCGCCGAGCACCACGACCTGGCGTGGTGCCGCCCTCCCTACGACAGCAGTGAGGATCTCTAAGAAATCCTCAAAGTCCGAGAGAGGGCGGTTTGGGGAGAAATACACCCCCACTATCGCTATCTCTCCCCACGCGGCGGCCACGTATCCCGGTCCCCTCTCTAAGAGCGAGAGGGGAGGGGAGTCTGTGGAAGACCGCGCCACCAACGCCACTAGGCCATCCCGGTCGCCCAGCCAACGGCCAGGGACCGAGTATGGTTCGGCGACCACCGCCAAGTCCACCAACCACTCAGCCATGGTCTGCATCAGCAGATCCTGGGCTGTCCTGCAGTGGTTGGCGTTCGCCTGAAGGATGCGATGTTCGACTCTGGGCATTAGTCGGACATCGCACCCTCCTCCGCTGCCGCCGCAGGAACGGCGGCGTTAGCGGCAACAGCTGGCGCAGGCCCGGTCGGCGCCTGCGCTTTGCCACGCTTAGGGGGGGGATTGCACCTCCTCCCCATCGTGACGTGGCCTGCCAGGTGGCCACTGGCGGCACACACCGCGCAGTGCGGCGTGGCGGCCTGGCAGGAGGAGGCTTTGTGGCCCTCCTTGCCGCAGCGGTAGCAAGTGTCCGACCGATCCACTTTGGACGGACACAGGGGCCGGGTGTGGCCGATGCCGAAGCACCGGAAACACCGCAAAGGCTGGTCCTCGAGTGCCCGAACCGCACCCGAGCTAAACCCGACTTGAAGCCGTCCTTTTGCAAGGACGGCTTTGGCAGCTGCGATTGGGCACTCGAGGCGGATTGTGCCCATTCCGCCGCGGCCGGGCCTTATGTCCCGGCCTTGGACCGCCGCCGCACCACAGCCCCCTACCGCTGCGACCGCCGCCACTACCTCCTCCTTGGTGACGGAGTCATCCAACTCCGTCACTTCGATGGCCGCCGACTTGACCGGCCGGGCCACCTTCGCCGAGTCCGCGATGACCTCTTGCAGCTTGGCTGCAAAGAGGTCCGCGTTGGCGCTGCCTTGCGCCCCCGGGAACTCGAATATTCGAGCCCCGGCTTGGGTTCGCCGGCAAGACACTTTGCCGATCCCCAGTTGGGTGGGATCGGCATTGGCACGCGCCCGCGTCAATATGGACGCGTATGTGTCCCCCCGCTCCGCAGCCTCCGCGGTGAGTGTCACCACGACGGCCGCGGTGCTTGGAGGAACGAGCCTCCCCTTTCCCCTTCCTTTCCCCTTCCCCTTTCCCTTGCCAGGCGTCTGTGGCTGGCTGGCCAGGGTGGTTGCGGGGACGGCAGGGACGGCTGTCGGCGCCTTTTTGGCCTTGCCCTTCCCCCTACGGACCACTTCCGTCCACCCTGGCTGGTTGGACGGGGTGTTGGCTGGAAGAAGGGCGTCTTCCTCCTGGGAGGACGGCCCCGGCTCACACTGCCTCTTATCCGCCGCGAGCGGCGGTCGGAGGCGTTTCTCCGGCAAGAGCCGGTCCTCAATGCCTGCAAAGCAGGCTCTTGTGAAGGCCCTCTCCTCCATTACGACCTTGCGGATGATATCCTCAAGGTTGGAGGAGGGGCCTTCTACCGCAGGGCTCGGTTCGGCTTGATTAGGCCTGGCCGTGGCATCAGCCAACTTCTGATGAAGCTGGCTGACCTCCGATTGCAGGCGATCCACTTTCGCCTGCAATTGCCGCGTCTCGTCAGTCGCTTTGCGCTGGACCAGCTCCGTAACGATTCCGCGCATGCTCGCGGCCCGACATTTAAGGGCCTTTTGTAATGTCCCTTTTAGATTGGAGGATTTAGAGGCGACTTCCACTATCTCCTCTTCATCCTCCTCCGCCATTCGCTCCAGCTCGACCAGGGAGTGGTCCGCGTACACAACGCGGGACGCGCCGTACCCGGACTTGGCCCGGGCAACGCGCGCCCGCTGCTCCTTCGCAGTGACCCGCTCCTCCAGGTCTTGCTGGAGCTGCGCCCGTCTAGCCAGGTCTAGCTGGCGCTGGGCGTCCGCAAGCCCAACGACGTGGGTGTCCGCAGCTGTCGTTGGCTTTTTTGCCTTCAACTGCCGCGCCGACCCCGACCCCGATGAGCCCTCGGACCCATCCTTTCGGAAGGCCCGCTTACGCGACTGCGTATCGGCCGCGTCCGACACACTGACGAAGGTGTCGTTGTCGGAGTCTGACGACTCGTCCGCCCTTCCGAAGAAGCTAACCGCAGACGGCGCGCGGCTAGCCTCTGACGCCGAAGCGTCGGAGTGGCCCTGAGAAGGGCCTTTTGGTTGGCCCTGAGAAGGGCCTTTGGGTTGGCCCTGAGAAGGGCCTTTTTTAAAACGCCCGCAGGCGTCCCGCGTTTGCTTAGGCATAGCCTCCACAGGTTCGTAAAAGACAAAGCGAATAAAATAAAACAGCTACGAATTCACAGTGCACTTTGGCCGAGCCCAGTCTGCCACTCCGTTACGGTGGTCAGAACTGGGTCGTTTCCAGGGGACGCGACGTGGACGCAAGCACTGTGGGGTGGTCCCCCAACCTAACCTAACCTAACCTAACCTTTTTTTTTTTTTTTTTTTTTTTGACGCTGGGAAAAAATGCATTACGCATACCCTCCCGTCGGGGGATGGGAGGGGTATGTGGGACTCCCCGGGCGGCCAAACACCACGGTATACCCACTAAAACGACCCAGCGCATTCCCGCTTCGTCATAGTGGAGGGGGACTGGGAAACCGGCACAGCCTTTACTTCCAGTCCCCCGCCGACGAACACACAAGGCGGACCCCCCTCTTGTCCTCACGGCACGGACGTGGAGGGGGGGTTCGGGAATGACCGACGGAGGTGACGGGTGCAATGCGGGCGGAGGCACCCCCGCGCCTGTCGCCCGCCCGTCACCGTGAGGAGGGAGGGCAAACGCCCCTTCCCCCCCCCCCGCCCGCAGAGCAGCGCAGCGAGAGTAAACTCCCGCTGGCGCTCCGCCTCCTCCTTCCGCGAAATCGCAGAAGGAGGCAACCGCTGACCAGGCCTCTCGCCCCCCAGCACGGTGTTCACGCACGCACGCCGGGAAGCGTGAGGCCCAGTCGCCCGCAAGGTGACGGGTGCAATGCGGGCGGAGGCACCTCCGTGCCTGTCGCCCGCCCGTCACCGTGAGGAGGGAGGGCAAATGCCCCTTCCCCCCCTCTCCGCTAGCGGAGCGGCGCAACGAGAGGGACCTCCCGCGCGCGCTCCGCTGACCAGGCCTCCTCTCCACACTCCCCAGCATGGCCTCGACCACGCCGGGAAGCGGGAGGCCCAGTCCCCCGCGGCACTCCCCTGCTGTGCCCTCTGCTATGCCCGCTGCTCAGAGGGCACGCAGGGGAACGCACACCGCACATCGCATGAGTCATCACACGACGTGCGGCGCGCCCCTCCCCAGAAAGCGCCTGGTGGTTTTTTGTTGCGTCTATTTCTTATGGAATTAGACCAAGAACAGGGCGGCAACCACGTGAAGGTAACACACCAGACTTGCCTTGAGGATCTACACGACCGTAGCGCTCCCCCTCAAGACCCCGCCACCCTACCGCCTCTGAGGGAGGCAGTAAGGTAGACCTGCATCTATGCTACCAAGCAAAGCATGTGCAAAGCTTGTCGTTGTGCAACCGCGAAAGCATAAATACAGATCCGCCCCAACCTAACCTAACCTAACCTTTTTTTTTTTTTTTTTTTTTTTTGACGCTGGGAAAAAATGCATTACGCATACGGTATGTGGGACTCCCCGGGCGAACCCGGTATACCCACTAAAACGACCCAGCGCATTCCCGCTTCGTCAGAGTGGAGGGGGACTGGGAAACCGGCACAGCCTTTACTTCCAGTCCCCCGCCGACGATTGCAAGGCAAGACCCCTCACACCCTCACGGGTGTGGGGGGTCGGGAATGACCGACGGTGGTGACGGCTGCAATGCAGGCGGAGGCACCCCCGTGCCTGCCGCCCGCCCGTCACCATGAGGAGGGAGGGCACGACGCCTTCTCCCCCTTCTCCGTCTGCGGAGCGGCGCAGCGAGAGGGTCGTCCTCCCTCGCCCGCTCCGCCTCCTCCTTCTGCAAGAGTACGTCCTCGCAGAAGGAGGCTACTGCCGACCAGGCCTCCTCGCTCCCCAGCATGGCGTTAACCACGCCGGGAAGCGAGAGGTCCGGTCCGACCACCGCGGTGAGACCGCGGCGCAGCTCGGACCACGCCGGGCACTCCTCGAGGGTGTGCTGCGCCGTGTCCTCCGCCGCGCCGCAGTCGTGGCACGCCGGGGTTTCCTCCCTCCCGATCCGGTGCAGGTGCGATCCGAAGCATCCATGCCCAGACAACACCTGCACCAGACGGAAAGAGAGGAAACCGTGGGACCGCTCGAGCCAGCCCTGCAGGACCGGACCGAGCGCATCCAACGTCCGGCGGCCAAAGGCGGCGCTGGCGAGGTCCTCCGTCCAATGGAGGACGATGGCGTCCTTCGCCTCTCGCCGCACCGCCTCCCGCTCTTCGCCCATGGGGCGCTCCCCGAGCGCCTTTCTGCGCGCCGTCCACTCGTACACTCTGGCGAGCACCCAAGCCTCCAATTCCCATGGAGGGGTGCCCGCCAGAGCGCACGCCGCCGAAAAGCCCACTGAGCGGTAAGCCCTCGCCACCCGCTGTGCAATAGCCCGCTGGGGCCTGCGGATGGCGGTAGCGTTCTCCCTCCTATGGAGGGAGTCCGCCCAGATGGGTGCCCCATATAGGGCCATGCTCCGCAAAATGCCGGCATAGAGGCGCCGGCACTTCGCCTTGGGCCCCCCCAGGTTTGGGAGGAGCCATGAGAGGGCGTCCGCGGCCTTCAACAGGCGCGTCGACAGCCCGCTGAAATGTGGGCCGAAGCGCCACCTGTCGTCCAGCACCAGCCCCAGATATTTCATCCGGGGCTGGACCCCTATACGGACGCCCTCCACGACGATGTGGCCGTCGGGAGGGCAGCGCTGCCGGGGACCGCGAAAGAACACGGCCTCCGTTTTGTGCAGCGCCACCCTCAATCCCAGGCGGCGGATCCTCTCTGCCACCAAGGATCCGCCAGCCGAGGCCAAACAAGCCGCGTCGGCGAAGTTCCTCCCCCGGGCAGTAAGGAGAGTGTCATCCGCGTAGCAGATGACACTCGTGCCCGGGAGGAGGGCTCCCCGCAAGAGCCAGTCGAAGCCGATGTTCCACAAGGGAGGGCCTAGCACCGACCCCTGTGGAACACCGGACTCTGCGCCGTACCGCCTCACCGTGGCCAGCCTGTCTACGAGGAAGACCTCTCGGCCCTCCAAGTAACTGGCCAGCAGGTCCCGCAAGTATTGGGGCACTCCGTGATATCGGAGTGCCTCCAATATCGTCGAGTGGGGGACAGAGTTGAAGGCGTTGGCAATGTCGAACGACACCGCCAGCACTCCGTCCCCCGCCTCCACCGCCTCCTTCACCTGGCCCTTGAGTAGGGCCAGCGCATCGATCGTCGAACGCCCACGACGGAAACCGAATTGGGCGTCCGACAGATCCGGCCCTACCCCCCTCAGGTGGCTTTCCAGTCTCCCGGCGACAATCCCCTCGAACATTTTACCGACCTCATCGAGTAAAACGATGGGCCGGTATGCCGAGGGTGAGTCCACCGGGCGACCCTCCTTTCGGAGGAGGCATAGCTGCCCCTCCTTCCACAGTACCTTCTTTCGGGAACCTCCCAGCCGTAAAACACAGGCTGAAGAGGTCCCGAAACCTGTCCTCCATTTCGGTGGCGGCGATCGCCACCACCCGCGCGGGGACGCCGTCCGGCCCGGGGGCGGTCTTCTTCGCGCGGAGGCTCAAAACCCCCGCGTAGAATTCCGCCGACGTGACCGAGGGCACCTCCGCCTCCGGTGGAGCCGCCCCTTGCGGGGGATCCATTGTTGGTGGGGCGAAGTCGGTCCTGCGCGGAAACAGGGACCGAACCACCCCATCCAACATTGCCGGCTCGAGGGTCTCCGACAGTGGGGGACCATAGGGGCGGAGCTGATTCCGCGCCGCCTTGTACGGTCTCCCATAGGGGTCCCTGTCGAGACCCTCCAGCATCTCGGCCCTCGCCGAATCCTGCGCAGCGCCCATTGCAGACTTGAGGGCCACCGTAGCCTCTCGGTAAGAGGCGTACAGGCGGTCCTCCTCCGCCCGGACTCGGTTCTGGGCGCTGCGCCGCCGGCTCCGCGTGTAGGCCCTTCGAGCCGCAACGCAGGTGGCCCGGAGCCCCGCCAGCTCCTCCGTCCACCAGTACACGGCACGACGGGGAGGCGGACGGCGAGACCGAGGCATGCAGGAGTTGCACACCTCGGTCAAGGACCCCCGTAGCCGGACCGCTGCGGCGTCCACGTCCGGGGCCTCCTCGACAGGGGGAGGCGACAGCCAGTCCTGGAGGAAGGCAGCCTCCCTGGCTGCCTCCCGGTCCAGGCGGGTGAGCGCCCACCGCGGGAAGGGAGATTGCCCAGCGCGGGCCGTCCCCCCTCCCCGCTGTGTGGAGATGTCGAACCGCACGTAACGGTGGTCCGACAAGGTCTCCACCAGCTCCACCCGCCAGTTCACAACGCGGGCGGCCAGCGCGGGGGTGGCGAACGAGACGTCCACCACCGACCCGCCCTGTTGCCGCACACACGTGTGGACCGCCCCCCTGTTGAGGAGGGACACACCGCACGAGGCCGTCCAAAACTCGACGGCGCGTCCCCGGACGTTACAACCGCCCTCCCTACGACAGCAGTGAGGATCTCTAAGAAGTCCTCAAAGTCCGAGAGAGGGCGGTTTGGGGAGAAATACACCCCCACTATCGCTATCTCTCCCCACGCGGCGGCCACGTATCCCGGTCCCCTCTCTAAGAGCGAGAGGGGAGGGGAGTCTGTGGAAGACCGCGCCACCAACGCCACTAGGCCATCCCGGTCGCCCAGCCAACGGCCAGGGACCGAGTATGGTTCGGCGACCACCGCCAAGTCCACCAACCACTCAGCCATGGTCTGCATCAGCAGATCCTGGGCTGTCCTGCAGTGGTTGGCGTTCGCCTGAAGGATGCGATGTTCGACTCTGGGCATTAGTCGGACATCGCACCCTCCTCCGCTGCCGCCGCAGGAACGGCGGCGTTAGCGGCAACAGCTGGCGCAGGCCCGGTCGGCGCCTGCGCTTTGCCACGCTTAGGGGGGGGATTGCACCTCCTCCCCATCGTGACGTGGCCTGCCAGGCGGCCACTGGCGGCACACACCGCGCAGTGCGGCGTGGCGGCCTGGCAGGAGGAGGCTTTGTGGCCCTCCTTGCCGCAGCGGTAGCAAGTGTCCGACCGATCCACTTTGGACGGACACAGGGGCCGGGTGTGGCCGATGCCGAAGCACCGGAAACACCGCAAAGGCTGGTCCTCGAGTGCCCGAACCGCACCCGAGCTAAACCCGACTTGAAGCCGTCCTTTTGCAAGGACGGCTTTGGCAGCTGCGATTGGGCACTCGAGGCGGATTGTGCCCATTCCGCCGCGGCCGGGCCTTATGTCCCGGCCTTGGACCGCCGCTGCACCACAGCCCCCTACCGCTGCGACCGCCGCCACTACCTCCTCCTTGGTGACGGAGTCATCCAACTCCGTCACTTCGATGGCCGCCGACTTGACCGGCCGGGCCACCCTCGCCGAGTCCGCGATGACCTCTTGCAGCTTTGCTGCGAAGAGGTCCGCGTGGGCACTCCCCTCGGCCCCCGGGAACTCGAATATTCGAGCCCCGGCCTGGGTCCGCCGGCAGGACACACTGCCGATCCCCAGCTGAGCGGGATCGGCATTGCTACGCGCCCGCACCAGGATGGAGGCGTAGGTCTCCCCCCGCCCCGCAGCCTCCGCGGTGAGCGTCACCACGACGGCTGCGGTTTTAGGGGGGACTAACTTCCCCCTTCCCTTCCCCTTTCCCTTGCCAGTCGTCTGTGGCTGGCTGGCCAGGGTGGTTGCGGGGACGGCAGGGACGGCTGTCGGCGCCTTTTTGGCCTTGCCCTTCCCCCTACGGACCACTTCCGTCCACCCTGGCTGGTTGGACGGGGTGGTGGCTGGAAGAAGGGCGTCTTCCTCCTGGGACGAGGACGGCCCCGGCTCAGACCGCCTTACATCCGCCTGGGAGGACGACGGCTCCGGCTCAGACCGCCTCTCATCCGCCGCAAGCGGCGGTCGGAGGCGCTTCTCCGGCAGGAGCCGGTCCTCGATCCCTGCTAGGCAGGCTCTTGTGAAGGCCCTCTCCTCCAATATTACCTTGCGGATGACATCCTCAAGGTTGGAGGAGGGGCCTTCTGCCGCCGGGCTCGCCTTGGCCCGTTGTGGCTGGGCCGAGACAGGGCCCTCTGCCACAGGGCCTGCCTCGGCCTGCACTGGCCGGGCCGTGGCTTCAGCCAGCTTCTGATGAAGCTGGCTGACCTCCGACTGCAGGCGATCCACCCTCGCCTGCAGTTGCCGCGTCTCGTCGCTGGTCGTCCGCTGGACCAACTCAGCGACAACACCACGCAGGCTCGCGGCCCTGCACTTTAGGGCCTTTTGAATGGTGCCCTTTAGGTTGGAGGACTTAGAGGCGACCTCCACGATCTCCTCCTCGTCCTCCTCCGCCATCCTCTGGAGCTCCTCCAGAGACTGGTCCGCGTACACAACGCGGGACGCACCGTACCCGGACTTTGCCCGGGCAGCCTGCGCCCGCTTCTCCTTAGCGGCCACCCGCTCCTCCAGCTCTTGTTGGAGCTGCGCCCGTCTAGCCAGGTCTAGCTGGCGCTGGGCGTCCGCAAGCCCAATGACGTGGGTGTCCGCAGCTGTCGTTGGCTTTTTTGCCTTCGACCGCCGCGCCGACCCCGACCCCGATGAGCCCTCGGACCCATCCTTTCGGAAGGCCCGCTTACGCGACTGCGCATCGGCCGCGTCCGACACACTGACGAATGTGTCGTCGGAGTCTGACGACTCGTCCGCCCTTCCGAAGAAGTTAACCGCAGACGGCGCGCGGCTAGCCTCTGACGCCGAAGCGTCGGAGTGGCCCTGAGAAGGGCCTTTTGGTTGGCCCTGAGAAGGGCCTTTGGGTTGGCCCTGAGAAGGGCCTTTGGGTTGGCCCTGAGAAGGGCCTTTTTTGAACCGCCCGGAGGCGTCCCGCGTGGGTTTAGGCATTGCCTAAAATAAAATAAAATTCCGCAAACTCGAGAGCAACAAGGCAAATAAAATAGCTACGAGAGCACAGAGCACTTTGGCCAGTCCCAGTCTGCCACTCCGTTACGGTGGTCAGAACTGGGCTGTTTCCAGGGGACGCGACGTGGACGCAAGCTCTGTGGGGTGGTCCCCCAACCTAACCTTTTTTTTTTTTTTTTTTTTTTTTTAACGCTGGGAAAAAATGCATTACGCATACCCTCCCGTCGGGGGATGGGAGGGGTATGTGGGACTCCCCGGGCGGCCAAACACCACGGTATACCCACTAAAACGACCCAGCGCATTCCCGCTTCGTCATAGTGGAGGGGGACTGGGAAACCGGCACAGCCTTTACTTCCAGTCCCCCGCCGACGAATACAAGGCGGACCCCCCTCTTGTCCTCACGGCACGGACGTGGAGGGGGGGTTCGGGAATGACCGACGGAGGTGACGGGTGCAATGCGGGCGGAGGCACCCCCGCGCCTGTCGCCCGCTCGTCACCGTGAGGAGGGAGGGCAAACGCCCCTTCCCCCCCCCCCGCCCGCAGAGCAGCGCAGCGAGAGTAAACTCCCGCTGGCGCTCCGCCTCCTCCTTCTGCGAAATCGCAGAAGGAGGCAACCGCTGACCAGGCCTCCTCGCTCCCCAGCATGGTGTTCCGTGGCACGCACGCCGGGAAACGGGAGGCCCAGTCGCCCGCGAGGTGACGGGTGCAATGCGAGCGAAGGCACCTCCGTGCCTGTCGCCCGCCCGTCACCGTGAGGGGGAAGGGCAAACGCCCCTTCCCCCCCTCTCCGCTAGCGGAGCGGCGCAGCGGGAGAGTCCTATGCCCGCTGCTCAGAGGGCACGCAGGGGAACGCACACCGCACATCGCATGAGTCATCACACGACGTGCGGTGCGCCCCTCCCCAGAAAGCGCCTGGTGGTTTTTTGTTGCGTCTATTTCTTATGGAATTAGACCAAGAACAGGGCGGCAACCACGTGAAGGTAACACACCAGACTTGCCTTGAGGATCTACACGACCGTAGCGCTCCCCCTCAAGACCCCGCCACCCTACCGCCTCTGAGGGAGGCAGTAAGGTAGACCTGCATCTATGCTACCAAGCAAAGCATGTGCAAAGCTTGTCGTTGTGCAACCGCGAAAGCATAAATACAGATCCGCCCCAACCTAACCTAACCTAACCTTTTTTTTTTTTTTTTTTTTTGTTCTCGATGTGGAAATCCTCTATGGATGTCCTCCGCCCTGGGGAGAGCGGAGGGGTCTGTCAGACTCGTACTGACTAAAACCACACCGGTGTTCCCTCGCACACTTGCGTCGGGGGGCAACGGGATCTAATGCGACTTCCGCTGCCCCAGACTAGTGCCGGCCCGCTTGACCTGCGGGCCTCGTCTCGGGGGGGAGTGAGGTGAAACTCCCCCCGTTACGTCAATGAGAGGCGCGCGTGGAACACGACGCGCCGCCGTCTCGGGTCCAGTGTGATAGGGGGCGACGGATGTCCCCGAATCCGTCACCCCTGGACCTATTTAGGGGGGCCGGAAGAGAGCGTTGTCTGCCCTCTGCCGACGCCCGGTGCGCCTGCTGCGGGATGGGAGGGAACTCGTCATCTCCCTCTCCCTTTCCGCAGCTTCCTTCTGCGACATGACAGTTTCGCAGAAAGATATCACTGCGTCCCAGGACTCTGCGCTGACGACCATCGAACGAACAACGGCCGGCAGCGACAGGTCTCCTCCTACCTCTGTAACGAGGGCACGGCGTGGCTCATCCCACGCGACACACTCAGCCAGCGTATGCCGCGCCGTATCCTCTAGACAGTGGGCGCAGTGATGGCACCGGGCGTCCGGCTCCCTGCTTATGCGACACAGGTACTTCCCGAAGCAGCCGTGCCCCGAGAGTACCTGCGTCGCCCGAAACGTCAGGGAGCCGTGCTTCCTCCCGAGCCAGTCGTCGAGTACTGGCCGGATCGCCTCGATTGTGTCGAGGCCGGCGGTAGGGAGCTCTAGCCTCCCCCGCCATTCCGCCACCATGACCTGTTGGAGCTGAGACCGGTACAGCGTTATCTGTCGCTGAACCAGCCTCTCGCCCCGATCCTTGGCCTCCTCGCGCCACCGGTACAGTGTCGCGAGGGTCTTTGCCTCCAGGTCCCACGGCGGGGATCCGGCCAGTACACAAGCCGCCTCGTAGGAGATCGTGCGATATCCCCGTGTGGCCCTGACGGCCATCACCCTCTGCGGTCTGCGCAGAACTGCGATAGTGCGGGCCGTCAGATCTGTCGCCCATATCGGGGCCCCGTACAGGGCCATCGATCGCACGATCCCTACGTACAACCGCCTACAGGCGGTGCTCGGCCCCCCCAAATTGGGAAGCAGCGTTGACAGCGCGCCCGCCGCGCCCATCAACTTGGGCACCAGCCGCTGAAAGTGGGGGCCGAAGTCCCAACGGCTGTCGAGCACCAATCCCAGGTACTTCATGGTTGACTCGACAGCGATCTGGACCCCACCGACCACAATGTGTGATCCCAACGGCGGCGCCCGTCGGGGGCCATGAAAGGCGATGGCCTCCGACTTGTTGAGGGCCACTTCCAGGCCCAGGCGTCGTATGCGGCTCACCACCTGTGAGACCGCAGCCGTAGCCAGCAACGCTGCCTCCCTGTACGAGCTCCCCCGAGCCGTGACCAGCGTGTCGTCCGCATAACACGTCAGGTTCACTCCCGGTGGGAGCTCGCACCGCAAAACCCAGTCGTATCCAATGTTCCACAGGGGAGGGCCCAGAACCGAGCCCTGTGGAACACCGCACGACATCTCGCGACGGCCTGCGCCGTCGCGTCCCATGTAGGTGACACACCTTCCCGACAGATAAGCCCCCACAATGTTGCGGAGGTAGGAAGGCACCCGATGGTATCGCAGGGCCTCCCTAATGCAACTTCAGGGCAGGGTGTTGAACGCGTTGGAGATGTCCAAGGACACCGCCAGCACCACCCCGCCCTGGGACACCGCTTCCTCCGCCAGGACTCTCACTCTCATGATGGCGTCGATGGTAGAGCGCCCACACCGGAAGCCGAATTGGCTGTCGTCCAAGTTCGGCCCCTCTGTACACATGTGGCTGACGAGGCGATCTGCGATTACTCGCTCGAGCAGCTTGCCCGCCTCGTCCAGCAGCACTATGGGCCGATAAGCGGTCGACGAGTCCGCCGGGCGCCCCGCCTTCTTGAGCAGGACCAGTCGACCAGCCTTCCACTTGGTAGGGAACTGACCCTGCTCAAGGCACGCAGAGAAGAGTCCCCTCAGTGGGGGCTCCAGCTCCTTCAGCGCGAGAATTAGTGCGCGGCCAGGCACTCCGTCAGGCCCCGGAGCAGTGTTTTTTGCCCGGAGCCGCATCACGGCCGCGCTCATCTCCGCCTGTGTCACCTCTGGGACGGTTTCGCTCTCCTCTTCTTCCTCCGACTCTGCAGCTGAGGGCACAGCCATCGGCGGTGGCTCGTGCTCAGCTCTCTCAGGAAAGAGAGCTGACACCACTCGCTCCAGAAACTGCGGCTCGAGACCTTCCGTCAGCGGGGGGGCCCACGGCCGAAGTTTCCCTCGGACCGTGCGGTAAGGGCGCCCCCACGGATCCCCGTCTAGGGTCGCCAGCAGCTCCTCTCTGGAGCGCGTCTTCGACTCGCCGATGGCCAGCCACAGAGCCTCCTTCGCCGCGCGGTACACCTCATACAGCGCGGCTTCTTCGTTGGGATCCCGCAGACGTCTCCTCCGACATCGCGTGTACGGGCGTCTGGCGTCGGCGCACTCGACACGCAGCCGCTCGACCTCGATGCACCACCAGTACACGCGACGCCTTGCGGACAGAGAGGAGACGCGTGGCATAGACGCGTCGCAGATTTGCGTCATCGCGTCGCTAAACCACTGCGCCTCCTGTTCGACGTCGACGGGAACGACGGTAGCCGACTCCCGGATCCAAGCTTGGACGATAGTGGCTTCTTCGAGAGCCTCCCTGTCGAGGCGTTTCAGCGCCCAACGCAGGCCATCTCTTCGGGGGGCCGATTGGCTACGACCTCCAGCGGTCTGGGTGGAGACGTCGAAACGGATGTATCGGTGATCCGATAGCGTCTCCACCTCCGCTTCCACGTGCCAATCTCGAACGCGGTGCACGACAGCGGGACTAGCGAACGACACGTCCACAATGGACCCGCCTCGCTGCCGCACACACGTGTAGGCCGAGCCCCGATTTAAGACGGCCAGGCCCGTCGTGATGGCCCACTCCTCTAACACTTCGCCTCTCGGGTCTGTGACCGGGGATCCCCACGCAGCAGACTTGGCGTTCAGATCACCGAGAAGCAAAATGGGCCGAGGGTGAGACTGGCCGACGATGCTCCCAACTCGACAAGGAAACTTTCGAAGTCGGCGAGACTCTTGTTGGGCGAGAAGTATGCCCCGACCGTGACGATCCCGTTCACAAGGGCGGCAACCCAACCGTGACCACGGGATACGTCGACAAGAGTCGCGCCGATGATGGCCACCAGGCCGTCCAGGTCCCCTGCCCAGTTATCCCGGGGCGGGACAAAGTACGGCTCAGCGACCACCGCCACATTTATCGACCACTCCGCCATGCTCAGGACCAAGAGATCCTGAGCTCTGGTGCAGTGGTTGATATTCGCCTGGAGGAAACGGAAGTGTGCCATCACTGGCATTCCATTTCCTCGGCGTTTCGTCCTACCACAGGCCGGGAGTCGGCCAAAGAGGTGCTAGGGGCTGCGGCCCCCACCGGCTTGGTCCAACGCTTGTTGCGCTTTCTGGGCGCGCCGCAAGCGTTGCCGCCTATTCTGTGCCCCGCGGACTTTCCTGCAGCTGAACAGAGACTGCAGTTTGGCTCCGCGGAGCACTGGGACGCCTTATGGCCGGGCTGACCGCAGCGATAACACAAATCACTGCGGTCACAGCCAGTGCACAGTGCCCGGACATGCCCCTTCTCCAGGCACCGGTAACACTGCATAGCCCTGGGTGCCAGGAGTTTAACTCCCGCTGCCACCCAGCCCACCAGCAGACGTCCCTCGTCGGCTATCTGTTTCGCCGCAGCCACCGGACACCGCACCCAGATGGTGCCGAGCCCGCGAGCATTGACGCGGATGTCACCAGCCCGCACATTTTCTGGTGGGCATCCACCGCTCCGGGCTATGGCCGCCACCACCTCCTCTGGGGTCACGGAGTCGTCCAGCCCATCGACGCGCATCTCAGCCGTCTTAATGGGCCTGGTCACCCGGGCCTCCTCAGGGTTGAGGACGTCCTTCAGCTTTGCAGCTAGAGAGTCCGCCCTCTCGGCACTGTTGGTCCCCGCCAACTCGAACATTTTAGCCCCCGTGGCTGCCGTTTTGAAACGGAAGCCTTCCGGAGTGCCGAAATCAGCGAGGACGATCTTACCCCTCGCTTCCGCCAGTACCTTTTGGTAAGTCACTCCCCGCTCCTTGGCTTCGGGCTGTAGCGTGATCACTACAGCCTCGGAGCGAGGGACGCGGATCCTTGGGGCTTGCCCCTTGGAGCCCGGCGCGGGCTTGCCCGACTTCCGCCCCCCGTGACCCCTCTTTCGCCGCTTTTTCCGGCTTTCGGCCGTCTGCCAGGCGCCTTCATTTTCTTTGGGGGACGAGCTGCTCCCCTCAGTGGGCTTTCTCGTCCCCTTTTCTGCCTTTTTGCCACCTTCTGTTGGCTTTTTAGGCGCCTGCGTGAGCTTTTTCGGTGCAGGTGGCACTTTAGCTACCTGGGCCCACGTTGGCCCAGCCGTTACTGGAGTGGGCCCGGCTTCCTTCCTCCGCTTATCTGCCGCCAGCGGCGGACGAAGGCTAGTAGGGGGGTTTAGCCTGGGCTCGATGCTGTCCAGGCGGGCGGTCATTATGCTCAACAGCCGGTTGAACAGGTCTTCCCCTAAAGACCCGTCCTTTGACAGAGCACGACTCTCCGTAGTCGTCGCACCCTGCTGCCGGCTGAAGTCCGCCCTCAGGGCGCTGACCTCCCGCTGGAGCTCCTCCATCCTCGTTTGGAGACGGTAATTCTCCTCTTGGAGTTTTAACGTCTCCTCCGAGGTTGTGCGGTCGAGGAGGACATCCATCGCCTCCTTGATGCCGTCTGCCGCCTCCTTCAGGGCCCGCGTGAACGTGCCCTTCAGGTTGCCCGATTTCGTGGCCACCTTCAGGACAACGTCCACGCCGTCCAACACTCGTCGGCTGAGGGCCTCTGCCGTCAGGCCTTCAGGGGCAACGGCAGTCTGTACCCTCCTCTCCCTTGCTTGACGAGCCATCTCAGCGACCTCATCGGTGGCTACAGCCTTCCGGCCCTCCCGCCTCGCAGCATTGAGCTCCGCCTTTGTGCTCACTAATGCAGTGGAGGTTGTGGACTGCTCCACCTGCATTGCACCGTCGGAGTCACTCACTCCGCTGGCCTCCGGCGTATCAGGGCACTTCAAGAAGCGACCCCGGGATTTGCGGAAAGACGCTGCCGAGGTGCTCGCTCCGGACGGTAGCCCGCGTCCTCGGCCCCTCCTGGCTGTCGGCACCTTGGGGGCCGGCAGGTTCTCCTCGCTAGAGGACAAACCCGCCGAACACGCATCCGACTCACAGGCACGCGGGCGCTTCCCCCAAAACTTCGAGGGAGCGGCCGCAACTGCTTGCGGTGTGACGTTGACTTCCGACACCGCAATCACTCTCTCCAGAACCACGCGTGGTTCTGGAGGAGCCTCTGCTCTCGCCCTCAGTGACACAGTGCCGGAGTCCGACACAGCGTCCGCCGCGCGACGTTCACCCGGTACGCAGTCGGGTGTTTTAAAACAGATCAGGTCTTCGAAAGACCGTGATCTTATTGAGCCTCCTCGGCTCTTGTTGCCATTGGCAAGTGGATGACGGTGGTTGCCCTCCCCAGAATACGAGGGGCTTGACGATCCCGAAGGGATCGTGGCGGATTCTCCAGCTGCGGAGCAGCTGGTACCGCCCTGGGGTATTATATTTCCAGTCGTCTTTTCCATGATGATTTTGTTTTCCTTTGAAGGGTGTGGTCCCTGTCTCCTTATACTCCTTATACTTTGTACATATAATATACAATATAAATACAATTATAATATATATATATTTTTTTTTATTGCTATAACCCTCCCTCCCTCCTTATTCATGTTTCACGACTATTCTATCACTCTCATAGTCACGTCTGATGGGCAGACGCGTACCAGAGAGCGATGAAAGCCGCGATCCAAGAACAAGGAAGATTCCCAACCCTGATTCACTCCCCGAGAACTTCGAGGAATGAATCACTAATCACGTACCGTCCGATAACCCGCTCCGTGAGCTATCGCACGATACACGATGAAATAACCCAGCCCTGATTCACTCCCCGAGAGCTTCGAGGAATGAATCACTAATCACGTACCGTCCGATGAGCCCGCTCCGTGAGCCATCGCACGACACACGACGAAACAACCCGACCCTGATTCACTCCCCGAGAACTTCGAGGAGTGAATCACTAATCACGTACCGTCCGATGGGCCCGCTCCGTGAGCCATCGCACGGTACACGACGAAATATCCCAACCCTGATCCACTCCTCAAGAAACTTGAGGAGTGAATCGCGAATCACACATCGTCCGATAGACCCGCTCCGTGAGTCATCGCACGATGTCCGATGTAACGCCTCCCCATATTCACACTCCAATGACTTGGAGCGTGAATCGCCTCGCAGAAGTCTGAAGCGACTCCGGCGTGTGTGTGTCTCTCTTAGTTCGGTCTCTCACTTGGGATTGGAAAACTCCAAGATCACTGAAACACGCAAGCCCCACCACGACGACAACGTGGAGACACCCTCGGTGGGGAACCTAACCTAACCTAACCTAACCTAACCTAACCGGTTGATATCTTCGCTTCCAGACGCGCGATTTTGACGCTGTTTTCAGCTCAAATTGACATAACTAGGCGTCCGCCTACGTATTGACCACCCCGCACTGACCTGCACCCCTGGATAAAATATTTACGACCTACCCCTAGTTTTTTAATACATTTTTCAAGTAAATCGTCTAAATTAATTGTTTTTCCAAATTTTCTTTGCAATCTAACATCAAATTATAGTTTCAATAGTACTCACCCTTCATCCCTGTGTCCCGGTCCGCGTTCCGTGAGCCGGCGCCCCGGTTGGAGGCTGATAACCTAAATTTTTTGGTTCAAAAACTGGTTTTTTGACCATAACTCCAGATTTTTATTCGGCACCTACCACGTTTTATTTCGCAGATCGCTAGCCCGCGCGGAGACGCGTCTCTGGACGTATCGCACGTGCGTCTAGCTCAAATAAAATTTTGCCCACCCACCCACCCTCTGGTCTATAGGAAGGTAGACGTGGGGTTTTCGGTAAAATTAAATTTATTTCATTTTATCACTTTCTGGTTTGTTAGGGCTTGTTAAGGGGATTAGCAGGAAAATTTTTAATTTTTAAAATATTTTGACCTAGTGTGAGAAATCTTGCACAGAAAAATTATTTGTGACGTTCGAAATTGAGTCGACGATTAATTTATACTGCATTTATTTTATTTTATTTATATTTTAGGTGATTTTACTAGTCTTTACTTACTGTGTTTCCCCCTTTTACAGGGACACAGAAGTGTCCAGTGTCCTCTCAAATACCTCTCTCTTCGCAAGTAGATATTAGGAAACATCTCTGACTCCCTCTATACAGGAGTCCATTCTCCTAATACCTGCTCACAAACCTCAAAAATGTACCGCACCCCATCCAGCACCGTCAAGACGCAAGCATCTAGTGGCTCGCCGCGATCGGCGGAAAAAGTGGGGCCTTCACCTGCTGACGCGAGGAGGAGAATTTCTTTTGGAAACGACACTCCTTCTGCCTCCCAGGAGGGCCCCGCCACTCCGGGGACGCGCCGAGCCGCTACGAATGTCTCCATACAGCTCAAGAAGCCGGAGGCCCGGTACCCCAGTCGCACTGCGGAGGCGAGAGCTTGCCTGAGTAAGGCCAAGCTGAACCTGGGCAACTCTCGCAACCTCAAGACCGATATAAAGACTGCGGTGCTCGAGGCCATAAACCGGCTTTTTGAGCTCGTTAAGGAGTCCGAGCGTGACAAGGCCCCCACCGCACCCGAAGCCGTACCGGCAGCCGCACCCACTGCTGACTGCTGTCCCCCGTCCGTTTCCGAAGGTCTCGCTAGCCAGACTGAGCTCATAACCACCTTAAAGGAGCACATCTCAATCGTAAGGGAAAATTCTGAGAAAGTGGACAAGCTCCGAGACAGTCTGGCTGGCTGGGAAAAGGTTGGGGAGAGGACCTATGCCAGTGCAGCGGCCGCGAGTAACCGTCACACCGGGGGACAGGCCCTGGAGCGAGCGACGCTGCACTCGGTGGTTATTTCCTCGACTCAGGAAATGGATACGGGGGACGAGATTCTGGAACGCGTCAGAAGGGCGGTGGACGCGAAGGAGGGCTGGGTGCGGGTTGAAAGAGTGAGGAAGGCCAAGGATCAGAAGGTCATAATGGGTTGTGCAACGAGGGAGGATAGGCATAAAATAAAAACCAGACTGGAAGCGGCCGGAGAGAACCTCGTTGTCGAGGACGTGAAGAATCGGGACCCGCTTCTGATTCTTAGGGACGTGTTGCTGATGCATAGCGACGAGGAAGTTCTGAGAGCCCTTAAGAATCAGAACCGGGAGATTTTTCACGGGCTCGACAACGAGGAGCAAAGGATGGTTATAAAATATAGAAGGAAAACACGGAACCCGCATGCGAATCACGTTGTGCTTAGTGTGTCCCCTACGGTCTGGAGGAGGGCGATTGAGGGGGGAAAACTCCGCATCGACCTCCAAAGAGTACGCGTCGAGGACCAGACGCCTCTGGTGCAGTGCACCCGCTGCCTGGCATATGGGCATGGGAAACGCCTATGCACCGAGCCAGCCGATCTGTGTAGTCACTGTGGTGGACCACATCTCAGGGCAGATTGCCCGGATATACAGATCGGCAAAGCAGCGGCTTGCGTGAACTGCACCAGAGCAAAACAGGGGGCCACCGAGCACAACGCATTCAGCAACGAGTGCCCTGTGCGAAGGAAATGGGACGCATTCGCAAGAGCTTCGATAGCATACTGCTAAAGTTGGCGATGCGACCATTTCCGGGCACAGACGTAAAGCCAGGTCGGCCAGACAGAAAAACAGGCGCGTTGAGGATACCGCTGGCGTTGGCAACATGCAAAATCGTAACTTGAGTTTGCTTCATGAGAAACCGGCTCAGGTTATCCTGGAACGGTTGCCAACTCTAGTGGATACGTTTAGCTGTCTCGAACTTGGTGTTAAGGTTACGAGTGTCAATCTATTATTTGAAAGATCTGGAAAAATTGGTACAGTGGCTGATATAAATAGCAATAACTTTGTTGAAAAATAAGTGATATGTAATTATATATTAAGTATATATTTTAGATATCATATAAAATAAATAAAAATAAGTCACAAAATATATATGGGTTAGTCACAGGTATAAAAATAAGAAATAATTATAAAAACACAGTAAAATTAATAGTAGTAAAATAGCTAATACATATTAATAAGACAATGAAACAGTAAAATATAGCATATCGTTTTTAATCATAAATAAAGTAAATTCCAGGATGTTTTAATGATAGGTAATAATAACACGAAAATCTAAAATGCACATCATGTGGTCTCTCCGGCCACCTAACGCAGATAAGCCAGAAAGACAGACATAAAGGGCTCTGATCTCCATGTCAGAGGGACACTGGCTGGGCAGGAGTGGTTTTTAGCCGGTTCGAGTCCGGCACTACCTCGACTGTCTCACAACCTGTGAGGGCAGTCGAGGTGTCCGTGGGGATTTCCCACTCCTGCCAAAACAAAAAAAAAAAAAAAAAAAAAAAAAACCTTACCTAACCTAACCTTTTTTTTTTTTTTTTTTTTTTTTTTTTTTTTGACGCTGGGAAAAAATGCATTACGCATACCCTCCCGTCGGGGGATGGGAGGGGTATGTGGGACTCCCCGGGCGGCCAAACACCACGGTATACCCACTAAAACGACCCAGCGCATTCCCGCTTCGTCATAGTGGAGGGGGACTGGGAAACCGGCACAGCCTTTACTTCCAGTCCCCCGCCGACGAACACAAAAGGCGGACCCCCTCTTGTCCTCACGGCACGGACGTGGAGGGGGCGTTCGGGAATGACCGACGGAGGTGACGGGTGCAATGCGGGCGTAGGCACCCCCGCGCCTGTCGCCCGCCCGTCACCGTGAGGAGGGAGGGCAAACGCCCCTTCCCCCCCCCCCGCCCGCAGAGCAGCGCAGCGAGAGTAAATTCCCGCTGGCGCTCCGCCTCCTCCTTCTGCGAAATCGCAGAAGGAGGCAACCGCTGACCAGGCCTCCTCGCTCCCCAGCATGGTGTTCCGTGGCACGCACGCCGGGAAGCGGGAGGCCCAGTCGCCCGCGAGGTGACGGGTGCAATGCGAGCGAAGGCACCTCCGTGCCTGTCGCCCGCCCGTCACCGTGAGGAGGGAGGGCAAATGCCCCTTCCCCCCCTCTCCGCTAGTGGAGCGGCGCAACGAGAGGAACCTCCCGCGCGCGCTCCGCTGACCAGGCCTCCTCTCCACACTCCCCAGGATGGCCTCGACCACGCCGGGAAGCGGGAGGCCCAGTCCCCCGCGGCACTCCCCTGCTGTGCCCTCTGCTATGCCCGCTGCTCAGAGGGCACGCAGGGGAACGCACACCGCACATCGCATGAGTCATCACACGACGTGCGGTGCGCCCCTCCCCAGAAAGCGCCTGGTGGTTTTTTGTTACGTCTATTTCTTATGGAATTAGACCAAGAACAGGGCGGCAACCACGTGAAGGTAACACACCAGACTTGCCTTGAGGATCTACACGACCGTAGCGCTCCCCCTCAAGACCCCGCCACCCTACCGCCTCTGAGGGAGGCAGTAAGGTAGACCTGCATCTATGCTACCAAGCAAAGCATGTGCAAAGCTTGTCGTTGTGCAACCGCGAAAGCATAAATACAGATCCGCCCCTACCTAACCTTTTTTTTTTTTTTTTTTTTTTTTTAAGCGTTGAAAAATGCCTAACGCATACCGCACCGTCCGGGGAGACGGTTTGGTTATGTGGGGCTTGCACCCACTAAAAAACACCGCCGTGAGCCTACTTTCGCCTTTGTGGATGGGCCACGAGAACTGCTACGCATGACGTTCGCGACCCATCCAGCGCAGCCCGCTTTTGGGCACCAAACTCCTTTGGCGGTGTCCGGGCTCACCTGAGACATCGCAACCACTCGTGAGGGCCGTGCAAAGCGACGACGATAGATTCCCCGATCTATCGCCCGCTGGCACCTCCTACGGCGGCATCAGGTCGCCATGGCGCCTCCTCCGCCGCCCTGTCCTCCTGCGGCGAATCGCGTCAGCGAGGGAGTCTTCCTCCCTGACGCGCTCCGCCGCCTCCTTCTGCGAAATGACCTCCTCACAGAAGGATGCCACCGCATCCCATGCCTCCCTGCCGTCGACCATGGCCTTGGCCACAGTTGGCAAGGAGAGGTCTGCCCCGATTGCTGCTGCGAGAGCACGGCGCTGCACTTCCCAAGCAGGACAATGCTCGAGGGTGTGAAGCGCCGTGTCCTCGCTGCAGTCGCAATGGTGACACACGGGAGTCGCCTCCCGTCTAGCCACTTTGTGCAGGTATTTGCCAAAGCAGCCATGCCCTGACAATACCTGCACCAGACGGAAGGACAACGTCCCGTGTCGCCTCCGTACCCACTCGTCCAGGATCGGCTGGATAGCCCCCACGGTCCAGTGACCTGCAGTGGGCGTCTCCAACCTCTCCCTCCAAATCCGCAGGGTCTGGGATTGGGCCTCCCTACGCCACCTCGTGATCAGCTCAGGTGGCGGGCGTCTGCCACTCTCCGCCTGCAGGTCTGCGCCACGCCAATAGACTTCGACGAGCACTTGCGCCTCTAGATCCCACGGGGGTGTGCCCGCAAGGGCGCATGCCGCTTCCGCAGATACGGTGCGGTATCCGCGTATGACCCTGACTGCCATTACTCTTTGCGGCCTTCGCAGAAGAGCTTTGTTTTGGGAAGACAGGGACTCCGCCCACACCGGAGCCCCGTAGAGCGCCATCGAGCGAACCACCCCCGTGTACAGCCGTCGGCAAACCATGTTCGGTCCGCCCAAGTTCGGCAATAGCCGGCTGAGGGCGGACGCCGTGCCGATTAGCTTCGGTGCAAGCTGAGCAAAGTGCTCGCCAAAGTTCCACCTCCGGTCCAAAACCAGGCCCAAGTATTTCATCCTTGCCCGTACCGCTATTGTTGCACCACCAATAGTGAGGTGTGCTTCAGCCGGTGGCCGGCGTCGGGGTGCATGAAATACCAGGGCCTCCGTCTTCTCGAGTGCAACCTTGAGGCCCAGTGCCTCGATTCGGTCCACGACGAGGGACGCGCCCTCGACGGCGGAACGTGCCGCTTCTTCGTAGCTCGCTCCCCGGGCCGTGACGAGAGTGTCATCAGCGTAGCAAATGACGCCCTGCCCGGGGGAGAGTAAACAGCGCAAGGCCCAGTCGTAGCCAATGTTCCACAGGAGTGGACCCAGAACCGACCCCTGTGGAACACCGCACGCGATGGCCCTGCGCATGACTTGGCCGTCGCGTCCCTCGTAGCAGACGAACCGCCTCTGCAGGTAGTCTGCTACCAGCTGCCTCAGGTAGACGGGCACCTGATGGTAGCGGAGCGCCTCCTCGATGCAGCTGAAGGGCAGAGTGTTGAAAGCGTTGGCGATGTCTAAAGACACCGCCAACAACACCCCGCCTTGAACAACTGCATCCTTCGCTTCGGTCTTGAGGCGCAAGATGGCATCTACTGTCGAACGCCCTGCCCGGAAACCGAACTGGGCGTCCGACAAGTTCGGGCCAACTGCTTCTAAGTGCCGGACGATGCGGGTAGCGAGAATCTTCTCTAGCATCTTCCCCGCCTCGTCCAGCAAGACAATCGGCCTGTACGCCGATGGAGACTCTGTTGGGCGACCGGCCTTCTGCAGCAGCACCAGTTGACCCTCCTTCCAGGCCTTAGGGAACCGTCTCGAGGTCAGACAGGCATCAAACAGCTCCCTAAGCCTATCTTCCAGGGCCGCTTCAAGAGCCAGGGCCAGCACCCTTGCAGGCACACCGTCCGGTCCAGGGGCAGTTCTTTTCGACCGCGCCCGCAGAATTGCCGACTCCATCTCCGCGTCCGATATTGGGGGAGTCTCCACCTCCGCATCTTGGTCAGCCTCCGCTTCGGCCATATTCGGGGAAGGGTGATCCGCCTGGTCCGGGAAGAGTGTCTCCACGACCCTTGCGAGAAACTGAGGCTGGAGGGTTTCCGTCAGTGGGGGGCCTCGAGTGCGGAGTTTCTTCCGCGCCGCACGGTATGGGCGTCCCCATGGATCACGGTTCAGATCCTCCAGTGCCTCAGCTCTCGACTGCTCCTTACCTTGACAGATCGCCAACTGCAGATCCCCCCGAGCATTGCGGTATGACTGATGCAGTTGGGACTGAAGGATTTCCAGCTCTTCGTCGCGGCGGCGTAACCTTCGAACTTGTGAGTAGATCCTCCGGGCAATTGTACAGGCCGCGCGGAGGTCCGCTATCTCCTGGGACCACCAGTAGACCGCCCGCTTTGGAGGTTGCCTTCGGGAGCGAGGCATGGCTGCATCGCACACAGCCGTCATGGCGTGGCGAAAGCAGTCAGCCCCGACATCGACACCCTCTGCAGCAGGCGGTGAGGACAGCCAAGCCTGGACAATGGCTGCTTCCTCTAGGAGGTCCCCGTCAAGCCGCTTCACCGCCCACCTTGGGAACTGTCGAGCGTCAGATCGTGGAGACACTGCTGGGCCCGAGGAGGTGGAGATATCCATACAGATGTACAGGTGATCCGATAGAGTCTCCACACTCTCAAGGACCCGCCAATCCTGAACCCTTGCGGCGACAGCAGGGGTAGCGAACGAGAGGTCCACTATTGACCCCCCCTGCTGCCGGACGCACGTGTTAACGGAGCCCCTGTTTAAAAGACAGAGGCCCGCAGCCATCGCCCATTCCTCGACCGCCTCCCCTCTGACGTCCGTCCCGGGGGACCCCCACGCGGTGGATTTCGCGTTGAAGTCCCCCATGACGATGGCATGGGACGGCATCATTCGCCGAACCGAGGTCCCCAGGCGGTCCAGGAAGTCCTCGAACTCCGCTAGGCTCCTATTTGGGGAGAAATAAACTCCAAAGAGAATTATGTCCCCCCAGGTGGCTGCAACAAATCCTCGACTCCTCTCTCTGACGGTTAATGGCGCCGAGGAGCTGATAATAGCTACAGAGCCGTCCATGTCACCTACCCAGTCAGGCCGAGCTGGGATGAAATACGGCTCCGCCACTACAGCCACACCAATAGACCGCTCCGCCATGGTTTGGAGAACCAAGTCCTGCGCACCGGCGCAGTGGTTCAGGTTCGCCTGGAGGAGAGAATGAGAACGGACCGGGTCCATAATTAGTCCGTTATCATTATCGCCCCCTGCGACGGCTCTTCCAATCGCACCGCGCCGGAAGCGGTCGAGACCTGAGTAGTCAGACCATCCCTTCTAGGACGAACTGGCGGCTTGCAGTTCTTTCTACCAGCGATGTGGCCAGCCGGTCGTCCCGCTGCCGCGCACAGTAAGCAGTGTGGGTCGGCAGAGCACGCGGACGCCAGATGCCCCGGCTTACCGCAGCGGAAGCAGTGTCCACTAAGGTCGACGTCAGAGTCACACTTCCGGCATACGTGTCCCGACCCCCAGCACCTGTAGCACCTCAGGGGCCGAGCGTCCAGAACCACGACCCTAGCAGAGCTCCAACACACCATAAGCCGACCAGCGTCAGCCAGGTGTTTGGCCACAGCGATGGGGCACTGGGTCCAGACCGAGCTGGCGCCCCCCGGGCCAGGGCGGATTGGGCCGACTCGGACCGCGTCCGGAGAGCAGCCAGTCTTCCGTGCGATCGCGTCTTGCACGTCTTCCGCAGTCACGGAGTCGTCAAGGCCCGAGATGCGCAGTTCAGCGCACTTAGTCGGCCTCGAGACCTTGACCTCCTCTGCAAAGATCGCTCGCAGTTTCTCAGCGACGCGGTCTGCCCCCACGGTGCCTTCGGCCCCTGGGAACTCCAGCATGCGGGCCCCGGTTAAGGCCTGTCGGAACCTGACATCTGTTATGCCAAGCTCCTCCAGATTCACGGCTTGTCTGGCCTTAGTCAGGACGGCCGCGTACGTGACGCCTCTTTCCGCTGCCTCAGGCTGCAGGGTCAAAACTACCGCAGCGGACCGGGGCGCACGAAGCCCTCGTTTTGTGCTCTTGCCCTTCTTGGGCCCGGAAGACTGGTTTCCCTGAGAGGTTTTTTGGGGCATCGAAGGAGAAGAACCCTCATTCTTCTTTTTCTTCTTGTTCTTTTTCCTCCTTACGGTCTGCCAGCCCTCACTGGCAGACGCCGATGGGTCTGCATCGGGGGCCCGCGTGGTAGCTGTTGGAACGGATGCACTCGGCGGAGCTCCCCTCTGCGTCTCAGGCATTCGAGAAGGCATCTGAGGAGCCACAGAAGGCTGTGTCAGCCTGTTCGCTGTGCCGCCAGCACTGCTAGTAGCAGCCGCACTCCTGCGATCCGCTGCCAGGGGTGGACGAATGGTCTTCGCTGGTAGGAGGCGATCCTCGATGCCAGCAAACCGGGCATCCATCATTTTTCCGATCTGGGTAACTATGGCATGCGTCTGCATCTCGCTTATAGGTAGCCCCTGCGGGAGCGACTTCTCCGGAGCAGAAGTACCCCTGGAACCTGCGGGCTCCGGCTGCGGCGGATCTTCCGTCCGCACCCGAAGACCCACGACTTCTTCCCGAAGAGCCAACATCTCCTGACGGAGTGCCTCAACCTCCTTCCGCAGTCGGTCGTTCATCAGGTGGAGCCTTCGGGTCTCCTCACTGGAGCTCCTGCTGGCGAGCCCCTCTATGGCCAGCCTGACCCGCTCTGCTGCTTCTCGGATGGCCCGCTGACTCGTGCCCTTTAAGTTTTTGGACTTTCGAGTGGTATCCAAAACCACCTCGATGTCCAGTAGGGCTATTTTTTCAAGTTCCTCTGCTGAGGCGGAAGAACTCTGCCCCATCAGAGGAACGTCAACGCTGGCAGGCGTCTCCGCACTCGCCACAGTCGCGTTGACGGCCATTTGGCATGCAAGCACTGTGGTGGCGATTTCAGCCTGCTCCATCTGCATTGGCGCGTCGGAGTCGCTAACTCCGCTGGCCTCTGACGTATTGGGGTGCTTTAGGAAGCGACCCCGGGGGTTACGTGGCGCTGCCAGAGCGCTCGCTCCGGAAGGTATCCCACGTCCTCGGCCCCGCCTGGCTGTCGCCACCTTGGGGGCCGGCAGGTTCTCCTCACTAGAGGACAAACCCACCGAACCCACGTCCGACTCACAAGCACGCGGCCGTTTCCCCCAAAACTTGGAGGGAGATGCCGCAATTGTTTGCGGTGTGTCGTCGACCCCCGACAACAAACTCACCCTCTGCAGAAGCACGCGTGGCTCTGCCAGAGCCTCTGCTCTCGTCTTCATTGACGCAGTGCCAGAGTCCGACACTGCGTCCGCCGCGCGGTGCTCACCCGGCTCTCGGTCGGGTGACCCAAAACTAAAAGAGATCAGGTCTTCAAACGACCTAGATCTCGAGGAGCCTCCTCGGCTCTTGTTGCCATCGGCAAGCGGAAAACGTTTGTTGCCCTCCCCAGAATACGGTGGGCTTGACGACCCCGAAGGGATCGTGGCGGATTCTCCAGCTGCTGAGCAGCTGGTACCGCCCTGGGGTACTTCTTTACAAAGCGTCTTTTTCATTTTAAATTCGTCCTTTGAAGGGTATGGTCCCTGTCTCCTTTCTTCCCTTTTTTTTTTTTTTTTTTTTTTTTGTTGTCCCTATGACTATTCTGTCGCTCTCACAGTCACGTCTGATGGCCAGACGCGTACTTGAGAGCGACGAATGCCAATATCCCTGTACATACCCCGCAACGACCGTAACGTGGCATGTACAAGACATACTATCCCAAACCCTGATTCACTCCCCGGGGACCCCGAGGAGAGAATCACTAATCATATATCGTCCGATAAGCTCGCTCCGTGAGCCATCGCACGATATACGACGAAATAACCCAACCCGGATTCACTCCCCGAGAGTCTCGAGGAGTGAACCACTAATCACGTACCGTCCGATAACCCGCTCCGTGAGCCATCGCACGGTACCCGACAAAATAACCCAGCCCTGATTCACTCCCCGAGAGCTTCGAGGAGTGAATCACTAATCACGTATCGTCCGATGAGCCCGCTCCGTGAGCCATTGCACGATACACGACGAAATAACCCGACCCTGATTCACTCCCCGAGAGCCTCGAGGAGTGAACTACTAATCACGTACCGTCCGATGAGCCCGCTCCGTGAGCCATCGCACGGTACACGATGAAATACCCCGACCCTGATCCACTCCTCGAAGAACTTGAAGAGTGAATCGCGAATCACACATCGTCCGATAGACCCGCTCCGTGAGTCATCACACGACGTGCGGTGCGCCCCTCCCCAGAAAGCGCCTGGTGGTTTTTTGTTGCGTCTATTTCTTATGGAATTAGACCAAGAACAGGGCGGCAACCACGTGAAGGTAACACACCAGACTTGCCTTGAGGATCTACACGACCGTAGCGCTCCCCCTCAAGACCCCGCCACCCTACCGCCTCTGAGGGAGGCAGTAAGGTAGACCTGCATCTATGCTACCAAGCAAAGCATGTGCAAAGCTTGTCGTTGTGCAACCGCGAAAGCATAAATACAGATCCGCCCCAACCTAACCTAACCTAACCTAACCTAACCTAACCTTTTTTTTTTTTTTTTTTTTTTTTTTTTTTTTTTTTTTTTTTTGACGCTGGGAAAAAATGCATTACGCATACCCTCCCGTCGGGGGATGGGAGGGGTATGTGGGACTCCCCGGGCGGCCAAACACCACGGTATACCCACTAAAACGACCCAGCGCATTCCCGCTTCGTCATAGTGGAGGGGGACTGGGAAACCGGCACAGCCTTTACTTCCAGTCCCCCGCCGACGAACACACAAGGCTGACCCCCCTCTTGTCCTCACGGCACGGACGTGGAGGGGGGGTTCGGGAATGACCGACGGAGGTGACGGGTGCAATGCGGGCGTAGGCACCCCCGCGCCTGTCGCCCGCCCGTCACCGTGAGGAGGGAGGGCAAACGCCCCTTCCCCCCCCCCCGCCCGCAGAGCAGCGCAGCGAGAGTAAACTCCCGCTGGCGCTCCGCCTCCTCCTTCTGCGAAATCGCAGAAGGAGGCAACCGCTGACCAGGCCTCTCGCCCCCCAGCACGGTGTTCACGCACGCACGCCGGGAAGCGGGAGGCCCAGTCGCCCGCGAGGTGACGGGTGCAATGCGAGCGGAGGCACCTCCGTGCCTGTCGCCCGCCCGTCACCGTGAGGAGGGAGGGCAAATGCCCCTTCCCCCCCTCTCCGCTAGCGGAGCGGCGCAACGAGAGGGACCTCCCGCGCGCGCTCCGCTGACCAGGCCTCCTCTCCACACTCCCCAGCATGGCCTCGACCACGCCGGGAAGCGGGAGGCCCAGTCCCCCGCGGCACTCCCCTGCTGTGCCCTCCGCTATGCCCGCTGCTCAGAGGGCACGCAGGGGAACGCACACCGCACATCGCATGAGTCATCACACGACGTGCGGCGCGCCCCTCCCCAGAAAGCGCCTGGTGGTTTTTTGTTGCGTCTATTTCTTATGGAATTAGACCAAGAACAGGGCGGCAACCACGTGAAGGTAACACACCAGACTTGCCTTGAGGATCTACACGACCGTAGCGCTCCCCCTCAAGACCCCGCCACCCTACCGCCTCTGAGGGAGGCAGTAAGGTAGACCTGCATCTATGCTACCAAGCAAAGCATGTGCAAAGCTTGTCGTTGTGCAACCGCGAAAGCATAAATACAGATCCGCCCCAACCTAACCTAACCTAACCTAACCTTTTTTTTTTTTTTTTTTTTTTTTTTTTGACGCTGGGAAAAAATGCATTACGCATACCCTCCCGTCGGGGGATGGGAGGGGTATGTGGGACTCCCCGGGCGGCCAAACACCACGGTATACCCACTAAAACGACCCAGCGCATTCCCGCTTCGTCATAGTGGAGGGGGACTGGGAAACCGGCACAGCCTTTACTTCCAGTCCCCCGCCGACGAACACACAAGGCTGACCCCCCTCTTGTCCTCACGGCACGGACGTGGAGGGGGGGTTCGGGAATGACCGACGGAGGTGACGGGTGCAATGCGGGCGTAGGCACCCCCGCGCCTTTCGCCCGCCCGTCACCGTGAGGAGGGAGGGCAAACGCCCCTTCCCCCCCCCCCGCCCGCAGAGCAGCGCAGCGAGAGTAAACTCCCGCTGGCGCTCCGCCTCCTCCCTCTGCGAAATCGCAGAAGGAGGCAACCGCTGACCAGGCCTCTCGCCCCCCAGCACGGTGTTCACGCACGCACGCCAGGAAGCGTGAGGCCCAGTCGCCCGCAAGGTGACGGGTGCAATGCGGGCGGAGGCACCTCCGTGCCTGTCGCCCGCCCGTCACCGTGAGGAGGGAGGGCAAACGCCCCTTCCCCCCCTCTCCGCTAGTGGAGCGGCGCAGCGGGAGAGTCCTCCCGCGCGCGCTCCGCTGACCAGGCCTCCTCTCCACACTCCCCAGCATGGCCTCGACCACGCCGGGAAGCGGGAGGCCCAGTCCCCCGCGGCACTCCCCTGCTGTGCCCTCTGCTATGCCCGCTGCTCAGAGGGCACGCAGGGGAACGCACACCGCACATCGCATGAGTCATCACACGACGTGCGGTGCACCCCTCCCCAGAAAGCGCCTGGTGGTTTTTTGTTGCGTCTATTTCTTATGGAATTAGACCAAGAACAGGGCGGCAACCACGTGAAGGTAACACACCAGACTTGCCTTGAGGATCTACACGACCGTAGCGCTCCCCCTCAAGACCCCGCCACCCTACCGCCTCTGAGGGAGGCAGTAAGGTAGACCTGCATCTATGCTACCAAGCAAAGCATGTGCAAAGCTTGTCGTTGTGCAACCGCGAAAGCATAAATACAGATCAGCCCCAACCTAACCTTTTTTTTTTTTTTTTTTTTTTTTTTTTTTTTTTTTTTTTTTTTGACGCTGGGAAAAAATGCATTACGCATACCCTCCCGTCGGGGGATGGGAGGGGTATGTGGGACTCCCCGGGCGGCCAAACACCACGGTATACCCACTAAAACGACCCAGCGCATTCCCGCTTCGTCATAGTGGAGGGGGACTGGGAAACCGGCACAGCCTTTACTTCCAGTCCCCCGCCGACGAACACACAAGGCGGACCCCCCTCTTGTCCTCACGGCACGGACGTGGAGGGGGGGTTCGGGAATGAACGACGGAGGTGACGGGTGCAGTGCGGGCGTAGGCACCCCCGCGCCTGTCACCCGCCCGTCACCGTGAGGAGGGAGGGCAAACGCCCCTTCCCCCCCCCCCCCGCCCGCAGAGCAGCGCAGCGAGAGTAAACTCCCGCTGGCGCTCCGCCTCCTCCTTCTGCGAAATCGCAGAAGGAGGCAACCGCTGACCAGGCCCCTCGCTCCCCAGCACGGTGTTCACGCACGCACGCCGAGAAGCGTGAGGCCCAGTCGCCCGCAAGGTGACGCGTGCAATGCGAGCGAAGGCACCTCCGTGCCTGTCGCCCGCCCGTCACCGTGAGGGGGGAGGGCAAACGCCCCTTTCCCCCCTCTCCGCTAGCGGAGCGGCGCAGCGGGAGGGACCTCCCGCGCGCGCTCCGCTGACCAGGCCTCCTCTCCACACTCCCCAGCATGGCCTCGACCACGCCGGGAAGTGGGAGGCCCAGCCCCCCGCGGCACTCCCCTGCTGTGCCCTCTGCTATGCCCGCTGCTCAGAGGGCACGCAGGGGGAACGCACACCGCACATCGCATGAGTCATCACACGACGTGCGGTGCGCCCCTCCCCAGAAAGCGCCTGGTGGTTTTTTGTTGCGTCTATTTCATATGGAATTAGACCAAGAACAGGGCGGCAACCACGTGAAGGTAACACACCAGACTTGCCTTGAGGATCTACACGACCGTAGCGCTCCCCCTCAAGACCCCGCCACCCTACCGCCTCTGAGGGAGGCAGTAAGGTAGACCTGCATCTATGCTACCAAGCAAAGCATGTGCAAAGCTTGTCGTTGTGCAACCGCGAAAGCATAAATACAGATCCGCCCCAGCCCCAACCTAACCTTTTTTTTTTTTTTTTTTTTTTTTTTTTTTTTTTGACGCTGGGAAAAAATGCATTACGCATACCCTCCCGTCGGGGGATGGGAGGGGTATGTGGGACTCCCCGGGCGGCCAAACACCACGGTATACCCACTAAAACGACCCAGCGCATTCCCGCTTCGTCATAGTGGAGGGGGACTGGGAAACCGGCACAGCCTTTACTTCCAGTCCCCCGCCGACGAACACACAAGGCTGACCCCCCTCTTGTCCTCACGGCACGGACGTGGAGGGGGGGGTTCGGGAATGACCGACGGAGGTGACGGGTGCAATGCGGGCGGAGGCAGCCCCGCGCCTGTCGCCCGCCCGTCACCGTGAGGAGGGAGGGCAAACGCCCCTTCCCCCCCCCCACCCGCAGAGCAGCGCAGCGAGAGTAAACTCCCGCTGGCGCTCCGCCTCCTCCTTCTGCGAAATCGCAGAAGGAGGCAACCGCTGACCAGGCCTCTCGCCCCCCAGCACGGTGTTCACGCACGCACGCCGGGAAGCGTGAGGCCCAGTCGCCCGCAAGGTGACGGGTGCAATGCGGGCGGAGGCACCTCCGTGCCTGTCACCCGCCCGTCACCGTGAGGAGGGAGGGCAAATGCCCCTTCCCCCCCTCTCCGCTAGCGGAGCGGCGCAACGAGAGGGACCTCCCGCGCGCGCTCCGCTGACCAGGCCTCCTCTCCACACTCTCCAGCATGGCCTCGACCACGCCGGGAAGCGGGAGGCCCAGTCCCCCGCGGCACTCCCCTGCTGTGCCCTCCGCTATGCCCGCTGCTCAGAGGGCACGCAGGGGAACGCACACCGCACATCGCATGAGTCATCACACGACGTGCGGCGCGCCCCTCCCCAGAAAGCGCCTGGTGGTTTTTTGTTGCGTCTATTTCTTATGGAATTAGACCAAGAACAGGGCGGCAACCACGTGAAGGTAACACACCAGACTTGCCTTGAGGATCTACACGACCGTAGCGCTCCCCCTCAAGACCCCGCCACCCTACCGCCTCTGAGGGAGGCAGTAAGGTAGACCTGCATCTATGCTACCAAGCAAAGCATGTGCAAAGCTTGTCGTTGTGCAACCGCGAAAGCATAAATACAGATCCGCCCCAGCCCCAACCTAACCTTTTTTTTTTTTTTTTTTTTGACGCTGGGAAAAAATGCATTACGCATACCCTCCCGTCGGGGGATGGGAGGGGTATGTGGGACTCCCCGGGCGGCCAAACACCACGGTATACCCACTAAAACGACCCAGCGCATTCCCGCTTCGTCATAGTGGAGGGGGACTGGGAAACCGGCACAGCCTTTACTTCCAGTCCCCCGCCGACGAACACACAAGGCGGACCCCCCTCTTGTCCTCACGGCACGGACGTGGAGGGGGGGTTCGGGAATGACCGACGGAGGTGACGGGTGCAATGCGGGCGTAGGCACCCCCGCGCCTGTCGCCCGCCCGTCACCGTGAGGAGGGAGGGCAAACGCCCCTTCCCCCCCCCCGCCCGCAGAGCAGCGCAGCGAGAGTAAACTCCCGCTGGCGCTCCGCCTCCTCCTTCTGCGAAATCGCAGAAGGAGGCAACCGCTGACCAGGCCTCTCGCCCCCCAGCATGGTGTTCACGCACGCACGCCGGGAAGCGTGAGGCCCAGTCGCCCGCAAGGTGACGGGTGCAATGCGGGCGGAGGCACCTCCGTGCCTGTCGCCCGCCCGTCACCGTGAGGAGGGAGGGCAAATGCCCCTTCCCCCACTCTCCGCTAGCGGAGCGGCGCAACGAGAGAGATCTCCCGCGCGCGCTCCGCTGACCAGGCCTCCTCTCCACACTCCCCAGCATGGCCTCGACCACGCCGGGAAGCGGGAGGCCCAGTCCCCCGCGGCACTCCCCTGCTGTGCCCTCCGCTATGCCCGCTGCTCAGAGGGCACGCAGGGGAACGCACACCGCACATCGCATGAGTCATCACACGACGTGCGGTGCGCCCCTCCCCAGAAAGCGCCTGGTGGTTGTTTGTTGCGTCTATTTCTTATGGAATTAGACCAAGAACAGGGCGGCAACCACGTGAAGGTAACACACCAGACTTGCCTTGAGGATCTACACGACCGTAGCGCTCCCCCTCAAGACCCCGCCACCCTACCGCCTCTGAGGGAGGCAGTAAGGTAGACCTGCATCTATGCTACCAAGCAAAGCTTGTCGTTGTGCAACCGCGAAAGCATAAATACAGATCCGCCCCAGCCCCAACCTAACCTAACCTAACCTAACCTAACCTTTTTTTTTTTTTTTTTTTTTTTTTTTTTTTTTTTTTTTTTTGTTCTCGATGTGGAAATCCTCTATGGATGTCCTCCGCCCTGGGGAGAGCGGAGGGGTCTGTCAGACTCGTACTGACTAAAACCACACCGGTGTTCCCTCGCACACTTGCGTCGGGGGGCAACGGGATCTAATGCGACTTCCGTTGCCCCAGACTAGTGCCGGCCCGCTTGACCTGCGGGCCTCGTCTCGGGGGGGAGTGAGGTGAAACTCCCCCCGTTACGTCAATGAGAGGCGCGCGTGGAACACGACGCGCCGCCGTCTCGGGTCCAGTGTGATAGGGGGCGACGGATGTCCCCGAATCCGTCACCCCTGGACCTATTTAGGGGGGCCGGAAGAGAGCGTTGTCTGCCCTCTGCCGACGCCCGGTGCGCCTGCTGCGGGATGGGAGGGAACTCGTCATCTCCCTCTCCCTTTCCGCAGCTTCCTTCTGCGACATGACAGTTTCGCAGAAAGATATCACTGCGTCCCAGGACTCTGCGCTGACGACCATCGAACGAACAACGGCCGGCAGCGACAGGTCTCCTCCTACCTCTGTAACGAGGGCACGGCGTGGCTCATCCCACGCGACACACACAGCCAGCGTATGCCGCGCCGTATCCTCTAGACAGTGGGCGCAGTGATGGCACCGGGCGTCCGGCTCCCTGCTTATGCGACACAGGTACTTCCCGAAGCAGCCGTGCCCCGAGAGTACCTGCGTCGCCCGAAACGTCAGGGAGCCGTGCTTCCTCCCGAGCCAGTCGTCGAGTACTGGCCGGATCGCCTCGATTGTGTCGAGGCCGGCGGTAGGGAGCTCTAGCCTCCCCCGCCATTCCGCCACCATGACCTGTTGGAGCTGAGACCGGTACAGCGTTATCTGTCGCTGAACCAGCCTCTCGCCCCGATCCTTGGCCTCCTCGCGCCACCGGTACAGTGTCGCGAGGGTCTTTGCCTCCAGGTCCCACGGCGGGGATCCGGCCAGTACACAAGCCGCCTCGTAGGAGATCGTGCGATATCCCCGTGTGGCCCTGACGGCCATCACCCTCTGCGGTCTGCGCAGAACTGCGATAGTGCGGGCCGTCAGATCTGTCGCCCATATCGGGGCCCCGTACAGGGCCATCGATCGCACGATCCCTACGTACAACCGCCTACAGGCGGTGCTCGGCCCCCCCAAATTGGGAAGCAGCGTTGACAGCGCGCCCGCCGCGCCCATCAACTTGGGCACCAGCCGCTGAAAGTGAGGGCCGAAGTCCCAACGGCTGTCGAGCACCAATCCCAGGTACTTCATGGTTGACTCGACAGCGATCTGGACCCCACCGACCACAATGTGTGATCCCAACGGCGGCGCCCGTCGGGGGCCATGAAAGGCGATGGCCTCCGACTTGTTGAGGGCCACTTCCAGGCCCAGGCGTCGTATGCGGCTCACCACCTGTGAGACCGCAGCCGTAGCCAGCAACGCTGCCTCCCTGTACGAGCTCCCCCGAGCCGTGACCAGCGTGTCGTCCGCATAACACGTCAGGTTCACTCCCGGTGGGAGCTCGCACCGCAAAACCCAGTCGTATCCAATGTTCCACAGGGGAGGGCCCAGAACCGAGCCCTGTGGAACACCGCATGACATCTCGCGACGGCCTGCGCCGTCGCGTCCCATGTAGGTGACACACCTTCCCGACAGATAAGCCCCCACAATGTTGCGGAGGTAGGAAGGCACCCGATGGTATCGCAGGGCCTCCCTAATGCAACTCCAGGGCAGGGTGTTGAACGCGTTGGAGATATCCAAGGACACCGCCAGCACCACCCCGCCCTGGGACACCGCTTCCTCCGCCAGGACTCTCACTCTCATGATGGCGTCGATGGTAGAGCGCCCACACCGGAAGCCGAATTGGCTGTCGTCCAAGTTCGGCCCCTCTGTACACAAGTGGCTGACGAGGCGATCTGCGATTACTCGCTCGAGCAGCTTGCCCGCCTCGTCCAGCAGCACTATGGGCCGATAAGCGGACGACGAGTCCGCCGGGCGCCCCGCCTTCTTGAGCAGGACCAGTCGACCAGCCTTCCATTTGGTAGGGAACTGACCCTGCTCAAGGCACGCAGAGAAGAGTCCCCAACCTAACCTAACCTAACCTTTTTTTTTTTTTTTTTTTTTTTTTTTTTTTTTTTTTTTTTTTTTTTTTTTTACGCTGGGAAAAAATGCATTACGCATACCCTCCCGTCGGGGGATGGGAGGGATATGTGGGACTCCCCGGGCGGCCAAACACCACGGTATACCCACTAAAACGACCCAGCGCATTCCCGCTTCGTCATAGTGGAGGGGGACTGGGAAACCGGCACAGCCTTTACTTCCAGTCCCCCGCCGACGAACACACAAGGCGGACCCCCCTCTTGTCCTCACGGCACGGACGTGGAGGGGGGGGTTCGGGAATGACCGACGGAGGTGACGGGTGCAATGCGGGCGTAGGCACCCCCGCGCCTGTCGCCCGCCCGTCACCGTGAGGAGGGAGGGCAAACGCCCCTTCCCCCCCCCCGCCCGCAGAGCAGCGCAGCGAGAGTAAACTCCCGCTGGCGCTCCGCCTCCTCCTTCTGCGAAATCGCAGAAGGAGGCAACCGCTGACCAGGCCTCTCGCCCCCCAGCACGGTGTTCACGCACACACGCCAGGAAGCGTGAGGCCCAGTCGCCCGCAAGGTGACGGGTGCAATGCGGGCGGAGACACCTCCGTGCCTGTCGCCCGCCCGTCACCGTGAGGAGGGAGGGCAAATGCCCCTTCCCCCCCTCTCCGCTAGCGGAGCGGCGCAACGAGAGGGACCTCCCGCGCGCGCTCCGCTGACCAGGCCTCCTCTCCACACTCCCCAGCATGGCCTCGACCACGCCGGGAAGCGGGAGGCCCAGCGCCCCGCGGCACTCCCCTGCTGTGCCCTCCGCTATGCCCGCTGCTCAGAGGGCACGCAGGGGAACGCACACCGCACATCGCATGAGTCATCACACGACGTGCGGTGCGCCCCTCCCCAGAAAGCGCCTGGTGGTTTTTTGTTGCGTCTATTTCTTATGGAATTAGACCAAGAACAGGGCGGCAACCACGTGAAGGTAACACACCAGACTTGCCTTGAGGATCTACACGACCGTAGCGCTCCCCCTCAAGACCCCGCCACCCTACCGCCTCTGAGGGAGGCAGTAAGGTAGACCTGCATCTATGCTACCAAGCAAAGCATGTGCAAAGCTTGTCGTTGTGCAACCGCGAAAGCATAAATACAGATCCGCCCCAACCTAACCTAACCTAACCTAACCTAACCTTTTTTTTTTTTTTTTTTTTTTTTGTTTTTTTTTTTTTTTTTTTTTTTTTTTTTTTTTGACGCTGGGAAAAAATGCATTACGCATACCCTCCCGTTGGGGGATGGGAGGGGTATGTGGGACTCCCCGGGCGGCCAAACACCACGGTATACCCACTAAAACGACCCAGCGCATTCCCGCTTCGTCATAGTGGAGGGGGACTGGGAAACCGGCACAGCCTTTACTTCCAGTCCCCCGCCGACGAACACACAAGGCTGACCCCCCTCTTGTCCTCACGGCACGGACGTGGAGGGGGGGTTCGGGAATGACCGACGGAGGTGACGGGTGCAATGCGGGCGGAGGCACCCCCGCGCCTGTCGCCCGCCCGTCACCGTGAGGAGGGAGGGCAAACGCCCCTTCCCCCCCCCCCCGCCCGCAGAGCAGCGCAGCGAGAGAAAACTCCCGCTGGCGCTCCGCCTCCTCCTTCTGCGAAATCGCAGAAGGAGGCAACCGCTGACCAGGCCTCCTCGCTCCCCAGCATGGTGTTCCGTGGCACGCACGCCGGGAAGCGGGAGGCCCAGTCGCCCGCGAGGTGACGGGTGCAATGCGAGCGAAGGCACCTCCGTGCCTGTCGCCCGCCCGTCACCGTGAGGGGGGAGGGCAAACGCCCCTTCCCCCCCTCTCCGCTAGCGGAGCGGCGCAGCGGGAGGGTCCTCCCGCGCGCGCTCCGCTGACCAGGCCTCCTCTCCACACTCCCCAGCATGGCCTCGACCACGCCGGGAAGCGGGAGGCCCAGTCCCCCGCGGCACTCCCCTGCTGTGCCCTCCGCTATGCCCGCTGCTCAGAGGGCACGCAGGGGAACGCACACCGCACATCGCATGAGTCATCACACGACGTGCGGTGCGCCCCTCCCCAGAAAGCGCCTGGTGGTTTTTTGTTGCGTCTATTTCTTATGGAATTAGACCAAGAACAGGGCGGCAACCACGTGAAGGTAACACACCAGACTTGCCTTGAGGATCTACACGACCGTAGCGCTCCCCCTCAAGACCCCGCCACCCTACCGCCTCTGAGGGAGGCAGTAAGGTAGACCTGCATCTATGCTACCAAGCAAAGCATGTGCAAAGCTTGTCGTTGTGCAACCGCGAAAGCATAAATACAGATCCGCCCCAACCTAACCTAACCTAACCTTTTTTTTTTTTTTTTTTTTTTTTTTTTTTTTTTTTTTTTTTTTTTTTTTTTTTTTTGACGCTGGGAAAAAATGCATTACGCATACCCTCCCGTCGGGGGATGGGAGGGGTATGTGGGACTCCCCGGGCGGCCAAACACCACGGTATACCCACTAAAACGACCCAGCGCATTCCCGCTTCGTCATAGTGGAGGGGGACTGGGAAACCGGCTTAGCCTTTACTTCCAGTCCCCCGCCGACGAACACACAAGGCGGACCCCCCTCTTGTCCTCACGGCACGGACGTGGAGGGGGGGTTCGGGAATGACCGACGGAGGTGACGGGTGCAATGCGGGCGTAGGCACCCCCGCGCCTGTCGCCCGCCCGTCACCGTGAGGAGGGAGGGCAAACGCCCCTTCCCCCCCCCCCGCCCGCAGAGCAGCGCAGCGAGAGAAAACTCCCGCTGGCGCTCCGCCTCCTCCTTCTGCGAAATCGCAGAAGGAGGCAACCGCTGACCAGGCCTCTCGCCCCCCAGCACGGTGTTCACGCACGCACGCCGGGAAGCGTGAGGCCCAGTCGCCCGCAAGGTGACGGGTGCAATGCGGGCGGAGGCACCTCCGTGCCTGTCGCCCGCCCGTCACCGTGAGGAGGGAGGGCAAATGCCCCTTCCCCCCCTCTCCGCTAGCGGAGCGGCGCAACGAGAGGGACCTCCCGCGCGCGCTCCGCTGACCAGGCCTCCTCTCCACACTCCCCAGCATGGCCTCGACCACGCCGGGAAGCGGGAGGCCCAGTCCCCCGCGGCACTCCCCTGCTGTGCCCTCTGTTATGCCCGCTGCTCAGAGGGCACGCAGGGGAACGCACACCGCACATCGCATGAATCATCACACGACATGCGGTGCGCCCCTCCCCAGAAAGCGCCTGGTGGTTTTTTGTTGCGTCTATTTCTTATGGAATTAGACCAAGAACAGGGCGGCAACCACGTGAAGGTAACACACCAGACTTGCCTTGAGGATCTACACGACCGTAGCGCTCCCCCTCAAGACCCCGCCACCCTACCGCCTCTGAGGGAGGCAGTAAGGTAGACCCGCATCTATGCTACCAAGCAAAGCATGTGCAAAGCTTGTCGTTGTGCAACCGCGAAAGCATAAATACAGATCCGCCCCAACCTAACCTAACCTTTTTTTTTTTTTTTTTTTTTTTTTTTTTTTTTTTTTTTTTTTTTACGCTGGGAAAAAATGCATTACGCATACCCTCCCGTCGGGGGATGGGAGGGGTATGTGGGACTCCCCGGGCGGCCAAACACCACGGTATACCCACTAAAACGACCCAGCGCATTCCCGCTTCGTCATAGTGGAGGGGGACTGGGAAACCGGCACAGCCTTTACTTCCAGTCCCCCGCCGACGAACACACAAGGCGGACCCCCCTCTTGTCCTCACGGCACGGACGTGGAGGGGGGGTTCGGGAATGACCGACGGAGGTGACGGGTGCAATGCGGGCGGAGGCACCCCCGCGCCTGTCGCCCGCCCGTCACCGTGAGGAGGGAGGGCAAATGCCCCTTCCCCACCCCCGCCCGCAGAGCAGCGCAGCGGGAGTAAACTCCCGCTGGCGCTCCGCCTCCTCCTTCTGCGAAATCGCAGAAGGAGGCAACCGCTGACCAGGCCTCCTCGCTCCCCAGCATGGTGTTCCGTGGCACGCACGCCGGGAAGTGGGAGGCCCAGTCGCCCGCGAGGTGACGGGTGCAATGCGAGCGAAGGCACCTCCGTGCCTGTCGCCCGCCCGTCACCGTGAGGGGGGAGGGCAAACGCCCCTTCCCCCCCTCTCCGCTAGCGGAGCGGCGCAGTGGGAGGGTCCTCCCGCGCGCGCTCCGCTGACCAGGCCTCCTCTCCACACTCCCCAGCATGGCCTCGACCACGCCGGGAAGCGGGAGGCCCAGTCCCCCGCGGCACTCCCCTGCTGTGCCCTCCGCTATGCCCGCTGCTCAGAGGGCACGCAGGGGAACGCACACCGCACATCGCATGAGTCATCACACGACGTGCGGTGCGCCCCTCCCCAGAAAGCGCCTGGTGGTTTTTTGTTGCGTCTATTTCTTATGGAATTAGACCAAGAACAGGGCGGCAACCACGTGAAGGTAACACACCAGACTTGCCTTGAGGATCTACACGACCGTAGCGCTCCCCCTCAAGACCCCGCCACCCTACCGCCTCTGAGGGAGGCAGTAAGGTAGACCTGCATCTATGCTACCAAGCAAAGCATGTGCAAAGCTTGTCGTTGTGCAACCGCGAAAGCATAAATACAGATCCGCCCCAACCTAACCTTTTTTTTTTTTTTTTTTTTTTTTTTTTTTTTTTTTTTTTTTTTGACGCTGGGAAAAAATGCATTACGCATACCCTCCCGTCGGGGGATGGGAGGGGTATGTGGGACTCCCCGGGCGGCCAAACACCACGGTATACCCACTAAAACGACCCAGCGCATTCCCGCTTCGTCATAGTGGAGGGGGACTGGGAAACCGGCACAGCCTTTACTTCCAGTCCCCCGCCGACGAACACACAAGGCGGACCCCCCTCTTGTCCTCACGGCACGGACGTGGAGGGGGGGTTCGGGAATGACCGACGGAGGTGACGGGTGCAATGCGGGCGTAGGCACCCCCGCGCCTGTCGCCCGCCCGTCACCGTGAGGAGGGAGGGCAAATGCCCCTTCCCCCCCCCCCCCGCCCGCAGAGCAGCGCAGCGAGAGTAAACTCCCGCTGGCGCTCCGCCTCCTCCTTCTGCGAAATCGCAGAAGGAGGCAACCGCTGACCAGGCCTCCTCGCTCCCCAGCATGGTGTTCCGTGGCACGCACGCCGGGAAGCGGGAGGCCCAGTCGCCCGCGAGGTGACGGGTGCAATGCGAGCGAAGGCACCTCCGTGCCTGTCGCCCGCCCGTCACCGTGAGGGGGGAGGGCAAACGCCCCTTCCCCCCCTCTCCGCTAGCGGAGCGGCGCAGCGGGAGGGTCGTCCCGCTAGCGCTCCGCTGACCAGGCCTTCTCTCCACACTCCCCAGCATGGCCTCGACCACGCCGGGAAGCGGGAGGCCCGGTCCCCCGCGGCACTCCCCTGCTGTGCCCTCTGCTATGCCCGCTGCTCAGAGGGCACGCAGGGGAATGCACACCGCACATCGCATGAGTCATCACACGACGTGCGGTGCGCCCCACCCCAGAAAGCGCCTGGTGGTTTTTTGTTGCGTCTATTTCTTATGGAATTAGACCAAGAACAGGGCGGCAACCACGTGAAGGTAACACACCAGACTTGCCTTGAGGATCTACACGACCGTAGCGCTCCCCCTCAAGACCCCGCCACCCTACCGCCTCTGAGGGAGGCAGTAAGGTAGACCTGCATCTATGCTACCAAGCAAAGCATGTGCAAAGCTTGTCGTTGTGCAACCGCGAAAGCATAAATACAGATCCGCCCCGCCCCAACCTAACCTTTTTTTTTTTTTTTTTTTTTTTTTTTTTTTTTTTTTTTTTTTTTTGACGCTGGGAAAAAATGCATTACGCATACCCTCCTCATCGGGGGATGGGAGGGGTATGTGGGACTCCCCGGGCGGCCAAACACCACGGTATACCCACTAAAACGACCCAGCGCATTCCCGCTTCGTCATAGTGGAGGGGGACTGGGAAACCGGCACAGCCTTTACTTCCAGTCCCCCGCCGACGAACACACAAGGCGGACCCCCCTCTTGTCCTAACGGCACGGACGTGGAGGGGGGGTTCGGGAATGACCGACGGAGGTGACGGGTGCAATGCGGGCGGAGGCACCCCCGCGCCTGTCGCCCGCCCGTCACCGTGAGGAGGGAGGGCAAACGCCCCTTCCCCCCCCCCCCGCCCGCAGAGCAGCGCAGCGAGAGTAAACTCCCGCTGGCGCTCCGCCTCCTCCTTCTGCGAAATCGCAGAAGGAGGCAACCGCTGACCAGGCCTCTCGCTCCCAGCACGGTGTTCACGCACGCACGCCGGGAAGCGTGAGGCCCAGTCGCCCGCAAGGTGACGAGTGCAATGCGGGCGGAGGCACCTATGTGCCTGTCGCCCGCCCGTCACCGTGAGGAGGGAGGGCAAATGCCCCTTCCCCCCCTCTCCGCTAGCGGAGCGGCGCAACGAGAGGGACCTCCCGCGCGCGCTCCGCTGACCAGGCCTCCTCTCCACACTCCCCAGCATGGCCTCGACCACGCCGGGAAGCGGGAGGCCCAGTCCCCCGCGGCACTCCCCTGCTGTGCCCTCTGCCATGCCCGCTGCTCAGAGGGCACGCAGGGGAACGCACACCGCACATCGCATGAGTCATCACACGACGTGCGGTGCGCCCCTCCCCAGAAAGCGCCTGGTGGTTTTTTGTTGCGTCTATTTCTTATGGAATTAGACCAAGAACAGGGCGGCAACCACGTGAAGGTAACACACCAGACTTGCCTTGAGGATCTACACGACCGTAGCGCTCCCCCTCAAGACCCCGCCACCCTACCGCCTCTGAGGGAGGCAGTAAGGTAGACCTGCATCTATGCTACCAAGCAAAGCATGTGCAAAGCTTGTCGTTGTGCAACCGCGAAAGCATAAATACAGATCCGCCCCGCCCCAACCTAACCTAACCTAACCTAACCTAACCTAACCTACCTATTATATTTCCAGTCGTCTTTTCCATGATGATTTTGTTTTCCTTTGAAGGGTGTGGTCCCTGTCTCGTTAAACTCCTTATATTTTGTACATATAATATACAATATAAATATAATTATAATATATATATTTTTTTTTTTTTTTTTTTGCTATAACCCTCCCTCCCTCCTTATTCATGTTTCACGACTATTCTATCACTCTCATAGTCACGTCTGATGGGCAGACGCGTACCAGAGAGCGATGAAAGCCGCGATCCAAGAACAAGGAAGATTCCCAACCCTGATTCACTCCCCGAGAACTTCGAGGAATGAATCACTAATCACGTACCGTCCGATAACCCGCTCCGTGAGCTATCGCACGATACACGATGAAATAACCCAGCCCTGATTCACTCCCCGAGAACTGCGAGGAATGAATCACTAATCACGTACCGTCCGATGAGCCCGCTCCGTGAGCCATCGCACGATACACGACGAAACAACCCGACCCTGATTCACTCCCCGAGAACCTCGAGGAGTGAATCACTAATCACGTACCGTCCGATGGGCCCGCTCCGTGAGCCATCGCACGGTACACGACGAAATATCCCAACCCTGATCCACACCTCAAGAAACTTGAGGAGTGAATCGCGAATCACACATCGTCCGATAGACCCGCTCCGTGAGTCATCACACGATGTCCGATGTAACGCCTCCCCATATTCACACTCCAATGACTTGGAGCGTGAATCGCCTCGCAAATGTCTGAAGCGACTCCGGCGTGTGTGTGTCTCTCTTAGTTCGGTCTCTCACTTGGGATTGGAAAACTCCAAGATCACTGAAACACGCAAGCCCCACCACGACGACAACGTGGAGACACCCTCGGTGGGGAACCTTTTTTTTTTTTTTTTTTTTTGACGCTGGGAAAAAATGCATTACGCATACCCTCCCGTCGGGGGACGGGAGGGGTATGTGGGACTCCCCGGGCGAACCCGGTATACCCACTAAAACGACCCAGCGCATTCCCGCTTCGTCAGAGTGGAGGGGGACTGGGAAACCGGCACAGCCTTTACTTCCAGTCCCCCGCCGACGATTGCAAGGCAAGACCCCTCACACCCTCACGGGTGTGGGGGGTCGGGAATGACCGACGGTGGTGACGGCTGCAATGCAGGCGGAGGCACCCCCGTGCCTGCCGCCCGCCCGTCACCATGAGGAGGGAGAGCACGACGCCTTCTCCCCCTTCTCCGTCTGCGGAGCGGCGCAGCGAGAGGGTCGTCCTCCCTCGCCCGCTCCGCCTCCTCCTTCTGCAAGAGTACGTCCTCACAGAAGGAGGCTACTGCCGACCAGGCCTCCTCGCTCCCCAGCATGGCGTTAACCACGCCGGGAAGCGAGAGGTCCGGTCCGACCACCGCGGTGAGACCGCGGCGCAGCTCGGACCACGCCGGGCACTCCTCGAGGGTGTGCTGCGCCGTGTCCTCCGCCGCGCCGCAGTCGTGGCACGCCGGGGTTTCCTCCCTCCCGATCCGGTGCAGGTGCGATCCGAAGCATCCATGCCCAGACAACACCTGCACCAGACGGAAAGAGAGGAAACCGTGGGACCGCTCGAGCCAGCCCTGCAGGACCGGACCGAGCGCATCCAACGTCCGGCGGCCAAAGGCGGCGCTGGCGAGGTCCTCCGTCCAATGGAGGACGATGGCGTCCTTCGCCTCTCGCCGCACCGCCTCCCGCTCTTCGCCCATGGGGCGCTCCCCGAGCGCCTTTCGGCGCGCCGTCCACTCGTACACTCTGGCGAGCACCCAAGCCTCCAATTCCCATGGAGGGGTGCCCGCCAGAGCGCACGCCGCCGAAAAGCCCACTGAGCGGTAAGCCCTCGCCACCCGTTGTGCAATAGCCCGCTGGGGCTTGCGGATGGCGGTAGCATTCTCCCTCCTATGGAGGGAGTCCGCCCAGATGGGTGCCCCATCGGTGGGGAACCTTTTTTTTTTTTTTTTTTTTTTTTTTTGACGCTGGGAAAAAATGCATTACGCATACCCTCCCGTCGGGGGATGGGAGGGGTATGTGGGACTCCCCGGGCGGCCAAACACCACGGTATACCCACTAAAACGACCCAGCGCATTCCCGCTTCGTCATAGTGGAGGGGGACTGGGAAACCGGCACAGCCTTTACTTCCAGTCCCCCGCCGACGAACACACAAGGCTGACCCCCCTCTTGTCCTCACGGCACGGACGTGGAGGGGGGGTTCGGGAATGACCGACGGAGGTGACGGGTGCAATGCGGGCGTAGGCACCCCCGCGCCTGTCGCCCGCCCGTCACCGTGAGGAGGGAGGGCAAACGCCCCTTCCCCCCCCCCGCCCGCAGAGCAGCGCAGCGAGAGTAAACTCCCGCTGGCGCTCCGCCTCCTCCTTCTGCGAAATCGCAGAAGGAGGCAACCGCTGACCAGGCCTCCTCGCTCCCCAGCATGGTGTTCCGTCACGCACGCCGGGAAGCGGGAGGCCCAGTCGCCCGCAAGGTGACGGGTGCAATGCGGGCGGAGGCACCTCCGTGCCTGTCGCCCGCCCGTCACCGTGAGGAGGGAGGGCAAATGCCCCTTCCCCCCCTCTCCGCTAGCGGAGCGGCGCAACGGGAGGGACCTCCCGCGCGCGCTCCGCTGACCAGGCCTCCTCTCCACACTCCCCAGCATGGCTTCGACCACGCCGGGAAGCGGGAGGCCCAGTCCCCCGCGGCACTCCCCTGCTGTGCCCTCCGCTATGCCCGCTGCTCAGAGGGCACGCAGGGGAACGCACACCGCACATCGCATGAGTCATCACACGACGTGCGGTGCGCCCCTCCCCAGAAAGCGCCTGGTGGTTTTTTGTTGCGTCTATTTCTTATGGAATTAGACCAAGAACAGGGCGGCAACCACGTGAAGGTAACACACCAGACTTGCCTTGAGGATCTACACGACCGTAGCGCTCCCCCTCAAGACCCCGCCACCCTACCGCCTCTGAGGGAGGCAGTAAGGTAGACCTGCATCTATGCTACCAAGCAAAGCATGTGCAAAGCTTGTCGTTGTGCAACCGCGAAAGCATAAATACAGATCCGCCCCATCGGTGGGGAACCTAACCTAACCTTTTTTTTTTTTTTTTTTTTTTTTTTTTTTTTTTTTTGACGCTGGGAAAAAATGCATTTCGCATACCCTCCCGTTGGGGGATGGGAGGGGTATGTGGGACTCCCCGGGCGGCCAAACACCACGGTATACCCACTAAAACGACCCAGCGCATTCCCGCTTCGTCATAGTGGAGGGGGACTGGGAAACCGGCACAGCCTTTACTTCCAGTCCCCCGCCGACGAACACACAAGGCTGACCCCCCTCTTGTCCTCACGGCACGGACGTGGAGGGGGGGTTCGGGAATGACCGACGGAGGTGACGGGTGCAATGCGGGCGTAGGCACCCCCGCGCCTGTCGCCCGCCCGTCACCGTGAGGAGGGAGGGCAAACGCCCCTTCCCCCCCCCCCGCCCGCAGAGCAGCGCAGCGAGAGTAAACTCCCGCTGGCGCTCCGCCTCCTCCTTCTGCGAAATTGCAGAAGGAGGCAACCGCTGACCAGGCCTCTCGCCCCCCAGCACGGTGTTCACGCACGCACGCCGGGAAGCGTGAGGCCCAGTCGCCCGCAAGGTGACGGGTGCAATGCGGGCGGAGGCACCTCCGTGCCTGTCGCCCGCCCGTCACCGTGAGGAGGGAGGGCAAATGCCCCTTCCCCCCCTCTCCGCTAGCGGAGCGGCGCAACGAGAGGGACCTCCCGCGCGCGCTCCGCTGACCAGGCCTCCTCTCCACACTCCCCAGCATGGCCTCGACCACGCCGGGAAGCGGGAGGCCCAGTCCCCCGCGGCACTCCCCTGCTGTGCCCTCTGCTATGCCCGCTGCTCAGAGGGCACGCAGGGGAACGCACACCGCACATCGCATGAGTCATCACACGACGTGCGGCGCGCCCCTCCCCAGAAAGCGCCTGGTGGTTATTTGTTGCGTCTATTTCTTATGGAATTAGACCAAGAACAGGGCGGCAACCACGTGAAGGTAACACACCAGACTTGCCTTGAGGATCTACACGACCGTAGCGCTCCCCCTCAAGACCCCGCCACCCTACCGCCTCTGAAGGAGGCAGTAAGGTAGACCTGCATCTATGCTACCAAGCAAAGCATGTGCAAAGCTTGTCGTTGTGCAACCGCGAAAGCATAAATACAGATCCGCCCCAACCTAACCTAACCTAACCTAACCCAGTTGCACTCGGTCTCTCGAGCGGTAAGCAGCGAAAACACACGCGCTCCGCACTTAAAAATAAGAATTAATTGGTTTTTCTGCTCGAATAGTAGCAAGTGAAGTGTCGTTGGATGCGGAAAATTGCGCCGCACAAAGTGCCGCAATCAAATTGTGCCGGTCCACAGTGCTGTGCAAGTTATTGCTGAAAAACCGCTACTTTGGAGGTTAAGTGGAAGTTGCGTTTTTGGAAAATTGCAAACGCTGCCGAAACCATCGCGGCGACCACCTGCTTTTTCACCGTCATCGTGTGGACATCGTGGTTCCCGACCATCTGGACCACTCATCACCTTCCTGACATCGAGCCTTCACGAGTTATTCAGGAATTCGTGAAAACCACGTGCTCTGAAAAAACTGAAGGAGTGCAGCCAGCGAACTGAAAATTGGTGCCAACTTGGACCACTGAAACACAAGGCGAGTGCAAAACTTTTTAGAATTTTAAGTCATATACACAACTATATATGACTATTACAAAGTCCCAACTTTGACCACCAATAACTTTGGCCAGAAGAAGCTTTTCAAAAATTTTCAACTGCAGCCTGTTGCGGTGCTCATCGGAACAATAGAGACCCTAAGTTATAGATTTTTAGATTCAATAGTTTTTAAGTTACAGGGAAATTTTCAGCAATTTCACTTTTTCCAAATTTTTTCCGTTTTATTTTTGACTTTTTAAATTTTTTGTTTTTGAATCCTGTAGCCCCTTATTTAACACATTTTTAACATATTTTTTCAAATTTTTTTTTTGATTACTAGTTTCAAAGTTATTGAATTTTACATCTTTTTTGGTCATAACTCATTATTAATAGGAAATAATCAGTTTTTTAAGTTATTATTGTGATATTTAACCTTATACGGACTTGATTAAGCCCAAACTCGGGCCCTATAGCTTCTAATTTGCCTGTTTTGACAAAAAACACCAAAATAGGTTTTTAGGTTTAAATTTTTTGGTAATGGTTAACTCGAGAACCGCTGGCCCGTTTTACCTCGTTTTTTCACTCCGGCCAGTGGATTATATTTATCTTTAGGAATTTTCAGTTTTCAGCCTGTTTCAGGACTTTAAAAAATTTGTCGCTGAAACTGCTTTCAGGTCATACCTGAAGTGACGCCGAGCTGTAGGTCCAAAACCCCGTCCCTCTGTGACGTAGGGTTCCTTAGTTACGGACGTTTCAATACAGCTTTTGACAGTTCGGCGGCCATCTTGTTCAGCTTTAAACCACTGTAACTCCTTAACCGGTGGCCGTAGGAAGTAGCGGATTTCGACGTTACAGACAAGAGACCGCTGCCCTACTTACCCCAAGTTTTCAGGAGGTTACGAGCTGAAAATTTTCAGGACCCTGAAAGTAGTTTCAGCGGACAGAGGAGCTCAGGCCGAGTACGGAGAGCCCAAACTCAGGGGGTCTGCGACTTTTCCGAGGGAAGTTATCTGCGGTCAAAAATTAACGTTGACAGGTTCGCGGCCATTTTGAAATTTTTCAATCGATCATAACTTCTCAACGGAAAGTCGTAGAGGGCTGGGGTTTCCTCTGAATACATCAGCAGGGTATAAGCAGACAGCCTGTATAGTTTTCAGGCGATTTCAGGAGCTCGAAAATTTTCTTCCTGAAAACCAGTCAGGTGGTTTGGTCTCACCGAGCCAATTTCGGAAAGCCCAAACACCGGGGTTTTTGGACCGGCGGATCCGGAGATATCCTCTTGTAACCACATTTGGTTTTTATTTTTGTGAAAAACCCTATTTTTCAAGTCGGGATATCTCCGGAACCCCTTGGTGTAACTGCACCGAGTTTGGGTTCATTTGGGTGGGCTCGGTGAGAGCTATCCACTGGTATTGACGGAGCGACTCTACATAGAGTCCTTCCAAGAATCACTCCAAATTTGGGGGTTTTTGACTCCGGAAGAAAATTTTTGACTGTTCCTCGACTGGTTCATTGTGACCCACTATTTTGTGACTCTATATAGAGACTAAAGTTATTCTTAACTTATTATCTTATTTTCATTTAGTTTTATTTTGTGTACCACGAAGGCTCTATTGGGCCTGACTGTAGCTTCTGTTTCTTTGCGACTCAACTAGCATTTTTACACTAGTTTTCATGTGATTGTTCTGTTTTATTTTATTTTAGATTTTATTTTGACTGCACACACTCTTTACACTGTGTGCAGACCACGAAATTTTTTCTTGCATTTACTTAGAGTTCGTTTTCCTCTGACAATGTTCGCCACACCACCAGGGAAGTCTGTAGAGGGAAGGGAAAATCCGAAATCCCCGCCAAAAACACAGACGCTCTCGTCTGGCGTTAGACGCAGCGTTGAGAAACAATTGTCACCGCCAAGGTCGCAGGCGACCACGTCTGGCGTCAGACGAAGCGTCGAAAAGTTCGAGGCTGCGGGAACAGAGTCGCAAAACCTGACTCCATCCACCAGCAAAATGGAAATCCCGGTACTCCCTCGACAGATTCTCACAACGCGTTTGGCCGAAGCCAAAGCTAACGTTGTTAAAGCCAAAACAAACATTAACAACTCCAGAAACCTAAGAGCGGACATTAAAACAAACGCCCTGGAAGCCATCGACAAATTATTCCAGATTATAAAAGATGCGGACATGGAAATAAAACGTCTAACAAGAACTGGAGAGAAATCTGCATCTGAGAGTATAACAGCCGACTCTCAGACAACGACCGTTCAGACGCCTCAAAACCAGACCTACGACAGTCCGGTAATCGCACAATTAAAAGAGCAGAGCCGGCTGCTCATTGAGAACGGCAGGAAAATGGACGACCTTAGACTAAAGATGGAGGAGCAGCACCAACAGTTGTTGACGACAAAATCGTATGCCGAGACAACGGCGGCCCGATCCACCGTGCACCCGCCTCCGCAGAGTGCACTGCACTCGGTAGTTGTCTCATCGCAGGATGAGAACGACACCGGAGACCATATTCTCACAAAAATCCGAGAGGCAGTGGACGCTAAGGAAGGGTGGGTCAGGGTGGAGAGGACCCGCAAAGGTAAAGATAGGAAGATTATTATGAGCTGTCACACTGACGAAGACAGACAGAAGGTCAGACAAAGACTCGAAAGTTCCGGAAAGAGTTTGGTCGTGGAAGAAGTCAAGAACCGAGACCCTCTCCTGAAGCTCGCCGACGTTCTAACAGTGAACTCTGATGAGGACGTCATCAGGGCCTTCAGGAACCAAAACCGGGGCATCTTTCACGATCTGAAGGAGAATGATGACAGACTCGAAATAAAGTATAAAAGAAAGGCACGTAATCCGCACACTAGTCACATTATCCTGAGCGTCTCTCCGGCCATCTGGAAAAGGGCGACCGACGCTGGAGCGGTCTATATCGACCTCCAGCGCATCCGGGTGTGGGACCAGTCACCACTGGTCCAGTGCTCGCGATGCCTGGGATACGGCCATAGCAAAAGGTTCTGCGCAGCACCGTCAGACCTATGCAGTCACTGCGGAGGACCGCACCTCAGGGCGAAGTGGACAGAGTGGCTTGCTGGAGGCGTACCCACTTGCAGAAATTGCCCAGCGGCCAAGCTCGACTGCAACAGCCATAATGCCTTCAGTCAAGAATGCCCCATTCGGAGGAAGCGCGACGCAATAGCTCGCATGTCGGTCGCTTATTGCTAAGGGCGCCCAGGAGACCAACAGCAACCCAAACCCCTACAAAATAGTACAGGCCAACCTTCAGCGAAAAAGACTGGCGACCAACGAGCTTCTGACCGAAGCGTACAAGCGCGGGGTCGCCATTGCTCTCCTCCAGGAACCATACGTCGGCGGGGTAAGAGTAATGAGGAGTCATAGAGGCGTCCGGGTTTTCCAGAGCACTGACATAGGAGATGGGACTGTTAAGGCCGCAATAGCGGTCTTCGACAAAGACCTCATCGTCGAACAGTACCCGAAACTCACCACGAACAACATCACCGTGGTGGGGATCCGAACCAGTGCCTGGAGGATCACACTAGTCTCCTTTTACTTCGAGCCAGACCAGCCAATCGGACCATACCTGGAGCACCTCAAACGTGTTGAGGAAGAGGTAGGTCCCGGGAGACTGATTCTTGGAGGAGATGCAAACGCCAAGAGTACCTGGTGGGGAAGCCTGTCTATTGATCGCAGAGGAGAAGAAGATTGCGGATTCCTCGACGAGCTGGACCTGAACATACTGAACAGAGGGGAAATTCCGACCTTCGACACAACCAGAGGGGGGATAAGATATTGCAGTCATGTCGACATCTCAGTATGCTCTACGGATATCCTCGACCTGGTGGACGACTGGAAGGTAGACGAGGGCCTCACGAGCTCGGACCACAACGGCATTGTTTTCAATATTCAACTTAAACGATCAAAAGGCATACAAATTAATCGCACAACTAGGATCTATAATACAAAAAAAGCAAATTGGCCCGAGTTTCGTGAGAAACTCGGACAATTACTGCAAGCAAACAAAATTAATAAAATTGAAATAGATAAATTAAATTCGGCCGTACAACTAAATTTAATAACAAAGCTTTACACTGATTTAATAAAAGTTGCATGCACTTCGACAATGCCTGTTAAAAAGATAAACGAAGTGTTTACTTTGCCGTGGTGGTCCGAGAAACTCGAGAGGATGAAAAAAGAATATACTACCTACAAACGCAGAGTTAGGTGTGCTGCACCAGTCCGCAGAGCGAGGGTCGTCGAAGAGTACCTGAAAAAGAAAGTTGAGTATGAGACGGAAGCAGCCAGGGACGAAACCGCGAGCTGGAAGGATTTCTGTTCCAGACAGGACCGAGAAGGGGTTTGGGAAGGCATTTACCGGGTGATTGGCAGGACCAAGGGAAGAGGTGAGGATCAGCCACTAGCAAAGGATGGGGAAGTCTTGAACGCAAAAGGCTCAGTGGAACTCTTGGCCAAAACTTTTTATCCGGAGGACCACGTAGACACCGATAGCACCTGCCACAGTCTTACGAGAGAGAAGGCCGAGCTCGTGAATGCTCGACGGCAAGGTGAACCTTGCGAGCCACCATTTACGATGGCTGAACTGATGGCAGCGTATACGTCCTTCAACCCCAAAAAAGCGCCAGGAGCAGATGGATTCACGGCCGACATTTGTAGCCAAGCCATCAGAGAAGCCCCGGAGGTAGCCTTGGCTCTCCTGAATGGCTGTTTGAGAACCCACCTCTTCCCCGAAATCTGGAAAGAGGCTACAGTCATAATTTTGAAAAAGCCTGGGAAGTCAGATTACAGCTCCCCAAAGGCGTACAGGCCAATTGGCCTACTACCTATTTTCGGCAAAATCTATGAGAAGATGTTGGTGGCTTGCCTCAAGTTTCATCTGATTCCAAGGATGAGTACTCGCCAGTATGGATTCATGCCCCAGAAGAGCACCGAGGACTCCCTCTATGCGCTAATGCAACATATACGCCGTAAGCTAGATCTTAAGAAAATAGTAGTCCTAGTATCATTGGACATAGAGGGAGCCTTCGACAGCGCATGGTGGCCGGCCATAAGGGTCCGTCTGGCTGAGGAACAGTGTCCTATCGGCTTGAGGAGGGTCATCGACAGCTATCTCGAAAACCGAAGGGTCAGGGTCAGGTACGCAGGGGAAGAGTTTTGCAAGGCCACAAGCAAGGGCTGTGTCCAGGGTTCCATTGCGGGACCAATATTCTGGAACCTAGTGCTAGACCCGCTTCTAAAAAGCTTGGAAGATAGGGATGACTATTGCCAAGCATTTGCAGACGACGTCGTGCTGATTTTCGATGGTGACACAGCGCTGGAGATCGAGAGACGTGCCAATGCCGCTCTCGAATATGTCCGGGCGTGGGGCGTTCAAAATAAGCTTAAAATTGCCCCGCAGAAAACCAACGCGATGGTCATAACGCGCAAATTAAAATATGACGCCCCGCGCCTGAGCATGGGCGGGGGCGACATTGCCATGTCTAATGAGATCAAAATCCTGGGTGTCACCATCGACAAACAGCTTACTTTTAACATACACGTCGCAAATGTGTGCAGGAAGGCAATAGACATCCACAAGCAACTAACAAGGGCAGCAAAGACCAGCTGGGGACTAAACCCCGAGGTCATAAGGGTAATATATGTGGCCACCGTTGAACCAGTCATCCTGTACGCCGCCAGCGTATGGGCTCCGGCCGTCGACAAGCTGGGCGTCAGAAAGCAGTTGGGAGCAGTACAGCGCGGCATTGCGCAAAAGCTGTGCAAAGGGTACCGGACGGTCTCCTTGAACTCCGCGCTAGTGCTGGCTGGGATACTACCTCTTGACCTGCGAGTCCGCGAAGCGGCATCGTTATACGAGGCCAGAAGGGGGGTGCCTCAGCCAGCACTCGGCGACAGGGAGGTCGAGCAGACCGCCTCGGCAATGGAGGCTCCACACCCCGCAGAGCGCGCTGAGCTAGAGCTCGTTAGCCTGGTAAACCAAGAGCAACTAGACAATGCCCAGAGCGAACTTGAAGTTCGCATATTCACGGACGGGAGCAAGATTGGGGGAAAGGTTGGAGCTGCACTATCCGTACGGCGTGGTAACGCCGAAATCAAAACCCTCAAGCTTGCTCTCCCACACTACTGCACCGTTTACCAGGCTGAGCTTCTGGCAATATGCGTTGCAACTAGGGAGATACTGAAGCATGGTGCGCAATCGTTTGGAATCTTCAGCGACTCCATGGCGGCCGGCCCTCCAAACCATTCAGAATTACAACCGACACCACCCCCTGGCAGTAGAGACAAGGGCCAATCTTAGGTCCCTGTCGATCCAAAATAAGGCCGTTACCTTGTTTTGGATCAAAGCCCATGCGGGGTTGGAAGGAAACGAGAGGGCCGATGAATTAGCCAAAAGAGCCGCTGAGGGTTCCAAACGAAAACCTGACTACGATTTGTGTCCAGTTTCATACGTCAAGCGATGCATACGTACGGAGTCTCTTGACGTATGGAACCAAAGATACAGCTCCGGAGAAACAGCTTCTGTCACAAAATTGTTTTTCCCGGACGCGGTGGCGGCCTACAGGATAATCAGGAAAATAAAAATTAACAGCGTTTTAACCCAAATTATGACGGGGCACGGCGGGTTCTCGGAATACTTGAATCGCTTCAGGTGCAAGGAGAGCCCATCGTGCATCTGCGACCCTGAAATGGAGGAAACGGTGCCACATATATTGTTCAGCTGTCCCGTGTTCGGCAGAGAAAGACTTGAGCCGAGCAAACACTCGACACCAAACTCGACGCTGTAGATATGTGGCTGATAATGAAGAGCAAAAAGAGAGAGTTGTTTCTGGAGTATTGCGTTAAAATATGTGAAAAGGTGATAAAAAGAAACAAAACGGTATAAGCAAAAATGTTTGCATAATATTGTGAATAATATTAGAGTCAAGCATTGAGAACAGAAGTTACAAAGTTGCTAAAGCCAGAATAAACAGATTAGTGTAATTTAATATTAATGTTGCCCATATTGATTTTTTAGAGCGTAAGTAGTAGTAAGAAGCTGTAAAATCATAAACCTAAATAAGAAGGCTGACAAAAATGTGTTATCCAAAAATTTAGAATTAAGCGTAGAAAATAGAAATAGCACTAAGAAATATGTGACTGGGAGTAAGGATATTATAAGATTTGTTGTAAACTAGAAATAGTATTAAGAAATATGTAATAAGAAATATGTAAATAGTGATAAAAATTATGCAATAAGAAAAAAAAAAAAAAAAATGTAACATGTGGATAAGATGGTTGTAAAAATCCTGTCAACAATGTAAAGTAATAATTAGAATCCCTATCGACAAATAAAAACATTGTGTTCGTGTTAAACCCGAAATAAAGTAAAATATCAAAAATTAGAGTACAGACTAGGGAAAGTAGAAGGGCGTCCCACCCTTAAAGAGAGAGAGAAGATAGAACGATAGAAAGATAAAGTATGAGGAATGAAAGTGCGAGAGGAATAATTGATAGAACTGGAATGAAAGATAAACATTAGATAGTAAGGTCTCTGGCTTCGTCAGAGGAATAGAAGAGTAGGAAAAAAAAAAAAAAAAAAACCTAACCTAACCTTTTTTTTTTTTTTTTTGACGCTGGGAAAAAATGCATTACGCATACCCTTCCGTCGGGGGATGGGAGGGGTATGTGGGACTCCCCGGGCGGCCAAACACCACGGTATACCCACTAAAACGACCCAGCGCATTCCCGCTTCGTCATAGTGGAGGGGGACTGGGAAACCGGCACAGCCTTTACTTCCAGTCCCCCGCCGACGAACACACAAGGCGGACCCCCCTCTTGTCCTCACGGCACGGACGTGGAGGGGGGGTTCGGGAATGACCGACGGAGGTGACGGGTGCAATGCGGGCGTAGGCACCCCCGCGCCTGTCGCCCGCCCGTCACCGTGAGGAGGGAGGGCAAACGCCCCTTCCCCCCCCCCCCGCCCGCAGAGCAGCGCAGCGAGAGTAAACTCCCGCTGGCGCTCCGCCTCCTCCTTCTGCGAAATCGCAGAAGGAGGCAACCGCTGACCAGGCCTCCTCGCTCCCCAGCATGGTGTTCCGTGGCACGCACGCCGGGAAGCGGGAGGCCCAGTCGCCCGCGAGGTGACGGGTGCAATGCGAGCGAAGGCACCTCCGTGCCTGTCGCCCGCCCGTCACCATGAGGGGGGAGGGCAAACGCCCCTTCCCCCCCTCTCCGCTAGCGGAGCGGCGCAGCGGGAGGGTCCTCCTGCGCGCGCTCCGCTGACCAGGCCTCCTCTCCACACTCCCCAGCATGGCCTCGACCACGCCGGGAAGCGGGAGGCCCAGTCCCCCGCGGCACTCCCCTGCTGTGCCCTCCGCTATGCCCGCTGCTCAGAGGGCACGCAGGGGAACGCACACCGCACATCGCATGAGTCATCACACGACGTGCGGTGCGCCCCTCCCCAGAAAGCGCCTGGTGGTTTTTTGTTGCGTCTATTTCTTATGGAATTAGACCAAGAACAGGGCGGCAACCACGTGAAGGTAACACACCAGACTTGCCTTGAGGATCTACACGACCGTAGCGCTCCCCCTCAAGACCCCGCCACCCTACCGCCTCTGAGGGAGGCAGTAAGGTAGACCTGCATCTATGCTACCAAGCAAAGCATGTGCAAAGCTTGTCGTTGTGCAACCGCGAAAGCATAAATACAGATCCGCCCCTCCCGGTGGGGACCTAACCTAACCTAACCTAACCTAAACTACAACCTCGGAGCGTGGAGTAGTGACCTTGGGCGGCCTCTTGGCCTCTGGTCGTGTCGGTACCTGGGGAGGTGTAGGCTTCGACGCCCTCTTTTTACGGCCCCTCTTCACCACCGTCGTCCACGCCTCCTGGGTGGGAGGAGCGGTCGCTGGAACCGCGGTCGCTAGGAGTGCGGTCCCTCTTGGAAATAGGAGGTGCGGTCGCACCCACCGGCTTCTTCTTGCGGCGGCCCCCTCGACCCTCAGTTATCTCGGTAGGAGGAGCGGCCACCGGAGGCTGGGTCGTCTGGAGGAGGGGCGCAGACGCACCCTGCACGGGCTTCTTGGGCCCCGCTTGGGATTTTTTACCCCCCTCTGCAGGTTTCTGAGCCACCTGTGTGGGCTTCACCCTGGCGGGCTCTTCCATCCTCCGCCTATCCGCCGCAAGCGGAGGGCGGAGGATTTCAGCTGGGGGCAGTCGCGACTCGATTGCCTCTAAGCGGGCACTCACCATGCCCCCACACTGCACCATGCAGATCCTCGCCACCCTCTCTATGTCATAGTCCGACAAGCTTAGAGACGGCGGCTCTGTAGGTGCAGGGGCAGATGCGGGAGCCACCTGCTGCTGCCCGATACTCCGTTGAGCGGCAAACTCCCGCTTGAGGTCCTCCAGCTCGGATCGAAGACTTCTGTTCTCCATCCACAAGCTCGTCGTCTCCTCCGAGGTCGTGCGGTTATGGAGAACCTCCACCGCTTCCTTGATCCCCTCTGCTGCCTCTTTAAGGGCGCGCATGAACGAGCCCTTCAAGTTGCCGGACTTGGTGGCAACCTTCAGAACAACGTCCACGCCGTCCATCACCTGGCGGCTTAGAGTCTCTGCCGTTAGGCTCTCTCCATTGGCCGCCTGGGCAGATCGCCGCTCGCGAGCCTGACGGGCCATTTCGGCGACCTCATCGGCCGCGACCGCTCTGCTCTGGGCACGCTTCGCGGTGTTAGCCTCTGCCTTTGTGCCCACAAGAGAGATGGCGACCCCTCCCAGATCGTCCATCGAGACCGCGGATGAGACGCGATCTCCGTCACTTGCTCCGCTGGCCACCGGCGGATCGGGGCGCTTTAGGAAGCGACCCCGGGTGTCGCGTGACGCTGCCGAGGTGTTTGCTCCGGAAGCTGTCCCGCGACCTCTGCCCCTCCTGGCTGTCAACGCCTTGGCGGCCAGCAGGTTCTCCTCGCTTGAAGACAAACCCGCCGACCACGCGTCCGACTCGCAGACACGCGACCGCCTTTCCCCAAAACTTGGAAGAAGCGGCCGCCACTTCTTGCGGTGTGTCGTCAGTCTCCGACACACACACACACTCTCCAGAACCATTAGTGGTTCCGCTGGAGCCTCTGCTCCCGTCCTCAGTGACGCAGTGCCAGAGTTTGACACTGCATCCGCCTTCTCCGTTACTTTTTTATACGCTTTTTATTAGCTTCACCTGTATGTTTGTATGTTTGTATGTTTGTTTGTAACCGACTTCTTTGGGCGCGATTTTGACCCACTTTAAACGGCCAGATTTCGTTCAAACTTTGTAGATTTATTGAGGACCGATGACAATACACTAATTTGATAAAATTATTCAATTTGCAAAATATGATTTTTGTTAATTTATATAATTTCCAGACTTCCACCAAGGCTGGGCCAACTCTGGCTTACAAGCTTGGGCCAGAGTTTAACAGAGTTGGGCCAAGCCTGGGGCAAGCCTGGGCCCGTTGTTCTTTCCTATACGGGTGGTTCCGTGCTTCTACCGCGGCACTCGACTAGGTATGCGCATTAGAGTTTGCAACAGTGTCTGCGCATGTAACTTAGATTTCACGAGCCACGAAGAGTCCGCCACCGTCTCTGTGACTAAGTTTAATTATTTTGCCGTGTCTACGTTCGTCCGTTGCTCATATTTATGTAGGGGAGTAGACTATTGGTGCTCAGTAACCGAAAACGTGTATGAGATATATAAAGAATATAAATAATTTGTTAAGTCGTAAGACAGGTAAAATTTTATGAAAACGTAAAAATTAAAAAATAAATAATAGTTAAAAAAAACTAAAAAACACGCTTTTTATAGAAAACCGAACTAAAAAATAGAAAATAAATTTTAATGAATTTAAATTAAGAAAATAGTGTTAAAAATTTCAATGAATATAAGTTAATAATAGTGTGAATAAAAAAAAATTATCTTATTTTAAAAAAAGCGTGGGGTGCTTTTTAAAATATTATCGAAATGATAATCACTCTACTCATATCTGTCAATAAAATATTTATAACTATTGACACCATGCACCCCACGCTTTTTTTAAAATAAGATAATTTTTTTTTATTCACACTATTATTAACTTATATTCATTGAAATTTTTAACACTATTTTCTTAATTTAAATTCATTAAAATTTATTTTCTATTTTTTAGTTCGGTTTTCTATAAAAAGCGTGTTTTTTAGTTTTTTTTAACTATTATTTATTTTTTTTAATATTATTTTTCATCTTGTTCCCACGAGTAGTAAGGAATTATTCGTCCACCTAGGCAGAGCCTTTTACCTAGGTAAGCCTATATACTGTAGGGTGCAGGTGCCCACAGGGGAAGCGCTAATGACTGGATACCCTCCAGCCATTCATCCTCTCGCCGGGCTTCGAAACTTAGGATTAAGGGTAACTTTTTATAGAGGTTTTCTACCTCGCGGCCCGGGCGGTTAAGCCAGGACCCTCGGTCCCGATCGAAGTCATGAGACATGACCATGATGGGATTACGAGATCAACGGGGCAGTGAAGGATGACATCCATCACTGTCTGCTCGGAGGCAGGGTGAGTGCACACCGAGCCCGCCCTTGCAGCTTGCTTGCTTTTCAGAGGGTCACGTGGAACAGCCGGTCCAAATTGGAACCCCCCATGTCAGATATTAGCCACGGACAGTACCATTTCCCGGAGAATAAGAATCTCTTCCCATTCCTCGGGAAAGGATACTGCCGCGCCCAGGGTGCACCGGCCCAGCAACTGCTGTTCCCTGCAGACGTATCGAGAGGGACTGGCAGCCATTAGGCACACAAGGAGGAATCTGACACGCACCCCAACCTACCTAACCTAACTATTTTTGAAAATAGTGGGTCTTCAGGGTTCTGTCGTTAGGTGATGCCATCATAGGCTGTTGTTTGATTGCATCATCCTTTATGCGTGTATGTTTATTCTGGAGTCGTTACTTAGGGTGCCGGATACTTCAAGCCTGAAGATCCCTAGGGTTGCTTCCTCTCTTACGACGAGGTGTAGAGGTGGCAGCCCCAGCATCACCTGTAGTGGGTGATCTCCTCATGCTGCCGGTGATTGCTTCACATGCAAATCTCTGTAGCTTCTCGAGTTCTTTCTGGGCAGTGCTCAGGTTGGTCCTGGGCCACCAAACTAAAGAGCCGTATGTGATATTTGGTCGGATGACTGTAGTATATAGCCAGTAGGTGGGGCTGGAGGAGGGGCGCAGACGCACCCTGCACGGGCTTCTTGGGCCCCGCTTGGGATTTTTTACCCCCCTCTGCAGGTTTCTGAGCCACCTGTGTGGGCTTCACCCTGGCGGGCTCTTCCATCCTCCGCCTATCCGCCGCAAGCGGAGGGCGGAGGATTTCAGCTGGGGGCAGTCGCGACTCGATTGCCTCTAAGCGGGCACTCACCATGCCCCCACACTGCACCATGCAGATCCTCGCCACCCTCTCTATGTCATAGTCCGACAAGCTTAGAGACGGCGGCTCTGTAGGTGCAGGGGCAGATGCGGGAGCCACCTGCTGCTGCCCGATACTCCGTTGAGCGGCAAACTCCCGCTTGAGGTCCTCCAGCTCGGATCGAAGACTTCTGTTCTCCATCCACAAGCTCGTCGTCTCCTCCGAGGTCGTGCGGTTATGGAGAACCTCCACCGCTTCCTTGATCCCCTCTGCTGCCTCTTTAAGGGCGCGCATGAACGAGCCCTTCAAGTTGCCGGACTTGGTGGCAACCTTCAGAACAACGTCCACGCCGTCCATCACCTGGCGGCTTAGAGTCTCTGCCGTTAGGCTCTCTCTATTGGCCGCCTGGGCAGATCGCCGCTCGCGAGCCTGACGGGCCATTTCGGCGACCTCATCGGCCGCGACCGCTCTGCTCTGGGCACGCTTCGCGGTGTTAGCCTCTGCCTTTGTGCCCACAAGAGAGATGGCGACCCCTCCCAGATCGTCCATCGAGACCGCGGATGAGACGCGATCTCCGTCACTTGCTCCGCTGGCCACCGGCGGATCGGGGCGCTTTAGGAAGCGACCCCGGGTGTCGCGTGACGCTGCCGAGGTGTTTGCTCCGGAAGCTGTCCCGCGACCTCTGCCCCTCCTGGCTGTCGACGCCTTGGCGGCCAGCAGGTTCTCCTCGCTTGAAGACAAACCCGCCGACCACGCGTCCGACTCGCAGACACGCGACCGCCTTTCCCCAAAACTTGGAAGAAGCGGCCGCCACTTCTTGCGGTGTGTCGTCAGTCTCCGACACACACACACACACTCTCCAGAACCATTAGTGGTTTCGCTGGAGCCTCTGCTCCCGTCCTCAGTGACGCAGTGCCAGATTTTGACACTGCATCCGCCTTCTCCGTTACTTTTTTAATATTATTTTTCATCTTGTTCCCACGAGTAGTAAGGAATTATTCGTCCACCTAGGCAGAGCCTTTTACCTAGGTAAGCCTATATACTGTAGGGTGCAGGTGCCCACAGGGGAAGCGCTAATGACTGGATACCCTCCAGCCATTCATCCTCTCGCCGGGCTTCGAAACTTAGGATTAAGGGTAACTTTTTATAGAGGTTTTCTACCTCGCGGCCCGGGCGGTTAAGCCAGGACCCTCGGTCCCGATCGAAGTCATGAGACATGACCATGATGGGATTACGAGATCAACGGGGCAGTGAAGGATGACATCCATCACTGTCTGCTCGGAGGCAGGGTGAGTGCACACCGAGCCCGCCCTTGCAGCTTGCTTGCTTTTCAGAGGGTCACGTGGAACAGCCGGTCCAAATTGGAACCCCCCATGTCAGATATTAGCCACGGACAGTACCATTTCCCGGAGAATAAGAATCTCTTCCCATTCCTCGGGAAAGGATACTGCCGCGCCCAGGGTGCACCGGCCCAGCAACTGCTGTTCCCTGCAGACGTATCGAGAGGGACTGGCAGCCATTAGGCACACAAGGAGGAATCTGACACGCACCCCAACCTAACCTAACCTAACTATTTTTGAAAATAGTGGGTCTTCAGGGTTCTGTCGTTAGGTGATGCCATCATAGGCTGTTGTTTGATTGCATCATCCTTTATGCGTGTATGTTTATTCTGGAGTCGTTACTTAGGGTGCCGGATACTTCAAGCCTGAAGATCCCTAGGGTTGCTTCCTCTCTTACGACGAGGTGTAGAGGTGGCAGCCCCAGCATCACCTGTAGTGGGTGATGTCCTCATGCTGCCGGTGATTGCTTCACATGCAAATCTCTGTAGCTTCTCGAGTTCTTTCTGGGCAGTGCTCAGGTTGGTCCTGGGCCACCAAACTAAAGAGCCGTATGTGATATTTGGTCGGATGACTGTAGTATATAGCCAGTAGGTGATTTTGGGGCTTAGGCCCCAATTTCTCCCGAGCAGTCTTTTGCATTGCCATAGGGCTATGCTGGCTTTTGTGGTGATGTAATCGGTGTGTTTTGCCCAGTTCAGCTGTTTGTCCAAATAGATGCCCAGGTATTTGGTTTCAGTCGACAGGCTTAGGGTGGTCCCAAAGAAGCGTGGCAACTGTAGGGTTTCCAGCTTCCTTTTTTTTGTGAAGAGGACAAGTTCAGTCTTGGTAGGATTCACTGCTAGTTTATATTCCTTGCACCAGTCCTCTACTATCTTCAAGGCTTGGCGCATAAGATTACACAGTGTGTTTTCGTGTATACCGTTTATTATTATGGTTATATCATCGGCGTAGCCTACCGTGAAGTAACCTTTGTCGTTTAGACGCTTGATAAAGGTGTCTACCACGAGGTTCCATAGCAGTGGCGAGAGGACGCCCCCTTGAGGGCAACCCTTCGCCACGATGGCTCTGGTGGTGTCGTTCACCGTAACCTGTACGGCTCTCAGTCTGAGCATGTTTGTTATCCATCCTCGCAGGGTCGAGTCCACGCCGTGTTCCTCGAGGGTCGCGTTGATGCTGTGGAAATTGGTTTTGTCAAAAGCTCCTTCTATATCAATAAAAATAGCTAGTGAGGATCCTTTGGAGTCTACTGCACATTCAATCTTTGAGATCACACTGTGTAGTGCGGATTCTGTTGATTTGCCTGTGGAGTAGGCGTTTTGTTGCCTGTGGAGTGGTAGCTCTCGGAGAGGTCCGTCCCGAATGTGTCGGTCACAGAGTCTCTCGAGGGTTTTCAGTAGGAAGGATGACATGCTTATTGGTCGGTACGCTTTAGGTTGTGTATAGTCAGATTTGCCTGGTTTAGGGATGAAAATGACATTCACCTCTCGCCATTGAAGTGGTACGTAGTTGTGTGCTAAGCAGGCCTTGAAAGTGACAGCCATGGCGCAAGGGCGTCTACACCCCATTGCAGCAAGGCCGGGAAAATGTCATCTAAGCCTGCGGATTTGTATGGTTTGAAGGTTTTGATTGCCCATTTTATTCCGTCTACGGTTACTACCGTGCGGGCTCTGGACCAGTCCTGGTCATTTGGTGTGTGCATTGGCTCACATGTCCTTGCTGTATCTTTGGAGAGATTGCAGTCTGGGAAGTGGGTTTCCAGGAGCAGTTTGGACTTTTTTAGTATTATTTTTTATTGAAAAAATTATTAATAAAATTTTTTTCATTTGTAAAAAATTTGAAAAACTATAAATGGTATTTAAAAAAAATATTTTTTAGTTCTAATTATTAAATAGAAAAAAAAATGTCGGCTAACTTTAGTATTATTTATTATATTATGTCAATTTTTTTTCTTATTTTTGTTGCCATAATTTACTTGTCAACAAAAGTACTAAAAATTATAAAATTGTCAGCCTCGCAATTTGCACCTTCAGAGTGTTTAGATGTTAAATTGTTTAATAATAGGTAATGTTTTATACGAGGCTTCAAAGGACAAGCAATCACGAGTGCCAGCCGTTCTTTGGTTTCAGGTGTAATCAGCAATATATGACATACAGAACGGCATAAAAAGAATATTATATTTACCGTCTTCAAACTATATAAATAGTCTATTAATTATTAACTTAGAAATAGTAATTAAAAAATAAAGTAAATCTAGTTAATGATAGTTTATGTTAATATATTATGTCAAAAAGTTAAAATAAAATCAAAGAGTGTGGTCTCTTCGGCCTCCAAACAATCACTCGCAAAAAGTTTTAAAACCCGCAGACAAGGGCTCTGATCATGTCAGAGGGACACTGGCGGGGCAGGAGTGTGGTTTTAGCCGGTTCGAGTCCGGCACTACCTCGACTGTCTCACAATCAGCGGGGCAGTCGAGGTGTCCGTGGGGATTTCCCAATCCTGCCAAAAAAAAAACCTAACCTAACCGATATCTTCGCTTCCAGACGCGCGATTTTGACGCTATTTTCAGCGCATATATACATAACTAGGCGTCCGCCTACGTATTGACCACCCCGCACTCACCTGCACCCCTGGATAAAAAAATTACCACCTACCCCTAGTTTTTTAATACATTTTTAAAGTAAATCGTCTAAATTAATTGTGTTTCCAAATTTTCTTTGCATTCTAACATCAAATTATAGTTTCAATAGTACTCACCCTTCATCCCTGTGTCCCGGTCCGCGTTCCGTGAGCCGGCGTCTCAGTTGGAGGCTGATAACCTAAATTTTTTGGTTCAAAAACTAGTTTTTTTACCATAACTCCAGAATTTTCTTCGGCACCTACCACGTTTTATTTCACAGATCGCTAGCCCGCGCGGAGACGCGTCTTTGGACGTATCGCACGTGCGTCTAGCTCAAATAAAATTTTGCTCACCCAACCGCCCTCTGGTCTATAGGAAGGTAGACGTGGGGTTTTTGGCAAAGATTATTTATTAGATTTTATCTTTTATTTTTGTTAAACTGGTCGAAATATTTTGTACGGGTTAACTCGCTTTTTAAACCATTCTGACAAATGTTAAAATATTTTAACGCATTTTAAATTTTAATTGGTCTAAACTAACTGGGTTGTGGAGGGCAGATAGACAGTCGTTCCATGTAGAAAACTGGTATTCAGCTGCATCCGGATGTATTGGAAGCCGAACCCAATAGCACTACATATTATAACACAGTGTTCTCCGCCGCGTCTATCTGTTTGTTCGCGATAAACTCAAAAATTACTGCACTGATTTTCATGTTGTTTTCTTAAATAGATAGAGTGGTTCTCGAGGAATTTTTTAGTATATAATTCGTCAAGTTTTTGTACAGATTGGCTAAAATATAATGATATTTGTTGGAGGTGTTGGATAAAAATAAGCCGTCTGGGGGAGCTTTCAACGAAAACGCTGCCCTTTAAGATATAACAAAATGATGAATGATAGAATTGTATATCTTATATAGGTCTACAGAAAAATCCACTATGGCTTATGTCTATCTCTTAAGGATAATATACTATATCCATTTTAATACTTTGAAAATGGGCAAACTACGTTCCCATGAGTTGAGGGAATGGGATCATCATGATTACTTTTGGTCGCGATAACCGATATCCACGCAGGCGAAGCCGCGGGCATCAGCTAGTATATTATAATAATAGAGCAAGAGCCCACGACGGCCAGACCTTCGTTATTTTATAAAAGCTGAAAGTTTTTCTGTGCATGTCCCCTATACAGGTAAGAACGACCAGCGACTATAGAGTTTGGGTTGTGGTTACTTGGGCAGGTAACAGGTAGTAAAGGTGTATAAAATAGTACCTTAAATTTGTTAAAGTATAAAGCTTAATTTTTTTTGTATTCTGTTCGGGATAACTTTAGAAATCTCGTCATCCATTGCCGGACACTTATGACAGTTGCTACCCCCTACCAGACACCCCTAAACTTTAATAAATTATAATTATACTTTCGTTATAGTATAAAAGCTGAATTTTATACATGTTACTTGGAGACCTATAAAAAAATGTTACCTCAATAGCCGGACAGTTTTAATGGTTTTTGCATCTTGTCAGACACATTGAAAGTCCGCTGTAGGCTGGGTATGTCAATGGATTTTAATGTAGACATTTTAAAGACCCAATTACCTTTTTTTTGTATTTTTTTATTGTAAATCATCAAATGACTTCTCCCTCTCTGGGCAGAGCGAAAGGGAGTGACAGACTTGTACTGACTAAAACCTATCCATGTTCCTTCCTTGCCCTTTGTGTTCCAGGGCCGCAGTATCTCTTTCGAACAGTCCTGCAGCCCTGGCAGGCATTGGCCCTTGTGGGCCCCTCCCTGTTTGCTGACATCTCTTTGAGGCGCGCGTGGAACACGAACGCGCCGTCAAAACGGCCTGTTGTCAAAAGACGGATGGACGGCGAGCTAGCCCATTACTGACCGTCCACAGGTCCGCGTCTACGGTGGCCGCAAGCCACCACGTGTCCCCCGACGCCCGAGGCGTCTCCCGCTGTGGCTGGGACGAGAGTTCTCTCCCTCTCACGCTCCGCCACCTCCTTCGCTAACATGACTGCTTAGTAGAAGGAGGTGATGGCGTCCCATTGCCTCTCGACGCGAGAGGTCGCTGCCGCCTTACCCAAATACCTCAGTGCCATTGTCCATGTGCCATTTGGATGGCGCTATTTGTAAGACAGATAAATCTGTTCTGATGAAATGTTTAGAAAAAGAGGTCCAGCATGAGCAACCACATCATGGAGATGTTATAATAATTGACGGTTTCTTCCTATTGCATACAATGAAAAAAGTTCCAAAAACATTTAGAGTATTTCAAAAAAATGTTGTTAATGGTTACTCAATTTCAAACATCGAGAATTGATGTGATCTTTGATCAATACTTTACTCCATCGATCAATTGGAGTACTCAGTATTTCGATTTCGAGCATATTATATAAAATTATAAATGTACCATTTGGAATAATGCTCATCTGAAAAATACAACCACATATCTATCAGACAATAACGGCTGGGTATTGAAAGATGGCGATAATGACGGATGAGAGCAGCGGTGGCCCAGTGGTAGCGACCCTTACTTACGAACATTAAGTCATGGGTTCGAACCCAGGCAGGCGCATTACTTTGTGTAATTTATTTCATAACCACTGCTCTCAATAACGGTGAAGGAAAACATCGTGAGGAAACCGGCATATCTTAGAACCAAAAATTCGAAGACATGTGACATCTACCAATCCGCACTGGGCTCGCGTGGTGGATTATAGCCCATTCACTCTCTTAGAGAGGAGGCCTGTGTTCCAGTAGTGAGAACATTATAGGCTGATGATGATGATGATTGAAAGATGACAAATACCAGTTCAAAGGGCTTGGGGATCAACTACCAAGTTATGTTAGCGTTTCGCTCAAAACTCAATCAGGTATGTAATTATTATGACAAATTACTGTACTACTGTATAATTTTTTATAATTGTATAAACTTGCTTGTTTTTTTTTCAGAAACTGACGAAGAAGGCGATATTGACGACGATCATGCCATCGACTGCAGTTGTGACGAAGAAAATGAAAATATCGACGACAATGATAAAAATTTATAAAAACGGTTAAATATTTTTTTTACATGTAATAATACTTTTTTTGTATTTTATAATTTTAAATAAACATTTACTTTATATAACATGGCTATGAATGTAATAAAATTATTTTTTTATTGGATAGCTTAAAAGATCGCAATCGACTAAGCACTTGCGCTCGCACCTACAGCGGACTTTCAATGTGTCTGACAAGATGTAAAAACCATTAAAACTGTCCGGCTATTGAGGTAACATTTTTTTATAGTTCTCCAAGTAACATGTATAAAATTCAGCTTTTATACTATAACGAAAGTATAATTATAATTTATTATAGTTTAGGGGTGTCTGGTAGGGGGTAGCAACTGTCATAAGTGTCCGGCAATGGATGACGAGATTTCTAATGTTATCCCGAACAGAATATAAAAAAAATTAAGCTTTATACTTTAACGAATTTAAGGTACTATTTTATACACCTTTACTACCTGTTACCTGCCCAAGTAACCACAACCCAAACTCTATAGTCGCTGGTCGTTCTTACCTGTATAGGGGGACATGCACAGAAAAACTTTCAGCTTTTATAAAATAACGAAGGTCTAGCCGTCGTGGGCTCTTGGGCTATAAGAACTGAGAGCTGACGAATAAAACTGTTCCTACTATGATCAGAGACTAGTTTCGTTTCCCCATTACCCATCCTCTCATAAAGTTTTATTAAAAATGCACTTCGAATTTCCCATACAAAATTCACCAAAAAATCAGTACCGCTCGGAAGCTCAGAGCGATCGCACGTCACTTTTCAAAGCAAGCGGATCGATCACGGAATACCGTATTTACACAAACTCTGCTGTATAGGAAAAACAAGGTACGTGACATTTTCGATATCTTGAATTTTATTTTGTCAACTATTTCGTTAATCGTATGAGTTTAAATTTTGTACATTTTATGTAAATACCAAAATTTAAACTCTAAAGTTTTATAGCATCAACTATTGTTTTAGGAAATATTTAACAACCTATTGTTATAATAGGAAAAATGGGAAAGCATAAGGAGAGGTATTACGGTAAGAAAAGGAACCAATTCAAGAAAAAAGCCGTTCATCAAAATCGGTACGTATCATCTCCTAGTTTAAGATTGATTCTCTGTCTCTTAGAGCTAGATTCAGAAACTAGTACTTTAAATAGATACTTTTATTTTTTTTATAAACTTACTTACGTAAGTACATATGTATAATCGTATACCTAAGGTAAATAACGTTAGCAATTACTACCCAGTTGCAAGATGCACGGGCGGCCAGCGGTGCTCTGGTTATTTGAGGCTGTTTCTGCACATGTAGGTATTTTATTGACAAAGTTTTTTGGTTTTATCCTAGGTCAATAGTTTCAAATCAAACAGAAGAAGATAAAGAGAATGTTCTACTGAACTCAAAAAGAGTCAGAAAATATGAAAATGTTGACCAGTCAGACGTAAATGTACTAGTGTAGCAACGCGAAGAACATTTGAATGTAAGTTAATCATCCAAATTAGCTTTTTATGGGACTTTTCAGATGCATTTGTAGAACAGTTGACAATAGCTGAAAATATTTGGGATTCATGATAAATTGATTTAATAAGGTAAAGGAGAAAACTGAAATACTATGAAGCGTGGTACTTTATTCAAATTAAACGCAACCACAGATAATACTGTATTAATCGGAAGAGGAGAAAATATAGTTTAACTTATTTATATCCTAGTCACGTAAATATCCTGCAAAATAAAGATTTTCATTTTTAAAATTCGCTTGGTCGCAACACAGGTAGATTTTGGCATCACCATGTTTTACGTTCCTGTGCATACCACTGCGCTAATTACTAAAGAGTATGGTCGTACTGAAACGTATTTTTAGTTATCAAAGTCATAAGAATGGTTACGCTTACGCTTTGGTTACGCAAAGAAAAATAATGACGTTAATAAAAATGAAAAACAGTACCTACATTGGTACGGACATGTTTGTGCATTGAGCAGATATACTTGAGAATGCATTCAACGTAAATCGGAACGCGCTGCGTCGAATGACATTTGATGATTTGAAAAAAGCCGCAGACACGAAGTCAGCGGGCGCGGGGCGACGGGTGATCAAGTTACACAAAACCAGTTTATGCGGATCTCTTATTGTACAGAAAATATATATAATGCGAAGCCACGTCTTATTCGAAATGTAAAGTTTGATGTGCCGCCGTGTGTACATATTTATAATAATAAATTATAATTGGGCCAAAACTCAGCACAGCGCCATCTATTGACATTATTAAAACTTCTCTACATCTGCACTAACTATTGAATCTTTAAATATTATTTTCTCGTAAATGCAGGCAATTTCCAGCTCGAAACTTGAAATTAGGCTTTCTATTGTGCAGTATTATCTGTGATGGTTTTCTTTACAGTGGTTAAATTATCTCAGAATAAAGTACCAAAAAAGATCATGTTCTTTATGTAGGTTTTCATTTTTTTTTTTAATTTTGTTTCAGAACTCGCTAGAAGGAAATGTGACACTCATTTTGAAATAATAGAAGAGAAAGAAACCGACAATCAAGAAGTTTTTGTGACAAACGGGAACAGACTAGTCGATTTTGCGTATAGTTATGAACAGTTTCAAAATATTGTAAATAATTATAACATGGTTTTTTTTTTCGGATGGGAAGTCATCAAATGACTTCTCCCGCTCTGGGCAGAGCGGAAGGGAGTGTCAGACTTGTACTGACTAAAACCCATCCATCTTCCTTCCTTGCCCCTTGTGTTCCAGGGCCGCGGTATCTCTTTCGAACAGTCCCACAGCCCTGGCAGAATCATAACTCGGCCTTCGGTTGTTATTTGAGCTGTTTAAATAATTATGACAAAAGAGATATGAAAAGGGTTTCTTTCAACATTTCATTTCACTGCAATTTCAAATGTGCAACATAAATCTTGAAGTGAAAAATTGTAAAGTTACAGAAAATTCCGCAGACCTCAATCTCAATGATCACGCAGTAAGCAGTTTTATGTCTATAGGTACGGGATTTTCTGGTCTGGAACAGGTTGCAGCTTCTCTTAACATACCTACTATGAGTGATAAATTGTATGCTAAGTGCCATGGTAAGGTTTGTGAGCTATGGGAATTGGCCAAGGCAAACGCATGGGGAAGCAGCCAAATAGGAATATGGTATGACTGTGCGCAACGGTGACGTTGATTTACATGACGCTGACGCTTGCTGGTCGAAGAGATCTTACAGGAAAAAAAAAATACAACGCATTATCGGGCGCAGCGGTTATTATAGGCTACAGGACGAACAAAGTTTTATACAGGGTGTAAACAGACTCTTCACGAAGCCGTCAACCAAGCATTATGAACATCAAACTAAGTAACTTTATGCAAAAATTAGTGCTGGGAAATGACTTTTCTTTTTTGGTTGAAAAATCTCGTTTTACAGTAGGACTCAATGTAACGCACTCAAAACATTGTGCTGATGGATGGATTGAATAGTAAGGGGGTCCTGGAGTTGTTTAAAGTAAAAATCTTACATTAAAAACATGTATTTAAAAAAAAGTTGTGAAAAAGTTGAAACTTTGACCCCCAATATCTCCGTAACTAGAAAGTTCCCAGGTATGGTCTAGAACAAAAAATTGATCGCAATGACGGGGAGAATAAGTGCCTTTCGGCTTCGTTAAGAGTCACTTTACACCCTTTATATGGCGGTAAAAAATAAGTACCGCATGGTTTGTGCTAGAGCAGAAAATAAGAAAGAGACGATACCTGAGCACGTCTGCTTTAAAAATGATGAAGGCTCCTCTAGTGGCATGGAAGCTACAGCACTCTTCGAAGGATTTAAATCATCCCAGCAAACTCACGGATTATTTTATTCTAGACTGATAGCTGACGGTGATTCAAGCACTCATCGATCGAAAAAGCAAGCAAGTATTTTTAGTATTCCAACCTGGATTGGTCCCAAAAGAGTTTTGCGTCAGTATTAGAAACAGGTCGATTTGTACAAAATTTTGTACAAATCGACATAAAGCTTAAAATAAATAGCTTTTGATATATATTTTGCAAAACATTTTTCATTGGAAAAGTTCGTGGCTTAATAATAACAGCCGCTCGGGTTGTTCTTTGGATGGGTGACCACCTATTACATACCGAGTTATACTAAATTATAAGTTACCAAGTTTTGTTTTTCAACAGCCACGCACATGTACAAGTGTGCAACTCGCACACAGCGATTACATGAATTTTGGTAATAGCGCTCGCCGCTTTTGTTCGGCACGGTCTTAATATAGGTAGGTAATGGATTTCCGCAAAGTAATGCATGATCTATCACTTGTAGAAAACTTACCAATTTATTTTTTTAATTTGTTATGTCAATATCTCATTTTGCGAATGTGGCATTGTGCGCCTAATCCCACATATTATCTCTAAGCATCATTATTTCACAAAAAAAGCTTGTAAGGTTCACTTTTTTTAATAGCGTAATTATTTTATTAAGTATAAATTATTTATATCTTTAGTTAACCCTAAAACTTATTAATACAATTTATGCTGTATATTTTCACCAATAACGCCCAACAGTTAGGTAAATTAGTACTTATAATACATAAATAAATCTATTTGTTTAAAACAACCTTAAGTACCAAGATAGAGAAGTGAAATAAAACAATAGAGCGCGTGAGGCGGCGTGGCATAGCCGCACGTGCACTCACTAGCAGCCAGCAGCGCGGCGGACAGTGCACCCTGTGGTCGCTTCCTCAACTATGTCAGTACTCCCAACAACGGACTATGACATGACATCAGTAAAAACATGCTAGTTCAAGTGCTCATTCCATTTAGTTCATAAAAAACATAGCATCAAACATAATGAAATAAACAAATGCATTAAGAAGATATTTTACAATTCTTAAAAGTTAAATAAATGTTAAGTCTACAGAGTCAAAGTGTTAGATAGCTTTCAAATCTTCTGGTAGCTCATTCTTGGGATGCTTGTTTTCGAAATGTTGTTTGTATGTCTTGGGGTCAGGCATCTGCGCCTGAAATCAAATTACATTTTCTGCTTAAGTACATGTTCATTCCAGCACATCTTTATTTCAGGTTTTTTGTCTACTACCACCAAACAAAGTTTATTTTTATTGCTGACTCCGAACTCAGGGGAGCTATCAGGTAGATGATTATGATGAATTGTACCTTTGGTTCCACTCAACAGTTAGTGCGCACATTTTTAATGAGAGTCAAAATGGCGGGTGTACAAAAGCGAATCAAATTATACCAATTACCAAAAAAATTTACCTAAAACATACTATGTATTTTGTACCTAGCTTTAAAAATCTGTACCTCCTTCAGAACGAAATTATTTCGAATTTAAGGTACACCCGCCATATTGACATCAAGATAGCGGGTGTTCTATAATATTTTATTATTTAACCATTACTCATAAAATATAATTACACCAGAAAAATGTACCTAAAAAGTACCTCAAGTAAAAAGAAACACACACTTGATCAGTGGGATAGTTCCTTAGAAATAAAACAACCGTGTCTCGTTTAGTTGTGTGCGTTACCCCAGCAAGAAAGTATCTCCTAGAGTTATATGAGTAGAACGTATAGTTGGTGCCTTATCTGCTGTAAGTGTGCCCCCACATAAAAAATGTGTGCCCCCTGTCGTTTCGAAAAAAATCGAAAAAACGATTCTTGCTGGGGTAACGTTTTTCTAGCAGGAAAATTCTAAACGAATGATCGGAGAGAGAAAATCTGTGCATGGCCAGAGAGCTTACATGTGTGCCAAAATGTGCCCCCAAAAATAAAATCTGTGCCCCTTCAGATTTTCGAGATATTGCATTTCCTGCTGGAGTAACGTTTTGATGGAAAGTCTGTCTCTAAAACCATTGCATGTGCCCCTGTAGAATAAACATACACGAGTAGCTCTTAATGTGTGCCCCTTTGTGCCCCAATTAGATTTTAGAAAATATTTATAGTTTTCAAGTTATCGCGGTTTTATGAAAACCCGAAAAAACATCGCAGCGCCTAAATGAGACAAGGCATAACTTCGCTGAAAACTGTATTCGGTCCTTCTTGACGCTAATAATAACCATACAAAGTTTCAAAACTGTTCATGCATGCGTTTTTGAATAATCTTGCTAAAAGTAAAAACGATGGTGTCATAACTTTGACGGCAAAATACAAGGAACTGGCACAATCCCAGATGTGTAGGTGTAAACCAAAATCTTGTGACTTTAGTCAAAAATATATGGTGAAAATATTGAGCTTCAAATGTTACGCATTAAGTAAATATAAACAAAAAACCAAAATATGTAAACAACGGCTGGTTATCCGACCAAATCTGAATGACTACTAAAAAGCGACGGATTCATACATATCGATGACCTTCTTTACTTTACTCACTAACCGGTTCACACGTGTTGTGCCTGAGTACACTGAAGTAGAAAAGTAATAACTAATATGTTGGGGTAACGCACACCGTTTAGTTATGTTTATCTTTTATTCATTTTTCTTTACATAATTTTTATATTTTTCCATATTTCTAAAAAAAAACATTTCAAAATATAAAAAAATAGTAGCCCACTGGTATTGGGAACAGGGTCCAAGCTACACAGGGCAGGGTCAGGGCTCCAGAGAGAGGAACCTCCTAATAATACGAGCCGTGTCTAGGAGTACCGCTTTCTGAATCAAGCCCTTGATCCAGCTACCTAACGAGAGCCTCCTCAGGTGTTGGTGCTCTTGGCAATTAAGCCATTGGCTGAAACGACTACCGGCACAATGATCGCTGAGCTCACATCCCACATGTTGACAACCTCGCGGGCCAAGTCAAGATACTTGATTTGTTTATCTTTCTCGGCTTTCACAAGGCTCTAGTCATGCGGGACCGTTATGTCAACAATCATTGCGCGCCGCTCTGATCGATCTTCCACCACTATATCAGGCCTATTGGCTACGATAGTCCTGTCAGTGATGATGGATTGATCCCAGTACAGTGTGATTTTGCCATTTTCGAGAACTGGGTCGGGCACATACCTATAGTACGGCACTTCCCGATTCCACAAAGCTGTATTTTAGAGCAAGTTGCTGATGGATAATCCTGGCTACAAGGTTGTGTCTATGCAAGAACTCTCCGTTAGCCAGGCGAGGATACCCGGAGATATTGATGAAGGTACATATTTATATTTTAGGGATAGTTACTAAATTATAAATCATGAATTTTAATAACGCGTCAAGTTATTTAGGTAGCTCTTTATTTTTATCCATACATAATGCAATTAGCGATAAGTGAATTCGGAGTTTTGGTTATAAAATTATTAAGATCATCAAAACATTTCCATTCAGCATTACGACGACAATGAGCCCGATAGAGGCCAATGTTGTGGATGTCTGTAACATCGCCGCCGGACGGTAAAAACTGCTAAGTTATGATTAATCAGGAAACAGAGTGCAAATTGCTAATTGTTCAAGAACTACCTGCGTTACAGTTTATCATGAATGTGCATTTACGAATCTAGTTGCGGACGGTTACTAGTAACTTATTAGTATAATTAAATTCGTAATTAAAAACTATCCGTACATAACTATATCAAAATCAAAGCATTTATTTCAAGTAGGCCAGTTACAGGCACTTTTTAATGAAGCTACAGTCCCAGTCACAAGGCATAAAAACTGTGTAAGTACTGTAGTTGCCCATTCCCTAGCGTAGATCTCTATGGAGAAGAACTGGCAAGAAACTCCAATCCAAACTCCATCATGATAATTATCGTATTTACATACACAAGACACGGTTGTTTTATTTCTCAGGAACTATCCTATTGATCAAGGTGTTTTTTTTTACTTGAGGTACTTTTAGGTACAATTTTTTGGAGTAATAATATTTTATGAGTAATGGTTAAATAATAAAATATTATAGAATACCCGCCATCTTGATGTCAATATGGCGGGTGTACCTTAAATTCGAAATAATTTCGTTCTAAAGGAGGTACAGGTTTTTTAAAGCTAGGCACGTACGTATTAGGTACATTTTTTTGGTAACTGGTACAATTTGATTCGCTATGGTACACCCGCCATTTTGACTCTCATCATTTTGAATAGTCTAAATTGAATAAATAAATCATCTTGGCCAATCTACGTTTTTTTAAACCTTTGTTTCAGGCCATCTCTCTACTTATTGTAAACTTCGCTTATGGGTTAAACAGTGGTGGTCATATAATTAAGAACGCTTATTTAAAGGGAAAGTTTTTTCAAACTAACAAGTACATATAACTAATTGCATGGTATTTTTTTGTATTTGTCTTGGTATCGCAAAACTTTTCCACACTAGCGGCACATTCGTTGATACACATGACTGGCTAAAAAATAAATAGATAAGCTTTATACATTACATCTAAACCTAGTATCTAGACACGCGGCAGCGTGTCAAGCCAAGTTCAAGTTAACAGAACTGGCGAGCAGCACCGTGTGTAATATTACACGAACCATTTGGAGCCACTTTTCACCTCCTCATAACTCAAAAACTATTTCACATAAACATGTCAAATTGGCTCATATATTAATTAAATGAAATTGGTTTATATAATTTCATAAACACACCCCAAGCGGTTATTTAGATATTAACGTCCAAAAATCGACATTTTTATCACTGACTGACCTATAGATCAAATCTCTAACCTAGTTCCAGATGTCCTAGAAAGTTCAAATTTGGCATGCAGATAGGCAATTGGGTGAATACAAAGGAATAAATCAGAAACTAGTATTTTTTTATCATCTTATTATAATTTTCTAATTAATTGATTTTATTAGGAAAAATCCTTTTAGTTCCTGTAATGTATGAATCAGTTATCAAAATTAATGGCAAAAAAAAAAGTGGCAGCACTGCCCAAGTGACATGTAAAATTTTTGCTCCGTATTTTAAAATTAAATTTAGTTATTAACTATGTTATATTAAGGTTTAATTATTAGTGTAAACGTATTATAAATGCGTAAATACTCAGGAAAATTGTCATCCAGATAATTAATAAAGTTTTCGGTGATACGACGTTACCTAAAAACAGCTGACGTTCTAACTACGGCTATATACGGATAAATCAGGGGAAGTATTGTTTACTTTTATTTAATAACAGCACACAAACATCACTTTAACTCGTTAATACATTCATGCTAATTTCTAGTGTATTTTTTGCCGATTTATTACCCTGTATTGGTTCTAAATCGCTTTGTTGACAAGTCCATAACAATTCCATGACTCTGTTTTTCTGTTCTTTTATTTAATCGATCTTTTCAATATTAATTCATAAGTCGTTTATCATCATTATTGTGCAATAATATCTTGAAATAATATCTAAATTTCATTTTTATTTCTTTAAGCAAGCTACCCACATATGAAAAAGTGAACCCTATAAGACCAGTAAAATATTCAATTTGATACATTGAATATATAGATAATCTTTCAAAGTAAATATAGCAGCCTGCCTCATTTAATTTCATAAACTGAAGGCTTTCCTGTTCTTTTTTTTCTTTTTCTCCCCTTTCACCGCTAAATTTTCTTCATTGGTCTATTCTATTAGTTCTCACCGTTTCTTTACTTCTAATTTTCAGTAACCTGTCCTGAAACCATGCCTGTGTTGACCCGTAGGGCTACTGCTTAGGATATGGAGCTTAAATTGAGAACGGCCCTCCAAGAACTTAAAGAATCAAATCTCCAAGTCCAACAACTGTTACAGGAGAGAGAAGAGAGTGAAGTAGAAGTCGATAAGGTGAATAGCAAAAACTCGAGCTTAAAACGGGAGCTAGTAGACCTACATCAGCAATACTTGGACGTTGTTGATGAACGGGATCACCTGAAGGTTGTCACGGATGGTTTCAAAAATTGTAGTAATTTGTATGAGGAGGCTTTATATAAAATTAGGAACCTAGAAGATGAGTTAATTCATGCCAATAATTGTATATTAAACTTACAGGAAGAAAAAGAATTAAGTCAGGTTAAAGAAACAAACCTCTAATATAATGAATTATTAAATAGTAATTGTAAACCCCCGTCCTCAATAACTATTGATCTAAATCAAGATTCCTTACATAAACAGAACTATACAGTTAGCAATAAGAAAATTAAAAAATATGCAAAACTGAATAGAATAATTAAAAAATGTAATCAATTCAGGAAACAATATAAACACTTTTCCAAATATATTCCACTGAGGAAAGAGCGTGTTGATTTACTTAATAAGTTAAATAATTAATTTTTTTTTTTTTTTTTTTTTTTTAGCAGCCTGTACTGTCCCACTGCTGGGCAAAGGCCTCCCCCAATTCCTTCCACGTGCTCTTTATACGTAAATAATTAATTACCAAATAAAATTAGAAGACAGTATAAAAATTTATGAAATTGATACTCAGCATTTGCAGTGTGAAATACAGGTTCAGGACTCACTTAGTTCCCTTTCTAGTAGGTACGTGAGTTCTCAGAACCAAATAAGGGAACATATTCTTGCGGCAAATGAGTTGGTAATGTGTCAATGTAGCTTTCAGAGAATTACCAACAATGATACTGTCCAGCCTGAGGTAACGGAGGCCCCGTCCCAGGCTGAGAATTTGTCTCAGGACTGTATACTCAACCAAGAATTAACTAATTTTACACAAGATTATTTAAATGTGGTACAGCCTGAGTTATTTGATAGTCATGAGTGTTCTTACTCAATAATATTCTCAGATAGTATAGGAAGAGGTGTAGGTAAATTAGTAAGTAATAAACTGAGTTTTTCCAATCAAAATCATTGTATGCCAGGGTCAACATACAAACAGATAATGGCATCGGTAACTAGATATGTTTATAATGTTAATACTGATATAACCATACTTATAGGAAATAGTTCAAAACTTACAAAACAAGACATCACAGACAGTGTAACAGAGTTATTAAAGTTGAATTGTCGTAAAATAATATTGTGTGCTTTCCCATACTTTGAAAAATTGTCAAACAGGAAAAACAATTATATTCACATGCTCATGCTCATTTCCTAGTAGGTCACTATAGTGACAGGCTTTTATATCTTGATATCAACAGTTTTGTTACTAAGCTTAATTCGACGCGGGGTAAAGTGTATCTACCTATTAGTTGTAGACACAAAATAGCTAGGCTATTAGTTTATAATGTTCACTCAGACATAATTAGTATGTCCATGTTTAGGTCTATAATTAACACTGCGACTTTTAGTAATAATACTAATATTTTTTTTTACAATTACGGGGTTCCATGTGTTACTTTAGAAGATTCTCAAGTGGGGTCAACTAGTAGTAGGATCTCATTGCCTTGTGATGGCATGGGAGTCCTGGGACCCCCCCAGACATTCATTTAAACTAGTTAGTAAGACAACAGAAGATACCAGTAACATTAATGTTGCACCGATCAACAACAATGCAGCTTCTAGCTCTCAAGTAGCTAAATGTAAAAAAGGGGCTAGGCAGAATTCTATGCAATTATTTCATCAAAATATTCAAGGTTTCTCTTCAAAGCAACTAGAAATTGAACTGTTTTTGAAAAAACCAAAGTTTGAAATTGTGTTGAGCTAGATAAGCATATCATAGTGTGCGTTTACAGACCCCCAAAATATCAAAACTACTCTATATTTAAGTCAGTAATGGAAGATGCTTTAGCAAAACTTGCAACTGGTAACAAATCACTGGTTATCTGTGGTGACTTTAATGTTAATATTTTAGATACAAATTCAAATAGCAGTAGATTATTACATCTTTTTAAATCATTTAATTTGTTAAACGTGTTTTCGGAACCAACCCGAATTACTACACATACTGCTACATGTATTGATAATGCGAATTTTTTTTGATGCGTAAATTACCTTCCTTCTGATCATAGCGGTCAAACCGTTGTTTTCGAGTCCTACACACCATTACAAAAAATCCAGATAAAGTCTAGACAAATAACACCTAGTAATTTAAATAAATTTAATAATAACTTAATTAGTAATTTAGGTATCCCGGGCTATACTATTAAAAATGTAAATCAATTTTATGAGGAATTCTTTTCGGTAGTTTACACAGAGTTCAATAATACATTGAAAACTAAATCTATTTGCCCTAAGTTTTTGTTCAGTGACTGGGCAACTAAGGGTACTAGGAAAAGAAGGGAGCGGTTGTACGGCCTTAAGCCTTACATCAACTCAGAAACTTTTAATAAACATGTTACAACTTATTCAAAAAAAAATAAAAACACTTGTAAGGTGGTAGCTAAAGCCTTATTCATTAGCAACAAGATTAAATCCGCCGATAATAAAATAAAGACGGTTTAGAAAATTATCAATAGTGAAACTAATAGAAATAAAAAACATGATAATGATATGACACTAGAGACTTCACGTGATTTTCTGAGCTCTAAAACGAAGTTGCGCAAGAATTTGTCGATTTCTTTACTAGTATCCCACTTAAAACGACTGAAACCTTAAATTCCTGACCCTTGCTTTCTATTGATTTATTAAGAGCCATCGTTTCAGCCTGTCCGGTTGAATTTCAATTTAAGCATATAAACCCCATAGCAGTCATTAAAGCTTTTAAGGAAATCAAAATAAAATTAACTGAAGATCTATGAGGAATGTCGATTAAAGTTTGTCAAACTATTATTGAAACTATAGCACCGTACTTAGCCTTAATATTTAACTTGTGTGTGGACCAAGGAGTCTTCCCGGACCTTATGAAATACAGTAAGGTAATACCACTTTTCAAATCCGGGGACAGTAAAGACACAAATAACTATAGACCCGTATCCGTGTTGCCTGTTTTCAGCAAGGTGTTTGAAAAGGTAATGCTTAATCGAATGCTTAACCACTTTAACAACAATAAAATCTTACATGAGAAACAGTATGGTTTCACCAAAGGACGTTGCACGAATGACGCCGGTGTCACCTTATTAAAACACATATTTACTGCGTGGGAAGAGGCACAAGATGCCATTGGAATCTTCTGTGACCTCTCGAAAGCATTTGATTGCGTAAACCACGAAACCCTACTCTTAAAACTTGAACATTACGGTTTAGGGAAACTTGCGCTCAGTTTAGTGAAATCATATTTAAACGATAGACATCAGCAAGTACAAATAAATGGTGTCAATTCAATGGGTTTAAAAGTAAGTATGGGTGTACCGAAAGGTTCAATATTAGGTCCTTTCCTCTTTTTAGTCTATATAATGATCTCGTCGCCACATCCCCCAGTATTTGAGATAGTTGTGCCGAGTTAGATACAGCTCTGTACAACTTCGCAGTTAGTTATGCTTTGCACGTTAGTTATGCTTTGTTCAGCTCTGCTCACGATCATCATCTTCGTCTTGTCTCGGTTGATGGCAAGTCCGAAATTGAGGCTGGTGGTCTCAAGAAGAATAAAAGTGCCCCGAAAGAGTATCGTCGTCTTTATAGAGTCGCCTCAAAAGAAATACTAAATGAGGCGCCACACCCATTTCTGCGAGTATGTTACAGAGTTGTGTCCAAATGACAGTGTCAAATGCTTTTCGGAAGTCTACAAAGCAGATGTAGAGGGTCGAATTAAACTCTCGGGCCTTCTCAATAATCTGTCGAAGTATGAGAATTTGTTCGCGAGTGCCTCTTCCCTTAACGAATCCGGCTTGCTCGGGTGCAATTTGCTTTGAGAGAAAGCCCAATAGTCTTGTATTGATTATGTGGAGCATCACCTTACTTGCATGCGATATTAGGGATATGAGTCGGTAATTGTTGCATTTCTTGGTGGATCCTTTTTTGTGCAATGGTATAAAAACTGATTCCGACCAGTCATCAGGCCATATACCAGTCTCCCATATTTTACTGCAGATAGTAAATAAGACAACGACTCCAAATTCTCCCATCGCCTTGAAGACTTCGATTGGGATTTCATCACACCCTATGGCTTTATTGCATTTGAGGTGTTTAATTGCCGCTCGTACTTCATCCCGCATGATGTTGTGTCAGGTTCACGGTCACGTATTTGGTCTGTAGAACATGTGAAGCTTGGTGTGAGATTGCTGGAAAATAGTGACTTGCAATACTTCTTCCATACATCCACGATGTCCTTATCCTTATCTCCGTAACCATCGTCCCCGTGGAATGCTCAATAGCCCACGTCTTGGGTTTAAACTGGCGTGTTATGTATCGCACCTTATCATGGAGATCTTTGGTTTGATATTTATCAGAATGCTGCTCCAGTTCATCACATATCTTTCCCAGGCGGTCATTGCGGTCACGTCGGCAAGCAGCTTGTATTATAGCAGACTTGGCATTTAGCTCAGTAATGCTAGCGCCACTGGCTTTGAATTTTCGGCGTTCTTTGACCAGGTGCGAGGTGTCTTCAGTCATCCAGTGCTGTCGCTTTTTCAAGATGTTTTGGCTGTGATTCTGCAATAGCATCTACAATATATTTCTTTGCCGAAGTCCACAAGGAGTTAGAGTCTTTGCTCCCAACATCTGCTCTCCATGCGGCATGTCTGGCTTGTACCAAAGTGGTTAGAGAGTCTGGGTCTTTCACTTTTAATCTTGTTGTGGTTTTAATTTGTCTCGCTCTTTGTAGTTTCAGTCGCAGGTTTCCAATAAGCAGTTGGTGATCAGAATGACAGTCAGCACCAGGTAAAGTGTGTGTTGGTTATTGAGCTTCTCCATCTAGACCTCACTATGTAGTCTATTTGATTGCGATACTTGCCGTCAGGGGAAGTCCAGGTATATTGGCGTCGAGGATGGTGTTTGAACACCGTGTTCATTATAGTCATGTTGTTGTCGGCAGCGAACTCTATGAGGCGTTCGCCTCTGGGGTTACGAACACCATGACCATAGTTCCCAACAATATTCCGAATGCCTGTATCCATAGTGGTGTTTCCTACCTTGGCATTAAAATCTCCAATAATGAGCAATATCTCTCTTTTTGGTATCTTAGATATAGATGACTTAAGTTGACAATAGAAGGCCTCTATTTCGTCATCCTTGGCAGAACTTGTAGGGGCATAGACTTGAATAATATTGAGTGGGGTCGGTGATGCGCTTAGTTTAATAGAGATGATTCTATCATTAATAGGGTGGTAGCCAAGCACCGAGTTTTTACATAATTTAGGGATAGCAATAGCCACTCCTGAAAAACTACTCTTATCATTGCCGGAGAAATAGATAGTGTGTTTCTGTGAGTCAAAGTGGCCGCTATCTTACCAATGTGTTTCGCTAAGTCCTGTGATGGTGAGCTTGCATCGTTCAAGTTCCTGTTCTAAAATATGAAGCTTTCCACCGTCGAGAAGTCCTCGTACATTCCATGTATCGATGCGATGGTCTTTTCTTAAATTGTCATATTTTCTTCCAGTAGCATTTTTTCCATAGAATGCCTGGTTGCCTGCATCCTGATGGCCGGTAACCCGTTTCACACCCTCAGCCCCGGAAAGCTCAGGGCGCCGGTCGCTACTCGGAGTGCCAGGCGGTCTTACTCTGTCTATATGCATACTCATCATTGCAACTCTCATGGGATGAATAATGTAGTAGGTTCCCGTTACTTTCTACATCGCGGTACTATAACCTCAGTGGCTATAGTTATCCAAGACTGAACCAATTCAGAACATATGGTTCTTGCGCTTCACTTCCGTACTGATGGCTACCGCTGCCCTCCCAGGATCCAGGAATTACGCCCCTGTGGCTCGCCTCCTCCGCTAGCTTAGCCGTACCGACAACTCTTGTCTACGCCCTTCCCTACCGTTGAGGTCTTCGATCGTAACCCCAGCTGGGCACGGGCTCCGCGTTATACCCCGCAGAACTGGGTCCCTGCTGAACTTCGCTATCTACACGCTTACTAGAGTATAAGATGCCCACCCCCGCGACGTGGACACGTCAGACAGGAATTGCCCAAGTGAAGGGTAGAAAAGGCTCTATCTAAAGAAAGTGACTACTCTCCCAGGTGCCTGGTTAATGGTCGTGTGTGGCCTCACGCCCAAAGGCCCTAATGCAGGTCCATAATTGGTTCACCGCGAATAATTTAGTATTAAATGAAAAAAAAACAAGTGCATCAGATTTGCTTTACCGAATGTCAAAAGTAGTGATAGTGACATAGTATTGAATCAAGAGAAACTAGAATTCGTCGAAACAACTATTTTTCTGGGGATCACGCTCGACTCAAGGCTACAATGGGGTCCGCATATAACATCTCTTGCAGGACGGCTGAGTTCAGCAGCTTAAGCTGTTAGAAAAATCCGTCAATTTACTGATGATACCGCCAGGCTAGTGTATTTTAGTTATTTTCATAGTATTATGGAATACGGTATTTTAGTATGGGAACGGGCTGCAGACATCGAGTCTATATTTATTCTGCAGAAAAGAGCTATCAGAGCCTTATATGATCTACGTAGGCGTGATTCTCTAAGAGAACTGTTTAAGGAAATTAACATCATGACAGTACCTTGTCAATACATCTATGAAAACATCATGTACGTTAGGAAAAATCTGCACTTATTTAGTAAAAGAGGTGACAGTGACAGACACCACTATAATACTAGAAACAGGGACCAACTTGTACAGCCAGGTTTCAGGCTAGCTAAAGTAGACTCATCTTTCATGGGGTACTGTTTAAAATTTTACAATAAAATACCTCCCCACATTCTAGAACTAAATGAAACGAAATTTAAATCTTGTATAAAACGCACACTATGTAAGCAAGCATATTATAAGTTGGGGGATTACATTGATGATAAAAATGCTTGGCTCAATGCCGGACCTGCTTCACAAGGACAGGGGCGCATAAATGGATAACATTAAACTGTATTGTTGGAGCTGCTGAAGATTGTACATCTATCTTTGCATTGTATAAATTCAATCTCTTTAGTATTTTATATACGAATTATATTATAGCCTTTGCAAGTTCTAAAGCTTTAAGTTCTTATTTTATTCTTCCGAAAATATGGCTTGCTGGTAGAAACTAGCCATCGAACATAGGGCTCATCCATGAGACCATGACTGTTTTAGTAGATACTTAATAATAATTCGTATATGAGAACTAGCCAAGTCAGGACCTTAGGCTTCAATATATTATCCTAAGTTATAAGAAGAAATGATATTTTAAGTTGTTATAAAATATTTTAAGTTGTTATAAAATATTTTATGTTGTTATAAATAAATTTAAGGACTGACCATTGAACTTGGCACTCATTTAGATCTCACTTCTTTTGTCGTTGAAGTCGTCAACCAAGGTATAATATATAATGATATTGAACTTGGCTCTCATTTCACATTTATGTTTTTGATGGGATTACTATTTACTGGCTGGTCACACAATTAAGAACGCTGAATAGTTCATTTTTTTTTCAAAGGTTCAAACGTTTTTTTTTTTTTTTTATTCGAGCACCTTCAATATGCGGGTCCCCATCTGCCGCGTGTTCTTGCGATGCTATTTAATTTCTGCCTCAGGCATTCTTATTTGCCAGAGGGGCTGATGAGGACGGTTGTAGTTCCGATAGTCAAGAACAAAACAGGTGACATCTCTGATAAAAATAACTACAGGCCGATCTCATTAGCTACTGTTATCGCGAAGGTATTTGACGGCATGCTTAATTCTCACTTAAACAAGGTCATAACTCTGCATGACAACCAGTTTGGGTTCAGGCCCAAGCTGTCCACTGAGAGTGCAATACTGAGTTTGAAGCATGCTGTCAAGTATTACACAGACCGCAACACTGCTGTATATGCCAGTTTCCTTGATCTATCCAGGGCGTTTGACCTGGTTTCGTACGAAGTGCTGTGGCAAAAGCTACGTGTCCACAAAATTGCGCCTGAAATAGTTACCATCTTCCAGCACTGGTACGGCAATCAGGTCAACAACGTGAGATGGGCGGGGGCTCTGTCGGACTCGTACAGGTTGGAGTGCGGGGTGAGGCAGGGTGGCTTGAGCTCACCTACGCTCTTCAACCTGTATATGAATCAGCTTATTGTCGCGCTCAGCAGCCGCCATGTTGGATGCCATGTCGATGATGTGTGTTTTAACAACATCAGCTATGCGGACGACATGGTACTGCTGAGTGCGTCGGTGAGTGGTCTCAGGGAGCTCATAGGCATATGCGAGACGTACGCTCCGTACCTTATGCTGAAGACGTGCTTCCGGTTATTTGGACATTCCAGCACGACAATGATCCAAAGCATACTGCACGCACCGTTAAGGAATTTCTCACATGCAATCAGTTTCTGTCTTATATTGGCCAGCTAACAGCCCAGATCTAAACCCAATAAAGCATCTTTGGTGCGAGGTCAAGAAAAAGGTTTCCAATCGACAGTGTTGCAATTTAAGAGAGCTGTACGACGTTTTCTTAGAAGAATGGAACTCTATCTCTTTTGCGAAATGTCAAAAATTGATAGTCAATGCCTCGCCGGTGTAAAGCAGTCATTAAAAGCCGTGGACATGCTACTCACTATTCATTTTAGTTTAAAATGTATCAAATTGCTTGTTAGGGTTCCGTGCCCAAAGATAAAAACGGGTCCCTATTACTATTGAATCAGTTCAAATTCAAATTCAAATTCAAATATTTTTATTTGTAGTACATAGGTAAATAAAAGTACAGATGTCATTGTCATGATATTAGATAGGATCACTATGTCTTGCCGTCAACGGCGTACAAATATTCAGATTATAATTTCTAAATCATTCAAACTAATAAATATATTCAAAATTAGTAATTATTGTAACTATTCAATATAAATTAAAATTCGTAATTAAAATAAACAATAAATTAATTAGACAACAAAACATTAAAATTATAAAAAAGATTAAAAAAATTTAGTGAAATAAAAAATAATATAAAAATTGAGTGTCCATGTCAAAATATACAATGTCAAAGTTACCATGTCAAAATTACAATGTCAAAGTTACCATGTCAAAATTACAATGTCAAAATACAATGTCAAAATTACAAACTCAAAGTTACAATGTCAAAAATTACAAGTAAGTAAATAAAAAAGTCAAAAATTACAATTTGTCTTCTAGGTACTCATTGACTGTGTAGTATGCTTTTTCGCCTAATAGATTAAGAAGAGCCTTTTTAAACTGGTGTATGCTGTCAAGATCTTTTATAGAAATAGGTAACTTATTATATAACTTGGGCGCCATTCCCAAAAAACTTTTTGAGTAGAGCGCTGTCTTGTGTGGAATAGCACATATCTCTCCATGGCGTCGCTTCGATCTAAGTGTTTGGAATAAATGCAAGTTTGATTTTGCGAATACTGCTGTCTCGTAGATGTACATACATGGCAAAGTAAGAAGTCTATATTTTTTAAATAATGGCCTACAACTATCAGTCTTTTGAAGCTTAAACACAGCACGCACACACTTCTTTTGAGCTTTAAACGCAGTGTCCTTGTCAGTGGAATTCCCCCAATACATTATTCCAAAACGTAACGTTGATGAGACGTACGCTTTGTATGCTATCAAAACTACAGATTCATTAGATATCTTCGCAAGATTGTAAAGCGCATATGAATACTGGTTTAGTTTTTTACACAGACTTTCTACATGGCATTTCCAATTTAAATGACTATCTAAGTGAAGTCCTAAAAAACTGGCACTGCTGGTTTCTGGTATTTTATGGTCTGCGTATTTAGATTCAAATTTAGTTTTTTCATTCTTTGTTGAAACGTCATAATCTGTGTCTTTTCTAGGTTTATTTTAAGTTTATTCTTTCGTAACCAGTTTATAGTACAATGGATAGCATTATTTATTTCACTTTCATAAGACTCTAAGTTTTTGCAAGGTATAATAATTGTACTGTCATCGGCAAATAGGACGGTTTGATAGTCTGTACACTGAGGCAAATCATTTATATAAATGAGGAATAGTAAGGGTCCAAGAACACTCCCTTGGGGCACACCGCAAGTTGTATATCTAATGGATGACTTGTGAGGAACCTCTGTTTTAGAATTGGGACACAATCTATTTAAAACTGTGACTTGTTTTCTTCCTTTTAAATAAGTTTCGATTAATCTCAATATATTTCCTCGGACACCATAACGTTCTAACTTATCCAGTAATATTGCATGATCCACGTGATCGAATGCCTTAGACATGTCCATGAGGACTGCAGCAATAGGATTTTTGTTGTCAACATTATTTACAATATTGGCAACTAACTCGTAGACTGCGTTGTTAATGTTTCTATTTTTACGAAAACCGAATTGTTCTTTAGCAAGTATATTATTAGTTTCAAAGAAAGAGTTAAGAGATTTATAGATCACTTTCTCAAAAATTTTGGAAAATACCGGTATTAAGGCTATTGGCCGGTAATTTGAAATGGTGGCTTTGTCACCTTTCTTATGAAGGGGCTTAATTACGGTTGTTTTTAGTTTGTTTGGGAAGTGACCATGCTCTACGCATAGGTTAATTATAAAACTTAATACGGGTGCAATTGTATGCGACACTAATTTTAAAATTTTCGTAGAAATTTCATCAAATCCTGTGCTATTGGTATTTTTCAGCATATTTATGATGTTAAAAATGTCCCTAGCATCCGTCGGTGCCATAAAAATAGTTTTTGGATAGTGATTAATTAAAGATGAAGCATTATCGTTAGTATCATTTTTTGAAGGATGTACTGAATCTATAAAATAATCATTGAAAGCCGTAGCTATGTCTTTAGGGTTGTCAATTTGCCTATCACCAATAAAAACTTGCTTTACAAATTCCGGGGGAAAGTTCAATTTACACCTATTAATTAATTTCCACGTGGCTTTTGTTTTATTTTCCGCACTATTTATAACATGACTGTTTTGAGACTTTTGTGTCAAATGTATAACTCTTTTCAATCGGTTCGAATATTGTTTAAGCAACTGTTTATTTTGGATAGTTCGTGATCGCCTGTACAACCATAACATTTCTCTTTTTCGTTTACTACAATTTTTGATACCTTTAGATATCCATCGCGGAGTTTTCCGAGTGGAAATCTTTTTTTTCACTGTAGGGAAGCACAAGTCATAAAAAAGTTTAAACATGTCATAAAACGAATTAAAAGCTGTTTCCGGGTTCGTGCTATTGAACACGTCAGTAAAACTTAAGTTACTTATGGCTTCAATGAATTTAGAGATATTCTCAGAGCTATAATCTCGACTCAATATATACCAGTGATCAATTGAACACGATTTTTTAACAGGACATTTAAAAAGTTGGGCGGAGTGGTCTGATAGGGCCAACTCTAAAACTTCGCCAGTACCACCCCTAGCATTATGCATAATGTTGTCGATGCAGGTTCCACTAGATAATCGTGTGGGTGTTGTTATACTCGGCTTAAGGTTGTAGTTCAAAAGTAGATGTTGAAATTCAGTGGACATTCTCGTTTTTTGCAGAATATCAATATTAAAGTCACCGCAAAGCGAAACTCTTTTTCCTAACTTTCTTCCGCAATAGTTTAAAATATGGTAAATTTTTTCAAAGAAAACAGAAGTTGCCTCTTTTGTATACTTTGGAGGTCTATAAATACAAATGATAACCAACTTGTGAGCTACCAGTTCGATGGCACAACACTCTATAAAACTAGGCATACCAAATTTTGTTATGTCTATGACCTTGTAATCGCGTCTATGTCTAATCAATCAATCTATCAATCAATCTATTGTTATCTATTTGTATTATATCATATGTATGTTAGTCTGTAAGGTATATATCTATGGGCCAAAGTAGCCTGATAATAAATGTATGTTGTTGTTGTATTACTAAGACGCTTTCCGTCTGTCTGACTGGCTGCCTGTTTTTTCGGTTTATGGTACGGAACCCTTTGAGCGCGAGCCCGACTCGCCCTTGGCCAGTTTTTTTTCTTTACGCACTTCACATTAATATGATTTATTTAATCTAAGTTTCATATAAAACAAATCTCGAGCAGTTTAAATAATCGTTCTTAATTATTTGTCCAGCTTCGTTACTACTTGAATTTGTTATGATAAAGAAAAAATACAATTAGTAAAAAAATAGTAAGCGGTTTTATTCTATACTAGCTGACCCGCGCAACTTCGTTTGCGTCACAGAAGAGTGAGAGAGAGTGTGAGTCAGCCTTAAAAGATAAACATATGCTTTCGCGGACATTTTTTAGAACTCTTTAAAAGGAACAATTCTGTCGGACGTGATTGTCGCGTAACTTAAACCGTTTAAGCACCACACGCAACGGAAGCTCTCAAAAGGAATACATTTTCCTCGATTTTGCAACATTTTTCATTGATGCTCCGCTCCTATTAGTTGTAGCGTGATGCTATGTAACCCTTCCCCGATAAATGGGCTATCCAACAATAAAAGAATTCAATTCGAGTCAGTAGTTCCTGAGATTAGCGCGTTCAACCAACCAAACAAACAAACTCTTCAGGTTTATAATATTAGGTAAAATATTTGCATTAATCGCTAAAATATGTTTTTCCAAATAAGAGCTTCCCTCGACATCCTTACGTATTGATCCTTAGACACTTAATGACAGTCATACACCAGCTAGGACAAAAGTTCTCATCGAGCTGCATGAAATGAGCCCAAATAATAAAGCTGCTGTAAACTGTTGAAGATCTCTTGCAACTGCCATCCGTATCCATCGTTAGACCGTCGATGACAGTCAAACTCCAGATAGGTCTCAAGTTCTTATCAAGGTTCACGAAATGAGCCCGAACACGATATAGATGCTGTAAACTGTTGAGGACCTCTTCCAACTGCCTTCCATCTCCATCGTTAGACCTTCCGTCGATGAAAGTCATACTCTAGTTAGGTATAAAGTCCTCATCAAGGTGCATGAAATAAGCCCAAACGCGACACAGCTGCTGTAAGCTCTTGCGGACCTCTTGCAACTGACTTCCGTTCCGTAAACTTCCAAAAACCAAACATAACATAGCTGACACGGGCGATGGTCATTCTTTCACGGAAAATCTCAACACCGAAATTCAGAAAATGGAGTCAAATGAACAGCACCATCTGTCGATAACCAAGTTAAACTGCTAAAATATAATACATGGAAAGTGATCGAACACACACTCTAATATAGGCTATGTAGATTTTCAAAGCGGCGTCATGTAGACTAATCTCGAGTACTTTTTTTTAAAGCCGGTATTTCGATTTAAAAGTTATCTTGTAAGCATATTTTTATTAATTACCACCATTTTGGTGCAATAGATGTCGTTACATGTATTTTACATAATGATGATAAGTTCTTCTTGAAAATTCATATATCTTTTGATAGAGAGCACCGATTACAGTGAAACAAAAACTAAAACTTTGTCTAAGTTATGCACAATATTTGTGTATTCAATCTATCTACATTGGTTTTCCCATCCAATTAATTGTCACTGATGTTCCGTTCCTATTGGTCGCAGCGTGATACAAACAAACTCTTCAGCTATAATATTAGTATAGATTTGTTAATGATTTGCAAATCATAAAGCATTAAAAAAAACAAATTACCTAGTTATAAAAAGTGAAAACCGGTTGGGGATCGAACTTGCGAAACATGGTTATTATTTTTGGAAATTTTACAGCATTAAAAGAAACTAAATAAACACAAATAGTGGATACAGACTGAGGCTTGAACTTGCGACACACGGGTTACAGGGCAGGTGTTGAACCGTTAGGCTACTTATTATGATGACAAAACGTTTGAAATAACCGTTCTATTCTAACGCTGGTCATGACAGTTGTCAAACAGTTGAAAAATATGGTCATAATGCAATACTGCTCACCTTCCTAAGTTATTAGCGTGATAATATATAGCCTATAGCCTTCCCAGATGAATGGGCTATCCAACACTAAAAGAATTTTTCAATTCGAACCTGTAGTTCCTGAGATCTTAGCGTTCAACAAAACAAACAAACTCTTCAGCTTTATAATATCATAGTATAGATTCCTAATTCAGTTAGCACTATTCATGTGGCTATTTCATAGCATAATTAGTTACTTCTAAGAAGGAACACATAACTACACATGACATGATTTAGATAAAACAATCTGGAACTACAAATCATTCTTAATTTTATGACCACAACTGTATAAATAAAAAATAATGACAAAATCAATAACCAAGAAATGTTTTGTAGTAAATTATACACGTCAACCAGTAAACCCGTTGTGCATCTAGCAGACAACCCAAGAGCTAGACTGACCCGACACTATACCGGAGACATACCGGACGTCAGCCTGTACGAAATGGCCCTGAAACAGCTTAAAATCAACGAGGCAACGGGTGATGATGAAATTACGGCCGAACTCCTGAAGGTGGGTGGAAAACCGGTACTTAAGGCCCTTCAAAAGCTGTTTGATTCCGTCATACTCGAGAGGAAAACGCCACAGGCATGATGCAGGGGTGGGTGATACTCTTCTTCAAAAAGGGCGACAATGCCCGGCTGAAGAGCTATAGGGCCATCTCACTTCTGAGCCATGTCTTTAAGAGTTGTAGTTAAGTTGTTTTTAAGAGTCATAACGAATCGTCTCGCGCGCAGATTTGATGATTTCCAGCCTCCCGAACAAGCCGGATTCCGAAAAGGCTTTAGCACAGTACACCACATTCATACGCTGCGGCAGGTTATACAGAAAACCGAAGAGTATAACCTGCTCTCTGTTTAGCGTTTTTGGACTACGAGAAAGCCTTCGATTCGATCGAGACTTGGTCTGTACTGCAGTCTCTCCAACAGTACCAAATCGACTATTGGTAAGTCGAAGTGATGAAGTGTTTGTACAAAAATGCAATCATGACCAGACCATGACCATGACCATGACTTCAGGACCAGACCTCGGAACCTATCCTTATGCAGCGAGGTGTGAGACAGTCATATCTCAGAATTGTTCACTGCTGCACTGGAGGATGATGTGTTCAAGGTTCTGGACTGGAGGGCTAGGCATCAACGTCAATGGCGACTACATCTCTCCCCTTCGGTTTGCCGACGATATAGTGGTCATGACTGAGACCAAGAAGGACCTCAGTACAATGCTCGATGACCTCAGTAGAGCTGAAAGAGTGGGTCTTAAAATGAACATGGAAAAAACCAGTCATGTTGAAAGCCCATGTAACAAAGTGGGTGTTACATGGGTATTCAACCTATCAAGATCAGAGACTCTACTCTACACTCGGAAGTTATAGACGATGTCTACCTAGGACAAACGGTCCAGTTAGGTAGGTCTAACTTCTTGAAAAAGGCAGTGGGCAGGGCACATTGCTCACAGAACGGATGGTAGATGGGGCCAAAAAGTTCTGGAGTGACCACCGCAAACCAGAAGACATTGCATTGGAAGGCCTCCCACTAGGTGGACCGATGACCTGGTGAAGCTTGCGGGGATCCGCTGGACGCGAGTCGTACAGAATCAGTCTATGTGGCGACACTTGCGGGAGGCTTACGTCTAACAGTGGACGTCTTTCGGCTGAAATGATGATGATGATGAATATTTTCACCCAAAGGTGGACCACTGATTGACAAAGGCCTCCCCCAAGCATGACGACTCATTAAAGGAAATCATTCAGAATGGTTAGTGCACAGGAGATGCAACATTTTAATCAATTTACTAATAATAATTAAACAAACATAGGTACATCATTCCTAAATTTGTTTACCTGACCTTATAATATGTACGACCAGACAATTATTTTAATAAAACCACAACACATTTAAAGTCATTAGGAAGGATACTTTCCACTTTTTGTTCCATTGACTTAGGTAATATCAAATCATGACTCTGCTTGTACTCCATTTATAAGTATAAACTGATGTTATTTGATAAAACAAAATGTTTACCTTGCAAACAACGCACACATGGACAAGGGCTTTCTGTGCAGCTTTCTTCTGGTCGTTAGCACTATGGCCTTGCTGTTTCTTCATTTTGGACTGTTTCTCTGCAGCTTTTGCTTGTGATTGAAGTTTCTGTTGCCCACGTGCCATCCTCAATCCTGATATAAAAAATGGCATAAAGAATATTATAAGATAATTTACAAGTAACCATTCCTTATGATACCATGTTAAACTGGATAAACAGGGGCATGTGTGTGAGTTAAAAAACTTTGAAAGGTATTCTTAAAATAATTATTTGTTACAATCTTCAGATCGACAGAATTAGTATCAATTCAGAATAATCATCAACATTGTTTACGTAGCCATGATAAATAGCAGAGCTCTATTGATGAATAGGTTACATTAGCAACGTCTACGTTAAACGAAAGGGATTTGAGCAAGTTGTTATTAGAAAGCTACTAAAATTTGGTCAACAAGATCGATTGCGATAATTTAAGTACCTAAGTACTTTATTAATGTTTGGAATTTAAGTGTAGTACTAATGTCTAAAAACTATCTTACCTCAAACTTTCTAACTATTTCAATAAATAACCGTACGCCTTGACCAACACAGTATTGTTCGGAATTTAGCACGTATGTCAACAAATACCACAAACTAATAATATAACTGAAAAAAAGATAAAATGCCGACAGAGATACTGAATAGATGGATGAAATATGGATTGGCTGGAAATTTTAATGGTTGATGAAAGTGTGAGTTAAGAACTGAGAAAATGAATCAAATGAAGCACAAGCAAGTGATTTAACACAGATAAACTATCATTCATACTTCAGTCAGTCAGAGACAAGAAATAACTTACTTATTCCATAGTCAGAGAGTACCTCTGTTGTTAGCACTTAGGCCGCTATCACACGGACTGCACCACAACAACCGCACGCAGTCTCTATATTCATCTGCATGCAGTTGTACGTTCGACTTCGTGCAGTCATGATACCAACTGCACGCGGTCGGCTGCAGTCAACTGTATGCAGTCGTGAAGTCAGATCCGACTGCAGAAAATTGCATGCAGTTGAATATAGCAACTGCGTGCGGTTGTTGTGGTGCAGTCCGTGTGATAGCGGCCTTAGTTTTGAAGTTGTGCGGGCGAGCTATGGGCCGAATTATTGTTAGAAGTTGTTAGAACCCATCTAGACAAACGACTGCCAACGAAGTGTTATTTATTACGTGTTTTAACTAATATTCACGATTGTGGTCAAGAATGAGCCATTCCTGATTAACTATGACTTAAAGGTTTTAAATACCTAGCAAGTTATGATCTAATTTGTAAATAGTTTCTGAAATTATATCATGTTTTCATATGTAATAAAATAAACTTTTGATGAAGTTATTGGTCGTCTAAAGTATAACATAGAATTAATGCCAGGACTTTAATTCTATGTTATTACAAACGTTTCGATTCGATTTCGATTCGACAAGTGGTATGTCTATCTTTTTGTGGCATTACGAAAGCGAGCGAGATAGCAATACGACTTTCCGAATCGAAATCGAATCGAAACGTTTGTGAATAGCTATGCTGGTGAGCTTAAAAACGATGGCCCTCATTTGGGTGAAATCACACATGTTAGCATCTATTCAAATTATCATTAACACTGAAAACGGGATATTTATTAAGCCAAGAGGTGCGCGTCACAGAGCACTTTTATAGTGCGCGCTAAGTCTTTAGTAGCTATTAATTCCATGGCGTAGCATGGCCCTAGTGCCATGCCAAGCCTGGCAAGCAGAGGGCAAGGGTCAGTGGCCAAGGGCTTTAAAACAGTCAATGTTACCTGTATATAAATGTATAGCTTCATTCATTACCATTAATAATATTAAATTGTAATATAATTTTTCGTCTATTATTGTATCTCACCATTCATTATTGCTATAGTTAGTTATAATCCTACCGATCCTATATCCTAAATTCCGTTTTAAATAATTATAATAAATTCCAGTTTCCCTACCTTTGGTTCCTACACTACATAATTATAATAACATGACATTCGCTAAATGCCCAAACCGTGCGAAGCCAGAAAAAAAAAAAAACAGTCAATGTCAAAAATGATTGTCATTTGATTGTCACAGTGAGCCAATTCAGCCAATGGTCATGCATAAATGGTCAATTAATAAACAATACAAAAGTAACCTAATTTAAGCGTTTATGTCTACAAGCCAAAAAGGTTATTTTATTTTTTAAACCACTGTATTCATTATAATAAGTGTAACTTCTGAGTAAGTATAGAAAATCACCCGAAAGCTATTGCCATTACCGTCGACCAAGCTTTATTATTGTTGTCGTCGACTGGACTTTGGTTAAATCTGAGAGTGAAAAGTAAATAATAAAAGTGTTTTTGCACTGATAAACAACAACAATAGGCATACTAAATGATTAATTAAAATTTACTTTTGACCACACTATGGACGAATTCATAGTATTTTAGATCAATGCAGCTCACTCGGGTATTCTGTAACGTCTGCTCGCCGCGGATGTTAGCGAGATCATGTTCCAAGAGGTCACCACAAGCAAGTGGCGAAAAGGACAAGACTCCGCTCCGCCGCCTTTTAGACGATGCTAGTTCGTTCGGCGAACCCGCGGAGGAGGCTGCAGAGCCGGAGTTGCGCTGGGCGACGCAGCCGTACGCGGCGCGCGCACAGGCGAGACGGGACGCGCCGCGCGTAGAGCCGCGCGACACCGCCGTGCTGCTGTTTCCGGGGCAGGGCGCACAGGTGGTGGGCATGGGCCATGCGCTGCAGGCCATCCCTGCTGCCAAGCAGCTGTACGAGCTGGCCTCCAGTGTTGTTGGGTAATAATAATTGACAGAACGCTATTGCATTAAATGCATGCTGCTTTCACTGTTAAACTTGAGTACATAACAACAACATCACACCTGTTATCCTTGATGGGTTTTGCAGAGGTGTACTTATACCGTGTGTTTCTGTTTTTCCATTTCCTGGGCAACTTATTATTTACTAGCTGTACCCGCGGTGTTACCCGCGGTGAAAAAGTATGTACACACTAAAATTTGGAAAAAAGAATGAGATTAAAATAACAAGAACAGTTTTTTCATGTTCTTAATGTTTATCTATCCTACCTTACCCTACCTACCTCGTTTGAATAAACACCTTGAATTTATGCTGACCTGGTACGTTACCTACTACCTCCATATACTTTTTACTATTCTACCCTATCTACCCTACCCTACCTAACTACTCTACCCTACCTACCTACCTACCCTACCTGCCTGCCTACCTACCTACTTACCTACCTACCTACCTCGTTTGAATAAACAACACCTTGAATTTATGCTGACCTAGTACTTTTTGTCGCCAATAAATATTGTATTGTATTGTATTATTTGTATATTGTGGATTTTAGTCAAAATTCGGGAAAAAAATATTTGAGTTATTTGATCATCCTACGGGAACATCGTATTTTTCTGAGCGAGTGTTGGATTGAATGGTAGAGATGAGAGACATGAATGAGCGAAGTGTAAATGAATGTTGGAGTCAGATGGCTGGGTGCATTAGGAGTGTAGCCAAGCATATTTTAGGAGAGACGAAAGGAACGGGTTAGACAGAAATCCAGAATGTGTGGAATGGCAGAGTTTTGAAGTTGCAAGTGTTTGTTTGAAAGCTGAAAGAAAGAGTAAGTATGATGCTCTTAAGAAAAAAGTCAAGAAAAATTGATCGGTTCCCGACCGTATAGGTACCGTTATCTATTTTATTTATATAAAAAGAATTCGCCGAAATGTATGTATGTACGCGCATAACTTCCGAACGACTGCACCAAATTGGATGATTCTTTTTTTTATGTGTAACTAAATGAATTTTCTCTCTATATAACAACAAACCTTGTTGTTTATATAGAGAGAAAATTTAGGTAGTAAGTAGGTAGGTAGTAGGTCAATTCGAATTTAATATTCATAGTTGACAGGACAACGTCTGTCCGGTCAGCTAGTTACGTATAAATTACAAGTTGCAGTTAGTGATGGTAAATTAAGTTCCCGAGAATATTCACCATGCGAGAACTTTACTGTTAAGTTCTCGAGAGTATTCTTTTGGAAGGGAATTTACGAGAATTTAAAAATGGGATGACTATTGAATCGATCTTTTTTAGAGTCATATTTTTGAGTGTATTTAAACGTTTAACTAAGTTTACATCAAAATAAACTATTCCACAACTTAAATTCTCGAGAATCATTCCGAGAAAATTCTCTTAAATTTCGTATGGTATTAAATGTTAAATCAATGGCCTAGTTGATTCATCAACTAGGCCATTCAGCATCTGCTGCAAGTCGTGCAGCGATTCAGCCAGTATGACGATATCGTCTGCAAATCTCAAGTGTGAGATGTACTCGCCGTTGATGTTAATGCCACGCTACGTCCTTTACTTCCCGTTTTAGCGTCTTAAACACAGCCAGCAATCGTTACGCTACACAATTTTTATTGTTTGTCCACAGTAAGCAATAACCCAACGATATCGGTCGGATTTCCGCCAATATAATGACAACGCGACTTTCGTATCGTTGCAGCTGGGACGTGGCGCGCGTGTGCACCGAGGGCCCCGAAGACGAGCTGGCGCGGCGTTGCCAGACCGCCGTGCTGGTGACGTCACTGGCAGCACTGGAGCGCGTGCGCGAGGAGCGGCCGGGCGCCCTGGAGCGTGTGCGCGCGGCCGCCGGTTTCTCGCTCGGCGAAATTGCCGCGCTCGTTTTCGCCGACGTGCTGTCGCTGGAGCGCGCGTTACGCCTTGTTGAGCTGCGCGCGGCCGCCATGCGCGCCGCGGCAGCCGCGCGTCCCGGCGGCATGCTCACCGTGTGGCTGGCGCCCGACGCGCGCTTGAACTTCGCGCTACTGCGCGCACGCGATCACGCGGCCGAGCGCGGTGTGGACGGGCCCGTGTGCCAAGTGGCGAACTACCTGTACCCGGCCTGCAAGGTGGTGGCGGGCGACGAGGAGGCCCTGCGCTTCCTGGAGCGGCGCGGCGGCGAGTTCGGCATCCGGCGCGCAGCGCGCGTGCGCGTGGAGGGCGCCTTCCACACACCGCTGATGGTGCGCGCGGAAGCGGCGATGCGCGAGGCGCTGCGCGCGGTGGAGCTGCGCGCGCCGCGCCTGGCGGTGTTCTCGTGCGTGGACGCTGGCGTGTACCGCGACGTGGGCGGCGTGCGGCGGCAGCTGGCGCGCCACGTGACGCGGCCGGTGCGCTGGGAGCAGACGCTGCACGCGCTGTACGCGCGGCCGCGCGGCGACTCGTTCCCGCTGACGCTGGCACTGGGCCCGGGCGCGGCGCTACGCTCCACGCTGCGGCAGGTGAACGCGCGTGCGTGGGACTCCTCGCTGCAGATCGACGTGTAGCCTGTAGAGCGGCCGCTGTCGGGACGTGATACGAATCGACCGACGCGACGTGAGAGGAGCCGCCGAGAATATAATAATTATTACTCGTTTGCAAGGAAAGTATTGCATCAGACATCTGTGTTTTTGTAAATGTTAATCATAGATTTAGGATCTGTATAAAGTAAGATAACCAGAAATAGTTTTAGTACTTACTTATAAATTAATATTGTAATAAATTCATTAAATAAACGATGTACATATTTTAATGTCGTATTTATTTATTTCTTCAGATAAATTTATGTTTTGCAGATTCCTCAGTAGGTAGTGACATTGGTGCCGATTCCCTTGTTCACAAACTAAACTAAATTTAAGTTGAGTGAGGTGCTTCGATTAACGAATTGAGGGTCCTAGATATCACTACTCTTATAAATGTGAAAGTTGGATGGATGTTTTTTACTCAATCACGCCAGAACGCCTGAACGGATCAGGATGAAAGGCAAAGAGAGAGATTATAGTCTGGAATAACACATAACCTATATATTATCGCGCTTATATAACTTAGGGGGATGAGCAATATTGCATTATGTCCATTTTCATCTTCAATTGTTTGACAACAGCTGTCATGACCATAGATCGGAGTAGGTAGATTGAAATGGGGTCATTGATCCGAAATGTATGTATTAATATGGATATTCCTCCGGATTTTCGGAATTGGTTGATTATTAAAAAAAACCGGAACTTAGGTAGGAATTGTATTAAACCACCCAGTTACCCAGTCACGATTTGACACAACTCAACGACCAATCAGAGCAAAGGATCATGGGTGGTGCACTAACTGGTGGTACCTTCCTTTAAATGAATTGAGTAGTAATAATTTCACTACCAACATTAATAATATTTGATTGGATCCGGAAATACCGGAATTACTTTCCGGGAAAATGACTTATCCATGTTCTTCTTTCTGTGAACATTTATGATACAAGACAGGGGGTGCCCTTAGTGCGTAGTTGCTTAGTTGTGTAGTTTAGTTTGTAAGTTGCTCTGGCTGGAGGCCTTAATTTCGAGGCATCCACAGAAAAGCCCGGTGAAGCAGTCGACAACCTCCCTAGGTTGAACGGCGAGATGCCATTAATAAAAAAAAAAAAAAAAGTGTGTATTTGTGGTCCAGGCTTAAGGACTGAGATCCTGATTCTATGTACGGCCTGTGTTTTAGGATTTTATTTGTTCGTGCTATCTTCGTTCCAGTTTTTGACTTTTCGGAGAGCCTTAACTTTCTCCGTTTGAAGGCAGCTTTTATCTTTGAAGTGTGTACGTCTTGGAAATTTAGGTGCCTACTATACGTGAGAATAGTTCAAATTTGGGTCTGTTATAACCAAATAAATCTTCGTAATGGCCAACCCGGAGTACCATTCGACAAAGGAAAAGAAAAATACAATGACGTATTATTTAATAGACGCGTCATGCATGAACATCACAGCACTCTAAAACAGCGTAAAAGTTATCGGTAGCGAGAGAAAGAGAAAGAACATTAAATGTCATCTACGGAATTCCTGTTGTTAGACAGAGATATATTTCTTTAGTTACGTTGCCATTGTGTGGTGCATGCTGAGCCGGCGCCTGAAGTAGGCGCCAGCCGCCATTAGAATGCATCGAAAAAAATAAAATAAAATACATTTTTCTTGATACTTACAAATGAAATGATACTTTTTAATCTTCATTTGTTGTAGAATAATTTTTACATTTCCTAAAAACACAGGATGGCATTTTGTTTTTGGTTTTGGTTTTGAGGAAGTTATTCACTCAAGTTAATTTAGTATTACGTACAGCTGCGGTGCTGGTTGGTACGCCACTAAAGGGACTCAGGACAATTGTCCGGTATTTATGTTGCCACTACAGAGCGCGGGTTTTAGAAGTATTTTTGTTTAGATTTTTTTAAAGTATTTTTGTTAGCAGAATCTACACTAATATTATAAAGAGGAAAACTTTGTTTGTTTGGTTGTAATGAATAGGCTCAAAAACTACTGGACAGTTTTTAAAAATTCTTTCACCATTTGAAAGCTACATTATCCACGAGTAACATAGGCTATAAATTATATTGATAGCATGCATATTAGCCGAGCTATCTCAATTATTGTCGGACCAGGCGGAAAAAACTACCTCTCAAAACAGAGTTATTTGCATGCGCTGCCTAAACCGTCGAATATAATTGAAATTAATGTAGGGCAATCTGGCCCGTTTTAAATAGTTCTACAAAAAAGTCCGCGACACCATGTTTCTATCTTTTATATTTTAGCAGATATAGTAGCATTTATGTTTAAAAAAAGTATTTTTCGACATACTTACGTTTTAACAATTTTTTAAACCACAAAATGTTAAACTTTATACAAAAAAATATTTTTATGATCACAAGGATATCATAGAGATAAGATTTGCCCTTTACAGTTTGTCGATCGGTTAAATAGTTTCGAAGATAATATAAAATTAATAAATCGCAAAATGCCATCCAACATTCACGAACCGCATTAGCACATACCTTGGTAAGTTGTTATAAGATTATGTCACTGATAATATGGGAAGAATGTACCATGAGTCAAGCTCATTTTGAAGCAGTGGATCGAACACCTGAGAACTTGAGAAACTCAGTCGCTGTCGTGGGTGGTGTAACTTTTATGTTAGCTGGTGACTTTCGGCAGGCACTTTCCGTCGTCACAAAAGGGACACGTGCGGACATCATTAAGGTATGTCCAAAATTATCGCCCCTATGGAGTATAAATTTAATTTAATTTACGTACTAATATGAGAGCCCATCTTTTCGGAAATATGGTTAACGATTTTCCACAATAGCTGCTCAAAGTTGGAGACGGGTGTTTTTCTTCTCCAACCTTGGGCGCTAACGCGGTGGAAAACGTTATAAAAGAGAGTCTGGGTAGGATAGTTCACAGCTTGCAGCAACTAGATAGAATATAATAGATGCAGTATATCCTGACCTTGAATATTTACTAGATAGAGATATTCATTCGCTTTGTTCAAGGGTTATCGTCTCACCTAAGAACGATACAATCAACATCACGCCTGTAATTCCCGAAGGGTTAGGCAGAGGTGTACCTAATAGTACACCTACTGTCTGCGCCACATCTACGCCTGACGCCTTTTCAATAGCATCAAGTTGCACAAGCAAGTGGTGCCATAGTTTTTTCTGTCGTTCGTGATTTTTTTTACTCACACCCGCACACTTTTATTATATTCACATCTTTACGTGGAACACACGGCTGCGTCGATTTTTTAACTATAAAACTAATATTTATTGTAATATCAAAAAAACCCATTAAAAGCTGTTTATGAAGAAACTGAGGTTTTAATCAAGCATAAAACTTCCAAATGTCCATCATTGGACATAAATTGGCGACCGTGACAGGACACTTTTGCAAAATCGGAATAAAGTTCGAGGAAAATCTACAAAACATTCATCGTGGAGGACTACAGACGCAAGAACACGTAATAGAAGACAACTAAGCCAGCCAGGTCGGTCAGCAGAACGCGCCGCGCCCAGCCTTAGCTTCGACGACGTCAAGGTTCACCGTCAGCCTGCCACGCCAGCTCGAGGATTCCGCAGCTCGTGTACCCCGTGTAGTGCCACAGCCAGTGCAGCAGTGACCAGCGAGGACCAGTGCAGCCAGAAGCAGCCGTCTCGCCTATCAGTTAAGTGCCAATCCTATAAATTACCCTACCCATTGTACTTAACCTATTTTCCTATCAAAAGGTCGCTGTTTGGTACATTCCACTTTTGTATTTCAGTAAATCAACAAAGTATAGCTACTTCAAAGGTTAATTTAAGTAAATAACCAGTATACATTCAAAAATAGTAAAATTAAAATCGATTGTTCACTGTCAACTACCTACGTCATTTTGTAAAATTGTAAATCTGATTATATTCCCAATATTTCCGTTATACTATTATTAATCTGAATGCTAAACTTAGTCGCCCTCCCAATAATACGTTCCATTATTCTAGTTCATATTATTTCAAATATTTTTGGCCGACTATTCCAGTGACATCGTCGCCGCCTGCCGCTGCCGGTTACCTAGCCGCGTTCGGGTTACGTCAGAGCCGCGCCGCGCCGCCTCCGCGCTGCTGCCGTGTGGCTGCGCTCGGACCGTGGTCCAGGTGGACCAGGTGTCGCCGAAGGAGTATCAGATAAGATTCGAAACATATAACTTTATTCCTTCATGTGGTATGATCACTGTACAGATCAATCAATTATAGCTATTTTTTCGTAGGTTCTCAGTGCTAGTTTATCGTTTGTTTATTGTTGTTGCTACCATTAATTATTAATTAACAAGATGTCTTTAAGCGAAGACAAAGACAGTTATGCAAAACAATTGAAGGAACTATTTGCTAAACGTAGCTCGGTAAAAGGTCGTTTAACGAAATTTAAAAAATATTTAGATGTAGTATGCTCTTCAAAATTATCAAGAAGCAAAGTTAAAGAGTTAGAAATTAATATTAATAAAATACGAGCCATGTCTATCAAATTCGATGAACTGCAAGTTCAGATTGAGGTCATTAATTGCGATAATATGGAGTCTGAGATCGACGAACGTGATGAAATTGAGCAGATCTTTACTTCACATCTTGCAATTGCTGAGGAGCAACTTGATAAGTATAAGAATATTTCTCATGAATCTGACTTGCACAATTCATCACAATGTCATCACGGTCAGTCATCTCAGTGTCATCATGTTGATTTTAAATTACCGCAAATACAGATCGCAAAGTTCGATGGCGCCTATTTCCGCTGGCTTGAGTTTCGAGATACCTATTTGTCGCTCATTCATAACAACGAGCGTATCAATCCTATACACAAGTTCCATTATTTAGTATCGTATCTCGAAAATGAAGCTGCGCGAATCGTTTCTAATTTAGAGATTTGTGAAACCAATTATGAAACTGCATGGCAGCTCTTGTGCGATCGTTACGATAACAAGCGCCAACTTATAAATCAACATCTCAATTCATTGTTATATTTTGAATCAACACAGCAACAACACAAACGTGAATCAGACAAATCACTGAGGTTTCTAGTTGACCACGTAACTAAAAATTTGCGAGCATTGTCAAGCTTAGCTAAACAGGATGAACTGCTTGACATGATAATTATAAAAATTCTTATACCAAAATTAGATAACCGTACTGCCATGAAGTGGGAAGAACATCGTAATGGGTTGTCCGAGGTTCCCACTTTAAAGGATTTCAATAAGTTCCTAACTGATCGCGCTGATGTGCTAGAAACTATGTATCAAAACAAGTCTGACACACCTAAGCCAATACAATCACGCCAAAATAACAATAATAATTCTCGTAGTACTAAATCCTTTTCATCTACAGTTCAGAACACCAGCTCCGTCGCTAGGCATTGCGTTGTCTGTAAAGGTGACCACTGGATATACGACTGCCCTACTTTCTTAGGGAAGAGTGTTCAAGAACGACGAGATGAAGCGTTTAAGTTGCACTTATGCTCCAATTGTCTACGAACAGGGCATCGTGCACGTGATTGCAAGATGGGTCCATGTCGTGAGTGCAAGCGCAGGCACAACTCACTCCTGCATTCACCTGATTCTAACAGTACTAGTACAGTCAGCAGCAATAATACTAACACAGATCGCGTGTCAACTGAGATATCAGTCAATAATTCGATTAGCGATAATTTCATAGGAAATAACATTATTTTGTCAACAGCCATGGTTAATGTTATTAATCCTCAAACAAACAAAGCATTTCGAGTACGTGCTTTATTAGACTGTGGAAGTCAGTCCTCATTCATTAGCCAGTCACTCATGACCAAGCTATCATTACAGGTATGTGCTGTAAATACCATAAATGTTATAGGCATAGGCAACAACTTAGCAGAACATGTGACCAAGAGTTGCATTGCCCGAGTAAATTCACTTAACAATGACTATAGTGTCGTACAGTCATTTTATGTATTAAACCAATTAACAGGTGCTATTCCTAAGCAACCTATAGATATCAGTCAATTAAAGATTCCAGAAAACATACAGTTAGCTGACCCTAATTTTAATCAGCCTTCGGCTATAGACGTTTTGATAGGTGCGGACCTATTTTGGGACCTATTAGGATGTGATCAGCTAGCATTAGGTCATAACATGCCCAAGTTACGTAGCTCAAAGCTAGGTTGGCTCGTTGCCGGCCCTATTCCCCCATGTGTAAGGAATCGTTCGTCACCTAAAAATATTCAGTGTCATGTTTCAATCAGTGATAGTGGCGAATGCAATAATTCCAATATTAATTCTCAATTGACAAAGTTTTGGGAACTGGAGCAGGTTCCAGACAAGCAATATTTTAGCAAAATTGAGCAGGCATGTGAAGAACATTTTTATCGCAACACTTACCGTTTGGAATCGGGTAGATTTTGTGTCAGGCTGCCCCTAATTGATACTCCAGATTGTTTAGGGGATTCTTACGCGATGGCTAAGAAGCGATTTTTGTGGTTAGAGAAACGATTTCGTAAGAATCCAGAATTAAAGATACAATATTCCAATTTTATCAAAGAATACTTTGAGCTAGGCCATTTAGAGGAATGTCCGACTATTAATCCCGTTCCATCCTATTACCTTTGCCATCATGCAGTGTTTAAACAAAATAGTGAAACGACAAAGACTCGTGTTGTCTTTGATGGATCGGCACGAACTTCCTCAGGTTTCTCTTTGAACGACCTACAGATGGTTGGTCCCAATGTTCAAGACTCAATATTTTCTATTCTGATTCGGGCTCGTCAGTACAAATACTTAATGACAGCTGATATTGAAAAATTCTTTAGGATGGTCTCATTAGATGAAAGGGATCGTAATCTACAACTAATACTTTGGAGAAGTGACGAGTCGAATGCTATCAAAACTTTACGTCTAAATACCGTAACTTATGGTCTCGCAAGTGCTACATATCTAAGTACAAAGTGTTTGTCAGTATTGGCAGAGGATTGCAATGACGAACTAATAAGTAATATTATTAAACACGACCATTATGTCGATGATTTGGTCACGAGTGAGTCCGAGCTATTATACATTCAACGCAAGGTGTCGGACATCCTTGAATCTGGTGGATTTAAATTACGTAAATTCAGAATCGAATTTACCAAGTATTTTGTCATCATCAGTCATTGATCAAAATACCAATGTTAGTTTAAGTGAATCTACGAATACTTTAGGGTTAGATTGGAACCCCAAAACTGATACTCTTCATATATCTATTGAGATTCCCAATAACAATGATGTAGTTACCAAGCGATCAATACTGTCTGCATCATTCAAGATTTTTGATCCCCTTGGAATTCTCTGTCCATGTGTGATTATTCCTAAAATGTTATTACAGTCCTTATGGCTCAATAAAAGGGATTGGGATGAGCCAGTTGGTTCCGATGTTCTGGAATCCTGGAACAAGTTCATTAACAATTTACATTTTTTATTAGGTTTACAAATCCCACGTTTAACACTATGTGAAGCTCCCAGTTATATAGAAATACATACCTTCAGTGATGCTTCCCAAGTCGCTTACGGTGCATGTGTGTACCTACGGTCACACAACTTAGCTGGTGATGTGAAAGTAAACTTACTGTGTGCTAAGTCTAAGGTAGCGCCGTTGAAGCCGACGACTATACCGCGTCTGGAGCTTTGCGCTGCTCTACTAGCTGCAAAATTGTGCAAAGCAGTTTTTAGTTCTCTACGATGTGAGGTCAATCGCATCATTTTCTGGTGCGATTCTAGCGTTGTCCTTAGCTGGTTGAGTGGTAGTTCTGCAAAGTTAAAAACGTTTGTAGCTAATAGGTAGTCGAAATAAATGAGCTTACCGATAGTTCGTCGTGGCACTATGTGCCGACTGATCAGAATCCGGCTGACCTGGTCTCAAGGGGCGTAAGCCCAGATCAAATCATCAACCTTGATTTGTGGTGGTCAGGTCCAAGCTTTCTAAAACAGCCTGAATCTGATTGGCCCTATTTGAATAAATTAATAAATCAATCAGACTTACCTGAGATTAAATCCACTTCTACTGTTGTTCAGGAAACTGAAACAGAAATTCTACAAATAGATAAATTTTCCTCATTTTTAAAATTGAGACGAATCTTCGCGTATGTTAATAGATTTATACATAACATAAGACATAAATGTCCTAAAGATAAATTATTTGGTAAAGTTACAGTTAGCGAATTAGAATCATCCTTTATTAGTTTATGTAAAATTGCTCAGCAAACTTCATTTGCTCTAGAGTACAATATTTTGTTAAAAAATAAAACTTTAAGTAGCAAGTCAACACTCTTGTCACTTTCACCCTTTTTGGACGATGACAAGGTGATGAGAGTCGGCGGTAGAATGGAATTATCAAATTACAACTATACTAAAAAGCATCCCATACTGTTGCACGCCTCTCATCCACTCACCAAATTATATTTCCAATTTCAACATTTATACAACATGCATGCTGGGCCTCAGCTGTTGCTGGCCTGTGTAAGAGAGACTGTGTGGCCTATAAACGGTAGGCACTTGGCCCGCCGCACAGTACATGCCTGTGTCAGATGTAGACGTATACAAGGTAAAACATTAAATCCCATGATGGGAAACTTACCTGCACAGCGCATCACACCTGATTTTCCATTTCGTGCTGTTGGCGTCGACTTCGCTGGTCCGTTTCTCACGCTAAATAAAAGGGGTCGAGGTGCACGATTAACGAAAACCTATTTATGTTTGTTTGTTTGTTTCCGGTATAAATGCGTGCACCTGGAAGCCGTCAGTGATTTGTCTAAAGACGCGTTCATCATGACGTTACGCAGGTTCATATCGCGTAGGGGCAAGCCAGCGGAGATATTTTGTGATAATGGCCGCAACTTTGTTGCAGCAGCTAAAGAGATAGGCAATTTTCTCAAAACTCATCATGAACCTGTAGTTGATTATGCTACCAGTGAAGGCATAAAGTTTGTGTTCTCTCCCGCGTATGCTCCACATTTCGGCGGCATCTGGGAAGCCGGCGTTAAGTCCGCGAAATACCATATAAAGCGCGTTATGGGGAACAATCATTTAACGTTTGAGGAGATAGGTACTCTCTTCACACAAGTGGAAGCCGTGCTTAATAGTCGACCTTTATGCCCACTCTCCCCTTCCCCTAACGACTACCACTTCCTTACTCCTGGTCATTTTCTGATAGGGCGTGCCCTAAATGCATTGCCTGGTCCATCGCTAGAGCACGAGAACCAGAACAACCTTCAACGCTACATGAAGCTTCAACAAATTTACCAGCATTTTTGGCAGCGCTGGCAAAAGGAATATGTAGCAGAGCTACAGCAGCGCTCCAAATGGCGTACGAATTCAGCATCCCTGCAAATTGGGGATTTAGTTCTTCTCCAGGAAGATAACGTCCCACCACTCAGCTGGCGAATGGGACGAGTCTGCCGACTGTTCCCTGGGACCGACGGCGTCACCCGAGTCGCAGACGTGGAAACCACCAGAGGCTGCTTCGGGAGGCCTCTCACTCGGATCTGCCCCTTACCTACCTCTTCACTGAAAGGCGACGAAGAACCGACGGTCGACCGATGAAGACGTTGAAAGGAGTCTTTCAACGGGGGGGAAGATGTCTGCGCCACATCTACGCCTGACGCCTTTTCAATAGCATCAAGTTGCACAAGCAAGTGGTGCCATAGTTTTTTCTGTCGTTCGTGATTTTTTTTACTCACACCCGCACACTTTTATTATATTCACATCTTTACGTGGAACACACGGCTGCGTCGATTTTTTAACTATAAAACTAATATTTATTGTAATATCAAAAAAACCCATTAAAAGCTGTTTATGAAGAAACTGAGGTTTTAATCAAGCATAAAACTTCCAAATGTCCATCATTGGACACCTACATTTCGCGAGTTATGCTAAGTTCCATGTTATAGAGGGTGAATCTATTGCCATCAACCGGGTACAAATCCAGATTCCGTGGCTGCTACTGAGAAATTCCTGATGGAAAAACCCAATGACAACCCGGGAATCGAACCCAAGACTGCTCAGCAGTCGTGCTTTCGACCACTAGAACAACGAGGTAGTCAATAATCAAAAACATCAATAAACTAATTTTACAAAAAGTCCCCGGTTAAGTCAAAACCTACAAGTCCATTGATACAGTGTGTAATATCGATGATGCCATCCACTGTCCGCAAGAATCTTTGATCTGCCTTTATCCATCTGGCCTGCCACCTTACGAACTGCTATTGAAAATTGAAACGCCTATCGTGCTTTTAAGAAATGTAAGCAATGGCACAATGCTACTAATAAAAAATAACTTAACTGTAGCGACTATTCTTATCGGACCAGGAGCTGGCCAATTGGCGCAGATCACGAGAATTCCAATGATTTCTACGGGCCTGCCTATATACATAATTCATGCAACTCCAGTTTCCCATAAAACATAATATGCCCTGTTTACTATTAACAAGTCCCAGTGACAAACATTCTCTTTGGTTAGCATTTACCTAAGAAAAGAATATTTTATCCATGGGCAGTTATAATGGGTGGTTTATCAGGAATTAGATCACCCGCAAATCAGATTATTTTGTTACCGGAAAATGAAACAACCTAAAAAATTCTAAACAGAGCATTGTTAATTTAAATACCTATTTAATTTCATTAGGTGCCTACCAGACTTAAATTTTATGAATTTCTTTCACCTATAGAAAGCTACAATATTGAGCAATACTTATGGGTTGTATTTTCGAAATCCACGCGGACGAAGTCGCGGGCGAAGTGCTAGTTTCTAAAATAAAAGGTATTCTTTAATAACAGGAAATTCAGTAACAGTACATTGTTAAATCATCAAACGTGGTTAAGCTCCACTTGACTGGCTTTGTTTACTTACATGCTCCAAGAGGTTTCTATCAAAAATCAACAAATATTCTTGAATGTTTTAACAAAACCTTTTTGAACATCTTTATTTATAGCTATATAACATATTATATTTTTTTTTTTCAAATATACTTTATTAGGTTAAACTAACTATATACATTGATAATTAAAAACTATTAAACTAAAATAGATAAACTAACAACAAACTATAAAAGGGCATCGAAAAACTCCTCCTCAACGCTGTCAGATGGTAATGTGCCCAAGAGACTGGCGGCGTTGCCACGCTATATAACTAGATACTACTTAACTTCGATGCACATTACCGGATATTTATGCGAAATTATTGGGGGAAAATTAGTTTTAGCAATTTATAACGCCTTCAGATTTATTGTGAGCAAAGTATTTCCGTATGTAATTGCTATTTGTAGATCTGTGTTTATCTTTTCCTAACTGTTAGTCTGCGTACCATGCATGTACATTTATTATTAATGATCTCTAGGATGCAATGCATTATTTGTTTGAAATAATACTTATAATGTTGATAAGCTATCATACAGTATGCAATTTTTTGTTGTTGATTTATTTTATGACTTATTCATTTCCTATTTTGATACAAGTTTAATAATGAGGATAATTGGAGATTTTGTTCGATTCTGTGTCGACATTGTATGGTAAATCAGTACGAGGTTAACATTGTAATCATGGATACTCCTTGTTTGTTTATAAAATCAAGAAAAGGCAAAGACCAGTTGTTTTTGGATAATTTTCTATACAGTTTGAATAAAAGGTCTGAAGACATTTTTTATTGGAGTTGTGTAAGAAAAGGATCTTCGAAGTGTGCTGCAGCGGTCAAAACAAAAAATATTGGTGAGCATCACTATGTATGTACAATATAAAAATTGCATAGAGCATATGCACGAACCCGACCATGACAAGCTGAGCATGACAAGCAGCTGATAGTTTCGATTCTCCGGGACAAATAATTCAAAAAGTAATCCAAGAAGTACCTAAAAAAGTTGCCCCCTATATGCCCACTAAAAAGGCGATGCGAATGATAATACACCGCGAAAGAGTCGGAACTGAGCCAGCATTACCAAGATCGTTAAACTCGTTTACCGTTCCTCATCAGTATACTGTAGTTGGTCCTGAACAATTTTTGATTGGACATTATATAGGCAACGATAAAGAAAATAAATCGATTCTTGTTTTTAGCACTGGACGTAATTTACGTTTACTAAACAATTCAAAATTTTGGATCGTTGATGGCACTTTCAAATGCTGCCCTAATCCCTAATGCCCTAATGTTTTGTCAAATTTTTACTCAGCATGGGATGGTCGGGTCTGAGTATGGTGCTCAAAAAATTGTACCGCTTGCGTATGGGTTGCTGTCAAACAAAACAGAAAACTCGTATTTTATATTTTTTGAAATAATAAAAGTTTATTGCAAAAATGTATTTAACATAGATCTAAATCCCGAAATAATCATTTCTGATTTCGAACTCGCTATTATAAATGCCAGTCTGAGGCGAATTCGCTCACAAAATGAAGATATTCCATCGGCCTTTGAGCTTATTCGGCGAGAAGTGATACCGAATGAGTCGAAACCAGTGGCAGACTGGTTTAGTAAGTACTACGTAAAGGGAACATATATCAGTAAGAGATCATCGTCTTCTCCAAATAAACCAAAATTTACTTTAAAGAAGAAACCACCCCTATTCCCACCTAGTTTATGGTCTGTTTGGGACTGCTTTGTCACGGGTATACCCATCACTCAAAATGCAGTAGAAAGCTGGAATAACCGTTGGAATAGTTTACTTAACAGAAGGAAAATAAATAATTTTTTTTTTTTTTCATTGTGTTTGTAATTTTATTAGGTTAAACTAACTATATACATTGATAAATAAAAACTATTAAACTAAAATAGATAAACTATTAAATTACAATAGATAAACTAACAACAAACTATAAAAGGGCATCGAAAAACTCCTCCTCAACGCTGTCAGATGGTAATGTGCCCAAGAGACTGGCGGCGTTGCCACAAAATAAATATATACAAAACAATGAGAGAACTTGTAAATGAGCAGAAAAATACAGAGTATGAAATAGAGAGGTTAGCTGGTCTGATGGAAAAAAAAGGAAAAACCAAAACGCCGTACAACAAAAAAACTCCAAAAGCATATTAATAAGAAAGGTGATATGGATATGTTAACATATTTAGATGGTCTTGCATATATATGCTACATAAAGAAATAAAACAAAATTTCCCCGACGAATTCTTTGATTATTTTATATTTTTGTATCAATCAATAACATAATTATTAAAACTTTGTTTATATTTTGTTAATATTTTTGTTATATCTAACTGTGTATTTATGTCGAGTTGATTAAATATACTCAAAAAAAAAAACTCAAAAGCATTTATTTCAATTAGACCATTACAGGCACTTTTGAATGTCATACTTATAATGTGATTAATTATACATAATTATATTATGATTGTCTATTATATACTGTACAAACCATTATGTAATATGATATAATGTATATTATTTTGTTCACTATGCGTTTTGGTCCATTCAGAATATATTAATTAATTATGTTTTATTAGTTTTTCGCGGTAATGTGCATTGAAGTTAAGTAGTATCGCAGTGAAAATCTTTCGCGGTAATGTGCATCGAAGTCAAGTAGTATCGCAGTGAAAATCTTTCGCGGTAATGTGCATCGAAGTCAAGTAGTATCGCGGTGAAGATCTATCGCGGTAACGTGCATCGAAGTGTAGTGGCTTCGCAGAGACAATCTTTCGCCGTTTTTTTTTTTTTTTTTTATATGACCACTCGCAGTTCAGCCTAGAGAGGCTGTCGACTGCTTAACCGGACAACTGTGGTGGCCAAAAATTACTTTAAGGCCCCCAGCCAGGGCTTACAAACTAAGGATTTCAATTAAATGACCGATCACTGAGGGCACCCCCTGTGGGGTTCGGACCTAGGCTCAGTGCGTCATTGAGGGGAGGGCAGCAAGGGTTGGCTGGGTCTATATTATTTAAAGGGGAATTTAAAGCTACTTGCTCAGCGTCGCGGGCTGGCTTGTCGAGCAAGGGACGGACGTTAACAGAGGGTCGCGGTGGGCCTCGACGGCGAGGCCGGGTACGGAATCGCGGTTTGTATTTGTTTTTACGTAATGTGCTGGTTTCCCTACTGGCTTCCTGAAGGAGAGTGATAGGGTCGTCAGGTTCGTCAAGTGTCTGTCTAGGTCGTCTGATTCTAGAGATCTGAGAGGGGACGTATCGGGCGGCCGATGAGATGAGGGGGTTGGGGTGCTTCTCGGCCGAGTCCATGTAGCGCTTGGTGAGGCGCTTCATGCACTGCTTGATGGTGGGGATTTTGAAGTCTAGGTGGAGGCGTTCGTTCCTAACAAACCAAGGAGCACCCGAGGCGTTGCGGAGAAATCGGTTCTGGAGAGTCTGCATCCTATGGATAAGGTGGAGTTTGGCGTGTGCGAACACGGGACAAGCGTAAGTCATGATTGGCCGAATGCACGCTGTGAAAATACGCAACTTGCACTTGAGTGACAACTTGCTGCGCGCATTCAGCACGGAGTGGAGCCTACCGAGAGCGAAAGCGGCCCGCGAACGGACCGTCTTTATGTGCTCACTGAAGGAGAGACGTCGGTCGAGGGTGACTCCCAGATATTTAGCTCGCTTCTCCCAAGGGATCGGCTTGCCAAACATGGTGATCGGTCTGGGGGTGTCCGGGAAAGATTGACGCGGGCTCGAGAAAAGAACAGCCAGGCTCTTTTCTGGGTTGACCTCGATCCTCCATTTCCGGAACCAAGCGCCGAGGGCGTTTGCGGATTTTTGGAGAATGCGAGTGATGTTGTTGGGGCTCCTACCCGAGTAGTAAATGGCCGTGTCGTCAGCGAAAAGAGCTAACTCGGCCAGACCGCTCGTGGGGATGTCGCTGGTATAAAGCGTGAAGGCGAGTGGTGAAATAACTGAGCCTTGAGGGACTCCGGCACGAATCGGACGGCGAGAGGAAAGCGCACCTTCAATGCGGTACTGGAAGGAGCGGTTTGACAAGAAATCTCGTAAGATGAGCACGAGTCTATCTGGCACACCGAGCTGATATAGCTTGTATATCAGCCCGTTGTGCCAGACCTTGTCAAAAGCTTTCGCAATGTCGAAGAACAGAGCACCAGTCATCATGCCTCGCTGGTAGCGGGCGCTGATATGTTCGACTATGCGATGCACCTGTTGGACACAATAGTGTTTAGCTCTAAAGCCAAACTGCTCTTTCGGAATTAGACTCTTTGCCTCGGCGTAATCTTTGAGTCGCTTATAAATAAGCCTCTCGTAGATTTTACCGAGGACATTGAGTAGACTAATGGGACGGTAACTACTGGGGGAAGACTTTGGCTTGCCCGGTTTGGGGATACCGATTACTGTGGCTTGTTTCCACTATTGTGGGAACATGTTATTAGCCAGAGCGCTATTGAAGATGGCGGTTAATAGCACTATGAACGCGGGAGGGAAGAGTTTGCACACTTTATTGGTGATTCCGTCGGAGCCAGGGGCCTTCCGATGTTTGAGTCCCTTGATAATCCCGTCCACCTCGTCTGGAGTGATGGGGGGGAGGGGATTATCCGGGTCCTCTACGGGGGGCAGTGAAACCCGGCGTTCGACTTCAGCATCCACCTCAGCGAGGTGAGCTATGTCTACTGGCTGGGTGCTGGGGGAGCATTGTGACTCTAAACTGTCGGCCAGGCATTCGGCTTTGTCATCGTCGTCGAATGCGACGCTGTTGTCCGGGCGGATGAGGGGAGGCATGGAGGTGATCCCAGGGGAGCGTAATCTCCTCTGAAGATCCCAGAAGGCTTTGTGGGTGGGTTCTAGCTCATCAAGCATCTTGTCCCATTGCTCATCACGCAGCTCTTTAACGCGATTGCCTACTTTACGTTGTAGGTAACGCATAAAAGCTTTGTTGCTGGCGCAAGGGAAAGATATGTAAGCACGGATAGCCGCGTTCTTCTCGGTCACGAGATCACGCACATCGTCAGGAAGCTTCCAGCGGTCTTCCGCTGGGGCTTCCTTTGAACAATGGTTCAGGACGGATTGCACATGTTCTGTGAGCAAGCTGATCGCGGCTTCCGTGTCAGCTACAGTCTCGATGGTATTCGGTATTCTATCCAAATGCGGGGATTCGGTGGATTTCAGCAATTCGCTTACTTTCGCCCAATCCGTGATCAATTTGGGAGCGGGGGGTTGCGAGGGGTCAGAGGGACCGGTACCGGGGACTAGTTCCAGGATGACTGGTCTGTGGTCAGAGTTGAGTTCGTCGATCGCTTCTATAGAATGTAATCGTAAGTTTACATTCTTTAGAAGCGCGACGTCTAGCACATCAGGGCGCTGATTAGGGTCGTGGGGAAAGTGAGTGGGATGCATCGGTGCGACGACATCAAAATTGAGGGAGCTACATAGGTCAAACAGTACCCTGCCTCTTGAGTTTGTCATGTGACAGTTCCAAGAGGGGTGTTTAGCGTTAAGATCCCCCGCCACGAGGACGGAGTCACTTAAGCTGAGTAAAATGGAGAGGTCGTTTCCTAAGGTGGCGTTGGAATCGCCGGGGTCGGTAGGGGGGAGATATGCGGAAACTATCGTGATGGGCTGATGGCCCGTTAAGCCTAGCCGACAAACGGAAACTTCTAGGTTTCTGAGGGACGGGGGGTCCATAGGGATGCAGTATAGGGCAGATCTATAATAAATAAGAGTACCTCCCTTGTGGCATCGCGTCCTATCATTGCGAACTATCCGGTAGTTGGCAATGTTAGGATCGCGATTATGTGGCTTCAAGAAGGTCTCTTGGACTAAGAGAATATCTAGGTGATGGTCGCGGAGGAAGGTGGCGATCTCATCACGTTGGCCATTTAGACCATCGGCGTTGAAGGTTCCTACTCTCAAGGATTTCGGTTTTAACCTACATGGGGGGGCTCTATCCATGGTGTTGGAAGTGGGGGAGGTTTAGGAGGGCCTGTGCGACGTCTGCGTATGCGTCGACGACTAGGGCAATTTGCATCAAATCGCCACCGGTGGCGATTAGATCGTTCGACAACGCTCTGCCCCTGGGGGAGTAAAATACTCCGAAGGTGCTAGAGATGACTCTGGCGGGGTCATAAATATTTATGACCGGCTGCTGTGGGATATGGGGGCCGGTTGCTACGGGCTGCGGGGGGGCCTAGTGTACGAGGGATTGTGGCGTCTTGGCCACTTGGGGTTGGTGCTGGGGAAGCGGCACTGAGGGAGCTTGGGGGGGAAGAGGTGCTGAAAGCGCGGCCGCTTTGGGGGTTGGCCTATTTAGCCTGGGATCCGTGGGGGGGGAAATAGGTCTAACCATCAGAGGGGGGATGGATGGGGCGGTCTCCTGAGATCGCGAGGGTTTGGCACCTAAGGCCGGGAAATGGGCCTGGTGGTCGAGCGCATTCCAGGGACTGGGGCGCTGCGGACTGAGAGACGTGGGGAGCTTTTCAGAGAGGGTTGGGCACTCTCTCAGCGGTCTCTCGGCGTTCCTTTTGGCCAGCTTGGGGGCCGAGGATTTGGGGGCTTTAGGGCACCCGCGGTAGTTTGCGGGGTGTCCGGCCTCGCCGCACAGCACGCAGCTGGGAGGCTCCGTGCATAGAGTGCGGTCTTTGGGGCGAGGGCAATCCGTGGTGCCGTGGTCGCCTAGACACTTTACGCATCTGGGCTTCCCGAAGCAGTTCTTCTGGGCATGCCCGTACAACTGGCAACGGTGGCATTGTGAGACGCTGCCGCTCACGTGGGGTTTTTCGATGCGGATGCCAGATAGGCCGCAGATCCTCTTGACACCGAAAACGGGATGGTGACCTTCCCTGTGGTCACAGTCGTTGGCCGTGGGGACCGTGACTTTAATGCCTAGCTGGACAGCTCGGGCATTGGTATAGTTGATGCGTGCCTCGTTGCACGCTGTGGAGATATCGGTCCACTTTCCCTTGTCATGGATGAACAAGGGAGGTGGGTGAAGTTTCTTGGGCAGGGGAGCCTGTTCGCCGTTAGCCGGGGTGGCTGGGCGAGGGGACGGTTGCGAGGGGTCAGCCGGGGTGGCTAAGTCCATAGGACTTGAAAGGATCTTTCGCCATAACGTGCATCGCAATTTTGTAGCATCGTATTAGCATTTATCGATATTCTTTTCTTTACGTGTGTTAAATTTTATGGTTTTTAAACAGAAAAAATCCAATGTCGATTTTCTAGGGTGACATATCGATTCACTGAATCGATTCAGTGCTACATTATAAAAAATCGTTTTTTTTGGACCCGAGAAATCGATTCTTCGATTAATCGATCTCATCCCTACTCAAATCTGTGTACTATGTAATAAAATACGCCAATTAAATCAGGCCCAGTCAACTTCTTAGTAGCAGTAGCAGTGTGATACCGTGGGATGCGGATGACCTTGGGGGGTTTGAATAGAGCGAGATGGAATAATATCCACTGATCCACTCTCGCACATTTTTTTGTGTTGCCATAAAAGCAATATTAGTTATAGCGGAAGACGTTTCCGAACGATCCCGTTTCCCTGGACGTAAGAGGTCCAATAGAGGCAAAGCGCCCGATAGATATTCGCCAACGCGCTAGCATGTTTGCTCGCGCGCCTCGCGCCAACCAATCGCGGATTAGTCGTCGCGTTACTACCCGGCCGCTGATTGGCCTTAGTAGTTTTTCTGTTGTTAGAATTGGGTAGTACAGAACTAGATATGGCGGACGTTTAACTTGTGTAGTGTACAGTGAAGTACCTTTTGAAATTTTATTAAAGTTTATGCCGATAACAAAGCCCTTTTAATTGAGAACTGACCCACCCCGATTACATCTTGGCGCCCAACGTGTGTTTTGTGAATTAAAACAAGGGGTCGGAGTTTTTGTTGTGCGGATCAAACTTTTCGTTCGTTGCAAGTTCATTTAAGTCGAAAAACTTTGGTGATACGGTGAAAAAAGACCGACAAGTGCATAAAACTGTGTATAGACAGTAACTTTGCCTGTGTTTTGTGTCTACGTGTGGATTATTGCTGGTTGGTACAACCACGAGTCGTGTAGTGTCGTTTTTACGAAAAGTATGTACTTATCGGTTTGCAAAATGCCGCGAAGACGCAAGTCGCTGCCCGCCGACGCCGAAGACCCACTCCTTTCTATGGTTATCCGGCTCGAAGGACCATAGAAAGGAGTGGGTTGATATCCTCCAGGTGTTGTGAGGAAAACACGTTGTGACTTATCGTAGTGGACTGTATTGCAAGATTTAACTAGAGACTAAGAAATTCGAAAAGAGAAAGATATAGGAAAAGTTGTCAATCGCTCGGTGGACGATGACGCAGTGCTGTGCCGGCCGGTGCGCGCTCGCAGCTCGAGCACCCCCTCCGCGACCTCAGCTACCCGCCCGCAGTCGCCCGGCGGCGCCGGCGCGGCGTGATATTCTCGACACTCGATTCACGAGGAATCAGAACCAGAACAGTCAAGCAACATAACAATGCCACAAGACGTCCTTTCCAAGCTGATAACATCGATTCAACAATCGCAAGCAGAATTTTGTCAACAACTCTTACGCGAAGTCCGTTCGTCGACGCCATTACTCGCTCGGTAGATGCAAGTACATCCGCCGCTACCGCCAACGCCGCCGCGGCTATCATGAAGTCTACAGCCAACTTCTCGAAATGTTAATCTAAATTTAGCGGAAATCCAGAAGAATCCGTGGATAATTTTATAGATGCCATAGAGGTTTACAAGTCATGCCTCAACATAAGCGACGAGAACGCTCTTTTAGGTATGTCCATGCTGCTCACTTCATCGGCGGGAACATGGTGGCAGGGTATCAAGGGCTCAACGAAGACATGGGATGAAGCTATAACTAGACTGCGGAATGCGTATGGCGAACGCCGCCCGCCTTTTCGTAATTACGTTGAGTTATACTCACTCGTACAAGGTACCGAAAACACGGATTTGTTTATAGCAAAAGTTCGTGCCTTTTTTTTTTTTTTTTACGGATGGGAAATCATCAAATGACTTCTCCCGCTCTGGGCAGAGCGGAAGGGAGTGTCAGACTTGTACTGACTAAAACCCATCCATGTTCCTTCCTTGCCCTTTGTGTTCCAGGGCCGCGGTATCTCTTTCGAACAGCCCGCAGCAAAGTTCGAAAAGTTCGTGCCTTGTTTGCAAAACTTCCACAAGAAGACTTGTGTGAACGCGTCGAGTTATATATGACATATGGATTGTTAGATCGTCGCATCAGGAAGCGTATCGACAGAGCTACGGTTTCGACATTCGACGAGTTGCTGAAAAAGGCACGCGCCGTAGAAGACTCGTTAAAAGAGTCACAAAACGATCGTCGAGGTCATAAGCCGTCGTCTCATATCGAAGATGGATCACGCGCCACCACTGCTACAAGCGCCTAACCCGCCGCCGCAGCCGCGAGGTAGCGCGATGGTTGCCGGTACTACAGGTGCGCCCGCGCCTTCCAGCGTCGAGCGATGCGTGTCGTCGAGCCAAGTTCGAGGTAACCCCGCGGCTGTGGAAGTCTGTCACTAAGTCTAGTTCTCACACTAATTGTTCCAAATCGTAATATAAATATGCTATGGATACCGACTCTGTTAATAGTGTTCCTTATAGTTACGGTTAATATTTCTATAAAGTTTGTTGTTTAGGCTGTAATTCACAGTGCAATAGTTTTAACGATAATTTTTATTTAGGTAAGTCGTCTTGTTTTGATAACAATGTTAGTGTTACGTCTACGACTTGTAATAATAATTTTATAAATAATTTTTGTGTTAACAATCGTTATTGTTCAGTAAATAAGGAAAATTGTGTTTGTTTTCGTACTAAAACTAAAACGTGTGTTTGTAAACTTCGGAATGTGTACTTCTTGCGAGGGGGAGTTCGCGTCACCGTTGCAGTCTAATGATAATGCGTCACGGTCCGTAATGTGCAATGGTTGTCAATCGTATTCTAGTAATTCCGTCGGCTCACAATCTTACGCTCGCGATTGTATGCCTATTTCCAGATCTGATGATTATAAACCATTTGATAACAATACCAGCGACTCTCAACATTTTTCTGAGATCGCAAGTGGTCGTCAACCTTTTTCTGAGAACGCGACGTCAGAGGTTCTCAACATTTTTGTTCCCAGAATAATAATATTCAACAGCTGTACGGAATTACTAGTGGTGCACAACCTTTTAACGGTAATCATAACATTCGGTAATCTTAACATCTTTTCTAAGGCCCGTGCTAAAGATTAGTATTTTAGGTGAGAATGGTACCGCGTTACTAGATTCGGCAGCTAAAAGCTGTGTGGCTGGTCATACGCTATACGCTCTCCTAAAGGCCAAAGGTCATGCTATGTCCTATAGCGTGGAAAATGTAAAGCTTGCAGATGGTGTACTTAGGTTAATGAATGTACTTACTACCTAAGTGAATGTTACTCTTGAAGGTAGAACCAGGCTCGTTAGTTTTTTAATTATTCCGGATGCGGACAGTAATGAATCACTTTTAGGTATAGATTTTTTGATAAATTTTGGTATCTGTGTTGATTTTAATAGTTCTAAGTGGTACTTCGCTGACAGTGCTGAGCAGTTCGATTTCCCATTTGAAAAAGCCGCACACCAGGTCAAGAGTGTGCCTATCAGTAGTTTGCTTAGGGACGAGGAAGCTTCAAAGCTTAGCAACGAGCAGCGTGAGGTTCTGACCCAGTTCCTTTCTGAAAATAAGGATGTGTTTGAGTTACGGTGCGAACCAACTACTTTTGCGGAGCATGTCATTGACACTGGTGACCACGCTCCAGTTGCAGTCCCTCTATATCGGCTGACTCCTACTAAAAAAGAGATCATGCAGTCATGAATCGAAAAGATGTTAGCTGATGATATTATAGAGGAGTGCGAATCGGCATGGGGATCACCTGCATTGTTAGTGCCTAAAAAGAACGGTCAAGTTCGGTTTTGCGTAGATTATAGAAAACTTAACGCCATAACTAAAACCGATGTGTACCCGATGCCGCTTATAGACGAGCTGGTGCATTCTACTAAGCGAAATTGCATCATGAGTACGTTAGATATGCGTAGTGGATTTTGGAATGTTTCGGTAAGGGAATGCGATCGAAATAAAACGGCCTTTTTGACGCCTTTTAGTACATATCGTTTCAAAAGGATGCCGTTTAGGCTCAAAAACGCTCCGTCAACATTCCAACGACTCATAGACAGGTTGCGCTCTGGCGCGTCACTTCAGAATGTGACCCTGTTATGCTATCAGGATGACCTGCTCGTAATATCGGAAAGATTCGATCAGCATATCGCTGATCTACGTGCAGTGTTTGAAAGGCTGCGTATGTTCAATCTCCGCGCCAATCGCGAAAAGTGTGTTTTCGCGAGCGAAGAAGTGAAATACTTGGGTCATGTCATTACTCAGGATGGATTTTCACCTGATCATGACAAAGTTCGTGCAGTGGCGGACATGAAGGCACCAAGTACTGTACGCCACCTCAGAACGTTTCTTCAAACGTGTTCGTAGTTCAGAAAGTTCATTTTGAACTTTTCAGAAGTCGCTGAACCTTTAACTCGTCATTTGAAGAAAAATCAGGCTTGGGTATGGGGCGCTGAGCTAAAATCAGGCGCTAATAAAGCGTTTAAAGTCTGCGCCCGTACTCATCCAAGCTGATTACAGTAAACCGTTTATCTTGCATACGGACGCAAGTAATTACGCTCTTGGTGCAGTGTTGTTGCTGTTGTTGGTAGAGGTTGATCTTTGATCTAAATACGTACGTGGTGGAATAGTGGTAAGGCGACAGGTGTTTGGGCAGCAGCAATAACAAACAAACTTGACGTTGTAGTTGTTTATTATACTCAGAATAGACACAGCACTACAGCACCATCGTCATGGGTTATATAGGAATCACAAATCACATTTACTTAGTTAACAAAGTATTGTCTAGTCAGTCCGCCATTAAGGTTGCGAGCAGAAAGGGGAGAGAGAGGTTCCAAACGAGTAACCACGGACAATAAGATACTATTGTCTAAGACATAGAATAAAGGCATATACATACAATATTTCCTATAGCTGCAAGGTGAGGGGAAAGACGAAAGGCCGATCGAATACGCGAGCCGCCTTTTAAACCCCGCTGAGCGTAATTATTCTACTACAGAGAGGGAAGCTCCCGCAGTAGTTTTTAACAAATTATTGTAGGTAGTGACCACCAACCTCTAAAATGGTAGGTTAGTTCGGTGGGCACTGAAGTTACAAGAGTTTAATATTCAGTATGAATACACTCCAGGTAGAGCCAATGTTGTGGCCGACACGCTGTGTCGTCCTACTTGTGAAGAAAGTAGCAAAGATCAGTGTGGCATTTGTTCAGTAGTTATTGACTTACCGACGAGAAGTCCTGCCGATTTGCGACCTGCTCAGTTAGACGACCCGGAACTAGAAAAGATAATGACTGGTCTTGAAAGTAATGACACAGTTGAAGAAAAACGCTGGTCTGAGCGCGGTTACTTTATGCAGCAAGGAGTCCTATATCGTTATAACCCTGACGTCGACGTCGAGGAAGCTCAGCTCGTTCTTCCGGCGAGTTTACGTCTGGATGTTTCGAGGGAATGTCACGATACTCCTATTGCTGGGCATCAAGTTATTGATAGGACCTTACATAAGCTTTCACAGCGATTTTTCTTCCCCGGAATGAGACGGTTTGTCGCAGACTTTATTAAGTTTTGTGCGACGTGCTAGCGGTACAAGTCTTCGAACTTGAAGCCTTCAGGCCTTTTACAGACCCCAGTATTGAATCAAAGGGGAGAGGTCTTGGCGATTGACTTGTTTGGCCCGCTCCCTCCTGGAGAGAAGGGGGAGAAGTACATTTTGTTAGTTGAGGACACAGCTACTCGGTGGTTCGAGCTTTTTGCTCTGATCGACGCCACCTCGGAGGTCTGTGCTCGGACACTAATCGAGGAGTATTTCCTTAGGTACAGCTTTCCGCGTCGCGTTATCTCGGATAATGGGGTACAGTTTGTCTCTGCGGTTATGCAACAATGTATGTACATTTTAGGAATTGAACAGGACTTGTTACCTTTATATCATCCGGAGGCAAACCCGGCCGAAGGGAAAAACAGAGACCTAAAGGTGCAGCTGGCTCAGTTGGTCGACACCGAGCATTCTTCATGGCCTGACCACTTACCGTCAGTTCGTTTCGCTATGAACTCAGCCTTGTGTCAGACAACAGGTGTTTCACCAGCTTTTCTCACCTTAGCTAGAGTTCTTCGTTCACCAGTTGATGTTCGTTATGATATTAGGGCCGTCTTGAAAAAGGATAATTTTGTTCCTCAGATAACGCCCTACCTAAAGAGATTTTTAAACTCTTTAGTTTCGATTAGGGTTTGGGTAGAGAAAAAACAGGATAGACGTAAAGATTACGCCGATAAGGGTCGAAAACCCTTAGATTTTGATGTCGCTGATCAAGTTTTGGTAAAGTCGCACGTATTCAGTAAAGCTGCTAAAGTATTGTCGGCTAAATTTGTACCAAAAAGGGATGGTCCCTATGAGGTTGTTAAGAAAGCCAGTCCTACGACTTACCTAGTATCTAAAATTAATTCTCCGGACGAGGTCTTAGGCAGGTTCCATGCGTCCCAACTTACGCGGTTTGTCAATAGGGACGACACGCTGCCTCTTCCTATAATGCCAAAACGTAATCGAGGCCGGCCTCGTCATGTCAAGCCTGTTTCTGCCGATCATGAGCGGGTTCCTGAGCGAGGACGCTTTCACGAACCCGAGAGGGAGTGTATAGCGGAAGACGTTTCCGAACGATCCCGTTTCCCTGGACGTAAGAGGTCCAATAGAGGTAAAGCGCCCGATAGATATTCGCCAACGCGCTAGCATGTTTGCTCGCGCGCCTCGCGCCAAATAATCGCGGATTAGTCGTCGCGATACTACCCGGCCGCTGATTGGCCTTAGTAGTTTTAGTAGTTTTTCTGTTGGTAGAATTGGGTAGTACAGAACTAGATATGGCGGACGTTTAACTTGTGTAGTGTACAGTGAAGTACCTTTTGAAGTTTTATTAAAGTTTATGCCGATAACAAAGCCCTTTTCATTGAGAACTGACCCACCCCGACTACATATTTTAAAATACTCTTCAATTTAATATTTTTTATTGACTTCTTATAATACTGAAGTAAATAAAAATATATGTTTATACTTAATATTTATTAGGTCATTTAATTAAATTTGAAAGTTGTTACCCTAGATTAGAACAAATAAATACATTAATAATCTTTCTAAAATACTAAAGGAGTCTAGTGATTTATTGTTCTGGTAACACCACAAGATAAATGTCTGCCGGTGTGATCGGTTGTTTTTCTTGTATGTTTATTTTGTAATAAACTGTTACAGTGTATCAGCTACGCACTTATACACAATAATACTCAAGGACTACATTTGAATTTTCCGCGTAGTTTTTTTGGTCAAGTTTTATATGGGCTGACACTAAATGTCGTTATAAACCGAGGCCCATATTTTTTGTTCGGAGTTAACATTCCTCTCGCTAGAGTATATAATTATGTTCTGTGAATTAAATACAATACAGCACGGCGTAGCGATGTAGCCCCGCTATACGGGGCTCCTGTTTCTGTTTACAGGGTTTAAAGTAACCTAACCGCTTCGCTCGCTCTTGTATCCTGATCCTAAACTTTCTTGTGAACAATCTGTCTTGGGTTAAGCTTAACTTCAATTAGGGATGTGGGAAGTGAAAAAAAAATCGATATATCGATATTTATTAAAATATCAATATCGACGTCGATATATCGAGGAAAAAATATCGATATATCGCCAAATTTTCAGAAGAATTTGCGTTTTTTAAATAATAGTGTATTTAGCTCAATATTATCAATAGTAATTTTTATACAAAATGTATATTATTTTAATGTACAAAAATATCAATAAAAATGAAGGAAGAAAGATGGCGGAAAATAGCATACATTTTTATGTATGTACGTACAGACGCCAGCACATGAAGCTACTACAATCTGTCAGATTTCTTTAATAGATTTTTGAATTAATTGCTGAAGTTTTAGGTTCAAGGTTAATTGGGAAAATTTGACATTTTCGGGTAGCTTGACCTGCTGGCGTCTGTACCTACACATATGAGATACAATTAATGATCACGAATAGTAATGCAAAGACCATCATTGATTTTTAAACTATTAAAAGTAAAAATTTCAATCGCCAGATGTCATGATTTGACCCAATTGGTCAGTTCCTAAAACGTTTATTTTTTCCCGTAAGTTCCTATCCTTTACATTTTTGGATTTTAGTAACTTTAGTTACATACATAAAAAAAATATATCGTTTTTGATACAATTTTCGATATCGGATATTTTGTATCGATGTATCGATATATTGCTTCAAAATATATCGGCTAAAAATATCGATATATTGGATTAAAAATATCGATACATCGATATATCGATACTTTTTCAACAAGCCTAACTTCAATATAGTCAACACTCCTTTTTATTTATATTATAGTACTCTGTGGTCTACACTTTGGCCGGGTTGATGTGTTTTTCAATTTCAAAATTTTCAAACATTAAGCCTCGAACTTGCCGGCATAAATGTCATATTTTGTTGATCTAGATAGTTGCATGTGTTGTGGTTGTTTTGAAATCGTCTCCGAAACTTGAACGAATTATCTAGAGAAGTACCTACTTACAAACACAGAAAAAGGTAACTATGTGTATTAAATTAGAAATCATGTTTTGTCAGTTTCGTGTAACGAAAGAGTATGGCTATGGATTGGTGAACTGAACACTTGAACAGTTACACCGTTTACGAAAGCAGTACATTACCTTAAGTGTTTTGGCAGTTTAGTACCTAATTATTAGTGCTAAGTACCTTTCAACTTTAACCTTGTAAAACCTACCTACCTCTGATGTGCATTTAATATTGTGTTGTTAATATGGTTCTAATTCTAGAGGTTAGTATTCTATTTTTGTGTAATCTATATTTTTGTATTCTAAACTACTGACTGACTGAAATTACTGACTCCAAAACCAAAAGGTGGGTCAGTGGGTCGTCTTAGGGCCGGAGTGTTATGAACTTATGATTTTTATATAAGTCTTTGTATGTAATGTTGTAAATTTTTTATGTTCCACCATATCATGTAAACAACTAAACCAATTTTGATGAATGAGGTATCCATCAATTCATTATTACCCCCTGGGTGTCATAGACTACACTTAATGCAAACTCAATATAACAGATTTAAAACTGAGATAAAACAAGAAGAAGAGTAAATTTATTAACCCATTGTTACAAATATTTTTTCTTAACCTAACTTGACGCTATGAATAATAGTAACAAAAAAATAAAATAATAATAACATGTTTAGAAAACAGAGGCCCCCAAACTAGGCTGCGCTTGTATCATGGGGCCAGAGTTGCGTTTACTTAAAATAAAAACACATAATTTGTTGGTGTGATAGTTAATACGAATTACCTTTTTTACAAAAAACAAAATGATATTACAAAATTAACATTATAATAATTTCAGTAGCGCCATCCGGATGGAATTTGGTGAGGACAAAATGTGCAGTTATACATGTAAAGCGAGTGGAGATTATGGAATCCGTGGGAACTCAACTCTCGGGTTCCATACACCTTAGATCCCTCTCCTCAACAGAAACTTACAAGTATTCGGGTATGTCGGAAGCATTAGGCATCAACACTACCGACATGAAACAATCGTTGAAGGAGCGCTTCTTTGGCTGCCTGAAAAAAGTATTTAATAGTCTTTTATCAGGCGAAAATAAGGTGCACACCTTCAACAGTTGGGTCATGCCGGTTTTGATGTATTCTTTCGACATACTCAAATGGACTCAGACGGAACTTGATGCCTTGGATAGGAGGGTCCGCGTACTGCGGACCGCAAATCGGATGCATCACCCACGGTCGTCTTTGATGAGACTGTATATCCCACGGAAATGCGGGGGTCGTGGCTTCTTAAATGCTAAGACCCTGCACAACCGTGAGGTTTGCACTCTCAGGGAATACTTCCTAGGAGCCGACGTGGGTATGCACCGAGAAGTGGTCTCAGTGGACAAGGGCCACACCCCGCTCTCGCTGGCTAACGAGAGCTGGCGCAAACCTAGAGTGTTAGACACTAATGACCGCAAGGAGATATGGCAGGGCAAGGAGCTTCACGGACGCTTTTACCCGGCCCTACATGGGCCCGATGTAGACTTCTTAGCGTCCGTATCTTGGCTGCGCTTCGGTGACCTCTTCGGGGAAACAGAAGGTTTTGTCTGTGCAATAATGAATGAAGTTATGATGACGAATAACTATCGGAAATACATTGTGAAGGATGGCACGGTTGACCTTGACATATGTCGGGCATGCCACCGTCCGGGAGAATCGATCCGACGCATTATTTCTGGGTGTTCTAGTCTAGCTAACGGAGAGTACTTGCATAGACACAACCTCGTTGCCAGGATTATCCACCAGCAACTTGCTTTGAAGTACAACCTTGTGGAATCAGAAGTGCCATACTATAAGTATGCGCCCGACCCAGTTCTTGATAATGGTAATATCACGTTGTATTGGAATCGGTCTATCATCACTGACAGGACTATTGTTGCTAATAAGCCTCACATTGTAGTGATAGATCGATTGGAGCGTCGCGCAATGATTGTTGATATAACAGTCCCTCATGACGAGAACCTCGTGAAAGCAGAGAAAGATAAACAGTTCAAGTATCTAGATCTGGCTCGCGCGGTTGTCGACATGTGGGACGTGAGTACAGCAGTCATTGTGCCGGTAGTCGTGTCGGCCAATGGCTTAATAGCCAAGAGCCTCGACCAACATCTTAGGAGGCTCGCTTGGCAGCTGGATCAAGGGCTTGATTCAGAAAGCAGTACTTCTGGACACGGCACGTATTGTCAGGAGGTTCCTCTCTCAACAGCCCTGACCACCGGTATGCGGCTGTTCCCAATGCTGGTGGGCTACTATTTTTTATATTATTTAATGTTTTTTTACGTTGTTTTATATTGAAATATTTAAAAATGTAACAAATATGTATAAAAATGAATAAAGGGAAAATAATTCTAATGTTTATAATATTGTGTGTGTGTGTGCGTCTGCAGATGTGTGGGTTATTTGTATTTTATACTTTAATTAACTTATCATTTCTTCGGTCTCTTCTTAAGGCAGTTTGGCAAATCATTTTATTATTGATTTCTTGCAAGAAAAGTTGCTCATGTTTTTAAAGTCGCAGTCGCAGCTTTTGAAAGAAAGAAGAAAGAAAGAAAAAGTATTTATTGATTTCACAACAGGACACATGAGATACACTTAAAATTAGGACATAATTATATATATAATTAAATTAGTCCCGTGTGAAACCAAAAGGCCACTATCTCAGCATGGTGCTATAACATTTGAGACAAATGTCACAGCGCTGGTATTCTGACAGGGCCCATTGGTGACGCCACGTTTACGGAAAGAAACAGAAACAAAATAACTAAAATTAAAATAAACTAAAAATAAAAAATAAAACAAAAATAAGCCAATAAAAACAATAAGGGAGTCTTTAGTCTTTTTTTTTTTCGTTTTTTTTCTTTTTTTTTTTGCTGACTATTGTAAATGTGTATATGTAAGTTGAAGGGTTTTGTGAACAAGTAAAGTTGCGGTCAGTGGGTCGTCTTGGGGGCGGATTTTTAGGTGTTGGAGTATTAGCTTGGGCACTATGAGCAGCACAGAAAACCAAAAAAAAGTTTTTTGGGACAGTCATTTTTTCTTTTTTTTCCGAAATCTCAAATTTTTCTGTAGTTTCGGGTTAACCTTGACCAAAAAAACTATTTAGGTTCTGAGAAGCATGGCCCTGCGACGCACCATTTCCGAATAATGGGGCTACGAATTTTATTTTATTTTATACAGAGTGTAAACAGACTCTTCGCGAAGCCGTTAACCAAGCATTATGTACATCAATATAGGTAACTTTACGCAAAAATTATTGCTGGGAAACGACTTTTTTTTTTTGGGGCGTAAAATCACTTATTACGTACGTCACGTAGAACGCAATGTAACGCATTCATAACATTGTGCTGATGGATGGATTGAATAGTACGGAGTCATGAAGGTGTCTTAAGTAAAAAAAATATATTAAAAACAAGTATTTCAAAAAAGGTATGGTCTAGCTCTAGAAAAAGGTATTTTTTTTTTAAGTCTCGATCGGTCGATTTCGCCTTGCGTATTAGTCCAAGATCCCAGGGCCACCAGACGTCACGTATTTTCTGACGGACGAAATGTGGACGATTGAGTAGTGTTAGTATGTACTACAATCGTATGAGGCACCTGCTAGCTTGGTCAAACGGCCAATTTCCAGGTATCCGGTGGTCAAGGTACATAAAAACATTACTTACTTCAAGTAAATTCTCATGGCTGATTTCCATGTATGTTTTAGACAATATAGTTAAAAAAAGTCGTCAATACTCCCAGACACTTTCCGTCGGCCATATTGCTTTGCAGACACTTTAAAGCTCCCAAAATAATTAGTTAACTTATAATTAGTTCTGATATATGTAAGTTAGATGGCGTTGTTTCAAGTTTTTGAAGTGAAAACTTCTATAACGGCGTTTTTTGGGATAAATAATATAAATTGTCATGTTTGTGTACGATCGATAGCGCAATAAATGAATATTGTATTTAACAAAAAACCATCAGAGATATGGATATAATATTTTGGGTCTGGATACGGATATGGATATAGGAATTAAAACGGTTACGGATATGTAATTATTTCGGATAATCCGAAAGTTTCGGATAGTTTCGGTTACGGATATAATAAAAAACTACTTATGAAAGATGTTATGTTATGACAAGAAATAACATACAAAATAGCAAGATACACGTGGCGCGCGAGCGTTGAAACAAAAACCTGACGAAACATGTCGTTTTATTTAGACTCCGCCCTTTTACGAAATTATCCGAAACTTGTGAAACGGATACGGTTACGGAGCTCCATAACATCTCTGGAAACCATTTAGGTTCTGAGAAACATGGCCCTACGACGCACCGTTTCCGAAATATAGAGCGTTTTATCTAAAATAAAATTTGGAGGCCCATAATTTGGAAACGGTGCGTCGTAGGGCCATGCTTCTCAGAACCTAAATGGTTTCTATGGACAAGGATAATAAAGTGCTGCAAGAAAAATGCCCGAAGTCTGTAAAAAATAAGAATCTTCGAAAATTTGGCAGTCCTCTACGCAAGGTGAAATCGACCGACCGAGACAAAATCTTTTCTTTTTTTTTTGCTCAATATTGATCGGGAATTTTTATAACATCTCATTGTTTTCGACTAGAGCAAAAATTTTCCAGAAAAGATTTTCATCGGAGCTACCATTTTGCGTTTTATACAGGTGGATGGGTAATTGGGTGCAGGCCTTGAAATGGGTGATACTAGAGCTCATTTGCAACAAATTTGACCTGATAACTAGGGGTCCTATCTGAGTGGTTTCGCAGTAATCGAACTTTTAAGATTTTTTGGAAATTCTCTCCTCTCGACCAAAAATTGATAATTGTGAGAAATCTACGTCGCTCAGAGCGTTGATATGATACTTTTCAGAGAGCGCATAAACGAATAAATATTTTGAAAACCAATTTATCAAAAAATAACTCAAACCTTCGGTTTAACAGCGTCAAGGTTCATAATACGTAAAAAATTTAAACTATCCTTGCTTTTCAAGGCAGATTACTCAAAATAAATGTATGACACTTAACGTGCAAATTACAGAAACGACTTCCTACTCAATTACCAGCCACTCTGTATAAAATAAAATAAAATTCGGTGGCCCATAATTCGGAAACGGTGCGACGTAGGGCCATACTTTAAGGACCTAAATAGTTTATATGGTCAAGGTTAACCCGAAACTGCAAAAAAAATCTGCTTATTATTATTAGTTTTCAAATTTATATAAATACGACAGAATCAGAATCATTTATTTGTTAAATATAGTTATTAATTTTGGGGGGTCTTATAAATTTTTAAAGTTCTTGCTATGTTTTGTCGTTAATGACATACAAATTGGGATAGGAAAAACCAATCAAAATTACAAAGAAAATGTCAACTGAAATAAAAGATTACTAATATAACATGTGTAGTGGGGTTCTTCGTAAATAATACTCCAGGAAGAAATACTTAAGACCTATATTTAAAATAGCACACGATACACAAGAATGTATACAAAACAAAAGGAAGCGGGTAGCAAGGCAAAAAGTTGCTAAGCCAATATTACACTAAGCAGGGTAGGTAATACAAAAAAGAGTTAAGCTAATAAGCTAGTGCAAGCTAGGCGATGTAGTCGTAGGTCGTAGAAATTCGATTCGTAACGAATCGGACATTTGTTTGTGTTAACAGACAATTTGACGTAATTGCATTATTCACCATCCGTCATTGCATGACTGTGGTTTTAAATTTATACATATTTGAATTTATTTTCACCTAAGTATTAGAATTTATTTATTCTTTCCTCTGCATTTTATTCTTTAAGTACTTTTTTTCGTTTTTTTTTTTGTCATGGGTGTCATTAGAATGGTTTTAGGGTCGCTGATAACGAAAATGCCGTCAAAAGGAAAATCCAAGATGGCGCCGACGAAATTTTTTGGATTTTTCGTCATGGGTGTCATTTTCTTGGTTTTCGGTGTCGCCGATAACGAAAATGAGGTCAAAATAAAAATCCAAGATGGCGCTGACGAAAATTTTCGGTTTTTTTCCTCATGGTGTCATTTTCATGTTTTTTTGGGGCACTGATAACGAAAACGAGATCAAAATAAACAGAAAAAAACGAAAAAAAAAAACAATTCTCATTTTTTTTATTCGGCTTCCCCTTACTAAATTTTCACCCTTCGCCACTAGTTGGTAGACCTAGTACGAATATTTGGATACCGCCAAATCAACATTAAATCATGTACAGAGCGATCTATCATTTTTTAGTGGAAGCTGGGCTAGAAAAAAAGCACATTTGACCTCATTTCGCTCTTGACGAAAAAGGTAATGTTAACTTATCAGTCTATATTTTGTCAAAAAAACTATGGATTAAGTACTGACAAAGTTAAAACAGGCATTTCCGATGGATCACGTCGACTCGTAAAGGAGGAAGCGCCAGGGTAGCCCGCGAAATTCAAATCCCATTGAATGACTATTTCATGAAAAGCCATATTTGTTACGGTCACGGAACATATTTTAACAGACATACTAATCAGGTGTTAAATATCTTTTACCAAATATAGGGTGAAAACAGACTCTTCACGAAGCCGTCAACCAAGCATTATGTACAGACGCCAGCTACTACAATCTGTCAAATTTCTTTACGGGGAATTTTTAACTGCACCTCTATTTAGCAAACAAAATTTCTCCACTAATAACCTACTGCGTAAAACAAAAATACTGATTTGCACACAAATTATTCAATATTACAAATGTATTGGTCACCAAATTTTTGTCGAGTTTCGGACTGCAAGTCGAAGTCGCGGTGTTGAACGATCTGCGACGATAGGGAACTTAGGGCACCCCGAGGTTAGGTTAGTTAGGTTCCTTTAAACCCATTTTTTTTTTTTTGCGGATGGGATATCATCAAATGACTTCTCCCGCTCTGGGCAGAGCGGAAGGGAGTGTCAAACTTGTACTGACTAAAACCCATCCATGTTCCTTCCTTTGTGTTTCAGGGCCGCGGTATCTCTTTCGAACAGCCCTGTTATAAGTATAAGCTATACTGTTAGATCTTTAAGATCTAACAGTATAGTATAATTTATTTATTTGATAAGCAAATTTAGTGTGCAATTCAGTATTTTTGGTGGTAATTTCGAATATTTTGATTGAAAAAAGGGGCTTTACAGAGTATTAAATGTCACCCTTTCTTTACTAGATTTTCAACTTTATCTCTATGACATTAAGTTCAAAGTTGGTTGGGAAAATCTGACAGATTCGGGTAGGTGGACATGCTGGCGTCTGTACATAAAACTAAGTAACTTTACGCAAAAATTAGTGCTGGGAAACGTCTTTTTTTTTGGCTTGTCAAATCACGTTGTACAGTTGGACTCAATGTAACACACTCAAAACATTGTGCTGATGGTTGGATTGAATAGTAAGGGAGTCCTGGAGGTGCTTAAAGTAAAAATCTTACATTAAAAACATGTATTTAAAAAAAATAAGTGTGTGTGTGTCAGCTACGACGCACGATTGGAGTATACTCCTTACGAACGATAATTATGATATATATTGAATAGAAAAAAAGGGTAAATTAACGCATCTGCTAAAATGATAAGAGAAACAAACATAATATATCTGTAATTATTCGGATTATTTATATTACTTCAATAAAGCGTATTACATAAAGTATGTTACAAAATAATATAAATAATAATACAGTGAGACTACGAAGTATAGCGCAAAGGGGAGACCCCGAGAATGAGATACGCTGTGTAATGTCTTCCATCTCATTCTTTTACACGTTCAATCCTACAGATATATATGTTTGTCTCTTTCTACGTAACGCCTCAACTTTTCGTGTTAGTCCTGGAGGTGCTAAAAGTAAAAATCTTACATTAAAAACATGTATTAAAAAAAACCTTTGAACCCTATACAGGGTGTTATCAGACTCTTCACGAAGCCGTCAACCAAGCATTATGTACATCAAACTAAGTAACTTTACGCAAAAATTAGTGCTGGGAAACGACTTTTTTTTGGGCTGAAAAATCACGTTTTACGGTCGGACTCAATGTAACACACTCAAAACATTGTGCTGATGGATGGATTGAATAGTAAGGGAGTCCTGGAGGTGCTTAAAGTAAAAATCTTACATTAAAAACATGTATTTAAAAAAAATAAGTGTGTGTGTGTCAGCTACGACGCACGATTGGAGTTTACTCCTTACGAACGATAATTATGATATATATTGAATAGAAAAAAAGGGTAAATTAACGCATCTGCTAAAATGATAAGAGAAACAAACATAATATATCTGTAATTATTCGGATTATTTATATTACTTCAATAAAGCGTATTACATAAAGTATGTTACAAAATAATATAAATAATAATACAGTGAGACTACGAAGTATAGCGCAAAGGGGAGACCCCGAGAATGAGATACGCTGTGTAATGTCTTCCATCTCATTCTTTTACACGTTCAATCCTACAGATATATATGTTTGTCTCTTTCTACGTAACGCCTCAACTTTTCGTGTTACACTTGATTTTACTCCTCATAAAATTTCCGTACCGGGCCTTATAACTCAAATCGTTTCTTAAGGAGTAAACTCCAAAAAGTTGCGAAAAAGTTCGAACTTTGACCCCCAATATCTCCGTAACTATAAGGTTCCCAGGTATGGTCTAAAACAAAAAATGATCGCAGTGACAGGGAGAACAAGTGCCTTTCGGCTTCGTTAAGAGTCTGTTTACACACTTTATTATTTTCTCTTTTGTTGGCCTGTGATAAAAACAAATGTGTTTTTTTTTATTTAATAAGGTCTGAAGGATGATAGAGGCATCAGTCGAAATAAATGATGTGCCCCGCTTAGAGCCGGAGTCAGCGGACGTCGCGGGTGCAGCGCATCAACGGTCAGCTGCGCAGCAACTGTCAGCTGCGCAGCGCGCGCGCATCGAGAGGAATCGACTGCAGGCGCGTCAGCGCCGGGATGCGCGCCTGGTGCAGCGGGACACGTGAGCATCGCGCCCCCGCCCCGCCCGCACGCCCTCCCGCACACGCTCAACTAACTGTGGCCGCAGGGAAGGCGCCAGCGCGCGCACCGCCGTGCCCACCGACAGCGGGGGCGGCTTCCTGCTGCACGACGAGGAGCCCGCGCCGCCGCCGCGCGCGCGCCCGCCGCCCGCGCCCATACAGGACCCGGCCGAGCGACCGAGCTGCCTGGAGTGCGACCGGCGCTTCCCACAGTCCTACCTCTTCGACACGTTCGGACACAACGTGTGCGACGACTGCAGGTCGGTAATGAACGCGGTGGAACGTCCCGCGCTTCGCTCGCCGCCCGCTAACGATGCGTTCACCGCAGGGACGACGACGGCGCGCACGCGCTCGTCACGCGCACGGAGGCGAAAAACGCGTACCTGCTGAAGGACTGCGACCTAGATCTGCGACCGCCGCCGCTGCGCTTCGTGCGGCGCCGCAACCCGCACGGCTCGCGCCTGGGCGACATGCGCCTGTACCTGCGCGCGCAGGTGGAGGCGCGGGCGCAGCTGGCGTGGGGGTCCCGCGAGGCGCTGGAGGCGGAGCGCGCGAGGCGCGAGGAGGCGCGCGCGCGAGGCAGGCACACGGCCACGGCGCGGCGCCTGCGCGCGCTGCGCATGGACGTGCGCTCGAGCCTGTTCGACCGCACGCGCGCGACCCACGAGCACGAGTTCGGCGCGGAGCAGTACGACGCCGACGCCGAGCAGTACTCGCGCGCGTGCGCCTGTGGACACGTCGAGACCTACGAGAAGATGTAACAGCCAACAGCCCGCACCGGCACCACTTCCTGCCGTTGACCTAAACTGTGAGAGATAATCGGTACCTACACTAAACCTCTGCAACTCATCTTAGAATCTTATCCGTAATCCATAAAAAAATATAATGCATTTTGCTAACTAATATTTAGTTTATTTGAATTTCATCATTTTTAATTATGTCGTATTAAGTGTTGTGATACTTTAAAACTTCGTTCGACTACCTACCCGAAAGGCCTTAGCCACACTAGACGGAAATTCCGTCGCCGAACTTCCGCGGCGGAACGCCAATACATGTTATTGCATATAAGTACAAATAACGGGCACACTACGCGGAAGATCGGTCGTTCCGTCGCGGACGATCCCGCGCTCGGAGCGGACCGTCACTCGCTCGCGTCTGCTCGGTCGTCCGCGCACCGATCTTCCGCCAGCGTAAGATCGGCAACGTCGCATTACAGGTACATTTGTATGCATCGCGCCACATTTAGCGGATAACTCGCAGTGACGACGCACGCACAGGATGTTTGACACTGAACGATTTATTATCGAAGTGTAAAATAGAGTTTGCCTTTGGGACTCTAGAGAAAAGCCGGATAGAACTGCAAAGAAACGAGCATGGGAAGAGATTGCGAAAATATTGTACGACAATTGGGATAGTGAAATAGAAACAAAACAGCGAGAACTTGGTGAGTTTATCACTTTATTAATGTTCTATACTATTTAGGTATATCTAATTATAAGTACTCGTATGCATGTAGGTACTAATTGAAACTATCATTTATATAAACCTACTTAACAATGATTATATCAGTCACCTTACCTAAATGAAGTTGTGTTGCCACTCTAGTTTACCTTCTTCCATAAAATATTTTTTAAATAATTCTATATGTATTACAGTTTGGTAATTTAGGTAGATCAGAAGTTAACAATTCGTCGTTGTAGGTCAAACCGTGTCGTCTCCGTACAAAGTTATGAAGAACACAAAATCCGGGTTAACAAGTATGGCCGTATGAAGAACTCTCCACTTGTTGCTCAATATGCCGAAAGTACATTCCACATAACGCCTTGCACGAGATAGGCGGTAGTTAAACGTACGTTTTTCTATGTCTAATGTTTTATTGGGGTAGGGTCGCATAACATGTTCATGTAAAGCGAAGCCTCGTCAGCTACCAGTACAAATGGTAGTGCTGGGCCCGTAGTACCGGGGAGTATTTTATCCTCGGGTAGGTCTAACATGTCATAGTAGTTTCTATCCGGAATTTGAACTTCTAAATACATTACTATCAGCTTCTTTTCCAAAAGATCCAACATCGATAGTAATGAAGCAATAATTAGAATCTGCGGCTGCCATAAGAACAATTGAAAAAAAAATTATAGTTAAAATAGTTAGATCCGCTGTTGTCAGGATTACTTATTCTTATATGTTTACCATTCACAGCTCCTAAACAGTTTGGAAAATTTGCGTATTTATCGAATTCTTCTGCCACTTTTAAAAACGATTCCTTATTTGGCTCGGGCATTTCAAGTGGTTGCAGTACTTTCCAAATTACTTCACAAGTTTCTTTTATTATTTCTGCAACAGTCGATCGTCCCATCAAAAAATCGTGAGATAAACTTTTAAAATGCATTCCGGTAGACACATACCTGAAACAAAAAAAAACGTTCAGCATCATCACGTTTGCCCGCCAGTGGCTCCCCCAATCTAAAATAATTAATTAAACATTTATAAACGAACTTATGAAAAATCTGCTTCGGTTAATCCCTCAAGACTACATTTAACAATGTTTCGCATCGATTCACATAATTTACTAGTGATGCCAACTCTCACCTTCGGCGTATAAACAGAAAAGTGGCACCTTTGCCTTCAAAATTCGAAGTTAAGAGTTCGCATCGCTAATACACTATGTGAAAACATAGTTAAATGTAGTCTTGAGAGGGTCAACGAAGCGGATTTTCCATATGTGGTATAGATAAATTATAGTAATTGTACTTATAATTAATTATATTCTATTGGGGGCGCCGCTATCGGAGCTATATCACCCTAAGCTAAGTTATTTCGACATTTTGTTGATACTTATATTATTTAATTTTACAGTGGATGAACTTCAAAAGAAATGGAAGCACTTAAGAGATTATTACGTAAAAGAAAAAAAACCAAGATAATGCAAGAAGTGGAAGTGCTGCACCTAAAAAACGTAAAAACTCGTACATTGAATTGCTTCGATTCTTGGATGTGGTGAAAGAGTCTCGGGTCTCATCGGGGAACATAAGTGCTCCGGCAGGTGATAATGACCAAAATGAAAATTCTTGTGATGAAATATCAACTAATACAAACACTCAACCAAGAAATGCAAACGCACAAGAAACTGTAACTGAGAATTTTATTCCACCTCAAACTGAAGAAGTTTCAGGGACCTCCCAAATGAAAAAAAAACCTAAAATGACAGCCTTTCAACAGAGTTTAATTACAGCAATGAATAAAAAGCAACTATCACCTAAAGTAGCCGAAGAAGATGCCGACACGAAATTTTTACTTTCTTTACTTCCTCAAATTAAGAGCCTAAATGAAAGATAAAATTGTGAGTTCAGAATGGAAGTGATGAATTTGATTTATAAAATCAAATATCGTAACTCATTTAGAATGTCACATAATCAAACGTATTCTTACAACCATCCTGGCACCTACGATACCTGGTACATACGAACAATCACCTACAACATATAGTATACCTACAGGAGATGTGTCACCGCCGGTGTACCAAGGATATACTACCTACGAATACAAACAGTGCAAACTCCTATTCGACCATACAGTCACCTGAATCTATTGAAACTCAAGTACGTCCAATTCAATCAGCTGAAACTGAAACAGCACACTCAATTGAGGAAATAGACGAAATATTTCAAAATAGGTCCACTTAATTGAGATAATAGAGGAAATGTTGCATCAATTTAATTCAATAAAAAGTTAATATACTTAAGTAATTAATCAATAATTTGTTTCATTTCATATACTTACTTAATATTTATCTTACCTTAATGTAACGTTCAGCCTTTCTTCGGGAGGTATAGCTGTTCTAAGTTTTGTATTTAGCTTGGTAATATAGTCCTTAGTTAAATTCAGCAATACATCAAATGATTGTACGATAATATTCGAATGCTTTATCTGGATTAAGTCTTAGTTGCATATACAGGGTATGAAATTGCCCAATTTCTAGTCGAAGAGTATTTAACCTTTTCACCGCCACGGAATTCAATAGAAGTTCCAGATTTTCGTGCCACCAGCGCCACGACTTCATTAGAAGCTCTTCAATTTAACTATGCTATAAAAAAAATGACTGTATTTAACAGGTTTATTTTATTTTATTATTTAAAAGCACTGTCTAATACCCAGTTTTTCTATTTTTCCACACAAAAGAAACCCTTAATTGTCTTAAAATTGGCAAAAACAAAAACTCTGAACATTTTTAATATCCCCAGAACGCCAAGGACTTTATATATAGTCGGCCAGTGATGTGACGCGAAAGTTAACACTGTTTGATTTCACCCATTGAAATATTTAGAAATATTATTATCGAAAACAATTTGAGGTCAGTAAAATATGAACTTAGATAACAAAACTACCTATAAAAAAAAGGAAAATAGACTAATTTCGACCGTCGGATAGGTGCCGAACCGGAATTAAATAGTTGTTGGCAATCCTTATCGATAATTATATTCCCATCTCTACAAAACAATTGATTGTCAGCTAGAAGTCTATGGTTGTCAGTGCCCCAGGCGCCACGGACTATTATAGAAGACGTTCTGTGAAGTCATAGACGTATAGCTGTCAAGGTCATTTTGGCATAGTGCAGTCTGCAGCACTATTTGTTGCGCTTTTTATTGCGTCATTATTTCCTTTATTTATCTATATACATATTTTTTACATTTTCAAATATTTAAATATAAAACGACATAAAAAAACATTTAAAAATATAAAAAATAGTAGCCCACCGGTATGGGGAATAGGGTCCAAGCTACCGGCGGTCAGGGCTTCAGAGAGAGGAACCTCCTAACAATACGAGCCGTGTCCAGGAGTACCGCTTTCTGAATCAAGCCCTTGATCCAGCTGCCTAACGAGAGCCTCCTCAGGTGTTGGTCGAGGCTCTTGGCAATTAAGCCATGGGCTGATACGACTACCGGCACAATGATCGCTGAGTCCACATCCCACATGTCGACAACCTCGCGAGCTAAGTCAAGATACTTGATTTGTTTATCTTTCTCGGCTTTCACGAGGTTCTCGTCATGCGAGACCGTAATGTCAACAATCATTGCGCGCCGCTCTGATCGATCCACCACCACTATATCAGGCTTATTGGCTACAATAGTCCTGTCAGTGATGATGGATCGATCCCAGTACAGTGTGATATTGCCATTATTGAGAACTGGATCGGGCACATACCTATAGTACGGCACTTCCGATTCCACAAGGCTGTATTTTAGAGCAAGTTGCTGATGGATAATCCTGGCTACAAGGTTGTGTCTATGCAAGTACTCTCCGTTAGCCAGACGAGAACACCCGGAGATAATGTGACGGATTGATTCGCCTGGACGGTGGCATGCCCGACATATGTCAACCGTGCCGTCCTTCACAATAAATCTCCGGTAGTTATTCGTCATCATAACTTCATCCATAATTGCACAGACAAAACCTTCGGTTTCTCCAAAGAGGTCCCCGGAACGTAGCCAGGCTACAGACGCTGATAGTTCTACATCGGGCCCATGCAGGGCCCGGAAAAAGCGTCCGTGAAGCTCCTTACTCTGCCATACTTCCCTGCGGTCGTTAGTGTCAAGTACTACAGGTTTGCGCCAGTTCTCTTTAGCCAAGGAGAGCGAGGTGAGGCCCTTGTCCACCGCGACCACATCTCGATGCATCCCCACGTCGGCTTCTAGGAAATATTCCCTGAGACTGCATATCTCGCGATTGTGAAGAGTCTTAGCATTTAAAAAGCCTCGACCCCCACACTTCCGCGGGATATACAGTCTCATAACCGAAGAACGTGGGTGATGCATTCGAAATGCCGTCAGCAATTTGCGGATCTTCACATCCAAGGCGTCTAGTTCTGTTTGAGTCCATTTGAGTATGCCGAAAGAGTACATCAAAACTGGCATGACTCAACCGTTGATGGCACGCACCTTATTTCCGCCTGACAAAAGACTATTAAATACTTTTTTCAGGCGACAAAAGAAGCGCTCCTTCAACGATTGCTTCATGTCAGCAACATTGATGCCCAGCGCTTCTGACATACCCAAATACTTATAGGTTTCGGTTGCTGGAGGGATCTAAGATTTGTGGAATCCGTGAGCTTGGTTCCCACAGATTCCACAATCTCCCCTCGCTTTACATGCATGACCGCACATTTGTCCACACCAAATTCCATCCTGATGGCACTACTGAAGGTTTCAGTTACCTTCAGTAGCTCCATCAGTTGCAAATCGTTGGGGGCAAAGAGTTTCAGGTCATCCATGTAAAGGAGGTGAGATATAACTTGACCACCTCTCTTCAATCGATAGCCTAGCCCTGAATCCTCCAGCAGTGTGCTTAGAGGATTCAAGGCCAAGCAGAACCAAAGTGGACTCAAACTATCGCCCTGAAATATTCCTCGCTCTATCCTTATCGGTTCGCTATTCCTCTGGATTTGCCGACATCCTGGATAGCGAAGAACTGTCCTCCATTGCCCCATACATGATATCAGTTATTTATTGCTTCATTATTATTTCCTTTATTTATTTATATATAAGTAAAGAATTATGTAAGTTATTGACATAACGAAGAACTGGATACGGATGAGCTTTTAAGCATTACACAAGGTGTGGAATCGGACTCGGAGTATTTTGTGGAGAATTTTGGACCAGAAGACGATGATTCTGAGGTAAACCCACCTTGATAATAATAATAACGTTTATTCAAATGATTATCTACAAGAGATATGAGTTCAAATAAAATAAAACATTGTATTTGTGAGATTCAATTCTGAATGAATTTTATTTGATTACTTTGACTTGTATTATTTATTATACTCAAGTTTCTATTATAAATAAGTAGGTCTGTCAATTACTCAGTTCAAACAAAAAGTAGAAAACAGTAATTACTAAATAATCGCAAAAATTTGATTGAAACAAACTTGTCAAAATTTGTACTTAATAAATCATTTTTTTAACAATTCAATAATTTCCATTTCGAAAACCACAGCGAAATCCACAATAAATAGGTAGTGAAAAGTTCTGCCGCTTAGATACCTAACGGTAAAATTTTTTGACTGGAGTAGTTTAATAAAACACGGGATTAGACAAACAGAAAAAAGACCATAGACCACATCCCTAATCAGAATTGAATTTAACGTGCTCTGAGCGCCAAGGACTTGAAATGAAGTCAAAGAATGACGTCATGAAACAATTAGAGATGTACCTCATTTCTTATGGCTCTAATTGAGTTATGTATTTGTTTCTTTGATACTTATAATTTATATGGTTTTTTCTTAATATGGATACTGTGAAATAAAACAGATATGGAAATATTTCATCAGTTTTTATTTATATCCGTAAATAAAACAACTAAACGTGTATAATTCTCATTTATCGATATGACGCTACCCACATCACTACTGTTTACTATATATTTCATTATACATTTATAGCTTGGCGCAAGGCGAGGCATCGCGTTCTGTGTACGCTGGCGGTGAAAAGGTTAAGGGATGAACCCAATATTTACGCTTTCTTCTTCTAATGCCTCATAAATAGCTATCACTTCTATCGGATCCATCACGAATTCACGACCACACCGTATAAGCGCAGGCAGCCGACTGATGATCTGCCACTGAATATTCAGTGTGGCTGGACCGTATAGAACGGTTTGAGCGCCGCGGAAGTTCGGCGACGGAATTTCCGTCTAGTGTGACTAAGGCCTAAAAGTCTAGTGACGACGGATTTCAAGTTGTAGGCGTTAAGAAAACCGCCAAATCGCCCTACTTTATTTAATTAGGAACCTCGCACTACACGGCCTCGCGGCCGCCAGTCGTGCTGATCTGGTCGGACGAGCGCGTCATGCGCCAAGTCACCAGGCGCGAATCCAGTCCTCAAAATAGGTTGTGGGTACGGCCCTAAAATTGGAAAAGTGAAGCTGAAACAAAAAAAAAAAGGGAAAAATCTGTAGAGTGGTAGTAGTTTAATTATGAATTTCACAAGAAGAAACTAATAATAATGCAAGAGCTAGAGCAACGAGCTCGATTTTTTTTGCATCTGCCTCTGATATGTTAGATTTTCAGAATAATCAACAGACTTTAGAATTCAGGAGCGGGCGCAGCGAGCTCGATAATGTTAGCAGCTCTGCTCCGATTTGTACTTTATTTATACCTTTATTTAAAATAGGCGTTATTGAAATTAATTTGCTGACTTAATCAAGAAAAGTCCCAGAATCATGAACGCTTTAAGAAGCGAATTTTTTTGGTACTGGCCTTACTTTGCCGACTTATGCATAACAGTTTTAGAATGTATAAGTAAATTGGACTCCAGAATGCAAGAACGAGCGAAACGACCTTGAAAAACTTAACAATCCTTCTCGGATTTGTATAGATTTTATTTTTACCATTTATACAGGTAATATTGTCGACATAATTACTCATAAAAGTTTCTGAACAGTTTAAGAGACCAGGGTGCGAGAGTAGCGAGCTCGAATACTCAGCAGCCCGCATCGGATATAGGTTAGGTTTTCTTTTGACCTCTAAGCAATACAAATTAAAGAAGAAGCTACTTGAATATGAGGCGCTAGGCTAGAAAATAAATAGTGCTTTTACCAACAAGTTAAGGCAGGCAGTTCTCGCCGCCCCGGGCCACAGCCTTCTTGGCCTAAGGGTAAATAAATACGCCATTGCTTGTATCTACAGTGTAAAGATCCACGCAGGTAAAACCGTGGGACGATCACTAATAAATGAATAATAACCCTGTAAAATGTCAGCCTGTTCCATCACAAAAAGTACAAAAGTGTGTTTGTTAGGGGAGTGATATGAAACATTGCGACGCACGCTATTTCGAAAAACTTTACGAGTGATACGTCATTTCGAAAACCCATTAAGTCGAAAACCGCTACATCGAATGACGTTGTTGCGAACACGCTGTTTCAAAAAACTGTTAGAATGTTACGCTAGTACGAAAGTCTTGGTATCGAAATCCACTGTTGTGAATAGCGTGTTCCAATCTGAATTTGTGTGGAAATCGAACTCGCGACCCAGTGATTACCAAGAACTAGCTACGATGATAAAAATGATACTGAGCTAGTAGTCTGTACCACTAAGTGTAAATGATTAATATTAGTACTTATTATGATTTAACGATGTATCCCCAGCATGCTTCCTGTTTTAATAAGCTTTAATTAATTTTCATAAGTTGAAAAAAAAGGGAAAAATCTTCGTGGAGTGGTAGCAGTTTAATGATGAATTTCACAAGAAGAAACTAATAATGATACAAGAGCAAGAGCAGCGAGCTCAACTTTTTTTGCACCCGCCTCTGTTATAGAATAATCAATAGACTTTAGAATTCAGGAGTGGGCGCAGCGAACTCGAAAGTTTTAGCAGGTCTGCTCCGATTTGTACTTGATTTATGCCATTTAAATAGGCGTTATTGAATTTAATTTGCCGACTTTGTCAAGAAAAGTCTCAGAACCATGAACACTTTAAGAGGTGAGCGAACGAAGCGAGCTCGAAATTTTTTGGCACCCGCACTTTCCCGACTTATGCATAACAGTTTCAGAATGAATAAGCAAATTGGACTCTAGAATGCAAAAACGAGCGAAACGAGCTTGTACTTAACAGTCCTTCTCGGATTTCTATAGATTTTATTTTTACCATTCAATAACCAGCGTGCGAGAGTAGCGAGCTCGAAAACTAAGCAGCAGGTTTTCTATTGACCACTAAGCAATACAAATTGAGGCGCTAGGCTAGAAAATAAATAGTGCTTTTACCAACAAGTTAAGGCAGGCAGTTCTCGCCGCCCCGGGCCACAGCCTTCTTGGCCTAGGGGTAAATAAATACGCCATTGCTTGTATCTACAGTGTTAAGGTCCACGCAGGTAAAACCGTGAGACGAACACTAATAAATGAATAATAAACCTCTAAAATGTGAGGCTGTTTCATCACGAAAAGTACAAAAGTTTGTTTGTTAGAATGGATATCACACATTTAAACTCTATAACTGCTGCGATGGTCTAGTGACCGCAAGCGCGACTGCTGAGAATGAGTTCCAGGGTTCAGTAATTTCTCAGTAGCACCCACGGAGTCTGGATTTGTGCCCCGGTTGATGGCAATAGACTTGCTCCCTATTAGGTACTTGGAACTTAAACATATCTGGCAAAATGTGGGTGTAGGCACTATTGGGTACATAAACTATTCCACCGATTATGGTGAATCATTAAAATAATATACCATTTATGAAAATGGTCTCTCCGTGGTGGCCGCAACACTGACCGTGCGAGTCACGTAAGAAAATTTGAATGATAGTAAACTATGATTATATTTTTTTAAATTGTATTCAGCCTACAGAACATCAGACTATAGACCTTTTTTTTTTACGGATGGGAAATCTTCAAATGACTTCTCCCGCTCTGGGCAGAGTGGAAGGGAGTGTCAGACTTGTACTGACTAAAACCCATCCATGTTCCTTCCTTGCCCTTTGTGTTCCAGGGCCGCGGTATCTCTTTCGAACAGCCCGCAGCCCTGGCAGGCATGGCCCTGGCGGGCCCCTTCCTGTTTGCTGACATCTCTTTGAGGCGCGCGTGGAACATAGACCATAGACTAAAACGTATGAACGTAGACTATAGACCTCAATTAGGGTTGTGGGCATGCCCACCGTGCCCACAACGGTGGATCCGCGCTTGGAAGTTACGGTAGCGTAGTATAAGCCCAAGGCAGGTGAAGCGTGGGTTTTTGCCGCCCAGGGCAACCGGAAATTCGCCGCCCCTATTTACTTTCATCATTTGTCAAGAGAAGTAGCAAAAAGTCAAAAGGTAAATCTTTGAAAATTATAATTGTACCTGGATGCAGGATGCACTTGAGGAGCTCATAGCTAAATAATAACAGCTTTACCCCGTGCTGCCAAGGCCGTTCTGTGGATGGGTGACCATCATCATTACATACAGAGTTTCCTCCGTGCTCGGAAAGCCTTTGATTCCGACTGTCATTTGTAGACCTTTGACAGTTCTTATAGTTTTTCTGTGGCCCGAAACTGGCAATCAGTCTTACCAAGGGTATCGTACTACCCAGTACGTACTAACTGAGTTCTGGAAGTCTGATAGGCAGTCGCTCCATATAATAATACTGGTATTCAGCTGCATCCGGTAGGACTGGAAGCCGACCCCAATAATGTTGGGAAAAGGCTAGGCAGATGATGACTGATGCATCCAGTCATGGCAGCAGGAGACGACCAGCGACAGAGGTGCCGACTACGACGCACCTACAGAGGGTGTGTGGCTCCTGGCCGTCCCGTTACCAGAGCTAGCCGGTCACGGTCTTCTAGACTAAAAGAGCCGTCGCAGGTGTGGGCGGTATTGTACTGTGTAACATCGCCCCGTGTCTGCGCTCATCCACGCGCGAGTCTACTCGAATGTAGAGGGGTGGTTATATGAATTAGCAGCGCGAGGTACTATTAACTTGGGACACTCCACGCAGCGAGGTGCGTGTATCGAGTGGAGTCATTGTGTGCAGGTAAGTCCGGGAGTTAAGTCCGGCGGAATGGGGTCGTCGGCTTTTGGCTAATTTGACATCTGTAATCTGTATAACCTACTCACTGGGAGGGGTTTTCGGGTTATATAAGCCCCGTTGATTAGGTTTGTAACAAATGCGGATCGCCAGTGGTCCAGGACACCGTTCGTGCCACAACCAGTGCTGCCCCTACCGGAGTTCCGTGGAAGCTTTTGGGTTTGTGCCGCCAGTTGGGGGTACTTGCCCAAGAAGTTCTCCGCCCGGACCGCCACTTCGCTTCACTTTCCCTGTGTTCGTACAAGTGCCTAGCACTGGAGCACGGGGAGAGCCGTCGCTACGCACTCCGGTGCTTCGCGCACCGTAGCGGTCGCGGTACCACTCCCAAGAAGAGAAGCTACAAGAAGAAGATGTCCAAGCCTGGCGGCCGCGCCTATACCTATCGCCGCGGAGGCGCCGGCTATGACGCCAACCGTCCGGGCTTGCTGGACCGGACGAAGTCGACGCCGGAGATACTGATGTCCGGTGAGGCATCGCCTGGCGCGACGCCGGCTGGACTCCCCTCTCCACCTAGCGAGGAGAAGAAGAGACCCAGCAAGACGTCGGCCAAGAAGAAGGAAAAGGCGGGGACGAGCACGGCGGCGGCGCGCGGCTCGTCGAAGACGTTGGCGCCTGCGCGCGTTGCGCCGGTGCCCGAGCCGAGCCGTGCGTCCTCCCGCACTCCGCCCGGTGCCCTCCCAGCCCCCGGCACCCGCCGCCGCGCACGCCAATCGCGCGTCGCAGGCCCGCGCTGCCGCACGCGCCGCAGAGCGCGATGACGCGCTGCACGCGCGCGCTGCCGCACCGGTCGCGCGCGACGGTGCGTTCCCAGCGCGCGCTGCCGCGCCTGTCGCGCTTGCTGCGGTGCGTGGCACCGCGCCGCCTGCGCCCACGCGCACCCCTGCGCCTCCCGCGCACCCCTCTCCGCCGCCCGCCGCTGCAGTGCGCCCCACCGCGTTGACCGCGCCCCCTAGGGCTGCGTCCGCGGCAGGCGCCTCCAGCCGCATCGTTTCTTCGCGCACCACCTCCGCCGGCTCCGGGCACAGCTTGTTGTCCGGACCGGCGCATGTACCGGACTCGCCGGCGCCGCCTCGTGCCTCGGCCTTTGACTCGCCGGCGGGGCGATCGGCATGCTCGTCGAGAGTCGGCTCGAGCATGTCGATGGTCTCCGCCGATTCCGACGAATCAAGGTCGGACACTCGCAGGCGGCGCACCTCACCTGCATCCCCGACGCCATCTATGGAGTGCGAATACGTGCTCCAGCCGGAGCCACGGCCGCAACGACGGCGTCGGAGCACTGAAGACTCCGAGGAGGAGGCGAAGCGGTACTGCCTCGACCCACCGAGCCCTGAGAAGACCGGGGTGAGTGTTCATAATACTGCCTCTTGTTCACAGACGGCAGCCCCTGGAGCCACCGACCAGCCGAAGCCGAAGCCGCCCAAGCGGCAGAGGTATCCTCCGCTGGTAGTGGAGAGGCTTCCAGGATGGGCCACCCATTTCAGGGCCATTACGGCCAAGCTGGGCCGACCACCCAATGCCCGACCATACGGCTTGGGGGTACGCTTCACTCCTGAGAGTGAAGAGGAGTATCGGTTGGTCCAGCGATACCTGACTGGCCTTGAAAGAGATGAGGGCATCTCTTGGTTCGCCTACTCATTACCGGCGGAGCGAAGCTACAAGGTGGCCATCAGGGGGCTGCCTGTGGACACCACCCCTGAAGAGATTGAGGAGGAGCTCCGCGCGTTGGGATACGAGCCGGAGTACGTGCGCCATATCAAGGCGCGCGGCGACAGACCCGGCTGCGTGTTCCACGCCGTCCTCAAGCGGACGCCTGAGGTACGCAGGATTCTTGACACCTCCGTGTTTTTATACATGCGGGGTGTCCAAATTGAAGCCTGGCGGGGCAAACGTGGGCCCGCCCAGTGCCACCGGTGCCAGAAGTTTAGGCACTCGTCGCACCACTGTCACCGGCCGCTCGCCTGTGTCCGCTGCGGGGAGGCGCACGCCGCGCGTGACTGCCCCCGCCCGCGAGAGGAGACGGCGACCTGCGCCTACTGCGGGGGTGACCACCCCGCGAGAGGAGCCGGCGACCTGCGCCTACTGCGGGGGTGACCACCCCGCGAGAGGAGCCGGCGACCTGCGCCTACTGCGGGGGTGACCACCCCGCGAGAGGAGCCGGCGACCTGCGCCTACTGCGGGGGTGACCACCCCGCGAGAGGAGCCGGCGACCTGCGCCTACTGCGGGGGTGACCACCCCGCGAGAGGAGCCGGCGACCTGCGCCTACTGCGGGGGTGACCACCCCGCGAGAGGAGCCGGCGACCTGCGCCTACTGCGGGGGTGACCACCCCGCGAGAGGAGCCGGCGACCTGCGCCTACTGCGGGGGTGACCACCCCGCGAGAGGAGCCGGCGACCTGCGCCTACTGCGGGGGTGACCACCCCGCGAGAGGAGCCGGCGACCTGCGCCTACTGCGGGGGTGACCACCCCGCGAGAGGAGCCGGCGACCTGCGCCTACTGCGGGGGTGACCACCCCGCGAGAGGAGCCGGCGACCTGCGCCTACTGCGGGGGTGACCACCCCGCGAGAGGAGCCGGCGACCTGCGCCTACTGCGGGGGTGACCACCCCGCGAGAGGAGCCGGCGACCTGCGCCTACTGCGGGGGTGACCACCCCGCGAGAGGAGCCGGCGACCTGCGCCTACTGCGGGGGTGACCACCCCGCGAGAGGAGCCGGCGACCTGCGCCTACTGCGGGGGTGACCACCCCGCGAGAGGAGCCGGCGACCTGCGCCTACTGCGGGGGTGACCACCCCGCGAGAGGAGCCGGCGACCTGCGCCTACTGCGGGGGTGACCACCCCGCGAGAGGAGCCGGCGACCTGCGCCTACTGCGGGGGTGACCACCCCGCGAGAGGAGCCGGCGACCTGCGCCTACTGCGGGGGTGACCACCCCGCGAGAGGAGCCGGCGACCTGCGCCTACTGCGGGGGTGACCACCCCGCGAGAGGAGCCGGCGACCTGCGCCTACTGCGGGGGTGACCACCCCGCGAGAGGAGCCGGCGACCTGCGCCTACTGCGGGGGTGACCACCCCGCGAGAGGAGCCGGCGACCTGCGCCTACTGCGGGGGTGACCACCCCGCGAGAGGAGCCGGCGACCTGCGCCTACTGCGGGGGTGACCACCCCGCGAGAGGAGCCGGCGACCTGCGCCTACTGCGGGGGTGACCACCCCGCGGACAACGTGCGCTGCCCCTCCTTCCAGAGGGAGATTAAGAACAGGCGAGCGGGCACAGTCGCCGCCACAGCCGCCTCACGCCGAGCCACATTGGCCCCGGCGCGGCAACCCGAAGTGGCCTCTCATGAGGCTTAAGGCGCGTCGCTGATGGCGGCGGCCAACGGGCCCACCAACAGGGGCGAAGCCCCTGCCTCCTCCAAGCGACGGAGGAAGCGGAGGAAGAAGAAGGGGGGTAAAGGGAACGCTGCCGTGCCCCCCCCCCCACCGAATCCCAGGACAACCTCAGGGGCGAAGTCCCGGCGCAGGCTGTCCTACCCACCCAGCCGCCTCAACAGACTGGAGAGCCGACGGCTATCCCCAGCCGAGCACGGCCTCCAGCCCCGCCCGTCAACAGAGCCTCCACGAGCGCTGGCCGAACTACCGGCGCCGAACAACAGGACTTCACAGCCTGCGCCATTAAGCTTCTGATGGACCTGATCAAGGCCATCAAGCAGGGACAGGACGTGGAGCTAGTCGTCCTTGACGGCCTGGCCACCCTCCTCAGCCTGAGGCAGGGCCGCCAGGGGCGGCCGGCTGTGCACCCACGACCTATGTAGGTCGCCCCCCCCCTCCGTCGCTTCCTCAGGACTCGGTGCCCGCGAGCGTGGACGCGGACCCGGACTCCACCCAACCGGATTGACGCTCGGGTAAATTGTTTACCGGTTACACGCAGCTTACCTGTACACTAGAGACTCTACACACACTACATGCACCTGCTACGCGACGCGTTCTAAGTTAATATAGGCGTGTTGCGTAGCTAAATCAGTCAGGCGCTTCTCTACACTCATGTAAACACACGCGTGGCGCGCGGCGCAAGCTTGCGCACCACGCATACATGGGCGGTGTTGCACATACAATGCCGCCCACACACACACGTCGGCCCCTCAGTCCGGACCAACACTGGCTAGCTCCGGTGGTGGGACGGGCGGGAGCCACTCACCCACTGTAGGTACGTCGGAGGTCTCACCGCCAGGGGACGGACCGCCGAGGTGTCGTGAAACAAACGGCGTGCCTACAGTCCACATACGACAACCACACACAGAGTGCACGTTTATAGTAACGTGCGCTCACCTCCATGGCCTATATTGGCCACCGCGAGGTCGGGTCCCGTATTCGCGGGACTCAGGTTAGCTTCCGCGGCCAGAGGGCAAGAAAGCCCTGGTACCGCTCGCCACGCCCCCTTACGGGGGCGTTGCGATTTCTTCCGTCCGTAGTAACAAATGCTCCAGCTACTCTACACTGTACTCACCTTTAATATTTATTTTTTTATTTATCTTGTTTTAAATCAGGGACGGCTCTATTTTGCACAGGCCAGTGTAGACGAACAAACAAAATAAAACAACGTAACAGATATGGTAATAATTTATTTACTTATTTAATATAATTCATTAAAGAACTGTACCATGATTCAATTCAATCATAATAAGTCATTCTGATTGTAAAGAACAATTTCGTCAATATTAAAAATAAGAATATTTTAATAAGTTTTCACTATCGTTAGGTGACAGATGTTCTGAGTAGAGAGAGATAATCTTACTAAAGATTATCTATCTCTTATCTCTTACGTTACTTATCGTTTACTTTCGCAAAGAGATTCATGTAGCAATCATAACGGATACCAACTGAATTAAATATGTACCTGTTAATGAAATCGCTTAAACACTAATTAATTTATAATTAACGAATTTTGTCGGCTTCTTTATCAAATGTTATGTGTAAAATCAGTGTACATGTATGAAAAATACGCGACGGATACATAATCTCCTAATTTTCTTAGTCGGTTTAGAGAAACAGCACAGCATGCAGTACAGGTATTGTCAATAATGACATTTTTATAATCGACTGACTACTACATCTAGATGACTACGAGTCTACGACCGAGAATAGCGATTACTTGACTTAGCCTTAACATAATAATTATGTACATTTGTTTTATCTGTTCGTTTCATTATTAAAATATATCAAGATGCGACAAGACGACAACGACGTTCACGCGTTTTATATTAAATCTAAATAGGTCGATCGGACCTGGAAGTGAACGGTCAGCGCGTCTACAAAAATATAATTTATATTTCACTAGATTATTATGTACACTCTTTCAAAAATAAATAGACACTAGGACAAGTTCGCACCATCACAGGTTGAGCGGGTTGACCGTGGGCTGGCCTCCCTGCGCCGCCACCGCGCCGCCGATGTCGGCCAGGCGCGCGAACTGGCGCAGCGAGCGCGGGTCCCGAGTGGCCGCCAGCGCCGCCGGCATGCGCGTCACGGCCTCCTCCGCCCACGCCTCCGCCAGGCGCAGCTCGTGCGCGGCCGCGGGCAGGCGCAGGCGCGCGGCGCGGCTGGCGCGCGACATGACGGCGGCCGCGGTGTACGCGTCGATGGCGGACGACGCCAGGCGGTTGAGGATGAACTGCTCGTCCACGATCTTGCGGCCGTGACGCACCAGCGCGGCCTCCACGCTGCGGCCGTGCTCCAGCACGCAGCGGCCCAGCTCGGCCGCCAGGGGCCGCAGCTCGGGGGCCACGTGCGGGGCCAGGTCGGGCCCGCGCGCCAGCCCCACGGCCCCGGCCGCGCGCCGCCCCGCCTCGCTGAAGATGAGGCCGAGGTTCGCCGTGGGGTTCTTGAAGGCGCGCTGCAGCTCCTGCAGGTGCGAGCCGGCGAACTGGATGCCCGTGAGGGCTACGAACAGGCGCAGGATGTCGTTGGTGCCCTCGAAGATGCGGAAAATGCGCAGGTCGCGCAGCACGCGCTCCAGTCCCGTCGCCTTCATGAACCCCATGCCGCCCAGGATCTGAATGGCCTCGTCCACCACGGTCCACGCGGAGTCCGACGCGAACACCTGCGACAGCGAGCGCGTGAGAGCGAACCGAGAGTCGCGAGAGTAGCCTACCTCGAAACCCATTACGAAATTTACACATAGGCGGAATCAACGATGACATGTATGAAGGATCATTTTCCATGAATTGTTAGTCGACATATTGCTTCTGCGATGAACTACGCAACGTGAGAATACTTTTTCAATGAACGTTCGTACAAAACAATGGCATCAATATAAACAACAAACCAAAGGACCGACGGCTCACCTTGGAGATGGCGGCCTCGAGGTGGTAGTCCTGCGCGCCGGAGTCCATGTTGCCGCTCACCATGTAGGCCAGCGACTCGGTGGTGTACTGCAGCAGCGCCATGCGCGCCAGCTTCTCCTGCACGGCGCCGAAGTCGGCGAGGCGCTTGCCGAACTGTACGCGCGTGGCCGCGTGCTCGGCCGCCTGGCGCAGGGCGGCGCGCTGGGTGCCGGCCAGCGCGGCCGCCATGCCGAAGCGTCCGTTGTTGAGGATGTTCATGGCCACCTTGAAGCCGTTGCCGACGCCGCCCAGTACGTTCTCCACGGGGATCTTGACGTCCTCGTAGTACACCTCGGTGGTGTTGGAGCACTTGATACCCATCTTGTTCTCGGGCGGGCCGGACGACACGCCGCCGAACGCGCGCTCCACGATGAACGCCGTCACCTGAGAGTGCACGACCGTTACTTTATAATTGATCGATAATAAACTCTTTCTGAGTTCCAGTAGTGCGCGTAGCAAAAGACAAAGAAAGAGGGTAGAGAGATTTGTCTGCTGCTAACAATTTATTTCCATCCGCACTCCACCTGCATCCTCCAGTCGACCCGCGATCATGCCACTAGCAACAGCGTCCAAATATCGGGAACTCAAAATAAATAATAATCACGGAAGATATCCCAAGTGATAATATAAGTTCATGAAGAATGATCATGACATAGTAGCGAAATAATAAATTTGCGCTAATATATTCCGAAGGAACTTTGCATGTGTGTCGTGGTGTTTTTTTTTAATACTCTATTTAGATAAAAGCTTATTTAATTAAAACATAATGTCTAGATGTAGACATTATGTTTTAATTAAATAAGCTTTTAAGCTAATTAAGCCTGATGCAAAAAATTATAAAAAGTCATGAGATCACACGATAAATCATTGACTTAGCAACAGCTAGAGACGACATGGAGGTCGGACTAAAGATGGAATGGCACCTTATCGACAGTCTTGCCGTCCTTCTCGATGGGCGTCTGCGCGAACACGGTCATGATTTCGGCAATGCCTCCGTTGCTGATCCAGATCTTGGAGCCGTTGAGGATGAAGTGCTTGCAGTCGGGCGACAGCACCGCGCGAGACCTGCACACACACACTCGTCAGGACTCACGCGCTACTATAGTTCATTGTGTACAGTCAGCTTCAGAGAAAAGGAACCCCCTTTGGTAATGATATCAAACCATTTTAAGTTTTGGTAGTATAACCTAAATGGCGTGTTGGTTAAGTGGTTAAGAGATGCAATGGTCACGAGTTCAAATCCGACGACATAATCGTGATACTTTTTCTTTTTTTTAGTTTCTTTAATAGATTTAGATGGTTTTCTTTAATTATTATTTAAGAAACCAAATGTTAAAGAAGGTTTGAGGTTTGTAAGAAAAGCTAGGCATGTTGCATAAACAATATTCATTTATTTCTCTAATTATATTTCTAGGACCTCATGGAATCCACTACCTGGTTGACTATACAGTTTTCTATCTGTGTTAAATGGGTTATTTACTTAGAATATCAACTAAACACAAAAAAGATACCCTGGGTGAGGTTTAGAACGCTTAACACTAGATAGTCGGGTTCGTTCAAAGATATTTCTAGAAACATAACTACAATATTTATTTATTTGAAGTTGTAAAAACATTCATTTGCGCCTGTGAATTAAGGAAGAACCAACATGCTTAACTTTATGTAAAAGTATAGCAATATACATCTTTCTCTTTTAAAACATTTTCTAATAACCCTTTTAACACAACATTAGAAAAATGTGAGGTCAGATGGTGCATCGTTAACACATTACAAGACTACTTGTAAACAAGAGTTACTGGATTGATAATATTAAAGGTTGTTTATTTTTGATTAACTACGAGATAATGATCCCACAAAAAAAGGGCATTATTAACACTTGTTCATAAGTTCCAATGCAAATTTATCAGATAAGTTACACAATCAATCCGCCGAGTAAATTGCCTATTAATAACTCAGAGGATGGCCGTCACTGTCTATCACTTCTTGAAGTCTACTTTTCATGCCCGAAACCATATTGAAGCATGCATCAGTATTTCGCATTAGTTCCCAAGTTTTGTTAACCTCTTTATCCAAATTCTTTTTTGATTTTATTTCACTGGAGTCCCAGTTCAAAACCATCTGACCCCACAAGTTTTCTATGGGATTTAGATCCGGGCTTTTAGCCAGCCACTCAAACACCGTTATGTCTTCTTGGGCCTTCAGCCAGTCTTGCACGATTCGGGACCGATGCACCGAAGAATTATCCTGAACAAGGTAAATTTGGCCCTCTGGATATGCGACCCGCACTGACGGCAGCATTACGTCCTTCAACACTTCAAGGTATCGCTCACTGTTCATTCGGCCGCCTATTTCCACAAGCTCGCCTGGGCCCATTGAAGACATCCATCCCCAGTAACCTACAAAAGTCAACCTTTTAAAATCTGTTCCAATATAATCCAAGTAATTAATGTTAAAAAAAAATAATTTCAATAAGAAAGTTATTTACCTAGTGTTAACCGCACGCTTGCTCTCAAGTCTAATACGTTTTTAGTGTTAAACCTCTGCCCATTTCTTCTCCATAAAATTGTAAATTCGTAGAAAAAACGGTGTTCCTGGGAATTACGCTTGATTCAAGGCTACAATGGGGTTCTCATTTAAGTACTCTTGCAGGGCGGCTAAGTTCAGCAGCATACGCTATTAGAATAATCCGTCAATTTACTGATGTCGATACCGATAGTAACTAAAATAGACCATCTATTTTAGTTACTTTCATAGCATAATGGCTTATGGCATTTTGTTATGGGGACGGGCTGCAGACATTGAGTCTATATTTATTCTGCAAAAAAGAGCCATCAGAGCCATATATAATCTTCGTAGGCGCGATTCTCTAAGGGAACTGTTTAAGGAAATTAACATCATGACGGTACATTGTCAATACATCTACGAAAACATAATGTACGTAAGAAAAAATCTACATCTTTTTAATAAAAGAGGTGACAGACATAATTACAGTACTAGAAATAGGGACCAATTAGTTCAGCCAGGCTTCAGACTCGCTAAAGTAGACTCATCTTTCATGGGGCACTGTTTGAGATGCTACAATAAAATTCCACAAAGTATTCTTAAACTGAATGAGACGAAATTTAAAACATGCATTAAACGCACACTATGTAAGCAAGCATATTACAAGTTGGACGATTATATCGCTGATAAAAATGCTTGGCTCAATCAAGTCCTGCTTCACAAGGACAGGGCCGCATAAATGGATAGCATTAAACTGTATTGTTGGAGCTGTTGAAGATTGTACAACTATCTTTGCATTGTATAAATTCAATATCTTTAGTATTATATAGCCGCATAGCCCATATTGTGTGAGTACTATGTACTAGATAGCTATCGTTCACTGGTAACCTACTCTTTTCTTGACTTGAATATGCCCTGGCGGTTAGGAGTATGTCATGCTCACTCAAAGGTCTCGCTGATGGTGGCGCATGTGTCGGATCATTTAGTTCCGTCAAAATGGTTGAGTTGAATGGTGCTGATACATGCGTCATGTTCGTGAACGGGCGCTGTCAGTTGTGACTGGTCATCTCTTGGTTGCCACGGCTTATTTGAATTAATTATTTTATTTTAGAATTGTTTATTTTTTTTTGTTTTTACTATGGACACTTTTAACGTGCCTACTGCACATCTTGCTACATCGTTCTCACATAATGTACCATCTCAACATGAATGATGTAATCAAGGTTTTTGGAAAAATATACTGATTTAAAAGAGTGTCCATGGAGTTTCTTCCCCTTTCTTCTCCATAGAGATCTACGCTAGGGAATAGGCAACTACAGTACTTTCACAGTTTTTATTCCTTGTGACTGGGACTGTAGCTTCATTACATTTTTATCTTATCGACAATTCAAAATTTGCCTGTAACTGGCCTACTTGAAATAAATGCTTTGATTTTGATAACTTGCAGTTCATAAAGCACACACTAAAGGCCTATCCATCTTCCAAGGAGACAAAGACATGCCGTCCGGTCTCTTGCCATCGTCGCGTGCCAAGCCATTAGGTTCTAAAACAGCTGGGACGCCGCGTTCTTTATGTCAACCTTCAGGAGATAGGAGATTACACCGTTATCAATCTTTTTCGATAAAAGGAGTAATGTTATTCGAATTTTCGTTGAGATTGCTAATTGAGCCAATGGCCTAGTGGTATAAGGCACGGTCTAAATAATCCACTGGCGCCTAGTGATGCGGGTTCGTATCCTTAACCCCACGTATAGTGTCTTTTTGTAAGTTATCTTGGTTCGGCCAGAATCTGAAAATACGTATACTCGGCTAATAGACTCGGCGGATGCTCGGGCAGAGATGGGTGCGGCGGCGGGGGAGGGATCTGCTCGGAGCCAGAGTCACGTGACGCGCCCGCCGTCGTTCGGGCAATATTCTTTAAAGACTTTGGGGGTTCCTTTTCTCTGACGATGACTGTGTGTATGTGTAGCGTGTAACGCACTTGATGGAACCAGCGTCGGAGCCCGATGAGGGTTCGGTGAGGCAGAAGGCGGCGTACTCGCCGCCTGTGACGCGCGGCAGGTACTTAGCCTTCTGCTCGGGCGTGCCGAACAGCAGGATGCCCTTGAAGCCGATAGACTGGTGCGCGCCCAGCGTGATGCCCACGCCCAGGTCGTGCGCTCCCACCACTTCCACGAGGCGCGCGTACTGCGTGTTGCACAGCCCCAGGCCGCCCATGTCGGTCGGCACCTGCAGCCCGAACGCGCCCAGCTCCCACAGCCCTGACACCGTGTTTGCCTCGATCTGCGAGTCTGCATCATTCTTGGCGGGGTCGTTCACCTGCGCCACACAAAACAACCAGATGCTTTATATACACTCCAATACTACACTTTCTGATGATTCCATTCCAATTGACGAAGAATTAAAACGAAGATAATAAAATCATAATTTACTTGTTAACATAGGTAAAAAAAGAAATAGATCTTATATTTGAATAGAGCGCTATGTCATGCCAGGACGCGTACAAATATGATATGCAAATCTAGCATAAGATTACACATCATTTACTGAAATATTTGAAAATCATGCATAATTATGGTATTAAATCAGAAAATAAAGTTAACAATTAAATATTATTTAATGCTCGAATTATGTCAGAACTAAATGAGGAATTATTAAAATATATCAAAAATCTATGTCAAAATAATTAAAATCTCAAAGTTATTTAATGTCAACAAAAAATAAAAAATGTGATATGTCGGGCATGTCACCGTCCGGGATAGTGATGGTAAATTCCCGAGAATATTCTCCTTGCGAGAACTTTGCTGTTAAGTTCTCGAGAATTTTCTTTTGGAAGGGAATTTACGAGAACTAAAAAATTGGATTTTTGAGTGCATTTAAACGTTTAACTAGGTCGAAATTAAACTACTCCACAACTTAAATTCTCGAAAAATTCTCCTGAGCGAGAATATTTTCGAGAAAATTCCCATAAATCTCGTATGGTATTAATGTTAAATTACGATTTCTGTATTGAAACATACTTAATGAGTTACAAATAAAATAGCTTTTATAAAATAAAATAAAAAAAAAAAGCATTATAAGAAAAGTTTACGGTGTAAATAATTTAAAACAAAATAACAATCACAATCCCAACAATTTTTGAAATCGAATCAAATTGCTTACGCAATATCGTCCATCATCATCATCAGCCTATACTCTATAGCAGTCCACTGCTGGCCATAGGCCTCCCCAAGTGTCACCACATTGACCGGACCCGTGCGACTCGCATCCAGCGGATCCCCGCAACCTTCACCAGGTTATCGGTCCACCTAGTGGGAGACCTTCCAAGACAACGTCTTCCGGTTCAGGTCCCCTCTGTTTTTGGTGAAACATTTAGGTTCGGTTAGAACAGTGACCACGTGCTTTGACGGACGACGTATGTGATTATAATATTTACATATTTTTTGTATGGATATTAAAATTTGAATTTTTTTTTGAAGTGAAAACTTTCTTAGCATCATTGTGATTTGAAAAGCCAATGAAACGAAACAGCGACAGTAAAAAGAGTCGGACACATAAATTCATAAGATTTAACGTGGGAGAAAATGAGATAGGAAGCATTATACTGTTACGAGCTGGGTATGGGATAAATTAATTACCACCGATTACACAACAATTAACTTTAATAAACGCAAAACACTTAAAACTCAATCACAAAAATACACTATTGATCAATAGTCACTTAAAAATCGCACTTCCAGTTCACTTTGATTCGCTTCGTTGTGTAGCCAAAATCAGACTGACTGCCCCCGTATATTTATTTTTATGAAGGGCATCTCGCAGTTCAACCTAGGGAGGTTGTCGACTGCTTAACCGGGCTTTTCTGTGGATGCCTCGAAATTAAGGCCTCCAGCCAGAGCAACTTACAAACTAAACTACAAACTAAGCGACTACGCACTAAGGGCACCCCCTGTGGAGTACGGACCTCGGCTCAGGGCGTCGCTGGGAGAGGACAGCAAAGGGACAGGCTGGATCTGAGTGATATTATTTAGGGGCTGATTTAAATCTCTGTACAGGCTCAGCTGCGCGGGCTGGCTCGAGCAAGGGTCGGGGAGGGCGTGAACCGGGGTTTCGCGACGGGCCTCGTCGGCGAGGACGGAATGACGGATAACGGCGTCTGTGTTTTGTGAGCGTGCTGGTTTCTCTACTGCTCTCCTGGAGGAGGGTGATGTCGTCGTCGGGGTCAACGAGAGTGTGCCTCGGGCGGCGGATCTGACTAATACGCGAGGGCTCGTATCGGGCGGCCGATGCGATCAGGGGGTTACGGTGTCTAACAGCAGAATCGAAGAAGCGCTTGGCGAGGCGTTTCATGAACTGCTGGATAGTGGGCAATCTAAGATCAATGTGCAGACGATCATTGCGGACATAATAAGGGGCTCCCGTGACTTTACGTAGGAATCGGTTTTGGAGAACTTGCATCTTATAAAGGTACTTTGGACTGGCGTGAGCGAATACGACGCACGCGTACGTCATGATGGGACGGATCACCGCGGTATAAAGGCGCAATTTACACCTAAGAGATAGTTTACTTTTTGCCATGAGCAAAAAGTGGAGTCTACCCATCGCGAAGGAAGCGCGGTTACGAGCTTCCGTGATATGGTGTCTGAAGGACAGATGTTGGTCGAGAACTACTCCTAGATAAAATAATAATAATGTCGGATGTCAAATTGACGTGACAAAAAATTTTTTCATCAAATTCATCTTTTAATATTTTCACAAAATTTTACCAATAAAACGGATTACCTTATATAAATAATGAAGAAAAAAAAGAAACCACTACAAATAAAAGTGAAATACTATTACGGACAAACCAAAAATGAAAAATAGAACGAATCAAAATGTCACCAATTTTAACTAGAAGCCGAGCCAAGCTACAGCAAGCACACCCATCATCTCCGGGCTCGTCGCCGAGCTCCGCCTCGCAGCTGCCGGGATGCGCCACATCCGTGAGCGCCGTGTCACCGGTCGCTGCAGTTGCGTCGAGCTCGAGCGACGAGTTTTTCTCCCCGCCGTCGACTCCGCCACCACCACGACGACGAGGAAGAGGACGGCCACCAGCGGGCTTGGGACCTCGAGGCCAACAGGCCCCGAACAGGGTTCCCGCTGCCGGTGGAAATGTGTCGCGCATGAGATGGACTCAGTCCATGAATGAGAACGTCATGCGCGCATATTATGGGGCTACTGAGGGGGGAAGCAACTTGACTGCGTACCGTGGTCAGATGCTCTCTCTGTTTCAGGTGCTTGAGCCGACTGTCAGCGTATCGGCGCAACGACTGTCGGATCAGGTACGGGTTATCCAGCGTAACCGTATGTTGGATGACAACGTACTTGATCGGCTACGCTCCGAATCACGGAGTAACCAAGTTACGCCTGCTTTGCCAATGATTGCGGTGCAGCTACAAAATGTATCCAGTGCTCCGCCGCGATCCGACCGCGATGGTGAAGTGGACGATGACGAAATTATATCCGTGAGTACCCAGTGCAACACACAATTGAGGAGCGCTTTGGAGGGTGCATTCCGGGAGTACCGTTCCACACCGCCTGAACTTAGACCACGTCTACCTCGTTTGCCTATGCACAAGAAAAACAAGGCCCTGGTGTGTGCTCTAGATTCGCAGCTGTCGAACAGCTTTGACAGCAGCAAAGACCTCGCCGATACCCACTCAATATTGTACTGTGGAGCTGTAGCGGCATGTCGTGTAGCTCATGTCAAGTTTCCAAACAACGACAGAGCTACACGACCAAAATTAGCTGTTCCAGCTTGGCAGTGCAGGATTGAGCGGCGTTCAAGTTAATCTGCTTCAGGGAGGGCAATACTCGCCCTCGAGTGATGCGCTTTGTGAGGCGGGCGTTCTCGGGAACCGATGTTAGTTATCGAGATTACTTGACCCGCATCACAGAGCGTATCGACTTCCTGAAGCAGAAGATCTGTGCGTGGGCAAACCGTATTCGTCGGTACAAGAGGCGAGTGGAGCGATACACTCTGAATCGCACATTCCAAAGCGATGAAAGGTGGGTATATAGGGCTTGGGAACGACCGGACCAAGGTGTAACTGACACGCGCCTGCCGGATGATGACGCCATGTATTCATTCTGGCGCAGCATTTGGTCGGTGCCTGTCAGTCACACTGAGGGCGATTGGACCCGGGTGGTTGAAGAAGCGTGTGATCCAATACCAGAAATGGGGGCAATCATCATCAGCCCCCAAGACGTAGCTCGTGCAGTCCGTCCGTTGCCTAACTGGAAATCTCCTGGGCCGGACGGACTACACAACTTCTGGATCAAGTGGTTCCAAAGATCACACGCTTGCTTGGCGTCCCAGTTTCAATCAGCCTTAGAGTCAGGGTCGCTGCCCCAGTTCTTGACGACAGGAATTACCCACCTGCTCCATAAATCAGGTAGTACTTCGGAGCCCAAAAATTATAGACCAATCACTTGTCTACCGACGGTCTATAAAGTTCTTACATCCATTTTGAGAGCTAAAATCAACCAACATATTGAGACTAATTCTATCATGTCTGCCTCTCAGAATGGATGTAGGAACGGGTCCCGTGGTACTAAGGAGCTGCTCCTCATTGATATGGCCATTAGCCAACAGGTTCGCCGCTCCCGAAGGGATCTGTCTACATGTTGGATAGATTATAAGAAGGCCTATTATGATTCTGTGCCTCATACATGGCTCATGAGGGTGCTGGAGTTGTACAAAGTTGATGCAACTCTGCGTACCTTCCTGATGTCATGTATGGGCCACTGGAGAACGATCCTTCGCTATCCAGGATGTCGACAGATCCAGAGGAACAGCGAACCGATAAGGATCGAGCGCGGTATATTCCAGGGCGATAGTCTGAGTCCATTGTGGTTTTGTCTAGCCTTGAACCCACTCAGCACACTGCTGGAGGGTTCAGGTCTAGGCTATCGGTTGAGGAGAGATGGTCAGGTCGTATCTCACCTTCTTTACATGGATGATCTGAAACTCTTTGCCCCCAACAACTTGCAACTGATGGAGCTACTGAAGGTAACAGAAACTTTCAGTAGCGCCATCAGGATGGAATTTGGTGTGGATAAATGTGCAGTTATGCATGTAAAGCGAGGGGAGATTATGGAATCCGTGGGAATTCAACTCTCGGAATCCATACACCTTAGATCCCTCTCCTCAACAGAAACTTACAAGTATTTGGGTATGTCGGAAGCATTAGGCATCAACACTACCGACATGAAACAATCGTTGAAGGAGCGCTTCTTTGGCCGCCTGAAAAAAGTATTAAATAGTCTTTTATCAGGCGGAAATAAGGTGCGCGCCTTCAACAGTTGGGTCATGCCGGTTTTGATGTATTCTTTCGGCCTACTCAAATGGACTCAGACGGAACTTGATGCCTTGGATAGGAGGGTCCGCGTACTGCTGACCGCAAATCGGATGCATCACCCACGGTCGTCGGTGATGAGACTGTATATCCCACGGAAATGCGGAGGTCGTGGCTTCTTAAATGCTAAGACCCTGCATAACCGTGAGGTATGCAGTCTCAGGGAATACTTCCTAGAAGCCGACGTGGGTATGCACCGAGAAGTGGTCTCAGTGGACAAGGGCCTCACCCCGCTCTCCCTGGCTAACGAGAGCTGGCGCAAACCTAGAGTATTAGCTACTAATGACCGCAAGGAGGTATGGCAGGGCAAGGAGCTTCACGGACGCTTTTACCGGGCCCTACATGGGCCCGATGTGGACTTCTTAGCGTCCGTATCTTGGCTGCGCTTCGGTGACCTCTTCGGGGAAACCGAAGGTTTTGTCTGTGCAATAATGGACGAAGTTATGATGACGAATAACTATCGGAAATACATTGTGAAGGATGGCACGGTTGACATATGTCGGGCATGCCACCGGCCGGGAGAATCGATCCGACACATTATTTCTGGGTGTTCTAGTCTAGCTAACGGAGAATACTTGCATAGACACAACCTCGTTGCCAGGATTATCCACCAGCAACTTGCTTTGAAGTATAGCCTTGTGGAATCAGAAGTGCCATACTATAAGTATGCGCCCGACCCAGTTCTCGATAATGGTAATATCACGTTGTATTGGGATCGACCTATCACCACTGACAGGACTATTGTTGCCAATAAGCCTGACATTGTGGTGATAGATCGATTGGAGCGCCGCGCAATGATTGTTGATATAACAGTCCCGCATGACGAGAACCTCGTGAAAGCAGAAAAAGATAAGCAGTTCAAGTATCTAGATCTGGCTCGCGAGGTTGTCGACATGTGGGATGTGAGTACAGCAGTTATTGTGCCGATAGTCGTGTCAGCCAATGGATTAATAGCTAGTAGCCTCGACCAACATTTAAGGAGGCTCTCGCTTGGCAGCTGGATCAAGGGCTTGATTCAGAAAGCAGTACTTCTGGACACGGCGCGTATTGTCAGGAGGTTCCTCTCTCAACAGCCCTGACCACCGGTAGCTCGGACCCTGTTCCCAATGCTGGTGGGCTACTATTTTTTATATTTTTAAATGTTTTTTTAAGTTGTTTTTTATTTAAATATTTAAAAATGAAAAGAATATGTATATAAATAAATAAAGGAAATAATAATAAAATTTATTTCTATAACTTTATGCATTACATCAATGTGGTCTCAACCCCTAAACTAGGACAACCTGTATGACAAGGGTTGAGGTTTTTTTTTTCCGGTTACTTGTTTCTGAGTTTGGAAGCTTAGACAGTGCTTACTGTCTACTAAGAAAAATGAAATAAAACTTGAAATAAAACTTAAGATAAATTGGTAATAAAAAATAAAAAAATAGCAGAAAATTAAAAGGCAGATTATACAAAATAAAGGCACATTTCATAATTATAATGTAATACAGGTAGCGAGTGTGTGGTGAGATGTGTGCGTGTGTGTGTGTGTGTGTGTGTGTTGTATGTGTGTGTGTGTGTGTGTGTGTGTGTGTTGGGTGTTATGAGTATTTATATTACTAGGTTAAAGTACTGATAAGGGTTTCAGTGTCATCGAAGCTATAATTTGCCAGCCAAAGTAATATTTCCTTTTTTATCTGAAAATTACTCACATGTTTAACCAGTTTGTGCTGGCTAAACTTGAAGTAGATACTTGGCTTGCTTCTCCCAAGGGATAGGCTTACCGTACATAGTGATCGGGCTGGGGGAGGTGCGATTGTTACCGCGCGACGGTTTCGTGTAAAGAACCGCCTGACTCTTATCGGGATTAACCTCGATTCTCCATTTCCTGAACCAAGCGCCTAGGACGTTGGCTGAGGTTTGGAGGGTTTTGGCGATAGCGTTCTTACAACGACCCGTATAGTAGATGGCCGTGTCGTCTGCAAACAGGGCCAACTGAGCGTTTTTGCTCTTTGGTATGTCGCTCGTGAATAGGGTGAAAATGAGCGGAGAGAGAACGGAGTCTTACGGGACTCCTGCGCGAATGGGGTGAGGGGAGGAGAGAGCGTCTCCGATGCGATAGCGGAAGGTGCGATCCGACAGAAAGTCTCGTAAGATGAGCACGAGACGATCCGGCACGCCCAGTTGGTACAGCTTGTACAACAAGCCGTTGTGCCAGACTTTGTCGAAAGCTTTCGCTATGTCGAAGTACAAAACACCTGTCATCGCTCCGCGCTGGAAGCCAGCGCTCAAATGTTCGACGATGCGGTGAACCTGCTGAATGCATGAGTGTTCGGTCCTGAAGCCGAATTGCACTGACTGCCCCCGCAAACATGACGGCTATTTATAGGTCGACCGATCCTTCTCGAACCTTCTCACTGAGACACAATGGAACTTCAACCTTCTAGAAACTTCGACATTTTTCTCGAATGTTTAAGACAGTTCCATAGTGAATACTGTCCTTCGAGAAGGTTCTAAAACTCTCTCGAATCTTCTAGAAATTTCTATATTAGAACATTCTAGACTCGAGTCGTCTTTGACAGTTCAATAGTAGATCATTCGAGACTCGCATTTAATCTAGAATGTTCTCGTAAAGTAACGTAACAATACGGTGTTTATCCTGAAGCCAAAATTTGTTTTTTCTACCACGTGTGTATTGCACACGTTTTTTTTTGTTGTTTATTACATGTTGAGAATTACGCGACTAGGTTTATTAAGGGGGGGAAATTTTTCATTATCTTTGCGATAGGACACACCGTTTTCGATATATAAGCAAATTTAGAAGAAAAAAACAAATACCGTTTTTGCACTCGAAATCAAGGGGTCAGTAGTGTCAGCCACTTGTCCTTGACCCTGAACTCACTTGACTATACCCCATGGTCAGGGGCGTATTTTGAAATTTGGCGCCCCAGGCCAATAAGTTTCGCCGCCCCGATTTACAAAATTTAAAATCTCCATCTATAATTAAAAAACATTTCTTGGACTTTTATTTATTTTTTAAATTATAAACAAAATAATAAACCTTAATTAACTTTTATCGCGTGATCTTGTTAAGTGTATGTATAAAAACGGCTCCACGAAGCCAAAGATTCTTAGGTATATTATGAAAACTTTTATGTAGTCATTTAAATAACAGATACTGGAAAAAAAATTAAGAACTACTTAATTCACTTTTACCATAATTTTTAAAATTTTAAAATTAATATTTGTTCCTAAAAAGAAATATTCTATATGGTACACTGTCTTTAGCGGCAGTGCGGCTATGTCGTTACGGCTGGGTAGAACCCTACTTTCGGCGTTGAATTAAAATTACAAATAATAGAGATAGGGCTCCGGAAGTGGACATTTTTTTATTGGAAATTTCCTCCTATCAAGATCTTTTTTCAAAATTCCCTAAATAATAATAGTTTTTGAGTTATTAATGAAAAATTAAATTTAATAACAGTTGCAATTTTTAGGGGATTTTCGATACATTTTTCTAGAAGTCATTCCGAAGCAAATGAGCCATCACTCATATTGTTAGAAGCGGAATCAAGAATTAATACGGTTTTGAACTTGTTGAGCCCAAGACCTCCCAAACTTTTCAGTTTGCGGCGCACTTACATGTTTAATATTTTGCCTCAGCGCCCTAGCTAGTCTAAAAAAACTGAGTTTTTATAATAGTGTTGTCCCACAAGAATACATTTGAAAATCCGGCTTCACATGACTAAGATGTTGCAAGAGGAATAAGAATTCTGAAGAGGTTTTGAACTTTAAGTACGATATTCATTTTGGACCAATAACCAAAACTCCACCAAATCGGAACACGTAAACCTTGTTTTAAGGCTGCAGTCGCAAGAGTTTAATGAGTCTCTCTTATTTTTACGAAATGAATTCTGGTGGATCTTGTGCATGGAGAGGATTTAGGATTCACGAAATTTTCGATATCGTGTTCGGCAAAGTATTTTAGAAACCAGTAAGTGAGCTTTGAAAGGTTTTCCGTAAAAATGGACATTAACTCTTGTGATACAACAAGCTCATTACATTTTTATCGAATATTTAAGATTAGTTTCCGGAGAATAGAAAACATGCGCGCCTCACAGCGCCTATCTTCACTCTCTTCGGGGCGGCGCACAGTTTGGGAACACCTGGACTAGCCTATGTTTCTGACCAAACGAACTCGACTTACTAGTTATTGTTTTTTATGTTAATTTTAAATTGAGGTTGACAAGAAAAAAATAAAAAAGGTGAGATGTGAGTGTTGGGTCTGGCAAACGAGGCATGAAAGTAGAATTAATGCTGTGGAAATGCGTTCCTTGCGAAGCATGTGGTGTAACTCAGAATGATAAAGTGAGGAATGACATTATACGGAAACGTTGCGGCTTAAAAGAAGATGTAGTGACAAAAATTGAAAAAAGTATGCTTAGATGGTTTCGTCATGTGGAGAGGATGAGTGAAAGGCGACTAACAAAAGGTATTTACAAGGCATTAAAACTTTTATGCCGTAATTTATAAATACAGAGATTGGAAAAAAAAAAATAGTTAACAATGGCGTCACTTTTTGAAAAATCGACATAAAATTTTTTTTTCGCCGAGGTTTTCTTTGTTCAAGTGTCTAGATTACACCATAATGTATTCAAATTTTTAAATAGTTATTTAATACTATAAAATAAATATTTTAGGTGTTATACCGGTTTTCAGGCGGCGCGCCTACGCCGTAACGACCTCGCGGAGCCCTATTTTCGGCGTTAAAAAATAACTATAAATAATAGAGATAGAGTTTCGGGAGTTAGGACTTTTTTATTGGTAATTTCCTCCTCTTTTAGGATCTTTTTTAAAAAATCCTTAAATATTACTATTTTAGAAGTTATTAAAAAAAAAACTAAATACCTTGTTTTTTTTCTTATTTTGTTAATAAAAATCGCAATTTTTAATGTGCTAACTTTTACTTCTCACATACATAACAGGACAGAAACCACAGAACGCCACCTGCTACTATCCTTACATACTCCTTTTGCCTCGTCCACGTTCATACATCTGGTCATACACGCACGCCGGTTGCGAGTACTACGCACCTGACCTTTCCGAAGAACCTCACCAATAAACCCCTCCCGGCGTTGCCACTCACATCTGCCTTGTAAATACTTTTTATAACACATTTGCTCGTAAAGGGGCTCTTATTTCACTAATTTCAATATCGTATGGTACCTCATTACGTACTTGTGCGGTAATGTAAAGTAAAACGCACGGCTTCAAGATGCTCCGTCAAAAACGAACGGTACTTTTTTAAATCTTAGCAAAGAGTTTTTATGTCAGAAAAGTGGTCAACCTTTTATGAATAAAATTAACTTTGGGAGATAAAATATAATAATTAAACATTAAATTCTTTAATTTAATTAATTTTGACAATAGATTACAACCATTTATCTGTAACAAAAACACAAAAACATTAATTTACTGTATTAGTAATACTGGCTGTTTTTGTGCCTTTGCCTTAAAAAAAAAGCGCTAATGCGCGCGCGTCACTAATTTGTGAACAGGTAAAATTTTTTCCGCGCGCTTTTTCTTTTCACTGTATTGTTTTTATTGAAAAATGTCGTCAAGTAATGATGAATTTATTAATTCGACACCGCCTGAAGTCTTAGAGGCAGCGAAAAAGGCTACTCTAAGCCTCTTGTCTGAAAAATCGACCGATAGATACTTACAAGCGTATCAAAATTTCGTTTAAGAAAATCCGAGTTTTATTTATTTCCTCGCAAATATGTTATAAAACGTCGTATGACATACGTGCGCTTTGATAATTACAGCCTCTGCTTTCTTGTAGCCCTCGCCTACGGCTCGGGCTAGCAATTTCGCCTCGGCTGTAATTTTCAACTTACCGCACTTATATCATAATGTACTATTGTTACTCATCCTCTCCACATGACCAAACTATCTAAGCATACTTTTTTCAATTTTTGTCACTACATCTTCTTTTAAGCCGCAACGTTTCCGTATAACTTTTCAAAACATCAACCGAAACATTCGAAAATATCCTGTTTTAAGGATTCCTGCTGGGAAATTTTCAATATCACATGCGAAAAAAACGGAAACAACACAATTTATCTTGGTTTACCGATGTTTTTTCGGCATTTTCAACGCTACTCTAGAACACGCCTACCCCAACGGTCATCGGTTCTACGGCTAATATAACCGGCCCATTGCCACTCTAGCTTACTTATACTGTGAGCTATGTCCACAACTCCGGTTCTCTGTCGGACCATCTCGTGATGTATTTCTAAGTAAATGAATTTCTTAAAATGGGATTATATAATTAAAATTAAAAACGTAAAGACAATTTTGATCATTAACATTATCATAATAATATTTTTCTTTACAATACATCGCTAGGTTTACTTCTTTGTATTGTATTTTTTTAACTTTAGATAAGTAATTAGAGTTAATGTAGAACTAATCGCCTATCTAGATTTTGTTTTTTTAAAGTGCGTAATTCAAAAGTGCATCGCCGGCTAACTGTTATAGAAGAAGTCATTATTTTTAAAAACTAAAACGGAACAAATTGCGTATTATGCATATTTCGATAGAACAAATATAGATCTAATTATTTAATGTATTCGTTAAAACGCAGGGCATGGTCAATCGCTAGGTACAGCCACATGCAATATTCGGGTCATTCGTATCGTAAATCTCAGAAAAGGTAAGATTTTTGATGTAACCTTTAAACTTGTCCATGTTTTCCTCACTATAATCCCTTTTTGTCGTATACCAACAGTTAATGACACATTTTGTCTGAACAGCACAGTGAAGGAGCTGTGCTGTATGATCGGATAACGCAAATTATCGCTCATCAGTTTTATAAGATTTACTGAAACTATGCGCAAAATTGTCAATACATGTCATGCTTGCCATGCGAGTGGGCTGTTTTAATGTCAATTTCAAGTTATATCTCAGTAAAAAATATTCAAATGCATCGTGTGACTATTTTTTGAAGCATATCTTTGTTAAAATCTCCACCAGTGACAATGTTTTTATAGCGTGCTTGTGATACTTCCCGCAATACAATTTCAAGTTTGTCTAAGCAGTAGTTAAGATTACTTACATTCAGTACTCTGTAGATACATATTACAATTATTTTATAATGCGTAAACTCAAGTACACAGCATTCAAATATGCCTGAACAAGACAATTTCGAGATTTTAGGTAATTCCTTCCATTATATACAATTTATATAACGCAGTAGAGTTGAGGATATGTACCTCTTGGAAGAACTTCTCGACGGGCGGCACGAGCTCCTGCAGCGTCTGGCGCTGGTCGTCGGACAGCGGCTCGGGGTAGGGGAACACCTGCGCCGTCTCCAGGCGGCCGCGGAACAGGTTGAGCGTGAAGGAGCCGCTCTCGCGCGCCGCGCCGCGCTTCTCGGCCGGCGCCGAGCGCGCCTCCGTGGCCAGCCATCTGCAGCTGCCAATTGTATAATTCCGTTAACATCTCATTCATAAAATTACAATGCTGTATAAAAGGTGCATACGTTACGAACCAAGTGATTACTTGAAAATGGCTGGTATGAGGATGTATGGATGAGGGAAATTTGCTTTAAGAATAACTACAGTACTTTCACAAGCCTTGTGTCTGTAGCTTCACCTTCTTTGTTTTTCTGACATTCAATAGTGACTTGTGGTCTCATTGAAATAAATTGTGTTGTACTAAAAATAATTTCACTTTATTAATAACTTGAGTCTGAAAACATAATCGTAATCCTGCGCGAATATTTGGCCGGGCTGTGATTGTGAGTCGGTAACACACTTCCGCATGCAGCTTCCTAACAATTTCCCTAAAAGGGTGAAATGAGGTGTTGAACTTTCTGTGAAACTTTTTATCCCTAGGGTTAATTGACTTGAAAATTAATGTTCAAACTCTTCTGTTAAAATTATGAAAAACGTGTATCACAGTTTTTCCAAAATTATCCCTTGACTGATATATCAATGCACAGCCTAAACCGCACGTCTTAAAGACATGGAGGTGTATATTCTTTGTGAAGAGTAAGTATCCACTAAAACGTACTTTATATCCACTTTATAAGTATTTACTTTTTTTGGTTGTTTTTGTAATTTAGTCGTTATTGACAACTTTTATTGTTATCTTGATGTTATAAATTCATTACCTACCATATTTATTTATTTGCATTAATTATTTCAACTTAATTTATTATCAATCAATTTTATATTTGAATTCGTATTCATTCGGAAAATTGCTACTAACGTAGTCTGGAGTTAATTAATTTGTTACTAACAAAATATGGACTGAATTTTTAGAAATTTATGCATATACTTTTAATATTTTATAATTACCCTCGCGATTTTTGTCATCAAATGTTCAAATAATACCCTCTGAGTACCTATATTAATTTTCATACTCATAAATCAATGTTTATTTAGCAGGTAAATGCAGGTTATCTGTAATTTATTGTGTAAGTGTGTGAGTGTTTATGAACGAGGAAGACTGACCTGCCGTGATACAGTTTTCACTAGTACGGAGGTCAGTGTACATCAAGATCAAACAACCGCATAACACAGGTATATTTATAATACGTGATTATAGACGGTGTTTGGCAGAACGTTGAACATACGAAAATGGTGGATAGGTGGGGTCCTCTGCTACTTACTCAGCCCTAATTTAATTGGCACTGACCAATTGGACATTAAGAAAAAAAAAATTTTTCGTTTCTTCTAGTTTCACCACTTCCTTTACTTTAAAATGTATTTTTTATTAAAAAAAAACTTTTTTGCAAAAAATTAAATCAACTTCAAAAACTTGACTTTTGTTTGATTTATTCAGTTTTTTTGCCACCGACTTCTGAAGGTAAAGTTATTTTTCACTTTTTTGTGTTTTTGAAGTTGATTTTATTTTTTGCAAAAAAGTTTTTTATAATATTTTGTTGTTAGTTATAATATCCTGTACAAATATGTGCTATGGATTTATTTTACATTGTTAACAATACATTTTATAATAAAATGGAACTCAACATACCTAACTGTCGAAATCTGGGTGTAATGTACACCTGTGTACACTCTCAGAGCATACAGGCGTTATGTTATGTTACGATATTGTGTAAACAACAAACATCCAAGCGATTGCAGCAATCACGGCAGATTTGCTGTCAATTATTGATTAGTTCCTCTGTTTATCTCCAAAGATCAGTATTAGATCTTCACTAAATTTAAACGGGACCACCGCGAAATAACATACTTCCAACCAAAACAAGAATCATCAAAATCGGTTCACAATTGGCGAAGATATCGCTGAACATACATAACTGGCGAAATGTGGGTGTACTGTACGGGTCCATATTAGCTCACCTAAAGTTCTTTACCCGAAATTGTTCTTCCTAATGATTTGTAATCCGAATGATCACTCTTCCTAAAATTTTTTTTAAACAAAAAAAAAACAGTCGACTTGACAACCTCCTCCTTTTTTGAAGTCGGTTAAAAAAGGTAATATTTTGTTTGTTTTAAATCTTTAATGTTGACAGATTCTTATACAACTATTGCTGTATTCAAATGTTAGCTAGAAAAAAGTTATGAGTCCTCAAAATTACAGAAAGATGCAAAAAATTCTCAAATCTTAATTTCAACTTGCATTAAAAAAAAAAAAACAAAAAATGATTGAGGAGTTCCAATTCTAGCAAAATATTCCGAGTGTGTGACTTTTCCAATGGTATGTAATTTGTTTTTATAAAAAAGTTATTTCATAATTTTATCATGTAATTTTTGACGAAACTCTGCCTTTGCGGAAAGTGAAATGTTTTGCGAAATTAAATACTGCCAGATTGGTAAAACATAAAAGATCGATTGAAATTATGTAAGTTCTTGAAATAAGTACAAAGAAAATAGCTGTATCAGGAAATTTCCTAGTTGATAAAATTATGAAATAAAAAGTTTTTTTTTTTATAAAAGCAAATTACATACCATTAGAAAGGTCACACACTAGGGATGTTTTGCTGGAATTGGAACTCCCCAATCATCTTTTTTTTTAATGCAAGTTGATATTAAGATTTAAGTATTTTTTACATCTTTCTGTAAGTTTGACGACTCATAACTTTTTTTCTAGCTAACATCTGAATAAAGCAATCCCATCAAAAACATAAATGTGAAATGAGAGCCAAGTTCAATATTATGATATATGCCTTGGTTGTTGACTTCAACGACAAAAGAAGTGAGATCTAAATGGGTGCCAAGTTCAATGCTTAGTCCTGTTTATTTATAACAACATAAAATATTTTATAACTACTTAAATTTCATTTCTTCTTATAACTTAGGATAATATATTGAAGTCTAAGGTCTGGACTTGGCTAGTTTCATCTCTGAAAATAACTTAAAATAAGTATATTTCTAACTCTAACATAACTTCACTCAACAAATTCAACTCTAACAAATATTTCTAGAATAAAATTATTTTCAATCCGCACTGGGCCCGCGTGGTGGATTACAGCCCAATCCCTCTCATAGGGAGGAGGCCTGTGTCCCAGCAGTGGGAACATTTATAGGCTGATGATGATGAATGATGAAAATTATTTTTAACTTTTTAGTATTTATGATTCGGGATTTACTACGGCGTAGTTTTTAGCGAGTAGGGGCGTTTTTCCGTAGCCGTATTCAAAGTACCGACACATTTATGTGACGTTTTCAGTACTTAGAGTTATGACATTTTTTAATCATGTTATTCCCACGAATATAGGACATAAACGGTCCATCCCCCCAGAGGTCCGTTTTAGGGGATAAGGGCTTCAGTACAACAGGGTTCGCCCAGGTACCCTGAGGCGCAACGTTAGCGATATGACATGTTTATATAGCCTCATACCATTCAGCTCTCGGCACGTGCTCACCTTGGCATTGGGTCATCCATCTAATCAAATATCATTCACATTAATAAAAAATGAAAGAAACATAATTTCCCAAATCTAATGGCGTTGCATATGGATATTATTTAGGACCAAAGTACACATCAAGACGAATCAAACGAGCCCAAACTCGATGGGATTATGTCGTTTTATAACGGAGTTTCTATGGCCACCTTCCAGCTCCATCATCAGACCCTGGATACCATCTAAAGACAAAGTTCCCGTCAAGACGAATCAAACGAGTCCAAACTCGATGGGGTTAAGTCGTTTTATAACGGTGTTCCTATGGCCACCTTCCAGCTCCATCATCAGACCCTGGATACCATCTAAAGACAAACTACTCATTTAGAAGAATCAAACGAGCCCAAATTAGATGCGGTTACGTCGGTTTATCACGGAGATCCTATGGTACCTTCCAGCTTCATGAAACCCGGGTTATCATTTAGAGACAAAGTACTCGTCAAGACGAATCATACTCGACGAATCATAGACTCCAAACTCGATGGGGTTGCGTCGTTTCATTACAGAGTTCCTATGTCCACCTTCCAGCTCCATTATCAGGCCCTGGATACCATCTAGAGACAAAGTACTCGTCAAGACGGATCATAAGAGCCCAAACTCGATGGGGTTAAGTCGTTTCATAACGGAGTTCCTAAGGCCACCTTCCAGCTCCATCATCAGATCAGCTCCATTTCATCGATATATTGTACTATCACGCGATATACATAAGCGTGCAAAATTTCAATTCAATCGGAAATCAGGAAGTATGTCAAAAAAATGCAAGACTTCACGCTACGTCGCGTGATGTAGCAATTAACGTGAAAAAGGAACCAAATTACTGAACAGATATTGATGAAATTTCTATGGGACCAAGTTCCCTTTTTGAAGAAAGTCGGTTAAAAATTAATACCAAATGGTTATTGTTAATGTACTGTATTTTCCTACGTTTACGGGGTCTAATTGTCTTTTTTGTTTTCAATAAAAAAAAAATAAGCGAGTATTCCACGCGTTATATATTCACGTGAAGATCTTAAAATCCACATAAAGAACGGCTGTTATCAATTGTTATCGGCTGTTGTCTGTTGTGTTTTGATTGCTGATTCTTATATTACAGCCATTATCATTATACAGGGTGTAAACAGACTCTTCACGAAGCCGTCAACCATGCATTATGTACATCAAACTAAGTAACTTTACGCAAAAAATTGTGCTGGGAAACGACTTTTTTTTCTGGGCTGAAAAATCACGTTTTTCAGTAGGACTCAATGTAACGCACTCAAAACATTGTGCTGACGGATGGATTGAATAGTAAGGGGGTCCTGGATGTGTTTAAAGTAAAAATCTTACATTAAAAACATGTATTTAAAACAAAAACTTGTTAAAAATTACGAACTTTGACCCCCAATATCTCCGTAACTAGAAGTTTCCCAGGTATGGTCAAGAACAAAAAAATGATCGCAATGACGGGAAGGACAAGTGCCTTTTGGCTTCGTTAAGAGTCTGTTTACACCCTTTATATGTAAGTGTTCTTAATTCGTTCGTTATTTAAAATATATATTTTTTATATTCAAAATTAATAGCTAACACCAACATTTTGCCTTATGTTTTCTTCAGGGGATTTTGTTTTTAATACCCCTTTTTCAAAAATCTAATGATGCAGTTCTAGTTTTTATCAAAATCGGGCTCGAGACTTCTTTGAGTATTTTACTCTATTCCTCATAGTTTCGGATTTGGCCATCCACACCCACTTAAAAAATTACCCTGTATAGTGTCCCATTAGAAATATTTTAACTAAAATGGACCTAAAAGGTGATGACTGTCTAAATTTGTGTTTTTATCTAAATTGGCGTCATTTTAAATATACAGTCAAACCTGGATAAGTGAGAGCTCAAGGGACCGCGATCTGTTTTTCTCTTATAGAAGTTTCTCACTAACCCGAGTTTCTAGCTTACAGAGTTACAGGAGGAATCTGTCTCACTTATAGAGGTCTATAAAAATACGGTAAATGTGTACGTAATTAGAAACAAAATACATACATGTATGTATGGGTAATAAATATTTATTGAAATAATAGTTGAACTTATGTTTAATCTACATAATCTTACTAGCTGACCCGCGCAACTTCGTTTGCGTCACATAATGCAACTAAATAATATTTCGACTACCCTACCCTACCCTACCCAACCTACCTACCCTACCTACCCTACCTACTCTACCTACCCTACCTACCCTACCTACCCTACCTACCCTACCTACCCTACCTACCCTACTTACCCTACTTACCCTACCTACCCTACCTACCCTTTATTATATTAAGAATATTTAGAGATTTTCAAAAAAAATCTGAGTTACTCCCTAGTCGCGCCTAAAGAAGTTTTACTTCAAAAACTTTGACTTTGACTTTATTTGCCTGAAATATGGTGTTTTACAGATTTTATAACACAAACATAGTTCTTTCGCCTACTAAAAACGGCATGCAAATAATGCGAGGAAATGAATTAAAATTTTCAAAATCAATGATGCACACAAACAACAATATTTTTTCTCGCGTTGATGAGTTCATTTGTTTTTTTTTCAATAAACTGCTTTCTATTTGCAAGCCAATTCGATATTTAAATAAAACCTTTGATAAGTTGGCTCCTTGGTTGCCATGCTTTTGAGTATAAGATCGTTCCATTTTTAAATATAACATCTGTTAGAATCATTTGGAGTTAACAGATAATTGTGACTGTCAAATAATAACAGACAAATAATTAGCAATAAATTAAAATTGCGACTATAATTTGAGATTTAAAATATCCTATCTCTCAAGTTGGATCGAACTGCACATGGTGTGCGAATTTTATTATAATCGGTTAAGTGGTTTAGGAGTCCATTGAGGACAAACATTGTGACACGAGATTTATATATATTAAGATTACAGCATTTACTTGAAAAAATCTGTTAATTTCTTTTGCGAACGAACAATAATAAAATAATAAAGACTTACTCAGTCATTCGAATACAAAGTTCCTAGAACTATAGAAAACAATAACAAACGCACATTTGGTCATTCAAATGAAATAAGAGTCCCTTAAAGTTTAAGAATGAATCATAAAATAGCAAAAGTAAACTGTCACTTATAGAGGTATAGGCAAGTAGCAATCTCACTTAAAGAGGTTCACGAATGAAAAATGACTGTCACTTATACATGTTTTATGATTATCACTTATAGAGGTTTTAGAAGGGCAAAATGACGGGACCTGGCAAATACTCTCATTAATAGAGGTTTCTCGCTTATCCAGTTCTCACTTACAGAGGTTTGACTGTATATAATATAATTACAATTCATTAAAGAAATATTTCAAAGTATTTAGCCTGAACAAAATCAAACGGCAATATGGAGGACTAGAGGTGTTAGCCACTGATAGACAGAATAGTGTAAATTTATTTCTGTTATATCACAAAATAACTGAGATACGTTCCTTTTGTGTCGGGCCTGGGTAAATTTTCTATGGGTCGTGACCGTTCTTCTTTGACGTACTTCCCGATTTCCAATCGAATTGTAATTTTGCACGCTTATGTATATCGCGCCATAGTACAATATAAAGATGACATGGAGCTGATCTGATGATGGAGCTGGAAGGTGGCCTTAGGAACTCCGTAATTAAACAACGCAACCCCATCGAGTTTGGACGCGTATGATTCGACTTGACGAATACTTTGTTTCTAAATGGTAACCAGGGTATGATGATGAAACTAGAATGTGGCCATAGGATCGCCGTAATAAAACGACGTAACTGCATCGAGTTTAGGCTCGTTTGATTCGTCTTAAAGAGTATTTTATTTTTAGATGGTATCCAGGGTCTGATGATGGAACTGGAAGGAGGTAGAGTCTCCGATCTTCATAGGAGTGGGTGTTATATGGGCATTCAACATGACCTTGGTTTTGTCCATGCTAATTTTAAGACCCACTCTTTCGGAAGCTCTACTGAGGTCAGCAACTTCTAGTTACAATTTAAAAATTAATTCATGACAAGAATTTGTGTGGCATACTACAACTAAAAAGGGTAAAAAAAAAATCTGTAAAAAAAAACCAACTTCCAAAAAAACAAAGATAACTTTATTTTTGGGAAGTTGGTGACAAAAAAGTCAATGAAACAAACAAAGTCACCCACTTCCGAAAGTAAAATTATTTTTGATTTTTTCCGTTTTTTTTAGTAGCGTTTACTGGATGATCAAGCAACAAGTTTATTTGAACTTTAATCATTACTAATAATGTCACAGCTTACTCAGGCACATTATTTTACATTTTGTGGGCAGCCAGTACAGTTACATGAGAGTGTCTGAACTGACACTGGAATATGGAATATTTTACTAACTATTATAGTACAGACTGGAACATTACAATCTATAATCATTACATAATAATGTGGCACAATAACCTACTGTCAACCCAATATAAATTTCTACATAATCTATACTAATATTATATAGTTTAAGAATTTGTTTGGTTGAACGCGCTAATTTCAGGAACTACTGGTTCGAATTGAAAAATTCTTTGAGTGTTAGATAGCCTATTTATCGAGGAAGGCTATATATCCTCACACAACCAATAGGAGCAGAGCATCAAAGAAAAATATTGCAAAAAAAAATGTATTTTATAATAATTTTAAGCAGGTACACTGGTCACGCGGTCGCAAACAACAACTAGTTATCTATATTAATTATAATATGCGGAAATTGTATTCATTTAACTGATAAAGCAAAAATATGTACTTAAATTTTAAGCCAATAATTATTTAGTCAATGACGACTTTTTTCACCATGTTTGGAATAAAAACCAAGAAGGAAGGGCATAATTTTTCGCTTAATTAATCAATGTTTGCACATAGTTTGTACCGAAATATTATTTTGAGACGAGAATGTCATTTGCCTATAAATAATGAGGTTGAGGTGCAAAGTCCAAGGCGAGTGTGGACTATGGAACAACAAGGCCATGGCAATGGGTGCAATAGATAGATCAAATGTCTTGTGTGCTGGCTAGTTGGAATAGTTACCTGTGCAAGGGCTGCGGCAACTGGGTTGATTTCCCTGCTATGCAACGATTAGCACACGTTAACAACTTAGCACCCTTCATATTAAAGTTTTATTTATAAGTTATTGATGTAATACCAACTCGAAACTAGAATTTCTATAAGACTAACAGTACAATATCGAAAAATTTAAATAATTATCAAACAAAAACGGCCAACACGGAGACTACGAAATAAAAAATAAAAAGTTATAAAATAAATCAACAGTTGACTCAGTTACTGAGTGACTGACTGCCTTAAACACAGTTCTTACAGTATTGCCATATGGAGGATGAAATCCGTATTACCAATCTGAATAAAATTCTCTATGACTTTCGTCTAAAAATGAAACTATTAAGATTCCACATGATCAACATGATTCCACATAATTTTACATGTCCGAATAAATATTTAAATCAAAACAGGGTGATTTTCCTAAAAGTTTTATGTAGCAAAAATATATTTTGCGTTCAATGGGGGCTATCGTTTTAAAGCTCGCCAGATGACGCCACTGTTGAGTAAGGTCCTGTCATTAATTCTATTTTATACTTTAAAGTACAAATAACTTCTTAAAATAGAAGCGTTTTACCTACCAATAAAACGCATATTAATTTACTTACCTTATTCGAAGCTTATTTAATTTGAGATAGGCACTACGTTTCCCGCCATCTATATCCTTCTCTTTCTAACCCCACCACCTGGCAGAGTGGGGGCGCACTAAGTGAGCCGCCATCATTTTGCCTCATTGAGTCGAAAATCACCAGGCAGGCTTTAAAACATAAGCTTCGAATAAGGTAAGTAAATTAATATGCGTTTTATTGGTAGGTAAAACGCTTCTATTAATTTGACTTGACCGTTATTCGAAGCTTATTTAATTTGAGACCTGTTTGTTATCGCCTGGTGGTGGTGAAATGGACGCCAATGTGAATGACTTGTTAGTAAAATATTACTGGTTATATTGACCGTTTGAATGAAATAAACGCATCTTGGGTTTTTTTCCTTTTTATTAAAGAAAAATAAAAAACTTACATAATCATGTGATTTTGGTTTAATTAAGTAATTGTTTCAACTTGATTAATCACAATGTCAGAATCAACAATAAATCACCAACATCACTCAACAGGATTAAATAACATAGTTATAGAGGTACCTGAAGATGAGGGTAGAACTGTCCGCTTATAGAATTTACAAAAAGTATTTTGGGACTTCCAATTTCCTCTCGCGAGAATATCTTCTAACGGGAAATTGTCTAGCCAGTTTTTTGAGGCTACGGCAGAGCGGAAACTCCCAGGTGTTGCAGTTATGCACGCATCTTTAAGTAGAGTTTTAATCCACCCTGATATGATTGTCTTTGAAGCGGCTTTTGCTTCACCTCTTGTAGAAATGAAGAGATTATGGATCTTAGCCAAATCTCTGCGAAATTTTAACAATTCAATTGTTCTATTAATCCAATAAACTGGATCCAAATTATTGCTACCTAGATTAGAAAATAATTTCCAACCTGATTGCCTGTGATCCGAAGAATCAGTCTTTGAACCAAAAACAGGCCACAAGGTGATAGAGTCATTACTTTGAATACAATGCTCCGAATCAGTTCTTAATAATGTCAAATCGTGAATTCTCCGACCTGAGCATAAGAGTAATAATGTTGCAGTGTGTCTTTGCACTTGGAAAATATTGTCGTGCGTAAAATTATAACTATTTAGGTATGCAGCTAGGCTATCTATGTTCTAAATTGGTGGTTTAGATTTAACTGGTTTTTCTAACGCTATGGATTTTAAACCCTGTTTTACTAAAATATGAGAACTAATTTGGCCAGCCATTTCTGGATTGCAAAGAGTAGAAATTACAGATTTGTGTATCAGAATCGTATTATATGATAGATTATTAACCAGATGAAGGTCCGACAGGAATCTGGCTACTTCTCTACCGCTAGGATTATGAGGATTAATTTGATGTTGCTCAGACCAAATTAACCATTTTTTCCAAGCAACATCATAAGTCTTAAGTGTGGAAGGCCGCCAAGACTTCTTTAATAGCTTTATTTGGCTATCATTCCAATCTTTTAGGTTCTCGGCCCACCCCCACATTTCCATACCTCGAGCACTATGTCCTGTGTCCTCGGAGGTGGGAGTCCCGTCGACACGTCTATTAAGACTTGATCGAGATTCCGAAGTGTGAATGGGGCTGCCAACGCTCGGGCCTTCAGATCTGCCCGCCAATATACTCGATCCCAATGCGGAACTACTAGCAAGTATATCCCGTGAGCACTGTTCAAATGGGATAGCACTTTGGGAATCAAGTACGGTGGCGGGAAAATCCACGCCAGTTGAAAATTCCACTGCTGGGTGAACGCGTCGTGAAACAATGCTTGGTGATCGTTCAGATCCAGAGACGCATAATTCACCACGACGTGTGCTCGACTGGAGGCAAAGAGGTCTATCAGGGGGATACCACATTTGGCAAACACTGTCTCTGTGGCTCTGGTCAAGAGATGCCATTCCGGATTGACCCGAAGTCTCGACAAATGGTCCGCATGACCGTTGTACATCCCGGGAATATGAAAAATATTCACATGGATTTGGTATTCCTCCAGAATTTGAAAAACTTGGTATGTTAGATCCATCAGTGGTGTGGATCTCGTGCCCCCTTCGTGTCGGAGATGTGCGATAACAGTTTTGTTGTCGCACTGAATTAGTACTGTACTCCGAAGCAGGAGCAGACAATGATCTTGTAACACCTTTAGGATGGCAAGCATTTCTTTCTGGTTGCAGTGTAACTGTTTTTCGTGATCTGCCCACAACCCTGTCAACGACATATTGTCTAATCGAGCTCCCCATGCGATATCGGAAGCATCCGTTGTTAGATAATGGGTTGGTGGGGGCACATGAATGGCTGAAGCGCGTTTGCAGTTCTGAAGCCACCATATTATGTTGTCTCTGGCTTCGATAGGAATTAAATGCCATCTTTGGTGTGATCTCAACATTTTGTTGAGGAGGTCCAACAAAGCCCGATAATTGAGTCGGCTCCTTGGAACGGTAAAACTCGCAAAATTCAGAAGTCCAACCAGACTCTGAACCTCTTTGAGTTCTGTATGATCCTTGTCTAGCATTTGGGACAGCTTGACAATCAGCGAAATCAGTTTCTCCTTGGGGAGTTGCTTCTGATTTGTCCAGGCATTCCACTGAACGCCCAGGTACGCCAATGTTTTCGACGGAGTTAATACAGATTTCTCGTAATTTATGATCCAGCCTAGCGTCTCGAGAGTCTGGATGACAATATTTACGTGTTCCCTTAGACTTTCCTCGTGTTGATGAGCAATCAGGAAGTCGTCCAAATACACCAGTATTCGTATCCCTCGTTTTCTGAGCATTTGGGCAATCCAATTCGTCACTGATGCGAAAGTCTTGGGTGCAGTACTTAGACCAAAGGGTAAACACGTCATTTCCAATAGCTCGTTTCGATAGACTAGGCGTAGGAATCTTCTGTGGCTGCGAGCTACTCGAACGTGAAAGTACGCTTGTGAGAGATCTATTTTGCACAGCCAGTCTCTTTGCTGTAGGAAGTCTGGCACACGAGAAACATTCACTAATTTGAATTTTGTGGTTATTACGTATTGATTGAGGGCCCTCAGGTTGAAAATGGGCCGAGCAGAGCCGTCGCTCTTGAGAACTAAAAACATTGATGAAAGGAAACTTGGGGACAGATGTGCTCGTTCGAGGACCCCTTGATCCTTCATTTTGTCGATGACAGTGGTCATCTCTGCTGAGCAAGGAACTATCATACCCTTTTTTATGTTCCTTGGATGGATCATTGGAGGCCTTTGACGAAAGGGTATGCGATACCCCGATATCATCCTGAGAATGACATTTGGAGCTCCAAATTGTTCCCACTGAGTTAAAAAATTTGCTAGACGGCCCGCTTTGAACTGCATCATGTCAATATTTTCGACGTTTGACGTTGGGTGGAGACGGTGCTCGTTTCTGCCCCGATTTGGATTGATTTCGGTGCCTGGGGTGACTTCTCGAAGAACCTCGTCCACGAAAAAGCCCCCGATTATTCGGTGCGCCCGAATGAGTGCCATGTCCACGATAGTGCGAGTTATAACCACCCTGCGGGGGTGGTGCATTTTGACAACAGCTTTGCACTGTACTTGACCCATGTTGACAACCCTGCGAGGGTCGTTTTCGGGTTGCGTACTCCTGCGAGGAGACGCTAGTTTTGTGTGTCTCTACCTGCGAGGTAGAGTTGTTAGACTTCTTTAGCGGCCAAAAACATTTTCGCACTCCACCCGCTTTTTCCAAAGCGACTGTAAATTTTTCTGCGTTGAACAAGTTTGTGCATGTAGGAGGAATCTTCCTTAGCGTAGATTTCACTAATGGCTCCTTTACCTATTTGATCACACAGTCACGGCGCATTTGCAATATCTCTGCGCGATGGCCACAAACAAGCTGTAACAAATCTGAGGAGGTTGTTTGGAAATCACCGCAATTTATAAGTTCTGTTAACTTATTATTAATTACTTCATAATCTGGGGTTAATTCTTTAGACCACTGGGCAAAATCAAGCAGTACTTTCTGAAGCGACTCCTTCTGCTTTAAAATGCACATTGTTAAGGCAGCAAAGGCTTTATCAGCGTATATCAAATGGCGGGGAGACTGGAAGGCTGCAACTTCTTCATTTATCTCAATATCCGTAAAACCCGGTTTGTGATTATACGCCTTTTGAGTTTCGGAGTATCTAATTTCATTCCAATTACTAGTATCCCAATGTTGAAGATCACATAGCAGTTTTAGATGGAGTTCAGAACTCTTGGGCATTGAAGGTTCTTTTAATTTAGTTTGAATATTAAAAATAACTTCATCAGGCGCGTCGATGATGGACGCGTTATCACCTAATTCTTCGTAAAGATTACGACTAACACCCGAATTTATAGAGATGGAATCGTTATAATACCGATCACTATTTTGAACTTGACGCTCATTATCACGAGCATGCAAAGATTTACGAAGATCACGTACCTCTTTCGATAATTTTCGATATTCCTGTTTCGAATGTCTTCGTTTTCTCCCCCTTCTCTTTTTTTCATGACGACTACGTCGACGCTTTGGGGAACTTGATGAAGACGAAGATGAAGAACTGCTCTGGGAACTATGACTGCTTGAACTTGAGCTCCTCGACCGTAACTTACGTTGAATACCAGATGGTCCTGGTAATGGTTCGGTCACTTCATTTTGTACATAATTATTTCTATCACCCATTCTAAAACAGGAAGGGGTCTTTGGAACAACACTAACGGTAAAAACCGTTAAAAGTTAAGTTCAAATAAAAAGTATGTGACTACTACTAACACACACAATTCAAGCAAAAAAAATAAAAAATATAGTTCTAAAAGCCGATGAAAACATTTGAAATTATACGAACGGAAAAATAACCGTTAATAAAAAACATGCGACTACACACTGAGTATAGACACACTATTGATAAAACTATACAGTTTAAAATGTAGGTACTTAATTGTACACCACAGATCTTAGGAAAAGTATCACCGCGTTAATATGAACATGAAATTACTCACGTGTAGTTTTGTGGGTATTTTTACTAGAAGGTTTCACCCAAAAAACACTGCTTTGCACCACACGTAAAACACAGAAATAATGTTTTAGAAATTCTAGAATTTATAAACTATTATTTTAAAATAAATTTGAATATTGTGGTAACGTTAATGTTAGCACAACCGTACGCGGCGGGAAACAAGACGCCAATGAGGCAAAATGATGGCGGCTCACTTAGTGCGCCCCCACTCTGCCAGGTGGTGGGGTTAGAAAGAGAAGGATATACAAAGAAAGAGACGGATATAGATGGCGGGAAACGTAGTGCCTATCTCAAATTAAATAAGCTTCGAATAACGGTCAAGTCAAATTAATTAATTGATTTGATTGCGTAAACCACGAAACCCTACTCTTTAAACTCGAACATTACGGTTTAGGGAAACTTGCGATTAGGTTAGTGAAATCGTATTTGAACGATAGACATCAGCAAGTACACATAAACGGTGTCAATTCAATGGGTTTAAAAGTAAGTATGGGTGTACCGCAAGGTTCAATATTAGGTCCTTTCCTCTTTTTAGTTTATATAAATGATCTACCCCATTTATTTAAAAACCAACCACAAATGGTGTTGTTTGCTGACGATACCTCTTTAATATTTAAGATAAACAGACGTGCCACAAATCTTGACGACGTAAATAACGCCCTACTGCAGGTCCATGATTGGTTCACCGCGAATAATTTAGTATTAAATGGGAAAAAAACGAAATGCATAAGATTTGCTCTACCGAATGTCAAAAGTATTGTTAGTGACATAGTATTGAATCAAGAGAAACTAGAATTCGTCGAAGATACTGTTTTTCTGGGGATCACGCTCGACTCATGGCTACAATGGGGTCCGCATATAACATCTCTTGCAGGACGGCTGAGTTCAGCAGCATATGCTGGTAGAAAAATCCGTCAATTTACTGATGTAGATACCGCGAGGCTAGTCTATTTTAGTTATTTTCATAGTATTATGTCATACGGTATTTTACTATGGGGACGGGCTGCAGACATCGAGTCTATATTTATTCTGTACAAAAGAGCTATCAGAGCCTTATATCATCTACGTAGGCGTGATTCTCTAAGAGAACTGTTCAAAGAAATTAACATCATGACAGTACCTTGTCAATACATCTATGAAAACATCATGTACGTTAGGAAAAATCTGCATTTATTTAGTAAAAGAGGTGACAGGCACCACTATAGTACTAGAAACAGGGACCAACTAGTACAGCCAGGTTTTAGGCTAGCTAAAGTAGACTCATCTTTTATGGGGTACTGTTTAAAATGTTACAATAAAATACCTCCCCACATCCTAAAACTAAATGAGACGAAATTTAAATCTTGTATAAAACGCACACTATGTAGGCAAGCATATTATAAGTTGGGGGATTACATTGATGATAAAAATGCTTGGCTCAATGCTGGTCCTGCTCCACAACCATAGGGGCAAACTAATTTATTACCATGTGAAGTTATTGTGGAAGCTGCAGAAGATTGTAATAATATCTTTGCATTGTATAGACTCAATATCTTAGTATTATATAATTGCATAGCACATGTGTGAGTACTATGTACTGTAAAGCTACCATTTACATTTGGTTATCTTTCATTGACTTGAATTTACCCTGGTTGGTGAGAGAATGTCAAACTCACTAAAATGTCTCGCTGATGGTGGCGGGTGTGTCGGGTCATTTAGCTTCCTTCAATATGGTTGAGCTGAATGGGGCTGATTCATGCGTCATGCTCGTGAACGGGCGCTGTCGGTTGGGACTGGTCATCTCAAAGCTGCCACGGTTTATTTTAACTACTTACTTTGTTTTTAAATTGTTGATATAATATTTTACTATGGACGCTCTTAACGTGCACGTATTTCTACATCGTTCTCACATATATGTATAATCTCAATATGAATGATGTAACCAAGATTTTGTAACAATATTTTGATTGAAAAGAGTATCCATGGAGTTTCTTGCCCATTCTTCTCCATAGAGATCTACACTTTGGAATGGGCAACTACAGTACTTTCACAAGTTATTATGCCTTGTGTCTGTGACTGTAGCTTAGCCTAATTTGTTTTTCTGACATTCAAAAGTGCCTGTAATGGTCTAATTGAAATAAATGCTTTTGAGTTTTTGAGTTTTGAAAAAGTCTATTTCATTTCGTATATCAACATAGTGTAAACTTCAGATACATATTTACAAATATTCTTCCTAACATTAACAAGCTTGAAACATTTAAAAATCATTCTAACTCTAAGTACTAACAAATAAATTCCTAAGTTGCTACTTAAAATCTTCAAGTCATAATTAATCAGGAATAGCTCAATCTCGACCAGAATCATGAATATTAATTAAAATACGTGTGATAAAAAAGCACGCAACGCGCAAAAACTCTATGACATCTGACATTTCCCGGAGAAAGTCCTTACTCTACACGAACGCCTCTAGCGGCGAATTCATGCGCGATAGCCCCCATTCTGGTCATGTATAGACGCCAGCAGGTTAACCTACTTTACGATTTTCAACTTTATTTATAAAGCATTAGGTTCAAGGTTGGTTGGGAAAATCTGACAGTATCGGGTAGCTTGACCTGCTGGCGTCTGTACATGACCAGAATTGAACGCCAAGTCAGACCTTAGGCTTCAATATATTATCCTAAGTTATAAGAAGAAATGATATTTTAAGTTGTTATAAAATATTATATGTTGTTATAAATAAATTTCAGGACTGACCATTGAACTTGGCACCTATTTAGATCTCACTTATTTTGTCGTTGAAGTCAACACCTATCATAATAATGAACTTAATTCATTTCACATTTATGTTTTTGATGGGATTATAAGTAATTCTGTAACTGCATACGTGTTACACGTGACTCATTTTTCTTTTTTTTTTTTTACGCGCAATTGACATTGGACTTTTTGACAATGACAATTCAATTTGAGACACCAACACCAATGTTGCCACTTTAGATTTTAAATAAATAAAATAAAATAAAAAATGGTTTATTTCTCTTCCACAAATAAAGAATATCAGTACTTTGTTGTAACATATTATACAGGAAAAAAGTATTTTATTTGTGGGAGACTGGCGCCTAAACTAAGCCGAGGCCTGTATTTTAGGACACCAGGTCCCTACTGATACATATTAGGAAATCTAACAAAAGTGGTGCCAATGTGTTATAATATGGATTCGAACATTTTAAACCAGATGGGCAACCGTATAGTAATACATAGTACTTATTTGAAATAGCGTAGAAGAGTAAAGGAGCGTGAGATTGTGTGATAGTGTAAGTGCTGTTTTATGAACGTGTGTTAATGTACGAGTGTAATATGTGTGGCGTGTGGTGATTGTGTGACAGTGTATGAATCCTGTTGTATGAGTGTGTGTTCATGTATGCGTGTACTACGTGTGGTGTGTGGTGACTGTGTGTTATGTGTTACAAATACTACAAAACCTGATGATTAATTTTTACTTCTTTATTTCCAAAAGTTCTTCAGTCCCCTTATAGTCCAATTCTAACAGCCACGAAGTTACCTTTTCCTTACATTGTTTTGAATTAGAATTAAATATATTTTTAACTTTATTAATTTGATTATATAATCTTGGTGCTATAAAGTTGTAAAATTTTTGGGCAAATCTAGTTTTAGTTTTTGAGGTTTTGCAAACGGCATAGTGCCTTCTTGTGTTCGTAATTTCTTGGTTAAAAACCGATATATATCTATGCTGTCGTAGGACGCTCAGAAGAATGTACAGTTGTCTAACAGTTAGTACACCAGTTTCCTGATATAATTTCCGGGTAGAAAAGAGTCTAGGTTTACAGAAAGCAACCTTTAAAATCAGCCTTTGAGCTCGCTCTAGCTCCAGCAATTTTGTTTTGTCTGAGCCGCCCCATGTAGTAATACTGTAGGTCACAATAGATTGGATCAACGTCTTGTAAACCATAATCAGTGTCTTCCTATCTGCTATGTGTCTGAGTTGTCTAAAAATGTACGTGAGTTTACGCACTTTCTGTGAGACGTTATGAATGTGTTCTCCAAATGAGAGCCTATTGTCAATAGTAACGCCTAAGTAACGTATAGATTTTACTGATCTGATTTGAGGACAATTATTACATTGTAATACGGGAGGCACCGAACATTGGTGAGCAAATATTTGGTATACGTTTTGTGAAGTCACTGCTGGGTTACGAACGGAGAATTGAATGAATTTGGTCTTGTCCGCATTCAATGTCAGTGAATTTGCAGCCAGCCAGTGGCAGACAGTGTTAAACCCAGCCTGAGCTTTAGCATAAACCTCTTCCCAAGTGTCACCTACAAATGTCAAAGTAGTATCATCTGCATATGAGATAATACTACAGTCGTGGATTTCAAGCTGACAGAGCTCATTTATGTAGCATAAAAATAAGGTGGGTCCAAGAATACTCCCTTGTGGGACTCCAAACGTCATTTTAAGTTCATTACTCGTGTACTCACCGATACTCACACACTGAGATCTTCCCGATAAATAATCAGCGAAAAGATCAAGCTGTTTTCCGCGAATTCCCATGCTGTTTAGCTTGTTTAAGAGGTTGGGGATACAGACTGTGTCAAACGCCTTAGCAAGGTCAAGGAAGATGGTAATACATTTTTTATTTCCATCCATTTTTCTAACTAAAAAGGAGGTGAAATTATGAACAGCCTGATTAGTAGATTTGCCTGCTCTGAAACCAAATTGTGATGAGGAAAGTAGTCCATTCGATTCTAGATAATTTATGAGCCTACTGTTTAAAACACGTTCAAATACCTTTGACAATGATGTGAGGATTGAGATAGGTCTATAGTTGTTGACACAGTCGGTATCCCCTGCCTTGTGTATAGGAATAAGTATAGATCTTTTAAGTGCATTGGGAAAAACACCAGCCTCTAGACAGCGATTTATGAGATCGGTAAGCACAGGAGCAACGAGGCCTACCACTTTTTGCAAAAACCCAGACGAGACGTTGTCCCAACCCACTCGACAATCGTGTTTTAGGCTAAGTATAACTTTTTTAACTTCCTCACAATCCACATTTAGTAGGACAAAAGACTTACAGTGTGAACTTTCTTTATGTTCAACAACATTTTGAAAAGGTGGGGTAGGAGGTATAATTTGGGCTAGTCGACTACCAACTCTAGCAAAAAATTCATTTGCATTGTTGATAGACAACTGCGGGGAAGAGTTTGCAGATAGCAAGTCTTGAGAAGAGATATTTTCTTTACTATTATTATAACTTGTTATGGCTTTTATTGAATTCCACAACTTTTAAGAGTTATCTTTAGCCATCTGCAATTGATCCTGTTCATACTGACGTTTCAGCTTTTTCAGTAGATTATTACAGAAATTTCTGTAGCGCTTATATGTTGTACAAAAGGTTACATTACTTGGATCTTTTTTAGTTTTTAAGTGCATCAAGTCCCTATTTCTTATACAGCGTAGAAGGCCAGTAGTGATCCATGGCTTTAGGAGAGTTTTGTTTCGGGGAATCTTTAAGACCACAGTATGTTTCTGTATTAAATCAGCCATAATATTTACAAACATACTAGTAGCTAAACAAGGATCAACTTCATTATAAATCTGACCAAAATCTATCTCCGAGCAGTCCAACACAGCTCCCTCCCAATTAATTTTCTTAACCGAGCGAGTGGTTTTTGCCTTTCCAGAACTTTTGCTATTTAGGCAAAATAATATAGCTTCATGATCAGATATCGTAGTTTTTAAATTGAAGGTAAAAGCATTTTGTTTCGTCTTAACTATAACATGATCAAGGCAATTATTACCCCTAGTCGGTGAATAGATTGCTGGTAGTAAACCGTGGAAAGAGGCAATGTCGAGGTAAGCTAAAGAGTTAGCATCAGAGTTTAATATATTTATATTGATATCACCCGTTATAATAATATTCCTAAAATTAGATAATTTATCAAGTAGATCATTAAGTGATATTAAAAAGTTATCAAGTTTTTTAAAAGACGGCGGTCGATATATAGCTATTATAACGGTATGATTTGTTCCCATCTTAACAACCAAGCAGTTAGCTTCCATAAACAGCGGTTCCTCAATTTTAAAGTTGTGTCGGTCATTTATCATAACCACAATACCATCATTTTGATTGTAATTTTTGGATGACTTATGTGAACTGTAGCCATTTATTTTAGGGAGACTAGATACTTGGGAGAGCCAACACTCTGATAATACTATTATATCACAATCGAATTTCAGCCTAGCCATCATTATCAATAATTCATCAAAGTTGCGATTAATGCTACGGATGTTTTGTTGTAAGATTTTCAAATATTTCGGGGGCTTTATGTATGAACTGCATTGTTCGGGATTACATGTAACAGGTTCAGAGACTCGATATTGTTCTACGTTGTTCAGTAAATCATTTACAGCGGCGAACACAATAAATTATGGAGTTCGAAGGAAAAAGTTATTGGATAATTAAAGCTATTTAATCGATTGATAACTGCGCTACGAATGTTTGATTTAGTTTTGTAATATTTATGGAATTTTGTAAATAATAGCATTATAACTTTGTGTGTGTGTGTTAGGTGTAATATAGTGTTGTAAAAATGTAGTGTAGTGTAGATAAAAATATCTCAGTTTGAAAACAAAAAACAGTGAATTTAAACCATATCAAGACAGCCGCTAATACTAGTCATATTTTATTTAAATCTAATCTACTTCATCTTTTATTTGGACGGGTTTTTCGCCTTCATTCTTGCGTAGAAAGATTCGCCCGAAAGAAATCCAGCAGCCATCATAAGAATGGGCTTTAGCACATTGCCTGGCTAAGTAAAATAGTCTGCGTGCCTTGCCAGTTAAAGAGTCTGAAACATAAATGTTTCGTGGAGGCCCTTTTATCTTTAGATGATTTGTGTTTAGAGGTAATTGTTTTTGTTCCTTCTGTATCTTATTAAAATTAATAACGGCGGATATGATCGACGTTTTTCTGGCTACGGTAGTAAAGTCAACGACTACTGATTCGGTCTTAGTATTAGTCCTGTAGATGTCGCGTATTTCTGTTTCTACCACTTTAGTCGGTAGATTGACTGCTGAGCTGAGGTCCTTAATAACGTCCACTAGGCCTTCCTTAGTCTCATTTTCACGCTTTGGGATATGACGAATTTCTAGTGTGGATGCCCGTGCCGACCTTTCATGAGATTCAAGTTTTTGTTCTAGGAACTGCACCTGCTTTTTGGTATTTTTGTTCTCCTGTTGCATTTGGCCAATAATCATCAGGGATTAATCATATTTCATCGATACGAAAGAAACTGATTCCTTTAATTCAAGATGCAGCTCCTTGATGCAGTTGATAGATTGATTTATTATGTCAAATTTTTCATTTTGCTTCTCCTAGAAATCGGCAAACATAGACTTCATTTGAGTCATGAACTTTTCAAAGCATTCGGCGTGATCATCCATCTTACGTTTGTAGTTTCTTCTGCTGGCAACATTTAACGACTCATCTATTTTTGTTACTGTGTCATTTAATGCAGAGTCCGAGCTATGGTGCGGTGTTATATTTCTAGACAATTGGTTTTCACAGAAATTGGGCGGAGTGCGATGGGGATTCATAATTATTTACAAATTGTTGTTGTTTCCGGATGATGACAAATCTCAAAAAGACTGCAGGTTCTGAGATTCGAACTCGCGACACGTTGCTTATGAATCGTCGCCGCTACCGCTATGCCAAGCTTACGTTATTGATACCGATGAAATCAAAACAATACATTTCATCCACATACAACCTGATATATTGACCGCAAATTGCAAAAACATAAAATAACATCACGCCTATAATCCCCGTAGGGTTAGGCAGAGGTATACCTAATAGTACACTCACATTTCGCCAGTTAAGTCGCAAATTATAAAAAATGTAAGAAAATTTGAATTTAGGGCTACCTTGACGCTTCCACCTTAAAAAGCGATGACATGGTTTCCATAACTGGCAAAATTTGAGTGTACTATATCGTACAACGGTGGATTACAAGCGTGATGATATGATATAATTTCTGTGATTTTTAAAAATAAAGGACGATGCGTCAAAACGTCCCCCCAACCAATGACGTATTATAAATAGACGCGTCATGCATGAACATCACGGCACTCGAAAACAGCGTAAAACTTATCGGTAGCGAGAGAAAGAACATTAAATGTCATGTACGGAATTCCTGTTGTTAGAGAGAGATAAATATATTTCTTTAGTTACTCACGGCACGTGACGTGGCGCTTCAGGCGCCACGTAGGCGCAGCCTTAGCGCCAGCCGCCATTGGAATGCATCGAAAGAAATAAAATAAAATACATTTTTCTTGTGAAATGAAATGATACTTTTGTATCTTTATTTGTTGCGGAATAATTTTTACATTTCCTAAAAACACAGGATGGCATTTTGTTTTTGGTTTTGAGGAAGTTATTCACACAAGTTTTAGTATTACGTGCAGCTTCGGTACTGGTTGGTACGCGACTAAAGGGACTCAGGACAATTGTCCGGTATTTATGTTGCCACTACAGAGCGCGGGTAACGTATCTATAGTTTATATATCATTGCCCCAACCCTTACATCGGCCAACAGATTTAAAATGTATCTCGGTCAAAACAGCTTAGTAAGGTGATCATTTTTTACTATGGCGACAACTCTAATAAGCGTGTGGTTTTCGAGAAAAATCATGTTTTAATACTACCATTTTTCAGTCCCCGAGATTGCCCGCCTCACAAAGTGCATCACACACGTGGTCGAGTATTGCCCTCCCTGAAGCAGTATAGTTTGCTGATGAGTACCCTGGCCCCGTGGATACGGCGCTCGATCCTGCGCTGCCAGGCTGGTACGGCTGGTTTTGGTCGAGTAGCTACGTCACAATTTGGAAACTTGACATTAGCTAAACGACATGCCGCAATAGCCTCACAGTACACAAACACGTAATTGGTCTATAGTTTTTAGGTTCCGCAGTACTACCCGATTTATGAAGCAGGTGGGTAAAGAATGGTGGTAGCGACCCAGTCTCTAAGGATGACTGGAATTGTGAGGCCAAGCAATCCAAAAGTGGTGCAGTCCGTCCGGCTCTGGAGATTTCCAGTTAGGTAAAGGACGGACTGCACGGGCGACGTCCAGTGGACTGATAGAAATGGCCTCCATATCTGGGATTGAGTCACACGCTCGCTCAACAACACGCATCCAATCACCCTCAGTGTGACCGACGGGCACCGATCAAATACTTCGCCAAAAAGCACTCACGGCGTCGCTATCCGGCAGATGCGCGTAAGTCACTCCTTAAATGGTAACGGGCCGCTCCCATTTTCTGTATACCCACCTTTCGTCACTCTGGAACATGCGGTTCTGAGTGTATCGATCCCCTCTTCACCTATACCGATGGATACGATTAGCCCATGCATAAACTTTCTGCTTCAGGAAGTCAATGAGTTCTGTGATTCATGACATGTATTCTAGGGAACTGATATTAGTTAGTCAGATAGAGAATACCCGCCTCACAAAGCGCATCACCCTTGAACGTGTATTTCCCTCCCTGAATCAGATAAGATTCCCGATGAGTGCCCTGGCCTCGTTAATACGACGCTCAATCCTGCACTGCCAGGCTGGCACGACAGATTTTGGTCGTGTAGCAATGTCAGTGTTTGGAAATTTGACATTGGCTACACGACAAGCCGTAACAGCCGTGCAATACAAAATTGAGTGTGTATCGCAAAGGTTTGCGCTGCTTTCAATAAAATTAGGTAACAGCGCATCCGGGGCACATACCAGTGCTCTATTCTTTTTATTCATGGGCAAACGTGGTAAAAGTGGTCTCAGATGAGTATCAATTCAGGTCACCTGCATAACTATTCACAAACGCTTCGATTCGATTACGATTCGACAAGTCGTATGGCTATCTCGCTTTCGTAATGTCAAAAAAAGATACGGAACCCTGAAAATGAATCCCTATTTCTCCTGGACACGCTATAATGTACACCGTACGTACCAGTAAGAACCGCTGCGGTACGGCTCCATCGGAGCCCAACGTGTCTATTCGTACCGCGAAGTCGAACACTCCGGTGTGCATTTCCCGCCTACACTATACCACTACGGCGGAGGACATCGTGGAGTACGTGCATCAGAAGACCAAGTACGTGGTGAGAGTGCAGCTGCTTGAGCTCGCGTCGCAACGTCAACTTTAAGGCGTTCGTGGTGCGAATGCCTACATGATATCTGCACCTCGTCTTAGTGGAGGACTTTTAGCCGCACGGAGTGGTGTTCCGTTCCACGGGCAAGTGCCACATGAACACGCAGTGAAATAGTGCACAAGTGAAGTGTTACTAACATCGTTTTAAGGTTTTATTAACTAACACAATTTTTATTATATTATGTGTATATCTATGGGCCTAAGTAGCTTGAAATTAATTCTCAAACTTACATTTAAGACATTTTCTTTGTCGTTTGTTGTAACGAATAGTTTTTATCATTAAAAATGAAGCAGTGTTATAATGATAATGTTCAATAGTGACCATGTCCGTTTTTATGAATCAATACTTTTTTTTTGCAATGTATTATGATAAACTAACTATATACATTAATAATTAAAAACTATTAAACTAAAATAAATAAACTAACAACAAACTATAAAAGGGCATCGAAAAACTCCTCCTCAACGCTGTCAGCTGGTAATGTGCCCAAGAGACTGGTGGCGTTGCCACGTTGTATGGCAACACTTAGCCTCTGGCCTAGGTAAAAGCCAGCCCTTGGGTCATGGGAAGCGTCAACTAGGCGTTTCGAAATTTCCTTAAATAGGCTATGAGCACTCGGACCCCACGGCCCCAGAGTTTCAACACCAAACGGCTCGAAAATATAGTTATCACAAAGGTTTCCATATTTAAGCCGCTTGAGGTTCTCTGCAGCCGCAGCGGCAGCACCAGCACAGCACGATGAACTTGGAAGATGGGATGGCGCAAGAGTATCGATGCATGTTGACTTGTTGAGTCCCACACTAAAGGCCTACCCATTATGTATCTGTGGATCTTTCATGACAGTTCTTTCGTTGTCAATGTCATGTCGCCGTCAGTCATGCTTGTTGACTGTTGTGACTTGTGGACAGAATGGTGTATTTATTTGTATCGTGGGTACATGATATAGTTTGAATGGTTTTGATTGTTTTTTCTGTTTTGAATACTAATTCTATTTCTGTTACATGTCGTAAATTACATTAACTAATAACCATGTCATTTGATACATTACCTATGATATTGGTCAGCGCCATTAATGAGACCGCTGCTTCAGTGCTTATTTCAGGTTTGTAAACTCATACAACCCAGGCAAGCCTCGAAATCTTCTCGATACTTAAGCACGAATTCAAAGTTAGTACATTATATTTTATCATATAAATTATTGCTTTATTATAGAACTAGTAGACAATGATGTGACGGATGATTATCTGAAAGATACACAATCCCTCGATCGCGTTTGGAGGCTGGTTAACAAATATTATACAGCCAACGTCAGAGTTCACGCACTGCCGGACCACGGTCGCCTCGAGGTAGACCTAAACGCTATTGAGGCGCACGTCATACTCATCACAGAGGATGAGGTAAGTTTAATGTAAATCACATCCAAGGACCATGTTAAGCACATTAGATCCAACTAATATTTTGTTAGTTATGAGTAAATGCGATTTATCATGATATATGTGATGGTATACACCAGTAGACTATCACTTTTGTCACGATAAATCGCAAAGCTTTTATTATACTAACAATAGAAGCTTTGTTATGGCAATGTCATCAGACCACTAGGATCTTTTGTGCAAATATAAACTCGATGTCTGGATCTATTCAGCTTAATAGGGTCCTATTGTAAACACATTGATGACAGCGTAGTCTACTTATACTGGCTGTCCCAAAGCCAAGAAATAAAAACACTCAAAGGAGTGTCATGCATGCCTGATTTTGAAGAAAACTAAAACAGCCTCAGATTTTTTAAATATCAATATTTCTGGCCAGGATTTGCACCTGTTGATTTTGAAAAAAAAACACACTGTATTATTGATTTGATAGAGGATCATATTCTGGGAAACAATGATGTATGATAGAAACTAAAGGATAGAGGATTTTTACGAAGTCCCTTCTTAGTACATCCTTATGTACACAAACACACAGTTATACAATTGATTGTATTTTGATTTTATTTTTTCTCTCCTTTTGTTATTTAACTATTTTGTAAGTTTATAATGTAAGGGAAGAGCGGAGCCTTCAACTACAGGTATTTTCTATGCCTAAATGGAGACTCCTCGACATGCATTGTAAGCCAAAAACATATTGAAATAAACTTATTATTATTTACTACTGGCTACTGGCTATTAAGCCATTGGCTGGCATGTCTATCGGCACAATAACTGCTGTACTCACATCCCACATGTCGACAACCTCGCGAGCCAGATACTTGAACTGCTTATCTTTTTCTGCTTTCACGAGGTTCTCGTCATGCGAGACTGTTATATCAACAATCATTGCGCGGCGCTCCAATCGATCTATCACCACAATGTCAGGTTTATTGGCAACAATAGTCCTGTCAGTGGTGATAGATCGATCCCAATACAACGTGATATTACCATTATCGAGAACTAGGTCGGGCGCATACTTATAGTATGGCACTTCTGATTCCACAAGGCTGTACTTCAAAGCAAGTTGCTGGTGGATAATCCTGGCAACGAGGTTGTGTCTATGCAAGTATTCTCCGTTAGCTAGACTAGAACACCCAGAAATAATGTGTCGGATCAATTCTCCCGGACGGCGGCATGTCCGACATATGTCAACCGTGCCATCCTTCACAATGTATTTCCGATAGTTATTCGTCATCATAACTTCGTCTATTATTGCACAGACAAAACCTTCGGTTTCCCCGAAGAGGTAACCGAAGCGCAGCCAAGATACGGACGCTAAGAAATCTACATCCTGCCCATGTAGGGCCCGGTAAAAGCGTCCGTGAAGCTCGTTGCCCTGCCATACCTGCTTGCGGTCATTAGTGTCTAATACTCTAGGTTTGCGCCAGCTCTCGTTAGCCAGGGAGAGCGGGGTGAGGCCCTTGTCCACTGAGACCACTTCTGGGTGCATACCCACGTCGGCTTCTAGGAAGTATTCCCTGAGACTGCAAACATCACGGTTGTGCAGGGTCTTAGCATTTAAGAAGCCACGACCCCCGCATTTCCGTGGGATATACAGTCTCATCACAGACGACCGTGGGTGATGCATCCGATTTGCGGTCAGCATTACGCGGACCCTCCTATCCAAGGCATCAAGTTCCGTCTGAGTCCATTTGAGTATGCCGAAAGAATACATCAAAACCTGTTTTCGCCTGATAAAAGACTATTAAATAATTTTCGCCTGATCAAAGACTATTAAATACTTTTTTCAGGCGGCCAAAGAAGCGTTCGTTCAACGATTGTTTCATGTCGGTAGTGTTGATGCCTAATGCTTCCGACATACCCAAATACTATTATTATTTCCTTTATTTATTTATATACATATTCGTTTACATTTTTAACATGTTTACATGTTTATATTCGTTTACATTTTTTGTAAAAGTGTTTGAAAAACCTATTTGCAAAATAAACATCATTTATCATTTATACTTCCAAAAACCAAGCATAAGATAGCTGACACGGGCGATGGTCATTCTTTCACGGAAAATCTTAACACATTTAGAAAATGGAGTTAAATGAACAACGCCATCTATAGAGCACCGAGTTAAACTGCTATAATATAATGCATGGTAAACCATCGAACACACACTCTAAAGGGTGTAAAAAGACTCTTAACGAAGCCGGAAGGCACTGGTTCTCCCCGTCATTGCGATATTTTTTTTGTGGTAGACCATACCTGGGAACCTTCTAGTTACGGAGATATGGTCAAAGTTCCAACTTTTTCCCAAGTCATTTTTTTTAGATACATGTTTTTAATGTAACATTTTTACTTTTAACACCTCCACGACCCCCGTACTATTCAATCTATTTATCAACACAATGTTTTGAGCGCGATACATTGAGTTGTATAGTAAAACGTGACTTTCAGCCCAAAAAAAGTCATTTCCCAGCACTAATTTTTGCGTAAAGTTATTTATAACACATTCGCTCGCAAAGGGGCTCTTATTTCACTAATTTCAATATCGTATGGTACCTCATTACGTACTTGTGCGGTAATGTAAAGTAAAACGCACGGCTTCAAGATGCTCCGTCAAAAACGAACGGTACTTTTTTAAATCTTAGTAAACAGTTTTTATGTCAGAAAAGTGGTCAACATTTTATGAATAAAATTAACTTTAGGAGATAAAATATAATAAATAAACATTAAATTCTTTAATTTAATTGTTTGAATTTTGACAATAGGTTACAACCATTTATCTGTAACAAAAACACTAATTTACTGTATTAGTAATACTGGCTGTTTTTGTGCCTTTGCCTTAAAAAAAAAAGCGCTAATGCGCGCGCCTCACTAATTTGTGAACAAGTAAAAATTATTCCGCACGCTTTTTCTTATCACTGTATTGTTTTTATTGAAAAATGTCGTCAAGTAATGATTAATTTATTAATTCGACACCGCCCGAAGTCTCAGAGGCAGCGAAAAAGGCTACTCTAAGCCTCTTGTCTGAACAACAAGCGTATCAAAATTTCGTTTAAGAAAATCCGAGTTTTATTTATTTCCTCGCAAATATGTTATAAAACGTCGTATGACATACGTGCGCTATGATAATTACAGCCTCTGCTTTCGTGTAGCCCTCGCCTACGGCTCGGGCTAGCAATTTCGCCTCGGCTGTAATTTTCAACTTACCGCACTTATATCATAATGTACTATTAGTTTGATGTACATAATGGTTTGTTTACGGCTTCGTGAAGTCTTTTGGTGCAATAGAGGTCGTTACATGTATTTTACATAATGATGTTAAGTTCTTTTTGAAAACTTTAAATTTATATATCTTTTAAAAGAGACATTTTCAATACTAATTTAGCTAAATTGAAGAAAACTTTATCTAATGTAATTGGCCATATTTTGTTGAAACTATTACTCACTGTCTGTGTGTCTAGTTGTAAGTCGACGGCAGCAAAGAACGAAAAGACAACTGCAATTCAGAATTCTTTATTCTATTATTATTATTTCCTTTATTTATTTTTATACATATTCGTTTACATTTTTAAATATTAAAAAAAAAAAACATTTAAAAATATAAAAAATAGTAGCCCACCGATATCGGGAACAGGGTCCAAGCTACCGGCGGTCAGGGCTCCAGAGAGAGGAACCTCCTAACGATACGAGCCGTGTCCAGGAGTACCGCTTTCTGAATCAAGCCCTTGATCCAGCTGCCTAACGAGAGCCTCCTCAGGTGTTGGTCGAGGCTCTTGGCAATTAAGCCATGGGCTGATACGACTACCGGCACAATGATCGCTGAGTCCACATCCCACATGTCGACAACCTCGCGAGCTAAGTCAAGATACTTGATTTGTTTATCTTTCTTGGCTTTCACGAGGTTCTCGTCATGCGCGACCGTAATGCCAACAATAATTGCGCGCCGCTCTGATCGATCCACCACCACTATATCAGGCTTATTGGCTACAATAGTCCTGTCAGTGATGATGGATCGATCCCAGTACAGTGTGATATTGCCATTATCGAGAACTGGATCGGGCACATACCTATAGTACGGCACTTCCGATTCCACGAGGCTTTATTTTAGAGCAAGTTGTTGTTGGATAATCCTGGCTACAAGGTTGTGTCTATGCAAGTACTCTCCGTTAGCCAGCTACTGTTAAAAATTCAAGTTACTATCTTTAGTAGTTTTTAGCCTTTTAAACAAACCCTGTTAGTAATATCCATCTATTTTATTGACTGATCCTAGCAGGGATGCGATGCCAGTACCTTACCTAAATGTTTTAGTGGGGTATGACATATCCTAGAACAAAGCTCCCTGTAAACCTTACTCTCCTTTTAATAAATGCAATATCTTTTTATAATTTAATTTTTATAAAAAGATATATTATGGATTGTATTTTAATTATTTGACTGTATTGCTGTCCCATACTGATCATAAGGTAGCATCAGCTATGCTCTGGCTCAATAACTGGAAGATAAAAGTAAATGAGACCAAGTCGGTAAATGTCACATTTTCTAGGAGACATTATACTTGCCACCAGTACTATTAAATAGAATACATGTGCCTCAAGATAAACATGTCAAATACATTGGTTTATACCTAATCAGATGCCTCACTTGGAAAAAACACATGTACACGAAAAGGAAACAACTGGGACTATGAAAGTTCAACTAGTTAATTGGCCATAAATTCAGAATTACACTTGGAAAATAGATTCTTTTATACAAAACCATTTGTTTCGACTGTCAACTGTTGCCAGAAGCACTTATGTTCTCGAAGTATTTTCAAGATTTGCTAAGAAAAATTGTGTCTAGGGCATACTAACCGGATATCCGAATTATCCGGATATACGGGATATAAAATATTTGGATATCAATTGGATTGCTGTTCGAATAATACACATAAAACAGATAATTTTTGGTTTATTAGTTTTACGTATTTAAAATAAAATATTTATTTTGCACAATTATTTTGGTATTTTTCGAAAATGGCAACACTGAACTGAACCCCGCCGCCATCCCGCCATGTTGTGGACGCTTCGTCCGCCTTTAGTTGTGGCTTCCAACTCACCTAGACCTTTATGAAAGAGGATTTTTGGCCGAAAGATGTTGTGTACCGGCGATTCCGAGGACGGTTACGCGACACCACATAGAAAAACACGACACCGTCAACGATACGTATCTAGTTAATAATAATATTAATAATACAGATGAAACAACAATATCGCATCTTATATACATGGACGACATCAAACTGTATGCAAAATCTGAAAAAGACATGAAGAAGTTAGTAGACATTACAGCAGAGTAAAGATATTAACATGCAATTTGGATTAGAAAAATGTAAAACACTTCACATTATTAGAGGCAAGGTGCGGCCCGGTGACTATGCAGTGAATGAGTCAGATTCTATAACCGCATTGGAACCGACTGACTTGTATAAATACTTAGGGTACACGCAACTTAAAGGTCTTGACCACGTAAAAATTAAAGATACACTAACTACAGAGTACAAAAAGAGAGTTAACGCTCTCTGTAAAACTCAACTCTCGGGTAAACATCTAATTAAAGCCTTAAACACCTTCGCCATTCCAGTATTGACTTACTCATTCGGAGTTATAAAATGGACCAAAACAGATACAGAACAATTACAACGAACTACACGAACAACTCTTACGAAACATAACAACCTTCACCCTAAATCCGCCATAGAGAGACTAACTATTAAACGAGAACATGGAGGAAGGGGCCTTATAGATATTCAGCACTAGGGCTTTCAAATACCGGATATTTTTAATACCGGTATCAATACCGGTATTGGAAGTCAATACCGTGATCACGGTATTAACACCGGTATTGAACGCAAGTTCAATTAGGATATTAATAAAACCATTAAAATACGTGTTTTTATTTTCAAATCAGTCTTTATTAATCTTATTTATTATAAACTAGGTTTTGGCCCCAATTTCGTACGCAGAATACAGTACCTAATTTTTTTGTGATAAATGTAGCTTTTAAGTTTTGATCTAGCAGTAAAGCGGTGAAAACTGCGTTCTAATCCTTGCAATAATTTTTGCGTGATGTGCGTCCAAACATACAGACAGACAAAAATTCTAAAAACTGTTTTTTTGGCTTCTGTAGCTCTAATAAAGACCTTCCCATATATATTTTTTTTTTCAATATCTTCAATGTACACGCTCTGCTGCATCACTTGTAAGTATCACTGACAGTCAACATCTGTAAGCTGCCGATACATCTATTTGTACCATATTCTAACAAATAATCAATTTTGATTGATAGTAAATCTCTCGACCACCCCCAGCAGTTTCGAAGACACACATTCTCTCTAGTCTTATTATAGATTTAAAATCGGTGTTCGTAGCTGAGGTAGCACTCTTGGTTTTAGGCAATTTGGATATCTCCCTCTCTAATTGTTTCTGTATGGACATGTCTTCAATTTCACTGCTCGTATTCAATGAAGTAAAAAGGTTCTCTATCGTCATATAATGTTCATGAACCAGTCATTGCTGTAATACCGTAATCACGGTATTGGGGCGTCAATACCGGTATTGAAAAAGGCCGATATTAAATCCGTGATTACGGTATTATGGGATCCCGGAATACCGGTATTGAAAGCCCTATTCAGCACCTATGGCGGAAACAAGTTAGTCATAATCATTCTTCCAGACAAAATCCCGCACCAGTAATATACTTAAAGCCATAGTATCAAACGATCTTAACTACACTCCACTTAACCTAAGTGATCAAATAGAAACCCAAAACACAACCAATGATCCGCAGACACAAAAAATTGAAGACTGGAAAAGATTGATTTGATTTTGAAGTTTCGCAGAGTAGTTGTCTCGTTCCTGTTAGTTGCATTCTTTTCCAGTTAAGATTGTTTTTGTTTCTGAGTGAGTTCAATGTCATTGCGTTGCATATCTGCTAACTCATTCCAATCCACAGGTGTCGGGCAGTATAGCTGTTCGACTCGCGATAATGCATCGGCCGCTCGCGATAATTCTCGATCATATGTGCTATATCTTGATTGCGTTTCACTCAGTCCCTTTGAGAAAAAGGAGAGCGGCTTCCAGTTTCCGTTTTCATGCTGTCATGAGTGATAGCGGGGAATGCGTTCTTGGTGAGGTCAATGTAACAGCGTCGCTTAGACTTTCTTTACGTTGATCGAACGCATCTAGTGCCTCTGGAGTCCATTGTATTTCAGTTTTGTCATTTTTCTTCGAGCCAATGAGGTATTTGTTCAACCGAGCCTGATGTTGGGCTGCTTGTGGTATGTTGTTCCGGTAAAAATTAATCATTCCTAAAAATCTTCGCAATTCTTGCACAGTTTTTGGTATTGGATATTTGTTGATTGCGTCGACCTTGTCCGGTAATGGTTTGATACCGTCTTTTGTAATAAGATATCCCAGGAATTCTATTTGCGATTTGCCCAGTACGCATTTGATTTATTGCGATGCCATGTTCGTCTAACCGTTTAAACACTTCATGTAATTGACGTCGGTGTTCGCTGATTGATGATGACGTCACTAATATATCATCTATATACACGAAGATAACGTCGAGTCCCGCTAAGAGTGTGTTTAGAAATCTGACAAAGGTTTGACCTGCGTTTCGTATACCGAACGACGTTCTTGGAAATTCGAATAGACCGAACGGGGTAATGACTGCAGTCTTTTCTACCTCTTCTACTGGAATCTGATTGTAGGCCCTTTTTAAATCGATCGTTGAGTATATATTGGTTCCTGGTAATAGGTATGTGAAGTCTAGTACTCTCGGAATCGGGTATCTATCCGGTACAGTGATCGCATTTAGTCTCCTGTAATCACCACATAACCGTAACTCGCCATTTTTCTTTGTTGTCACGTGCAATGGGCTTGCCCACGGGCTCTTGGAAGGTCTGCATAACCCAGTGTCTAGCATATGTTCTATTTCTTTTTTCTCACTTAGGTACTTTTCCGCTGGCAAAGGCTTTGAATTGGAGTGAACAGGATGTCCATTGGTGATGATTTGATGAACTACGTTATGCTGCGGTTGTGACAGGGCGTCGATAGGTTTCAGAATGTTGAGGTTGCTAAATTGTCTGCGTAATCTTCGGTTAAATTTACGGTCCGCAGTGTTGGTGTGCTTGACTTCATTAACTTTGCGTTTCTCTGTCTCTGCCAGTCGTACCATCTATTAATCTTTTATTCCGAATATCCACCAAAATGTTATTTTTCTCTAGAAAATCGGCACCCAGTATTGGTTGCGTAATGTCAGCAACGATGAAAGTCCAACGATACGGCCGTCTCAAATTCAGATTTAACGTCAGCGTTTTGTCGCCATATGTTTTAATTCGCGTTCCGTTTGCGGCGTATATTTTATATGTTTCGTCTGTTTTAAAACGGTTTCCTCTTTTAGGTATTGCTGAAATATTAGCGCCAGTATCAACCAAAAAACGGTACCCACTTTTTCGGTCGGTAACGCATAGGCGGTTTGAAGGTATGATAGCGCTGACGACCGCCTCTGTCAACGCTGAACTCACTTTTCCAACGGTTTCTTCCAATTGCATGGTTCTTCGCAATTCCGGGCTCGATTCATGTACCGAAGATGATACTTGCATAACCAATTGGGGCTGTCAAGCGTAATCCTCGTTCTCGAGTGGGATCTTGCGCGCGATTGGCTTCGATTACGTCTATAATTCCGATGCTCTCTGCCTGAGTTGGATTTCAAGGCTGCTATTTCCATGGTTAGCTTACTCATTTGATTGACCAACTCAACCATAAGCTACGTTTGACCGCTTGATATTTCCGACACTTCACCTGATCTTCCTTCCAAAATCTTGTCTGCTATAGCGGCGAGGTTGTCGAGTTTTTGATCTTGACTGACCATCAACACTGGCCGAACGTGATCAGGAAGTCTTGATATCCACAGGCTATGCAGGGTTTTTTCGGCCACCTGACTCTTACGTGCCAATTCCCTCATTCGTCTCAATAGTTGCGACGGTTTTTGGTCGCCTAATTCTACTTCACAGACTAGTTTCTGAAATTGTCGCTCCTCTGACTCTTCGTATACGGCTAGGAGTCTTTCTTTAATGGCACCATATTTATTGGTTCCGCTTGAGAGCATGTCTCCAGTAACTATGTGCCTCTTGAAAACCAAACCAGGGAAAATCACGAGAAACAAATTTTTAATCACGTCGGTACTTTATTAATCACGTCGGTATTTTTTAATCACGTCGGGACTTTTGAGATCACGTCGGGGCCACCAGTTGTAAGTGTATCTACTGCGTACGTGTTTATTGGGTCGTGTTTTCGGCGAGCGCTAGTACACAACTGAAATGGATAATTATTTATTTCGCTATTATAATATTTGACCTACATACAAATCGTTGATGACGATGCACCACATATACATTGTGCGTAACTTCGGTAACTTGAGGTATTATTTACTTTTTGTTTCATCGCAATCGGTTAATTCTATCAAAAGATAAATGAATTCAAAGTGTTCAAGAAGAACGTTTTATCATCAACAAGATACATGCAGCGCTATCTATAGATACAAAATGGTGCAAACGAATAAAAATATGCTCACAAGAATAACTTTTAAATCGACTGACCGGCTTTTAAAAAGTTATGATAGCAAAAGGTACTCTAGATTAGTCTACATGACGCTGCTTTGAAAATCTAAATAGCCAATAGAGTGTGTTCGATCGCTTTTTTTCACAATATTTTGGCAGTATAAATTCGTGCTAGATAGATGGCGTTGTTCATTTCACTCCATTTTCTGAATCGCGGTGTTAAGATTTTTCGTGAAAGAATGACACTTGCCCGTGTCAATTGACAAAAGTTTGTTTTTTTAACCGACGAATCCAATATAAGAGGTTCTCAATTCGACGTGTGTTCTTATATATTTTTTATGTATGACTACGCACAACTTTTTGCAGAGAACTCCATTATCATTATGCAGGTTATTTTTTAGTGGAAAGCGTTTATTTGGTCCCATTTAAAATTCTCGGGTCATTTCCTGCACCTTGATAAGAATTTTAAACATCGCTGGAGTATGACTTTCATCGTAGGTCTAACGATGGAGACGGAAGGTTGTCGAAGGAAGCCCTTATTTGGAAAAACATAAGGAGAATATTTTAGCGATTAATGCAAATATTACCGAGAAATTAAATTTTAACCTACTTGAACCTATACTAATATTTTAAAGCTGAAGAGTTAGTTTGTTTGGTTGGTTTAACGCGCTTATTTCAGGAACAATAGGAATCGTTCCTCTTAAAAAGTAAGTTCCAAAAAGAGGTTGACTCACATTCTCTCTAAAGATCTGCGCAAACGGGCCACTTTCTGCAGCCACCGTTGGCTGGCGACAAGCAAGACGTTTTGTATGGAATCGCCGCGCACGTGTAGCGAGTGGCGACCACTCGCGACTCAGTGTTCGCGACACGCCACCGGTGGCGAATTCAAGTGGCTGTGGTCGGTGGCCCGTTTGCGAGGAGCCTAACCCTCTGTCTCTCTTAAGTGACGCAGACAAAGTTGCGCGGGTCAGCTAGTAGTTTAATAAGGTTTTTTATACAAAGTGTCCGAACATGGACTAGCGATATTCTAAATACTTAAGAGCCCTGCGGAGGCCGCGCGAAATTGCAATTTGAAGCGAAGGAAAATCCGTCGAAATATTGTTATCTCTGTTTCACACTTCCCGGTGCATTGCGAAGCCGTGCGGGAGCATGTCTGAATAGTGTTTACCTAGCTACTATTCTATAATTATCGTTCATTCATATCACCGCTGAACATTTATGATTAATTTGAATGTATGCCAAAAATGATGAACTCAATGCTTTTCAATTTTTTTTTTATATTGTGTAACTTAACATTAAAAGTCATGTTTCGAAATAAAAATATTACCGTTTTTAATATAGAACAGATGAGATGAAAACATCTTATTTATACTGTAAAAATGTGAGAAATTCAATTTGTTTACAATTCGTTTTAGGTAAATATTTTGCAAAAAAAATAAAATTGAACCTAGGTAAACGCTGTCTTGTTCCGAATAACAGCATGATAAGGTAGAAATATGCTTAAACTGAAAATGATTTTGGTATTACGTTGGTATGGACAATTAAATGCCCCGTCATGCGGGAACGTTAAATTAAAAATCATTGCGCGACGCTGCAATCGGTCTATCACCACAATGTCAGGCTTATTGGCAATAATAGTCCTGGCAGCGACGATTGGTCGAACATGATATTAACATCATCGAGGACTGGGTCGGGCACATGCTTATAGTATGGCATTTCTGATTCCACAAGATTGTACTTCAAAGTAAGTTGTCGGGAGGTTGTGTCTATGCAAATATTCTCCGTTAGCCAGACGAGAATACTCAGAAATAAAATTGTATTGGGGAAGCCGAAGAAAAAAATGAGTTTTTTTTTTTAATATATGATTATTTTGACCTCGTTTTCGTTATCAGTGAAAAAAGCGAAATTTTTCCTCGGCACCATCTTGGATTTTCATTTTCATCTCATTTTCGTTATCAGCGATCCCGAAAACCATGAAAATGATACCCCTGACGAAAACCCCAAAATTTTCGTAGGCGCAATCTTGGATTTTCGTTTTGTCCTCATTTTGTTATCAGCAACCCCGAAAACCATGAAAATGACAGCCATGACACAAAAACCGAATGAAAAGTAAAAAATAAAATGCAGAGGATTATAGGAATAAATTAATTCTAATAGGTGAAACTAATAGACCAGGGCCGATAATTTTTGAACCCAACAAAAATAGTTGTAGGATAAAACCCATTGGAAAAGGAAGAGAATATAACAAAAACTGGCCAAGTGCGAGTCGGACTCGTGCACGAAGGGTTCCGTACCATTATCTATACAACATTAAACAAAAACGGCAAAAGAATCGCGTTTGTGATATGGCAACCCCCTTAAATATTTATTTTATTTTGTTTTTAGTACCTATTTGTTGTTATAGCGGCCACAGAAATATATAATTTGTGAAAATTTTAACTTTCTAGCTATCGCGGTTCTTGAGATACAGCCTGGTGACAGACAGACGGACGGACAGACAGCGAAGTCTTAGTATTAGGGTCCCGTTTTTAGCCTTGGGTACGGAGCCCTAAAAATGAAAGGAAAAATAATTTACGAGCGATCTGAGGTCGGGAAGTGGATGGGGTGGTTTTTTTATGGTAAAAAATGGTTTACCACACTTTCCGGCAAAACTACAAGTCCTAAAGAAAAAAGTTAAATACCAAAGTTGTACGTAATAAAAAGATCTACAACTTTTGTATTTACACTTTTTTCACATAACCTCTAAAATTATGTGAAAAATTCAAATAACCAAGTTTTTGGTTTTTTTTATTTTTTACAAAACATTTTTTGTCACATTTAGAATCAGTCAGACCTTCGGAATTTGTTTATATCTCTTCAACAAGTAGAATAGAGGTACTTATGTTTATTTACGCTAAGTAAATGCTAACAAATAAAAATAAAAAAAGTAATAGTTTCTAATTTATAAAAAAAAAACTAAATTTTAAACTTTGTATGTGCTTATTATTGGTAATTTTTAGATAACTGCTAATTGTTCATTCTTTTCAATGTTATGGAAATATTTGTACACCGATACTTACGGCTAAACATGATTGGATTCAAATGATGTAATATCTTGCATGCAATTGTATGTATACTATGTTTAAACAATTAAAGAAATCTTTTTATTGTGGCGACAGCTGGATGGGAATGATACGTGGGAATGCGTTCACAGGTGTCGGACGCTCAGCTCGCGCTGGAGCGAGCGGAGGCCCGAGCAGCGAGCGTGGGGGATGCGTGGCGGCGCGCCGGCGTGCGTTTGCTGCTGACCGACAGCGCGCACGAACCAGCCGCGCTGAGCGCTTGGGCGGGCCGCCAGCGCGCCGACGCCGTGGCGCTGCGGGCTCCGGAGGGCGCGGCCGGGGAGCCCTTCGCGGAGGAGCGGGGTCTGCAGCGCGTGCGCTCCGCACTCCACGCGCACGTGTGGCGCGGCCTCGTGCGCACAGACCGCGCCGCGCCGCCGCCGGGTGAGTATTGCGTGGCGTCGTTTCGATTGACTCGTCCTTTCGCAGCCCATGCCCAGTTGGACGTAAGCCTTTCCCGAGTTGGAGTACCCGGGCTCTCCGCATTCCGCATCCAATTTGTCCCACCCGCCTTTTTAGGTAGTCGGTTCACGAAGCTGGAAGCGTCGCACGCTTCGCTTAGCAATGATTTGCGTCCTTTTTAAGGTTTCGTACCTAAAGGGCACGGGTAACGGGACCCTATTACTAAGACTCCGCTGTCTGTCCGTGTCTCATCAGGGTGTATCTTATGAACCGTGTTAGCTAGACAGTTGAAATTTTCACAGATGATGTATTTCTGTTAACAACAAATACTAAAAACAGAATAAAATAAATATTTAAGGGGGCTCCCATACGAAAAACGTGATTTTTTGGCCGTTTTTATTGCTTGATATTAATAACGGCGACAGGTAGACGCTTGAAACATTCACAGAATATTTAGTTGTATATTCACTTTTAAAATAAATAAGTAGTTAAATTAAAATAAAATATATATTTAAGAGAGGGGCCCATGCAACAAACGTGACGTTTTTGTCTAATGTTGTAATGATAATGATACGGAACCCTTTGTGCGCGAATCCGACTCTAATTGGCCAGTTTTTTGAATTGCCATCGAGCCTTTGACAAACATGGCCAGCTCACTTGTCTGCCCCTTTATCTATCTACATGTCGGATTCGGATGAGTTATGTACTTAAAATGAAACTCAATTGACTCTGTAACAATGAACTGCGTACAAGTTAAAGGAGATATTTCTCTAGTTTACCCGTATCCCATTCTGCGCCCACAACTTCTGACTCTATATAATATGTCACTAACTACGCCCTGGCCCGGGTCCTAACTACCTGGATGCGACATACATAATAATAATACAAGGCAGATGTGAGTGGCAACGTTGCAACGCCGGGAATGGATGCCCTAGAAGGGCATATGCTGGCCTTATTGGTGAGTTTCTTCAGAAAGGTCAGGTGCGTAGTACTCGCAAACGGCGTGCGTGTGTGAGTGAGAAAGGAGTATGTAAGGATCGCAGCAGGTGGGTTTCTGTGGTTTCTGCCTACCTCCATGGGAAAAAGGCGTGAGTTTATGTATGTATGTAATCTATATATCTATCTATCTATATAAAAATGAATCGCCGAAATGTATGTACGCGCATAACTTCCGAAAACCAAAACCAAGACCAAACAACCAAATTGGATGATTCTTTTTTTTATGTGTTCCTTATTGTCAGGACAAGGTTTGTATATAAAAACATTAGGTAGGTAGCCCGTAGGTTAGTAGGTAGGTGGTAGGTACGTAGAAGGTAGGTAGAAAGTAGGTAGTAGGTAGGTACATAACTCATTAACACCCTCCCCCCCAATCTACTTTTTTTTATTCGGGGTAACCTGTCCCAACCAAGGCTCTGGCTACAGGGGCCTGTGGGACCCCCCCAAGTCTTAGGCTGGGACCGCGTCTGCAATAACTAAACGTACATAGTCACATCTATTTATTTGAAGAAAACGCACAGAGATCATAAAGTTCCAAATTCTTCACTCTCATCACATAGTTTAAGTTTATAATATACTAGAATGTACCAGCGGCTTCGCCCGCGTGACATGTGACTTTCCCGCAATAAAATTATCCTATGTGCAAGTTACCATTATCATTCAAATTTCTTCATAATCCATTAAGTTGTTTTTGCGTGAAAGAGAAACAAAAATGCATCCCTTCACCTGCGCAAACTTTCGCGCTTATAATATTCGTAAGATGGTATAACTAGAGGGGCGCTGATGAGGTGCTAGCCTAGGGCGCTGTAAACATTTAATCCGCCTCTGGGAGTATGGGACACAATAACGTGTTGCTTACCAAAAGTAACATTGGACAAGGGCAGGAAGATGATGTCTAATTTCGCCGGTTTAATTTATTGTGAAAAGTTTTTGTGGATCACCGCGACACTCACTGTTAACATCGCGGCACCATCGTAGGCACTACCGATAATTAACAAAAATAGTACCTAATATATAATTAATTGTGGATAAAAAAGTATTCTACTTTAGGGGCAAACTGCATGAAAGTACTATACTGTGTGATTATATAAACTACAAGCCATGAAAAATACTACCGGCTCGATATTAATATCATATATCATATGCAGAATGATGTAACTCGTACAGAAACATCGGCGGGTTCGTCGTGCGCGTCCGACTCGTCCGCGTGCTCGGACGAGTCGGATTCGGAGGCGGAGGAGCGGCGCGCCGTGGAGCACGCCGAGGCCTTCGCGGCGGCGCTGGGCGCGCTGGGGCCCGCGCTGGAGGCCCGCGCGGTCGCGCCGGGGCCCACGCCGGGGCCCGCGCTGGAGGTCCGCGCGTTCGCGCCGCCCCCTGAGCTGCGCCGCGACCAGGCAGAGGCGCTCGTGCTGGCCTTCTGCCGCGCGCTGGGCCTGGACCCCGCCGCTTGCTGACTGCACAGCGCGCCCTGCTGCGAGCTCTCCCGATCACGTTACCTATTGTTGACGTAAGTGAATTTTGAATCGGAATGGTTCGTGTGACACCTACATTATTATTTATTTAAATTGAGGACATTATTCATAAACACTGAGATGAATAGTCTATAATTTATGCAATTTGCATATATTTTCGATTCAAATCTCAATTACATTTACGATGCGTAACGTTAAAATAGTTCTTGATAAAGCTATGCATGCATCGCTCATCGCTACACTCAGATCGCTGGAGGGCTACCGTCACGCGTCGGCCGCGCATTGGTGAGCATCAAAATGGCGGGTGTACCATAACGAATTAAATTATACCAATTGCTAAACAAATGTACCTAAAAAATACTATTTTGTACCTAGCTCTAAAACATCTGTACCACCTTCAGAACAAAATTATACCGAAATGAAGGTACACTTGCCATATTGACATCAAGATGGCGGGTGTTCTATAATATTTTATTATTTAACCATTACTCATAAAATATAATGACACCAAAAAATTGTACCTAAAAAGTACCTCAAGTAAAAAGAAAGAAAAGTTTCAAATTCAGTGAAGTTTTTTCAACACCTGATTCTTTCAGTTTGTTCTCACATACTGGTGCCATGGATTTTAAACGCGGAAAGTGATTTAAATCGTTCTTAGCCATGCAGTTATAAAACAGAAAAAGTCGAGTTTTAAATGATTTTAGACAACCCCAAGTCTCATCTATAAATTGGTTCTTTCTTTGCAATTTTTTATTTAATATGTTGTAGTGTTCGAGCAAATCGGTAAAAAATGCAAAATCGGTTCGGAGCTGGCCCGCGGGCCGTACTTTGCCCATCACTGGTCTAGACCATACCTGGGGAAGTTCCAACTTTTTCACAAGTTTTTTTTAACTATTCAATCCGCCAATCAGCACAATGTTTTGAGTGCGTTATATTGAGTGGTACCGTAAAACGTGATTTTGCAGCCCAAAAAAAAAAGTCGTTTCCCAGCACCAATTTTTTCATAAAGTTACTTAGTTTGATGAACAGACGCCAGCACATCAAGCTACCCGAAACTGACAAATTTTCCCTGTGATGTTGGGAATTGGAGCGAAATGATACCAAGACGAATGATGAGTAAATACTGTCTTTATTGAGATATTGTTACCTGTTTTATACTGTAACACACTTATATGTAATTATAATATAAGGGTAGACACACATACCCACGACACCTCTCCGGGGCGAGAAAAAATAAAAATAAATGTAGTATTTTTTTTTTTTGTTTTAATTTTTTTTTTGTTAGCAATATAAAATTATATAGTTATATAAATTGGTTAAGTACATTATATTGGACGCTTATTACTAGTATATGGTTACATTTAGCTTAGTAACTAGACACGACAACGACAGGAAGTTCTTCTGCAATTCAATTTTATTGGTAACAATGTTTACAGTACAATTGCAGTACATTAATCATAATAGGGCGTTGTCCTGTTTTTATGTAAAACATCAGTTTTACCATTAATTTCGATTTCTACATTAGGTGAAATGTCCCTGATAACTTTGTAGGGTCCTGAGTATAAGCTTGTGAGTTTATTGCCTGTTTCGTTTTTTACTAATACTTTGTCATTAGGGTTATAATGTGCGGGGTTAACATAAGTATCACACCTTCGTTTCGTTACCAACTTACTGTTAATTAAATGTTTGCGAGCTTGTATTTGTGATACCTGTAACCTGTATTTTAGTTCCAGAGGGTAACTGTCATAGTTATAGAGCGGCTCGATTTTTTGAGTGAGGTTACTTGGCAAAATGCTCTTTTTACCGTAAACTAATTCAAACGAAGTGAATTTAGTAGATGTATTTACAGAAGTATTATAGGCGAAACACCAATAGGGTAGCCAAGAACTCCAGGATTCGGATTTTTGTTTCGTTTGAATACGAAGAAACGTGGACAAACCTCTATGTGAGTTTTCTAAAGCTCTTATGCTTTGATGGTGATATGCAGTTGAATTAAGTTTTTTTAATATTAAGCAAAGCACATACCTCTTTTACCGTATCTGCCATAAACTCAGTACCCCGTCGGTAGCGATTTCCTTCGGCAAAGCTGCATTGTTTCGACCTTTGACGTATTCAATTTCGTGATCGTATTCCTCAAGTATCAATTTAAATTTTAGTAGTCTGCTGGATGGATCTTTGAGATTAAATAAGTAAATCAATGGTTTGTGATCGGTTTTAATTTTAAAATGTCGGCCAAATAGATATGGTCTGAAATGTTTCACTCCCCACACAATAGCTAATAGTTCCTTTTCTATGGTGGGGTAATTTTTCTCTGATTTATTTAGGCCTCTGCTAGCGTAAGCAACTGGACGCCCATCCGCATTTGATAAAATAGCTCCAACTGCATAGCCTGATGCGTCTGTTTGTAATTCGAATTTATTTTCGGGTGAAAAATTAGGATATTGCAGTATTGGCAGTGTTATCATAGTCTCTTTTAACATGTCAAATGATTTCTGACAGTTGTCATCCCAATTAAATACTACATTTTTCCTACATAATAAATTAAGATAATAAGCTTTCTCTGAATGAATGTACGATAGTAGTTCGCAAAAGCGACGAAACGTTTTACATCGTCTACATTTTTGGGAGTTGGGTATTCCTTAATAACACTGGTTTTTGCGGGGTCTGGCAGTACTCCTTCACTAGATACTATATGGCCTAAATAAAGCATTTCTTTCCTTAGAAAATTGCACTTTGTTGGGTTTAGTTTTAAATTAACTTTGCGTAAGCGATCAAATATGTCTATGAGGTTTTTATTGTGCTGAGAAAGAGAATTTCCAAAGACTATCAAATCATCGAGATATAGTAAGCATTTATCAAATGTTAGGCCGGCCATAGCAATTGTCATCATGCGTGAGAAAGACCTGGGGCTGGTTTTTAAACCCATGGGCATACGCGTCATCTGGTATTGCCCTGATGCAAATACAGCATTTGCGGCTGTCTTCGTGTAGATCTACGTTATAGAAAAATTGGTTTAAATCTAAATGACTGAAGTAAATACAGCCCGATAAAGAGTCTAATATTTAATTTATATTTGGTAGGGGAAACTTATCATCTTGAATGCAGCTGTTAAGTTTGCGATAATCAATAACTAATCGCTTGCATTTTTCTATGTACATAATACCTTGCTGAAGTAAATTTTCTATTTGTTTGTTTATTTCTCCTTTCTGGGAGTGTGTAAGTCTGTATGGCTTTGAATATATCGGAGCTACGTTCGGTTTCAAGTTAATTTTGTGCGTATATAATTCTGTTGTCGTCATTTTGTCCCCTGCAAGACAAAAAATGTCGGAATACTTCGCACAATTTTTTTCTATTGATAATTGTTCCTCTTTGTTAAGGTGCTTTAAATCTAAAATTGAAAACAGTTTTTTAACCCTTTCCGCATTATTAATTGTGTAAATAGTTTGATCGTTTCGAAAGTTTCTTCTAGACGTTTTCCGTTCGCGCATCAACTTTTGGGTCTCGCCGGAAGTATGAAATTGATCTTCGCAAAGCGTGTCGATTTATTTCATTGCTCATCCACTTGGTGTGAGAGTTCTTGTAAATCCTGAGTATAAGATACAGGAATCCCAGCAACAGCAACAACAAAATCACCAACAAAAACATATTCGTTGTACTGGTATGGTACTTTAACTGCTCCAAATCTGCGTTGTTATTACCGCCGGAAGCTGTTTGAGCTATGATCACTTCTTCCTTACTCTGACTTTTCCCCATTATAATATTGATTATTATAGATGCCACTAAAAACACTGTTTCTCACAAGACTTTGTTTGCGACTAATCATCGTAGAATGGTGTCCTAATATGGAGTAAGGAATTCCAAACAAAGTCCGCGGGACTCTTACGTCACGGTCGCCATGTGATGTTGGGAATTGGAGCGAAATGATACCAAGACGCATGATGAGTAAATACTGTCTTTATTGAGATGTTGTTACCTGTTTTATACTGTAACACGCTTATATGTAATTATAATATAAGGGTAGACACACATACCCACGACATCCCAATTAACCTTGAACTTAATGCTGTAGCGATAAAGTTGAAATCTATTAAAGAAATTTGACAGATTTTAGTAGCTTGATGTGCTGGCGTCTGTTCTCATTGCTTGGTTTACGGCTTCGTGAAGAGTCTGTTAACACCCTTTATGTAAAAATATAAAAAATATGCATTAAAATGGATAAACGGAATAGTAACTTTGGTAAACGAGACACGGTTGTCTTATTTCTCAGGAACTATCCCACTGATCAAGGGTGTTTTTTTTTTACTTGAGGTACTTTTTACGTACAATTTGTTGGTGTAATTATATTTTATGAGTAATGGTTAAATAATAAAATATTATAGAACACCCGACATCTTGATGTCAATATGGCGGGTGTACCTTAATTTCGAAATAATTTTGTTCTGAAGGTGGTACAGATTTTTTTGAGCTAGGTACAAAATAGTATTTTTAGGAACATTTGTTTAGTAATTGGTATAATTTAATTCGCTGTGGTACACCCGCCATTTTGACTCTCACCGCGCATTGCTGTACATATTTTCTCTAGTATTTAAATTATAAATAAATGATGCATCGGTAACCGTAAAAGTAAAAAATAGTAGTATTTTATTTATCTAATTTATATCTATCTTCTATCAATACCCGAATCAACCTGCCTAGCCTTTTCCCAACTACGTTAGTTAGGTTCTCAAAAACTCAAAAGCATTTATTTCAATTAGACCATTACAGGCACTTTTGAATGTCAGAAAAACAAAGAAGGCTAAGCTACAGTCACAGACACAAGGCATAATAACTTGTGAAAGTACTGTAGTTGCCCATTCCAAAGCGTAGATCTCTATGGAGAAGAATGGGCAAGAAACTCCATGGACACTCTTTTCAATCAAAATATTGTTACAAAATCTTGGTTACATCATTCATATTGAGATTATACATATATGTGAGAACGATGTAGAAATACGTGCACGTTAAGAGCGTCCAGAGTAAAATATTATATCAACAATTTAAAAACAAAGTAAGTAGTTAAAATAAACCGTGGCAGCTTAGAGATGACTAGTCCCAACCGACAACGCCCGTTCACGAGCATGACGCATGGATCAGCCCCATTCAGCTCAACCATATTGAAGGAAGCTAAATGACCCGACACCCGCCACCATCAGCGAGACATTTTAGTGAGCATGACATTCTTTCACCCATCAGGGTAATTTCAAGTCAATGAAAGATAACCAAATGTAAATTCTCAGAAGTAACTTCTGCGACTGCCTAGTGCCTATCTGCAGGGCTATTTGTATCTCTGTTGACAGTTCAAGTGATGATCACTTTGGCTGAGTGTTCCTCAATTAACTGTCAAAAGGTTAGTTTCGTATTGGCTATATATATATGTCACCGGAAAATAACAAGAACCGTCAATTTATAAATTTTCTACGAAATTTATAAACTTTCGTAGGATTCTAAACGATAGATAAATTGTATTATTTTACGGCCACATTTTCGCAAATTGATAAACTTACCGAAATCACGCGTAAAATAATAAATAAGCAATAACCAAACGCCATGTGCGGTCTGATTGGTTGAATAAGTTGCTCGTGTGTTTTTGTAGTTTTTAGTGTTGGAACTGTGAAAATAGTTTTATTTTGCTAAGGTCTTGGTTGAATAAGTTACGTGTTCCTTCTCCTTCCTCTCCACCGTCATTGTTCGCCACGGAACGTTTGTTTTTTTTGGCAGAAGGTCGGTCTTTATGTTTTATGATTATTTTTTAATAAAACTCTTTGATATCGTAGAACACGATTTCTGTTGTTTTATTTTGGTAGAGTGAAGTAGGGGTCATTAGCATATTATGTAAAAAAGTAACCCTTTATTACAGGTACCTACCTAGTTTTAAAGTAAAAATACTGTTAGGTAGGTAATAGAAACTGATAAATTTATAATTTGGCAAGTCTGATTGTGCCTAAGTCTATGGACACAAGCATTGCCACTGTCAACATCGACCAATCAGAGAGCAGTGTGTTATTTGCTGTATTTTAAAGAAGCGTAAAATTAAAAGCTCTTTTGTGATTGGTCGAACCGTTTAGAATCTTACGAATGGATATCCGTTAGTTTATAAATTTACCACGAGACGTCGAAAATTGATAAATTTGCGAAAATGTGGCCGTAAAATAATCCAATTTATCTCTCGTTTAGAATCCTACGAAAGTTTATAAATTTCCTAGAAAATTTATAAATTGGCGGTTCTTGTTATTTTCCGGTGACATACACATCTTTAAGAACAAACTGTAATGTTCAGTTAAGTGACAGTGTTGGTAAAGAAGTAAAAGACTGGTGCCGTAAATTCTGTTATCGGATCTCTCCTAAGTGGACAAAATCTTCAAGAAACCAGGAAAAATTTATGAGGAGAATGGTTGCAGACAGACATTCAATGGCCGGAAAATTGGAAAGAGAATTGTGCTGTAACAGAAGAAGGTATGAATGAGTCGTCTGAAGAACCAGCTGCGAAAACATCCGCTTCTTTTACAAATATTATAATGGACCGGTATGTCGGGTTTCCGACGCATCTACGTCAACTTGGATAGACAGCCGCAAATCTTTCGAAAACCTATCAAATAAACAAAAAAGAAGATGCACAGGAGCAACTTGCAGCATCAACAGTACGGAAGAAATCGTCTTCTCAGCTCAAACCAGCCTTAAATCGTCTGGAAAAAAAGATGTTGCTGAAATACTGCAATACCTAATGGAAAACCCAGACCAAGTTTCTAAAGTGAAACAATTTATTCAAATTGGAGAAATTAAAGAAATATCAACCCTAAAAGGCCCTACACATTATTTATCACTTTGAGCTTAAAAGAGAATAGAAGAGAAGAAGTGTAAAAATTTAATAATAAATTATCTGAAATGCAACTATATAACACTAAGAGATTTCAGTGAAAAAGAAGGAATTTGTAAATATCCTAGTTATTATAAAATTCAAGAAGAGAAGAAAAAGTGTTACTCTGATGACGGAAGTGCTATAACTATAACAAACCTCGGTTAAAATAACATCACAAGCATTGTTGGATTTAACTGTAAAGAGAATTATTCAGTCTTCGGGCCAAATTGTTGCCAAAAGTAAACTTCTGCTTATAAGCAAATGAGGTTTTGATGGAGCCTCAAACCAAAGCGTGTATCAACAAAAATCAGATGTTTCAAATTCAGATTTACAAAGTGTTTACATGGCAAGTCTTGTACCATTGAAACTCATAGCAGAAGATGGCTGTGTTATTTGGTAAAACCAACGGCCCTCCTCAACGTCTTACTCATCATCTGCCTAGCCTTTTCCCAACTATGTTGGGGTCGGCTTCCAGTCTAACCGGATGCAGCTGAATACCAGTATTTTACATGGAGCGACTGCCTATCTGACCTCCACAACCCAGTTACTACTGGGAAATACGATACCCCTTGGTAAGACTGGTTGTCAGACTTTTTGGGCCACTGACTACTTTTTAACGACTGTCAAAGATCTTCAAATGACAGCCGGGACCAACGGCTTAACGTGCTTTCCGAGGCACGGAGGAAACTCGGTATGTAATGGGTGGTCACCCATCCACAGACCAACCTAGGCAAGCACGGCTTAACCTAAAGATCGACCCGAGCGGCTGTTATTGTTTAGCCACGAGCTCCTCAACGTCTTACTGCCGACCAATTATGTGGAAGTTCATGAAAGAGACTGAGTTTAATGTCAAAAACGAAATGGCTGCTATAGAAACTGGAAATTTAAGACCCTCAAATTACGAAAACGCAAATATTGAGCATAAATTGCTTTTGACGATGATAGATGGTAAGATGGCATCTTACATCTCGGGTACTTCTGCAACAGTTTGTTATTTGTGCAAGGCGCGTACAGAAAAAAACAGTGAATGAAGATATGTACAAATATGGACTAAGCAGCCTTCATGCATGGATTCGTGCGATGGAATGTTTGCTTCATATAGCATATCGATTAAACATTAAATCAAGAGGAGACGATGCAAAACATTCAGTAGACGAAAGAAAAAAAAGAAAATTCAAGACAGATTCAGAAAAGATGGAAGTGGGACAACAAACAACGGGAACTCGGCTAGAAGATTCTTTCAAGATCCTGAAAAGACTGCTGATATAACTGGACTTGACTATGATTTAGTGCGAAGAATTGGTGTGGTCCTGCAATGTATTTCTTCTGGTGAAAACAATGTAGTTAATAAATTTAACAAGTACTGTATAGATACTGCAAAAATGTTTAGTAACCTTTATCGGTGGTATTATATGCCTGTAAGTATTCATAAGTTGCTCATACATGGGATGGGGCTCATATAATTGAGCATTTATCTGTAGTTCCTATCGGTATTTTGTCAGATCTGATGATTTTTGACCTGACCAATTTATCAGTAAGTCACCAGTGAAGTGAGACTTGGAGATAAAATATTTCGAAATAATAACTTATGAATCAATTTGTAGATAATAAGGAAAAAATCAGTCAACGCTTGTACCTCATAAGGGGTGCGAGTATATGTCTTATTACCATATAAAAAAATCAAGTCGAAACACGAAAGGACTCAGAAGGTATACTATTTTTTTATGCCATTTCCCATACAAAAAATCACGTTTGGTGCCATAGCTCTCAATATAAGATTCCTATAAGAAAATGCTTTTACAGCTTATAATTAGGCCTATACGATGGAATGATTTGTTTTTCAAAAACTGACACGTGTATTTTTGAGTTGCCTACTTCGGTTGCCTATGTCCCTTTGCCTGTATGGCGTCGATCCACTGTGCGTCGGGGGACCGCTTAATCGGGTCATCCGACGATACCACAAACAGTTACACAGACAGACACGTTAAACTCAAAACTCAAACTCAAAAGCATTTATTTCAATTAGACCATTACAGGCTCTTTTGAATGTCAGAAAAACAAATAAGGCTAAGCTACAGTCACAGACACAAGGCATAATAACTTGTGAAAGTATTGTAGTTGCCCGTTCCAAAGCGTAGATCTCTATGGAGAAGAATGGGCAAGAAACTCCATGGACACTCTTTTCAAACAAAATATTGTACAAAATCTTGGTTACATCATTCATGTTGAGATTATACATATGTGAGAACGATGTAGAAATACGTGCACGTTAAGAGCGTCCAGAGAAAAGATTATATCAACAATTAAAAACAAAGTAAGTAGTTAACCCTTAATAAGGCAAAGGGCAATTGCTTACCACCTCAGCTTTTTGACCATAGAGAAATAAACAAAAAACGTAAAAATAATAACACAAATCCTGGTTTTTCAATAATTTTTATCTCCGCCCTATTAAGGGTTAAAATAAACCATGGCAGCCTAGAGATGACCAGTGCCAACTGACAGCGCCCGTTCACGAACATGACGCATGGATCAGCCCCATTCAGCTCAACTATATTGAAGGGAGCTAAATGACCCGACACACCCGCCACCATCAGCGAGACATTTGAGTGAGCATGACATTCTCTCAGCCACCAGGGCAAATTCAAGTCAATGAAAGATAACTAAATGTAAATGGTAGCTTTACAGTACATAGTACTCACACATGTGCTATGCAATTATATAATACTAAGAGATTGAATTTATACAATGCAAAGATATTATTACAATCTTCTGCAGCTTCCACAATAACTTCACATGGTAATAAATTAGTTTGCCCCTATGCTTGTGGAGCAGGACCAGCAGTGAGCCAAGCATTTTTATCATCAATGTAATCCCCCAACTTATAATATGCTTGCCTACATAGCGTGCGTTTTATACAAGATTTAAATTTCGTCTCGTTTAGTTGTAGAATGTGGGGAGGTATTAGGTACCTGGCTGTACTAGTTGGTCCCGTTTCTAGTACTATAGTGGTGCCTGTCACCTCTTTTACTAAATAAATGCATATTTTTCCTAACTTACATGATGTTTTCATAGATGTATTGACAAGGTTAAACTTATAACACCCACCTCTCTTTGCGTCGGGGGTTAAAAAGCAGTGATGCTAAAATTTTGCAGCTCGCTTCAGTCGCTAATACATCCTATACTTTTTCAATTCTCCATAAGGTTGCAGAGTTCAGTCTCATTCTGTATAAACGAACAAAAGGAACTAAATTTATCCAAGGAACTATGCAAAAATTTTCGAAGTACCTGCATAGCTCCTGTATGAATGATCAGAAGAAAATTTAACCTACCGTGTCCCTGCGTTTTCTGTTTTTCTTTATAAAATTTTTGAAAACCTATCAAATTCGTACTGGGTGCTAAACTTTATGAGCACATCTTGAATCCTGTCCGTCCTGTTGAATCCACATTTCTCAATTGATAAGCTTGTCTATATAAGTCGGCAAAATTATTCTTGATTGTTCCCAAAGACATGTTACAGTGTGACTCTTTGGGAAAAATTGTGAATCAAAATCTCAACCAGTCACACTGTTTCTTTTTATCGTTTGGTCCCAACGAGTCACACTGTAACGTAACTATTTACTGCAGCGGCATCTATGGTACTTTTTCATTTCTCATGCCCTAAAAGTACTCCAATATAGCCCTATGAAGCGGGACTAAAGTGACCACTTTAGTTCCTAGGGAGTAAAAAGTAATTCGTTTTTTTAATTTCCTTCATGTGACATAGACAAACTCAAACAGCCAGTAAATATACTATTATCTGTGGAGTGTGGACCATGTTCATTGCGAAAATGTTGGGAGTTTCCGTTCCATGGTTTTTCCGCAGCAAAGAAGGTAGCGCCATGTGTTTTAAATTGTTAATCTGTGACTGGTTTAGAAGAAAAAACTGACCGCGAAAATTTCAGAATTTTTGTCGAGTTTAAATTTGTTCGGTTTAAATAAATTTATTAAGAATATCAGTGGCAGTGAAGAGTTTGACGTCGAGCAAAGAGTAAAAGACATGTAATAGATAATCTTTTGAACGCTCCCAATGAAAAATACTTGGCGACCAAGGTATGTTTAGGTACCTACCTGTATAACTTTTTATTAAGGTAGCTATATAAAATGTCGATTGTCACATTTACTTTGTTTACTTACAAGTTGCCTTGATTTTCGGTATAAGTGGTGCATGCAGAGGAATAGAACTGGTGAATATTACTCTGGCTGATGTAGAAAGTGACACCACGTTACAGGCTATAAATTTGCCTTGTACTAAGACGACAAAAGAGAGAAAATCTATACATATAATACGACAGTAAAAAAACTGTGTCTGTACATTGAATATATTAAAAAAAAAAAAATGGGGGGTGTTTAGAAACAGTAATAGAGCACGAATCCAAAAAAAAAATTCTGTCTGTTTGTCTGTACACGCTAATCTTCGGAACTACTCGACGGATTTGAATGATTTTTTTTTGTTGTATAGGTATTAATTCTAGGCAAAACATAGGCTATAATTTATCTTAGAAACTTGAACACCTGATGCAGAACCGCAACAGACCAGCTAAACTATAAGAGATACAAAAATGGTACCATAGCAAAAATTGTTCCACGTAATGAGCATTTTCTGCTAAGAGAATAAATTTGAAGATCTGGAACAGCTGATGTGGAACTCCAAGAGCCCAGCCACACTATAACATATATAGGAATGACGTCTTAGCAAGAGTTGTTCAGACTGATAAGCACTCTCTGTTGACGTATAAAAATTGAAGATGTGGAACACCTGTCGTGGAGCTCCAAGAGCCCAGTAACACTATAATATATATAGTAATGACGTCATAGCAAAAGTTGTTCAGCCTGATGAGCACTCTCTGTTGACGAATAAAAATTGAAGATCTGGAACACCAGATGTGGAAATTAAAGCTATCACTAATTTCACTGTATTTCTACCAAAGGGTATCGTATTACCCATAACTAACTGGGTTGTGGAGGGCAGATAGACAGTCGTTCCATGTAAAATACTGGTATTCAGCTGCATCTGGATGTACTGGAAGCCGAACCCAATAGCACTACATATTATAACACAATGTTCTCCGCCGCGTCTATCTGTCTGTTCGCGATAAACTCAAAAATTACTGCACTGATTTTCATGTTGTTTTCTTAAATAGATAGAGTGGTTCTTGAGGAATTTTTTAGTATATAATTCGTCAAGTTTTTGTACAGATTGGCTAAAATATAATGATATTTGTTGGAGGTGTTGGAAAAAATAAGCCGTCTGGGGGAGCTTTCAACGAAAACGCTGCCCTTTAAGATATAACAAAATGATGAATGGTAGAATTGTATATCTTATATAGGTCTACAGAAAAATCCACTATGTCTATTATGTCTATCTCTTAAGGATAATATACTATATCCATTTTAATACTTTGAAAATGGGCAAACTAGGTTCCCATGAGTTGAGGGAATGGGATCATCATTATTACTTTTGGTCGCGATAACCGATATCCACGCAGGCGAAGCCGCGGGCATCAGCTAGTTCGTAATAAATGGAGAAGACTTAATAAATGTTTTTTATACCAAATTGACTATTTGTCTCACACTCAAAGTGAAAAGTACAGTTTGCACCTCGAGAGTAAACGCCAACTTAATATACCCTCGGTTTCATTGACAGGACTGAACTAATATTTATCTTCTGTCCTTTTCATAATGAAATAGAAAGAAAAAGATGGACTCAACTTAAATTTAGTTTAGTTTGTGAACAAGGGAATCGGCACTAATGTTACACACTAATTGTATCTCTCATTCGCCAAGTGTCTAGAGTCTAATACGCGATAAGGAACTTTCTGTTGTGTTCCAAAGAACGATGATAACCTAGAGTTAAAATAAGTAACATCCATATTTACCCTGTTAATAACATTTTGTTGTCACTCATTTAGAGGTCATTTGTTTTACATTTTGGTTATTAATAATAAACACCAGATGCTTAAATTAAAATTTAATAATAAATTATCTGAAATGCAACATATGTAACGTGTATAATAATACTTTAATATATCTCTCGTGCGCAACGCTCGTGACGGATTCACTAACAACTATTAAGGCCCACATACACGAACAGGATTAACCTAATCCGTGTGTAAAAATTAGATAACATTACAAAATTACAACGCGTGCGTGTTTCGTTGTTAGTAACTATATTATGCAACCTTAATAATATAATAGTCAACTATATTAAACTAAAAATACCTCTATTAAATGGTTAAATCACAGTGTACTAAACATAACTTACGATATGTAGCCGTCAGTGTAAAAAAGCTTCGCTTTTACACAAATACTCGCGTGAGTCTTAACAAAGTAAGTCTTTGTTAGAAAAATATTAAGGCGAAGCTCACAAGGCGCGGGCCGCGCGCAGCACGTGACGCCCGCTCGCGCGTGACGTCAGCGTCAGCACGGCGCGCGTGACGTCACCGTCAGCACGGCGGCGCGTGCAGCAGATCCCCGCGCGCCAGCAGCGCCTCGAAGTACTGCGCCGCCAGCCGCGCGATGTACTGCTCGCGCGCGTCCTGCGCCGGCCACCAGCCCTCCAGGAACCCGATGTGGCCCCCCCGCGCCGTCACCGCCAGCGCCACGCGCCCGCCCCCCGAGCCCGCCGCCTCCGCCTCGGCCACGGGGATGGCGGCCAGCGGCTGGAAAGGGTCGTCGGCTGCGCACAGGCACAGCAGTGGCACACGCACGCGGCCCAGCTTGTCGCGCAGTGTGGCGGCGCGGTAGTACGCGTCCACCGAGCCGAAACCGAAGTGCTTGGTGGTGAAGGCGGCGTCGAACTCGCGCACCGAGCGCGCGCTGTCTACCACGCGCCAGTCCCACGGGCCCTCGCGCAGCGGCTCGTGCGCGCGCAGCGTGCGGCGCAAGTTGCGTGCCATGTGGTACGACAGAAGCGCGTTGAGCGGCGCGCGCTCCATGTGCTCCGAGCCCTTAACCACGTCCAGCGGCGACGACACCACCAGCGCCGCGTGCACGGCTGCACGCTCGCCGTGCTCAGCCAGGTAGTGGCCCAGGATCAGGCCGCCCAGCGACACGCCGGCCGCCAGCAGCGGCACGTCGCCGGCCGCCGCGCGTACGGCGCGCACCACCTCGGCCAGGTCGGAGTGGCTGACGGCGCAGTACAGGCGAGGCGTGGTGAGCGGCAGGCCGCCTAGGCCGCGGTTGTTGAACACGACGCAGCGAGCGCCCAGGCGCGCGGCAGCTGCGGCCAGGCAACGCACGTAGTCGGCGTCGGCGCACCCCGTCAGGCCCGGCAGCACTAGCAGCACGGCGCGCGTGCCGGCCGGCTCGGCCACCCAGTCCAGCGCCACCTGCCCGCCATCCGACAGCCGCAGCACCTGCCTGCCACCGTGCACCCGCTCCATCAATGCTTTTATTCTTATTTGCCATTATTTATCAGAGGGTCATTTTCACATAGAATTGTCAGAACTCAAATTCATCCAATTGATTAGATATAACACTTACTTACTTCTTAGAATCTTATATTACTTTGCTTTGATTTGATTTATAAGACTCAAGATGATGTTAAATAGAATTAACATGCACCTTTCATGTCTGATCTGTGCGACTAAGAATATAAGATAAAAAGATACTGGGCGAATACATAACCTCCTCCTTTATATTTAGTTTTAATAAACCTAACTATGATAGCTGTCAATCTTTGCCATTCATATTTATCATAATTCATTCATATGAAAACACTATGGACTTTGTGTAGTCATAATGGGTCCATAAGAAATTAAGCAAGGACATTAGTATGATTAATAATATTATGTGAACTTTGTACCGGCGAAATTTGACGGGCGGTAATAAACGTGAACGTAATATCGAGCCGAGGACAGTCTGCAGCCGCGACTCGACGCACCACGGCGTGGGCCAGTAGTGCTCGCTCAGCAGTGGCACGTTCTCCACTAGGAACCGACGGAATTCACCTTCATGGCATATTAGTATGGGCTTCTGTAACAAACGCACAATTCAGTTCTCCTGCAGGATGAATACTCGGTATTCGAAACGAATGAAGTCAATTTCGATATCCGAACATCACGACAGAACTGGAGATTGTTCCACAATAATTTTAATGATCTTTACCTTGACCACTTCCACTAGATAATAGGTTATGTACAATATTGATAAAGAAACGCCAACTAACAACTCCTTTTTTAATTCAAATATATACATAAAGATACCTAGCATGATTTGTGTAAGACAATACCTATAAAATGAAATAATAATAAAACAAAATAATAAAAAAAGAATATCAAAGTATATCTCTCTGTTTTGGTAAGTTGAGTCCACAGACTAAAAGGAAGGAATACGGATGTGAACTGTCATTCTGTCACAAGTGTCACCAACGCCACAGCTTATTAAGATGGTCTCATGGATCTAACATGTACAGACGCCAGCACATCAAGCTACTATAATCTGTCAGATTTCTATAATAGATTTTCGGCATAATGTATAACTTTAGGTTCAAGGTTGATTGGTTGATTCTGACAGTTTCGGGTAACTTGACCTGCTGGCGTCTGTACTATTATACGTACTTACTTGCACACCGAGAGAAAGAGAGGATGAAATTGTGAGCCGTCACGGGACGCCTGGCAGATGTGAAACTTCGAAATTACTTTGTACAAGTAATATGTATAAAAGAACAGTACACAGTAACATTACAGTGTGTATATATACCATCGCATATCGTGGCAACGCGTCGCCACGCCAACAATCAATTTTACCCGCGGCTATAGACGGTTCACATCAATAACAATAATACCAAGAATGGTAAAACGGTTTGTAAAAATAATACCAAGAAACTTTGGCAAAGTGTTAAGGAAATCTGCTATCTGAAAAAAAGCACCAGTACAAATGCAGACATCACTAAAATACTAGAAGATCCTGTGGAAGCGATAAATTCTGCCAATGAGTTTTTTACAACGGCTTATAAAAAATTTGCTGATACCATCCTGTCTGAGCTAAAAGTTACTGAGGAACAACAGGCGGATGACACAAGAATGGATGGCACTACAGGAAACTATTTATTCTGTACTCCGACTGACCCAGAAGAAATAATAAAAATCATTGACAACCTAAAATTTTGCTCTGCCCCTGGAATTGATTTGATCAGCAATTAGATTTTAAAACAGTGTACAATACCTCTTGCCCCTGTTCTCCCCCACATATACATTATTTTTTCCTTTTTTTATTAGGGAGGGTTTGTTCTCATAGCGAACATGTCATCCTCATAGGAACACTTTACATGCAAAACTTACAATCTACGCTTAATTCCTAAATTAACTAATTTATTAATTATCTTAGCCATTTTACACGCTGGAACCGCCAGAATTACATTACATGCTCCTAATTCATGAATATTTATATTAAATTGATCTTGAATCAGATTTCTTTCAACCTCATTCCGGAAACACACCACTATAATATGGGTAACGTCTTCGGCCCTATCGCATTCCGTGCAGTTTGGAGACGCAACCTTGCTCACCAATGCAGCAAAACTATTCAATGGGATGTGTCCGGAGCGAAGTCTCAAACTTGTCACGATTTCTTGCCTACTCATATCAGCATTATCAAACCAAGGATAGCTACGTATAGTCGGTTGCATCGTGCGATACCAAATACCTTTGATCAATGACTTTTCGTCGAAATATTCCTTCCAAATACCGTAACATTTCAATTTAACTTCGCTTATAATCTCAGTCCAGTAAGGCTTATATGTCACCGGCACCCCCTCAAAGCAAGCTTCCTGGTCCAAATCATCCACTTTTTCATTTTCTTCAATGCCTATATGGGCAGACAACCATTGTAAAACAACATTTTTATCCTTACATCTTAGTCTACTAATGATCTATTATTTGGTATGCTACCGGGTAGCCACTAGAATTTCTTACACACTTTAACAAATGTTGTAGCGCGCTTTTACAATCAGAATATATTACGGAATCTTGGAAATTCACCGATTCAAGGTATGATATAGCTTCAAAGATAGCGATTAACTCGGAATGCATGACAGAAATTTTTGAATTTAATTTAAACCTACAGGCAGTATTACTTTGGGGGTCGTAAAACGCGGCTCTAACATTATCTCGGACTTTAGATCCATCCGTATAAATCTTGTAATAACCAGAATAACTGCTGCAAAATTTCTTACTACAAATAGTTCGAAGTTGAGTATTATTGTATGATTTCTTAGCTTCGGTAATTTCTTTAATTTGTGGTTTAATGGTACAAGACATGACATGGCTATATTATTCCATGGCAATGATTGGGCTGGGGTCGTTGATTCTACTCAGAAAGAGCTAGCTAAGGTGATGAAATGGCTGAAGCAAAACCTTCTTACGTTGAATACAAGTAAGACAAAATACATGGCATATATAATATCTAAACGCCTAGAGCCTGAAAACCCACTGCGAATCAGGCTCCACTCCTGCAAGAACCTTAATATTGATTCTTGTCAATGTGTCGAGATTGACCAAGTTGACAAATACCTTGGATCAAACAGATAGATGCTGTCACTGCTAGAGCCCGTAAACCTATTTTCATATTTAAAAAAAAACTTAGAAACATAGCCGACCAAAATATCGTCAGAAGTGTGTACTTTACTTTACCAATTTATTCTGAATTATTGTATAGTGGTATGGGGTGCAGCAGCAAAGACTCATTTCATAAAACTTGACCGAGCACAAAGAGGCATCTTAAAGGTTGCTTATGGAAGGCCCTATCGGTATCCCACTGATAGGCTGTATCAAGAATGTGACGTTCTTAGCGTAAGACAGTTTTTGACTTTGTCTGTCTTATTACGCTCCCACCGACAAGCACCTCAAACCTAACCCAAATATACTAGGTCATGCAGACAGAAGAAATGGAAAAATATTGTGAAGTGGCTATCAGCTTATGCTCGGACTGAAGCTCTACTGACTCCCACAGTATAAATCCCTCGCCGCCACTCACCCAGGCGTAACACATTTCTCTAACACAAACATAATTATCTACAGACGCCAGCACATTGCTATTTGCAATTTTTGCAGCAAGCTACTACAATCTGTCAGATTTCTTTAATAGATTTTCGACTTAATTACTAAATGTAAAAACGTAAATACCATTTTTTTTATCTAAGTTTTACATTTTCTTTTTTTAACTCTAGCTCTAGTTAAGGTGGAAGCGTCAGGGTAGCGGTAGGGGGTTTTTTATATGTCTTTAAATTATAATTAAATTACCGCCACTAGCTTCTTATGCCCCTTCCAGCAGGGCTATTATGTATCTTTTTGATAGGCGGTGGCTATCAAGCTTCAGTTGTACACCGAAGTTTGTTGGCAACCGAGAATGTCATATTATTGGTATTGCGTATCACATTGAATGGACATCACGTTACGGTGGCTAACAGACCGGGTACGGTGCTCTTCGTCTCAGTACTTGACGCCTCTAATTTTTATCGACTATTATGCGGCTAAGTTGAGCCTTTGAGCGTTATAATACTTGATTTAAGGGAACATTTTATATTTGGCGGTTTATATGACATGTGAAATGGTTATTGTAAATTATTTTGTGTTGTCAGTGTTTACTTCTGAATAACTTCTTTAAATAATACTTTTATTTATTTTAGCGAAACCACTTAATTTATACAAACATAATATATTTAGTAACGTTTACAACTTAAGGTGGTTGCGTCAGGGTAGCCCGCGAAATTCAATTTTTCTTACGTTTTTTTTATAATTTGCAAGTCAGTGTAAGGTTTTACATTGACAAAAAATGAGTCGCGCCAGTAACACGTATGTAGTTACAGATATAATCATGAAAATCATCAATGTAACACTGTAAGTTTATTTAACCCTTCCTTAAGATCCCACACGAAGAATAGGCCTAACATAGTTTAATACATGCACCTACTGTGGGCCAAACAGTAAACAAATTTTTATATAAACTAGTATAATACTTACATCAAAATAATTCTAAAATGTTCGTACAGGATTATTATTAATTGGGTTAATTGCCTTTTTTTGAACATCTTTTAAACACAAATATACTTACATTATGTAGAAAAGTGAAGTTAGGGTAAAAGTATTAAGAGCTATTAATAAAACTACCATCTTTAATAAATCAAACCTTTTCATTTGTTACTGTACAAGGATATTTTTGCGTGTGGCTAAAATCAGAACTAACGATACCATTCCATTACTTCCGATTTTATTCACATAAAATAATCAATAAAAAAAACTAATGTTCATGCAAGAAAATGAACATTTTAAACATCACAAGCTATATATAGAATATTATGAATTATCTCTAGCATTCCATAATCGCGTAGGCAGCGCGGTGTCATCAGGCGACTTTTTTTTCTCTCTTATTCAGCAAATTCTAGCATTATTGTACGTGCCATACTTCACCACCAACACACATAACAATCAAACAACAAGAAACGTTATTTTAACATTTAATACCGGCTTCGGTGTTCATTACTGAATTTGAAAAACACTACCTTTGAGTAGCGTCTTTCACGAAAGCAACTTCAACCTCAGTGAACATCAATTTGATATCCACTATGCTTACACAATCGCAATAATACAAGTATCGATACGAAAACAACTGTCAAAACGAGTCACGGTGACTATCAGCGACGATGACCGCAAATGACGTCATATTTGATAGTCACTGGTCATAGCCGATACCAAACTAAGCTTTTGACAGTTAATTGATGGACACTGAGCCAAAGTGATTATCACTTGAACTGTCAACAGAGATACGTAATAGCCCTACAGAACGTGACTCGAATTTATAAGAGTTGGCAACACTGCGCCGCCCGCGTCGTCAGTTAGCCTACCTCGTTGCGAGAGAGTGCGCACGCCCATCTGTGCGGCACCAATAACTAAACTTGTACGCGAGCCCCATACCGCGTTGGCTAGTATTAAGATAGACTGTATACATTACTGTGTGTTGTGGTTGTGTGCCTGATTACATACCATTATTTACCACCCGTTTGCATCATTTCTCTGCCCGTTAACGCTACCGCTCTTACTTATAGCATTAGGTTCAAGTTTGATTGGGAAAATCTGTCAGTTTCGGGTAGCTTGACCTGCTGGCGTCTGCACATACATATAGACTCTCCACAAACCTTATAATTGTAATTTTACGTTTCTTTTAAATATTGTTTAGACTATGCAAACGATTACTGAACTACCCAATAGTGCACTTAGAATGTGTCATTAATGTAGAAATAACTAGATCCCACGACACCGAGTATCCTAGTGTGGGGTCTAGCACTACTTTTTTGAAGTGAAACTTCTAATGCGACTTCCAATAAGGTTGCGTTAAACGTTTAACGCTCCTGGGGAGGGGCAATAGAAAGAGACAGAGCGAGAGTGAATGCGTTCCACATTACGAAGTTTCACTTCTTCCGCGCGAAGGAATTTCACGCACTATATCCTTGTTTTTTTTTTTTCCTAACATGTCATCAAAAATGTGTCTAAAAATTAAAACTTAAACTCAAACTCAAAAGCATTTATTTCAGTTAGACCATTACAGGCACTTTTGAATGTCAGAAAAACAAAGAAGGCTAAGCTACAGTCACAGACACAAGGCATAATAAATTGTGAAAGTACTGTATTACTGGCGCGACTTATTTTCATCAACATACAACCTGACACTGACCTGCAAATTGCAAAAATCGTAAGAAGATTTGAATTACGCGGGCCTGTACGTTTCCACCTTAAAAATGTCGCTGTATGAATGCATTGGTTTAATAAACCCATAAAAAAATGATTAATGCGACCCGACGATTGATCTGTGGTTTCCAATTCTTGACGAGTCATTTCTCTCTTTCATTGGGAAAAAAATCTAAATTTTATTGATGTCTCGGAAAGACTACAAAATAGGATTCATTAAGCTTTCATACTTATTCGATACGGTTGGCTTGGACCAAAATTTACTTAAAGTTTTCGCTCCTCTCATCTCTGGAAACATCATCAACTTTTAGAAAAAATAGACCAGCATATATAGCTATTCACAAACGCTTCGATTCGATTTCGATCCAACAAGTCGTATGTCTATCTTTTTTTGAAATTACGAACGCGAGCGAGATAGACATACGACTTTCCGAATCGAAATCTAATCGAAGCGTAATCAATTAGGAACACTCTAACCTCAATATTTAATGTGGCCTTGGACAACCTAACGTGGCAGCAAGCCACGCTTGCCATCCGCCTGGGTGGTCTTGGCGTCCGCAATATTTCAATTATAAGTTTACTTGTTGCTTGTTTATTCCTCTCCTCGGTCCACGGTACCGAAAAATGAACAAGGAACATTTTTTTTGAGAGCCTCAAACGGCGTAAATATTGTAACCTAACAGCTTTGAGCCGTTTGGGGTCGAAAAGCTCGGGTTATGGGGCCCAAGTGCATGTCTCTTTTTAAGGAAATTTCTCGCTTACTAGTTGACACTTCGCGTGGCTATAGGGCTGGTTCTTTCTTTGGCAAGAATTAGCATTGCCATTCAACGTGGCAACTAGGCACGTTTCCAGATGACAGCGATGTGGAGAGGGTACTTGCACGCCTAAGCACCCTGTTGTTTATTTATTTAGTTAGTTTATTTTACATAAATTAGTCCCTCTTTTTTGTAAATATTTAATTTCATTCTTTGTAATAAAATTAATAGAATTGTCTTTGGTTTATCTAACTCTTTTTTGCAATGTCAAATTGACGTTTGTTTGTCATCACTCATCAGATAGCATTCAGATTCAGCAGGTCAAATAATATCATCCTGATACTGATGATGACAGACATAGAAACAGTTTCTTCTAATATAATCACAATTATTGTGTAAATAGATTATATTCCGTAATTAATCTTGGCAGCCTGTAATGTTTTGCTAACACATTACATAATTTTGTGGCATCATTCCTAATAATAGTGTTTACAAAATGGATAACATAAAATCATGGACGGCGGAGGATGAGGCAATAATTGCGACGAACACGGACGCTACAGAATGCAAGCGATGCGCCGTTGAGCTTGGCTACTGGAAGGATGACTACATCCCGTACTTTGCGCGGCACGCTGATCGCAAGGCGCCCGAGATTAACCGCGGCTACTACGCGCGAGTCAGGGCTATGGAAATATTTATTCATCAGTTCTTAGAGGTTAGCGGCAGCATCACACATGCCCAAGCCTTCACATCAATAACTGACTACTTACATGTTTTTATGTCAGTCGGTAGAGGTCTTTAGTGTAGGAGCTTGTCCCAGGAAGTGATGATGATCAAGATGTACAGCCAGTACGTCAAGCTACTAAAATCTGACAAATTTCTTTATAGAAATTCAACTTTATCGCTAAAGCATTAGGTTCAAGGTTGGTCAAGAAAATTTGACAGTTTCAGGTAGCTTCATGTGCTAGCGTCTAAACCTGATACTGGCTTATGGCACATTCCACTATGTTCATCTACACGCAGTGTCCACTCGCTTTTGGATAGGCCATCTGTATGCTTGTCATACACTTATAAAAAGAAGATTGTACTAAATACTGTCACTAGTATTTAGTGAGGATGTATGGTTAACTATGAGTAATATTTCCAGCGCTGTGGAACCAAATGCCAGATAATAAACTTGGGGTGTGGTTTTGACACTTTGTACTGGCGCCTTAAGGACACAACACAGGCTGTGGCCAACTTCATAGAACTGGATTTCCCAGCAGTTACTTCAAAGAAATGTCACATAATTAAGCGGAATAAGCAACTTCTGCAAAAAATTTCAAATGAAGGTATGAAAATTTTATTATTGAAGCCTATTTTTTATATATCATCTAATATTAAAAGAAGACTGAATGTGAAATACTGTATGGACTGTGTTACCACACGGTACCAATTTCGTGTTGGAGTCCCTTCCACCCTGTATTCACAGAGCCATCAACCAAGCATTCTGTACATTAAACTAAGTAGCTTTACATCAAAATTATTGCTAGGGAATGACTTTTTTTTTGGGATTTAAAATCATGTTTCACGGTAGGACTCTATGTAACACACTCAAGACATTGTGCTGATGGATTGATTGACTAATATGGGGGTCATGGAGGTGTTAAAAGTAAAATCATGTATTTCGAAAAATACTTGTAAAAGATTTGTAAGTTCGACCCCCAATATCTCCATAACTACAAGGTATGGTCTAGAATTAAAAAAATATCGCAATGACAAGGAGAACAAGTGCAATGGCACTTGTTCTCCTTGTCATTGCGATATTTTTATCAAGACCTAGACGTAACAAAGCTGAATGCAGCTTTGTTACGTCTAGGTCTTGTTACACCCTTTATGTTAAAAAAACCCTGTCTGATCCATAAGGGTATTATTACATTTCGAGATTAGATTATTTTTATGTAATCCTTCTATTATCTATTCTATTAAAGGTTTGGTTTCCGCACTTAGTCCCTAAAGGTGGACCATTGTGCGTGAGCCATGGTGGCCGTTACTCCAACCAGCCCACCTCCCTCCAAAAGCAGATCAGACTTCTCGGTCTTCTCAGGGTATCCGCGAGGGATCTCGGTATTCCAAGAAACTCCTCGCGGGTCTGGGTGACACCGGTACACTGGAGGAGCACATGCGCCACCGTTTCCTCCGCCTCCATGCACACTCTGCACAGAGGGCTATCCAGTGATGGTCTCCGCCACCAGTAGCAGGCTATCTCTATCCAGGCGCAGAAAGCGCTTGGTCAGCTTTGTATCCAGGGACGGCATAGCCTCCTTGGATTGCCTGCACCCTGGTATGGAGGTCCACCATTTTTCCGCTTGTGTCTTAGTATGTTCCTTAAGCCAACTCCTTAGCTGCTTAAAAGGAAAGGGCACAATGGGTTCGGGTCCGATGACTTTTGTGCTGGATCCCCTTCTAGCGAGCTCATCAGCTGCATCGTTTCCGAGAGATCCACTGTGTCCTTTGATCCATTGCAGTGTCACCGTGTTGCGGTTTAGTACCGTAAACCGGCCCGTTACCGGTCCGTCAAATGCCCTGGAACCTGTATTCCAGGGCATTAGGACATTCTAGTATTAATCTTGATGTGATCTGGTTTCTCTTTAAGGATTGAAGAACTGAGGCACTGTCGGAAAGTATACGAATATGGGTATCCGTAACTTCCCTGACTTCTATGGCGTGTGCCGCTTGTATAATGCCTACACACTCAGCTTGATACACAGAGTTGAGCATTCCCAGGGGTCTGGATATTTTAATATTCAGGTCGTCTGAGAAAACTCCGACACCTGTCCCGTCATCAGTCTTTGATCCATCCGTGTAGATCCTGAGCTCGTTTGGACCTGAGTAGTCACAGATCTCCGCTGTGAGCTCAATGTTATAGTGTTTATGAAAGCAGTGGATTTTCAAGGTTCTATCGTTGGGTGATGCCAACATTTGCCTGTAGAGCGGCAGTGGGTGATGTCCTCATGCTGCAGGTGATTGCTATACAGACAAATCTTTGTAGTTTCTCGAGATCTTTCTGGGCTGTGCTCAGGTTGGTCCTGGGCCACCAAACCAAAGAACCGTATGTGATGATTGGTCGGATGACTGTGGTGTATAGTGCCAGTAGATGATTTTGGGGCTTAGGCCCCAGTTTCGCCCGAGCAGTCTTTTGTATTGCCATAGTGCTATGCTGGCTTTTGTAGTGATGTAATCGGTGTGTTTTTCCCAGTTCAGCTGTTTGTCCAAATGATACCCGGGTTTTTGGTTTCAGTTGACAGGCTTAGGGTGGTCCCAAAGAAGCGTGGTAACTGTAGGGTTGCCAGTTTCCTTTTCTTTGTGAAGAGGACAAGTTCAGTTTAGGGTTTACTGCTAGTTTATATTCCTTGCACCAGTCCTCTACTATCTTCAAGGCATGGCGCATAAGGTTGCACAGTGTATTCTCGTGTGTAACGTTAATTATTATGGTTATATCATCAGCGTAGCCCACCGTGAAATAGCCTTTGTAGTTTAGACGCTTGATAAGGCTGTCTACCACGAGGTTCCAAAGGAGCGGTGAGAGGACGCCACCTTGAGGGCAACCACTCGCCACGATGGCTCTGGTGGTGTCGTTCACCGTAACCTGTACGGCTCTCAGTCTGAGAATATTTGTGATCCATCCTCGCAGGGTCGAGTCCACGCCGTGTTCCTCGAGGGCTGCGTTGATGCTGTAGAAATTGGTTTTGTCAAAGGCGCCTTCTATGTCAATAAAAACAGCTAGTGAGGAGCCTTTGTGGTCTACTGCACATTCGATAAATGATAATGATAAATGATGTTTATTTTGCAAGTAGGTTTTTACAAACACTTTTACACATCATGTTTTTTAAAGCTAGATGGGGCCGGTGTTTCGTACCTGACTACTCTGAGAAGAAACAGCCGAAACAAACTCAGAGGTCATAGTCTCTTTTAAAGTCCAGACATAATCTTGGTTTACTCACATGAGGACTATGCAGATTAGTGTCTGAGATGGCCTTTGGAAGAAAGAACCACACAGATTTGAGCGGACCTGTCCAGTCAGTGCAAGCATTTGTCAGTTATCGTGATCTCGACTTATAACTCAAGGAGCTCAACGACGATCTTGGAGATCACATGCTATAGGGTACTTCCGTTTGACCTAGAATTGACAATTTTAGTTAAAAGCAAGGTCTTATAGCCCAAGTAAAGAGAGAATTCCGAAAAATAAAAAGAGTTGAAACTTAAGGTCAATTTTGGAAAAGTTTTCGCCAAAATCTAAATTTGCCTGTCTCTTTTTATAATGTTAACTCAGGACCTTGATTTTTATACACCTAATAGGAACTATAGACCTCAGTATCCGGTATTTAATTTCAACTTGCTAGGTCCACCCGTTCCTGAGAAAATCGGTGGTGACACACGGACAGACTGACGGACAAGAGAGTGATCTTATAAGGGTTCGTTATTTACCTTATGAGGCACGGAACCCTAAAAAACACCCCAATCAAAATGAAATAAAATGAGGAAACTTATATGGCAACACACGGACGCGAGCAGTCGCTACTCAGTAATGACGTCATAAAAAAACAATTGACGATCGAACATACTTATGAAGAAGATGGTGTTGTCACGTTGTAAAAGTAAATTAGAATTTAGAGAAACCGTGGTAATTTGGTTAGTCATGCATTTTTAAATTGATTGATATTTTTACTTTCGTGAATATTTTATGTTTCTTATTTTCTTATTCTATTTATATAAAATAAAATAATAATAAAATAAATAATGCCAATGGCTTAATAGCCAAGAGCCTCGACCAACATCTGAGGAGGCTTTTGGAATTCTGCATTTCACTCAAGCATACACTTACTATCATCCAGATGTATGCGCCTACGTTAGCATATCCAGACGAGGATGTGGAAAGCTTCTACGATCTTCTAAACAAAGCCTGTGAAGAAAACCGCGGGACGTGGAATTTGATCGTTGGTGATTTTGATACAAAAGTCGGGCCCAAACAAGAACAAGATGATGACACTACCATGGGTCTGCATGGATCAGGAATACGTAACGAACGTGGTGCTCAACTGTTGCGTTTCGCCTTTGGACAGAATATTTTAGTTGCCAATACTCTATACAACACGAAACCCCAGCGCCGATAGACCTGGGTATCACCTAATAATCTAGTAAAGAACGAAATAGACTATGTATTAAGTTCCGATAAACACATTATAAAAGACGTAAACGTCATAAATAAGATTAAGATCTGACCACAAAAATAAAATTTAATTTCAAAATTCACAGTACAATATCCTTCAAAACACCGATTATAAGACTAAATAAAGAAACCCTCATTAGTAATTACGAATCATTCAATCTAGAACTATCAAATCACTTTAAAGTTTAGACATAAATGTCCCAGATGTAGAACAGAAATACGCCAGGTTAGTTACTAGCATAAGTAAAAGTTGCAGTCGCATAACAGCGAAAGGAAAACAAGATTCAAAGCTAACAGCAAGTACGCGTTACTTATTGGAACAGAGAAACATATATAGTATAGGATCAGAACAGCTTAGAGCAATAGAATCAGTATAGTTATTAAACATCACAATAGGCAAAAAATTATAGACATTTGTACAGAGTTCTACAGTTCTGTATTCCGATAATTCAAGAATAGAATCAGAAAACAGATACAGCTGTCCAGAAGACATCCCTCCCATTTCAGAAGACGAAGTGGACCGAGTGATCAAGACAATGCACTATGATAGGAGCTCTGGCGAGGATGGCATTACCACCGAAGCCCTGAAATTTGGATCTGCCACACTGCTGCCACACCTCACTAACCTATTTAACTCAATATTACAAACAGGCAAATTCCCAAATCAGATGTGCCCCTCAAACATTGTACTTCTTCACAAGAAAGGAGACAAATCCAACATTCACAACCCATTAGTCTAGTTTCACATATTTAGAAAGCTTTCATCAAAATCATCCAAAGTCGCATAGATGCCAAATTAGACTCGCACCAACCACCGGAACAGGCCGGATTCCGCCCTAGTTATTCTACCACTGACCACCTTCACACTCTAAATCAACTAATCGTAAAACACTCAGAATTTAAAAAACCTCTGTATCTGGCTTTCGTAGACTACACAAAGGCTTTCGACAGCGTTAAACACGCAATATTTTCAGCCTTACGAAGCCAAGGAAACTTACATTGAAGTTTTGCAAAATATTTTTAACAATAGCTCGGCTAATATTAAACTGGATTCTATAGGTTCAACATTCAAAATCGACAAAGGAGTTAAACAAGGGGATCCGCTCTCTCCCAAACTATTCAGCTGCACCCTCGAGGAAGTCTTTATCTGACTAAAGTGTAAGCTCGTTGACATGTGTATCCTGCCTATCCTAACCTATGGCGCTCAGACTTGGTCTTTGACTGAAGCTCAGAAGTCCAAACTCAATGTTTGCCAAGGAGCGATGGCATACTACGTAGTATTCTAAATATTACACTCTCCGATCGAATGCGAAACACCTTAATACGGTCTAAGACGGGCATTGCCGATGTTGGCGATAAGTCTGCGAAGCTGAAATGGGACTGGGCGGGTCACGTTTCTAGGATGAAGCCGGACAGATGGGCGAAGATAGTCACACAATGGGTGCCTGAAGACGGCCGTCGTGGCCGCGGCAGACCCAAAAACGCTGGCGTGACGATCTGGACTCATTCTTAACGGATTGGTGGATTGGAGAGGGCTAAATGTTAAAAGGGTTGGAAAGCCTTTGCCCAGCAGTGGGACAGAGTAGGCTAACTAAAAAATAAATCTTATTCTAACTAGCTTTTGGCTGCAGCTTTACCTGCCTAAAAGTCAGATATTTATATTATAAATTCTAGCATGATAAAGTATCTTTGTCTTGTGTCTTTATCTAGGCCCTAGGCCATGATCTATCCATGTGCCGACGATTATTGTAATCAGATTAAGAAAATAAAATAACGAAAAGTAACGAGCCAACTTCGAAAACGAGGATATAAAAGTATTTATTGGCTTGATAGTTTTTTTGATTTAACCCCTGTTTTAGACAAGAATTGCTCGTTTAAAGTATTACATTGCAACAATATTAAATAAAATAGTTTTGCAATTTTAGTGTTCGCGACTGTACCAAAACATAATGTATATAGAAGTTTACGTGGAAGTTTAACATACTTCTACATAGTCAACCAGGTCGAAATTATCATGGTTGGATACGACTATTGCTTTTTTATTTTTTGACACCAAATTCGAATTCAAAAACGTAAGACGTAAGCGTTCCGCGGTAATCAGGTAAGGAGTGCGGCGAGAAAGGCTCACCACCTAATTCTCACCAAGAAACCTTTATATCTCTGGAATTCCTCAATGACTATTTTCGAGTTTTGGCATAGTCTTACGACTATTTAATGACTAGTTTTTGAAATTGAAACCGCTCTTTGCTTGCACTGAGCTGAGGATTGTATGGAGACGTTCACCCCCACAATGCTCACCAACATATAACTATAACTTCGAAATCATAATGCGACTATTTTTTTTAACCTTGGTGACTACAACCAAGCATCCATATAATCAAACTAAGTATCTTTACGCAAAAATTATTGCTGGGAGAAGACTTTTTTTTTGAGGTGAAGAATTACGTTTAACGGTAGAACTCAATGTTACGCACTCAAAACATTGTGTTAATTAATTGATTGAATAGTCAGCTGGAGGTGTTTAATGTAAAAATCTTACATTAAAAACATGTATTTAAAAAAAAAAGTGTGTGTGTGTACTTATGTACACGCGTTAGAAGTTATACTTCTTTTTAAAAAAAATAACTGTCGCCTTATCTCAGCCAGCAGTAGATTAAAAATAAAAAACCTAGGCTTGTCAATATCTGACACTAAGCTAACTTCAGGGTGTATGTTGACTAGGTAACTTCATACTGTTAATTTTGTGTCACAGATGCGCGCGCATCTTAAAATTTCACTCTCATCATTTTTTCATAACGCGCCTAAAGAAGTATAACTTCAAAAAATATGTGTGTGTACCAGAGTACACAGGTAAGAAGTGAAACTTCTTTACGACATATCATTTTTCTACTATTTGCAACTTCACGAAAATGGGGTAGATAAGGCTTAAGCCTTAAGCCTTAAGAAAAACATTTTTTTCCGTATTAAATTACAGCTATTTTATTATTATAGACATGCATACAATTAATGAGTTATTTATTTTATCATTGTTCTTATTATAATATCATTGCTATTGTTGTATTTCATCAATAATGATACATTATATTCTTTACGTCACTATACTAAACTTTGATAAAAAAGTGGGTGTGTGTACTTATGTACACGCGTTAGAAGTTATACTTCTTTTTAAAAAAAATATCTGTCGCCTTATCTCAGCCAGCAGTAGATTAAAAATAAAAAACCTAGGCTTGTCAATATCTGACACTAAGCTAACTTCAGGGTGTATGTTGACTAGCTAACTTCATGCTGTTAAATTTAGGTGTCGGTGTGCGCGCGCATCGTAAAAAATTACTCTCATCATTTTTCCCTAACGCGCCATAAGAAGTATAACTTCAAAAAAGCAACATGGTGTGTAACCGAAAAACGTGACGATACGTCAAAAAAATTTCTCTCATACGTCGATAAAGAAGTTTCAATTCAAAAACTTATGAAAAAGTCGGACCTTTGACCCCCAATATCTCCGTAACTAGAAGGATCCCAAATATGGTTTAAGATAAAGTAGGAGAGCAAGCGCAAGCTAAGCGAGCTGGATAATTTTAACACTCCATCTGAGATCATTTAGATTTTCTTTTGCTCCCCCTGAATTCGCGCTCGCTCGTAGAACACTAATGTGAATTATGTAACATATGAAAAGAGTCTCTCTGAAAGTCGGTTAAGTGACGACAGCGGTCGGTCTCGTTCCAGACGGCGAGGTGATGATCCGCGAGGGCGACCTGCACTCGGACGGGTACCACCTGCTGGGCTGCGACCTGCGCTGCCTGGCCGAGGTGCGGCGCAAGCTGGCGGCGGCGGGCGCGGGCCCCGCGCTGCCGGCGCTGCTGCTGGCGGAGTGCGTGCTGGTGTACCTGCGCCCCGACGCCGCCGAGGCGCTGCTGCGGCTCCTGGCCGACAGCTTCCCGCGCGCCGCGCTGCTGGTGTACGAGCAGTGCAACCTGGGCGACAAGTTCGGCGAGGTCATGCTGCGCAACCTGTCGGCGCGCGGCTGCGTGCTGGAGCGCCTGCGCCTGGCGCGCTCGCCGGCCGAGCAGGCCTCGCGCCTGCGCGCGCTGGGCTGGGCGGCGCGCGCCTGGGACATGGAGACCGTGTGGCGCAGCTTCCCCGAGGAGGACCGCGCGCGCGTGGAGGCGCTGGAGATGCTGGACGAGCGCGAGCTGCTCCTGCAGCTCAACACGCACTACGCGCTGTGCGTGGCGACGCGTGGCGACATCTTCGCCGACATGGACCTCAACGCGTAGGCTCCGCCCTGTAGCTTACTCACCTGCGATTCGTATCCGGTCGTCGTCGATGTTTCGTGTAATATTTCAACGGTTGCGCGTTGATAAAATAACAGCGTTGTTTAATTATGGTCGATATCGAATAGAAGACGAATCGGCAATATGAACGACCCATTAATTTTATCAAACGAGTCGCTGCTTCGAGTACCTACTGAAGTACTGAGCATACGATGTGTCATAAAAGCGTTGTATATTGCACAGATTTACTTGTAGATTACAGTCACTGCGTTATCCAAGGTGTTGAAAAAAGAGACGGTCAGGGAGGGAAAGCCATTTAAGTAAATATTGTCAATAGAAAACAACCCGTCATCATTAAATTAATATATGTACAAAAGCAAGTTGAGCCGACACTGCAATCATATTTTTGCCACCAAAATGAGATTAAATCTAGATTTTGGCAAAATCATTGTTACCGGTTGTTTCATTTTCACAGGATTGTTTATTTAATTTTTTTAATGTGTTAGGCCTCTGCCTCGAATCTTGCAGGTAGCGGGGCGGCGGCGGCGGCGGCGCGGGAGCGGCAGGATCTTATGCGTACATTTAAATGGACCGGTTCTCGAAAACAGTGGCGCGGGAGCGGGCAACGAGCGGTGCACTCCAGTCAAGCGGCGACCGCCCGCGCCGCCGCCCCGCTGCCCGCTAAATTCGAGGCAGCGGCCTTAGAGAGACTTGATTCAGTTGGTGGCAAAAACTGTAGTACTTTTACGCATTTGTATTTATTCGATTTGTGGGAGAGAATACTTCTCAATACAGTAGGCTGTATAGCTATATATATATGAAAACACTAGCAGAGCAGGAGTGGTTTTTAGTCGGTTCGAGTCCGACACTACCTCGACTGTCTCACGGCCCGTGAGACCGGGAGACAGTCGAGGTGTCCGTGGGGATTTTCCGCTCCCGCCATAAATAAAAAAAAAGAAAAACCTAACCTAAGCCTGACCTAACAACTTTTTTTTTCGAACCACCACAGCTTAGACTACTTTTGTTTCGAAGGTATCACAGCCATGTGTCTCTGTGACAAAGCGCATCAGATTATGTCCAAGATTCTCTATTTATTTCGAATAGGTCTACTTGCTGAACATTATTGAAACAAACCTAACCTAACCTAAGCTTAACCTAACGTAACAACTTTTTTTTGTACGCCACAGCTTAGACTACTTTTGTTTGAAAGGTATCACAGCCATGCGTGTCTGTGGTAAAGCGCATCAAATTCTGTTCCAGGGTTTTCTATTTATTTAAAATCGAATAGGTTTACTTACTGAACGTTATTGAAACAAACCTAACCTAACCTAATCTAAGCTTAACTTAACATAACAACTTTTTTTTGTCCGCCACAGCTTAGACTACTTTTGTTTGGAAGGTATCACAGCCATGTGTCTCTGTGCCAAAGCGCATCAAATATGGTTCCAGGGCTCTCTATTTATTTCAAGTTGAAACAAACCTAACCTAAACACTTTTTTTGTCCGCCACAGCTTATACTTCTTTTGTTTGAAAGGTATCACAGCCATATTGTTGATTTAGTTTTATTTTGATAAAAATGAATGGTTGACTATCGTTTGAATGGTTAAAAAAAAATAAAAAACAATGTATTAAACTAATTGGTAATTAATTAATTATTAAAAAAACTACAGCTTTGAAAAAAAGCACCATACTTAGTTACAAAAAGTGAAAACCGGTTGGGGATAGAGCTCGCGAACCATGGTTATTATTTTCGGAACTTATAGCATTAAAAAAATCTAAATAAATACAAAAAGTAAATTTGAGGTCCGAACTTGCCAACAACTTTTCACAGGGCGACCGCTTACCCGCCAGGCTACTTACTTCGATGTCAATTGGTTTAAAATAGCTGTTCTATTCTAAGAATGTCATCACATATGTTGACAGTTGTCAGTTGTCAAACAATTGATGAAATGGACTGAAATGCATTTATCGGTAAGACACTTACCCAATTCTTAAACGTAACAAGCTACGCCGGGCATACTCGGCATACATTGGAAAGTTGTCGGATATCACGCTCATTGTTTGGAATAAAATATTGACGCAATCCAACTACCGAGGACATAGTGGTTTAATTCAGGCTTAAATTTTGAATAAGTTCAGTCATAGGTGACTCATTCACTTAGCCAAACTCCAGCGTCACCCTTGAGACAGGAAGCCACTCGCGACAGGCACTCGTAGTCGGTCACTTCGTCACAGAACTCGTCAATGTCGTGTATGTTTGGATCGAAATTGGATACGTAATAATTACTACGTATCGCGTAATTCCGCTACGCGTACTTTACGTTTCGCGTAACACGTCCGTGAGGTCGTGTAATTACACGACCTCACGGGCTGTGACCTTAAAGTGTGCACCTTAAAGCTTCTAAGAGAATAGTTACAAAGGACAAGGCTTTGCAACTGCTTACAGTTCAATCGCTTACGATTGGATCGTTTGTATGAACTCGTTGCGGAACATCGCTCAAGTTTACGGCTAAGCCAACACGAAGTAAGTGCACAAACCCGGTTCTCAGGGTTAATTCTTCACTACTTGCATACCTGCTTCGCGAACCACCTTAGGTCAATCTCGTTACGACGGTGGTCACACTTTCTACTTACTTGTACTTGCATATTTATCACAACTTTTGATATTCAATCACACACACGTGAAATAACAGTAATGACAAGCATAAAAAACGAAAAAGTCAAAACCACCATTTTGACTATCGGTTGAAGGGAAATTGTTATTTTGTTCCTTGGATGTTTTGTACTTTAGTGGGCAATCTAAGTTCTTTATCCCACTTCTGAATTTGCAAAATGCAATATTGCCCATCCCCCTAATTTATTAGCGCAATAATATATGCCTATGTGTTATTCCAGACTATAATCTATATCTGTGCCAAATTTCATTCTGATCCGTTCAGGCGTTCTGGCGTGACTGAAACACAATATAATAGAAAAGCCAAGAATGGCGGCGAACTTAGTTCACGAGCAATGAACTCACCCGAAGTTAGACAGCTCAAGACATACACACATCAAAAAAAGCTTGCGATCACTAGCATAAGCTGATGTCATCTTTTAGATGGAACTTTATCAAGAAAAAATCTTTGTTGTGTATTTTCTTTAAATAGAATTACCCTGTTTGAAATTAACAAATAAAACTATTTTTGATTTTAATAAAAAAAATTGAGTAATTTAATCATAATGTAATTGTAACAGAAATTTGATACAAAGAAAAAGACTGTTTAACCAAACTTAAACAACAATTTATTGATAAAAAGTTTTATCTATACATATAATAAGACAGTAAAAAAACTGTCTGTACATTGAATATATTAAAAAAAAAGATGGGGGGTGTTTAGAAACAGTAACAGAGCACGAATCCAAAAAAAAATTCTGTCTGTTTGTCTGTACACGCTAATCTTCGGAACTACTCGACGGATTTGAATGATTTTTTTTTGTTGTAGTCTGGGCAACATATAGGCTATAATTTATCTTGGAAACTTGAACACCTGATGCAGAACCGCAACAGACCAGCTAAACTAAGAGATACAAAAATGGTACAATAGCAAAAATTGTTCCACGTAATGAGCATTTTCTGCTAAGAGAATAAATTTGAAGGTCTGGAACAGCTGATGTGGAACTCCAAGAGCCCAGCCTCACTATAACATATATAGGAATGACGTCTTAGCAAGAGTTGTTCAGACTGATAAGCACTCTCTGTTGACGTATAAAAATTGAAGATGTGGAACACCTGTCGTGGAGCTCCAAGAGCCCAGTAACACTATAATATATATAGGAATGACGTCTTAGCAAAAGTTGTTCAGCCTGATGAGCACTCTCTGTTGACGAATAAAAATTGAAGATCTGGAACACCAGATGTGGAAATTAAAGCTATCACTAATTTCACTGTATTTCTACCAAAGGGTATCGTATTACCCATAACTAACTGGGTTGTGGAGGGCAGATAGACAGTCGTTCCATGTAAAATACTGGTATTCAGCTGCATCCGGATGTACTGGAAGCCGAACCCAATAGCACTACATATTATAACACAATGTTCTCCGCCGCGTCTATCTGTCTGTTCGCGATAAACTCAAAAATTTGAATAGATTTGAGTGGTTCTCGAGGAATTTTTTAGTATATAATTCGTCAAGTTTTTGTACAGATTGGCTAAAATATATATTTGTTGGAGGTGTTGGAAAAAAATAAGCCGTCTGGGGGAGCTTTCAACGAAAACGCTGCCCTTTAAGATATAACAAAATGATGAATGGTAGAATTGTATATCTTATATAGGTCTACAGAAAAATCCGCTATGGCTTATGTCTATCTCTTAAGGATAATATACTATATCCATTTTAATACTTTGAAAATGGGCAAACTAGGTTCCCATGAGTTGAGGGAATGGGATCATCATGATTACTTTTGGTCGCGATAACCGATATCCTCGCAGGCGAAGCCGCGGGCATCAGCTAGTATTCAATATAACTCCTGCCCTGGCTCGAACACATGCGCAGATCCTCCTGGACATGCTCACAATCAAGTTATCCAGCATTTCTTGGGGTAACCTGTCCCATTCTTGAATAGAGGCTTACCTGAGCTTTGGCACTGTCTGGGGACGTGGCTGACGGTTCCAAACAGCTCGCTTAGTCCCACGCGTGCTCTATTGGGTTTAAGTTAGGCGAGCCAACAGGCCAGTCTCACCTTGTGCTGTCATATTCTCGGAGAGCAGCATTGACTCGTTGAGCTCGTTTGGCGGGCGCATTATCATCGACCAGTACAAATTGGTGCCCATGGTTTACTCGGAATGGTCTGACAATTTCATAAATAGCAACTGCTCTATACATGTCTGCTGTCATGTAGCCTCGACACGGGATGACAGGCGTTCTAGCTTGGATCATAATACCACCCCAAAATGACACCGATTTCCCGCCTTGCTGAACTGGTCCAGTGGCAGTTCTTTGCCTTTCACGGTCTCCTGGTCATCTTCAGACACGGACACGTCGGTTATCTGGTTGAGTACTGATTCGCGATTCGTCAACGAAGAGACAGTTTTGCCTAATGTTTTCTTCTTCATTTTGCCGAAGCCTAGCCCACTGTAATCTCCGTCGTTGACGTTGCCGGGAATTTAGAGGAGCTCGCCAAGACCTCCGTGCTCGTAATCCAGCCTGGTGCAAGCAATTCCGAATAGTCCGAGTGCTAACTTCAAGCCCAGAGGCGGCCCGAACTTCCGCTTTTATTTTAGTAGCGTTGATTGTTGGGTCACGGGCTGCCAGCAATCTAATATAGCGCTTTTGGGCAGCAGTCAAAACAGTTGGGCGACTACTGCGGGGTCGGTCAGCTAAATTAGCCATCCCGTGGTACCTCTGTAACGTGGTCACGACACATTGGGATATAGCAACTCTGCGTGCTATTTCTCTCGAGGTGTATCTTTCTTTCCGCGAAAAACTATTTTAAATCCTTTAAAATTGACTAAATCAGATGTCTGAATGAGTGTAAGCTAGGACTGAAAGCCTTTTTATATGGAAAAACAATTGAACTGTTTTATTGTTTTATATTCTAAATCTATATTTTTAAATAAAGAATCTAAAAAGGAGAAGAAAATATAATCTACCTTCCAATCTTTACATGTTCCGATTGAAAAGGACAAGATTAGCCTCAATCTGATGATTGTTTTTGATAATGGGAGATGACGCATCACTGGATGTGCAAATCGAAAAGAGATGACATATATCAACAAACCTGAATGATAGCAGATACAATAACAAGATATCTTCTTAATATATATAAATCTCGTGTCACAATGTTTGTCCTCAATGGACTCCTAAACCACTTAACCGATTATAATAAAATTCGCACACCATGTGCAGTTCGATCCAACTTGAGAGATAGGATATTTTAAATCTCAAATTATAGTCGCAATTTTAATTTATTGCTAATTATTTGTCTGTTATTATTTGACAGTCACAATTATCTGTTAACTCCAAATGATTCTAACAGATGTTATATTTAAAAATGGAACGATCTTATACTCAAAAGCATGGCAACCAAGGAGCCAACTTATCAAAGGTTTTATTTAAATATCGAATTGGCTTGCAAATAGAAAGCAGTTTATTGAAAAAAAACAAATGAACTCATCAACGCGAGAAAAAATATTGTTGTTTGTGTGCATCATTGATTTTGAAAATTTTAATTCATTTCCTCGCATTATTTGCATGCCGTTTTTAGTAGGCGAAAGAACTATCTTCTTAATATATATAAATCTCGTGTCACAATGTTTGTCCTCAATGGACTCCTAAACCACTTAACCGATTATAATAAAATTCGCACACCATCTGCAGTTCGATCCAACTTGAGAGATAGGATATTTTAAATCTCAAATTATAGTCGCAATTTTAATTTATTGCTAATTATTTGTCTGTTATTATTTGACAGTCACAATTATCTGTTAACTCCAAATGATTCTAACAGATGTTATATTTAAAAATGGAACGATCTTATACTCAAAAGCATGGCAACCAAGGAGCCAAATTATCAAAGGTTTTATTTAAATATCGAATTGGCTTGCAAATAGAAAGCAGTTTATTGAAAAAAACAAATGAACTCATCAACGCGAGAAAAAATATTGTTGTTTGTGTGCATCATTGATTTTGAAAATTTTAATTCATTTCCTCGCATTATTTGCATGCCGTTTTTAGTAGGCGAAAGAACTATGTTTGTGTTATAAAATCTGTAAAACACCATATTTCAGGCAAATAAAGTCAAAGTCAAAGTTTTTGAAGTAAAACTTCTTTAGGCGCGACTAGGGAGTAACTCAGATTTTTTTTGAAAATCTCTAAATATTCTTAATATAATAAAGGGTAGGTAGGGTAAGTAGGGTAGGTAGGGTAGGTAGAGTAGGTAGGGTAGGTAGGGTAGGGTAGGGTAGGGTAGTCGAAATATTATTTAGTTGCATTATGTGACGCAAACGAAGTTGCGCGGGTCAGCTAGTGTTTGTGTTATAAAATCTGTAAAACACCATATTTCAGGCAAATAAAGTCAAAGTCAAAGTTTTTGAAGTAAAACTTCTTTAGGCGCGACTAGGGAGTAACTCAGATTTTTTTTGAAAATCTCTAAATATTCTTAATATAATAAAGGGTAGGTAGGGTAAGTAGGGTAGGTAGGGTAAGTAGGGTAGGTAGGGTAGGTAGAGTAGGTAGAGTAGGTAGGGTAGGTAGGGTAGGGTAGGGTAGGGTAGTCGAAATATTATTTAGTTGCATTATGTGACGCAAACGAAGTTGCGCGGGTCAGCTAGTATATATATATATATATACATACATACATACATACATAACTCACGCCCTTTTCCCATGGGGGTAGGCAGAAACTACAGAACGCCACCTGCTACGATCCTTACATACTCCTTTTGCCTCGTCCACGATAGATTATATATATATATATATAATCTACCTTAACAAAAAAGATTTCGATTTTTCAAAGTGATCGCAAACTTTTTTTGATATGTGTTTCAGACAATTCACGAATATAGTTTCGGTGGGGTCGAAGTTTCCGCCAATAATAATTGGTCGTATCTGGTCGAAACCGAAACCAGGAAAAAGAACTAACAGACAATAACATGCAAGCCTGAACATGATAATGAAGATTTTACATATAGGGTGACTGGTAATTAGTGACCGGTACATATACACGTGATTGTACTCATTATAACAAATAACTTTCCAAAAGTTCCATTTTTTTTATTGTCTTTCGCTTTAATCACGATAATACAACAGCCGTATGAAATTCGTGCGCACGCGCCTATGACCTATCAGCCGCGGGACGCCGTTCTGTCACATTACTGTCGTACCGCGCGAGTGGGTAGGCAGAGCACCCGCGAATATAATAAAAGCGAATCGGTATAAAAAATATTTTTTCTTTGGGAAAGTTTTTATCATGAGTACAATCACGTGTTTAAGTATCGGTCACTAATTGCCAGTCACCCTATATAAACTAGCCAGCCAATTAGCTAGTCAATTTATACTAGCGCAGGGTCGAAGCGTCAAATTCTTTACAACTAACTCGAAGCCGCACGAACTTTTACGTGTAGTACGTCCGAGTCCATCGTGATCAACACCGACGCAGACCAAATTCCGACTGACAAAAAAAAAAGAAGAATTTCCGACTGATGACGCGTAGGTTCGCTAGTGGGCGCATGGATACGCGAGAATGCGCGCGCACCAATCGGCGTTGTTCACGCGCAGACGCGCGAATTCCGAAAAATCCGCGCGTCTTTTTAAAATCTCAGAAGTAATGTGTGCGTTACGCTGTGGAGTTACGGTTGAATTTGTTATGTTCAGTTTTGGATAGACGCTTCGACTCTGCGCTAGTATATATATATATATTTACCCTTAGGGGCTACCATTCGTTACTTGAGGCAATTTTGGCGATTTTTCGACCCCTCGTCAAATCTCACGACATCTCATGTCGTGAGATTTGACTTGACCCCTCCCCCCTGATTTCACGTGAGATTTATCATAATTCGTAATTAAGAGTCAATCCAAAATTGTTTTTTTTAATAAATATGTGGTTGATTGCGATTATTAATTAAATATTGTGGTGTAGGATTTAGCCATAATATTTTGGTGGAGAAACATGTTTACTTAATTAGTTACTTACCTGATTTCACGCAATTTTTCATTGTTACTTTCGGGAAAAAATTACGTGTTCGATGCCTGCCCCCCCCCCCCCCCCCCTAAACGCCTCACTTATTATCAGGGACTTACATCATTTATTCATCTTTTTCCTTGCTTTAAATTTATTAAAAAAACACGAATATCCCTTTATAAAATCAATAGGTATAATAAAAAATATTATTTGTGAAATTATTATTCCTTTATTCATCTTTAAAAAACAGAGAGCAAGTTGCTGATATTCTATTATACTAGCTGTTGCCTGCGACCTTCGTTCGCGTGAAATTATTATTAAAAATTCCCCATTATTATAAGCAGTACCCCGACTTACGAACAGTAAGTCGAGGGTTCGAACCCAGACAGGCGCATTACTTTGTGTAATTTATTTCATCACCACTGCTCTCAAAAACGGTGAAGGAAAACATCGTGAGGAAACCGGCATGTCCTAGAACCAAAAATTCGAAGACATGTGACATCTACCAATCCGCACTGGGCCCGCGTGGTGGATTATAGCCCATTCCCTCTCATAAGAGAGGAGGCCTGAGTCCCAGCAGTGGGAACATTATAAGGCTGATGATGATGATGATGATGATAAGCACTTCCCTATTTGAATCGAATTTTGTTACCAATTTCAAGGGTTTTTTTTTTTGCACGGAACCCTAATTATTTATCTAAAATAAAAGTAGCCTAAGTTACTCCTTGTTACATCAGCTATCTGCCAGTGACAGTCCCGTCAAAACATACCTAACCATCGCACGAATCAAGTAGTAACATTCTGTTGCGAGTGAAGATCTATCTTCACTCGCAACAGAATGTTTCAACTACGTTATGCATCATAATATTGAATAATATTTTAATTTTTTGAAGTTATACTTCTTATGGCGCGTTAGGGAAAAATGATGAGAGTAATTTTTTACGATGCGCGCGCACACCGACACCTAAATTTAACAGCATGAAGTTAGCTAGTCAACATACACCCTGAAGTTAGCTTAGTGTCAGATATTGACAAGCCTAGGTTTTTTATTTTTAATCTACTGCTGGCTGAGATAAGGCGACAGATATTTTTTTTAAAAAGAAATATAACTTCTAACGCGTGTACATAAGTACACACACACACTTTTATTTACACAGGTTATATTTTCACAAAATGTTTGGGCATGAAAATCGCTAGTAAAAACATCACATCACGTTTCTAGTTAATATGTACCTGTTGTGTTGGAGAAAGGAGCGCACACTGAATGATGAGCATAAAGCAGTAGTAAAATACCGATTACACTTGAAGCCAACATCATAGTTGGGTAAAGGCTAGGTAGATTTGTATTTAAGGCACGAGATCCGGACTTTGTTCTTGCATGTTTAATTGGTTTTCTGGGCTCTGGCTGAAGAAAGTACAATTTTTTAAAAAGGAGTTCTAAAAAGAAATTTTGCCTTTTAGTAAAAGTCACCATCAATTTTTAAATGCTTTCCATCCACTGGCCGTCTTTGTTCACCCAGTAAATACACAAATTACTTACGTAAATCTAAATGGGTCAACTTTCCTGCATATGAAATCTCAAAAATGTGCAATTGCTCAGTATTACTGAGAGAAAAGGTGCAATTTTATTCCAGAACGTTACAATTATTTTGTATGTATTACCTACTTAAATTCGTATTATTATGTAAATAGCATAAGCAAATTAAATAAATTGTAAACATTGCGTTAAATTAAAATACTTTTATCGTTATTATTTATTGTGGTTTAGAGCAACTAGTCGATTCCTAGCAACGTAACTGAACACAAGCCGCCAACCTCGAGCGGCTCGTTCACTGCCACTGTCGCGTGAGGACTGCATGCATTGATGCTAATACTGGAAACTTCGACTAACATTTCTCGCGATAAATGAACAGAATGATGGAATGTGGTGGATCCATTTTATAATTAAACTAGCTGATGCCGGCGTCTTCGCCCACGTGGATAGCGGTTATCGCGACCAAAAGTAATCATGAAATTTTGATCCCGTTCCCGTTACAAAAATTTGAAAAATTATATACTAAAACTACTTTATCCATTGGTGAAAACAGCATAAAAATCGGTGAGTAGTTTTTGAGTTTATCGCGATCAGAAAGAAAGACGCGGCGGAGAACTTTGTTTTATAATATGTAGTGATAGTGATCTTATAATTTCATCACGTGTCAGTGTATTAGTAGTATTGATGATTTTGTACAGTTTAGCCTTAGCATCTCCTTACGTACGTATAGTACCACCGCCCAATCTTTGTCGTATGTGTCTCACGAGTTCCTCGCTGTCGCTAAGTACATTCGTTGCGTTAGGTACCTACCCGTATAGATGTTAAGCGTGGCGGAATGGCCGACGGAAAAAGATGAAACGAATAATAAAACCAGCATTCACCTAGATGCTATAATATAGTAAGCACTTATAAGTAAACGTCGCTCGGGCGGTCGGCGTCACACGTGCGGCGTCACACGTGCGGCAGGCAAGCGGCGATGGCGCGGCGCAGGGCCTGGCGCACGTCGGCGTCGCCCTCACAGAACACGTGCGTGGCGTGCCGCTCTACGTGCACCAGCGTGTCGTGGCGCGGCAGGTGCACGATGCAGCCGTCCGCGCCGCGCTCCACGCGCGCCTCCGCCACGCCCTCCCGCGCCAGCGCGCGCACCAGCGCCTCCACGTCCGGCGCCGCCCAGTCCAGCCGCGGGGGCGCCGCCCGCCCCGCGCCCGGCGCGCCCGCCGGCGCCACGTCCAGCGACACGCGCGAGTCGCGCACGCGCAGCGAGGCCGCCAGCGGGGCCGCGCGCAGGCCGGCGCGCACGTCGCGCGGGGCCACGCGCGCCGCCAGCGCCGCCGACAGCGTGGCGCGCGCCCGGCCGCGCCGCACGCCGCACGCGCGCGCGGCGCCGCGCCGCAGCAGCACGGCGGGCACGTCGGCCGCGATGTGCGGGCGCGGCGCGGCGCCGCCGGGCGGGGCGGCGTACTGCTCGGGCAGCGCCAGCTCGCGCGGCCGCAGCTCGCGCACCAGCTTGTTGGCCTGCGAGTAGTTGAGCGAGGTGTCGATGGGACAGTGGAACGCCTTCATGGCGAGCGGCTGGAACGGCGCCAGCGCGTCCAGGTACGGGAAGTCCGGCTCTGCGAAACGCTCGGCGTCGATCAGAATCGTAATTTCGGAATACAATAAAATTAAAAATGAAAGTGGCAAAGCTCACCCGTGAATATAATAGCGTGCGCGGGGTTGGAGGCCCACAGCTCCACGAGGTGCACGGCGGCACCGAAGCGGAGGCTGGGGTGTCCACAGAACACGACGCACGGCTGCACACAGAACACACGTTACCGTCAACTGACAATGTCGAGACTTGAGACTGTGACTACTATTTGATTACCATACAACCACCCTCTTAGCGATGTGGTGTACTAATTGTATTAGTCTAGTTAGAGTAGGCACATTTTTTGGTAAGAACAAGAATTAATCGATTTTATATCAATAAACAGTTCTCATTGGAAAACGCGCATTCAGAACACGTGACCATGACAAACGCTCCATGCGGTCTTTATTTTTTTTAACTTGATAACGTCTTATAAATCGATGAGCGCCGGCTGCACGCACGAAAAAGTGTCACGTTCCGCCTGAGCCGAGCGTGCAAACGAGAGCGCGGAACAAGCGATAGAGAGGCACCGACCTAAGCGTTCGGCTTGTGACGCATAGATCTATGTATTATACAAAATAAGGATAATTCAGTGATAATAAATCAATTAAATTCATAAAAGTATGCAATTTTCTTTTAAAAATCTAGCTGGCTCTTGCATCCTAAATGCATATAACCCACGGGCACTAGAAAATGGAACGGGGCCCCCGTTCCATTTTCTAGTGCCCGTGGGTTTCAAATAGGTTAAAAACGGAATCAAACCTAAAGACTGTACAGTTATAAGAATGGTCGAAAAGCTGACAACGCCTGCGCATTCCGGGTGACCGCGTGCCACACATCCTCACCTGACGGAAATCCGCGCTGAAGGCGTCGTCGTGCAGCGAGCGCGCGTGCTTCAGTCGGCCCGCGCGCACCAGCGCCGCGTGAGGGAACGGCTCCTCCGGCAGGTACACGCGCGCCTGTCACACACACGTGTACAGTACAGGCGGCCAGGCGGCCAGGCGGCCAGGCGTGCACCGCACGTCCGCCACGTAACATACATTTCACATTTTTTTTTTAATCAAAATATTTTATTTCACATAGGTCTCATCAAAAGATAAGTTCAGGTTTTGGTTTTCCTATGGGGAAAAACCGGCGAGAAACTCCATGGTTACCCTTTTAAAAATATTTGGTTTTACAATGTTGTTGTGTCACTATGTTTCTACTTAAGTTTGGGAGAAAACATTCATGAAAACACACATACACAACATGTAAATTAAAATGTAACACGTTACCGGCTCGTCCCCGATGAGGAAATAGAATGTTATCGAAACCGTAGGTACCTGCTTGCCGACAGACACCCACTCGGCGAGGATGTTGCTGTAGGCGAGCGACGAGTCGGCGACCGGCGACACCACGTACAGCGGCACCGACGCCAGCCCCGCCGTGTCCAGGTGCGCCGACAGGCACTCCAGCAGGTCGTACAGCACGCCCGACGGGTACACCGGGCACAGCACGGAGCCGCCGCCGCGCAGCGTCACCGTGGCGTGCACGCACAGGTCGCCCAGCATGTGGTCCGGGTTGTGCGCCGGCGTCTGCGTCAGCGCCGCCAGCACCAGCAGGTCCGCGCCGCGCAGCGCCGCCTGGTTGATGGGTCGCGGGTGCGTCGTCAGCGTCGACGAGCCGCTCACGTACGCCACCTTCTCGTGCGCCGAGCGCAGCACCCAGTTGGCGGAGCCGAGGCAGAACCCGGAGCTGACGGCCGTGGCGTCCAGCGCGCCGTAGATGTCCACGCGCTCGTCGTAGCCCACCACGCGCACGCGCGCGAGCGCCCGCGCGATGCTGGCGGGCGCGAACAGGCGGCGCCAGGCGCGCGGGCGGCTCGCGAGCGCCAGCGGGGCCGGCAGCACGTGCAGCAGCTCCTTCCAGCGCCGCGCCGCGCCGCCCGCCTCGCCCGCGCCCGACACCCACTCGGCGAGCTCCTCGAGGTAGAAGCGCCCGATCTGCAGCGTGGGTTCGGTGGCGTACACCTGTCCCTTGAACCCCGTGTCCTCGGTGATGAAAGGAAGAGCCATCATACATGTGTAGTTGGAGATGAGGATCACGTCTAGTTGCGAGAAGTCCACGACCTTGTCCAGTGGTGGACAGAATTCTGGGATGCTGTCCACAAAAACACGCCCACAGCATTCTTTTAATTCCTAAAATAAAAATAATAAAACATTACAAAAAAAAAAAAATCTAATAAAACAAAATCTACATGTGTTTTACCAGTTCTGTTAAGTTATCAAGCAAATGATTAATCACATTGAGCGGAGGGGAAATACATACAAATACAAATGTTGTAGGTAGAAGAAGACTGTACAAAAACCATAAAAAATAACTTTTAAATACCAAACGTTACAGTCAATTCTTAATGAAAAGCTACCAATAAAGGCATACAAAGGTTTTATTTCAAAAAAAAAAATTCAAAATTTTTTAAGGTTTTTCAAGTGACTGTATTTCCCTTAGAAATGGTCATACAGGAATTAAAAAAAAAAGGATTTTAAAGCTTGAAGTTTCTAGATTTGAGATCTTACGATAAAAAAAAAATTCCGAACAATGTGTTCCGCTCAATCCTAATAAAAATTGAAAAAAAGTAATTCGAAATTTTTTCGTTTCTTTTTTTTGGTCTACTAACTTGGATTTTTTTTTTCAACTTAACCACGTTATCTATCGGATAACATGTTTATTCATCTTGAATTTACTTTTTTAAAAAGTTCGATACGATCATTTCTCGCTGAGATATCGAACTTTGAATGGAAAAGGATTTTTTTGTCTTTAACCATCAATATCTCAGCAACCGCTTATCGCACGCAGAAATTAGGGACAGTTTTGAAATCTTGAATAAATTTCTCACAAAAACCAGAAACGATTTTTTGAAAAAAAAAAAATGTTTTTACTCTTTACGTTAATTTGAAAAATCAAGAAAAAACGGGTTTTTGACGGCTTTTGGGAAAATCAGTTGCTAAGTTGGAAATATCAGGAAAATCAGTAATGTTAGGTGTGCCTTTTACAGTTCAATAACACACAAAAACGTACACAACTACAAAACTTCACAAAATTTCGATTCAATCGATCGAGCCGTTTTTTTGTTTTATTAGATCAAATTTTTGAAAAACAATTAATAAGGATCATTTGATTTTGATTTTACATTACATAATCTTTAAGGAAATGCAAAATAATGTTTATTCGGTTTTCTTATGCATTTTTATAAATAAAAAATGATTAAATTTATGGAAAAAAAATATTAATGACTAAAAATTAAACAAATCATTAAATTTATGGAAAAAGAAAGTTTTTTTTTTTATTGACTAACAAAAATTAAACAAAAACTACCTCATCAGCATCAGCATTACCCAAAGCGTACGTGGAGGTTGCCCGGTCGGATTTACGCTTCTTGTGTGTATGTGTGTGTGTGTTTCTTTAGAAGAAATGAGACCCGGAGGCTCGTCAGTTCCTCCGTATTTTATGACTCCAAAATCATTCTCTAAAGAGTGTATATGTGTGTGTGTGTGTTTCTTAGGAGAAATGAGACCCGGAGGCTCGTCAGTTCCTCCGTATTTTATGACTCCAAACTCATTCTCCAAAGTGTGTGTGTGTTAAAAAAAACATTCCGTCTTGTTAATAACGGGTATCCCTCCCACCTCTGTTATTTCTAACGGCTGCCAAGCGTTCAGCCATATTGATGCAGCGGGCAATCTGAGGTTGCGGAAAGGTGTTCCAAATTTGCAGAAGTGCACGCTCTAATGTGGCCAAGTTCTGCAAATTTGGATACTCTCTGCGCAAACGACGACCCACTATGTCCCAAACATGCTCGATGGGGCAAAAAGGTCTGCACTCATTGGTGGGTGCTGCAGCAATGTGATGTCATGTCGTTCAAAGAAGCGTCTGGTGATGTTGGCTGTATGTGGACGTGCGTTATCTTGCATTAGAATAAACGCCCTCTGATGTTGCCGTCTACGCAGTACAATTGGTCTCAAAATTTGATCAATATAGCGCTGAGCTGTTAGATTTTCGCGCACAATCACCAGAGGTGTTCTCCAATTTCGCGAAATGCTGCCCCAAACCATGACTGATCCACCGCCGTAAGCGACAATCGGGCGAACAAATATCTGGCGAAAACGTTCACCACGACGACGCCAAACAAGGGGACGTCGGTCGCTCCCATGAAGAGCGAACCGGGATTCGTCAGTGAATAAAACATTTCCCCATTGTCTTAATGTCCAAGCCCGATGTGCGTTAGCATACGCTAAACGTGCTCGGCGATGTCTCGCAGTCAACATGGGTACACGATTAGGATGTCGTGCATTTAACCCAGATTGACGAAGACGGTTGATGACTGTTCGGGAAGAAATGTTTCGCACTTGCTGTCGCTGTTGTACCCGATTTGGAAAATTTCTTGCCACGATGTTCGCATTAATCAAAGGGTCACGTCGAACTTGTCGAACGATTGCCCGGTCTTCGCGTACAGTCGTGACACGATGGAGACCTTGTCCAGGGCGACGATTATGTCGGTCCGTCTCTCGGTATCGTGCATACGTTCGAGATACGACAGATTGACTCACACCCATACGGGCGGCAACATCACGTTGACTGTAACCTTCTTGGAGCAGAGTGATCAAACGAGCAACTTCCGGTTCTGATAAATGCCTTCTAACCATGATCGCAAATCAAAATGAATTTTTGATTTTTGCGAATTTATTAATTTTTTTCTTGAATGCACAAGGGGTAGTTAAAAACCTGTTTTTAAGTTGTGTTTTCGTAACTGTTTTCGTAAGGCCTCTGCCTCGAATCTTGCGGGCAGCGGGGCGGCGGCGGCGGCGCCGCGGGAGCGGCAGGATCTTATGCGTACATTTAAATGGACCGGTTCTCGAAAACAGTGGCGCGGGAGCGGGCAACGAGCGGTGCACTCCAGTCAAGCGGCGCCGCCGCCGCCGCCGCCCCGCTGCCTGCAAAATTCGAGGCAGCGGCCTAAGGGTTCACAAAAAGAAATGAAAAGCAGTTTCTGAAAAGCGTGTAGATCGAGTTCGACATTCGATCGGGTATATGAACTGTATTTAAAATATTAATTAAGCTAAAGCTTAAAAAATAGGAAAATCATGGAATGCAATAACAGAATCACGTTAAAAATGGCAAACATTGTGCTTTTAATTTTTAGTCATTAATTTTTTTTTTTCCATAAATTTAATAATTTTTATTTATAAAAATGCATAAGAAAACCGAATAAACATTATTTTTGCATTTCCTTAAAGATTATGATCATGTAAAATCAAAATCAAATGATCCTTTAATTGTTTTTCAAAAATTTGATCGAATAAAACAAAAAAACGGCTCGATCGATTGAATCGAAACATTGTGAAGTTTTTTTGGGCATATTGAACTGTAAAAGGCACATCTAACATTACTGATTTTCCTGATATTTCCAACTTAGCAACTGATTTTTCCAAAAGCCGTCAAAAGCCCGTTTTTTCTTGATTTTTCAAATTAACGTAAAGAGTAAAAAAAATCGTTTCTGGTTTTTGTGGAAAATGTATTCAAAATTTCAAAACCGTCCTTAATTTTTGTGTGCAGTTGCTGAGATATTGATGGTTAAAGACAAAAAGATCCTTTTCCATTCAAAGTTCGATATCTCAGCGAGAAATGATCGTATCGAACTTTTTAAAAAAGCAAATTCAAGATGAATAAACAAATTATCCGATAGATATAGTGGTTAAGTTGAAAAAAAAAGCCAAGTTCGTAAACCAAAAAAAAGAAACGAAAAAATTTCGATTTTTTTTCAGTTTTCATTAGGATTGAGCGGAACACATTGCTTGGAATTTTTTTTTTATCGTATCATCTTAAAACTAGAAACTTCAAGCTCTAAAATCCTTTTTTTTTAATTCCTGTACGACCATTTTAAGGGAAATACAGTCACTTGAAAATTCTTAAAAAAAATGGTTTTTTTTTTTGATCCCTTAATTTTTTCCACTGGACTGATAAACACTTTCTTCATAGAATATTTTGAAATTTCAGTGTAGAGTTTGACTATGAAAGTATGAATTAGCTGAAATTCAGTGGCGTGCAGTGATTCTCCACGTATACTGACTTCCGAACCAAAAAATCGCGCAACATTACAGTGTCGTTCTACTTAAGATGACCTTCAAAGTAGTCACCTTTATTGATTTATAATATTTGAAATTTATTGGGTCTTATAAAGGGGGTCGAAATTTTCATTATTTTAGCGATATGACACACTATTTTCGAGATGTAAGCAAAAGAAAAGAAAAAAATAGGCCTAATTGCCTCTATGGACGGCACGCCCCTGCTGAAATTATGTATTAAATCCTATTCTTATGTTGCAAAATCTGGCGGGGTCCCGTCATCTTGATGTTCATCTAATTTTACCTAACTCTGATAGTAACTTATGTTAAGCATGTTAAGCTTTTCCACTGATTTCAACAACTGTATGATAAATCAAACTTATTAAAATGTCAATTGTAAATCATTAAGATCAATATCTCAAAAAGTTATGTTTTAGACATTGATGAAGAAAGAGGAGGAGCCTGTATTTTGGTCAAATTTGGTCTCCAATACAAAGAACTTACGAATGTCAGTAAAATGTCAATTGAAGGCGTTGTCGAAGTTTGTGCTATTGAACTAATACCACATAACACAATCATTATTTGCATATATAGAGTACCAAAGTTAAACAATTTAGAGGTTTTCTACTCAAAATTAAACATTATTTTATCAAAATACTGTAACAACTCGAACAAGAATGTAATTCTGTGGTGATTTCAACATTAATATTTTAAAACAAGATAAATTAGCTCTTGAATTTACTAGTTTCCTATTTAGTAGTATCTATGTTTACAAATTAATCAACCAACTAGATTACAAAGCAATACGTGTATCGACAATTTTGCACATAATATTTCACGAAACTGTACTCATAGTGTCCTTGATCTACATATGTCGGATCACACCGCACAAACATTAAAGCTTCCAGTAAAAAATACATGTTTAATCAAAAGTTGGAATATAAAAGACTATAGTAATGAAAACATGATGAAATTCAAAGACTGTTTGAAATCAATTTCTTTTTCTGATGTTTACCTTACTAAAGACCCTAACGTAGCATACAACAATTTTTTAGAACTATTCCAATTGTTTTATAATTTATGTTTTTCGATTACGTACAATTCAAAAATATTGAGTCTGGAACCTACCCCGATAAGCTTGAACCTACTGTTATAAACCTTTATTTAAAAAAGACGATGAGAAAGACATTAAAAACTACAGGCCAATAGCTCTTATTCCGGTAATATCCAAGATATTCGAAAAATGGATCTATAGGTCCATAGACGGATACCTAAACAAACATAATATACTTGTGAAAGAACAAAAAGGATTTAGGAGAGATCACTCCATAAATAAGGCAATATATGATTTTCTTAATGTTATCATAGCTAACATGAATGAAAGAGTCCCAATATCAGCAATATACATGGATATGACCAAGGCATTTGACTTGGTCAACAGTGATATACTGCTGAGCAAATTAAATGCATATGGGATAAGGGGAAATGTTTTATTATTCTTACTTAAAAAATAGAACACAACATACAGAAATAAGTAGAATTTGTACACTAAATAAAACCGTTATAAAATACATATCTAAAGAACGAAAAATATCTTATGGAGTGCCCCAAGGCAGTGTGTTAGGGCCTTTATTATTTCTTATATATGTAAATAACTTTCCCCAGAATATACCCTATCCTAAGACATTGTTTGCCGACGACAGTACTATCATTGTTAAACTTGACAAAAATAATAAAGACCTTGAAACTGACATAATCAACGTATTACAACAAGCCGTTATCTGGTTAGAACATAACAACTTAATTATAAATTTGAAGAAAACAAAAATTATGAATTTTCGTCAAAGAGTAGCTAATTCGGAACTAAATGTAAGCTTTAATAACGAAAAAATTTAAGAATTTGCAAGTAAAAAATTTTTAGGTTTAACAATCGACAATTAACTTAATTGTAAAGAACATACTTCAATATTAATTTAAAAAAATAGTAAGTTTGCCTTTGCTTTGTATTAACTAAAGAAAGTAGTCAATCAAGCAGCGGCAGTCACTGCATACTATGGATATGTTGATTCTATACTACACTATGGAGTCATGTTTTGGGGTAACTCCTGCAATAAGGACATGGTGTTCAAATCGCAAAAAAGATGCATTAGAGCTATACTGGTATAAAATAACTGATAGCTGCAAACCTTATTTTGTATTGTTAAAAATAATGACTTTACCTTGCTTGTACATATTTGAGACTGCTTTATTTGTTAAAAAGAACATGCATCTATTCAGAAAAGCATCTGAACATCGCAATAAAATGTTAAGACAAGAATATAGACATAAATTATGCGTTCGGCCATCAAAGACCACCTTGATGCACAAAAGCATACTTTGCGTGGCTCCAAAAATATTTAATAAATTACCTAATGGAATTAAGGACTTAAATATTATTCAAAGTTAAGACATCTATTATTAGAAAAATGTTATTATACGATTGACGAATTTCTTAATGATAAATTGTAAGTTAATTGACATTGATATTTATTAAACATTGTATTATTATCTTTAATTTCGTTCATTATTTATACTCAATTTTAAATGTTTTGGTTCTTTTTATGTCATATGTTGCGTTTTTGTTGTAATTGTTTTATTTTAGTATCTTGATTATTCTTTTTTATAATAATTAATAATTTTGTGAAAGAGTGTCTATCTATGATTATGATCTCATGTAAAATGTACCAAAAATCACACCAATAAATGAATTAGAATTTGAAGTATGGACTATCAGAGCTATGGCAGTCTTGTTTGACTATTTCAATCTTAAAGAATAACAATAGCTTAACTGATGCTTGTTTAGTGTGTCTCTGCTGAAGTAGTTTACCTGATAATAGCTTAGGGAGCAGGGCATGCAAATGTACTAATTATGGTTTTTGTCAGTTTAACATGTAATGTTCATGATTATTTGAGTATCCCAAGTCAGTTTTTATCAGAATATTTTAATGTTACTTGCATTTCTACGGTTAAAATAATGTAGATTTTATTCATATTAATTTGTTCATTTTTAATTGGTAGTATGACGATTATATGTCACCAATAAAAAGTAGAAGAGCAACTAACGTGCCAAGGGATACTAGTGTTGTTCCGATGTTCAATGTTGGTAAACAAACCCCTTCAAGAAGCGGATCGTTGAGATGAGGCGGCGTGTAGTTAGGCAGCGAGGCGAGGCGCGTGCTGGGCACGGGTGGTAACGGCAGGAAGTTCAGCACGGAGTGTGCCGATAGCCCGCAGTCCAGCATGATCAACAGCTCTTTGAACGACAGTACAAAGCACGGCTTTGCCGCATCGCTGCTCAGGCAGTACTGTTGATAGCGGAGAAATACTGCTTATGGACACTATACAACAACACAAACCTTTAGACTAACCTATTTACCGGCTAATACTTACGAGCTTCATCTTGTCTATACGTTATAGCTTGGCATAACCTATATCAAATTGATTTCATTATTTAAGGAGTGCATCGAGTTTGGAATGAAAAGAAAGCCCAGCTTTGAACAACAGTAATTAACAACATTAATTTAATCTCTGATTGTCACTGTTTCAAACAAATTATTACACTTGACTAACAACAAAACGCAGAATATATATAAAAAATTAAATGTTTGTGTTGCCCTTGCTAATCGACTGTCAAACAAAGAAAAAGTCCGAAACCAAATCCTTTGGCGCGTCGCCAAAATCCGAACTAAACATCTTGGTTTTTTATTAATTTTATTACAACTTCGTGAAATTTTAATAAATTTAATACAATTTCGTGAAATATGATTTTCTAGAATTTAGTTTGCCCATGGGATAAACTAACTATATATTATAGCGTTGGGTAGGCTATTGGGGTGGTCTGAAACACTGCATGTCCGGTTCATAAGCCGTTTATTATATAAAAATAGTTACAAAGCATGAAACCAGGCTAATGCTTAGCCGAACAAGAACAGTCACACAACTTAGTACCTAGCGCAAGCGCGGGAGAAATCGTGGCACCGCGCAGCGTGTTTTCGTCGAGCACTGTTTAAACGCGTGCGCACCGGCGCGAACTACTCCCGCGCTCCCTCTATACACGGTACGGGAAGACCACTGCCGGGGCTGCCAACTACACAACACTGCAATGTATGGCCTCACGCTATAATATATTATAATTAAAAACTATTAAATTAAAATAAATAAACTAACAAGAAACTATAAAAGGGCATCAAAAAATTCCTCCTCAACGCTGTCAGCTGGTAATGTGCCCAAAAGACTGGCGGCGTTACCACGTTGTATGGCAGCACTTAGCCTCTGGCCAAGGTAAAAGCCAGCCCTTGGGTCACGGGCAGCGTGTGGTGATATAGAAACTCATTGGAACACTGGAAGAGGACATTCGAAAGTTTTTTGTCACATTGCGAAAAAGGTTCGAAAGATAGTAAAATTATCCTAGACTTCCTCATAAATCATATATCCGCTCGAATTTACTCGTTTATCAGTGAGTGCACCACTTACCTATGAAATAGCTATTAACCACACTCAATAAAATATTTATCAAACAAAAAAAAAAAAATTATGCTAGACATATGCTAGCAACAAGAAAGCTACAGAGTGAAGAAAATATCGATGCATATATTCAGGTACTACAATTAATGGCAAAAGATTTCGCAACTAGGTGTTCCGAAATTTCTTTAAATAGGCTATAAGCACTCGAACCCCACGGCCCCAGAGTTTCAACCCCAAACGGCTCGAAAATATAGTTACCACAAAAGTTTCTATATTTACGCCGCTTAAGGTTCTCTGCAGCCGCAGCGGCACCAGCACAGCACGATGAGCTTGGAAGATGGGATGGCGCAAGAGTATCGACGCATGTTGCGTCCGACACTAAAGGCCTACCCATCTTCCAAGGAAACAAAGACATGCCGTCCGGTCTTTTGCCATCGTCGCGTGCCAAGCCATTGGGTTCTAAAATAGCTGGGACGCCGACGGTGACAAGAGCTCGTCGGATGATGTCGTTTATATTTGCGTGCCGTGCAAAACGGCCCGCACTTCGGCTGCATGACAGGCCGTGGTGACACGATTCATACAAGAAGTAACTTTGTTGACTCAAGCAGAAAAGCATAAAAAAAATGCAGAAAAATAGAACTGACCGTGTCGATTTCTATGATTTATGAGAATATAGGAAGCAAGAGCAAGCACAGCGAGATCAATCATTTTAGCACTCCTCCTGAGATGATTAGGACTTTCTTTTGTCCATTCAAAGAGACATGACGACCAATTTAAAAAAGGGTCAAGATGACGTGAACGCAAGAGCGAGCGAAGCGAGTCTCGCCCCCAATACTTTAGTTTCTTTATGTGCATTCATACTAAAACAGGGTTGCAGGCCCAGGAAGTCAATTCATGCAGAAAATTAAGAAGTAATTATGTGAATGCAGAATAAAAATATAAAATATATTATTACTAGCTGATGCTGATGATGATGGTTTCGTCCGCGTGGATGTCGGTAATCGCGACTAAAAGTAAGAGATAGACATATGCCATTGCAGATTTTTCTGTAGACCTATATAAGATACACAATTCCACCATACATCATTTTGTTATATCTCAAAGGTAAACCCTTTAAAGGTAAAGGCAGCGTTTTCGTTGAAAGCTCCCAGACGGCTTATTTTTTTCCGACACCTATCAATATCATTATATTTTAGCCAATGTATACAAAAACTTGACAAATTTTATACTAAAACCTTCCTCGAGAACCACTCTATCCATTGTTGAAAACAGCATAAAAATCAGTTGCGCAGTTTTAAAGATGTAAGCATACATAGGGACAGACAGACAGCGGGAAGTGACTTTGTTTTATACTATCGACTAAAAGTAAGAGATAGACATAATATGCCATTGCAGATTTTTCTGTAGACCTATATAAGATACACAATTCCACCATACATCATTTTGTTATATCTCAAAGGTAAACCCTTTAAAGGTAAAGGCAGCGTTTTCGTTGAAAGCTAAGACGGCTTATTTTTTTCCGACACCTATCAATACCATTATATTTTAGCCAATGTATACAAAAACTTGACAAATTATATACTAAAACCTTTCTCGAGAACCACTCTATCCATTGTTGAAAACAGCATAAAAATCAGTTGCGTAGTTTTAAAGATGTAAGCATACATAGGGACAGACAGACAACGGGAAGTGACTTTGTTTTATACTATGTAGTGATAGTGAGGATGAGTAGTGATGATTAAAATATTTGCATTCTCCCTCGGATATGTTAAGCTGTTGAATTGTTTAAACTCAAGGGGGTGTAATTGCACACCTTTGCACTCATCTTCTGGCTAGAACAGGCCTTGTTGTATAAAATTTACAATTAACGAATTGGAGCATGATATAAAAATATAAGGTTAGGTTCAAAGTCAAAGTCAAAACGTTTATTGTGACCTAAGTGTACAATGTATAGGTACCTACGTTTTTTATACCATTCGTAAGCTGGAATGAAGTGTTTTTTTTTTAGTTCAAGAGACCGTAAATTACAAGAGCTCGAAAATTTTAGCACCCGCCTCGGTGACATTTGAAAAGACTTTTGAAAGAAAGAAATACAGATATGGAAGCTACAGAGGGCTACAGACTTTAAGATTGTAGTGCTTGTATTATTAGTACGAGGCGGCAGCCTACAAAATGAGGACACGCAAGCCGCCCGCTCTTCTCAGTCTACTGCCCGGATCATGGCCCTTTCTCCCTCATGGAGGTGGTTTTATCGGAACCGAAGTCGGAATCGGAGTTTTTAAATTTAGTTTGTCGGATTCGGAATCGGAATCGCAGTTGAAGTCGAAGGTTACAACCTTCGACTTCAACTGCGATTCCGATTCCGATTTCTTTTGAGTTTCTAATTTAATTAATTCTTCGTATTCAGTAGCATGCACATGACTTTTTAACGATGTAGTCGTACCTCCTTTGTCCTATGTCTTCTCAAAAAGTTTACACTTTGCCGTTGTACAAGACCTTGCTTGCTAATACACTTGATAAGTTGCGATGGAAGAAAAATATTCTTGCTGATTCTTGATAAAATATTTATTAATTGTACAACAAAACGGACGAAAGTGTACTCTATTATAATTCAAATAATCACTTTACAATAAGGTAAAAATGCTTATGCTAGCGATCTAAATAAATGTGCGATGTAATCGTACATATTCCCGGACGAGATAGGAAGGATGAAGAGGAACTTGATTTATAAAAAATAATAAAAGTTTAAAATTACATGATAATACAAACTGATTATAAAACTTCGTTTTTTAAATCTAAGGGGAAGTTCCTATATGTACGCGAGGGTTCCGAGGAACATGGACGCGCACGCTGTCGAGGTATCCACTTGTTTCACTTGTACCGCTGCTGCGGGGCGGTGCGGCAGGCAATGTTCTTGACTCTTCAGCGACGGACGGTGACGGTGATGTCGGAACTCGCCATTTACATTGTTAAGGACCAGGTGCAGGGTTGAATAATGGAACGCGTGAGACTAGTTATAAACACATTTATTTACACACAGATTTTAAGAACACGGAAATAATACAAATAAGACTCACTTAAACACTAGGATAAGAACGACTATCTAGTACGCGACGGGCGTAATAACGTTTACATGTAGAAAGATGGCAGATAACTAACTCGTTTGGACCCAAATCGCCCATATTTATACTGTTGCACATCGGTACTAGTTGTTGGCAGACGTACATTTCCCGCCATAAATTCTCCAATCCTATTGGAGAAAACCACATTTGGCACACAAATCTCAAGGCCAAGGGGCGGGGCTTAAGCTTACGACGCAATACTTTTTATGACGTAAATAAGGCCACCTGCATACATAACACTGTTATGACTACTCTTTCCAAGTCTGGCTATTGTTTGCTTATGTGTTTGGAAACTACGTTATACATATTTATGAAAATAGTCTCAAATGATTGGTACACCTCAAAATAATCAAAGTAACTATCTTTCATAATCAAAAACACATGACTTATGTTATTTACGAAGCGTTAAACCTAGGAATGAATGTATATAAGGGTAAAAGTGTAAAATACTAAAAACTAAACATCTACCCCTACTTACTAGCATCAGATCTTACTATTCCAATGTATATAATATTCATTCCTAACAAATTGCCAATCATGTTCATACAAAATAAGGCTCTATGCCTTTGGCAATAAAGGTCATTTTTGCTTAATCGCCTTTTACATAGATTAACACGTATTCTTAGGTCTAACATAACCTAAATACATAGGCTCATGAGATTATGCCCGTCTTTTGGGCTGGTAGAGTCATTTTAAATCTTTGCCTTATCTATTTGCTATGGCATAATAGCCCTTTCGTCCTTAGCAATAAGATTCATTTTGGCGTGCTCGCCTTATACATCACCAAATTTCTTATTGAGGACACACATACAGGAAAATGATTGCACACATATACATTTTTATTTAAGATAGCTGTGCTTCCCAACAATCCCACCCCCTGTAGGAGGGTTCAACCGACTACATTTCCGTCTGTAGGAAGCACAACTACCTTTACAACGGGTCGACGCAGTACCCCATGATTAGTCCTTATATCTACCACTCGGATTACAGAGTCCGCACCGGGATAGACACTATCTATGACCCCTTTGGTCCACTGGTTTCGTGGTTTACTAGCGTCTACAATCACTACCACGTCACCTATTTTTACGTTCGGAACGTCACTGCACCACTTATGTCTGCGTTGAAGCGTCGGCAGGTACTCGCGCAGCCAGCGCCTCCAGAAGAGGTCGGCCAGCGCGTTCACGCGTCGCCACATGCGACGCGAGTCCAGGTCGGCGGCGTGGCCCCGCGTACACGGAGCATCTCCCGCGGCTGTGCCTAGCAGGAGATGGTTGGGGGTCAGCACCACCGGTTGCTCGACGTCACTGCTCACGTAGGTCAGTGGCCGGCTGTTTACAACCAGCTCGGCTTCAGCAAGAAGAGTATACAGCACCTCCTCTCGCGGTGCGCGCTCTCGCAGCGTCGCCTTTAGTGCGTTTTTCACAGAGCGCACTAAACGTTCCCAACACCCGCCCATGTGCGGGGAGGCAGGAGGGTTAAAGTGCCACGCGATACCGCGGCCTGTGACCTCACCGCGAAGTTTCTCGTGGTCCATCTCCAAACATCATCGGATTTAATGGTCGAACCTTACTATTGACAGGCAGCGGGCGCGCCTCTCGTAGCGTTGCGATGTCCGCTGCGTAGCTATCTTGTTGCGCCAGACGCAGGAGGCGCATCTCAGCCTCGTGGAGGTCGTCTGACGTCACGGTGCTCGACTGACGTCGCTTGCGGCACCTATTTACAAATATTAGTAGGCGCGCCATGACATTCACGGCGCGCGTCCACGTAGGCAACCGGTCGTAGTGAAGCAGCGGCTCGTTCTGTGTGCTAGTTGCATGCACACGCTGCACTCTCTCCAGCTCCTCGTCTTACACCGTGTCTAGCTCGGTGTCAGTTGGCCACTGCTCCTGTGGACAGCGAAGAAAAGAGGGACCCGACAACCACTCATCACTATTGCTGGGCCAATCCATCCTAGTGGCCTTATCAGCGGGGTTCATCGCCGACGGAACCCAGCGCCAGTCACCTCTTTCAGACCGTTTATCGATCTCAGCCAGGCGGTGAGACACGAACCTTTGAAACTCAATCGCATCTGAGTTTATCCATTTTAAAACGGTCTTACTATCTGTCCATAAATATTTACAAATTATACCTATACCTAATTCCTTAACTACTGTATCAGCTAACCTACATACTAACACGGCAGCTTGTAATTCCATTCTAGGTATGGATACTAATTTCTGAGGCGCTACCCTAGCCTTACCTGTTACCATAGCGACGTCTCTGTCGCCTTGTTCATTGGTACCTACTAAATAAGCGACGGCTGCATAGGCTGACTCACTAGCGTCGCCGAACACGTGAAGCTCTAAACCTTCTAACTTTAGGCCATACCATCGTGGTATATGTACGTTCTCTAGATGGTGTAAGTTGTGTAGCCATTCAAACCACACTTTGGCCTCTGACTCTTTTAATTTTTCATCCCATTGTATCCCTGTTTGCCAAATTCTTTTCATGAGAATACGTGATTTAATCACGCATGGATACAAAAAACCTAATGGATCAAAAATAGACATGATAAATCTTAAAAATTCTCTTTTAGTAGGTACTACTTGACCCTCTATAATGGCTTTGGGTAGCCTCTTAAATGACAAATCAAAAGCTAATTGGTCTGAACCCGGTGACCATATCATACCTAAGGTGCGTTCAGTTGCACCCTCGCCTTTGTCTAACGACACGCGATCAGGCATTTCAGTGCTCAGTCTGTCGCGCAGCTCTTGTGAGTTTGTAACCCACCCCCGTATATTAAACCCGCCATTGGCGTGAATGTGAGTCACCTCATCTACTAATCTGTTAGCTTGTTCGACGGACCAAGCACTGTCCAAGTAGTCGTCCATATAATGTTTGTCCTTTATGGCCGCTACTGCCTCGGGGTATGTTTCTTTGAACCTCTCAGCATTCTTATTTAAAATATAAATAGCCGACGTTGGCGAAGAGACGGCTCCAAAAATCATGCTGTTCATGACATACACGTCAGGCTCTTTGTTGTTGTCACTATACCAAAGAAACAGTTGCGCGCTTCTATCTTTCTTTCTTATTAGAACGCGCATAAACATATCCGCTATGTCGCCTGTGAAGGCAATAGGTCCCATTCTAAATTTAAATAGCACGCCTAACAAGGAATTAAGTAGGTCAGGCCCACTTAACAGATTATCATTCAAAGAGGTACCGTTATACCTAGCTGCGGCATCGAATACCAATCTCAATTTTCCCGGCTTATTTGGATTCGTTACCCCGAAGTGGGGTAAATACCAAACCGAATCGGTTTCAACACCGCCCTCTACTATGCTTGCGTACCCTTCAGCTAACAACCTATCTATTTGTGCCCTATAGGCTGCTGCGTACGTAGCATCTCTGGATAATCTTCTCTCTCTGCTAGTCTCTGACGCGCGTATTTATAATTGTCGGGTAACTGAGGGTTGTCCCGACGCCACAATAGGCCTACCTCCCAAGCTCCGCCCTCCGTTTGACGGCTTGTAGAGTCTAAGATAGCCTTAGCTCTCTCAATATCCTTGTGCTTGCGAGGCACCTCGGAAATTCCAATTGATTCCAATTCGAATTGTTTCTTGACCAATTCAGTTAAATCAATAGTTGATTCTAATACACAGTTTACTGATTGCTCGCTAGTTTCCTGAAAACTACCTACAGGTCCGTGCACCACCCACCCTAGACTGGTTAAAGAAGCAACTGGCTTACCGGATTTCCTTCGGCGAGTCTCCTGGCTGACCAACAGCTCCCAGTTGTCTTGTCCCAGCAATAGCAGTGGTCTGGCTCCCCTCATCTCCTCGCAGCCCAAGTCGCGTATGTGGGCGTGCGCTGCGATCACAGCGGCAGGCACTGTTTGTGCGGGCAAATCCAGGCTCTTCAGAGTACGGCACTTCACAATATGTGCTTGCCCGTTAGGCCCGCGCACTGACACACTGATCACTTTTGAGGTATCGTCTTTAATTACTTGACCGCGAGCACTGTGTAGAACTAATGGAACGCACTTTCCCTCAGCGTTATTAGCTATAGATTCGTCTATCAGTGAAACGGTAGCCCCGTCGTCCAATAGGGCATAACAATTGTTCTCCGTACCGTTCACTGTGACGCACACTGGCATTATCTTTAATAATGCCTTACCAGTGTAATCACTCACATTAGTTACACTTTCGTTTTTCTTCTCGGCATGCAACATCGTATGATGCGCATAGTTACAGGATGCACATCTGCTTGCCTTACAGAAATTCTTGCTATGTTTCTTTACTAAACACTTGAAACATAATTTATGCTGTTTTACATGTTGCCATCTTTCGTTTACTTTCATGGCTGCAAACTTGCTGCACTTAACTAAATTGTGCTGTTCATTACATATAGTGCATGGCTCATCTTTAACTTGTTGTTCATTATCTGATTGTACGTGCAAGCGTTGAACGTTCCTTTGTGGCTTAAACACCTGTACATTAGCTCTCTTATTGGTCGACGGTGTGGGCGTATTTAAGTCCATCTGTATATAATAGGACGTGGCTCGGGCTAAATGACTTAGGAACTCTGCGAGTATTTCTAGACTTGGCGAGACTCGCACGTCTATGCCCTGGTTGTTAGCCATACCCATAGCAAAATCACCGTATTGAGCACGCTGTATAGGTGTAAGCTTATTTAAAAGTTCACTCACCAGTTGAGGGTTATTTAGGTATCCGTTTGCTCGAACGCTTCTTAGTAGTGACACGCAATTTCTCACAGTCGTGGAAAACTTTCTTAGTTCACGGCCACTCTCTGTTACTTTAGGTAACGCACGCACTTTTTTGAGAGCACACTCTAGCACTAAGTTAGGATGACCGAATTCTTCGTCCAGAGTCTTTATGACGTCCGCTGGGTTTGCCGATGTACGTAGTAGGTCTTCTACAGCCAGTTTCGCTTCACCTTGTAAGGATGTTTTCAAGCGCGCTAGGTTCTCATGCGGCTTAAACTGGTAAAGTACTGTGGTGTCGTGGTACATGTTCTTGTACGACAGCCATTCCGCTGGGTCGCCATTGAAGTACGGCAACTCGTAGGCCTGTCTCGGCACTGGCCGCGGGCGCGCTAAGTTAGTAATAGCGTCCGCCAACTGGTCTATTTTTCTGTCTCGCGACCTATTTCTTTCTGTCTCGTCGGCGTACGTGTTTTCCCACTCAGGCGCTTCTCTAGCCTGCGCTCGCGGTGCACTAGCCGGTGCTAAGGGCGTGTCGATACCGCGGAACGGCGCTTCGCGAAACTGTACCGACGCGGGCGCACACTGTTGGGGCGCAATCACTTTACTTAGCGGCGGTACGGACGCCTGCACATCGCGAGAGGGCGCGGACACTTCACACGGCGGCGGCGCGTCGCGACTCATTATATTAACGGTCGTTTTGTCTACTACTGCGGGTGTCGACTCAGACACCCATTCTTCTACCCGTCGCGTAGTTCCTTCGTCGTCTGATCCTGAGTCTTCCTCGGCAGCTGCGTCAATCTCAGCGAGGTCAGCTACTAGCTTCTTCTTTACTAGGTTTTCCTTTAAGCGTACCAATTCCCTCTCAGCCTCGTACTCAACCCTCCGGCGAAGATAGTCGGCACTTCTCTGGCCGCTCTTCGAGGAGACGTGGCTCGTCTCGGACCTTGCCCTCTGTACTGTTTCCGACCTCACTGGCGTGAACAATACTCTGTGGTCGATCACACGACCTCCCGCCAGTGGGATCACAGGGACAGGCGCCGACGACGTTGTGGGCGCTATTGAAGGTGAACCCGGTGCCCTTTCAGATGGCACCCCTGAATCAGCTTCCAACCCTTGACGCTTGTTCATGTTTTCTTCTAACTTACGCAGCTTGCTTCGTGTCGTAATCGTGCTACGTTCACTCATATTTATAACTGTCTCTACACTGTACACCAGATCCGGCTCGAAGGACCAAATTGTTAAGGACCAGGTGCAGGGTTGAATAATGGAACGCGTGAGACTAGTTATAAACACATTTATTTACACACAGATTTTAAGAACACGGAAATAATACAAATAAGACTCACTTAAACACTAGGATCAGAACGACTATCTAGTACGCGACGGGCGTAATAACGTTTACATGTAGAAAGATGGCAGATAACTAACTCGTTTGGACCCAAATCGCCCATATTTATACTGTTGCACATCGGTACTAGTTGTTGGCAGACGTACATTTCCCGCCATAAATTCTCCAATCCTATTGGAGAAAACCACATTTGGCACACAAATCTCAAGGCCAAGGGGCGGGGCTTAAGCTTACGACGCAATACTTTTTATGACGTAAATAAGGCCACCTGCATACATAACACTGTTATGACTACTCTTTCCAAGTCTGGCTATTGTTTGCTTATGTGTTTGGAAACTACGTTATACATATTTATGAAAATAGTCTCAAATGATTGGTACACCTCAAAATAATCAAAGTAACTATCTTTCATAATCAAAAACACATGACTTATGTTATTTACGAAGCGTTAAACCTAGGAATGAATGTATATAAGGGTAAAAGTGTAAAATACTAAAAACTAAACATCTACCCCTACTTACTAGCATCAGATCTTACTATTCCGATGTATATAATATTCATTCCTAACAAATTGCCAATCATGTTCATACAAAATAAGGCTCTATGCCTTTGGCAATAAAGGTCATTTTTGCTTAATCGCCTTTTACATAGATTAACACGTATTCTTAGGTCTAACATAACCTAAATACATAGGCTCATGAGATTATGCCCGTCTTTTGGGCTGGTAGAGTCATTTTAAATCTTTGCCTTATCTATTTGCTATGGCAAATAGCCCTTTCGTCCTTAGCAATAAGATTCATTTTGGCGTGCTCGCCTTATACATCACCAAATTTCTTATTGAGGACACACATACAGGAAAATGATTGCACACATATACATTTTTATTTAAGATAGCTGTGCTTCCCAACATACATTGTGTACGGCGAGTTAAAATAATTCTTACAGCGATGCCCACTATCCCATATAAAGTGTAGATCATAACGTAGTGATGAATATCGTGATTGGATAGATCATCAGGTAACATAACATCAGCCTTTTTCACAGACTGTATCCTTGTGTCTACTTCGTCGATTTCTCGTTCTAAATCTTGAGTTTTGTTCTCCAAAACTAGTTTAGGTATGCTGATATTGATGATGTGGTTAATAGGGGCAATCACTGGTGCATACATATCTGGTTTGGTCCTCAATTCACTTAAGTAAGGTTTGTGTGAATATAAGGTAAAGTTGTCCGTCTTGATAATGCATCCCTGACCTATATTCAATAGTCCGGCTTGTGTCAACTGGTGTGCGGTTACTTGATCGCCGCATATTGTTCGAACTTGACACCTATCACAACAAAAGTAAAAATAACTATTGAATGTGTAGGTTTCTTGCCAATTATTTTTACAGGAACTTGGTATCGTTTTGCAGTCCGAATTTTCTGTTTCACAGAAGTTCTTGTCTCCTTTAATTTGGTATATGGGCCTTAAGATGTGGCAGTAATAAACTTCCGAAACAGTTAGACATGATCTCAAGTCTTCTTCAGACATATTAATATAGGTGTCTTTCTTCATGTTGATAGAACTCAGATACTGAGATGATAATGATCATGTCATTTTGGCCTGTTGTCTTGGGGATCGGTATTATCTTGAGGATCTCGTATGAATCTCGACTGATAAGAGGTAATTTGATCTAAAAAGTGATAATGTCCTCCAGAAGTCTTGTGTTTATTTCCAGCAGATCATATATCTTCCGAAGGTCCGAGTGTATGTTGTCAATTGGTAAGGAGACGTCCTTGGGTAACTTGCTAGAAATTGTGCTTAACTCGTTGATGAGTTGCTCATGTGTGAGTGTAAGTTGAAACGACCATTATAAATATCTGTGACGGTGTCCAATAACATATTCTGAATGCTCTTCAAATTGTACATCATATTACTTGCTATGATAGCTCCCATGTTGAAGTCATTAATAACACTGTTTGATTGAATGTTGTTCTTCAGTTGGCCTACTGCTTCATCTAACTTGTTCATGTGACGATTTATCAGTTTTAGTTGTTGGTTCATATCATGCTCTGTACGCTTAAGAAGGTTGTTTTCTGCTTCCATGAGTGAAGTCTGATTTCTCCAAAGATAAACTATATGTTTCTCGTTCTCTCGAATGAGGGAAATATCCTTACGATATTTCTCAGCGAAATTCTCGTCTAGCATTCCAAACACTGTTTGCGATGTACCCCACGCCGTTGATAAGGCCCCTACGCTGACGCAGTAACCCAGGTCGCGTGTCGGAATGCTGACTCAGTAATACTTGGATGTAGTGCTCGAGTTCCGAGAACGCGTGACGTAGCTGGAGTACAATTACGTCACAGTGAACTTGATCTTGTATGGAATCACATGTTTCTTTGAGCGATTTAATGTATTTATTGTATGTTGTAGTCGATTGCCAATACGAATCCATGCTGTAGTAAACCACAAGTTTCCAATCTTCTCTGATTAGCAGCATGTTTGCCACTTTATCAAAATACAAACTTTGATTTGTTTGGAATGGGGTTACTTTCAAGTTGCATTCTGAACTTGTAATGAACGTGAAGAATAACATCAGAGTAGTGACCAGGATTATGAAGTTAAACTATAATTGAGTACACCCGTAAGCTCGCCCATTTCTAGATAGCGGAGCAAAGTCATTAATGGTTCCTTTCGTTTCGCAATTGAAAATTATATAGTAATTTTTCCACCAAGAAAGAGTTGAGCAGAGCGACGCAAACGAATAAAAAGGTATAAAATGAGTCCGCTGCATCGCGGTATGTCCAACTAGTTTCTAAATGACTAGCTCGCTGTGCTGCCCTGCGCTTTTATTCATATTTTTTCTTTTTCTCTGCTAACCCTGTTATAGTTCTTAAAATTTTCATCGTCTAAATCACTGAATAGCCTAAATTCCCCTTTCAATGTTCTTTTTCGAATATACTGGCATAGCCAAAATCTCCGTTTGGCGCGTCTTTTTCTGAGCTTAAGATACAATAACATGTGCTTTTTCGTTCTGTATACGTAAACACTGTCTTCATTTGATTGCTATCGCGTAAACTGCATTCGCCGCTCCCCGCGCGGGGGGCGAGGAATGCAGTTGAGTCAATGAGTCAATGAGTCACGCCCATCGAGCTACGATTTATTTTCGAGGTATCGCCTTAAGCACTCACTCGACATCGCGAATTCGTAACACAACAAGCCCGCTCGCAATCCGTTCAAACTCTCTAACTAAACGCGGTCTCTGTGGAAATCGAGTAATCATTTTCAATTTTTCATTTTCCGTTCAGCTCGCTCTGCTCATAATTGTTTCATTTCTCTTTTGCGGTGGGAATCAGACGACTAAACTCTTTCTTGGTGGAAACGGAAATCTATTTCACGAAAACCAAGTCAGCTTCGCTTAGCCATTTCCGGCTCAAAACTCTTTCGCGGTGGAACCGTGGACACCGTAACCGACGCGACGCCGCAGACGCGTTGTCTTTCAACTTTCATCCATCCACTAAAAAGAGTACCTAGTAATATAGTAAGAGTAGGGCCGTTCATTTTTCAGCATCTGATTTAAATATCGTCAATGCACCATGAATCAAGGCATAACGTCATCATTTTACGATATAAGCATGAATTCAAGGTTGCGACGAAGATTGCCAACATTTGGTGACATGGTGACTGGCGATAGTATATGTTTCATCAAGGAAATATACGTTGCGATTTTGAATTTTTCTGTACTAATTTCTGGTTTTTTTAAAGTATTTTTCGCCACTGTAGTATTAAGGTGGGTACTGACCAACGTTCCGAGGTGGTAATGTAACATATTACACAGCGAGCATTCGTGCAGTCAGTACGTCGTGTTACGGGGAAACCAGCGAGCAACGAGCTGCTCGTTGCTCGCTTTGCGTGCTCCACCCGGCTGTCGGTTTTTTGGCGAATCCTTTGACTGTTACGCGGTTCAGTCAAAGTACCCACCTTTAGGTTGCTCTTTAAGGAGATGTCTTGAACGATAACCCATTGTGTTTGCGTGTAAAAGGTTACTTACAAATTTTCTTATACGAAACCTGACAGAATTCTATAACTAACCATAACAGGAAATTGCTCATTTATATTGCTGTCAATAAATACACCTACGTGTGTGATCCTTTGCAAAGTTCTATGAGATCCGATAAACTAAAGCAAAAGAACCATTTGTTTGCTGTGCTTGCATTGGAGTGGAACCGTCACTCGCACTCTCAGCGGTAATGCCCTGTTGGAAGTGACATTTGACACTACAGAAATCTTAGTTAAGATTTCTGTGTTTGAGACGAACGGATGACCGTTCGTCTCAAACGTAGCGTCCCACTTCCCGTTTAGTGATAAATTTTCTATTTGTCTTTGATTAAAGTAATTGGGTCTTGGGCGGTTTAAGTAAACTAAATATATATTTGTGCGCGGACGACAGCGCAGGAGTTCGAGAACCGGTTGTATTTGTATGCCCTAGGCTTAGCGCAGGGCACCGGTTGCGTGCCCCCGGCCTAGCTCCGGAACTGCTGGCGCCTCTCGTTCTGCTTCTGTGTTGGCAGCGACAGTCGGCACTGCTGCTAACAAATACCAACTCAGCATATCGCAGGCCACTGCTGGACAGTCAATTGGGTGTGAACGTAACATCGATTCGAAAAAAGATTTGAAGAAGATGGCCATCTTTTGTGAATATTACCATGACTCCGTGACCATCTTACCCATTTCTCCATCTTCAGCGAGAAGCGTTGCCACCAAGACGGTAAAGTAAGTCGTGTGCGTAACTTTGTCGTTGACGTAATATGTAGATGGATATGTTATGTTATTTAGATATAATTTATTTAGATATAATATGTTATGTTATTTATAAATAACATTTTCGCATCAGAACAACTTACCTGACCATAATTACATGTAATTTCCTGGAATAAGAAAACTATAATTTATTTTATTAATCACAAATATTTACGGGTAGGTACGTAGAAAAGTAAGCGTCATGTTGTACGTATACGGTACTTTGAATAAATTTACATACGGAAGGTAGTGACACGGCGACCAATAACTAAGTACAGGTGTACGACTGTACGCGTGTCAGTCAGTCAGTGGGTCCCGACTAGTCTCCTGCACCATCCGTGTCAGTGGGTCAGCTGCGCGCGAGTGAAGGACGCACATTGCACAGCTCCCCAAACCAGCACCGCACGCACCCGACGCACCCTGAGTCGCAGTGCCCAGCCAGACGCCGAGAGAGCCGACCGCGCGCATCATGGCCGCCGCTAAGTTCACGCGCCAGCAGGTCGCGGCGCGCAACCACAGCAAAGACGCCGCCATCATCATCGACAACGTGGTTTACGACGTGACCGAGTTCCTACACGACCACCCGGGCGGCGGGCATGTGCTGCTGAACAACGCCGGCAAGGACGCCTCGGAGTGCTTCCACGACGTGAACCACAGTGACATCGCGCTCGACTGGCGCAAGGAGTTCGTGGCGGGCGAGGTGGTGGACGAGGACCGCTGGGAGGTGCGCACGCGCGCAGCGCCACCGGAGCCCGAGGACGAGCCGCTCACGTTTGGTTCGCTGCTGTACGCGTGGGGCCCACCGCTGGCGCTGGGCGGTCTGGCCGCGCTGCTCTACAGCTTTCTGTTCCCGTAGCCCGCGGCCGCTCACCGTTGCGCAGCGCAGGTGACGCGTACCGATACACGCGATCGAAGATGTGCCATTTAGGCAATGAAGTCACGGGTTAAGGTTGGGTTTGTGGTTTATTTGGGACAAAAAAGTGTTGTTGCAGTTGTTTAAAATAAGTGGAAGTTAATTGTAATCGCGTCGGCCGACAGACCGACGCAAGGCGGTCCGGCACGTGAGGTGTGTGGGTATGTGGCTACAACGCAAGTTAGCGGCCGGTGGAGTCCTGGACGCGAGTACTTCAGTGCTGTGACGCGGTCAGTCGGTTTTTGTTTATTAGTGCATGTGGAAGCAAGGAACATCTTTGTAATTAACGATATCTTTAAGGTTTATGTAATAAAGGTTGTGTTTTTTATTGAAATTCACACGTGGGGTAATTTAATTTTTATAAAAGATGAGGTGTCATGCGTAGTTCACTATGCAGTTAGACTTGTTTATAGTTGTTCTATACGAACTAGATGTTATAATGAAACACGTAGGTACACAAACACACTAACTTTAGAGACGCAGGTACATACATGCACTGTATGCAGTTTCCGTTGTAAGCTATGTGAGTGTATGAAGTTCCCAGTGGTGGTGTGTTCTGGGGCGGAGGGGGGGGGGGGGGAGGTTTTGTGTGGTCGCCTGTCGATGTCGCTGCGCTCAAGGTGAGCCGCTCCTCTCACGTGCACTAATATGTAGATACATACTTAGCCAGTACAAACATCACTACCTACCAGCCTACCCGCTCACATATCCATCGTTCTTGATAATTGAAGATTAACATAGGTACCTACCTACTTACATGTTCCTAATTAATTACTATAGTGTATTTATTTACATTCTCTAATAGTAATAAAGTATCGAAAGGGTTACAGGGCGTCAAAAATTCGTCCACATCGCTGTCAACAGGAAAAGTGCCCAGAAGGCTTGCAGCATTGCCACGTTGGATGGCAACTCTGATTGATTCTTTGGCCAAAAAATAGGCCCGCTCTCTGGTCACGTGAAGAGTCGACCTTGCTTGGCGATTTCCCGAAATACTAGGTAGGCACTCGGACCCCATGACCCTAGTGCTTCAACCCCAAACGGCGCAAACACATAACTACCAATTAAATTATTGTAATTGTAATGTATAGGTACCATGCCGCTCAAAACAATGCAATGTATCTATTGTTTAAATAGCCAATGACAAGTTAAATTTATGTAGGTCATTAGGTAGCATTTAAAATAGATATGGAGGTTAGGTGATGCCTGACGCCTCATCAGATCGTTTATACTTCGACAGGTTACTATACTACTAATCTACTGCAAATTCATTATTTCTGTTAGACTATAACAACTTTACTATAATATATTTGACTTTATAATAGAGACTTTAGATTTCATACTTTAGGATCTTGATCGAAAGGTAAATCATCTTGTGAGTGTACAGGTTATCGGTTACCAGACAAGCCGCAGACTTCGTAGCCTGTACACCTATAAATAAGTGAGTTATTGCTCATCGCGAACTTAGAAATGGAACAGGTCCTGCCTGCTAAGGATGACTGCTCCCCATCCGCGCCCGCACCCGCGCGCTCTCGCCGCCTCCTACCAATTTATGATTAGTCTTAATGCTGTGTGCCTGTGCAGTCAATCGTATCGACACAAATAGTGTTGTCTTACAAGCAGCAATAAACGTTATACCCTCCACGGTCACAAGGAGCCAATATAGATAGGTTTGCATTGCAGGGTAGACTTGGCCGGAATCCTCACAGGATGCAGAGGTTGGAAGGAAAGGGAGACCCCGCCCCCCCTGCAGCAGGAGACAACGTAGTCTACTGCTGCTCTTGAATTGTAAAGTCTATTGATTTTGAAAACCTAAGGTAACAGAGGGGGTACAATAACAATGGAGCTCGCTGCACTCGCTCTTTTCTCTTCAGGGGGAAGCGCCAGGGTAGCTAAATTCAAATTTCAATTCCATCTAATCCCAATAAATGACTATTTTATGAAAAACTTATTCAATAGGATTAAAAATGAACTCAGAGGGTTGTATTAATGATTGTAATGATTATAACTCTGTGAAGCCATATTGTTTCGATCGTGAATCATATTTTGTTTAACATATTTCATAGCCTGACACTGACCTGCAAATTGCAAAAAAACGTTTGGATTTCGCAGGCTACCTTGGCGACCCTGATCCTTACCTTGAATCCTAGACCTTGAACTACAAAGATTTTTCAGTTTTTTTTGGTTGCGACGGCACTGCCCATTTTAGAGTGGTGGTGACCACAATGTATGCTGAGGGCTGAATTCGCACCTGCAGGGCCTGCTTCTAATTTCCACTCTGTAACTGCATTCAACTTTTTTTTTTATTTGCTAGCTGATTATGAAGATAAACATCAATACATTTTGTGGGATAAGAATAAGGCAGTTCCTACGATACACAAAGTGGTCACCGAAGGGAACTTTTTGTGAGAAAATCTAACCTAACCTAAGCTAACCTGACCTAAAAACTTTTTTTTGTCCGCCACAGCTTAGACTACTTTTGTTTGAAAGGCATCACAGCCATGTGTGTCTGTGCTAAAGCGCATCAAATTCTGTGCCAGGGTTTTCTATTTATTTAAAATCGAATAGGTTTACTTACTGAACATTATTGAAACAAACCTAGCCTAACCTAAGCTAAACCTAACCTAACAACTTTTTTTTGTCCGCCACAACTTAACTTTTGTTTGAAAAGTATCACAGCCATGTATGTCTGTGCTAAAGCGCATCAAATTCTGTTCCAGGGTTTTCTGTTTATTTCAAGTCGAATAGGTTAACTTACTGAACATTATTGAAATAACCCAACCTAACCTAAGCTAAACCTAACCTAACAACTTTTTTTGTCCGCCACAACTTAAACTACTTTTGTTTGAAAAGTATCACAGCCATGTATGTCTGTGCTAAAGCGCATCAAATTCTGTTCCAGGGTTTTCTGTTTATTTCAAGTCGAATAGGTTTACTTACTGAACATTATTGAAATAACCCAACCTAATCTAAGCTTAACTTAACCTAACAACTTGTTTTTTCTCCGCCACAGCTTAGACTACTTTTGTTTGAAAGGTATCACAGCCATGTGTCTCTGTGCCAAAGCGCATCAAATATGGTTCCAGGGTTCTCTATTTATTTCAAGTCGAAAGAAACCTAACCTAACCCTAACCTAATTACTTTTTTTTTGTCCGCCACAGCTTAGACTACTTTTGTTTGAAAGGTATCACAGCCATATTGTGTCTCGTTAATTGATTTAGTTTTATTTTGATTAAAATGATTGACTATCGTTTGAATGGTTAAAAAAATTAAAAGTAAAAATATATTCAAATAATTGGTAATTAATTAATTATTAAAAAACTACAGCTTTGAAAAAATCAACATACCTAGTGACAAAAAGTGAAAACCGGTTGGGGATCGAACTCGCGAACCATGGTTATTATTTTCGGGACTCTTGTAGCATTAAAAAATCTAAATAAATACAAAAAGTAAATATTCTAGCTGAGGTTCGAACTGTCGAAAATAGCTGTTCTATTCTAAGAATGTCATCACATATGTTGACAGTGTTGTCAGTTGTCAAACAATTGATGAAATGGACTGAAATATTCATGTAATGCAATATTGCTCATCCCCCTAAGTTATTAGCTCGATAATATAAATAGCCTATGTGTTATTCCAGACTATAATCTATATCTGTGCCAAATTTCATTCCGATCCGTTCAGGCGTTCTGGCGTGATTGAAACAAACATCCATCCAAACATTCGCATTTATAATAGTAGTGATTACCAACGGGCCACATAACAATTATTTATCTTATGTGGCGACACTTGGGGCCTATGTCCAGCAGTGGACGTCTTTCGGCTGAAATGATGATGATGATATAAAATGAAAACTATAACAGAATACATGGTCTTGTAACGCACATTCAATTACATACAGGTAACCACAGTTTACACATGATCAAGTGCACATGCTCTAAATACATAATCTAATAGGAATTAAAATTAGGAATACATACAATTAAACAATAAGGAACACTCTAACTTCAATATTTAATGTGGCCCTGGACGACCGAGCTTGGCAGCAAGCCACACTTCCCATTCGCTTGGGTGGTCTCGGCGTCCGCAAAATTTCAAGTATAAGTTTGCCAGCCTTCCTCTCCTCGGTCTACGGTACCGAAAAATTAACCAGGGATATTTTGTCTTCCTCACTGGTTGATTTTGAGGTGCCGTATTTGACCGATGCGTTGAACGCTTGGAAAATGGCTTGCCCCAATACGGATTTGCCCGACAACCTGTCCTCCCAGAGGCGGGACGTGCCGCTCTGCAGTATTGTACGGAATACCCTTTTAAACAGTTCTATCAATACTGTGGAGCGTGCCTGTCTACTGGCCGTGGGGGACTGGGAGTCGGGCTTATGGCTTCAGGCACTTCCTTCATCCACCATGTGCACTATGATGGATGACACATCGTTCCGTGTCGCTACGAGTCTACGCTTAGGCGCACCTTGTGTTGCTCCGCATCGGTGTCACTGCGGTGGAGCTGTCGACAGCCTCGGACACCATGGCCTGTCATGATGTACATGTGCGTATTGTGTATAAAACATTGTGTATTAAAAGCAAAATAATAATCGTGGTATTTTAGCCATTATAATGTGTATTTGATAAGGTTGTGTTGACCAATCTATATATTATATGTGTCCTGCTACAGGAGCGCAAGTCGCATTGCACGGCACGCCTGCATTAACGACATTATTCGTCGAACTCTTGCCGGCGCCGGTGTACCAGTGGTTTTAGAACTAAACGGCTTGGTACTCGAAGATGGCAAGAGACCAGACGGCATGACGTTGGTGCCTTGGAGGGTAGGCCTTTAGTGTGGAACGCAACCTGTGTCGACACCCTTGCGCCATCCCACGTTGCAAGCAAAAGCGGGCTGTGCGGGCGCTGCTGCTGCGGCTGCTGAGATCCTGAAGCGGCGCAAAAAATGTAACCTAATTGGCAATTACAGTTTTGAGCCGTTTGGGGTCTAAACGCTCGGGTCATGGCGCCCGAGTGCGGGTCTCCTTTGTAAGGAAATATCTCGCCGAATGGTCGACACTTCAACTAAACTTCACTAACCAGAGGGCTGGCTATGTCTTTGGTCAATGAATCAGCATTGCCATTCAACGTGGCAATGCTGCCAGTCTTCTGGGCACGTTTCCGGGTGACAGCGATGCGGAGGAGTACTTTGACGCCTAAGTGCCCTATTGTTGTCGTTGTAAATATGTAGGTACTTACTTTTAGTCTTCTTTTTTTTGCATTAGTTTTGTTCTATTTGTAGTTTGTATATAATGTACATAAAACGTAAAAGTGTGAAAAAAAAATTAAAACAATCATGCTCTTATTAAACATTAAAATATCCAGAATATATTCAAATCAAATCAGATTTAATTACATACTCGTAGTAATGTGATAATGAATTAATAATCGTTGGAATTGAGATTAAATATACAAGTAAAAATTTAAAAAAATAACAGAGTAAGACCCACAAAGCTACTAAATCTACAAAGTAAGCAATCAGTGACGCGCTAGCTCTCACTGCTCCCACCCACAGTGACTGATCCCAGTGACAGCTCCCAGTGACTGCTCTCAGTGACTGCTCCCAGTGATTGCTCCCAGTGACTGCTCCCGATACAAACTTGGTGGTGCTTTCTGTTTGCTAGTTTTGGTTCAATACGGTTGAAGTCGTCGAAGAAGTGAATTCCTTTTGTAGACCATAGATAGACCGACAAGCTGCTATTTTAAGGTTCAAAATAAAATTAATTTATTTCACTTGGGAAATTGGGACAACATAGGCACTAATATAACGACGAGAAAAAGGTGCACGGTTCGGGTTGGTCGTTTTCTATGGATAAGAAAAGGCAAAAAACTCCATGGTTACTCTTAAAATGATTTGGTTTTACAATATTATCATATTACAGCATTGGTACTAGGTTGGGGGTCAGCATAGGCCCGACAACAAGTCGTTCCTTACTACACAAAAAACGGTAAAACAGAATACAAAGTTAACAAGCATCTAGGAATCTACAAGACCTCCACTGTGCACAGATTCACAAACAATCGGTAAAAAATAATCTATCTATACAAAGGTGACGCGAAAATTGTCATTCATTAGTGTTGTACTCGTAACTATTCTGAACAAAAAGTGTTTAAATGATTTGAAAACTATTGTAACAATCTGATTAAAAAAGTCAGTTCTAGCAAAACTGCTCTTTTGCAAAGTTATAATAATAATGAATACTTATGTACAGTAAGTAATACCTAGTAACAGTAGGCACTGTAAATGGGAGTACACCCTTTATCTGAGATGCAGTAAGTACTAGAATATTGCTTATCCAGTATGATGATATTAGATGATTCCGGTTGTAATGATAGTGGTTATCAGCTGAAGGCGGGGTGGGGCGTACGGTGCCGGGCGCGCGGCTTGGGGGGCGTGGGGCGAGAAGACGGCGTACGCGCCGGCCGACTGGCAGTACACTGCTCCGCTCCGACCAGGCCGCGCGCGACAACATGACCGGCCGACAGTTCACTCGAGAGGAGGTCTCCAAGAAGACCAGCAAAACTGAAACCGTATTCATCATCGACAATGTCGTGTATGATGTCACCAAGTTCCTGGACGAGCATCCCGGCGGGCACGAGGTGCTGGTGAATGTGGCCGGCAAGGACGCCTCTGAGGACTTCGACGACGTGGGCCATTCGCTCGACGCCAAGGAGCTCATGCAGAAGTACGTGGTGGGCGAGGTGGTGGAGGCGGAGCGCGTCTTCGCGCAGAAGCGCCCTATCTCGTGGGAGGACAGCAATAAGCAGGACACCGAGACCAGTTTCACCAGCACTTGGAAGTTCCCCGTGCTGCTGGGCATCGTGGTCACCCTGCTCTACACCTACCTGTTCGGGTAGCCGTGCGTGCGCCGCAAGTGTGTGGACGTGTGTCAAGTGCGACCGCTACAGACTGCTGTTAGATGTATGGAACAAGGTTTTGTGCATAATTTATATGTATATTGTGACATTTAATTAAAGTCATTTTATAACGTTTACGGTTGTTTTATCAGTTCACTGTACAAGTGACACCCCAGGGTACGGGTGCAGGGTGGTGTGAACCGGTCGCGCGTGGCTTTGTGCCGGCCATGTTTTGCTCACGCACCACAGCACACTCGTGTGCCCAAAACACAGATCCGAATGAGTTGCTTTACCGCTACTAGAACCTGCTATACATATTATGTAATATTGTTGTTTCCGCGTCGCACTGTTGAGCGATGTGTTTTTTTTTAATGATAAACTGATAATAACGTACGATTACGTTTTGTGTTAAGTAACAACAAGTCCGGCTGTTGTTTTACCTTGCGTGTTGTTTGGAATTAGGGCCCGGCCGTTGATCAGGCGATTTTTTACTCAACAGGAAAAGTGTATGTTATTAGTACCTAGCTCTGAAATAATGTGGATGTTGATGAGAGTTAATGTTATTATGATGTTATTGTGATGTTGGTACAAACAACACTGATGAGGTGACGAGATGTCTGGTCTGGCTCTCAAATTATTTCTGGTCTGGCTCTCAAATTATTTTGCAGTCTGGGGGAGAGAATGTCTTACCTAAGTTCTGAATGAATCCTGTGAACTTGCTAGGTGCTCATTGTTTTTGTCAGTTGCTACGTGTCATCACTAGCACATCAGCATCACCCATGGACCCTCTGGCCGATGACTGCTCGCACCTAGCATCACTAGCAGGACTGCGGCCTCGCAGCTCAAGACAACACCGACACAGCTCGTTACCAACTACCTAGTTATGTAATATTTCGGCATAGATAGAACCTCAGAACACATAAAGAACGATAGAACACGCGGCGTGGTTTATATTTAGCTGTGAAACATTATGTTCATCCAATATTTATATAGTTATCTACTCGAATTAAAGAATCCTGGCGAGTGCTAACGATTTGTTTACCAGCAGTTAGATACGGGCGCGCTTATCTACTGTGTGAACTTTTTATGATTGTTTGATATTTGCTGTAATTAATGTATGATAAAACAATATCCCTAAGGTCGATTATTATTATAAAACAAAGATTAATTAGGCAATTTGAATTCCAAGTTATATTTTGAGAGGCTTCAATCCGATTGTATACTATTTCTGTGACAACAATTTAGCGACATTTACTTCCCACAGAGTAATAAGTGTAATAACATTAACATAAAATACTTCAGGATTTAGATAACAGATTGGTTGTTAACCTTTGCCCCTCAGTCAGTGTCGCTAACAGTTCGTTCATGGCCATGAGGCGCCCGCGCCGCGGGAACACCAATTTAAAAATAATCTGCTACTCACCAACAACTTATGTACACTGTACTGAAAGTAAATGGAATGAGAAGCAATCAAACTTCAGAACCACTCCCTGTTCATATTTGTGTGATAAGCTGTTAATGTTATCAGTTGTTGATGGCGGCATCGCTTGGGGAAGGCGAGCGGCGTCGGCTCCCGCGCTGCACGAGAACACCACTCAGGCACTCATTTATCTATTGACTAGCTGATGCCCGCGGCTTCGCCCGCGTGGATGTCGGTTATCGCGACCAAAAGTAAACATGAAATTTTGATCCCGTTCCCGCAATACAAACTTGACAAATTGTATACTAAAACCTTCCTCGAGAATCACTCTATCCATTGGTGAAAACAGAATAAAAATCGGTGCAGTAGTTTTTGAGTTTTATTATGCGAACAGACAGAGAGACGCGGCGGAGGACTTTGTTTTATAATATGTAGTGATAGTGATAGTGAAGAGGCCCGACGGTGTGCCCTGCCCCCCCCCCGCTCCTCGCTCGCTGACTGCACCACCGTCTCCCAGTGTGAGGACTGTGTGGACTGTGGACATGCTACTCTTTAGGGGAGTTTCTCGAGCCTTGTACTAATAAAAGGCACATTTTCAAAATCTGTCTATACAATCTATATATATAATTCATACAAGTTATAGCCCATTCCCTCTCATAGAGAGGAGGTCTGTGTCCCAGCAGTGGGAACATTATAGGCTGTAGATGATGATGATACAAGTAAATAAAATTGAAGTGTCTGTTTGTAATATCAAAAGAACAGCTTTTTACTAAATGCATATGAAAATATATACGGCATTTACAACAAAAACACATTTTTAGGGTTCCGTATCCAAAGAGTAATAGGGTCCCCTATTACTAAGAGTCCACTGTCCGTCTGTCTGTCTGGGTATCTGTCACCAGGGTGTATCTCATGAACCGAGATACTTAGCTAGACAGTTGAAAATTTCACAAATGATGTATTTCTGTTGCCCCTATACCAAAAAATAAATATAAAATAATATTTAAGGGGGGCTAAACAGACGTGATTTTTTTGTTTGTTTGTTTTTTTGCTCGATATTAATAACGGTGATAGGTAGACGCTTGAAATATTCACAGAATATCTAGACACGCGGCAGCGTGTCAAGCCAAGTTCAAGCTAACAGAACTGGCGAGCAGCACCGTGTGTAATATTACACGAATATATTGAGACTTGTGAGATACATATGTGCTCAAAATTTCGTAAACACACCTCAAGCGGTTATTTAGATACTAACGTCCAAAAATCGTCATTTTTATCAGTGACTGACCTATAGATCAGACTCTAACCCAGTTCCAGATGACCTAGAAAGTTCAAATTTGGCATCCAGATAGGTAGTTGGGTGAGTACAAAGGAATAAATCAGAAACTAGTAAATTTTTATCATTTGATCATAAATTTTCAATTAATTAATTCTATTAGGAACACTTACTTATACATATAGTGCCTGTTATGTAAGAACAAGCAATCACAATTGATGAGAGCTGGTCTTTATGTGAATTTTAAGGTCTTCACGTGAATATATAACGAGTGGAATATCCCCCTTATTTTTTTATATAGAAAATTCCATGAAAAAGACAATAATAATCGAGAGAATAATAGGTATCGAGATTACTTGACCCGCATCACAGAGCGTATCGACTTCCTGAAGCAGAACACCTGATTGAGACTGAGATGGGATTTAGTTGTATAGGTATTCACTTTAAAAATGAATAGTTAAATTGAAATAAAATAAATATTTCAGGGGGGTATAATGGTACGGAACCCTTCATGTGCGAGTGAGTGAGAGAGTTCCGACTCGCACTTGGCCAGTTTTTTCAGTCTTTGTCTATCTTGACCGATTTTGACGAGACATTTACTGGCTGATAGCTGATGTCATAAGGAGTAACTAAAAGGCTACCTTTATTTTAGATAGAATAGGCTACCTTGATGATTGAATTGTTAACGGAATCCAATTCAAATAGCGAAGTAATATTCTTTGTAATAATTTTACGTGGAAGGTCGCGGGCTCGCGCCCATCCGATAAATCTTTTATTTATTTCTCAGTAAATTAATATATTCAGAAACTGTTGATACACAAAAAATTCCGACCGCCTCGTGTTTTGTAAAAAAGTCAAGGTGATCTTATGATACTTGATATCTATTTAGGTAGGTATATTATAATATGTGGAAATACAATCGTTTTCGCAACGTAGGCTTCGGTGATGTTACATTCATTAGTAGATTTAGAATAAACGAATTAATATGGCTTATAAACTGTAAATGTCATTTTTAGGGTTCCGTAGCCAAATGGCAAAAAACGGAACCCTTATGGATTCGTCAGTTTGTCTATCCGTCGGTATGTCACAGCCACTTTTTCCCGAAACTATAAGAACAATTCTGTGAACCGCATTAAGATTTTCACACAAAAATAGAAAAAAAAACAATAAATTTTGGGGGTTCCCCATAGTTAGAACTGAAACTCAATTTTTTTTTTCATCATACCCATACTTGTGGGGTATGGATAGGTCTTCAAAAATGATATTGAGGTTTCTAATATCTTTTTTTTCTAAACTGAATAGTTTGCGCGAGAGGCACTTCCAAAGTGGTAAAAAGTGCCCCCCTCCCTTAACTTCTAAAATAAGAGAATGATAAAACTACAAAAAATATATGATGTACATTACCATGCAAACTTCCACCGAAAATTGGTTTGTACGAGATCTAGTAAGTAGTTTTTTTTAATACGTCATTATCTTTAGATACGGTACGGAACCTTTCGCGCGCGAGTCCGACTCGCACTTGGCCGGTTTTTTTTTAATTTAGTTTCTAGATAAACTATATACATTAATAATTAAAAACTATTAAACTAAAATAAATAAACTAACAACAAACTATAAAAGGGCGTTGAAAAACTCCTCCTCAACGCTGTCAGCTGGTAATGTGCCCAAGAGACTGGCGGCGTTGCCACGTTGTATGGCAACACTATAGTATTCTGCTATAAAGCAGATACGTTAAAGAACAAATATACGTACAATTTACAGACCATGTGTCCTTCGTCTCATTTTTATCATAAATATGCCTTCTGTGGTAGCAGAAAGTAGGTATAAATCACGGCATCCATTATCCATTCAATTTCATCCATTTATTTCCAGTTTAACATTGTAATTTGAGCACTTTTATAAACTTTTAATAATATTTTTCACTAATGACAAGCAACGTCAATCTGTCAAGCTTACTATCCTTTCTTAATATTTTTCTATAAAGGCCTGTTAAATGAAGGTTGTACTAGATTTTATTACTAAAAATGAATTAATATGTTTTGGCTAGTTTAAATCTAGTTTTGATATTGTATTACGTTTGTATACTGACTAATAGAATACTAAATGTTAATTTTAAAATTCATAACGCACTCTTGGATTGTGAGGTTTTATACGTCTTGGCCAACTATACCTGGCTGGTCAGACGAAATGTGGCTACAACAAATATAATCGTAAAGTGAGGCAAAGAGTTCTGGAACACTAAAATAGTTCCTTATAAAAGACGCCGCTTACGAACTAAAACTAGTTTACGACGAGATTTCAGTAGCGACCAGTACAGTGCAGTCTACCCCACTAAAAGTGGACTAGTGGAAGTGTCAAGTGGTAGGGCGCCGACGCTCTGACGTGTCCCTCCACCACGCGGAAGTCGCAACTCCATCCCGGGGCTCCCCTAAACGGAGTTTGGCCCGGGACTCCTGTTCTCTTCAAGCTTCCCGGGGCTCCGCTAAACGGACTCGCCCGGGAACTCCACTCCTAGTTCTGCGATCGCCTGCCACCGAAACAGCCAGGACTGACCTGACGCCTGTTCGGTGGAGCCGCAGGAACAGGTGCTCCAAGGGTCTACCCCCTTCGGAAAACAGCAAGTACTTTCTCCACCTATTACCCCAGTTCTTGAGTGCGTGTAGATAGGTGTGTGTTTTTTAGCAGACTTGTATTTCATATCCTCCCCTTTTTATCTTATTAAATTTAATTGTACTGTCTACCTCCTATTTTTATTTATTTGGAACAGTAGACATGACAACACTTAGCCTCTGGCCAAGGTAAAAGCCAGCCCTTGGGTCGAAATTTCCTTAAATAGGCTATGAGCACTCGGACCCCACGGCCCCAGAGTTTCAACTCCAAACGGCTCGAAAATATATTTACCACAAAGGTCTCTATATTTACGCCGCTTGAGGTTCTCTGCAGCCGCAGCGGCAGCACCAGCACAGCACGATGAGCTTGGAAGATGGGATGGCGCAAGAGTATCGACGCATGTTGCGTCCCACACTAAAGGCCTACCCATCTTCCAAGGAAACAAAGACATGCCGTCCGGTCTCCTCCCATCGTCGCGTGCCAAGCCATTGGGTTCTAAAACAGCTGGGATGCCGACGGTGACAAGAGCTCGTCGTTTATATTTGCGTGCCGTGCAAAACGGCCCGCACTTCGGCTGCATGACAGGCCGTGGTGACCGAGGTTGTTGACAGCTTCACCGCAGTGACAGCGATGAGGAGAACAGCAGGCACACCAAGGCGCAAAGAAACAGCGAGGCGGAAGGTTGTGTCGTCGAACAATGTGCCTATGCTCGACGACGGCAGTGGGTGAAGCCAAAGACCCGACTCCCACTCACCCACAGTCAGTAGGCGCGCACGCTCAGCAGTAGTAGCAGGCGTGTTCAGCAGATTGCTCTGAACAACTCTGCAGAGCGGTTCGTCCCACCGTCTCTGGGAAAATTGATGGTCGGGTTCTTCAGTATTCGGGCAAGCGAGTTTCCAAGCATCGATAGCCTCGGACATGCACGGCACATCAAAATCCTTTAATTTTGGACTGAAACAGCAGTAACGAATTAACAAAAATAATAAAATTGAAATAAAAAATCGGATAAATTGAAGGAATGAGATCATTTGGTATGTCAATATTAATTATATTAAATTATTCAACACACAAGTCAGTGTCATTTAAAAAGTCATTTACTGTATAATAGCATTTTACAACCAATAGTGATGTCAGTCTCATTTTAAAATTTTGAATTTTTAATCATATTGGGTACTTTATTAAAAATTATTGTGCCCATAGCCCCATACTAATCACACTTTTTTTGAGCAGAGCAGTATTACATGAACATCTCCCAACATGTAGTGTGTTTATACTGACTTCTTGTAGGTCTTTTCCTAGTTTCTGAAACTGCAGTGAAAAAAGGGTCATGTTACATTTAACGAAGACGGCAATTTCTAAAATATACATAGTCGAGAAAGTTAAAAGCTTTAGGGACTTAAACACAGGCACACAACTTTCCGTCACTTTCATGTTACGTATTGCCCTTATGCAACGTTTTTGGGCTTTGAATACTTATTCTCGTAGCGTACAGTATCCCCAAAACATTATTCCATATCTTAAAATGTACGCGACTAGACCCTGGTATGCAACTACTGTTGTGGTGGTGTTGACCTTTTTCGCTAGATTGTATAGGACATAATAATGCGGATACGGCCTTATGCCTTATATCAACACAGAAACTTTTAGTAAATATGTTGCTATTTACTCAACGCTTAAAAAAATTAAAAACACTTGCAAGGTCGCCAAATCTTTGTTCCTTAGCAACAAGATTAAATCAGCCGGTAGTAAAAATGGAAAATTATAAACAGTGAAACAAATAGAAATAAAAATCGAAGTAATGACTTCACACTAGAGACCTCACGTGGCCTCGTGAGATCTAACAATAAAGTTGCTCAAGAATTCGTAAATTTCTTTACCAGTATCCCTTTTAAAACTACTGAAACCTTAAATTCTTCCCCCTTGCTTTCTATTAATTTATTGAAAGCGAACGTTTCAGCCTGTTCGAAAGAATTAAAAATTCAACATGTAAAACCCTTATCAATCATAAAAGCTTTTAAACAAATCAAGATCAAATTAACCGAAGATCTATGGGGTATGTCTGTCAAAGCTTGTACCTCAATTATTGACACTGTAGCACCGTATTTAGCCTTAATATTAAATTTGTGCGTGGATCAAGGGGTCTTCCCGGATCTAATGAAATACAGTAAGGTAATACCGCTTTTTAAATCCGGGGACAGTACAGACACCAATAACTTTAGGCCCGTATCCGTGTTGCCGGTTTTTAGCAAGGTGTTTGAAAGCATAATGCTCAATCAAATGCTTAACCATTTTAACACCAATAAGGTCTTACACGAGCAACAGTATGGTTTCACCAAAGGACGTTGTACGACTGACGTGTTACTTTATCAAAACACATATTTACTGCGTGGGAAGAGGCACATGATGCCATTGGAATCTTCTGTGACCTTTCGAAGGCATTTGATTGCGTAAATCACGAAACCCTGCTCTTGAAATTTGAGCATTACGGTCTAGGTAAACTTGCACTCATCTTAGTAAAATCGTATTTAAATGATAGACAGTAGCAAGTACAAGTAAATGGTGTCAATTCAAAAGGTTTAAAAGTAAAAATGGGTGTATCACAAGGTACGATATAGGGTCCTTTCCTCTTTTTAGTACACATTAATGACCTACCCCATTTATTTAACAACCAACCGCAAAAGTTGTGGTTTGCTGACGATACTTCTTTAATATTTAGGAGACAGACGTGCCACAAATTTTGAGGACGTAAATAACGCCCTACTGCTAGTCTATAATTGGTTTACCGCAAATAATTTAGTACTAAAGGGGAAAAAAACGAAGTGCATAAGATTTGCTCTACAAAACGTCAAAAGTAGTGATTGTGACATAATATTAAATCAAGAGAAACTAGAATTTGTCGATAAAACTGTTTTCTTGGGAATCACGCTTGACACAAAGCTACAATGGGCCCTCATTTAACATCTCTTGCAGGACGGCTGAGTTCAGCAGCATAAGCTGTTAGAAAAATCCGTCAATTTACTGATGTAGATACCGCGAGGCTAGTGTGTTAAAGTTATTTTCATAGTATTATGACATACGGTATTTTACTATGGGGACGGTCTGCAGACATCGAGTTTATATTTATTCTGCAGAAAAGACCCATCAGAGCCATTTATGATCTACGTAGACGCGATTCTTTCAGGGAACTGTTTAAAGAAATTAACATCATGACAGTACCTTGTCAATACATCTATGAAAACATCATGTACGTTAGAAAAAATCTGCATTTATTTAGTAAAAGAGGTGACAGACACCACTATAATACTAGAAATAGGGACCAACTAGTTCAGCCAGGTTTCAGGCTAGCTAAAGTAGACTCATCTTTCATGGGGTACTGTGTAAAATGTTACAATAAAATACCTCCCCACATTCTACAGCTGAATGAGACGAAATTTAAATCTTGTATAAAACGCACACTATGTAGGCAAGCATATTATAAGTTGGGAGATTCGTTATTACAGTATAGTGTGGTATGTAATATGATGTGCAAGCTTGCAGTAACAGCTTGCAAGTAGTTTACGTAGAATAAGTATTATGTTTGAGTAGTAGTCAATAAATGGATCGCACGACATACGGTCGTTTCCTTATAAGTTCTGCCTAACCCTCACCACAATCCTGCAATAGATTCCTTCTTTTAGTATTATATAATTGCATAGCACATATGTGAGTACTATGTATTGAAAAGCTACCGTTTACATTTAGCTATCTTTCATTGACTTGAATGTGCCCTGGCAGTTGAGAGTATGACATGCTCACTCAAATGTTTTGCTGATGGTGGCGGGTGTGTCGGGTCATTTAGTTCCCTTCAATATGGTTGAGTTGAATGGCGCTGATCCATGCGTCATGTTCGTGAACCGGCGCTGTCAGTTGGGACTGGTCATCTCTTAGCTGTCACGGTTTATTTTAATTGAGTACTTTATTTTTAAATTGTTGATTTATTCTTTTACTCTGGACGCTCTTAATTTGCAAGCCTCTTTGCATCGTTCTCACATACATGTAAAATCTCGACATGAATGATGTAACCAAGAATTTGTAATAATGTTTTATTGAAAAGATTGTCCATGGAATTTCTTGTCCATTCTTCTCCATAGAGATATACGGTTTGGAATGGGCAACTACAGTACTTTCACAAGTTATTATGCTGCGCTGTGTCACGGGTTATATCCACAGTGAGTGCGGGACCGGTTCAGAGTCCGGAGGCCGGAGACTCCGTACTCCGGAGAGGCGCCGGTTTTCGGCTACACTACTCTACAGATGTTTGGTGATCACGAACAGGTACCATGAATGTTTATTACAGTCCTAAGGACGTGTATGTATGATTAATTGACATTGTTGCCGTTCTCACACCAGTCACAGAGCTAGATTGTCGTGTCGCGTCGACAGATAACATTGTTTCCTTAAAGCCGGTTTTTCAATCGCCAATTAACTTTTATCCGACGAATAAGTTTGTCATTTTGACAATTTTTGTATAGACATTCTATCAAAATGACAACCCGGTCTTTTTTTCTTAAAAATGCTTACCTATTATGTATATACGTACTTGGATGTAACTGCACACTACTCGCTGTCTGCTCGACAGCGGATGATAAGTGCGGGCAACTCGTGCTCAAACGTACAATAAATTGAAAATAATTATTAATATCTAATCAGCGAGAACATTGAGTAGGTATTACGTAACAGTAAAAAGCGCATAACGCTTGTCTGTTTTCATTGAAAAAGGGTTTTTAGTTAAGTTTTCATAAAATAAAAAAAAACTTTCTGTGGACAAAAACGGACTTCCAAAAAACAATAAAAAGTCTGAAAAAACTTTAATTTCGGAACTCGGTGCCTTTGTTTGTTCCATTGAATTTTTTACTTCAGTTATTCTTTAAGTAAGTACTTTTTATTTTAGTGAGTTTTGGAAGTCAGTTTTTTTTGGCTTCTACTTTTGAATGGTTTATTAAAATATAACCACGAAGGTTAGAAGGGTATACCCCTTCTAACCTAATCTATCCGTGTCGGGGTGCCCCAAGTCGGCCTAGGCAAAACTGTCATCAACCACCTCATTAAAATTTGGTGCTCATTTACTAAATTTGGTGATCAATTGATATTTTAGGTGATAGATGTTAGTGGTCACAAAGTTATATTTAGTAGTCATTATATTTATCCCCGTTTTTTTTCGCAGAAAGTTTTTATTTTGCCTTTTTTAGCTGTAGTGTACGGATTAACACATAATTACTTTAAAATTAAAACATTACAAAATTACATTAGAAATAAGTCATAAATTATAGAATAAATCAATATAAAAATAAAATAAAAACACCAAAACAATAAAATGGAAACATTACCTTCGGTTGGCACTCCGGTGGACTTCGAACCAATACCTACGGATCAGAGTATTCCTATCCTCATGGCCTCTCGCGACGTCGCGTGATGTGGCAATTAACGTGAGGAAAAAACCAAACTAAAATAAGAAAAATACTGATCCGATTTTCATGAAACTTATAACATAACATAACATAACATAACAGTAGTAGCCACGAAGTCTTGGGTTGTGCCCGGTTGATGGCAATAGACTATTATATATTTTGGGTGTACTATTAGGTAAACCTCTGCCTAATCCGTCGGGATTACAGGCGTGATGTTGTAGGCGTTATGTAATGAAGTCCATAACAATCCCAAGTTCAAAAACATACCAAATCACAATAGACATAATAAAGATTAGATTCCATGTGACTGTAAACCATACAGAACAATTGTTTCTGCAGATAATATTGAGTTGTTGAGTACCTCCAGTACCGTACAGTACACAATCAGCCGAGTTATGCATAGAGGATATTATGCAAAACAGTAGAAAACGCTAAGTATAAGTGGTTTACGTGAAGTAGGTGAGCGGCAAGTGGTATGAGCAGCGCCGTGGCTGCGAGTGGCTAATGGTCCGTGTCAGCTTAGCGCGCGACCCGCGAGCCCCGCGACCCGCACCGACCCCCCCCCGCCGCCACTTATATAGCAGAGACAATTACTCTCCGTAATGACGCTTACGAATGTTCTGTTCTCAACCTTCTCGAAGCTAGTTCGGTAATGAGGTAGTTTGACGAGTGTGGCAATATTTTTAATTAAAAGAGGTAGGTACTGCGTAGGAGGAAACGATCTCGTGTATCTCTTGTAATTTTAAGTGGCTTAATTGGCATTCAGAACACGCTATGTGTCAGAAGGACACGAGCGAGCGGTTGTACCGGCACTTGTGTGTCGCGGCGAGTGCGGCCGGCTGGCAGCTGGCACCAGTGCGCTACCAGCAGGCCGCCGTGAACCCCACCTAGACGAACTGATGTGGAAGGCGCAGGACAGGGTGTCGTGTGACACCGGTGTGACGTGAAGTGTGCGCGGGCGCACGTGGCCTCGTTATCTCATACCGCTGCGCGCAGTTGGTGTAATCGATTACCCGATTTTTGGCGTCGCCATTCACTACTATGTTGCGTCAGCTCTCAGACTGCGTGTTGGTATAAAGCGTCTCATCACGGCGCACAATCACATAATACGTACCGTATTATTTCTGGCATTAGTTACAAATGCCACCACATCACATGTACATCTTTTGCACCAAACGACTTGTAGGCCCTTTTCTCCTCCTCGTGTATCGTATTACTTATGTCCTTATTTATAAGAACAAACTGGCCAAGTGCGAGTCGGATTCGCGCACGAAGGGTTCCGTATAGGGCTTTAAAATACCGGATTTTTTTCAATACCGGTATCAATACCGGTATTGGAAGTCAATACCGTGATCACGGTATTAATACCGGTATTGAACGCAAGTTCAATAAGAACATTAATTAAACCATTACAAGACGTGTTTTTATTTTCAAATCATTCTTTATCGTTCTTATTTATTATAAACTAGCGACCCGCCCCGGCTTCGCACGGGTGCAATGTAGAAACTAATTCATATAAACCTTCTTCTTGAATCACTCTACTGCTGAGAAGTAAGAAGGTTTATTATCAAAATACGACTCCCTTACGTGTTATTAATAATATGCGGTCGTGTACGATATTTACAAATACTTAAATCTAAAAACAATATGACATATCTTCTTCTTCCATACTGTTCTCTATTACTTCTCCACTCCGTCATAGTATCTTCTTCTTCCATACTGTTCTCTATTACTTCTCCACTCCTCGCCATATTATCTTCTTCTTCCATACTGTTCTCTATTACTTCTCCACTCCTCGCCATATTATCTTCTTCTTCCATACTGTTCTCTATTACTTCTCCACTCCTCGCCATATTATCTTCTTCTTCCATACTGTTCTCTATTACTTCTCCACTCCTCGCCATATTATCTTCTTCTTCCATACTGTTCTCTATTACTTCTCCACTCCTCGCCATATTATCTTCTTCTTCCATACTGTTCTCTATTACTTCTCCACTCCTCGCCATATTATCTTCTTCTTCCATACTGTTCTCTATTACTTCTCCACTCCTCGCCATATTATCTTCTTCTTCCATACTGTTCTCTATTACTTCTCCACTCCTCGCCATATTATCTTCTTCTTCCATACTGTTCTCTATTACTTCTCCACTCCTCGCCATATTATCTTCTTCTTCCATACTGTTCTCTATTACTTCTCCACTCCTCGCCATATTATCTTCTTCTTCCATACTGTTCTCTATTACTTCTCCACTCCTCGCCATATTATCTTCTTCTTCCATACTGTTCTCTATTACTTCTCCACTCCTCGCCATATTATCTTCTTCTTCCATACTGTTCTCTATTACTTCTCCACTCCTCGCCATATTATCTTCTTCTTCCATACTGTTCTCTATTACTTCTCCACTCCTCGCCATATTATCTTCTTCTTCCATACTGTTCTCTATTACTTCTCCACTCCTCGCCATATTATCTTCTTCTTCCATACTGTTCTCTATTACTTCTCCACTCCTCGCCATATTATCTTCTTCTTCCATACTGTTCTCTATTACTTCTCCACTCCTCGCCATATTATCCTTCGCACATCATTTCTTTAGTCTTCCTCTACTCTTATATTTCTTATACTCATCCACATTCCTACTCCAAACTTGCAAAACTGAAGCTAGGATCAAACGTGTACATACGTACAAGCAGCAGGTAGGTACCTACTATGGCCGGCAAGCGCAGGCGCGCAGGCGCGCAGGCACACGAACGTGTATAGGGGGGCTGCTTATTCTATCATTATCATCACTATCACTACATATTATAAAATAAAGTCCTCTGCCGCGTCTGTCTGTTTGTTCGTGGATATCTCAAAAACTCCTGCACCGATTTTGATGCTGTTTTCACCAATAGATAGAGTGGTTCTCGAGGAAGGTTTAAGTATATAATTTGTCAAGTTTTTGTATACATTGGTTGCGGGAACGGGATCAAAATTTTATGATTACTTTTGGTCGCGATAACCGACATCCACGCGGGCGAAGCCGCGCGCACCAACTAGTTGTATGATTTGTATGGAACACACACACTAGGCCAGCTCAAGGTCAAAGTCACCATCACCACCACTTGCGGCCCAGTGTCCCCATTGCCCCTGGCGTTAGCAGCAAGTACGTAAGAGATGATCGATATCTGGGGTTTGGAAGTTTGGTGTTGAAGCCGAAAGGCACTTATTTTCTCAGGCATTGCGATTTTTTTTTGTATTGGACCATACCTAGAAACCTTTTAGTTACGGAGATATTGGAGGTCAAAGATCCAAGGTGTTCACAAGTTTTTTTTTAAATACTAGGTGTTACGGTAATGACTTTACTATAATTACCACCACGACCCATTTACTGTTCAAAGCATCCATCTGCAATATTTTGAGTGTACTACATTGAGTTGTACTGTAAAACGTGATTTAACCACCCCCCCCCCTCCATCAAAAGTCGTTTACCACTTTTCCCAGCAATTTTTCTTTTGATGTACATGTGTATAATGCGTGGTTGACGGCTTCGTGAAGGGCCCGTTTACACGCTGTAGCCTGCAGGTCGGTCAGTGCATGTACACGCTGTAGCCTGCAGGTCGGTCGGTGCATGTACACGCTGTAGCCTGCAGGTCGGTCGGTGCATGTACACGCTGTAGCCTGCAAGTCGGTCGGTGCATGTACACGGCGGCTTGTTCACATAGCAACAGCAGCTAGTTGAACTGGTGACAACATTAGTAACTATTGTTTGGCTATGAATTGACTGATATATCTTATCACGAGGTTATTACATTCTGCTAAGCACATATTGTGATGCCTTCCAAATAAATAACTTAAGTTATTGCTGAGTCACCCTGGCTTGCTGTTGTTTATACGGACGAGGTGAGGTCACCTGGCCCGCCGCGCAGCGGCCGCGACGACTGCCGACTAAACATGACTCCACAGTCTAAATTGAAACTTACACAAATCAATACTGCCGTCATAAGGAAAAAGGGCACAACTTACATTTTTTTAATTGAGTTAAAAATTCTGGCAGAATTGCCTTTTTTTCTGATTCCGAATACCTGTGTATATAACTCAATTTCGAAAAAAAATGTTAGTTGTGCCCTTTTTCCTTATGACGGCAGAATACACTTGCACCTGTGACTAAATATTAAAAATAAATTCTTATCTGAACGATTTAAAATTGCTTCATAGTAGTGATTCATGAAATATTTGTATCATTTTATTAGATAAGGACTTGTTATGTAGAGAATGATAAAACGTTATGTAGATATTTAATAAATGTCGCAGTTATTGATTTGGTCAGTAGGTTTATTAGGTACCTATTGTTATTCTTTACAGGCACCTACTTACCTACTGTACATATAGGTAGGTACTTTAAAATTGTCTGTTGCCTAGGAACCTGCGATAATACCTAAGTTGTTAATGTTACGATTTTACGATATATATATTAGTAACAACGATATTCTTAACGTCGGACGGAGTGTTCGCTCCACAAATGTGTACCTTCGTAAAACATCTTGGAGCTGTATCGCTGACCGCTGGAATAGGTCCTTCAGTAGTGATGGCTTGGATAAGGTCAAGCTCATATCATCATCTCAATAATCCGCTCCAGTACAGCATGTGCATTCACGGCACAAGATATAAATGTAAACCAATAGCCAAGTCATTCGGCTTGGACGATGGAGCAGCCCTACCTAGATAAGACTGATGTGGTTGCGGCCAATGAACTGAGAAGATGCCGATTGCAAATAATTGCAATAAATCGCAATGGATAAATGAGCCTGTTTCATACGTCAATTAATCAAATAATTGGATATTTATAGATTATTTTGTGTTGAAAGTTTTCTATAATATATCTTTGTGCGTTCAAAAAGTCTTAACATTCCACATGACTCGGACGAAGCACGGTGATCCGAAACTATAATTATGTAAAAAAGCAATATTGTTAAATAGCTGTGGATCCATTATTGGTGTGCAATCTATACTTCTATACTAATATTATAAAGCTGAAGAGTTTGTTTGTTTGATTGTTTGAATGCTAAGATCTCAGGAACTCCTGGCTCGAATTGAAAAATTCTTTTAGTAATGGATAGCCCATTCATCTGGGAAGGCTATAGGCTATATATTATCGCGCTAATAACATAAAAAGGTTTTAAACAATTTATACGCACTTAACTCGACATTTTTATAATTGCCTACTTAATTCATTGAGACGATTCTGAATATTTAGATTGATGTAACATAACTTGATATCATGATATACGTGTGCGTCTCGCGTCTGTGCGTGGTGGAAGTGCGCACGCGTCACGCGAGGCGCCTGCGCACGTCGCACGAGCAACACCTACTGCTCGCCAAACTGATTGATATCACAGTTCTGTTGTTATTACGGCAAAACGTGGACAAATGTTGTTTACATTGAGGATGGCCACGCTATGCACTTACACGACTGGAAAGGAAAACAAATGATTAATTGAATCTAAAGGATTGGGCTGAAATAGCTCTAGACAGAGAAAAATGGAAAAAAGGAAGGGAGGCCTTTGCCCTGCAGTGGGACACAACAGGCTCATAATAATAATAAATAATTGAAGTGTATAGTATGTTCCTTTATATTATTTAAGTAAGAATACTCCTTTAGATTTAGTTTCATGGTATTGTCTACGTAGCGCTATGTATTTCTTGTGTGTGCTAATGTGTAATTTAGATTAATTATACCTTTACTATGGGAACCAAGCAGTAACCTTCTTATTTTATACCGAACCTTTTTATCAGGCCTCCTTCACTCTGCCGCACCGTACCTGCAGCCTACAGGGATCAATGCTAAATCACAGAATAAGTACAGAAGCGGCACTTCGCGCAACAATTAATAGAAATAGCAACTCTTGCTACTAAGCAATAAAGTGCAATCGTCTAAAATCCTAAAGATTAAAGGTTTGTTTTCATTTGTTAATTACAAATGACGGACTTTAATGTTCATTGTCTATTTACCTAATCGACTGTGTAATCATACGCATCAAACATAAGATAGATTATGTGGTCAAGTAGGTAGATAGATGATGAATATTATAGTAGCGGCAAGCCGACAACCTTAGCGCCACAACTAGCGCGTCACTCCGCGCAGACAGCGACAGAGTTACGCGTTAGAAGAGAGCGGCGACGTTTAGGTGAATATCGCGGTAGGCACTGAGTGCTTATGCGAGCTGAATTGCACTTTGTTGCTTAGTAGCAAGAGTCTCTATTTCTATGAATTGTTGCGCGAAATGCCGCTTCTGTACTTGTACTTATTATTCTGTGCTTTTTATATACATGTCATGGCGATCCTGCCATAGGCTACATCCATCTCAAGCAATTGTCAATGAATGTAATCATTACAGTTGGATTATATTTTATTTAATTATCATATTATGTAATCTAGGCACTTTGGCAGTGCTGTACCCGCCGTGCCTGCTCGTTTGTTCAGCAGAGGGCGCGCGGCGGTGCGCGGTGCGGTGTCGGCTCTCGAGGTCGTAATCCCGCACACTCCCTGCTCCCGAGGAATATATCAGAGTGTAGCGTGTGCGAGTAATGTATGTATATGTTCCCATATGCTTGATGAAGTAAAGATTTAGACGATGGAAAATTTGTCTTCAACTCCTGAAACGTAAAACAAAACAATAAATACTCCATTCAGCACAGAAACGTTTGGTTGTACCTATATAAAATTTCAGATAATTTGGCTGTCGAGGCTAGGGCTCATTTCCGACGGGCAAGTAGTTGACTCAAGGAAACAAGTTTCTGTCTCCGATGGTGTCTATTGGCAAGTAGCTGATTTAAAAAATATCCGTACATCATATTAATTATTATAATATTGTCGTCGGTTAGCTACTAACTACACTCGCGAGGAAAAGTATGGAATCACTTACTTGGACTTGATTCCGCGCGATCTTGAGTACTTAATAACTAGTTAAGAATAATAAAAATTATACCATTTTAAAGGTTTAACTGTTAACTTTAAATTAAAATTCATCTACATCACGCCATTATTTAAGAAGCTATCCCGGAATACGTGAAGAAGTAAGGAAAAAGATATGTTTCAATTGTTTGATACGCCGCGAGTTGCACCCTATTGACCCCCTATAAAACCACGTGTTATCGGATTTTTTTTATCAGTCGGCTTTCACACGTTGACCGGTACACATCTCCGCTACTTCTGACCCTTGAACTTGGAAGACAATGGATACTACACCTACAGGAGCAGCACAAATCGTCGCCCTATTGCAAGAAGGGCTCAGCCAGCGGGCTGTCGCACGTCAGCTCCACATAAGTCAGTCCTGTGTTTCGAAAGTTTATAAACGCTTTCGGGAGACTGGTGGGTTTATCCCGAGACCAAGATCTGGACGGCGCCGGTGCACATCGGAGAGGGATGACCGTTTTATCGTGTCAACCTCTCTCCGAAATCGACATATGACTGGTGTCGACGTCCAACAGGAGGTCCGAAATGTTCGTGGGGTAGCTGCCAGCGAGTGGACAGTTCGTCGAAGACTTAAGCAAGCTAATTTGATTCCAAAAAGGCCTGCCACAGGCTCGAAACTGACGGCAGGTCACCGACAAGCACGCCTTCAATTTGCTCGCTTCCATCTTGATTGGGAGGTTGAGCAATGGAGGCGAGTTCTGTTCTCCGACGAGTTCAGAATGTGTTTGCACGGCAGCGATCGAAGAGGTCGGGTCTACAGGCGGCCTGGGGAGCGATTTGCGCAGTGCTGTTTCGCTGAGACAGTCGCTTATGGGGGCGGTTCTTGTATGATGTGGGCCGGCATTTCCTTCGACGGTAAAACGGAGCTTGTTTTCGTGCCTGGCGGGGGACGAGGAGGCGGTCTAACTTCAGACCGCTACATTTCCGATATTCTGCTGGAACATGTCGTTCCTTATGCGGGATATATCGGTGATGACTTTCTCCTTATGCACGATAACGCTCGTTGTTACACTTCCCGTGCCACAACTGAATACCTCGGAGAAGTCGGTATCGCCACATTGGACTGGCCAGCGCTCAGCCCGGACTTAAATCCCATTGAGCACGTGTGAGATGAACTGAAGAGGAGGGTTCGTTCCAGAAATCCTGCTCCTTCAAGTGTAAATGAGCTGAAATTGGCTTTGATAGAAGAGTGGGAAGGTATCCCGCAAGAATCGGTTCAGAAGCTGATTAGGTCAATGAAGAACCGTCTTCGAGCAGTAATTAGGGCGAGGGGAGGGAACATAAAATATTGAAAATTAATTTTAACGCCAATTAAATTTTTTATCACTTAATTTTTGTTGTTTTCTTCATTTATTATTTTTCCATTATCCTTATTTAATATGTTTTCTTAACTTCTGCGCTCTAACCGGGATAGCTCTTTAAATCCTAGCGTGCTTTAAATGAATTTGGTATCAATTTAAAGTTAACAATTTAACCTTTAAAATGGTACCATTTTTGTTATTCTTAACTAGTTATTAAGTACTCAAGATCGCGCGGAATCAATTCCGAATAAGTGATTCCATACTTTTGCTCGCGAGTGTACTATAACTAAAGGCAGTTTGTTAAAAATAAAAAAAACGTGATTTTATGTGAGAATTTCGTAGGTCTGCGCTCATACGGTTGCTACGATACTAGGCTGCGCTACGGTGCTACGCCACTACTACGCGGCGTACTGCTATGTATCGACATAATGTCACAAGCAGGAATTTATTATGTTCTTGTTATTTTGCTTTTCGTGTACTTTGTTCATGGTAAAGAGTGAAAATGTCAGGAGAAGACGGTAATAATTTTCATTTTACAGGGTGCTGCAGAGTTGACACTTCTGACGTCTGACAAAGATCCGCGAATGACAGCTGTGAGCTAAGGGTTAACGAGCTCCATTCCGAGGCACGCCTCGATATGTAATGAATGGACTTCTGCTATCGTGGGCGTCGGGCTCGTGGCGCCTACTCCGCCACGAGCCCCTCTGTAAGAGATCAAATATATACAAATGTGCGTTCACCGTCTACGTTTACGTCGCAGTATTCGGACTTCAGTTAGTCTTTTATAGTGTGATAGTAGGTTAAAGATCTTTGAGTTACAAGCAAGGGATTGTAGTGGTTGTATGTGAGTGTTGCGGGGTGCGGGGTGCGGGGTGAGGGGAGCTAATCGTGTGCCGGTGCTTAGAGCGTTTCCGTGTTCCGGTGTCAACGTGCGCCCCGTGACGTTACACACGCCGCACACTCAACGATACATAGCAATATTTATATTTTTTATTTTTCTTCGGTTATAAGTCTGTATATCCGGCGGAGATGAGGAGGTCGAGGCTTTTTAAATGCTAAGACTCTCCACAATCACGAGATATGCAGTCTCAGGGAATATTTCCTAGAAACCAACGTGGGGAGGCATCGAGATGTGGTCGCGGTGGACAAGGGCCTCACACCGCTCTCCTTGGCTAAAGGGAACTGGCACAAACCTGTAGTGCTTAAAATTAATGATTGCTTCGGAGAAACCGAAGGTTTTATCTGTGCAATTATGGATGAAGTTCTGATGAAGAATAGTTACCAGAGATTTATTGTGAAGGACGGCACGCTTGCCATACGTGAACCGTGTCGTCCGGGCGAATCAATTCCTCAATTATCAATTATCTCCGGGAGTTCTCGTCTGGCTAACGGAGAGTACTTGCATAGACACAACCTTGTAGCCAGGAATATTCATCAGCAACTTGCTCTAAGTTACAGCCTTGTGGAATCTAAAGTGCCGTTCTTGAAAATGGCAATATCACATTGTATTGGGATTAATCCATCATCACTGACAGGGCTATTGTAGCCAATAAGCTTGATGTGGATCAATTAGAGCGGTGCGCAATGATTGTTGACATAACGATCCCGACGATGACGAGAACCTCGGGAAAGATAAGCACATCAAGTATCTTGTCTTGCTGCGGGCTGTTCGAAAGAGATACCGCGGCCCTGGAACACAAAGGGCAAGGAAGGAACATGGATGGATTTTAGTCAGTACAAGTACAACTTGACTTAGCTCGCGAGGTTCACATGTGGGATGTGAACTGAGCGATCCTGTACCCGATACCGGTGGGCTATATTTTAAAAAGGTTTTTTGTTTTAGTATTTAAAAACGTAAAAAATAGGTAATAAAAATGAATAAACAGATTTATAATTATTCAAAATCACTAACCTATTTGGTACAAGACTTACTCACACTTCAAAATAAATATGTAAATGTACTTATTGCAATCAAAAGAAAGATAAATTAATGGTCAAAGTTTGAAGTCTTTTTAATTCCTAAAGATTATTTCAAAGCCTGTGAGGCACCGGGGCGCATCATGAATTAAAATTAAAAGGTTCGTCGGTTCGTTTAAAGGTTCGTTGTAATGAGGCCAGGTCTAATCCAACGACAGCGGATGTGCGGATGTGCGGAATTGCGGATGTATAAGGATAGGCGGCGACACGGCGCGACACAGTGTGGCACATTGCGACACGAATAGAGAAGACGGACAGAAGACACACTCCTTTCCTTACAAGCACTTCGAAGCATCAAGTCATAAATAAAGAACGATACACATGTAGAACCACAGTGTAGAACTGTAATCATTTTCATGTAAAGTGTTGATATTTGGAACTATTTATGTTATAAATCAATGTTATTCACATTCTTTGCTCATCTGAAGTGTTGACATTTTTAACCATTTATGTTTTAAGCTAATGTTATTCTGATTCATTGAAAAATTTAATTGTTGATTATATGGTGTTGATATTTTGATTATTGATTTTTTGGTTTTTGAAGTTGAGTATCCCACCCGTCGTGGAGGCCAGTCTCTTTCGTTGCAGAACAAAGAAATTTACAAATTTACTTAAGCGAATTTAACAAATAAAAATTAAAAACAGAAATGTTATAGATATGACATGTTAATGAGTGTAGTGTCTATGCATGTGTGTGAGAAAATGTGTGTGTTGTGTGAGTAAGGAGTATGCATCTCGGGAGGAAACGCCCGGGTGTTACCACTGTGAGGGTCGCCCAGAGGATACGGTGGAGCACACGGTAGAGGTCTGCCCCGCTTGGGCGGAGCACCGCCGTGTCCTCGTAGCGGCGATCGGCGGCGGCGACCTATCGCGTCCGGCCCTGGTCCAGTCCATGGTCCGGAGCGAAAGGGAATGGGACGCCGTCACCTCCATCTGCGAAGCAGTCATGCTAACGAAGGAGGTGGCGGAGCGTGAGAGGGAGAGAACCTCTCGTCCCAGCCGCCGCGGGAGACGCCTCGGGCGTCGGGGGTCACGTGGTGGCTTCCGGCCACCGTAGACGCGGACCTGTGGACGGAGAGTAATGGGCTAGCTCGCCGTCCGTCCGTCTTTTGACGACAGGCCGTGTTGACGGCGCGTTCGTGTTCCACGCGCGCCTCAAAGAGATGTCAGCAAATAGGGAGGGGCCCGCAAGGGCCGATGCCTGGCAGGGCTGCGGGCTGTTCGAAAGAGATACCGCGGCCCTGGAATGCAAAGGGCAAGGAAGGAACATGGATGGGTTTTAGTCAGTACAAGTCTGACACTCCCTTCCGCTCTGCCCAGCGCGGGAGAAGACATTTGATGATTTCCCATCCGTAAAAAAAAAAAAAAAAAAGGAGTATGCATCTCCAAATATGGAATGGTTCTTTTAATGGCTTATTGTTTATAGATACTGGAGTATTTTGTCTGTGTCATCGTAATTGAAGCGTCCGAGATAACTTTTGATACGGGATTTGCATTTTGATCATAATACTAGCTGTTGTACTAGTACAGCCGAGAGGTGACAATACCTACTTATATTATTTAATACTAGCTGTTGTACCAGAACAACTGAGAGGCGACAATACCTACTTATATTATTTAATACTAGCTGTTGTACCAGAACAACTGAGAGGCGACAATACCTACTTATATTATTTAATACTAGCTGTTGTACCAGAACAACTGAGAGGCGACAATACCTACTTATATTATTTAATACTAGCTGTTGTACCAGAACAACTGAGAGGCGACAATACCTACTTATATTATTTAATACTAGCTGTTGTACCAGAACAACTGAGAGGCGACAATACCTACTTATATTATTTAATACTAGCTGTTGTACCAGAACAACTGAGAGGCGACAATACCTACTTATAAACTCAAACTCAAACTCAAAAGCATTTATTTCAATTAGACCATTACAGGCACTTTAGAATGTCAGAAAAACAAATAAGGCTAAGCTACAGTTACAGACACAAGGCATAATAACTTTTAACCGACTTTCTTCAAAAAGGAGGAGGTTCTCAATTCGGTTGTATGTTTTTTTTTTTTTTTTTGTGTTTGTTACCTCATATCTCCGAGGTTTCTTAACCGATTTCAAAAATTCTTCTTTTATGTGAAAGGATATACTCCCCGATTAGTCCCATAGAAATTTCATCAAAATCGGTTCAGTGATTTGGTATGTTTTCACGTTAATTGGTATATCACGCGACGACGCCTGAAGTCTTGCATGTTTAATTTGACACACTTCCTGATTTCCGATTGAATTAAAAATTTGCACGCTTATGTATATCGCGGGATAGTACAATATATCGATGACATGGAGCTGATCTGATGATGGAGCTGGACGGCGGCCTTAAGAACTCCGTTATGAAACGACATAACCCCATCGAGTTTGGGATCGTATGATTCGTCTTGACGAGTACTTTGTCTCTAGATGGTATCCAGGGTCTGATGATGAAGCTGGAAGGTGGCCATAGGATCTCCATGATAAAACGACGTAAGCGCATCATGTTTGGGCTCGTTTGATTCGTTTAAATGAGTAGTTTGTCTATAGATGGTATCCAGGGTCTGATGATGGAGCTGTAAGGTGGCCATAGGATCTGCGTGATAAAACGACATAATCGCATCGAGTTAGGCTCGTTTGATTCGTCTAAATAAATTGTTTGTCTTTAGATAGTATCCAGGGTCTGATGATGGAGCTGTAAGGTGGCCATAGGATCTGCGTGATAAAACGACATAATCGCATCGAGTTAGGCTCGTTTGATTCGTCTAAATAAATTGTTTGTCTTTAGATAGTATCCAGGGTCTGATGATGGAGCTTGAAGGTGGCCATAGGATCTCCGTGATAAAACGACGTAACCGCATCGAGTTTGGGCTTGTTTGATTCGTCTTAATGAGTAGTTTGTCTTTAGATAGTATCCAGGGTCTGGTGATGGAGCTATAAAGTCGCCTTAAGAACTCCGCTATAAAACGACAACCCTATCGAGTTTGGACTCGTTTGACTCGTCTTGACGAGTACTTCTTTAAAGTTCTGGTTACAATATAAAAATTAATTCATGATTAGAATTTGTGTGGTATGCTAAAAAGTCTTCAACTAAAAAAAACTTTCTGCGAAAAAAAACCGACTTCGAAAAAAACACAAAAAAAACTAAAATAACTATTTAAATTACTTTCGGAAGTCGGTGACAAAAAATGACAATGAAACAAACAAAGTCACCGACTTCCGAAAATAATTTAAAATAAGTTATTTTAGTTTTTTTTTAGTGTTATTTTCGAAGTCGGTTTTTTTTTTCAATCAAAATATTGTACAAAATCTTGGTTACATCAGTCATGTTGAGATTATACATATGTGAGAACGATGTAGAAATACGTGCACGTTAAGAGCGTCCAGAGTAAAAGATTATATCAACAATTTAAAAACAAAGTAAGTAGTTAAAATAAACCATGGCAGCCTAGAGATGACCAGTCCCAACTGACAGCGCCCGTTCACGAACATGACGCATGGATCAGCCCCATTCAGCTCAACCATATTGAAGGGTGCTAAATGACCCGACACACCCGCCACCATCAGCGAGACATTTGAGTGAGCATGACATTCTCTCAGCCACCAGGGCAAATTCAAGTCAATGAAAGATAACTAAATGTAAATGGTAGCTTTACAGTACATAGTACTCACACATGTGCTATGCAATTATATAATACTAAGAGATTGAGTCTAAACAATGCAAAGATATTATTACAATCTTCTGCAGCTTCCACAATAACTTGACATGGTAATAAATTCGTTTGCCCCTATGCTTGTGGAGCAGGACCAGCAGTGAGCCAAGCATTTTTGTCACCAATGTAATCCCCTAACTTATAATATGCTTGCCTACATAGTGTGCGTTTTATACAAGATTTAAATTTCGTCTCGTTTAGTTGTAGAATGTGGGGAGGTATTTTATTGTAACATTTTAAACAGTACCCCATGAAAGATGAGTCTACTTTAGCTAGCCTAAAACCTGGCTGTACTAATTGGTCCCTGTTTCTAGTACTATAGTGGTGCCTGACACCTCTTTTACTAAATAAATGCAGATATTTCCTAACGTACATGATGTTTTCATAGATGTATTGACAAGGTACTGTCATGATGTTAATTTCTTTAAATAGTTATCTTTGAGAGTCACGCCTACGTAGATCATATAAGGCTCTGATAGCTCTTTTCTGCAGAATAAATTTAGATTCGATGTCTGTAGCCCGTCCCCATAGTAAAATACCGTAAGACATAATACTATGAAAATAACTAAAATAGACCAGCCTCGCGGTATCTACATCAGTAAATTGACGGATTTTTCTAACAGCATATGCTGCTGAACTCAGCCGTCCTGCAAGAGATGTTATATGCGGACCCCATTGTAGGCGTGAGTCGAGCGTGATCCCCAGGAAAACAGTTTTTTCGACGAATTCTAGTTTCTCTTGATTCAATACTATGTCACTATTACTACTTTTGACATTCGGTAGAGCAAATCTGTTGCACTTCGTTTTTTTCCCATTTAATACTAAATTATTCGCGGTGAACCAATTATGAATCTGTAGTAGAGCGTTATTTACGTCGTTAAGATTTGTAGCACGTCTGTTTATTTTAAATATTAAAGAGGTATCGTCAGCAAACAATACCATCTGTGGTTGGTTTTTATATTATTTAATACTAGCTGTTGTACCAGAACAACTGAGAGGCGACAATACCTACTTATATTATTTAATACTAGCTGTTGTACCAGAACAACTGAGAGGCGACAATACCTACTTATATTATTTAATACTAGCTGTTGTACCAGAACAACTGAGAGGCGACAATACCTACTTATATTATTTAATACTAGCTGTTGTACCAGAACAACTGAGAGGCGACAATACCTACTTATATTATTTAATACTAGCTGTTGTACCAGAACAACTGAGAGGCGACAATACCTACTTATATTATTTAATACTAGCTGTTGTACCAGAACAACTGAGAGGCGACAATACCTACTTATATTATTTAATACTAGCTGTTGTACCAGAACAACTGAGAGGCGACAATACCTACTTATATTATTTAATACTAGCTGTTGTACCAGAACAACTGAGAGGCGACAATACCTACTTATATTATTTAATACTAGCTGTTGTACCAGAACAACTGAGAGGCGACAATACCTACTTATATTATTCGACCTTTATTCGCGTGAAATTAATATAAAAATATAACTTGTCTATTTGAATCTTGTTAACAATTTCAAGGGTTTTATTTTTTGCACGGAATCCTAATACTTTTTCTAAAATAAAAGTTACTCCTTATAACATCCGCTATCTGCCCGTAAAAGTCCCGCCAGGTCGTCGTCCGCCCGCCGTCGTCCCGTCGGTCCAGCCGTTTCGGAGATTAGCCGGAACAAACAGACAGACAAGTTTTTTATAAGTAGCGCACTAGCGTATATACTTTTATATGCACTCAGTAAAAAGCTTTTATTTTGAAGTTACAAACAGATACTTTAATTTGTTTATTTGTATAGATGCGATTTAACGGGTCATAGTTTGCATGTGTAGTAAGAAGTGCTCTTCTGTATCCGGCATTACAATAATGATACAGCCCCGGCCGGTCCCGGTCGGACATTTGTCAAATCTAATTAGCGATCAGATTAATGACCTCGCGGGCTGAAAGATTCGTCCATAGCCGGGGGCTTCAGGTGGACATTAATTTCTGAAAACTGAATAATACGATACATTAATTTTAAGTACAATCCCTCGATCTCCCGTCTGATATCATTGTGTAAACTAAGTACAACATATTTCTTGTTATATATACTTATTATCTGTTCTCGTTTACATGATTGCTTGTTCAGACCAAAGTACCACTAACTAGCCCACTAGTTTAGTGGTCGAACTAGGCAGAGCCTATCTCGGGGATTTCGCTGTGCTAACATAAATATTTTTATTCAATACTTTGAAGATATGATTAAAAGAAAAACACCTTTTTCTTGCTTATACCTTTTATTCGCACAACTGCACTGTTTCATGATCGAACAACGACTGACTAAAGCTAAAGAGTTTGTTTGTTTGGTTGAACGTGATAATTTCAGGAACTACGAGTTCGAATTGAAAAATTATTTTAGTGTTGGATAGCCGTTTCATCGAAAAAGGCTATAGGCTAAATATTATCACGATAACAACATAAAAAGGTGAGCAGTATTGCATTATGTTCATATTTCTCAACTTTAAAGAATCCAAATGATGAGGTAGCACTTTGCATTTACAAAAGGTACAGGAATTCCTGCAACGATATCTTAAAGAAAGTTAAACAAAGTCACGAGCAAGACATCATTAAAAAAGCAGGGAAAAATAACAAAAAACTCTGGGAAGCAATTAAAAATATAACGTATACTAATAAAACTAAACAGCAATCCACACAGCTTATTTCAATAGAAAATCCTACTGATTCAATCAATACAGTAAATTCATTTTTTGCAGGTGTAGGTAAAACATTATCAGAAAAATTACTTTCCCAAAATGTTAATTTGGTCAATGCAGAACCCCATAGTCAGCCAACTATTTCTTCCCAAAATTCCTTGGTTCTTCTACCGACCGACGAAGAAGAAATACGATCTTTAATTTTTAATTTAAAAAACGAGTGTGCAGTTGGCGTCGATAATATTTCTGGACCTTTCTTAAAACGATTTGTTGATATAATTGTTCCTCCACTTACTTCATATGCAATCTCTCTTTCTCTTCCGGGGTATTTCCATGTGCCTTCAAGAAATCCAAAATTGTACCCATATTTAAATCCGGAGACAGATAAAGTGTCAACAATTATAGACCAATCTCTATACTACCAACGCTATCAAAAATCTTAGAACGATTAATGAATTCCAGACTTACTAATTATCTTGAACATAATTCCCTCTTATCTCCATCACAGTTTGATTTCCGATCTGGTAGGTCTACTGCTGAAGCCGTCCATGAACTAACTGATCACTTAGTCAATAAAATTGATAGTAAAAAAAGACCTTAGCCATTAACCTGGATTTAGCTAAAGCATTTGACACAGTACCTGTTCCCATTTTAATAAAAAAAATAGAAAATATGGGTGTGCGAAGTCAGTCACTTCAACTTTTTACAGACTATTTGACCGACTGAACGCAAATTACTAAAATAGATAATTGGATCAGTGACGAACTACCCATTCAGTACGGCGTTCCACAGGGCAGCATCCTCGGCCCAACTTTATTCTTAGTTTATATAAATGATTTATGTAATATTAAGCTACAAAACGGAAAGATCATTAATTTTGCGGATGATACTGCTTTGGTATTCGATGCTGATATGTGGGTAGACGTCCAAAATTTTGCTCAACAAGGCAATACAGTGTATAAATGGTTGTATGCTAAATTACTTATCCTTTTTTTTTTTTTTTTACGGATGGGAAATCGTCAAATGACTTCTCCCGCTCTGGGCAGAGCGGAAGGGAGTGTCAGACTTGTACTGACTAAAACCCATCCATGTTCCTTCCTTGCCCTTTGTGTTCCAGGGCCGCGGTATCTCTTTCGAACAGCCCGCAGCCCTGGCAGGCATCGGCCCTTGCGGGCCCCTCCCTATTTGCTGACATCTCTTTGAGGCGCGCGTGGAACACGAATGCGCCGTTAACACGGCAACTTACTTACCCTAAATGTCGATAAAACGAAATACAGGACTTATTCCCTTAGACCCCAAGATCAACCAAACTTCCGCCTGAAAGCCCACTCATGTTATTCAATCAACCATTGTTGTTGTCTTGTATTACAAAAAACGGAATCTATCAAATATCTTAGCATAATTATAGACTACCGTCTCAGCTTCCAACAACACATTGAAACTTTAGTTAAAAGAATCCGCAAATTAATCTACATATTTAAAAATCTACGACATATTTCTGATACTTCAGTAATTAAATTAGTTTATTTCGCATTATGCCAGTCCTTGCTAACCTACTGTATCACCACCTGGGGTGGTACTTTTAAATCGTTTTAAATTAATTTAGAGAGAGCTCAAAGAGCTATATTAAAAGTCAGTTGTTTTTTCCCAATACGCTATCTAACCTTCGATCTCTACCAACACTGCAAAGTTCTAACAGTCCGGCAGTTGTTCATACTCATGACTGTATTAAAAAAACACTCTAAACTACCCATAGATAATGATTTCCTTACTCAAAATAGAAGATCAGCAAATGTTTGCCCAATCATCCGTTTTAACACCAGTTTTTCCCAAAAAGCTCTTCCTAAATTCCGATTGAGCTGTAATTTTGCACGCATAAATGTATAACCCATGATAGTGCAATATATTGCATTTATCTGTATAGACGTCACGCACTAGTTTTCCCGATTTTCCTCCGGAGTTGAGACGTGGACAATCCGAGCAAGAGAAAGACAGAGGATAGACGCATTCGAAATGTGGTGCTGGAGCCGGATGCTGCGAATTCCATGGACAGCCAAACGCACAAATGTGTCCTTTCCCAGCTCGATATCAAGACTAGATTGTCTACGGTTTGCCTACAGAATATTCTGACCTATTTCGGCCACATAATGCGAAGAGGAGATAGCAGCCTTGAAAAACTGGTCATTGTTGGCAACACCGAAGGCAAGAGAGCAAGAGGCCGGTCGCCAACACGATGGCCTGACCAAGTAAAAGACGCTATATCCTCAAGCAAATTTCAGCAGGTGGTGATGGCAACTTTGGACCGGAGTCGATGGGCAGATTGTCCATTTAAAGGGGTCCAGTGATCACGATCCTCAGTAATGAGGGACCGACTGAAGAAGAAGATCTGTATAGAGATGAAATGGAGCTGATCTGATGATTGAGCTGGAAGGTGGCCTTAGGAACTCCATTATGAAACGACATAACCCCATCAAGTTTGGGCTCATACGATTTGTCTTGACGAGTACTTTGTCTCTTGATGGCCACTTAAGTTCGGCAATTTTTCCGGTAACCTTGGTCCTCTTGCGGATGTCCTCATTTCTGATTTGGTCACGCAAGGAAACTCCGAGCATAGCACTCTCCATTGCCCTTTAGGTGACTTTGAGCCTTCTGATGAGGCCCATTGTGAGCGACCGCGTTTCGGTCCCGTATGTAATCACTGGCAACACACACTGGTCATAAGCTATCGTCTTGAGACACTGAGGTAAGTTGAACGAGAAGATACCACGTAACTTCCCGGACGCTGCCCAGCCGAGTCGGATTCGATGATTGACCTCTTTCTCGAAGGTAGACCTACCTAATTGAATCGTTTGTCCCGGGTAGATATAATCGTCTACAACTTCGAATGAACAACAACAACATGACCTTGGTTTTGTCCCTGTTCATTTTAAGGCCCACTCTTTCGGAAGCTATACTGAGGTCATTAATTTCTTGTTACAATATAAAAATGTATTCATGACAAGAATTTTAGTGCTACAACTAAAAAGGATAAAATAAAAAACGTTCTGAGAAAAAAACTAAAAAGGGTAAAATAAAAAACTTTACTTTCGGAAGTCGGTGACAAAAAAGTCAATGAAACAAACAAAGTCACCGACTTCCGAACGTAAAATTAATTTAGATTTATTTAGTGTTTTTTTTTAAGTCGGTATTTCGCAGAAAGTCTTTTTTTTATGGTCTTCAATGCCAAGTTAATGAGGCACCAACCGCCCTTCCGGTAATGGGAAGGAGGCCGCCTGTGGTACAACAGTATGCGAACACTTGTTTGCAATTGTTCGACTTGTGACCTCTAAGGAGACTACTTAGTAGGAATGACCATCTCGTAACATGGAGATGGCCCCGATTTAGTCCGTCTCACACTTATCTTTTGACTAAACGCAATAGGAAGAAACAAGAACAAGAAAGGTATGCGAAAACATAAGAATATCGTTGGAAATAAAGTTGGCTCACAGCTCACGGCGGCGGCGTAGGCTAGCCTATTCTTGTAGTTCACGAATACGTACGATAGGTTGAGTTAAACATTTCTGTACAAACGGGGATCGGTGGCACAAGCCCTTCAAATGTTGCTTATTACTTATCGAATCACATTCTGACTCAGGTAGTAGTCACAGGAACCTGATGTGAATATGTATGTCAGATATAATCAGTTGGGGATTGTGGTACCCTGAAGCGAATCAATTTCAGTGTAGATTCGTGAACATGAGTGAGACAACAATGACAGATATATGTATGTTGTTGCAGTACGCAGTAGGTTCGGACGGACACACACAGCACTCTCTGGCGCTGGTCGGCAGCAGGCGGTTTGGAATGGTTTCAGCAGTGCGCTGAATAAAGATCACATTACTTAAATATTAAATATTTTATTTGAAAACAAACTTATTCTGTTTATGTATACATATAATTTTATGTTTCACATACATATATACCTCCGTATCATATAATCTCAGTATCCGTCACTACTTAGATCAATTTTATTGTAAAACTTTGTATCTATTTCATATTTACAATTTATTCTATACAAAAACATTTTATTTTGAATGTTCGTAATTTACAATTGCCTATCAGGTATATTAGGTACTTATGACTAAACGTTTTTAAAAACGTCAGAACAATATCTTTATATTTACTGCTATATATTTATAGTTACATAGTAGATAAGCGGCGACCATGCTAGAACGTTCTTTCGTAATTCCTACAAAAAAAAGAAACTGTTTGTCTTTGCGTGTTTGTTTTCAGCAGTATTATGTGTATACGAACTCAAGCCTCCGTTCCACTAAACAGATAGTTCATTACAGTGATTATTAAACTAATCACAAAGATTTTGAGCTTGTAATATATTAAAAGTTGATTTGCGAAGGAAAATATGCTGCAGCCATCGTAACTTTTTGAATATTATGCAGTGTCGTTTATTTGCTAAGTCATTATCCACTGAAAGTTATGTAATTAGCATGAAATGATAATATAAAACAGGGATGTTGCAGATCTAGATGTCTTGACATCCGCGGATGCGCATGCGGATTTTTGAAGGCTCGCATCCGCGGATGCGGATGTTTTTTTTTAAGAATCTTCGTTTTGGTGCAGTTATTGCATATTCTACAATGAGCCTTATCCTGGCCCTGCAGTCTCGACACAGATAGCGATCGCAAAACAACCGAATTCGTTCGCAAAGCCATAACGCTGCGGGTTTGACTTTGCGACCGAATTCGGTTGTTTTGCGATCGCTATCTATGTCGAAACTGCAGGCCCTGGTCATCATTCATCTTGTTTAAAATGAGCCCAAATTTCACTTTGTGTCAGTGGTGACATTGTGAATTCACTTGTCCAATAAACTATTAACTGCAGAAAACTCGCTTAGCAGAGAATACTCACTGTATACTTACAATAATACACAAAAACTGCAATGTTCATACGATAAGCGCAAGTAAACACGTTATGATTGATTTACGAGACACAAAATAAATGATAAACAATAACAAACGCGTCGGGTCTTTTCACCGAATCTTCGCCCCGATTGGTCAATCAGCACGTGCTCACGGCACGCGCCACTCGAGAGCCCCACTGATTTTTTTCTTGTCGCGAGCTGCGCTACATCCGCTTCCGTATGAACATCCGCATAATTATGCGGATGCGGATGCGAATATCCGCAACATCCCTGATATAAAACGTTCCAAAACTTTGTGGTCGCCGCCCGCTCCTCACCTCAACGAGTAGTCTATGTTAGAAAATATTGGATTATCAATATGTAGTGTGATAAATCCGACTCACACGTGTGTGGCGTGCGTGTGTGAGGTCATCTAGTGAGCCCAATGTACAGGTAGTGCTCACACGTGTGTGGCGTGCGTGTGTGAGGTCATCTAGTGAGCCCAATGTACAGATAGTGCTCACACGTGTGTGGCGTGCGTGTGTGAGGTCATCTAGTGAGCCCAATGTACAGGTAGTGCTCACACGTGTGTGGCGTGCGTGTGTGAGGTCATCTAGTGAGCTCAATGTACAGGTAGTGCTCACACGTGTGTGTCGTGCGTGTGTGAGGTCATCTAGTGAGCTCAATGTACAGGTAGTGCTCACACGTGTGTGGCGTGCGTGTGTGAGGTCATCTAGTGAGCCCAATGTACAGGTTGTACTCACACGTGTGTGGCGTGCGTGTGTGAGGTCATCTAGTGAGCTCAATGTACAGGTAGTGCTCTTAAATAGTAAAATAAAATCATTGTAAGCTTAGGTTCCGACAGGCCCTACATGACCGCCGCACTGGCAGACGCGCGACGCCGCGATGCCCACCACGGATCACTCAGGTAGCGTGACCGACCAGTCCCACCGCCGCGCGCCGGCGATCAGCGAGAAGCGAATAGCGACTGAAAACAAGTTGATTGTTCGAATAGTGTGCCTGCCAGTGGCAACGATCTTTTACTGATACTGGATCTTGTTTGGTACGGTTCTTGAGAGAGTAAATAGTCGATAGTTAATGGCTTCCTCGTAGGCACGCGGCGCAGCGAGTGTCACGTATAATCCTGTATTTATTGTGTGCCTACGTCAACTTTAGAACCTAGTGCCCGTTTTCACTAACGTCACGTTGTCGAAGGGAAACTAGCCAATGCCTAACGTGAGCACATCAAGCCACCACTCCCGTTTCAATGTTCATGTCTCAGTAGGCAACTCGCAAGATTCTACACTTCAGATACTAAATCTACATTTTGACACTTTTCTTAGATTTTAAAGGCATGTTTGGTGTCGGTATTACAATGTTTTAGTTGCTATAAGATAGTTAATTGTTATGTTGCTAAGCTATCCAGACGAGTTGCCTAGCATTACATATCGGCTAATTAGTGTTATTACTTTACTCATTATATTTGTGGTAAGTAACGGCTTAATTCTTGCGCATTATATTAAGGCGTCATCCAATTTTAGTGAACGCGGGCATACATAAGCTTAACATCAATAACAGTAATCATTAAATACATAAGTCAAGTCTGAAGACAAATAAGCAAAAAGACTGTCTAGTATTGGTTCAATTGATAATATTAAAATATGGGAAATCATACAAGTAATACACAAAAATATAGTCATTTACCTGATTCGAATACGACACATTAGAATTCGACACATTAGATAATCATAAAATGACAACATTCAACAAGATCTGATACAAGACATTGTTGTTTTTGTGTGAATTAGTAAGTACTTACTCAAATGCATAATGAAGTAGTTATGGTACATTTAGGTGTAAGATGTATGGGGAATGGCGATGTGTTGCTATAGACCAGACGTGGCGACAGTCAGACGGTACAGACACATATTATCTATTATTTGGTAAAGGTGAATTACTTACATTTATCATTTTAACTTATGCTGAGGTTAATACACGTTACTTAGCGTTTCCGTTGGCGAAGCAATCTTCCTGTCACTGTCGTACAACTGTCAAAGTTTAAATGCGCGAAGTGACGGGAACGTAGATATACATAAGCCAAGGTATGCGCGAAGTAAAGTTTATTAATCTCAGCCTTGAAATCGAACCAGAGGCCCGGGCACGAGCGCATGAGTAAACATAACGTATGTACATTCGTACGAACTGCATGAAAGAAAGAGTAATTTTAAAATTGAAAATACTCTTTCTCCCGTAATATTCACTTAGTTTGAACACTTAATTCGTATCTATCATATCAACGGGTGAAACTTATTGCGCATGTCGTAAAATATTAAACCAAAACGCTACATAACAGTTGTCATTTTGATTAGAAAGTCGTTCGTACGTTAAGTTCACGTGATGCGTCCTTGCTAGGGCTCGGGCCTTAGCTCCCGTTCCACACGAGGGCGGACTGGTTGATGACACGACTGGTGTGAACACCCTCGTACTAAGCGTTATGATGCGAACAAATACTTGTATGCGGGGCAAACATGCGACACGCGTGAGTTGCGTGTTCGTCGCGCATCGGCTCATGTAGACTCACCCTAATGTTCATTTGTACCAAAGTGGAGCATCACCGCACTCAAGGAAATGGAATGAATGGATCTAACGACACGGGATGTCATATAAACTGTGATCTCTCTAACGATAGTATTATTTAAATATACATTATCTTCACGTCATTAAAACAATAAATATATTTACAATATTCAGTAGCAACAAACGCTATGTTACGTTAAGAGTTCAATTCATTAAAATGTCTCACACCCACCGGTGTGCATATCCACCTGTGTCTCTATGCAAACCGCATGGCAATAATCTTATTATTTCGACGTCGGTTTCGACAGAGAGTGAACTAAATCACACTGGTTCGCGACGCTTTATTCGCTTCTCATAAAAATCTTAACGATATTTAATTTTATTTGTTTACTTAGCTAGTCGAAAACTAAGTTTTCGCGTGTGAATGTCTTGCGAAAAGTTCGGTCGGTAAAGGCTCGGCCGCACTACACTGCACTGCGCGTCTATCAGCTGGCGAGTAGCACACGGCGCAGGCGCGCGTGCAGCACCGCGGCCGCCAGAAGTGCCGCCAGCACGCGGCGGCAGTCCGACAGCCCCGCGCTGCCCGTCTGCATCGCCGCCGGCCGCTCGCCTGCAATACCACACCACACGGTCAGCACCCACTCAGTTACATGGAGACTGGCTTCTACTGCAGGATGCAGAACAAATTAGAAGACGCTTACTTTCGTAATTCCAGAACCTAATCAGTCTTTGACGTCCCCACTGCTGGATCACAGGCCTTCTCCTTGAGAGTGTGCCGTATTCTCTCGATGTTTACCTTAACCGTCGTGAGAGCGGTGTGTCATAAGTGGTGATGAAATAAATTTGTTTATGCTCTATCACATTATTTAGTTTTAAAGTTGCTGTGGCGTCGGTTGACGCCTTGTGGTTTGTCCTGTATTTTGGAGATCGTTAGTATGTCAGTGTGGGAGACTCACCGTTGAGCACGTGCACGCGCACGGACGCGACCTCGGCGTTGGAGGGCGAGCAGGAGTAGCGGCCCGAGTCGGCGGGCGCCGCGTCCTGCACCAGCAGGTATGAGGTCGTGGCCGCGCCCTTCTCCGTCACCACGGACACGCCGCCGCGCGACGAGTCGTACGATATCACCTGCTTCACAACCCACGCCCGGCCATTGTTATATCTACTCTCACACATTGCACGTTACGTTAGGATTGTTACCGCGAAGGGTTATACAGAGCAGTTTCTAAAAGTACCTACACCCACATTCCGGCACTTATGTTTGAGACCCATGTAATAGGTGCGGCCCTATTGCCATCAAACGTATACTAATCCAGACTCCGGGCTCTCATTGAGAAATTCCTGATGGGAAAACCCTATATCACTTAGCCCGACCCGGGAATCGAACCCAGAAGGCGACGACGATATCAATACTTTACTCGGATACACTATCAGCTGTATCTGTTTCGAACCATATTATTGATCAGTGTGTTGATGTGCTATTGTGTGCTGTGTCCCTGTTCCTGTACCTAAGTCCTTATGTAGGTACAGACGCCAGTAGGTCAAGCTATCCGAAAATGTTAGATTTGCCAACCAACCTTGAACCTAATGCTTTAGATATAAAGTTGAAAATCTATAATAGAATTTTGACAGATTTTAGTAGCTTGATTTGCTGGCGTCTGTACATTGTCATTCTCACAATTCAATTTGTTATTGCTTTGTATTACTTTCGTCACAGGAAATCCTCTGGGTAAAAAAAATGTCGAGCTACTTATTTAGACGTATAGCGAGTTGCGGGGAAGGGTGGGTGAACCGGTAAATCCCTGGAGATTGCAGCGTGTCAAGCCAAGTTCAAGTTAACAGAACTGGCGAGCAGCACCGTGTGTTGTATTACACGAACCATTTGGAGCCACTTTTGGCCCCCTTTTTTTTTTACGGATGGGAAATCATCAAATGACTTCTATCAAATGACACTTCATGCGGAAGGGAGTGTCAGACTTGTACTGACTAAAACCCATACATGTTCCTTCCTTGCCCTTTGTGTTCCAGGGCCGCGGTATCTCTTTCGAACAGCCCGCAGCCGTCGAACAGCCCGCAGCCCACTTTTGACCCCCTCATAACTCAAAATCTATTTCACATAGACGTGTCAAATTTCGCTCATATATTGAGACTTGCAAGATACATAAAGGGTGTAAAAAGACTCTTAACGAAGCCTAAAGGCACTTGTTCTCCCTGTCATTGCGATCATTTTTTTGTTCTAGACCATACCTGGGAACCTTCTAGTTACGGAGATATTGGGGGTCAAAGTTCCAACTTTAAAAAAAAAATAACTGTTTTTAATTTAAGTTTTTTACTTTAAACACCTCCAGGACCCCCTTATTATTCAATCCATCCATCAGCACAATGTTTTGAGTGCGTTCCATTGAGTTCTACTGTAAAACGTGATTTTTCAGCCCAAAAAAAATTGTCGTTTCCCAGCAATAATTTTTGCGTAAAGTTACTTAGTTTGATGTACATAATGCTTGGTTGACGTCTTCGTGAAGAGTCTGTTTACACCCTGTATGTGGTCCAAATTTCATAAACACATCTCAAGCGGTTATTTAGACATTAACCTCCAAAAATCGTCAATTTTATCACTGACTGACCTATAGATCAAAAGTCTAACCTAGTTCCAGATGAGCTAGAAAGTTCAAATTTGGCATCCAGATAGGTAGTTGGGTGAATACAAAGGAATAAATCAGAAAGTAGTAAATCTTTATCATTTTATCATAATTTTTCAATTAATTGATTCTATTAGGAAAACTTACTAATATAGTGCCTGTAAAGTAAGATTCAGCAATCACAATTGATGACTGATATGATGATTAATATATATCAATGATCTCCCAAGAAATTTGAGAAACAAAATGGTACTTTTTGCAGATGACAGTACGGCTATCATAGAATGCACTGATCCAAACGAATATCGAAATGAGATTAATAACTCGCTAAATAACATTATTAATTGGCTAAATAATAATAATCTTGTGATCAATTTGAATAAAACTAAAATTATACAGTTTCATCAACGACGTGAGAATCCACCCCTTAACATTACCTGCGATGAGTGTAAAATAGAAGAAGTTACGAGTGCAAAATTCTTGGGCATAACTGTAGACCATAAGTTGACTTGGAAACCTCACCTAGAAGTGGTTTGTAAACGACTGAGTAAATCTGCGTATCTATTGTTTCAATTATCTAAGAGAGTTAATTCTGAGACACTGTTAACAGCCTATCATGGACTTGTAGTCTCTATTCTCCGTTATGGTGTTGTTTTCTGGGGGCAATCAACAAATAGGGAACTGGTGTTTAGGATGCAAAGAAGGTGTGTAAGATCCATATATAATTTAAAATCAACATATAGTTGCGTTCCCTACTCCAAGAAATATTAACGTTACCAGCTATATATATATATTAGAAACTGCATTATTTATAAAATCAAATCCACATTTATTTACAAAATTTTCAACAGTTAAGAAGACCCCCATTCGGAGTCAATATGAAAATCAACTATGTACGTTGAAATGTAATACTGCGTTAATGAAAAAGAGCTTCTTTGGTGTTGCACCAAAGATTTTTAATAAAATACCTGATGCTATATGTATGTCATTAAAGAAATTCAAAAAGTGTCTTCACAAGTTATTAGTTGAGAAATGTTATTATACCTTGGATGACTATTTTAATGATAATACTATTTGATTAAATTATGATATGATGAATTATTAGATTATGTAATTTTATTAATCTATATTATTAATGTTGACTTGGATGACTATTTTAATTTTGGATGACTATTTGATTAAATTCTGTAATTTTATTAATTCATATTATTAATGTAACGGACGAATAATTTCTCGCATGTTCTTTTGTTATGATCTTCTTGTGTGTGTGTTTTTTTTTTCTTTCTTGTAGTGGACATTATTAAATTGATTATTTTAATGTATTTGTATAAAATTGATGGAAAATTTTGCTAACTTTGATGAACCTGACTTTAATATTTGTATGTCAACAATGACAAAGCATAGTGCAACACTTATCTATTTAAGACCTTGACATGTATGATTAATGTATATATGTTCTTCACCTATGTTTTACAAATAAATAATTCTGATTCTGACAGCCGGTCTTTATGTGGATTTTAAGGTCTTCACGTGAATATATAACGAGTGGAATACCCCCCTTAATTTTTTTTATAGAAAATGACACAAAAAAGTCAATTATACCCCGTAAACCTAAGAAAATACAGTAGATTGAAAAAAACAATTTGGTATTAATTTTATTATGAATAATAATAATAATTTCTGTACAAAAAGTAATGATATCCCATCAAAAACATAAACGTGAAATAAGAGCCAAGTTCAACGACAAAAGAAGTGAGATCTAAATGGGTGCCAAGTTCTATGGTCAGTCCTGAAATTTATTTATAATAATATAAAATATTATATAAAAACTTGTAATATCATTTCTTCTTACAACTTGGCTAATTTTCATATACGAATTATATTATAGCCTTCGCAAGTTCTAAAGCTGAAAGTTCTTATTTTATTCTTCCGAAAATATGGCTTGCTTGTAGAAACTAGCCATCGAGCATAGGGCTCTTTCATGACTGTTTTAGTGCACTTACTTATAATTCGTATATGAGAACTAGCCAAGTTGTAAGAAGAAATGATATTATAAGTTTTTATATAATATTTTATATTGTTATAAATAAATTTCAGGACTGACCATAGAACTTGGCACCCATTTAGATCTCACTTCTTTTGTCGTTGAACTTGGCTCTTACATAACATAACATCACGCCTGTAATCCCCGTAGGGTTAGGCAGAGGTGTACCTAATAGTACACCCACTAAGAACTTGGCTCTTATTTCACATTTATGTTTTTGATGGGTAACAAATACGACGCAACATTTTTATTGTAGCCCACAATACATCAATATCTTATGTATATGTACATACTAGGAGCAGGCGACATTCGATCCAGTATGTAGTGCAAGGTCAAGGGCTCAGGACACGGAGGCAGGAGGCACTCCGCTCGCTCTGTGACACACTCTATTATAGACAGCGAGTAGTTGTTGTGGCAGTAATTAGGCGTTAGGGTAAATAAAATAAAAAATAAAATAAATTGTGAAGTAATAAGGAGCGGTGTAGCGGTATCGGCCGCGCGACATGCACGTGAATTAATAAGTGTCAACTTGAACTCGATACGACACGGTGCGACACGGCACGACACGGTGCGACACGGCACGACATGGTGCGACACGGCACGACACGGCGCCTAATTAGTATAAGTGTAATTAGAGGCGCCGCGACTCGACCGTGTTTATTGAAATATTGCGAAGAGGGCTCACATGTATAACACACGTTTGTGCCAGCGCGCAGCAGCTCGCATGTCAAACATTATCCGTCGTGAATCGATCTGCATCGACAATTATATTATATGGATACAACATACTATGAGAAAACCCTGAAGCCGAAAAAAATCACTCTATACAAATAAAATTCAAAGTCCTGACTGACTGACTGATATATCAACGCGCAGCCCAAACTGCTGGTTCTAGAGACATGTTTGGATGGTTGTATTCTTTGTGAAGAGTAGGTATCCATTAAGAAACGATTTTACCCTAAGAGGGTGATGTGAGGGGTTTAATTTTCTATGAAACTGTTTACTCTCGGGGTCGATTGACTCCAACAAAATTGGTGTGCACACTCTTCAATTAAAATGATGAGACACGTGTATCACAGTTTTTCCAAAATCATCTCCAAACAGAGTCAAATAGAGTTTCGAAACTCACGTAATCTAATTTTTTTTTTTTTTTGTAATATTTTATAATGATTTGAAAGTTATTTTATTTGATATTGGTGCCGATTCCCTTGTTCACAAACTAAACTAAATTTAAGTTGAGTGCATCTTTTTCTTTCTATTTCTTTATGAAAAGGACAGAACATAAATATTAGTTTAGTCCTGTCAAATTAGTCAGTACCTGACGTAATTTGATGTAATTTTAGTTGTCAACTTTTTAATCACGTCTAAACTTGTGTCAGGCGCTGGTTAATTTGACAGGACTAAACTAAAATTGATCTTCTGTCCTTTTCATTAGGAAAATATTTATTTATTTATAGTAACTACACTTTGATGTCGAGATAAACTAACTATATACATTAATAATTAAAACTATTAAACTAAAATAAATAAACTAACAACAAACAATATAAATAACTATATAAATAAATAAAATAGAAAGAAAAAGATGCACTTAACTTAAATTTTGTTAAGTTTGTGAACAAGGGAATCGGCACCATTACCTTATTATCATAATATTATCTCACTAATCCTACTTCCTACTAATATTATAACTGCCAAAGTTTGTGAGGATGGATGGATGGATGTTACTCTTTCACGCAAAAACTACTGAACGGATTTGGATGAAACTTTGCACAAAGATATCTTATAACCTGGATTAACACATAGGATACTCGGCAGTACGATCCCGTGGGATAATAACCGAACTCCACGCGGGCGAAGCCACGGGCATAATCTAGTCCCATATAATTGTTCGAAGGAGGTACACAAATGTACTGAACAGCAGATTATATTTTCGTGATTTCAGATTAAAAGTAAAGTTGTTCATATTGATGAGTACAATCACAAGTTTAGTATCTAATAAACTAATAACCAGTCACCGTACATATTATTCACTAGCTGATGCCCGCGGCTTCGCCTGCGTGGATATCGGTTATCGCGACCAAAAGTAATCATGATGATCCCATTCCCTCAACTCATGGGAACTAGTTTGCCCATTTTCAAGGTATTAAAATGGATATAGTATATTATCCTTAACCCATTCAGTGCCCAGAACCCAGCATATGAGTCGAACAATAATTTGTTTGTTCGCAAAATCCGTATCCGTAGCTATTCGCTAGTCGGGTTCTGGGCATGAATACAAGTCATCTATAGTTCATTATAACGACGACTCGGATTCGGGTTGTGGGCACGCGAACGAAAATAACGAAGTTTTCGCGAAGTACTGGGCCTGAATGGGTTAAGAGATAGACATAAGCCATCGCGGATTTTTCTGTAGACCTATATGAGATATACAATTCTACCATTCATCATTTTGTTATATCTTAAAGGGCAGCGTTTTCGTTGAAACCTGCCCTAGATGGCTTATTTTTTTCCAACACCTCCAACATATATTATTATACTTTAGCCAATCTGTACAAAAACTTGACAAATTATATACTAAAAAATTCCTTTAGTACCACTCTATCTATTTAAGAAAACAACATGAAAATCAGTGTAGTAATTTTTGAGTTTATCGCGAACAGCCAGATAGACGCGGCGGAGACACGTCATCATCAGCCTATAATGTTCCCACTGCTGGGACACAGGCCTCCTCTCTATGAGAGGGATCGGGCCCAGTGCGGATTGGTAGATGTCACATGACTTCGAATTTTTGGTTCTAGGACATGCCGGTTTCCTAACGATGTTTTCCTTAGTTTCTGAGAGCAGTGGTGATGAAATAAATTACACAAAGTAATACGCCTGCCTGGGTTCGAACCCACGACTTACTGATCGTAAGTCGGGGTCGCTGCCACTGGGCCACCGCTGCTCACCCACATTGTGTTAAAATATGTAGTGATGTTGGGTTCGGCTTCCAGTACAACCGGATGCAGCTGAATACTAGTATTTTACATGGAACGACTGTCTATCTGCCCTCCACAACCCAGTTAGTTCTGGGTAATACGATACCCCTTGATAGAAATACAGTGAAATTAGTGATAGCTTTAATTTCCACATCAGGTGTTCCAGATCTTCAATTTTTATACGTCAACAGAGAGTGCTCATCAGGCTGAACAACTTTTGCTAAGACGTTATTCCTATATATATATTATAGTGTAACTGGGCTCTTGGAGCTCCACAACAGGTGTTCCACATCTTAAATTTTTATACGTCAACAGAGAGTCTGAACAACTCTTGTTAGCTGGCTGGCCTCTTGGAGTTCCACATCAGCTGTTCCAGATCTTCAAATTTATTCTCTTAGTAGAAAATGCTCATTACGTGGAACAATTTTGCTATGGTACCATTTTTGTATCTCTTATAGTTTAGTTGGTCTGTTGCGGTTCTGCATCAGGTGTTCAAGTTTCCAAGATAAATTATAGCCTATTTGTTGCCCAGACTTAATACCTTTACAACAAAAAAAAATATTCAAATCCGTCGTGTAGTTCCGAAGATTAGCGTGTACAGACAAACAGACAGATTTTTTTTTTTGGATTCGTGCTCTATTACTATTTCTAAACCCCCCACAATTTTTTTTTTAATATATTCAATGTACAGACACAGTTTTTTACTGTCTTATTATATGTATAGATTATGAAAATAATCTTGTTGCGAATGATAATAATCCTATCATTAGTTTATGGCTTGATGAGCTCGTGGCTAAATAATAACAGCTACTCCGGTCGATTTTAAGGTTAAGCCGCGTTGTCTAAGTTGGTCCGTGGATGGGTGTCTGCCCATTACATGCCGAGTTTCCTCCGTGCTTAGGAAAGCATTTTATCCCTTGGGCCCGGTTGTCGTTTGTAGATCTTTGACAGTCGTTACAGGGAGTCAGTGGCCCGAAAGTCACCAACCAGTGTTACCAAGGGGTATCGTATTACCCAGTAGTAACTGGGTTATGGATGTCAGATAAGCAGTCTGGTTAGACTGGAAGTCGACCCTAACAAAGTCGGGAAAAGGCCAGGCAGATAGATGATGACGCATAAATACTCACTTATTTGTGATTAATTTGAAAATTATTTATTTATTATCTATCTGTTATCTTAAAATTGGTTGCAGCTGTGGCTGCAGAGAGCAAATTTAATGTAATCGAAAATATTATTTGTAGCGAACAATACTAATGTATTATTAATCGTGATGATGCGGGTTGTGTATTATTTACTAGTTAGTTTATCCAACCTGTGTTTTCGACAACGAGTGTTAAAATAAGTAGTAATTTATTCGGTTTCTTGAAATTTTAAATGCTAGCTTGGCTTAATTGCATTCTGGGATTGCATTCTGACGGTTCGCAATAAACTGACGTGCTCGTTGGCAGTATGTATTTAACGCAATAATAGTGACCTTCTTTAGTATTTTGCTAAGTACACACTTTATTAAATAATGGAAACATAAAAATAGTGAACTGGTAGAAAAATGGATAACAGCCCCGGTAATTCAAGTAGTCCAGTGCAACCCAATGCCTCGCCAGTGAAAAGCCCCCAGTCTAACTTCACCATCGAATTTGTATCCACGCCCGACATCCAAAAATGGATGTCATCCATTCAGCTGAAGTTAAATGAGATTTGCTCTATTGCCACAGAAGGCAAACTCAACTCGGAGCAGAAATTGAAGGTTACCAACTTGTGCCATAAAGTAGAATCTGACACCTCTCAAATGGCAGTGCTGTATCAGGCTCTTAAGTAGAAATCCCATCAAGCCCTCATCATAATATATGACCTGAAAGAAAAACCAATATGGCGAACCCAAGCCTCACCTCATGCTCAGCAGTCGTGCTTTCGACTACTAGACCAACGAGGTAGTCAATAATCAAAAACATCAATAAACTAATTTTACAACAAGTCCCCGGTTAAGTCAAAACCTACAAGTCCATTGATACAGTGTGTAATATCGAGGATGCAGTCCACTATCCGCAAGAATTTTCGAACTCCTTTAATCCACCGCCTATCGTGCATTTCAGAAATTAAAGCCCCTAACCTGTGCAATGGCACAATACTAATAAAAGAAAACTTAATTGTAGCGACCATTTTCATCGGACCAGGAGCTGGCCAACACCCAAATTCCACCAAATTCCAGGACGATTAATAAAAAAATTAGTTTGATTGAGACGTCCTGGATTACCATCTACTTAAAAGAAAACTTAATTGTAGCGACCATTTTCATCGGACCAGGAGCTGGCCAACACCCAAATTCCACCAAATTCCAGGACGATTAATAAAAAAATTAGTTTGATTAAGACGTCCTGGATTAGCATCTACTTAAAAGAAAACTTAATTGTAGCGACCATTTTCATCGGACCAGGAGCTGGCCAACACCCAAATTCCACCAAATTCCAGGACGATTAATAAAAAAAATTAGTTTGATTAAGACGTCCTGGATTAGCATCTACTTTTACCCCTAATGATGGGATAGTTCAAGAATGAATTACATCTGTAGCAGTTACTATAATTCGAATTTGATTATTTATAGGTAAAATAATTCGATTATCTACATCTAATAAACGAAAATTATTAGAATTTAATTCATTAGAGGGGATTATATAAGAATCAAATTCAATATTATGAAAATCTGAGTATTCATAGCTTCAATATCATTGATGTCCAATAGATTTTAAAGTAATTAATGGGTTATTTAATTCATCTAATAAATATAATAAACGTAAAGAAGGTAAACCAATAAAAATTAAAGTAATTGCTGGTAAAATAGTTCAAATTAATTCAATTATTTGTCCTTCTAATAAAAATCGATTAATATATTTATTAAATAGAACAAGTCTATTAACAAGTCCCAGTGACGAACATTCTCTTTGGTTTGCATTTACTTAAGAAAAGAATATTTTACCCATGGGCAGTTATATGGGCGGTTTATCACAAATTGGATCACCTGCAAATCAGATTATTTTGTTACCGGAAAATAAAACAGCCTCAAAAATTCTAAAATTCTTTCACCTATAGAAAGCTACAATATCGAGTAATACTTATGGGCTGTATTTTCGAAATCCACGCGGGCGAAGTGCTATACTTAATATACCTACATTGTTAGTTTTAGATTCATATTGTATTTTACCTTCTGGGATTCTGAATAAAGATTTATTTATTATTTAAAATAAGTGAAATGAGCTGCTTAAGTGAGCAATAGTTAATATTTAATATTTCTCACTTAAGCAGCTCATTCCACTTATTTTTAGTAATACAAACGTATCGCCATTTAAGTTACTTTTAAAGAATTAAAGTATCCCATTAATAGTCGCCAAATTAAATTTTAATTCACCCGGTTAATAATTTCCGAATTGTTAATAGTATGTGTATGTGTGTGAGTTGTGTGATGGCTCGTATCGCATGTTAGCGCGGCGCCGCGCATGGCGGGATACTTCCAACAGATCCAACCGATAGTGCGATCAACTGCGCTTAGTATCATGTTTCAAGCGATGACTTGATTTGTACACATGAGTACAGATCTACTGGGAATGAGTCCTCAGGCTAGAACGTCGCACGGCATAGTATTTAACCGTGGCACAGCTGGGGTCTGCACGTCAGCTGATTTAGGAGTGGGGGAATCCAAAGTTACAGCCAGACAAAGTTGTAAACAACCATATAATAACAATATTTTTATCGCTCATTCATATGTTTTCACTCAACGGCAAAACATTTTTTTCCATAGTATTTTAACAAAAACCAAAGTTACTGCTTCAGTTTGAAGAAAAAGTCTCAATTTGCTAAAACTAAATATTAAATCTTATTCAAACCAATTTTCATTGAAAGTTTCTTTTAAGTTCTACAAAGGTACGAACATTTTTAAGAATTTTCATACTCTTTCTTTAGAAATTAGGGATTTATTTTAGGGATTCGGGGGAACAATAGAAGCAAATATCTCACCAACCATTGACTTAAGAAAAATAGTAATATTAGGGAACTCGATATACTCTATCGCTATCGATAGACACCCCACACAGTTTTAAACGTATATATATATATATATATATATATTTTCAAACTTCAGTTACATGTATGGAGGGCTATTTGTGGGGGATATTTGTATAGCGGTTCATTGAAGGCACCTACTCTCCAAATTTCAACTGTGTGGTGACAATATTCTCGGAGTAAAATGGCTGTGACATACGGACGGAGACAGACAGACGGACAAGACGAATCGATAAGGGTTCTGTTTTTGCCATTTGGCAACGGAACCTTAAAAAAAGTAATTTCAACTTCAACTTCAACTAAAAAAAACCGGGACTACATGTAAGTGAGGGCAACATACTTCAGCTGCGTAAATGAACCTACAATTTTCGATGGTTTATTTGCCTAAATTTGGAACTATAGGTACCTATTACGACAATCTGATGAAAGAAACCATGATCGCAGTTTTGAAGAAAAATTAAACAGCAGATTTGTAGTTTTGAAAAACCTTCTGCCTGGGGTAATCCCTTTTGCGAAAAAACACCCTGTACATTGTAACACTGAGCGATAGTGTCGCTGATAAGGATCAAATACTGCAAAGGAACAGTTTGTGCCAATCAAAGTGTTATCAAAGGTAGTGTCCATTTTGCAGTAATTTAGATTTTTAGCAATGCAGCTGACACTTTTTAGGTTTATGATTCCAATAATCATCCTATAAGGTTTTGGCGCAGTATGGACTTTGGATTCCCCCATGAGTGCGCAGCTGACTTTCATTTGGATGATCAGTGCACATTACAGAAATATAATTATTATATTTCTGTAATGTGCACTGCATATTTTGCTCACAAGATAACCCTGTAAATATTTTATTATTATTTTCAAATAATGCATTTATTATTTGAAACACACCTCCGAGTGCTACGCGGCTACGGCGTAGCCGAGTGCTACGAACACAACGCAGAACGCTACGAGGAGCCAAGTTTTTGTACAATATCTTGAGTAACTTCGATAGTTTTCGATAGTTTGTCTATGTTTACGAGATGACTTTCACATAAGCACTTGCGGTTGAACTTGGCGTCAGTATATGAGTACTTACTATTTATATCGTAATAGTTTATTGGAACCATTTAAACTAATTACATAATATTCTTACATTTGTACATTTTCCCAAAGATTGAAAAGATAAGTTGAATTGTGTCAGTAGGATGGCTTGATGCCCATCTGATCAGTCGCTTATCCTCGTACTACGTACGTACAGAAGATTCAGATTCATTTATTTATTGTAAAACATAAGGTTAAAGTTATCTTCACTGTAGATATTGTTATAGACATAATTAATGCCTTACTGACAGCGATCACTTAGGCCTCATAACCTCAGGTGATGCAACTCGAGTCAAGTGACACGCGCGCGCGTCACTTGTTTCTTCTGCGTAAGTACCACCGCGTCGCAGTGACTCGTAACATGCTATGACCAATTGAATTCATTGGTTTCGTCCGCAGTGAGTGTGGCAGCACGCGTGGTACTAGCGGGTTCGAGCGAGGCGATCGAGCGGATGATGATCCCCTCGCCCGACCCCACGGTATTACTATTCTAACATTCATACTTACTACAAAAAATCCATGTGTATAATTACTTTGCGTCCGCTCACCTCGTCCTCGTGGTACCAGAATATGTAGGCGGGCGGCTCCGGCGAGAACTGAATGAGGCACGTGAGGTTGATGGTGGAGCCCATGTCCACGTGCAGGTCCGGCCCGCCCAGGATGCGCGCCGACGGCACTGCAACAACACCACACACGTCTATGTACAGTAACAGTCAGAAGTCGACTAGCAATCTCACAAAACTATGGCATAGCAATATTAGTTGTACTTATGACCTTCTTCTATAAGAACGTTTGACAACACTACACATTGTCAACTTGTTGTCCGCTTATGATTGTTATTACAAATTTCAATAAGATTCGTAAGCGTTACGGTGGCCAAAGTGGTTAGCATTGTGCCTCGCATGGCGAACGTTCGGGTTCGTGTCTCACATCAAACATGAAAAATATTTTTTAACTATTACATGTGAAATAAGAATGCCGAGTTGCTAACAAATAATATTAAATATTCCACAACTAAACGAAGATTCTTACGTTTTACAATTATTTTCAATATTAGCGTCGTTATTAAAATATGAAGGTAGATTTGAAACAAAGCGATAAGTTCACTTTGTTTCAAATCTACCCTCATATTTTAACTACGTTACTAGTTCACATAAACTATTCCAGTATTCGCTGTTGTTGGTTGGTGAACATAGTTACGAGCATTTGTTTTATCTTGTTGTTACTATTTTAGTATTTTTCTTAATTCAATATGCAGGCTAATATTAGTATTGAAGCCAAGGCAAATATTGTGGCCCTATATTCGAATGGCCTTAATATATCTCAAATATCGAATGAAACCGGCTTATGCGTAAGTTTATTTTTTTAATTTTATGTGATGATACCTACAAAATATAACGGTAGATTAATCGTTTGTTGCAACTGTGTAATATAGATTTTTTTTTTTAGAGAGAGACTGTTAGGCGTTGGGTGAAGAGATTTGAGGAAGAAGGTAGCTTGAAGAGTCGTGAGAGGAGCGGAAGACCACCTCTTATTAGCCAGCCTCAGCGACGTTATATGGTAGCTGAATATGAGACGAATGGTTTCATCCCAACAAGGCGTTTTGCCGATGAGTTCGGCACATCAGTACGCACCGTTCGCCGCATACTCCATGCCGAAGGTCTTCATCACCGAACGCCAGCTAAAAAACCGTTATTAACGCAACGGCATAAAGAGGAGAGGTTAAGTTTTGCCCGGGAATATTTGAACTTTGATTGGGAGACGACAATATTCACCGACGAAAAATCTTTCAAATCGTGCCAAAAAGGAAGGCTGCATTTGTGGCGTAAAAATAACACGCGTTGGTCTGAAGGCAATGTCAGACCAAATACGGAGTCAGGCAGAATCAGTATGAATATGTGGGGGTGGATAAGTGCTCAAGGGCCCGGTGAATTAAGTTTTATATCGACGCGAGCCAACAGTGTCAACTATGTGGAAGTGTTGAACGATATAATGTTGCCTACGGTGCGTAATATCTACCCCGCAGAAGATTTAAACGAGATAAGTTTAGTGCAAGACAATTGTCCCATTCACCGTGCCAGCATTGTTCGCGAATGGTTTAGCAATCATCCGGAAATTAAAGTTATTCCTTGGCCAGCTCGGTCCCCTGACTTAAACCCCATAGAAAATATATGGGGTTTAATGGTGCAAAGATGGGAAGCTCGGGACGAGAGATGCCCTGAGCTACTCAAATCCCATTGCATGCAGTTATGGGATAGTTTGCGCGGCACAAATATCTGTGCAAATATTGTGGCGTCTATGCGTCGACCTCTCATTAGCTGTATCGAGGCTAACGGAGGTCACACGAAATATTAAAAATCATAAACAGGTAGGGTAATTTTGTGTCAGGGGACATAGTGGCCGTAACTTTAACAAATTAGTATTTATATTATTGTAATAATGAGGTTAAGTTTCAATCCTCTTTTCATTGAGAAAATGAATAATTAAGCTATAACCTCTTTAATGATATCAGAATTGTCATAATATCTATATGTAACCTAAAATGTGTTTTTTTAACATTCAATATTCATATAATAATAACATAAGTAAGTGTAAAGAATTTCTTTTATATCAAAAATATTACAATGTTACCATATCAAAATTTGTTTCATTAATTACCTTTATTATAATATCTATTTGTTCAAAGTAATTTGCTAAAATAAATTACTAAAACATATTAGTAATAATAATTAAATAAAACATCAAAAACTCTGGACCAACTCGGATTCGAACTTACATCTATCCCGATCACATTAGAGAGTGCAGCCTCGTTACCGATCTAGCTAATGTTGACCTATGTTTACTTGTCAAAATTTTGCATTAACATGAAAAAAAATATCAGACGGCGATAAAAAAAAAAAACTAGTTATTGATATTGTCATCCTTGTCTAGTATTGACCACATCTGTAACTACTCGTAGCGATGCTACACGACATGTTAATTTGTTAGCGTTGGAACAGCACTCACACGGATAAAAATGCGTGTGTGTGTGTAGGCGCCGCAGCCCGTATAGCGCAGGCGATAATGGTCATTGCGGTGGAAGTGGACTTCTGGACGTTGACTGTACATACATATACATATATTTTCTTAACAGTAACCATCGAGTGTCAGAAGCCGTTGCAACAGACCTCGTAGAAGATGGCGGGGCCAGCTGGATACAACGAGAGATCAGTGGTCCACATGACCCTGTGTTGTGTATCAAGCTCCAGGTGTGCTGCTGGTGGTGTTGAATAATAAAACTACTTGAACTCGAAGTAATTGACTGTATTTTTTGGGTTGATTTGAGTCGGCCGATATGTGCGCACGCTCAACATGACGGTGAGGAACCAAGTCAGTGGGGGGAAGCCCGCGATCCCGTATGGCCCGATGTGACGTCAGGAGCACCCTGTATCGACGGAACTGGAAATTATGAGGAACAGTGGAATGATGTAGGCTCACAGTCACCGTGAAGGTTCATGCCGGGTCCACCAACGAACAACCCGAACCGTGCGCCTCACAGTCAACTATCAACGATATCTCTTCCGCATTCCGGTATTCTAAATTGTTGCTGTCCGCTGATGACATAAAGATAATGAGACAAATAACACCCTGGCGGATGCTCATCTATTTCAGGCAGACCTTAATAGTTTTCAAGGCTATAGCTGTCCCGCGCAACTTCGTCTGCGTCACATAAGAGAGAGAGAGACGGTCAGAGAGAGTGTGAGTCAACCTTAACAGATAGACATAATAATAATAATAATAGACTTTTATTTCGGACCATAGAATCCATAGAGTGTTAGTAAAATTAACAAAAAGCTTATCACCTAGTGTTAGTACCCATCACCCTTTGCACAAACTGTTTATTTATAGGAGAGTTGTAACTCTCCCCTACCGTTCTCAGGATGCTGTTGTGACTGTCTCTCACTCTTCTCAACAGCGAAGCTGTTTTTTTGCGCAAGATGGCGTGAAAACCATCAGTGCGAGCTTGCGCAAACATCTCCGAGGCACTACAGTATCGAGGCAGTCTCAGGAGCATCCTGAAAGCATTATTGTACTGTACGCGCAATACATCTAGCGATTTTTTGGTGTAACTGACCCATAGACTGCCCGTGTACATACTCTGACAGTAAGCCTTAAACAGCGTAATCTTGACTAGGTCAGTACACCGAAAAAATCTACGGGCCAGCATATTGCTCCGAAACGCCAGAGCCCTCCGCTCCCTCTCAATGTCTGCATCGTCTCGAAGGTAATAATGTTATCGTGGACTTTTTTTAGCACTCTTTAAGAGAAACAATTCTGTCGTACATGATTGTTGCGTAACTTTAACCGTTTACGCAGCGCATGCAACGGAAGCTCTCAAACAGAATAAATTTTCACAATTTTAACAACATTCTTCAGTGATGCTCCGCTCCTATTGGTCGTTGCGTGATGTTATATAACCTATAGCCTTCTTCGAAAAATAGGTTATCCAACACTAAAAGAATTCAATTCGTACCAGTAGCTCCTGAGATTAGCGCGCTCAACAAACCAAACAAACAAACAAACTCTTCAGCTTTGTAATATTAGTATAGATATAGATTCAAGTAGGTAACAATTTAATTTCTCGGGAATATTTGCATTAAACGCTAAACTATTCTACTTATGTTTTTCCAAGTAAGAGCTTCCCTCGATAGCATTACGCCTTCATCCTTAGACAATTAATGACAGTTATACTCCAGGCAGTTTTGAAGTTCTCACGAAGGTGCATGAAATGAGCTGTGACATGATAAAGCTGCTGTAAGCTATTGCGAATCTCTCGGAACTGCCTTCTGTCTCCATCGTCAGACCTCTGATGATAGTCTTACTCCAGCCATGCTAAAGTTCGCACCAAGGTGCATGAAATGAGCCCAAACAATATAGCTGCTGTAAACTGTTGCGGACCTCTTGGAACTGGCTTCCGTCGCCATCGTTAGACCGTCGATGACAGTCATACTCCAGCTAGGTCGAAAGTTCTTATCAAGGTGCATGAAATGAGTCAAGACACGATAAAGCTTGTGTATACTTCCAAAAACCAAGCATAAGATAGCTGACACGGGCGATGGTCATTCTTTCACGGAAAATCTTAACACATTAAGAAAATGGAGTCAAATGAACAACGCCATCTATAGAGCACCGAGTTAAACTGCTAAAATATAATGCATGGTAAACCATCGAACACACACTCTAAAGGGTGTAAAAAGACTCTTAACGAAGCCGGAAGGCACTGGTTCTCCCCGTCATTGCGATATTTTTTTTGTGGTAGACCATACCTGGGAACCTTCTAGTTACGGAGATATTGTCAAAGTTCCAACTTTTTCACAAGTTTTTTTTTTTAATACATGTTTTTAATGTAACATTTTTACTTTTAACACCTCCACGACCCCCGTACTATTCAATCTATTTATCAACACAATGTTTTGAGCGCGTTACATTGAGTTGTATATATATAGGTGCCGGTTAATTTGACAGGACTAAACTAAAATTTATCTTCTGTCCGTTTCTTAATGAAATAGAAAGAAAAAGATGCACTGAACTTAAATTTGGTTCAGTTTGTAAACAAGGGAATCGGCACCACTGTCTGTGTGTTTAGTTGTAAGTCGACGGCAGCAAAGAACAAAAAGACAACTGCAATTCAGAATTCTTTATTCTATTATTATTATTTCCTTTATTTACTTTTATACATATTCGTTTAAACATTAAAAAAAAACATTTAAAATATAAAAAATAGTAGCCCACCGGTATCGGGAATAGGGTCCAAGCTACCGGCGGTCAGGGCTCCAGAGAGAGGAACCTCCTAACGATACGAGCCGTGACCAGGAGTACCGCTTGATGAATCAAGCCCTTGATCCAGCTGCCTAACGAGAGTCGAGGCTCTTGGCAATTAAGCCATGGGCTGATACGACTACCGGCACAATGATCGCCGAGTCCACATTCCACATGTCGACAACCTCGCGAGCTAAGTCAAGATACTTGATTTGTTTATCTTTCTCGGCTTTCACGAGGTTCGCGTCATGCGGGACCGTTATGTCAACAATCATTGCGCGCCGCTCTGATCGATCCACCTCCACTATATCAGGCTTATTGGCTACAATAGTCCTGTCAGTGATGATGGATCGATCTCAGTACAGTGTGATATTGCCATTATCGAGAACTGGATCGGGCACATACCTATAGTACGGCACTTCCGATTCCACAAGGCTGTATTTTAGAGCCAGTTGTTGATGGATAATCCTGGCTACAAGGTTGTGTCTATGCAAGTACTCTCCGTTAGCCAGACGAGTACACCCGGAGATAATGTGACGGATTGATTTGCCTGGAAGGTAGCATGCCCGACATATGTCAACCGTGCCGTCCTTCACAATAAATCTCCGGTAGTTATTCGTCATCATAACTTCATCCATAATTGCACAGACAAAACCTTCGGTTTCTCCAAAGAGGTCCCCGGAACGTAGCCAGGCTACGGACGCTGATAGGTCTACATCGGGCCCATGTAGGGCCAGGAAAAAGCGTCCGTGAAGCTCCTTACTCTGCCATACTTCCCTGCGGTCGTTAGTGTCAAGTACTACAGGTTTGCGCCAGTTCTCTTTAGCCAAGGAGAGCGGGTTGAGGCCCTTGTCCACCGCGACCACATCTCGATGCATCCCCACGTCGGCTTCTAGGAAATATTCCCTGAGACTGCATATCTCGCGATTGTGAAGAGTCTTAGCATTTAAAAAGCCTCGACCCCCACACTTCTGCGGGATATACAGTCTCATAACCGAAGAACGTGCATTCGAATGCATTCGAAATGCCGTCAACAATTTGCGGACCTTCACATCCAAGCGTCTAGTTCTGTTTGAGTCCATTTGAGTATGGCGAAAGAGTACATCAAAACCGGCATGACCCAACCGTTGAAGGCGCGCACCTTATTTCCGCTTGACATCATCATCATCTTCCTGCCCTTATCCCATTCTATTTGGGGTCGGCGCAACATGATTTCTTCTTCCATTCTCCCTTGTCAGACGTAACGGAATCGTTTACTCCTATTTCCGCCTGACAAAAGACTATTAAATACTTGTTTCAGGCGGCCAAAGAAGCGCTCCTTCAACGATTGCTTCATGTCAGCAACATTGATGCCCAGCGCTCCTGACATACCGCTTCTTTTTTATTATTATTTATTCATCATCAAGTAACATGACTCATTATTTGGCACAAAATTTCAATAACAACACAAAACATACAATACATACAATTAAAATTATACTTATTCTGAAAAAACATTATTAAATTAATAAATTCTATCCAGGTATATTTTTTATAAAAAAATGTTAATCATTTTTTTATGAAAAATATTTTTTTTGTCTATTACAAATTGAAGAAGCTAGCTTTGATCTTGTAGAAGTTATTACATTTTCGCGTTAAAAACGCTCTCCTGGAAACTAGTGATTTCGTTTGTTCTTTGCTGCCGTCGAAGTTTTCCGAAAAAAAAGAAATAAATAAACTTCTGACGTTTCATGGCGCATTACAATCGGACTTACAAGCGATTTTTTAGATTATAGCTGGGGTCTGCACACATGAATATCTACGATTGAATTTTTAGAAGCTGCGAGGCTAATGCTGATCAACGTGTTGCCATCCAAGCGGGCATGTGACGTCAGACCTGTTCTGCAGTTGCAGGTGGCTTCTCAACACTTCACAGAACGCGACACTAGCAGATGCCCAAACCTTCATACCTAATGAACTTCAGCAGCATCGTGTAAACTGTACATATACATACATGTTACATTATATGGGGCACTTTAATCGGCGCTGTTCGGCTCGCGGGGCGGCGCGGCGGCGCAGCGGCGCGGGTTAATGTTCCTCTAACGTCGTAAGGATAGTATTATTACATCGGGAGGTGAACTCTGCGCTGAATATCAATCGTTATGTAAATGTGTGAGTGTTTTTATCGTGGCTCGCTTCTGTGCTTCGTGTGCCCGTGTTCTCGCGGCTCTCAGTGTCGGCGCTGAACGTGAACACGCTCGCAGCTCTCCGAAGTGATTGGATTTGATATTCGTCTATAGATAAGACAATATTCTCGATATTCTTCGTAGACAGAAAGATTTATTTATCGTGTTTTGCCATTCCGCTGTGGACGCAAAAGTCACGCGTCGCTTTAGGTTACGACATCGTTGGGTTTTGTTGTATTTTTTATTTTATTTTAAATGGATATGTAGGTAATGTGCTCCAGCTTCATGCATATGATGTACTATGTGCCGGGCGGCGTTGCTCGCCGCCGAAAGTTTAATTCAGGAGAGTTATACATTATGCAGGGGTGTGCAAAGGGGTGATGGGGGCCGAGCATAGAGTGACACATTTGCAGTTCGCTGTCCTCATTACAGGCGGCTGAATGCACTTAGTTCCAAGAGCACGCTCCACGGTTGCTTAACCCTGAATGAACGCGCAGATATGCTTCTGAACGTGGTTGAATTCCAATTTAATAAATAATTTTGGCGGTTAAGCGGTGGTGACTCTCCCCAGACATCTACGTGAGACACGCAGCAGCTGCGCCGGCGACCCCAGGCTGCTTTGTATCCTGCGCATGCACACAGCTCTGTATAACCTCGCCAGATGGTTTAAAGGGAGATAGTTTTGATTCGCGTACGTCTGTATCTGTACGCATGAAGTGCTATCCGTGTCACCAAGCTGTATGAGTTTAATGAGGATATTTTTTTGAGCAGTTAACCAATAAATGAGTTTATGAGTGCGGTTAACATCAAGTGTGCGTTCTTCAGTGGACGGACGCTCGCCCATCGCCCAGCGCCCGCCAGTGTGTGTGCGAGTGTGCGTGTGTACGCACGCAATGGCACGACGGCCATCCGCGAAGTGTTTGTGAAGCCATAATACTAAAATTAAATGATGTCACTTGTTTATTCGCAACCTTTACGGCGACACCAACTCGAACAAATTGAGAAATGTGGCGACTACTGACGTCACGGATTTTGGGATTATACCACTTTATATGTAGAGGTGATGTTAGTGTTTATCTTATTTATGTGGATCCGAAGTCTCAAACTAGCTTAGTTGTCGGACCACACAGTGAAGCGTGTCAAAAATAAGTTTTTTATTTTATGACATTTTTCAAACAAAGTCAAAATCTATTTTGAACCACCGTTCAGGGAAGCTAAATAATGAGATGTGTCTAAATAATAACAGCCGCATAGGTTTATCTTCCAGGTTCAAGTCACAGATAGACAATCGCTCCATGTAAAATACAGGTTTCCAGCTGCCACCCGGTTACGAACCGCACACAATTGTGAGTGTTGTGCTTTTGCCATTTATTAAAACGAAATTAAACTAGGCTATTGAAGACACTTTACTGAAAGTCGAATATTTTTTATTTATTTAATAAAGGTTTACCAACAGCTTCTGTGTACAACGATCACAAGCAAAGGTTATACAATATTGGACTTACACAGTCGCCAATTACTGGTTAACCAGCATTCGCAAAAATAAGACAGTGACAACATAATTAGAATATAAAATTAAAACGAGTGGCTCTAGAAGTAAAATAAAACTAAACCTAAATAACTACACAATTAAACTCCTCAAATCTATGGGTATAAAATTAAAAATTTTCAGAAATAAAATAAAAAACGTCATCAGTATAATTAGCTTACCAATTACGACTAAAATAAAATAATATGTAAAGATTAATAACAATAAAAATGAGATCGAGACTGATAGCATTACTATTAAAATTAAAATAAATAACATAACAAGTAGTGGAATAAAATAAAAACTAAAGGACTAAACTATTCATGTTCATACTAACATAAGAAAACATTGTGTTATGATTTTCGGGAATCCAGTAATTGGGTTTTAAAGATCTTTAAGGAAACATGGTGAATGTCAACATCGGGTGAGGAATTGATAAAAGAATTCATCTCTCTACTGAGTCTGATAAGTGGCGAGTTTACTCCAATATTTGTGTTTGACCCTTGAGTATTGAACAAGTTAGTCATAGGATATCTAGGCATATTATAAGGTACTTTTAGTCCGATACGCTCAATTAGTTCACTGCAGTCCAATTTATGATTTACTAATTTGTACAAGAACATGAGATCTTGTATGAGCCGACGGTCGCGTAGACTATTCATTTTATATGTTTGAAGGCGTTGTTCGTATGGACACCGGGGAGATATTTCGCTGAAGGTATACGCTAGGTGGTTTGTAAAGGCTCTCTGGATACTTTCGACTCTCTGTGAGTGTACTGCATAGTGTGGATTCCACACGACGCTAGCAAATTCTAGGTGGCTGCGAACTAAGGTGTTATACAGCACTGTTTTAGTTCTTACCAGCCTAAGCCCTTTAGTACTTCTCTTAAGAAATCCCAGCAACCGTGCAGATTTTGTGACAATGTTATCGATATGTGATGATTTTTCGCGTGTGATCGCTCTAGTTATAGTTTCTCCGCATTCACGGATAGTTTCTGCGGAGATGTATCGTCCAGCATCCACATACTAGCATGCTCCGTGTGTCAGTGTGTGCTACGTCTGGCCCACACACACACATGCGTAGAACAGGCTCGCAGCAGCCTACTCGCGCGACACATTAGAGTGGAGCGAACAAATTAATGTTCCACTCACGAACACAGATGTGCAAATATTAATATTATGTACAGGATATGAGTGCCATTATGAATATGCACATAATGATCGCGCTAATGTAGCTTCCTAAAATAAAATGTATCATAATTGAATTGGACATGGCCTCTGGTCGAAAGCCGGTGGCCGCTACGGGCCATTTCAGTTAATTCCGTACTTTATGATGTCAAATTTCGCGGTGGTTCAAGACGAAGTGTGGTGCGGGAGGGGGTGGGGTGGAGTAACGGGGGAGTGTTCACTCATTCGGCAACACAAAGAGCAGGAGCATTCGGAGTCACTTTGTGTTTGTGAATTGGTTTAATGAGGCCTCGTCCGCGACGGTACAGGTTTTTACCGCGATGTCTTGTGTATCTGAGCGCGGCAGACTGTCACGTTAGTCCACTGTGACTACGCCTCATTACGTTTACAGGCGATTATGGCACTTTGCCATTTACTTTGAGCGATATTAGGAAGATCAATCAAATATGGAGCAATTTCTCGAAAGAATTCATTGGGTAAGCACATGATTCAACCCTCCACCGCAAAGCTCTTTGTTTGGCAGGTTTTGCCTGCTCCACTCCGCTAATTGCTTTAATCGCTCGCTCTTTGTTGCACTAAGCTGCACCACGAGAACTATTACTCAGCTCGGGTGTTATGGATGCTGATCTTGTTAAGTGACGTAATATTTTAGCGGAACGTTATCGACATCGTCTGTTCAGGGCTGCATCTCAGATGTCATTAGATCAACAGTAAGTACTTACTTTCTTAAAGTTGACTTTCTGTGGTAGAGTTTTGTTTATATTAATAAATCATCTAGTTTAGGGAACAATTTTGAATGAGAATCACCTTTCACAACAGAAAGCTGTAAACCCATTTATTATTTTCTTTATTTATTTATATACATATTTGTTACATTTTTAAATATTTAAATATAAAACGACAAAAAAAATCATTTTTTAAACCCATTTATTATTACCGACCGACAAAAATTAAATCATAAAAGAAAGAACGTAAGTGAACATAAACGTGGGGGTGGAGCCCCAGGAGCGGTGCGGGCAGGGTTACCAGTTCAACAGTTGAACACTCTCGACAGAAAGCCACATGGACATTTGCAAAAATGTCGAACATTATCCTTATTCATCGTTTATTTTTTCAGTAGTCGTTTAACTTTTTTTATTACCGTGAAATCGTGTTATCAAAGTTAAAGTCAAACCATTTATAAATTGAAATATCTAATTTATGCCATGAAAAGGCACTTTTAATCGTCAAACTTTTGTTGAAACATCCGGACAAATGAGAAGATTAGATAAAGTCCGGTCAGTGAGACAAACATCCGGACATGACCAGACGGATTGTACCCTTAGGTACGGCGGCATCGGGAGAGCAATCGATAGCCGCGAGCAGTGGCGTGCCCGCAATGAAATGGAGGCAAAGCCCAATTCAAAAAACTCAAAGTATTTAGCTTGTCCAGTACCGATTTCTACTTTAATAGATACTTTAATCCTTCACAAGGAACTTGCATCCGTTTTCGAATTCATTTTAGTGTTAAAAAACTATAATCACTAACAAACAGCGTTTATCACAGCAAAAAAATAATCACAAAACTTTAAATCACAAGAAATTAAATAAAACAAATACGAACTAATTTGAAATCGTTTGTTTCTATCAAAATTCGCACGATGCGCATCTTTCGGCGCATACTTGGCGCGAACACACAATTCTCTCTCAAACACACTGACTTACACTCAGACATTCATAAAAAAGCCCTGCTTTTAATTCAATACAAATTTTGAAATAAGTGCATTGTTATCAAAAAAAGAGACATTTTGCTAGAGAAAATGAAAGGTCAGAGAAGCCAAATTACAAGTCAATGGGTGTGAAAGAGAAAGCGCTAGCACTGGGTCACTGGCCATAGGCCGTAGGCACAACTCTTCTTTTGTATAGTGTTAGAGCGAGCCAGAGTCGGCCGGTATCGGAGATATCAGAAAATTTTGACAACGTCGCGTTTGATGCGCGCCAATTTAAAATAATTTCTGGATTGATAAAGTTGTGTGGAAACCTGGCAACGTCGCATCGCATTTAATACGAACAAGACTAAAGACGCGTTTGGCGCGTTTTGATATTATTATTGTTTGAAATACATTTTTATTTTTGTAAGAATGTATTTTTTTTTATTTGTTGAGTTGATTGTAAGGCAAGCCGGGCTTTTCGGGTTGTATGATAGATCCGCCACTGGCCGCGAGTAAGTCGCTGAGGATTGAATCGCGTCGCAACGCAACGTTACCTGCGGCCGGCGGTTGTCACAGCGCCATCGCACCGCCACACGCTTGCGACGGCCACGCCACAGCTGCGCCACGTGCCGAGTGTACACCTACAAATCGCTCACTCGACGGAACAAACAATAATATTATCGTAGAAGCGTGACGACTGTTCGACACCATTCACTGTATTGCTTGTGGCGTCACGGGATGTCTGAACCAAATCTCTGTGTTTCCTTCTAATCTCATTCATGAAATCTTTTATAAAATGTACCAGAAAAGGTTCAGCGACGAATAGTGAGAACAGCCGACTAAGGCTAGTGAGTGAGGCCGCGTCGTCGTCATTACTTCCACACGGGAACTAAGCCGCAGCCGCAGCGAACCCAACGACACTCGACACATAACACAACGTAGCTATTTACTTAGAACTTTTAATATTCCTTGTTCATGTACTGTGCTAACAAGTCTAATAACTTTTATGAATGGTTTCTTCCCATGCGATTAACTAAATAAATAAGCGCTAAAAGTGCCACAGTTGCCAAATGTGAAGTCGTGCGTAAACCTCGTAAAGTTTGCACCACCGCAGTGAGCCGCCGCCGCCGACCGCCCGCTGGAAAATGTGTGAGCTTTCATAACAACCCGAATTGTTGACGAGTTCACCCCCCGGTTACATTCCGCGCCTCCCGACCGCACCCGCGTGCGTGTCATTGTTATAAACAAGCCAGGTGCCGCCTCGCGCGAGTTACGCGCCTTATATCAACTTTATTCGCGCTCACATTACTGGGTTACCACCGATTCGCACGATGTTACGTTACTCATACAGACATATTTGTTAGTTGCAGGCCGGAAGCTGTGAGGGGCTGTGTATTATGATCCCACAAGACAAACGATGCGCACAGAGTTTACGTGGGTAAGTAACGAACCCGAAGCAAGCCCTATATGAGGAAAAAGTACAGTCTAAATTGAATTTAGGGCGCATGTTGAACAATGTTTTATTCAAACGGGGTTTGTGTTCTAAACAATAAAAGCTTAAACCAAGGAAAATCCCTTACAAGCCTGTTCCACATGAGACGCTCGTCTGTAGGCATGTGAGGATATTAAGACGTGCGGATGAAAGTGTCGTCGCCGCGCACCGGCGCCGGCGCCGCGCCGCCACTTGACACGAGCTGCGGACGGATGCTGCGTGGTACACTGTGAGGGTCACAAATTTTGCTGGCTTTTTGTAGACGGTTAAATACTAGAAGTTCTTGTGATATCAATTTTGGCACATTCATAACAATATTGTAAAATGTGAGTAAACCATAGTAGAATCAGAAAACAGATGCACTAGAAGTGACGATGAATGTTTACTATCCCGTGTGAGGCACCCTTGTTGACATTGTTTGATGAAAGCACCTCCCCCTCTACTACTGAAAACATCTAGGCATCGCACCTCCCCTCTCTACTACTGAAAACATCTAGGCATCGCACCTCCCCTCTCTACTACTGAAAACATCTAGGCATCGCACCTCCCTCTCTACTACTGAAAACATCTAGGCATCGCACCTCCCCTCTCTACTACTGAAAACATCTAGGCATCGCACCTCCCCTCTCTACTACTGAAAACATCTAGGCATCGAACCTCCCCCTCTACTACTGTAAAATAACTACTACTAAAGACTACTGTAGTGTGATGGAAACCTCAAGCTCAAGAGGAGTCATTCAAAACATGCTTTAGCTGTGTGAAGCAGTCAAGTTCATCGTCTTGTCTGTACCCCATCCACTGCTCTAGTCACGATACCCGCGGACGAGCAGTGAGCACTCAGTTCCTTGCGGCGGCGGCTTCATTACCGCGAGTTCAAAGCAGCCAGACGCGCGGTGCCACTGTGACGCCTAACGTGCGACAGGCGCCCGAGGCTGCGGCGCCGACTGCGCGGAACAGAAGGTCCACTACTAATAAGATTCAAGAACCAGCACGACTAATAAATAAAAAAAATAAAAAAGCCTTTATTTCCCATTACCTTTAAAATAACGTTATAAATGTTACATAATATTTTGTTTCTTTGTTTGTCGTTTTAGTTTTCTTATCATCTAAGTTAGTATGTTCTTTGGGCTATGGGCCCCTCCGCGGGTGAAGGCCTCCTCAAGTTTCTTTCATTTTTCCTTGTCCTTTTTTTTTTTGCTAACCTGGTTGAGTGTCCCACTGCTGGGCAAAGCCCATCCCCTTCCTCCTTCCAAACCTCTCTGTCCTGTGCAATATCTGGCCATGTTCGTCCCGTGAACGAGATCAGATCGTCACTTGTCCTTAGCAATATATATTTTTTAATAATATTTGTAGTCGTTTAGTCGTCGTTGGGAGATTTAACGACTAAAATTATAAAAAAATAATGTTTAATTATTTAAAAGACTCATATACAAACAGATATATAAAAGGATATAGACAGGATAACAAGCACACAAAAACGAACTCTCACAAGGTAACAATATGTCAGCTGCAGTATTGCCGGATAAGGATAAGGGCTATCCAGTCTGTTGGCGATCAGCAGCAGCTCGGTGTTGGCGCTGCGCCGCACTTTGCACATCAGAGACGCGTACCGCTTGCGCATCGTCGCGTGAAAGCAGTCGGTGCGCGTCTCCGCGAACATGCTCGAGGCGCTGCAGTGGCGAGGATGCCACAATACCGCCCTGAATGCGGAACTAGGATGCCAGGCCGCTGATCGTAAGTGTTGAAAAGAACCTTGCGTCTAGTTAAGCCTAGGCCAAACCAAAGCGTTCAGCTCGCGTCCGCGGTGGCGTGCGCGGTGGCAATCAGTTGTTGTTTAAGAATTTGTAGCGACGAGTTCACACCGATGCGTCCTCTGATTGACCGCGGCGTCCGGTGCAGTGTCTGCACGCGGTGGTGGCGATCAGACCGCACTTGTTACGTTAGGACGCTGCACGCAGCTATTATTTGTTGAAGAAAACTGGGTTTTTTAGATTTAAAGTATGGTGGAAACGGAAGAAATTATAAATGAGGTCCACAAATACCCATTGTTGTATGATACGTCTCATTCTGATTATAAAAATAATAGAAAAAAGGACCGGACGAAGTAGAAGTTGTTCCTCTTCGTCTTCAATAATAGCAGTGTACGGTCTACGTACATTGAACTCACTTCTGGCTGACAAGGCGAATCAATAGGTTCACTTGTCACAACAAATATCAACCAACCAGTGTGCAACTTACCAACACGCGAAACAGACCTATATGTAGAAATCACCAACCTTTACGGTGTACGACACTAGTACTAAATAAAGTTTTGGTTTACTATGTGAAGTGTTTTAAATGATGGACACACTCGCTACCTAACACACTAACATACAGTTCAGGAACTAATTAATTATAGTGTACAGTTCAGGAACTAATCTGTACCGTACATTAAATGGTCCTTCGAGCCTTTCACTGTTTGGGGCACTTGAATCTCTAGAAACGACAGCGAATCGGCTTGGCTGGCCTTCCACAAGCGGATCTCACCAGTCAAGTTGAGAAGGCGCGCATATTCGTAGAAAGAGTACAAGAGCTCTGAGCAATCAACGAAGAGAGTATACTTTGGAACTTCTTCGTGAGTCAAGCGAGTAAACAAGACTCAACTGTATCAACAAGCCAACTACTACTACGGCTACTACCACTGACTATATGATTGCATGTCACTTTAAAATGTATTCAAAAAACTCAAAAGCATTTATTTCAATTAGACCATTACAGGCACTTTTGAATGTCAGAAAAACAAATTAGGCTAAGCTACAGTCACAGACACAAGGCATAATAACTTGTGAAAGTACTGTAGTTGCCCATTCCAAAGCGTAGATCTCTATGGAGAAGAATGGGCAAGAAACTCCATGGACGCTCTTTTCAATCAAAATATTGTTACAAAATCTTGGTTACATCATTCATATTGAGATTATACATATATGTGAGAACGATGTAGAAATACGTGCACGTTAAGAGCGTCCAGAGTAAAATATAATATCAACAATTTATATTTATATACAGACAACCAAAACAAGACCTAAACTTCGATCTAACTGGGCTAATGGATGAAGAAACTGAGGACGACGTTAAGAAGCTCATTACTCAACGAGAACGCAATTTTAAGGCTTTAACTAGAGCTATGTCGAAGATAAACATTGACTTCATAACCGAAAAGTGGGAGTTCGAAGAACATCCAGCAAGCTTGAAATCAAAGTGGCAAGTGACCGAAGTAAAACTTCTTCAATTTCACTATCTGTATCAGACAGCATTGCAATGACGTGACACCAGCCCAGTGAACGCCTGAACAAACACGACAGTGTGCACAACTTTTGCACGCGCAGTAATCGCCACCGTGCACGCTACCGCGAACGAGAGTTGAACGCGTTGGTTTGGCCTAGGCTTTACTTCTCAATTTTTCTTACAGACAATAGAGATGAACCACGAACTACGTGCGGTATATCTGTATCGCGTGATGGCAAGCCTGCTACGCATTCTGCACATCCACACACAGTGGTCGGAAGTAAGGCGCGAGATGTTCCCCGCGTGACGTGTTTGCCGACACTCCGCGCTCTCACAGCGCCCGTCCTCCTAAGATTCGAATGAGTAACGTCAGCACTTCAGCAGAATCATTTCCTAGGTGAACCATAAATTTAACAAGCCCCGACAGCCCGCTGAATATTTAAAGCGAAATCCTAAAGTTTTCAGACCTTTGGAGCATTTCGACGGGAAATTAAAAAATATTTTTTATAAAAGTACGAAAGTGCAATCATTTACCGACGATGAGAAGTACCGATAAACGGTAGCGGATATAATCCGATGCCAATAAATCAGCGAACAAAACGCTCCCAACATCGGCGAGTCGACGTAGAACGAGAAAAAACCCGCCAATGTATCATCTATCATATTTTTAAAGTCGCCTGTCGAGCGTCAGGAGGAAATCGCTCCTCGGCGAGGGAGTTATTGAATTTCCAATTTTTCACGAGGTATTTTATTTTATTTGTGCGGGTAGTTCGGCGCCGCCACGACCTAAGGCGCGCCCGACCGACACTCGTGTAAACAAAATGTAAGCTTCAAAACAAAAAGGAATCGATCACTGAACAGACAGACAAACTTTCAGTTTAATTGAAACCATTCGTTACGGCAAAAGTTCATGGAAATAATTTATCTACGGATTAAATACAATTGAAAAGTTTAGTTGAGCGTATCGTGTCCGTAGTATTATTGGAACAAAAAAAGGCGCCGATGACAAGCGAGCGCCAACCAATTACTGAATAGCTAGGACGATTAGGATTTAAATTTTGAACTGTGCTCGTACCATAGAGCGGAGGGGCAAGCGAGGGGTCACGTTTGATTGGTCATTAGTGCGGGTTTTTTAATCACAATGTCACAGTGCAGTACGGTAAACACATTTTATTGGAGTGATGAAGCCCATTTTAACATTTTATAAACAGAATTGCCACCTAAAGGACTAAACCCACGTTGACAACATCAACAGCTACTCCATAGCCCCAAAGTGACCGTTTGGTGTGCGTTATAATCTATGGCATAATTCGAACTTATTTTTTTGAAATTTCTCGAGGGCAAACCATTACTGTGAACGGAAATTCTTACCGGCGCATGGTCAATGATTATTTTCTTTCAATACTGAGAAAAAAACCCTTGCTCCACTTCACACAAGGTTTCATCAAGATGCCGTCACGCTACATACTGCTACAGACACCATGGCTTCATTGCAAGATCTTTTCCCAAACAAACTAATATACCGTTTCGGGGACATCTCTTGGCCACCAAGATTGCCAGATCTCACCCCCACGGACTTTTTCTATGGGGATACTCAAAAGTATAGTTTATTCAACAAATCCAGCACTGCAACTGAAAGAAAATATCGAACAACATTCTTCGATCACGAAACTTCTCCAGTCCGTTGCGCAGTATACAGTCGACAGTGTGTACGATGCGACGCGGAACATTTGGTTGGAATAATAATATAATTATAATTATTATATATATAATTTTTAAACAATTAAAATTCGCATTCATGTTCTTTATAGAGCAGGTTTAATTAACTTAATCTATTTTGTAGGTTTTTTTTTAAATTAAATTTTGAAATCCTAATTCGGCCACCGGACATCCCGTACATATTATATCATATTATGCACAAAAGTTCTAGCTAGTTTAGTAAATTATAACAGTTCTATAATATCCAGAGATGGACGCTTGGGTTTGTGACCTTCATAAAATAAAATAAAAAACATTTGGTAGAAGAAGCTTCCGTGCTGGTCCCATATAAAAGTACCCACTAACTAACACTCCCTAACACAGACACACTAACACACTAACTTACACTAACTTTCCTTTGTTACTTTTGTGCTGTAGAACAATTGTATGAGAAACAATAAAAACCTTTTTTTTTCACTGTTTGTTTTCAGCAATGGATAGAGTGGTTCTTGAGGAAGGTTTAAGTATATAATTTCTCAAGTTATAGGTGTCGGAAAAAATAAGCCGTCTGGGAGCTTACAACGAAACTTTATCATCATCATCATCAACCTATAATGTTCCCACTGCTGGGACACAGGCCTCCTCTCTATGAGAGGGAATGGGCTATAATCCACCACGCGGGCCCAGTATTGGTAGATGTCACATGTCTTTGAATTTTTGGTTCTAGGACATGCCGGTTTCCTCACGATGTGTTCCTTCACCGTTTTTGAGAGCATTTGTGATGAAATAAATTACACAAAGTAATGCGCCTGCCTAGGTTCGAACCCACGACTTACTGTTCGTAAGACGGGGTCGCTACCACTGGGCCACCGCTGCGCTGCTATCCGCTGTTGGAGCTTATAACGAAACTTGACAAATTATATACTAAAACCTTCCTCGAGAACCACTCTTAGGCAATTCCTGATCTCCACGCGGGCGAAGCCTAGTGTCTTACTAAAACAAAGTAGAAACCTACTGGTACAGTTTAAAGTTTATCGTAATTTACAAATATGTAACAAAAATAGAAATGCTTAACTTCACTTATCATTCATTGACCATAAAATATATTATAACACTGTCACTCGCTCTCACTTCAAAGGTGGTCCTTTGTAGTAAATGTATCGCGTTTCGCGACCCAAACCTGCGAGCAGCACCGTATTACAAATTGAATAATGATCAATTCAAGCTACCCATCAGTGTCTAACTGTTCGGGGATTACAGGCGTGATGTTATGTGAATAATTGAACAGCTTAGCGCTGATGCCCCTTACCACAAGCGGGTGGCAGCAGTCTGTCAGACCAACAACCAGTTACACTTTTATAATTGAAGCCTTCTTCTCTATATTCAATGAGCTGACGGCTCTGTTCACTATTTATTTACTCTTTAATTAATGAATTCAACAACAGTATTTTTGGAGAGTACATTCTTGGCAGTGTTAATATGCAGAGATTGATCAGTTTAACTTTTCAAGTTATATGGAAAAGATAAAGCTTATCAATCTTTCAGAGAGCTAAGTTTGTCAGATGAAATAAGCTAAGGCTTTAAAAAGAAGAAGTTTTTGATTGATTCATCTTAGAAGAACTTTCACATCCGAAGTTTTAAGTTAAATATTAAAATGTGTATCTGTGTCTGTATGAATGAAGATTCTTTCCGCAGCGGTGTATTTCAATAAGGGGCATGAGTGAAATATTGAGAGCGCAGTATATTGAGTGGTTCCCTCGGCATGACGTCACGTCGTGCAATATGTGCAGCCTCCGGTCGGGCACGGCACGCGTCTAGCTCAGTACTCAGCACAGATCCATTCCTCGCCTCTCCTAATCTCCCATACCGAACTAGGTACAACGTTCACCATCACCACTTCTTACAAAATTATACCTACCTATAAATAATTTCAGGTTACAGGACCCACATAATATTTAATAAAGTTGCCTATTTTTTTGGAAAAGTATTTACTTTAAAATACACCTCTATGTTGAATACTATAAGTGGAAACATGAAATAGTTATGTATGTACTATGTATTTATAACAACGCTTTCTTTGATTTGTTGTTTACTTCGCCCAACCACTTAATAACAAGGTAGGTAGTTTTATAACTAAGGTTTTTCATTTTCAGTGCTTTTTAGTAGAAAGTGTTTTTTTGAGAGTATTCTACGTATATCAAGGGCCGTTTCTACAAATTGTATTATATTTAATCTAGTTTATGATTAAGCAAGTTAAACTTCAATTTATAGCCAATAATAGAGATAGTCTGAGCTGTGCAATGACTAGTCGACGACAGCGCCATTGTAGCAGTGTTTGTAAAATCTCCTCGCTTTTCGGAATCCTACAGTACTCATTATTACATACTGGGGCTCCTGCGCCTCCCGCTTTGAGCTTTACCTCTTCGTGATAAAGATATAAATAGCTTGGCTTGTGAGCGGGCGACAAACGCGCTCGTTCTGCAAATTCCTCGTTATTAAATCTCGTGACCGTAAAAACAAGGTGAAGTAGGTTTTCTGTACGCCCCCGCGCCCCCGCCCGCTCGCCCCGCCCGCGCCCCCGCGCTCGCCCGCTGTCGCAGTTTACACGTCGCCGTCTCTTTGTTCCTGTTTATTTAATCTTTGAAAAACTTTTACCTCACCGAGTGCAGATGAGTTTTCAGGACTTCAATAGATCAGTACGTTCCGTCTGCCATACGCTAGAATTAGAGAATAGCTTGACCTGCTCCAGCGGCTCCTGAGCTCAGTACTAGTTGTATAGTGGTGTCGAGATCCCCGGATTATGTTAAGCACTAACTTGCCTCTTCTCCAGGCTTTTTAATTTTGTTGCTAAATGTTCACATTATATTTCCGATTTGAATGTCAATTATCTTAATTATACCAAGGTAGTTGAACTTAAATGGAGGGTAATTGTTTACCCAGGGCTGCGGGACTGTTCGAAAGAGATACCGCGGCCGTGGAACACAAAGGGCAAGGAAGGAACTTGGATGGGTTTTAGTCAGTACAAGTCATACACTCCCATCCGCTCTACCCAGAGCGAGAGAAGTCATTTGATAATTTTCCATCCGAAAAAAAAGGGTAATTATTTACCTAAATTATTTTGAAGTTAGTTATACTAACAATGCCGTTTTGTGACTAAATCGAAGGGTCGCGACTTAGAGGGTTTTTGGACCAAAACTATTAAAAGTTGTTAACGAAATGTGCACAGTAAAAGTCGTTACAGCAATTATAGAACGAACAATAATAATACACGAACAAGCAGTCGTCGTACGTGCATACAGTATTGCATATACAGTGAGCAGTAAGGTGCGGCTGCCCCCCCTAGCTCAGAATTTTTATAAAGTTAAAACTTTTTCTGCCTGATGCCACAGAATTAGTAAGTACGTAATAAATTGTAGCGTACAGTAGATCTAATCTCGCTCTTATAATTTTTAGGGCTAAGAATGAGCCTCTGAGTTAGTCTTACTGCCTTTGCAAACTTAATGGAACCTTGCGAAAAAAAGTTTCATCACAGGAGCTTCTTTTTTTTTTTGTCTATATCGGTCGATCATCCCAAGAGCCAATAACAATGCCAAACCAGGGCCTGGCATTGATATTGGCTTTTGGGATGATCGACCGATATAGACAGAGGCTGAAATAAATTAAGTGCTCCTTGTCCCGAGGCTTTAATGTGATGCATTTTTTTTTTGTTTTTTCAGTAGCCTGTACTGTCCCACTGCTGGGCAAAGGCCTCCCCCAATTCCTTCCACGTGCTCTTTATACGTGCCTCCTCGAACCAGCCCTCGCGGTACGCGTCCAGGTCGTCTCGCCACCTTTTTCTGGGCCGGCCTCGGCGGCGCCGTCCGTCTTCCGGCAACCATTGTGTGGAGACCTTTGCCCAGCGGTCATCATGCTTGCGGCTGACGTGACCCACCCAATCCCACTTTAGCCTAGCAGCCTTCTTGCCACCGTCCACTATGCCCGTTTTGGAACGCAGAGTGGTGTTTCGAACCCTGTCTTGTCTTCTGACACTCAGAATGCTGCGTTCCATTGCCCTATGGCAAACTCCAAGGCGGAACTTCTGAGTCTCGGTGAGTGACCAGGTCTGAGCACCGTAGGTTAGGATGGGCAGCATGCACATATCGATGAGTTTTCGCTTCAGGGGGATCGGAAGATCACCCTTCATTAGCGTAGGGGAAGGGTGATCCCCTACATTAGCGTTTTCATGGACCAGTAGCTTTTCCAAGCGTTTTCTACTCGGCGGTCGATTTCTCTTTCTTGCCTGTTTTCGAAAGATACTAACTGGCCCAAGTAGATATACTCATCGACATAATGTAATTCTTGCCCATCAACCTCGACCCTACGCTTGGTGCTGTTGGTCATAAGCTGGGTTTTAGACCGATTCATCGTAATTCCCACCGTAAAGCTTGCCGTGCTCAGTTCTTGGAGCATGGTCTGTAGTTCCAGGGCTGTGGGGGCAAATCGGAGGTTCCTCTTACTGCCGACTTTAATGCGTTCTAAATATCTCCTCAAGAGTGTCAGTGAATAACTTCGGAGAGAGCGGGTCACTCTGTTTAACACCCTTCTGTATATCAAACGAAGGTCTTGCAGTATTCATTTCGATGTTTGCGGTACTGTTATGGTAGATATTTTTTAAAAGGTCTATATATTGCTGTTCCAGTTCCTGATTTGTTAAAGATTTGAATATTTCGGAGTGTTTGATGCTATCAAAAGCCTTCGCATAATCTACAAAGGCCAAGTACAGTGGTTTATTAAATTCTGTATATTTTTCTAGGACTTGGTTCAAGGTCTGTAGGTGGTCGGTTGTTGAAAAACTAGGGCAAAATCCGGCTTGTTCTGGTGGCTGATGTTTATCCAGTTTCCCATCTATGCGATTGTGTATCACCTTAATAAAGGTCTTGTAAATGTGAGATGTTAAACTGATTGGACGGTAATTGCCAATGTCACTTTTGTCGCCTTTTTTGTGCAGAAGAACTATACTTGATTTACACATTGATCTTGGAACTTTTCCTGATTGCAATATGGTGTTAAACAGGTTAGTTAGGTGGGGTAGCAAAGTGATAGAACCAATTTTAAGTGCTTCCGTGGTAATTCCATCCTCCCCAGGACTTCTGTCGTAGCGCATAGTAGTTAGTGCTTTGTGCACTTCATAACCGTTTATTGGGGGAATAGAATCTGAAGGGGGTGTATTCGGTGTTGATATCAGACGGTGGATGATCTGAATATAACGATGAATAGAATTTGGTCGCTATTTCCATTATTTTTACTCTACTGTAGTGTTTCATGCCGTCATTATCTACCAAGCTGTTGATCCAAGTTCGTCCTCTTGTGACTCCTTGTTTTAATATTCTTAGGGATGTATGATTTTCTAAAGCTGTTTTGACTAAGTGTGTGTTTCAATTTCTCAAATCTTTTCTAATGCTCCTTTTAACTTCTTTGTCTATTATTCTAATTGAAATAAAAATGAATAATGATTTCTCAAATCTTTTCTAATGCTCCTTTTAACTTCTTTGTCTATTATTCTGAATGTGATGCATAAGGTTGCAAAAATGGACCATGTGATCATTTTGATCTCAAATTACGTATCTGAATTATTCGAGGCATGATGTAAACATTTTCGTGCTCTCTTCGCTCGCTCTTGCAGCCTATTTTCTCTTGAAACTTATCTTTGTCTATAAGTCACCCATGTAACTTCTGTATAACAAACGAAACAATTCTAACCTGCCCAAGTTAGTGTTTAAACATTTTGAGCACGATGCACTGGCTCTTGCAGCCCTAGGTCTTTTGTTTTTCAAGTTGTCTTCCTGAGTTATGTAATATCTATTTCTGAATACAAGTACGCACTAAAGAAAAGCTTAGTTTTCTGAAGTGAAGAGATCTTGTTTTGGTGCCTAACTTTTTCAAATAAATCGAAAAAATTAGTCACTTCTAGTTCTATACATATAAACAAGTGTATTAGATATTCTAACCAATCAGAGATGGTAACATTTTTGAGGTGGCACTTTAGATTCTTAGAATTTTAGCTGCATCCATAAATAGTAAATGAACCCTAAAGAAATATGTCGTTTTTTTCTCATCCTTCTTCCCCCATTAACTCAAAAGTTTCCTCTTCTTAGCGTATCGATGGCAAAGAGTTCAAATGATATATTTAGCCCAAAATTCAGCCACACGAACTCCGCTCACAGATGCAGTAAGCAGATCATCTTCATCAAATATAAATAACTCAAAAGCTGGCGACGCGACGTCCTTGTAGTAGCAGTGGCCGAAGTCGGGCGCTTTGTTAATTTTATGTATTTCTTAAGACGTGGCCAAATTAAAACTAAATCTGCACTAGATACGTATAACGAAATTCGCTCACGCTCATAGTGTCTACTAACTCGAAGTGAGGTGTTCAGGCTGGCACTAAAAGTCGCGCGTCTTCCTAATCTAATCATTAAAACAACCGACATGCAGTCTCGTCCCGCATCCCGAGGTCTGTCTCACTGTGGCCGGGGGTCTATAGTGTCGCCCGCCTCCTGCATGTACGGTGCTTTGTCCCCCGGTCCGCGGTCGGATGCAGGTTCCCGCATACATCGCGTCACTTTTAACTTGTCCTTTGTGCCACTCACTTTGGCGGCAGGACTCGTTCCCGAGCGAAACAAATATAGCTCTTCATCGAATCAACTCGATTTCTTTATGCTTTCGGCAGTTTGTATAGCTTCGTGCGGTACTGTTGGTGGAAACCATTCTTGTTCGCCTACGTATACGTAATATGAATTGATTGTTACGGGTTATCGTGTATGTTTTAATATGTCATCACACATCAGACAGATCATCAGACATCTTAAAATACTGTGGTGGTGGAAGACTTGTTAATCGGGTGCCAAACGCTAGTTTAATGAAATTAAAAAAAAAATCAGAATATTTGGTAATTAGAGCAGCGCAAGTTAGTTAGCAATTCGCGCCGTATAGTTGGGATCACACCAGAGACCAAAAACAAAGCACTAATGGTTGGGATACACGAGGGTAGTTTTTCAAACTAGGATAGCAAGCTAGTGTTAGTGAGCTAGCAAGTTAGTAACTCTGGCTTTGTGTATACAGAACTAGCTTCTTTTTTAGGCTAGTAAGAAAGCTAGTAAGCTAGCATCTCAAGCTAGGATAGTTTAATAGGACGGCGTTCTATTTTTTTTATACTTATTAAAAGATGTTGTTGTTGTGTTATGATGATTTTGAGCTCATGAGAAATCATGTAAATAGCACTAGCATATTTCAAGCCAGGACAGTAGTATAATTTTACTAGCTTGCTATCCTAGCTTGAAAAACTAGCTTCGTGTATCCTGGGCATAAGTTTCAAAACAACAGCACTTATACCAAAATCTGGAAGAGTACAACGCAATTATCACGAAAATGTCCGAATGGGAGCGGAAGCGGTGTAGAGACCGGGAGCCGGGAGCCGAGAGCCGAGAGTCGGGAGTCGGGAGCACAGAGCGCAACCAGAAGCGGAGGACGCAGCGCCGACTGCGGAAATCCAATAAACCGTGGCACCACGTGCACTCAACGCGTTCGCTTGTTCGCGCCGTTTACAGCAACTAACACGCCCTCCTGACCTCCCGGCCCTCGTAAAATATCTGCATGCGAGTTTTATCTAGGTTAGGTCATGTGGAAATTGTCCTTTTTCCCTGTCGCGCCGCCACGCGCCGCCATGCACACATACTTGTATACGTCACTCTGTGGCAATCTAAGAAAGGGTCAAAGGGTGATTTATATCGGGTTTGGAGGGATTTCTATTTCGTATCTCTGTATGTAAACATGCTGAGTATGATGAATGTTGTTTATATTTTGTTTTCGTTTACGTTTACAAAAAAGCTACGAGTTAAATAGTATTTTTTTGTGAAATCAATTGTCTCGAGGAATTCGAGAATTCGTTTCATGAAATAAATTTTATCATTAGAACAGGAAATAGGCTAAAATTACCGATTCAATAATTTAAGGAAAACATCGGCATTATCATAATTCAGCATCAATTCATAAGGCACCTAACTACCTAGTAGGTATGCGTAGGTTGCTTTGAATGTGGGTTACAGTAGTAAGGCGTTTGAAGTCATAACGTTCATACCCTGAACCCTGCTATGCACTATGCAGGTACGTAAAGGTAACTTATGAAGAATACAATAATTTGATTTAGAATTTAGAATGCAACAAAAACTGTATGGAAATGTAATGTTCGATATGCTGACAACTGCAATTAACAGGCAATTAGTCCATCAGTTTCAAAATGATTGCGGTAGGTCCGCAGCGATATTCAAACTAATGACCGCAATGGAAATGAATTTCCAATATTTATACATTCAGCGCTTTGTGTGCGTCGTGAATATCCCCCTTATGCCCCTTTGGTGGTCCCAATGAAGAGGTATTTCAACTATGTGTGACTGTGGACCGGCGCTCAAAGGGACAACTGTGTACAGCGTCACACATGCCACTGAGCGCCACTGCGCGTATTGTCCGCCACACAATACTTCGGGCGTGTATTTAGTTTGGCGTCACACTGTTGTGTGACTTGCTGGTCGATGTGTTAGCTATGATTGCTAATGTAAGCACACATGTGTACTGTAGATATGGGTAAAGGTGCCAGGACACACAGATGAAGTAGTGAGGTACCTACCGCAAGTACATACGTGTACAATATACATTTCTGGAGAAACTTATAATTAAGGGCCCACCCAGTCTACGAAAATTTTTATTAGTGATTAGTTAGTTAGTGATTTACATAAAATGTTCTTTTGACTATTAATTATTTTTCGTACAAAATAATATTGGTTGTAGGATGCTTAAAACTCCGTTTTTGTTTAAGGATCGTAAATCAGGTGTTACAGAGAGGTCTCGTTGCGATCGCACCAAACGGTAATCCGAGAGATGTCCTTTTCTTCAAAATTGGCTCATTATTTTTGGTAAAATATTTTAACTTCTTAATCTGATTGCAATAATATCGACAATTTGCCTGGTTTTTATACATAGTTTCTGTCAATAGATTTGTGCTATTATTCAAATTTATTGAAGTGCCAATGTTGAGTGATATGAGAATATTAAAAAAAAAAAAACATAAAATGAAACTCGTTTTTTTTTCTGATTGGCAATTATCAAATGACTCCTCCCGCTCTGGGCGAAGCGGAAGGGAGAGTCAGACTTGTACTGACTAAAACCCATCCATGTTCCTTCCTTGCCCTTTGTGTTCCAGGGCCGCGGTATCTCTTTCGAACAGTCCCGCAGCCCTGGCAGGGATCGGCCCTTGCAGGCCCCTCACTGTTAGCTGACATCTCTTTGATTTTCATTTTGACCCCATATTCGATTCCCTCATAGTTCTGGATTTAGGCATCCACGCCCACTTGAAAAATTCACCCAGCATGGTCCTCCTGACCGTTTTCGGTCACGGCGGCCAATCTTAGCGGAGATAGGCTATCAGCGCGAGAGATACCTAATATAGTACACAAATGTGAGCGCAGACACAGACGCACTCTCGGTTCCTTTTGCTCTCAACGTCCGACGGGACGGCAATCAGACACGAGCGGATAAAGGATCAAGATAAAGATCAGGAGCAGGAACAACGGGTTAACGTGTTTTCACTTTTTGCCCGACACACAAAACCCAATAGCACTTTTTGCCCAACCCACAAAACCCAATAGCACTCTTTGCCCGACTTACAAAACCCAATAGCACTTTTTGCCCGACCCACAAAACCCAATAGCACTTTTTGCCCGACACACGAAACCGAATAGCACTTTTTGCCCGACCCACAAAACCCAATAGCACTCTTAGCCCGACTTACAAAACCCAATAGCACTTTTTGCACGACACAAAACCCAATATCACTTTTTGCCCGACCCACAAAACCCAATAGCACTCTTTGCCCGACACACAAAACCCAATAGCACTTTTTGCCCGACACACAAAACCATAGCACTCTTTGCCTCACACACAAAACCCAATAGCACTCTATGTCCAACGCACAAAACCCAATGGAAACACCTAAATATTCCGAAATATTTTATTCCGAATTTTGATGTTCCGAGTGTCAAAAGTTCGAGTTTTATACTACTTTAAGAATTATAATGTCTATTATTACAAATCAGAGATGTTATGGATATGGTGTTTCGGATCTGGATACGGATATGGATAAAGGAATAAAATTATATCGGTTTCGTATACAGTTACGGATATGTAATTATTTCGGATTATCCGTTAGTTTCGGATAATTTCGGTTATTAATTATATAATAAAAAACGAACTAGTTATGAAACAGGTTATGTTATGACTATAAATAACAAACAAACTGCAAAATTTACGTGGCGCGCGAGCGGTGAAACAAAAGCCTGTAGAAACATGTTCTTTTATTTAGACTCCGCCCTTATAAGATACTATCCGAAACTTGTGAAACGGATACAGTTACGGTTACGGATATATTTTTATTTCGGCTATCCGATAGTTTCGGTTACGGTTAAGGAGCTCCTAACATCCCTGTTACAAAACACGAAACTTATTTTATCTAAAGTCGTAAATAATGCGATTTGTTGTTTTCCGATTTTCATAAGTTCAAAGACTCAAATGCTCGATGGGTTCTCGGTTCGAAAACGATATTCCGATTTTCAATACTCCGAATAAACTGCTAAAATGAGGATTCTGATTCAATTAGTATAATATTCAGTTACGCATATAAATTCAAAACCTATAAGTAACGTTTTATGCAGTTTAAAAACGTCTAGTTTATAACGTTTAGCATATTGTTTATTTCACTTGGCGTACTATGAAGATGGGAAAATCTCATTTGACTTAATTATATTAGGCATATTGCCATTTCTGTAAATAAGCATTTTAACCTTAAAATATTGTCTTAAAAAGTCAATATGTTGTGTTACACAAGTTAGTGACAGAAACTAATCGCTGTAAAACCGACTTCACGTAGTTTTGTCTGCCCTACCCCTAGAGTGTAATTTAAGCCTGCGTAGGCGCGGAGGGGCGAGGCGGCCCGCGAGCTGAGCATCAGATATTAACTTCGGCTTGTTGGCTGGCTTCGCCGGCCAGCCTCAGCCACGGCGCTGAGCGTCGAAGTCCTGCAGAGCCGGAGCCGTGACAGAAACCATGCCTGCTGCATGTTGCATGCTCGTTTGTTTGCTGCATGCTTACTTGCATGCTTGATTGCATGCTGAATGCATGGTGTGTGCTTGTTTGCATACTGCATGCAGCAGTATGATACCTAACTAATTACTTTGTTTACCACAAGGATAACAACTGTAAAGTCTGTAAACAATCACTTAACTATGCAATTATGAGTAGGAAAACACATCTGTCATTAGTTTTTTTAATCTATTTATTTATTTATTATACTTACTTCTTTCTTATAAGCAATTATGTGTTTACTTGTTGACCATTTAACAAGTCGTCTTTATTTCGGAATTGTAATTAATCGGTACTTTAATAATCAGAATTCGTGTTTATGATATTTCGTATTATCATTAAGTCGGACTTTTTATTATTCGATCTATTCATCATCATCATTATTTCAGCCGAAAGACGTCCACTGCTGGACATAGGCCTCCCCCAAGTGTCGCCACATTGACCGGTCCCGTGTGACTCGCATCCAGCGGATCCCCGCAACCTTCACCACGTCATCGGTCCACCTAGTGGGAGGCCTTCCAACGCAACGTCTTCCGGTTCGCGGTCGCCACTCTAGAACTATTCGATCTATTGAAACTCGATATTTTGAAAATAGTAATTATAAACGTTAGGAATATAGAAATTTCGGAACTATAAAAATATAATAAATGATTTATCGGATTTGTTATACTAGGAATTTTGAACCATTCGGAATTTGTTATTTTGAAATTCGGCTTTGTGACTATCAGAATTAAGTTTTTCGTATTTATGTAGTGTACCCAAAACCCAATAGCAATTGTTGCCCGGTCGCGCTTGCGACCACGAGCCCAACAACGGGGCAGTTACACATACCCATGTATGTGAAGCGCTCAAAGTAGTCATTATAAATCTTGATTTTGATAATAAACTTCACGTGCAACCGAACGCGATCTGCCGCGTGGGGACTTAAAAACAAAGCGGCAATAAAAATTGTGTTTAGGTAATTAATCAATAAATAGTTTTTTCTTGTACATTTGTATAACTAAAGAATAACAAAAATAGTAACTATAATTGTTTTTCTTTACATAATATTTTGGTAACGAAATTATCATTCAGTTCGTTATAATGTTTCAGTTATGTTCAGGTTATACGGAAACGTTGTGGTTTGAAAGAAAATGTAGTTACAAAAATTGAAAAGAGTATGCTTAAATGGTTTGGCTATGTGGAAAGGATGAGTGAAAGACGGCAGGCAGACAAGGCAAATGTGAGTGGTAACGCCGGGAGGGGACGCCCTAGACGGACATATGCTGACCTTATTGGTGAGGTTCTACAGAAAGGTCAGGTGCGTAGTACTTCGGAATCAGTATTAACAATAATCCGATAATTATCTTGTTAATTAATTATCAAACAAAATAATTATCTTGATACTTTCGAGTCCTGTTATAAGGGCTCAGTACTATGACTAGCGTATCAGTGTTCCTAAAACAGATGCTAAGGCAAATGTAGATGCTAAAGTTATGTACAGACGCCAGCACATCAAGCTACTACAATCTGACTAATTTCTTTAATAGATTTTCGGCCTTATATCTGAAGCACTAGGTTCAAGGTTGGTTGGGAAAATCTGACAGATTCGGGTAGGTTGACCTGCTGGCGTCTGTACTCTTTACGAATCCTAAATTAATGTGGCCACATCGTTTAGATTTACAAACGATATAAAAATATGTATAGGTGTTCAGCTGCCAGACCCTGGAAGGAGTGAATCGGCTGAGCGCACTGCTTTGAAATTTCCACGTTTTTCTGAACTAAGATTTAATCTCGCGTCAGACATGGGCATATGGCGCGATGGCGGCGCGCGAATCAGGACGTTTTTTGTGCAATAAAAACTCGGTTCGTTTTACGAACGGACATTAATGTGGATTTAACTGCAGTTCGCGGCTCGTGCTCCGCTCAGCAGGTACGGCTGGGGATGATGCAGCATCGTTCCTGGTTTAACGAGAAATTCCCTCAACTTAGGTACTGATGTTTAGATTCACTTTCTTTAATGCCTTCCGCATAAGCACAAAAAAAAAAGTTTATAGTCACATGTTTTACTTACAACTCAAATAATTTGATGATGCTAGAAAACGGGAATCGACGTAATAATACCCATCAAAAACATAAATGTGAAATGAGAGCCAAAATCAATGGTCAGTCCTGAAATTTATTTATAACAACATAAAATATTTTAAAACAACTTAAAATATCATTTCTTCTTATAACTTAGGATAATATATTGAAGCCTAAGGTCTGACTTGGCTTGGGCTGCGGGCTGTTCGAAAGAGATACCGCGGCCCTGGAACACAAAGGGCAAGGAAGGAACATGGATGGGTTTTCCTAACAATACGAGCCGTGTCCAGGAGTACCGCTTTCTGAATCAAGCCTTTGATCCTGCTACCTAACGAGAGCCTCCTCAGGTGTTGGCCGAGGCTCTTGGCAATAAAACCATTGGCTAAAACAACTATCAGCACAATGATCGCTGAGCTCACATCCCATATGTCGATAACCTCGCGAGCCAAGTCAAGATACTTGATTTGCTTATCTTTCTCGGCTTTCACAAGGTTCTCGTCTTGCGGGACCGTTATTTCAACAATCATTGCGCGCTCTGATCGATCCACCACCACTATATCAGGCTTATTGGCTACAATAGTCCTGTCAGTGATGATGGATTGATCACAGTAAAGTGTGATATTGCCATTTTCGAAAAATGGGTCGGGCACATACCTATACTACGGCACTTCCGATTTTACAAGGCTGTATTTAAGAGCAAGTTGCTGATGGATAATCCTAGCTACAAGGTTGTGTCTATGCAAGTACTCTCCGTTAGCCAGATGAGAACACCTGGAGATAATGACGTGACTGATTGATCCGCCTGGACGGTGGCATGCCCGACATAAATGTCAACCGTGCCGTCCTTCACAATATAAGAATAAAATAAGAACTTACAGTTTTAGAACTTGCGAAGGCTATAATATAATTCGTAACGTAAGAAATACGAAAGTCGACTATACTCTTAGTTATAAGTACAAAAACTGATGGTTGGATTACAAAAATAAGGCGTTATTTCTCTCGTTATATATTCACGTGAAGACTTTAAAATCCACTTAAAGACCGGCTCTCATAAATTGTGAATGTTGATTCTTACTTTACAGGCACTATACATATAAGTAAGTGTTCCTAATCATCATCATCAGCCTATAATGTTCCCACTGCTGGGACACAGGCCTCCTCTCTATGAGAGGGAATGGGCCCAGTAATCCACCACGCGGGCCCAGTGCGAATTGGTAGATGTCACATGTCTTCGAATTTGTTGGTTCTAGGACATGCCGGTTTCCTCACGATGTTTTCTATCACCGTTTTTGAGAGCAGTGGTGATGAAATAAATTACACAAAGTAATGCGCCTGCTTGGGTTCGAACCCACGACTTACGTACACGTAAGTCGGGGTCGCTAACACTGGGCCACCGCTGCTCTTGAAAATAATTGTTGTTCCTAATAGAATCAATTAATTGAAAAAATTAAATAATAAAAATTTACTAGTTTCTGATTTATATTCACCCAACTACCTATCTGGATGCCAAATTTGAACTTTCTAGGTCATCTGGAACTGGGTTAGAGTTTTGATCTATATTAAATAAAAAGTAGGATTTTTGGACGTTAGTATCTAAATAACCGTTTAAGGTGTGGTTACGAATGCCCCAGGGCTGCGGGACTGTTCGAAAGAGATACCGCGGCCCTGGAACACAAAGGGCAAGGAAGGAACATGGATGGGTTTTAATCAGTACAAGTCTGACACTCCCTTCTGCTCTGCTGGAGTGGGAGAAGTCATTTGATGATTTCCCATCCGTAAACAAAAGGGGTTTCGGGGGCGATAAATCGATCTAGCTAGGTTTAATTTTTAGAAAACGTCGTTTTATCTGTGTTACCGAGCAAAGCTCGGTCATCCAGGTACTTAATATTAGCGCTCGTTCAATAATAATATGTATATTCTCATCATGATTCAAGCATGAGAGTTGTCAATGAAGTCATTCATTAATGGACTACAGAATACATTACCCGAAGACATTCTAATATCCTCCGAACATGAGGTAATCGACGGTACCTTTATTAGGTACTGAAACATAGATCTCGTTAAACGGGTAAGACGATGCTCATTTTCTGAGATCTAAGGTTAGTTTGATTTTAAATAAGTATTGGGCGTTCTAGTTTGGTACCGACAACTCTAATAATAATAGGTAAGTCAGTAGTGATAATCTAAAGTTCTAAGAGATGATGATTCCAATTATATTGAAAAGTGATCGGGGTTTAGTTTCAATGAAGTTAACGGAAAACTCTGCCTTGCATGGCCAGTAGTAGTAGTGCTTCGAGACTAGTTTTACGATACATAATATGTGGCGGAAACTAAATGCTTGTAAGACTTTACGGAAGCATCCTCTATGTGCTATGTTGGTGGAGGTAATCCTCTTACAGCTGGAACCTGCAGCATGTTAGCATTACACACAAGCATGGGCGATGGGCGTCCATCTCACGAGCTGTGGCGCAAGGCAAGGATGCAATACACTTCATTTTCTTTACTCAGTGCTACTTCTGCAGTCACTGTTGATGTGCCGGCTTATTTAGTTATAAAACTTTTGGAAGTGTCTCCTTCCGTAAAAAAAGAAGTGGGTTGGTTTCCGGGTGTTGCGTTTGTGCCGAGTTTGTAGTTGTACTGAGAAGTATGATGAAGGGCGAGCGCTCATCGATACAGCTCTTGAAAGTTAAGTACTGACCTACGGTCATGTCACTTATTTCTTTGAGATATCATTATTTAGATTAGAATACGGCGTCTGTTGAATTTTATTTTATTTTCAAAGTTGGGTCACGCATCTTCTTAACTTTTGTTTTGAATTGTGATGAAATGAGCTGTTGTTTCTTTTGACCTCGCAATTTAAAGTCACCTTCATTTAGGGTTACCATCTGTTCGGATTTGTCCGGACATATCCAGATTTCTAGACCTTTGTCCGGACTTTGTCCGGTTCTTAAATTTTTCCGGATTTTTTAGATGGTATACAAGTAATAAGACCTGTACAAGTAATACCAAATAAGTATAAGTCCCCGCACCCCCCTCCCCTCGCGAACGTCTGCTACCACGCCTACCGTACCACTGTAACTAAGTCGGTAATGTTTAAAATGTCCGGACTTTTATTGAAATATCAGGCTTTTTTTCAGGACTTTTCATATTTCTAAATGGTAACTCTACCTTCATTTCATAAGTAAGCGAGTGTTCTGAGACGGCTCATGCGGGATGCGGGCTGCGGGTTGCGAGGTTAAAGTAAACCTGTCTACGTAATCCCGGAGTGGAACCAGAAATAAATTCACTGGGAGTCTTGTTAATAACTTGTGTGAAGGCCCGACCACCGGCATGGCAACGGGTCGCGGCGGCCGGATAATGGCCGTTATTAGAGTTTTATTTCAGCCACGAGTGCTCGCCGTGTTCAGCCGCTCGCTGCGATACTGCGACACAGCTATAAGGGACGAGAATTACGTATTTATTCCCATCCGGAATTCGAGCTACATTCCCCAGTCGTCCCTTTATGTGCGGAACGACATTCCGGCCGCTACGAACTAGCCGAGAGGCTTAGTAAAAATGAATGGGATAAAGTAGACGAGTAATTGAAATCGGCCGAGGGGACGCCGACTTACTTATGACGGTAAGTCGTTCGCACGCCAGCCCGTAGCCCCGGCAGCCCAGGCAGCCCCAGCAGCCCCGGCAGCCCGGAACCTAATAACTTAAGGGACAAAGAAGCCCGAAGGGCACTGGTTAATATCAGAATTGGTTTGATCTTCGAGCGTAATGTTTGTCTTGATCCCTGTACTATGTCGGTACTTATTACAATAAATTAATGTTTCCTTAGATTCGTTATCTTCCAGACCGCGGCGTCTTTTGTTTGCGTGCTTCCTTTGTCTGTCACTCGCTTATTTATTTTTATTAGTGTGACGGGATTAGGTGAGCTTAACGCGCATTAGTGCGATGGCGACAACGTTGACGACCGCAGACAGAGCCGCGAGCCCCGGCTACGCGGCTACGCGGCTACGCGGCTCCCGGCGCGGCTGACTGCGCTCGGACACGAGGGTGCGCCCGTGAGCGCGTAATCCCGCCCTCACATTATGTTGAGCATCGCCGCTTATCCCACAGTTATCCGCGGGATTTGATACCGCTCACCTTACCAGTACGCAAACTTGAATTATTTACATACTTAATATAATAGTGTAGGAAAATATTTTGGAGTATTTTTGTGAAAATTTCTTTGTTTCTTTGAAGTAGAAATGACGGAAAGACCTGAAAATGGCTTCAGGCATAGAGGAGGATATAAATCAAAGTTTAACCTATGAAAGATAATAATATCTATAGGTTATAGTATTCTGCTATAAAGCAGATACGATAAAAAATAAATATACGTACAATTTACAGACCATGTGTCCTTCGTCTCATTTTTATCATAAATATGCCTTCTGTGGTAGCAGAAAGTAGGTATAAATCACGGCATTCATTATCCAGGCAATTCCATTAAGTTATTTTCATTTAAACAATGTAAATTTAGCAGTTTTATAAACTTTGAATAATATTTTTCACTGATGACAAGTAATGTCAAGCTGTCAAGCTTATTTATTCTTTATTTACTTTTTTCTATAAAAGCCTGTTAAATGAAGGTTGTATTAGGATTTATTACTAAAAAAATGAATTATATCGTTTGGCTAGTTTAATTCTAGTTTTTATATTGTATTAAGTTTGTATACTGACTAATAGAATACTAAATGTTAATTTTAAAATTCATAACGCACTCTTGGATTGGGAGGTTTTATACGTTTTGGCCAACTACACCTGGCAGGTCGGACGAATATGGGCTATAATAAATATAATCGTAAAGCGAGACAATGAAGTCTAGAATCCTAAAATATTGCTTATAAAACAAGCCGCTTACGTACTACAACCAGTTTACGACGAGATTTCAGTAGCGACCAGTACAGTGCAGTCCACTCCACTAAAAGTGGACTAGTGCAAGTGTCAAGTGGTAGGGCGCCGACGCTCTGACGTGTCCCTCCACCATGCGGAAGTCGCAACTCCATCCCGGGGCTCCCCTAAACGGAGTTTGGCCCGGGACTCCTCTCCGCTCCAAGCTTCCCGGGGCTTCGCTAAACGGACTCGCCCGGGAACTCATCTCCGCTTCTGCGATCGCCTGCCACCGAAACAGCCAGGACTGACCTGACGCCTGTTCGGTGGAGCCGCAGGACCAGGTGCTCCAAGGGTCTACCGCCTTCGGAAAACAGCAAGTACTTTCTCCACCTATTACCCCAGTTCTTGAGTGCGTGTAGATAGATGTGTGTTTTTAGCAGACTTGTAGTTTTTAACTTATCTCCCTCTAATTAAATTTAATTGTACTGTCTACCTCCTACTTTTATTTAATTGGAATAGTAGACATGACAAGGTAGAGAGAGGTACAGTTTATAAATAAAAATCTATATCGATCGAAACACAAATATAAGTCACAAATCGACGTGTCTCGAGTAGACTAAACGAATCCCTGTAATTGAATACGATTGGTTAGTTCCGCTTTACCCCCCCCCACACCCCCACACCCCACAGCCCAGTAGGATTGCAAGCATTTCGGATTCCAGCAGAATCGTCCGTACACTACAGGTTCAAAAGTTCGCGTAAATATTCCGACTTTTTAAAGTACTGTTACGTAGAGGTAGATAATTTATTTGAGAACTGTTTTAAGTCATTTTGCCTTGTGCGTCCTGATAACTCATATCTGCCGGGAGGCTACAGATATCAGGTCATGTTGTCGTCTCAACACACATCGGTCGCCAATGTCGAATATTGCTTATTGACGCGCCACCTTGTGAGACACTGTGCTAACAGATTAGCTGGATTACTTAGAAGATTACTTTCCGATGTTGTCGCTCGCTGGACATTTATAAGAGTTTCGCTAAATAAAAGGTTTTTGTCACTGTTGCATTGAATTTTGCAGCTTAAGACCGATTTTATAACGTAAGTTTAATCTTTCGGAATTTTCTTTATAGCTTAACTTTTATCATTAGGCTAAACCTTATGTTAAAAGTTCACAATTACCTAAAACATAACAGGAATAAAATTCAGGGTTGACTCGTTCAGTGCTCTAGTTAGGCATGCAAAAGAAAAGTCAGCCTCACCTCGAGCTGCGGACTTGAGAACTTATTTACCGACACAAGATAAACCCCTTGTATCACCGGTATCCTACTGCTCACAAGTTCACGGCTACTGGCTTGCTCCCTTTATAAGTCAAACATCTAAATTAATTAGATAAAACAAACAATAACATAACATCAAGAGGCCTCTCTCCTTCTGTAAAAAGTGATCGACAGTCGAATGTCGTGTATTGATATTTGTATGGTTAACATAAATAAATGGCCACAAGGCACAGGCATTTTCGTAACTATATTCTTGGAAGCCTGCAATCCTCGAAGGTTTATGTAAATGTGTACCTAATAGTAAGTATGTTAACGAAAAGTAGGTAATCCGCCATTGTATACAATTCCTAGGAAATGGGTACAATTCCCAAAATATATAGAAAATCTATAATATATTTGGTAAGTGCACTTTTCCTAACTAGCAATTGTAAATGTATTAAATTCTTAATGAACAGCAAAAACTTAGGATGCAAGAGCGACCGGAGTGAGCTCGAGACTCGCGGCACCCCGACTCGCACAGGACAGGTTAGATTAATTTAAACCCTACAAACTGAAATAGGAGAATACCACTTTTTAAAAACTTTTAGTTTTAATGTTCAAATACGTACCCCAAGATCACTTTGTGACAGGTAAGCTTTTATACAGGGTGTAAACAGACTCTTCACGAAGCCGTCAACCAAGCATTATGTGCATCAAAATAAGTAACTTAACGTAAAAATTAGTGCTGGGAAAGGACTTATTTTTTGGGCTGAAAGATCACGTTTTATGGCAGGACTCCATGTAACGCACTCAAAACATTGTGCTGATGGATAGATTTAATAGTAAGGGGGTCGTAGAGGTGTTTAAAGTAAAAATCTTACATTAAAAACATGTGTTCAAAAAAACATTTGTGAAAATGTTAGAACTTTGACCCCCAATATCTCCGTAACTAGAAGGTTCCCAGGTATGGTCTAGAACAAAAAAATGATCGCAATGACGGGGACAATAAGTGCCTTTCGGGTTCGTTAAGAGTCTCTTTACACCCTTTATATTTCCTAGTATCATCTCGGAACTGCATACAGTTCCTATTCCCATGTAATAGGGGGCAAGCCTATTGCTATTGTTAACCAAGTATTATAAATAGTATGATGCCAAAATGTGTTTTACAAAGGTTGGCTGAGAAGACAGGAGACATGTTCTTATCTGAGAGTAGATACGAGCTAGTTGTGATCCAATGAGCGACCGTCACAAATCTGCGTCAGGAATGTTTGCGAGTGTGAGAGTGGCTGGCGTCCTCTGCTGCAACTGACAAATACTAATGGAGTTCTTAGCGCGAGTTAGTCGCCTAAGATTAGAGGTTTTTCGCAAGAAGAGGGATGATAAGTGGTGGGATTTGGTTTCAAGAAATACTTTTCACATACTATTTTTAGGTTAGTCATGACTGGTTGGAGGAAGTAATGATTGTATCTTTACTTATATACTGTCCGTTACGGGAGATCTTCCGTCATGGTGAAGCGTCGGAATATCGGGAGCTCAAAATAACGAACAATTACGGAAGATACCCCGCCAGTGACAATATAAGTTTAGTTGTAAACCGCGAAAGTTTAAAACAGTATTGTATCGTATATTTAAAATTTAAACCATTTTATATAATTCACGTCTATTCGAACGCGATTTGCCGAGGATGAAGTCCTGGGTTCGATTCTTAAATCAGGCAAAGTGTTATTGGGTTTTCCCATCAGGAATTTCTCAGTAGCAGCAACGAAGTCCGGATTTGTTCCGGTTGATGGCAAAAGACTCGCTCCCTATTACATGGGATGGGACTTAAACATAACAGTGAAATCTGAGTGTACTATTAGGTATACCCCTGAATGAATCAGCATTGCGTCGTTTAAGTTCTAACACCGCGGAAGTACATTTTTGGTGGTTTTGACTTTTTGATGAGTTTCCTAGAAAATCGGAATACGCGTTGTTTCAGCCAATCAGAAACAAGCAATGTCTTCATCTAATTTGATGTGAACACAAATTATAAAATGGTATTGTACCATTACCACACCATTACTTAGGTATTTTCACTGCAGTTTTTCCACTCTCCTGTAAAGTTGCTCTTTTTGACTCACGCGGTGTTAGAACTTAAGCGACGATTGATAATTATCTAATAATTTTCCGATAATTATCATGATTATTATCAAATAAAATATTTATCAGGATAATTACGAACCCTGTTGTTAACAGTATTAGTGACAGTAACAGCACAATAGTAGGATAAGTGGGTCTTTCAAATGTAGAAGTAAAGAGAGGTACTCGATTTATGAGGTGAGTAGTGGAAGCCACAAGCGCAGCACGTCATGGTACAGAAGACATCCGGGGGTAGCCCCGCGCGGCACGCGGCACGCGGTCCGGCCGAGCTGAGGCAATCGTTAGGCTGAGGTACTCCTCGCACCCTGTACCTCACTAACCATTTTAACGATATCTTGAAAAACACATTCTCTGATCGATCTATCAAGCAAGTTATATTTCATGCCATCGTGTAACGATTTGTCGGTCTTGCATTTTCTAAGTAGGACGACGACACTACGCATGATCCTAATTTAAGCAAGCATGCAAATCCTATGTATAACATCTAGATGCTAGTTTAGAAGTGAACAGAACGCTTCACAAGATTTATCATCGCCGAGCATCGCCGCGTCGCATTCCTAGAGACGCACTAGCTCCACAAAGTTATTAATGTTGCCGGAATTTCCGTTATAAAAATAACTAGAGTCCAGCTTTAATTAAAACTTCGTGCCTCTAGGATTTTATTTAACATTCCATTTTTACTTAATTTCTCAACAGAGAAATAATAGTTAGGACTATCATTACCAGACGTGAATTTTAATCTGTGGAACATTTCACATGCAATTGAGTATTGTGTAGCCGGCGGCGGCGCGGCGCGTGATACGCTTCTCGAACAGGAGAATAAACAAAATATTGTTAATTGCACGGAATGTTCTAATGTTGGGTACACGCAGTCACGCAAGTGTTCCACCGGTTTGTTGTTGCTTCAGCGGTATGCACATAACATCTGGGGAACTGAGACATACAAGGAGAAGTCAGATTAATTCGTGGACCGCGCCCCCTGCCGGCCACCTGGTGAGCGTTTCACTTTGACATGTAAAAGTAAAGCCAGGACACCCAGGTGCGCAGTGACGCAGTGAAATAATAAGCAGGCGCTGCACTGCTGCAGCGGGCAGTAAAACTGCGTCTGTATAATAAGCTTTAATACTTGATGCCGTAGAAGTTTCTGTACGACCCGTGTGCTTATTGTCTGTGAACGTTATTTCATTTACGGCACGTTTATTTCAGCGCTGGGACTTTATGTTCGTACGAATCGAAGGGCTCATACCTCACCGCCTACTCGGCGGTGAGGTATGAGCCCTTCATGCATTTTCTCATTTGGAGCTTAATTTACGTTTTAAAAGACGTACCTACCTACAATACATTTATTAGCAACTAGCACTTCGCCCGCGACTGCGACCGCGACCGCGACCGCGTTTGCGACCGCGTCCGCGTGGATTTCGAAAATACAGACCATAAGTAAGTATTACTCGATATTGTAGCTTCCTATAGGTGAAATAATGTAATAAAATTTAAGTTTAGAATTAGAATTTTTGAGGTTGTTTTATTTTCCGGTAACAAAATAATCCGATTTGCGGGTGATCCAATTCGCGATGAACCACCCTTATAACTGCCCATAGGTAAAATATTCTTTTCTTAGGGAAATGCCAACCAAAAAGAATGTTTGTCACTGGGACTTGTTAATAGTAAACAGGGCAAATTATGTTTTATGGGAAACTGGAGTTGCTTGAACTATATAGGCAGGTCTGTGGGAATCATTGGAATTCTCGTGATCTGCGCCAACTCCTGGTCCGATGAGAATGGTCGCTACAGTTATCTTTTATTAGTAGCATTGTGCCATTGCACAGGTCAGGTGGGCTTAGATTTCTTAAAAGCACGATAGGCGTTCCGATTTTCAATAACAGTTCGTAAAATGGCAGGCCAGATGGATTAAGGGAGTTCAAAAATCCTTGCGGATAGTGGACTGCATCCTCGATATTATACACTGTATCAATGGACCGTGTTTGTAGATTTTAACTTAACGGGGGATTTTTTGTAAAATTAGTTCATTGATGTTTTTGATTATTGACTACCTCGTTGGTCTAGTGGTCGAAAGCACGACTGCTGAGCATGAAGTCCTGTGTTCGATTCCCGGGTTGAGCAGTGTCTTTGTGATTTTCCGTCAGGAATTTCGCAGTAGCAGCCACGGAATCTAGATTTGTATCCGGTTGATGGTAATAGACTCACCCCCTATAACATGGAACTTAGCATAACTGGTGAAATGTAGGTGTACTATTAGGTACACCTCTGCCTAACCCTTCGGGGATTAAAGACGTGATATTATGTTATGTTATTTGTATATTATTGATTTCATTGACTGTATCGTTCTTAGGTGAGACGATAGCCTTTGAACAAAGCCAATGTATATCTTTATCTAGTAAATATTCAAGGTCATATACTGCATCTATTCTATACTATCTAGTTGCTGCAAGCTGTGAACTATCCTACCCAGCCTCCGTTTATAACGATTTCCGCAGCGTTAGCGCCCAAGGTTGGAGAAAAAAAGACTCGTCTCCAACTTTGAGCAGCTATTGTGGAAAATCGTTAACCATATTTCAGATAAGGTGGGCTCTCATGTTAGTATATAAATTAAAGTTTGAGTTATACTTCATAGGGACAATGATTTTAGACATGCCTCAATGATGTCCGCACGTGTGCCTTTTGTGACGACGAAAAGTGTCTGCCGAAAGTCACCAGCAAACATAAAAGTTACACCACCCACGACAGCGACTGAGTTTCTCAAGTCCTTAAGTGTTCGATCCATTGCTTCAACATGAGCTTGACTCATGGTACATTCTGGGCACCACTGGGCATGTCCTAATGCGGTTCGTGAATCATCATCATCATCATCATCTTCCTGCCCTTATCCCATTCTATTTGGGGTCGGCGCAACATGTTTTCTTCTTCCATTCTCCCCTGTCAGACGTCACGGCATCGTTGACTCCTTTCTCTTTCATATCAGTCTTCACACAATCCATCCATCTTTTCTTTGGCCTGCCTCTCCCTCTCCATCCATCAACATTCATGAATGTGCGGTTCGTGAATGTTGGATGGCATTTTGCCATTAATTAATTTTATATTATTTTCGAAACTTTTTAACCGATCGACGTACTGTAAAGGGCAAACCTTATATTTTTTGTATAAATTTTAATATTTTGTTATTTAAAAAAACGTCCAAACGTAAGTATGTCGTAAAATACTTTTTTAATACATAAAAGCTACTATATCTGCTAAAATATAAAAGATAGTAATATGGTGTCGTGGACTTTTTTGTAGAACTATTTAAAATGGACCAGGTTGCCCTAAATTATTTTCAATTATATACAACGGTTAAGGCAGCGTATGCAAATAACTCTGTTTCGAGAGGTAATTTTTTCCGCCTGGCCTGACAATAATTGGGATAACTCGGCTAATATGCATGATATTAGTATAATTTATAGCCTATAGCACTCACGAATAATGTAGCTTTCTACCAGTGAAACAATTTTTAAAATTGGATCATTAGTTCCAGAGATTACCCCCTACATACAAACTTACAAACAAATTTTACCTCTTTATAATATTAGTCTAGATAGTGTAGAGGTCAATGGGCTCACCACCTAACATACCACATGTAGTTGTACTTATTCGATTTATGTACAACTAGCTGTTGCCCGCGACCTTCGTTCGCGTGAATTTATTAATAAAAAATCCCCATTATTATAAGCATTGCCCTATTTGAATCGAATTTTGTTACCGATTTCAAGGGTTTTATTTTTTTGCTCCTTGCAAAAAAATAAAACTCTAATTTTTTATCTAAAATAAAAATAGCCTAAGTTACTCCTTGTTACATCGGCTATCTGCCAGTGAAAGTCCCGTCAAAATCGGTTCAGCCATTTCAGAGATTAGCCGGAACAAACAGACACACCAATTTTACTTATAAGATAGATATAGATGATATGTACAATTTTTTTTTTTTTTTGTCTTTAGGATGGGAAATCGTCAAATGACTTCTCCCGTTCTGAGCAGAGCGGAAGGGAGTGTCAGGCTTGTACTGACTAAAACCCTTGTTCATCCATGTTCCTTCCTTGCCCTTTGTGTTCCTGGACCTCGGTATCTCCTTCGATCAGTCCCTGAGCCTTGGATGCACAAAAAATAATGTAATGATGAATTTGTCTTGTAAAAACGGGCTTCTTTTACTTAAAATGTCTATTCATTCGCTATTTCTGCTAAGCCTGCCTTGTGAGATATAGCGCAGAGTAACATGCCAAGAGAGTTGTATTGCTGCATGTATCGGTAACTCGGCGCAGATATACGGTCTCACGCAAGTGATAGCTAAGCTGAAGTTATGCTCTAGCGAAACAGCTACTCAAGTAGATAGTGCTTGACTTTTCGGAAGCACATAGGTTGCTAACACGTACGGTTTTTATTTCGATGGCTGCCTTCCTATGAAGAGTAAATGCACAAACCACAGATCGCAGCCCAAATATGACGAGGCATTGTGCTGCCTTATATCGCTGCTATTGACCGAGTCACCGAGCTTGAACTCGGCCGCGCTCGGACGCGCTCGGGATGACTCGCAGCCAATCATTTATTAGCTCTAAACTTGTTCGGTTGTAACACAAAGTCGTTGTAATGTATGTGCACTTCTTTCTCTCCTCCATCTTGTATAATTATGTTTGTTTTGCTCGCGCTAGCGGGTGCTGCGCGCCGGGCGTGCATTAGCGTCGCTCCGTGCGGCATTCATCACGCAGACGCGGCCATAGATTAAAGAATTACTCGCCGCCGTTGGCTATGGATCCCACTTTAAGTAGCCACATTAAGTGCAGCTTCCAAAAACACGATTTAAGATGAAAAAGTTGGCATTCTGTTCGATGTGGTCGAATTCTTTGATTGAAATCTTTTGTAATTTTTATTTTTATTTTTTGGTAATGGTAGTTCTCTTTAAATGCTCAATGACGGAAGGATGTGATATGTGTGGCGTGCCGAGTCGGAGTAGGCGCGTTCGCGTTAATGAGTTTCATTCACTAGATGCGACGTAACGTAAGAGGATACGCATATTAAGTTAAACGCACATATCTTAATTACTCTCGCCGCGCATCGCTCGCGAAAGTATTCATCTACCACGTGTCGGGCGCGATCATTAAACTTGTAATTGTGTTACATATTTGCTATTTCCACGTGTCGTTAATTGCTGCGTTTGTTTCTTTATCTTGTTACATAAAACAAAATATCACGCCTTTATTTAGGCCGAGGTGTACCTGTACATAATTATGTTCAAGTGCCATGTAATAGGGGGCGAGTCTATTGCCAATAAGAAATTCCTAATCTGGGAAGAACGTAACCAAAATTCTAATGCTCAGCAGGAGCGCGTTCGACACCTACACCAGACCACCAATCAGGTGACGCAGTTGATCCTGTTCATCTATATATATAAAAATGAATCCCTATTTCCCTTGGTCACGGCATCACGCGTGAACGGCTGGACTGATTTCCCTAATTCTTTTTTTGTTGTGTTTGTCAGGAGAAGGTTCTTAGGTAGGTAGGTAGGTAGTAGGTCAATTCGAATTCAATATTCACAGTTGACAGGACAACGTCTGCGGGTCAGCTAGTTCTTTATAATTGTGGCATGATATCTGACATTATATCTGAACCGTTCGTCTATGTATGAAGTTACTTCTGTAAGTGGTATCAAGGCGTGCGCAATAAGCCTCTGGGTATGTTCATGGCTGACCACGGCGTCGACGGTCGGTAGGAGTGACTGTGACATACATTTACTCACAAGGAGAGAGAACGCCGCAAAAACCGGATAACGACGACATAAGTCATCTAAAAGTCATATAAAAAACTTCCCCGGCTTGTATTGGAGTCGGCTCCACTAGCGAACTAGCGAAACTTGTTTTTCTAGAAGGCGCGCGGCGAGAGCGGCAGTCATCAAGTTTATAACATTCAGTGGCTTGATGAGCCGCTACATTCTTGAGGATATCATACGATCATATCAATTGCACTTTCAATTCCTATTAATCGTATGTTGGTTTACTTTAATGAAAAGGGTGCAATGCAGATAGAGCTTTCAATAGTTGAGGTACTGCATCGCTGCACTTGATACCACAGTTATACTCAGGCGGCCTGAGAGTCGTTGAAATACGAACATGCGTAAATTCACAACATTAGGTTCTGTATAGCATCAAATGTTACGGAATTAGTTCACGCATTAGCGCAGTAGTTCAACATCAAACGTTTTAACATAATTATGTGTACAACGCGAACATTTGGCATCGTTAATGCGACAATTAGGCACATGCGTACCCTGCGACTGCTTCTGATGTGCGCGACCAGCCAGCGGGAGTTGAGCGAGCGCGGTAACAAGGTGAGCGAGTGCGCAGAGCGCGGCGAGCACTCGGATCGAGCTAATCGTTGCGCGCGACGTTTATTCCGTCTGCTGGAGATTTATAACGCGTTGATGACATTGTACAGCGTGTTTTAACGGTGCGTATCACTGCACGCGCTAAACATTGAATGTAATGTGTTTAGACCGGCCTGCTTTATGGGCTCACCCGGCGGAAATGTGTAAAGACACAGCGTTTCTGTGTGATTTTACAAGACTTAGTTAATTTTTCAGCTTCGAGTGTTGTGAAATGTTTTTTACGACCAAACATTAGGTTTGCTTTGTGTATGTTTTAATTAAAATAACCACTTCATACCTCGTTTATCACCAGTACACGATTGCAAGTGTAATACAGCGGTTAGTTAATGGTGTAGTGGAGCTTCTATAAAATTGTGTGTATGTAGCGCTGGCGTGGGCGGCACGTCGCCAATCAGCGAGCTTGCTCAATTATATCACGCAGTCGGCTAATTGATATTCTTGCTCAGATTCCAGTACTCAAATTTGGGATAATATACCGACAGACATATATACACGTTTCGATAGTGCACGGTTCATTGTGTTTCCACCCTTGTTCTGTGCACGTTAGCGTTGTTATTTGTGAGACGAGCACCCAGGGCTGCTAGCTTTATGTTTCGTATTAAATTACCAAATAACAAAACATTCGTAGAAATAAGACGGCCGAGTGGACCGGACGAGAACATTGCTTTATTCTTCATGCTACTTTAGTATTGAGATCAGATTTTCAAAAAGGAGCTATAGATTTTTTTTTGAATTCACAACCATCCTAATCGGTATGCCGGTGAATACCAAGTAGGTAATAGCAATAATTCTAATTTGTAGGTTTCTGAAATATTAGGATTCAACTTGGCGCGCGGCTAATAAGGCGCGCAGTCCGGCTCGCTGCTGATCTACAGTCAGAGTGTGGACGTCCGGGGGCAAGTAACATATCACACGGAAGCGATGCCTTTCCGTGTACGCCTTTATTGATGCCCACGACCTACAGCCGCGCCCTCTGACACATCATTATAATGTGTTCATATCAGTTGATGTCGTCGGGCCTGGGGCGACCTCCCAACCATTACAGAATTTCATGTGAGTTAAGATGGATTATCATCAATCCAATGATAAAATATCTACATCGTGATTTGTGCGTTGGACAAACCTACGCACATTATTGGTGGGCACATGGTGGTTCACGTCTCATCATTCATGACATCAGGAATATGTTAGTAAGTCTTGATTAGGACCCGGTTGATAGCAATAATAAACGCTTCAGCGTTCTCGGCATCTGTTCTCGTGATTTGTTCCGAGAATGTGTCGGACACGTGGCTGTGGCGAATATACGTGGTTAGGCATTTAATGTGGTGTGAGTATTTATGGCTGAGCCACAATTAGCTGCGCTATTGTTTCTCGTTACTTGACAATCGTCATTCTGTGTCTATGCTTACACATGAGTTATCAAAGCACATTCATAGTTTGACCTATTTGCTATTAACAATAAATTAGCAATGCCTGAGCATACCGAAGGTCTAAGGCCTAAATACATAGATATGATCAATGTTGATTACATTACAAGCTGCCCCACTTTAAATAAAGTGACTCATTTAAAAACGAAAGCCATATTCCCCGTATTCTAATTCACTCAGTAACTCTTCCTCAAAGCCAAGTCTATAAACATTTATCACGTTCTTAAATCATTTAATATCAAAAACGTGTACGAAATATCAAATAAAAAGCAATAAATGGCTCAGCCGGGCTTGCGCCGAGCATTCGGCTCCGCTCACCACCTACAAATTGATATTAAAAGCCGAATTAAAACTAAATTGACTAACTGGGCCTCAACGACTGGCGCTACTTGTCGATTCCATTCTGTTCTCAAATATATTTTATTTCTAAAATGATTTCAGTAATTCTTTGCTGTTCAGTGTTTTAGAAAGTTTTATTAAGTGTTTGAGTTTGATATGTATTTTTTTACGTTTCAACTGAAATATAAACGATTTACTATCATACACGCAATGTTTCGTAGTTTATCTTTGAAAACATGCAAATTGATGCATTTCGCTATTCTTCGTCTTAGTGTGTCGATGGCAATCTATATTGTGTCGGCCCAGAACTGAGCTAGTAGTTTGGCGCTTTCGGTAGCGTCCATCAGTTCCTGTAGTGAACAAACAACAGGACACGTAGGACACGATATTAAGTGCCGCATCGTTTGTGGAACAGCACCACATTTACACTCCAGGGCAGAGTCATTAATGAATCGCTATTGAGGAGCTTCAAGTAGTCTGCAGTCACAAACTTGCGCCACTATCTGAGTCCCTGGGCACCTCCGTGCACCGTCACCGAGCACAACTCCTGCAAGTGAGCTGAACTACGAAGCCCGGAGTATCTTAGTTGCGTAAATAAGCGGAGATGCCACAGACAGCCGGTTCCCACTATTGTGCATGAAGAAGCGAATCTGAATTGAATTGTTCTTAACGGGCACTTACTGTCACACAGTCCGCACTTCAGGAAACACGTTGAGCAGTTGGGCGCGACTAACTGCTCAGTTCGTTGTCGTTTGAAAATCTTTGGCTGTCGTTACGGGTACTCAGTTGGTCCAAAAATCTATTTTGCTAAGGGCAGAGGCCATATGGCGATTGCTCCCCCTAAAATAGAAACAGCTGCGTCCGGTTAGACTCCAATTTTTTTGGGAAAAGGTTTGTCAAGTGATGACTTACTGTGAGACAATCATCATCAGTCAGTGTCCACCGCTTCGTCGTATTGCTCTCTGATTTAAGTAGCGCTAGCATTGTGTTGTCGCCGTGATCAGTTGAGACAACACAAGCCTCAGGAGCCGGCCGGCGCCGGCGCCGGCGGCCGATGATGTAGTATACACGGCTGCCGCGTTAAGTAATCAATTAGAATATTACAAGCTTACTTATGACGGTCGTAGTTATTAACTATGTGGTCATATGTAGTTCTGGCATCTGTACGAGTATAACTTCCATGAATATAATATAGAAAAGTTAGGTTTGACAAGATACATTTACACATTTTAGAGATTCAAAATATGCATAAGGTTCAAAGGAGATGGCTAAACGACTGCCCCCAACATGACTAGCACAAATAGGAACCTTACACTAATCAGTAATATTTACATATTAATTCATGAATTATTTAGTGTTTAATAATTTCTTATAACTTTCGTGAACTAATAAACATAAAAAAGTTTCTTAATTGTATTTATGCTTTGTTTTGGTTTGACATGACAAGGTCAAGGAATACTGACAGCTAGGGAAGAGACATATTGCATTACCAAAATGCCAAATCGAATAAGTTGAACTTCAATCGATATTTAATAACAGTTATCAAAACGATTTATTTTCTGAAACCACTTAATTGATTAATTGTATCTGGATAAGCATATTACTAACACTTTAGGCGCACAATCTTAATACATATTTTCTGTCCGTCGAGGTCGACAAAAACAATTTCTTTTTCTTTCAGTCCATTCGATTATTTTATCGATTTAAATCAGATTCCATCTCTATGAAAAAAAAACGTCAGACGTCGTTTGAACGCTCTGCCGTTTACTTATTCGTTGTGCTTTTTATTTTGGATTTTCATTGACCCTCGCTTGTTTATTGGACTTATTGTTTGCTCGCCTACCTACTGACCTCTGTGAATACTGTCTTTATTTCAACTCATTTGGATAAGTAGTTTAGGTTTTACAACAGAATACTTATATTATTTTGATTTTTGCTGGAGAGCTGGGGATTATATACCGAAAGTTCGTTGTATCAAGTTTTTTTTGCTGCAATTACCCCTTTGTAGATATTTACTTCAAGTACCTTAGTGCAAAATCGCCAGTCAAAAACACAATTATCAATAAAAATCGTCGCAGACACATTAAAACGCCTGGATAAAAGTTTATAGCAATGTCATTGTTTGAAGTTTTTGTACCTTTGTCGTAGGCGATTTGCGATTTTGTTTTTAGGATTGTGCAAATATTAAAAGTTCCTGAACCTTTTTAAATTACAAAATACTAATTTCAGTTATTTAGCATTACATATTGCTAGGTACCATGTTTATACATGCGTTTTCATTGCGGGGGCAGTCGTCCATACTTCAATTTAGCCATGTCGTTTGCATAATTATAATGTCAAATGGTGGGGTCTAAATTCGCTTGCTTCGCTCTCTCACTAGATCCTGGCATTCTTTCGAACCTAAACTGTCTGGGCGGGGTACCCCAAGTCTCGAGCTCGCTTAGCTCGGTTCTCCATCCTAAGTTTTTTATTTTATTCATTAGCCTTTTACCTATTTAATGAGTTTAATTTTTAGGAAATTATTTAATAATGCAATATTTAATACCTTTTTATTTCAAACGTTATTTTGCGACTGCCTAGTGGTCTAGTGGTCGCAAGCGCGACTGCTGAGCATGAGGTCCTGAGTTCGATTCCCTGGTCGGGCATACTGTTATTGGGTTTTTCCTTCAGGAATTTGTGAGTAGCAGCCCCGGAGTCTGGATTTGTGCCCGGTTGATGGCAATAGGCTCGCCCCTATTACATGGGACTTAAACGTAACTGGCAAAATGTGAGTGTACCTTTAGGTAAACCTCTGCTTAACCCTTCGGGGATTACACGTGATGTTATGTTGTTATTTTACGAGATGACCAGAACATGAAATAAATTGTTTGTCAAATATTACATAATGTTTGGTTCGTTCGTTACAATACATTTTAAGTGAATTATTTGCCAAACTTGTTGTTGTAATTATGAACTGACCAATCGTGTATTGGCCCAGTCGTTACTTGTCAAATAAAATTTGTAAATTAATTTGAGGTTGAAATGAAATTTAATATACGGAAGTTAAATTTTGTTTGCATTTATCTCATATAGAAATGATTACAACTCGACCATGATTGTTTAGAATGATCCCGTGGGTACACTGTGGTTTACACTTGAAATATTTTACAATTTCTTTTAAAAGAACATTAGCCGCGAGCGTGGCTACAAGTAAAAGCTCGTCATTATTTCTATTTCCGTGTCGAGATGAGACAGGACGGAGATCATTACTGAGCCGCTTTTGACAATACTAGTGTTTTATTAAAATTTTGGTAAATAAATATGATGACACAGAAACCGCGAGTTCGGGGTCAGTAAGTGGAGATTAGCCACGGATCACTGAGATTGGACGACATAAGCCGGATGTCTGATTGGCGGAAAATGTTCGAAAATACGGAGGAAAAGCCTCCAATAATTAGTAGCTATGTATTTAGTTTTAATTTAATGGTCCTTAATAAAATATATACGTGGGATACGTAAAGTACGTACAGTGAATTATAAAATATAAATACGTATCTTTGTGATACAAAGTAGTAAATAATATTTGTTAAAACAACATCAAATGTTAGTTCTCTTCAATGTATAAAGCCCCTGGTGAGCGAATACGCTAGTGGTTTTACGATATGATCGCTTGATTCAGTCACACATCGAGACACATGATTAGTGAACGTGCGACATAATGCGACTGCGACATAATGGGAAAAATGTAGTAGAGGTAATATTAACATAATTACGACCTTTAAATTATTCAGCTCTGGTACTAACCTACCATGCATAGCACAATATGGCTGCATAAGATACGTAGAGGTAACACCGACTGTTCCTACACCTCGTTTACATTCAGAGCGAATTGTTTTTAAAACAGTTCAACTATGTTTTCAACTTGCATCTTTAATTATAATTATCGGAGTCCTGACACAGTTGCCGCGCGCTGGTATGCAAGCAAGTATTCATAGCTCGCGCGTGCGATGTCGCGCGTTCGACGCTCGCTCGACGTTCCTCGCGATAGCGCTAGCGCCCCGCGACCCACTTCACATACATCAAGCAATATAAATTGACAAAATTATTGTCTTCAGACACTAAAACTTAAGCTCAAGATTGAGGGGACTTTTACTTAACCAAGAGATGTATTTAAATGAAGCCTAATTGCTGGTTGAAACGTCAGAGCATTTCAACGATATCTTCTCTGTATCTTATGAATAATAATAAATGAACCAAGTGTGCATTGATTTATTTTTCATTCGTCCTAAAATTTTGTCCCATATCACTATTGAAGTTCTGCTTCGTCCCAAATTACAAGTGCTTTAAAGGTATAGTCAATAAAAAAAAACGAATGTACTTTTTTAATCGGATACCCAACATTAAAAAAATTATCTACAACTCTCTAGTTGGAAGCCGTCTCGAGTATTGCAGTGTGGTCTGGTCACCTGAGTATAAGTTCCACATCAAGCGAATTGAACGCCTGCAAAAACGGTTCTTATGGCATTACCTATACTAATAATATGGGTAAAAAGCTGAACTCGTACCTAGAGAGACTGAAGTATTTTTGGAAGAAACGTTTGAAACGTTGAAGAGCCAAATAAAATAAATAAATTAGAATAGGTCTCTATTCTTAAAATTCTTACCACCTTAAACTCATGCCAGCCTAGTACTTTTTGGGGTACGTAATTTGTGCGTTTATTACGTTAAACGTAATTTTTTTCAAACGTTTGTCGTCAGTGGCTAAAATCGGGTTTTTTTCCCATTTGTCGCTGATGATGATGGTGACAAAGCCGGTGGTTACGACTGGGAATAGACGAATACAGATGGTGCCGATTGTACAAAAAAGTAAGTTTGACTTATATAAAAACAGTATGGGCCGTAGAAGGAATATTAAATACGACAAAGTGGGAGTAAAATAATATTTTGGGAAGAAGGAAGCATATTGTTTGGGACTACCCAGGATTTTGTTATGTTGGACAAAACTCAGCGGGCCAACCGAAGAATAAATCGTATTGTATTGTATCACCTATTATTTGTTCAATATTTATCAATTTTAACTTCAAAGGATGTCATAAGTATTTTGTAAAATACAATGTAAACATGTGTGTTTTAGTTGCAAATCGAGTACTAATATTCTTCACACTTTGATTAAAGCGGTGTGTTTTCTGTTTTTGTGCTCACACCATATCTTTTTTTGTTATCAGAAGGCTTCTTTGTTATACGTGAGGATTTGTAATTGGCTTTCAGGTGACTATCGTTTCCTTTTTTTGTGTTTACTAGCTGTAAGTCCTCCATGTTCTAAATAAATAAACATAAAAAGTAGTACTTACGAGTACGTTACCTACGTATTCCTTCCGAACGGTGCTCGTTACTGTAAAGTTACTCAAATAAAAAATATAAGTGTGCCCCGCCGCTTCGCCCGCCTCGCCCGTCTCGCCGCACCAACCTTTGAAGTTTATTACCATTTTGAATTGATTAATTCCATGGAACTTTTGTATGGGCGAGCCAAGAATAAAGTTGAAGAAAAATATGAATTTCCCCGTGATTCAGTCACTCAGTAGATTTATGTATTTGTGCGACTGGGCGGGCCGAGGTAGGTGGGGTGTCGGTGTGCGCGCGGGGGGGGGGGGGGCTTGTTATTGGTGTTGACTGAACTAGTAAGAGGAGAGCTTATCTCAGTAGAGCAGACACATTATAATAGTGCGAGTCAAAAGTTCTGGACAGCAACGCGTTTCACCTTTATGTTCAACTAGCTTATGTCTGCGGCTTCGCCCGCGTGGAGTTCGGGAATATTTATACTTTGGTTTGAGATTCGACATCGGTGAAAATCAAATGATTCATTAGGAATCTATTTATAAACAAAATACTTTTACATAATATTAAATATCAATGTCGCGGATCACGAGCCAACGCGAAAATCGGGATTTCACATAGTTACATATATTTACAGACACGTTTACCTCAGAAAAACCTACCTACTTACTAATAGGTAAATACTCCCGCGTCCCGCACGCCCTGCGCATCCCTGCGCGCCCGTCTATGTGAGTTTCGAAGCCCTATTTAACTTGTTTAGAAATTCATGTCTTTAAGACCAGCGGTTCAGTATATCCAGTCAGGGGATGATTTTGGAAAAACTGTGAAACACGTGTCTCACAGTTTTAATTGAAGAGTGTGAACATCAATTTTCGAGTCAATCGACCCAGAGAATATTAAGTTTCACAGAAAATTCAACACCTCATTTCACACTTTTAGGCGTGGAGTTTCGAGAAACCCGTTCTTAGTAGATACCTCCAAATTTTATGTCTCTAGGACCAGCGGTTTGGGCTGTGCGTTGAAATATCAGTCAGTCAGGACGTTGATTTTTTAAAATTTAAATTTTTTTAATATAGAAGATAGAGCTGTGAATATTTTCTTATATAATATTATAGTCATAGTGAAATTATTGATCATGTTTAACGCATAGACCCACGTGTCCATGTCTCAGGTGATGAGCAGTAACCAAGCAAGTCGCAGGAAGTGAGGCAAACCATTAGCTAGGGACTACTATCACACGTAGGTAGTACAGGAGACAATCCCACTCTGCACTGGGTGGTCTCTGTCGCGTCCTCGGACCTGTGTGCTGCGTGGAGAGCGGAGCGCTCTCGATAAATTCGTTCTCGAAGCGATCGCACTCGACGGCGACGGGAAATAAATTGCTTATTATTGCACTGAATCTTAACGCCACAATATTGGACGTGTAAAAGTGCTCCGTAATAACGTTTGGCCCCTGTGCCTGCCCCGCCGTCCCAGCGGCTCTTAATACCGATATGAATGGCATTCAGTAACACGATTGGATTCAACGAATGGTTTCAGATCGGGACTCGAACCTGGGACCACCGTCGGTTAGAGCGAACTGTCGAGGTTGGTTTGTGATCGAGAGCTTTTGAGGTTCATGTCATTAACAGCTGTTGTAACTCCTCCAATAATGCAACAGTGGTTATAGTCATTTTGCCGTTTCAAAGAAAATTATTCCACAGGAGGATCACGAATATGTTGACCAATACTCGTTGGCTACTTTCTAAACATGGAAAGATTACAACAAAGTAGTGCGGTAGGTAATGGTATGATATTGATCGTTAGCTATTCTTCCTCTTCTTTGTCGTAATTTAATATTATATGGTTTAATTAGCTTCGACCAGAACTCTGCCACCTCCATAGCGCTGGTAGTGGCATCTTTTAGTTAAGTATTTAAAACAGAATACTCATCTAAATACCACAAAGACACTAATTTTGTGTCCACAGTTAGTGTTAGTTCACATCACACAACAGTCTGTTAGTATTCACAACACACAGCACGTCAGCGGGTTGAAAACCAGCAACCACGCGCCGGCAACCAGATGTTAGGAACAACCAGACCCGCCACCCACTCACTTAGATCAACATTGTGGGAACACCCACACGTGTGAAGAACAAGCTATTAATAAAACAGAAACAAGCGGTAAGAGACCCTGCAGGTTACAATAAGACTTAGCTTCAGACAAACATTCATATTTCAGGTCGCCATTGTACTAGGATGTTCAACCTACAATACGATATTTATATTTAAAATATCGGAGATGGCGAGTCTCAAAGGATTAATCCTAAACTTTACTGAATATTTACGCACAGAGGGGAGGCACGCTCCGAAATGTTAATTATTTATTAAAGTCAAGCTAATGATGCCCCATTTAGTAAATTGCCGAGGAAACTATTAATATTATGTTTGAAATTGTGTCGCACAAGATAGCAACAAATTCGTCTCGTTTACTGTGAAGTAAAGCAGCCTGCAGCAGCAGAAATATATCAGTGGCTCGTACTACAACGTCCGATGTTTGTCCGGCGCCAACGAAGATAAACAAGACATGCGGGTTAGTGCACGCACACACGACACGCGACACGCGACACGCGACTCGCGACACGACGCGCAGTCGGTGCGCTACACACCTGCATCCGAGAACATCCGCTGGTAGATCTCGTCGCAATCTGTCGGACAACAATCACGTTAATATCTTCCGTCAGTACAGTAAATACTCGCTCGATCGGTAATTCGGTACCTAAGTGATTCCCGTGGAGTCAACTTCCAACTTCCAAGCGAACAGTTTGTTGATTAGAGTTTTCAATCTGTATTTTGTGTTATATTAATTTATCATTCGTTATCTGTATTGATTTAGACATCAAAGCAAAATGTTCGTAATGATAGCTCTGCGCCGCGGATCTGTTTGTTATCGAGACGTCAATTACAACGTGTTGTTATTGTAGCGCTGATTGACTTGGAACAAGTTGTCCAATTCATTAAACATTACAAGATTCGGGAGTATACTTCAAAGTTATAAGATAAATATTCATGGTACATCGTCGGTGTGAGCTTTAATTAACATTTAAGCAACGTTGAACGAGTCCCCTTTTAAGGAATTAACATTGGAAACAATATCAATAGTAGATCTGTGACCATGCAGGCGGCGGCGCGTGTAGTGGCGCGCTACTGAGTTGGCGAGTGTCCAGCGCCAGTGCCTAGTGGAGCGCGAGTGGGCGCGCCAGTGGCTGGACTAAGTAACCGCGAGCTGACGCGCTCATTTGAAACGGATCTTTTTGTTTGTTTGTTTCAAATGTTCGTGTCTTTACAGCTTCAGGGGCGGTGCACTGATCGACCATTTGCGTGTACTTACACAATGTTTGTAGTTATGTATACGAGTATGTGGATTAACTTATTACTAGGTATTGCCTTTGAATGGGTTCACCGCAACAGTAATACGTAATTTATTCACAACAAGATATATTTCTTTAGTTCAGTCCAGAAAGTTCCTCAAAAGTATTTTAACTTTATTATCTAAAACCGGATGGGCCTGTGTCGGGGTCTCGGGGCACAGGCCGTTGGTTTAACGTGAAACATCTATGTCAGCGAGTCGCTTTTAGTGTTACAGATTGAAATGAAAACAAGACTGTTTGTTTGTGCCGTGTAGACGGCGCGTTCGTGTTCCACGCGCGCCTCAAAGAGATGTCAGCAAACAGGCTGCGGGCTGTTCGAATGAGATACCGCGGCCCTGGAACATAAAGGGCAAGGAAGGAACCCTTCAGGAAGTACCTTAACCATTTAAAAAAATCAACGCTGTTTTCTTTAATCGTCTATTTTTATCTCTGTGTTAAAACTTACACACCCTGTAGCTCCTAAAGTTTTGATCGCAGAGCAAAAATAAATATGACCAAATATGTAGGAAATTTTATGTAGAAACTTTTGTCAGAAATAATGTTATTCCTACTGATATTCGAGATATGAGCAAAAACCTGAAAAAAGGTACTTTCAACCCCCCCCCCCCCCCTACATCCTCAGCACACCCCCAACCCTTGAATACTTTTAGTATGTTCATCTGGATACCGTAAGGTATAACTGTACCAATTTTCAAGACTACACGAATTATTTCCCCAGATTGCCCTTTTTCGGCTTAATTTGACCGGACTATCATGCGTACCGCCAGTCTGTGGAATTCACAGCTCAGCTGGCTTCTCTGTCTCCATCTTAGGCCGCATCATCGCTTCACATCAGGCGAGTTGCGGTCAAACGCAGATTCTCAAGAAATATTTATTTCGATTATTGTTATTTATTTACATTTACATTTTAGGAAGATTACAGACTTATAATTAAAACTATATTGAATTAACATCCTCCACAAATAAAATATTCGATAACTATTTTGTTAAATATTGGCGAAAGCTGGAGTTGCGCAAGACGTAGCTAAGATCCGGTTGCGGCTGGGTCTCCAGGTCGCATTGCAGAAAACTGAGGCCTACTGTTTTCTTGGACCTGCATTGGAGTGCCTATGCGTGGTCCAAGACCTCCTACCAACGATAGGTGTGATTTATATTTGCGACTGGTGACTGTCGAACTGTACGTGCTGTGGCCGACATATTAAAGTTTAATTCTATTATACGACTTACTTGTTATCTTTTACTTATAAATATTGTCCAAATTACACAAAGTTACTTGAATCGCACAAATCACCCCGATATCACTTCTAAATCGTGATCTACGTTGAATATAAAGCAGTAAGAACGGGTTCAGTCGGCGCGGTGCCCCTTCCCTGTCAACTCGTCTGGTCCCGACGCAAACTCTAGCTTGTTACAGTGAGTGTACCATATGTTTCAGTAGTATTTTTAAAACGTTTCACATCAAAAAATCATTAATAAACAACAAATAAGCCTACTAACAAATATATTATATAAGGCTACATGTAGTTAGTAGCTTGTACACTGTTTTACAGACAACAGTTTTATAGAATTTCGTTTCATATATATTTTTTCTCATATTATCGTTTCATAGAATAATCAATACGCAGAATACTTGCTTCGGAGATATTTAAATCATCGATTTTAGTTTCAAATATAATTTGTTTCGATTTTCATATCATAGTATAACACATCAAATATTTTTTATTCCCATATTGCTTAATTAACATAAAACTAAAAAAAACAAGAAAGACATTGTATCGGGTGACAGTTTCTAAATGTTTCAATTCATACTTATGACAAAACGCATACCCTCCACTATAAAATTACAACACCGCGTTCACAAAACTTTGCAAGTAATCTTGTTATTCTCAATCAACTGTAAAATGTACTAGTGCTACATTTTGTGTATCTTCTATACTTTATACTTTAATATTATAAAGCCAAAGAGTTTGTTTGTTGTTTGTTTGGTAGTGACTTCATATGCGCGTTTGTACGTACTGTGCTTTTTTTTTTGTACAGAAGTTAGTACCTGTGGAGTGTTCAAATCAAAGAGAGGAAGATTTAAACTATAGGTTCATAATTGTCGGAGTTCCCCTAATTTTTTTACTACGACCAATTTCGAGGTAGTTAGTTACAGTTATAAAGTAACCTAACCTATGTGGTCGAAGTAAACGGAACATTTCAATGTTGTAAATACGGCGTAGTCTACGTAGCCCCGCTAGGCGGGGCTCCTATTTCTGTCTGCAGGGTTTAAGTAACCTAACACGTCTACTTTTACATTTTCGTTGAAATAAAATACCAGGGAAAATACATCGAACAAACGATATCCGTTAAAAATAATTCTACTGTTTGCTAAGTTTGTTAAATAAAAAATGTGATTATAAAATTCATTGAATTGTGTTTCTGTGAAATATTTTTCATTCAAGTTAACAGTCGTAAAAACAATAATATACGAAATAAAAATATAAGGATCAAATATTATGTGAAACATTTTCTGTGAAACGAAATTCTAGGAAATTTCTGTCTGCGAAATAAGGGAACACCGCAGTTAGTATAATAAACCAATAAAAAATGTGTTATTTATTTTTGATATTTTATTAAACCTCTTCAAAAGCGCCATGGCAGCTAAGCGCCTTACCCCCGGGCGATTCACACAAATTACATTCAAAAGGTGAGGAGAGTGTGCAACTCGCGAGGCGCTTGTCATTCAGTGAGCGACAGAACGTGTCGCCGACGTGCTCACGGCGACAGGTCGCGTCCTGTGTGTGACGGGCGGAGATGTGTTGCGATACCGAGCGATGTCCTGCTATGTCACGCGACACACCCGCTTTATATCGTTCAATACACGACGACAAGTACAGACTTAGTAAGGATATTGTATTCCTGTACGAAGATACTTTACAGGGAAATGAAAGATAAAAGGAAATCCAATAGCGGACTGATTTGCTAGAAGTTTCAAAACACTACTGCAATATGAGTTTCGGGCACATAAAGAGGGAACATTAAGTAAGGTGTATTGGTGTTACCAGAGTGAATAAATTAACGTTTATATTTAATCCGTAATGAATGCTTAGCTTAGTTTGTAGTGAAGTCGCGGACGGCCATACAGCATCCCGCTTTTATCTACGGATTTACAACAAATTGGTGTTTTGGGCGCGCGAGCTCCCCGATTAATTCAAAGCACGCCTATTCGCTCCAATAAATATGTTAAAATGTTCCGTGACAATGGCTCGGTGCCGATTTCGCATCGCATTTTCGAGTCGCCGGCGTTTGTTCAAATTGTTCGCGCCTCCCTCCCCCCCGGCGACGGGCGCCGGACGCAACGCAAACAGTGTCCGCGCGACTAATCCAACAGCTTCGACAGATCCGACATTACACAAGACGACGATAAAGCATTCACGACACCGCCCGCGATGCGCCAGCCAGTATTATAATGTTATGTAAATCTCAGATAGCGGAGCGCGCTGCTGAAGTGTGGGTGGAATATAATCCAGTCAGAGGTTATATTTGGATTCTTACCTTGAAGAATGAGGCCCAGGGTGTAAAAATCCTAATCCTCATTAGAAAAGGGAAGATCATCAAACCAGACGGGTATTATGTCTGGTGAGCTCCGAGTTATATCCTAATCTGGAGGATAACTCTGTTTAACGCAGGATTTTGCGTGGCGTCATGATGGTAGGTACTTCCTGTGCCACGGTGTAGGGATCGCCACAAGATCTTAACGGAATAAATAAAAAGTGAGCACTCACCGACGACATGCAGCGTGACGAAGAAGGAGCGCACGGGCTGCGTGGAGACCTGGCACTCGTAGACGCCGGCGTCGCGCTGCTGCGCCCACTTGATGTGCAGCGTCCAGTCGTCCGTCTGCGCTGAGTGCGTGGCCTGGAAGCGCTGGTCCGACGTGTACGTGTAGCCGCCCACCGTCAGGATGTGCAGGTCGCGGTGCCGGATCCATGACACCTGGACACAGAGAGATAAGGAGATGGTTACTAGAGCTATCAATGCGTCGTGGAAGACCTAGTTTGATAATGTTTGTCGGCGTGTATAGTATTAATCTGTTCTGTCTTCAATCTGTTTACGTTCAGAGCCCTGATAGAATGTTTGGCGAAATCATATCCAACAGCAAAAATACTCCAATAAATAAAGTGAAAGGCAGAACTGCTCATTTATCTTGAAACTTTACGCAATACAAAGCCGGAGATCATTCAAGAAATTCAATTTAAAGTGCCCCGTCGTGATTGTTGCGATTTCCTTCAGTAGAGTCGGCACGTCTCGCGTCTCGCGTCTCGCGTCTCGGGTCTCGCGTCTCTGGCTATACTTATATTTTATAAATATTCATCAAAGCTAACAAAAATGTTTCGGCAATGTGGCGGCATTTATCACGCGCAAACGTCGAGAAACCGAGCCCGATCACTCAGCAACGGCGTTATTGAATGTGAGCTCAAAGAGGCCACGTGGCGCACGGGGCGGGGGGACTGGAGGGCAGGGGCCCGTTTGAAGTATTTTTTGGCATTAATATTCGTCGGCGGTTGTTTTAGGCGCGGCGGCCATTGGCATGCAAATCAGCCGTCTCTATGAAAATTGCGAACGGCTCTTTATTACTCATTCCTTTTATTTACTGTTGGCATGTATAGCGCCGGTTTCAGCTCTTTAATTATCTCAGCTGCGTTAAAACTCCACGTTTTTTTACTTAATTTACCCGTTCAAATTCCTAGTACATTTAGGAGGGGCCCGTCTGATTATGCGAGGCCTTTTTTCTTATTTGCGTGTCTGAGTAAACCGGCTTATCTCGACGTTAAGAGGTTTTGAAATACTGGGCTCATGACGTCACGGTCCCTCGGTGCCCCCAGCCTACCCTCTGCCTGCTGCTTATTAAACGAAGATAACTGGAATTGGCGCTCCTTAGAAATTAACTCAATTTAAACTTTAATTTGTAACTTCGTATCTAAGTGACAGTTATAATTCAAGGTTCGAAAAATAATTTGTTTTTTCTTCATAATAAAGCTGAATGTTAGTAGAGAGTTCTGAAAACAAAAACAAAATACGGCTACAAAAAAGCCAGATTACATTAGAACTTCGAGTCGTTGTCCTTCGTCATATAATTCTAGAAATATAAAGTAATCTAAACAAGTGTACGTTCATCAGAGTTCTCCAAGTATTTCTGCAAACGATGTGGCATTCCTTCCACTCAAGTTTTTGTTCTTATGACGGTACAAAGACGCCGTACTTTTTGTACGTTATCTATACATACAAATAAATAAAATTGAAGTAGTAGTAGAAGTATCTGTTTGTAATATAAAAAAAAAACAACTTTTTACTGAATGCATATGAAAACGTATACGGCACTTAAAACAAAAACACTTTTTTTTTCATATTTGTCTGTCTTTCGGTCTGTTTGTTTCAGCTAATCATCGAAAAGGCTGGACCGAGTTTGACAAGACTTTTACTGGCAGATAGCTGATGTTATAAGGTCTAACATAGGCTTTTATTCAAGAAAAATAATTAGAGTTCCGTGTATAGTTTATTTTTCTATTAGAAAGCTGAATGTTGAGGTGACGTCGGTTGAGCCACTTTTTATACGTCTAGGGCTAGATTAGAAATTGGCTACACACATTAATTTGGATGACGCTACGTAGCTTGATTGTCAATAACAGAACATCTTACATGCCCACCTTGGGCATGAAAAATGTTCTGTATAGTAAGTTGGACGAATATATGTGGGTACGGACACATAGGTACGCAAGGACCAGAAAGTGTTTAATATGATAAATTAGTAAATAATTTGTGGAAGGCACATGCGAATACTCTCCAATTTCTGAAGAGCCCTGGTCACGACAGGCTAAGCTATGACTTGTTCTTCTGTCTACCCTAGTTATAGCATTACGATAGCTTGAGCTATGACCTGAGATAACATTTAAGAAGAATGTATAAATGAGACAGCTACTAAGTATACTTGAGTTTTTTGTATGTTTTTCCACTGAGAACGTTCGTACGTCGCGCGTGGGCTAGTCTCTGTTGTTCGAGTGAATACTTCTTGAAACGTATTATTTGACACAATTAAAGTAAACACTTGTTATTTAAGTAATATGTCCTTTGTATTTTCTGTCCTGTGATTTGTTCCGCGCCTGTTTTTCTTTAATCAACCTTGTTGAATGTCGTAAGAGGTAAATAAGTGCCCGCGGCGCCGCGAGCAAGGTGTTTTGATACAAGAGCGTACATTATGTACACAATGTCGTACATGGTTCATTTAAATTATTCATTTAGAGCGATACTACTTGATATTTATAAGGCAGATAAGAGGTTACTTGCTGGGAGGGATCACCTTATTTCAGGTTCGTAGAAGGCACATGCCCGAAAAATGTTGATTTCTGGCCGAAGCCGAAGCCGGTAATTCATCTGTCGCCTCAACCCTGGACTTGTCGCGTCAACAAAACCTCGGCCCAATATGGCCTATATTAAGGTATTTGTTTTGGCCGACGGTGGCCGAAGCTGATACTGAATTTTCGGTCTGACACTAATAACTATATATCTATAAACGTGAACGTAACTAATGGAATATGAAAAGAAACAATTGTCGGTGCAACAAATGAATTTTTCATTTTGAAGTGTAGTCCCGGTTCGTCATCATACGAACCGGGACTACACTTCAAAATGAAAAATTCATTTGTTATCTTATTATGACGAACCCATATCTTGTATTGAAAACAATTTGGTGACGAACCGGGACATAACGAACCGGGCTTAAGTGTCTGTAATTGCTGCATCCCATCATGGGCCAAAGGCGTCAGTTAATGACAGTTGACATACTGCCTAACTCGACTCTGACAAGTACAATAGCACATACCCTTTGACCTACACCGACATTGATTTGACAGCTGATTCACACCTGAACTGATTGCGTGTGGTAAGATGACAAGATGTGTGTTGTGTGGCAATCAGCTGCAGTCTGCTAACTTTGAAACTCATTAAAGTTATGAGACGTGTAAGTGGCGCCACCTGGTGGCCGCCGCGAGAGTTCAGGGTAGTTAACAATTTGTGACCGACGACGGGTAGCTAGTCTGACGCCTCACATAGCCACATGCGTGGTGGTGGTACCAATTACCCATATCTAGGGAAAGTTTAAGTAAATCTCTAGGGCATTTGATTTCAAGAGAAGTCCGCTTCAACGCTACTGATAGCGTTCGCTAGTTAAACTCCCGTTCTGAAAATAATATTGTTGTAGAAACTCAATCCAATTCTCATTCAAATTCAATTATTTTTATTTAGACCTTTGATGCCACTCTAAACATCTCTTTGTTATAACTGAGATACAATGCAAACATAGTGCAGTTTGAAATGTTAAAGTATTTTCCTCACAGTAAGACCAACCATTATGATATTTTCATATAGTTAGTGGCATACCGCCGCTGCAATAACTTCGTATTTCTCAGCTGGACGGGGATAAAATTCCTGACTTTGACGCATTCCGGCGCGTTTCACGAATACCAACAGTTAAGAATACCGGCTGCTAATTAATTCGTCAGCTTTAATGATTAAACAATACGCCGCGCGCCGTCCGATACAACCGACTGCGGAATCCATTCATTTTCCACCGTCGACGGAAAGGGTCGTACAAGTTTATAATAAAACGACAACTGGGCGTGAGCAATCCTGGGCAACCATGGGCAGCTGTGGGAAACCGTGGGCAACCGTGGGCAACTCTGAAGTACGGTCGTATTTATAGGGTTAGGTATTATTTTGAGCTCAATATAGTCAACTATGTCCAGCAGTGGACGTCTTTCGGCTGAAATGATAATGATGATGATGATCAATCAATCGTCTTTATTGGTAAACATAGGTTAGAGCAGTGTGCAAGATGTTGTAGTCGTTGTTGTACATATTATAGTTTCTTTATGTTTTACTATTTGGCGTACAGATACATATATTTGGCGTACAGATTTGGCGACCTCAATATCATTTTTTAAGGCTAGGTTTTTGCCAATCAAGTTAATAATTTAGATATATAGGTACCTACTAGTATTATAAAAAGGTAAATGTTTAATTAGTAATGACAATATCAATTTTAGGTAAGTGTAAAATAGTAGGTTTTTAGGTAATGTCAATCTTTAATTAAATATCAATAATAAAAACTGGCCAAGTGCGAGTCGGACTCGTGCACGAAGGGTTCCGTACCATTATCAATTAGACCAGTTTACGATTTATGACGTATTAAAAAAAAAACTACTTACTAGATCTCGTTCAAACCAATTTTTAGTGGAAGTTTGCATGGTAATGTACATCATATATTTTTTTAGTTTTATCATTCTCTTATTTTAGAAGTTACAGGGGGACACACACACATTTTACCACTTTGGAAGTGTCTCTCGCGCAAACTATTCAGTTTAGAAAAAAATGATATTAGAAACCTCAATATCATTTTTTAGACCTATGCATAGATACCCCACACGTATGGGTATAATGAAAAAAAAAATTGAGTTTTATTTCTAAGTATCATCATCATCATCATATCAGCCCGGAATCACTCACTGCTGGGTATAGGCCTCCCCTTTTTCCTGCCACACTTCCCGGTTCTGTGCGTCCCTCATCCAGGTGTTACCCGCGACTTTGACGATGTCGTCAACCCAACGAGCTTTAGGACGGCCCTGGTTTCTATGGCCTAACCTTGGCCACCATTCGGTCAAAGCCTTGCTCCATCGGCCATCTCCGCGTCTAGCCAAGTGTCCTGCCCACGCCCATTTGAGGCGCACCGCCCGCTCCCCGACGTCGTAGACTTTCGTTCGACGGCGGATTTCGGTATTACGCACTCGATCTAAGAGGGTTATGCCAAGCATGGCTCGCTCCATGGCCTTTTGTGCCACTCGTACTCGGTGGACAGTCTCCTTTGTGAGTGTCCATGTCTCGGCACCGTAGGTCATAGTTGGCAGGACACATTGGTTGAAAAGGCGGGTTTTTAGACACTGAGGGATCTTTGTGGACCGAAAAATATGCTCGAGTTTACCAAACGCCGCCCATCCGAGTTGTACTCTCCTAGAAATCTCCTTGTTGGAATTCTCCCTGTCAAAACATAGAACATGTCCCAGATAAACATAATGGTCAACCATTTCTAGACGCTCGTTTCCAACCATAACAGCTGAAACAGAGTCGTCCGGAATGCCTGACATCACCTTCGTCTTGGACATGTTCATTTTTAAGCCAACTTTTAGGGAAGCATCGAAAAGTTGTTTCAGCATGCATTGAAGGTCTTCCAGGGATTCGGCGAACAACACGAGGTCGTCCGCAAACCGAAGGTGTGACAAGTAGACACCATTAATGTTTACACCACTGTGGTCCCATTTCAGTGTTTTCATCACGTCTTCCAGGGCAGCAGTGAAAAGTTTAGGCGAAATGGTATCTCCCTGTCGCACTGTGTGTTTCTAAGTATGGGGAACCCAAAATTTATTGTTTTTTTTTTTTCTATTTTTGTGTGAAAATCATAATGCGGTTCACAGAATACATCTACTTACCAAGTTTCAACAGTATAGTTCTCATAGTTTCGGAAAAAAGTGGCTGTGACATACGGACGGACAAACAGACAGACATGACGAATCCATAAGGGTTCCGTTTTTTGCCATTTGGCTACGGAACCCTAAAAACGAGTGTGCTTTAGACCAACGACTGAATAGGTGTCAATTCGTATCGATCCACTGCTGTGTATAATCTCATATCAAACAGTTGTTATAGTGAATACAATGTAATCATAATGATATCATAATCAATGGAATCCCCTCGCCACTAGGTATTCAAGGGTCCCGTCGTGGCGCTTGCGCGCACAAGAACATCGTAACAGGCTTCTTTATTTTATGGTAATTTCCTGAACCACTATGGGACAAATATTAGCAAGACCAACTGTCAGGCATGTGGTCAGGGTTCAGACCATAGTTCCGGTATTCTGTAAGTAGATTTTAACTGTGACCTAAGTTTTTGTACTAGCTGATATTTGGGTAATATGGCTGACATTCTACAATGGACCTATACCTATTTATTAAATACCTTATTAGCCAGCGGCTTCGTCCGCGTGGAGTTCGTGCAATTATTTATTTATTTGCTCTCATGCACATCACACATTGTACAAAATTACTGTCGGTTTTTGTACGTGAACCCTGTCAGGGCACTGCAAAGCACAATGCTGGTTTGCTGCTGAGTTTATGAACATTAACATCATAATAACATGACCTCACGGGATCAAAAGTATCTTATTTCCTAACAAGTTATGGTTTACCTGTGTGCCATATTTCATCGAGATCTGTTCTACCGTTAAGATGGAACAAGGTAGCATAACAAACAACCAGACAGAGAGTTATTTTTGCACTAAAATCGTATGGATTATCAATATTTACGGATGTAGAACATCTGTACCATCCAGTTTCTGTTAGGTAGGTCAACTCGTACACATGCTCTGTGTACCGTTGAACTCCGTGTGCAGTGAGCACGACATGTCTCATGATACCCTCACGTACCTCCAAACTGCACTGGCTAGTCCTGGCGACATGAACGTTTGTTTGAAGATCGTTTGGGGACGGATTATTAGGCTACTCTCCTTGGAGGATACGCAAAACTTAGACGAAACCCGCACGTATTACGTGATGAAGAAAATAGGTTTATCTTGTAGTGTTTCTGTCTAAGTTGATGGATGAGGCTATGTACGCGCACAGCGGCATGTATGTGTGTGGTTTTTGGGCAATGGACGGTTATTAGATCAAGCTCAACACATATGTATATCCCAGAGAAGTATATTTTATTCGATCTGACCGAAAATGTTGTAAAAGTAGTATTAGGAAGAAATACTTAGAATTAATCCTCTAAGGCCCCGTTCAAGGACTCGAACGATGTGACTTGCGACACGATGAGTGCATGCGCACGTGTCACTTGTTTCATTCGCGTGAGTACCGCCCGTTCGCGCCTCGCCGTGGCTCGTGGCACTAAGCAATGTGTTTGATTTGTTTTGTCCGCGAAACGCGTGTGACTTGAGCCTAGCCAAAAGGTCTCATTAGAAAAAATTACGTATTAGCGACATGTCACAAAGTTATGATCAGTCCAGTCGTTTGTTCGGCGTTATGTAGCAGGTGTACATTGGAGTGGACTGAGGAGGAGTAGTTGCGTTGTGTAAGTAAGCAAGGCTTGTTCACCAGGTGGTGTACCCAGACCGGCAGCGGCGCACAGTCCGTGTAAGCACGACACGGACCTCGCCCCGAGACATGCAAGTGTCAATCACAGGCATCGTGATGTAAAGGTTGCATTATTAGGTATACAATCAAGAGTTTATGTTAAATAGATAAATGTTACCAGTGTCGCTTACCTCGTGGCTCTACATCCAAGTTCTAAATATAAAACACCGAAGACGTCCGCTAGACCTTTGATTTTAATTCCACATCGGAAGGACGCACAGTTTTATACGAATTCATTCGTCTGCAGGGACAGGCGGCGTGAGGGTACCGCAGAGTAGATACACTCACAGAAGACCTACTTTACATCCAACAAGACTTTATTGGCAGGCTTTAGGGTAAAAAAAGCCTGCTAAAATTGCTACAGTTGTTGAAATGACTACCGATTTTTTACAAGACTCAGAAAAATCTGAATTTGAATTTATAATCGTTTACTAAACCAAAATTTTTAATGAATACCAATTAGCAGTAATTTAATTTAAAAAAGTGGACGTCTTGTTATTTTACGACTAAAACACACACTACTAATTGTTAGAACGTACGACATCGTTAGGAATGAATGTTCTGCCCTCACGCGCGGCTCTCACTTGCCTGATCGGCTGTCAGCTCTGAAGGTTTACCTTTGTCAAGTTTATTCTACTTTTCTTTACATCACTTTTGAAAATAGAATACGATATTGTTTGTTTTGTGGGTTGCAAGTATAAAACAGAAGTCAAAATCATACACTGATCATATTGGTGATTTTATGCGTTAGATAAAGGCGTCAGTTTGAAGTAAGTATTTTAAGTAATTGTGTTTAAAACAAGTCAAAAGCTCCGTGAGGCACAAACATTCTGCACCACTTTATCCGTAAAATATGAAAAATAAAGAATCTCGTGAGCTATGCAGCCACCGCTATAGAAGCGCGACTCGCAAATCAACACTTTACAGCCGGACATAACACAATCATATCTTCCTCGCAGCTCGCTGCCGGCTCCCCGCGGACGAGCGCGATGCTCACCGCGCAGTGTTGAGCACACACGTCGGGAAGCGCGACACTCTCCCGTGAATACTAACGCGGCTAGATGAGCAGACATCAGCGCGTGTGCGCCGCGCGCCGTACTGCCGCGAGGATGTTTGCTCTCAGCCGCTTGCTATTCACGCCGGGACCACGCCACTTGATAGGGCACTCTATGCATAGTCTCCAACGTTTGCTGTGTGTTTATGTAACTTGACTTTTCTCTCCTTGGCATCGTTTAAAACATAAAATATAACTTGGACTGTACGGTAGTCGCTTAATCGTTTACAAACCATTTTGAGTTTCTACAATGAGATTCAACTGAATCGAAATAAGTTTTGCGGTAGCTTATGTCATGCCAATTCATTTTGGACTTTTGGATAATCATTATAGCCGATAGAATGTCTCAAACTGAACTGTCTCGCTCCCAGCTCGAGTGAGACGTTGTGTCCGAGTATCCCGCCGACTGGGATCACTGAAATGATCCGGTTGTGATTGTGATCGTCATATGTTACATTTTATAGATAAAGCCTTTGTTCTACAGGGGAAACAACAAAATAGGACTGTCAATAGGAAACAATAGCAAATGATATGTTAGGAAAAATTTTGTGTTTTCACGTTTCGTATTTCATCATATGCCTATCCTTTTCCTAACTATGTTGGGGTTGGCTTCCAGTCCAACCGGATGCAGCTGAATACCAGCATTTTACATGGAGCGACTTCTTATCTGACCTCCACAACCCAGTTATTACTGGGTAATACGATACCCCTTGGTAAGACTGGTTGTCAGTCTTTATGGGCCACTGACTATCTGTAACGACTATCGAAGATCTACAAATGACAGCCGGGACCAACCTAGGCAAGCACGGCTTAACCTAAACATTGACCCGAGCGGCTGTTATTATTTAGCCACGAGCTCCACAACGTTTTCACGTTTCGTATTTACCGTTGCAAAATAGTTTATAAAGTAAATAGTAAACAATAGTGGGCCCTGTTGCGAAGCGGACAGTTCGGCAAAATATATAGAATAAAATGCAAAAACTGCTCGAATCAAATAAGAATTGTTCTTGTTGTAACCAATAATTACTACATTCTATTGCATTTAGGAGGAGCTCGTGGCTAAACAATAACAGCCGCTCGGGTCGATCTTTAGGTTAAGCCGTGCTTGCCTAGGTTGGTCTGTGGATGGGTGACCACCCATTACATACCGAGTTTCCTCCGTGCCTCGGAAAGCACGTTAAGCCGTTGGTCCCGGCTGTCATTTGAAGATCTTTGACAGTCGTTAACGTAGTCAGTGGCCCAAAAAGTCTGACAACCAGTCTTACCAAGGGGTATCGTATTTCCCAGTAGTAACTGGGTTGTGGAGGTCAGATAGGCAGTCGCTCCATGTAAAATACTGGTATTCAGCTGCATCCGGTTAGACTGGAAGCCGACCCCAACATAGTTGGGAAAAGGCTAGGCAGATGATGACTACATTCTATTGCATTTCATGCCGTTGACCCTCGCAAAAAATAGTCTTTATTATTTTTGGTCATAGTGAGTACCAGTAAAATAGCTAAATTAAAAAAGGAAGGTGAAAGTACTACACAAGCTCACTTCTAAGAAAAATAAATAATAGTGGTGCGAGCAGTGAACCTTTGTCCTTACCTCTGACATAAAAAGCCTGCGAGTGACAGAATGACAAGTTTGACATAACATTACAGGTGACAAGTTAGTATTGATAGGTTTTAAAGTTCCTCGGATATTTCACATGTAGGTACCTCGCGCGCTACGTGGTACGCGGTATTATATTTATTGTAATTTAATGTTGTTACAAATATAGTATTGCCCAATCTACAGGGTTACTGGTAACTCGACGTATTCCTTGCAGGACGTCATAGTAGGGTTAAAATGCAACAAATTAAGCCACCAAATGTTCTACCGAAATTCAGTAGTTTTTGAGTTAGTTCGATTTTTAGAGTTTTTATGAATAATCCCAGATTAAATCATTTGAAACCAATTTAAAAATTATTTACGGCGCGACAGTAAAGAAATTTTAAGTTATTATCGTAGTTGATGCCGTAGCAGATCTTTGTTAATAATTAAAAGTTCAAAAATGCCTTAAACCTTGGCAAATATCACTAATCAAACATTTTTTTTTTTGTAATTTTTGTTATTACTCCATACAAATTGTTGTCTAGTGCAAAAATAAAATACTACGCCTGATGTACAAATTACTAGGAAAATATCCTTGTCTTATCAGCTATTCAGAAAGGTATGATTGTCAATACTTTTGCATGTATGACAGGGTAGAGAAGAGTTTTATGGGGAGCAGGTAAAATTGTAAGACAATCAACATTTTGTTTGTTATTCGTAGTATTCGTAGTTTTACCTGAGCTTGAACTCCAAACACACGGTAAGCTTTGTGATTGGTTACTATTGTTCTCTCGGCATGACTCGGGGTGCGATTTTCTGGTCGTCAGCGTTAGTCAGTCTCAACTCTACGTCGCGTAAGCTCGTGTTTTGTTATCTGGCTATCCCTATCGCGTATCTTGCTCTCGTGCTGTGCTGTGCCTTCATAAGTGCTGACTATGGCTGCATATTCTAATCCAGAATACGCTGACATAATTTACTGTTACGGACTTTGTGACGGTAACGCTGCTGAAGCGCGGAGAGAATATGGACTTCGCTTTCCCAACCGCCGACTCCCACACGTTAGTGTCTTCGGATCGACTTATCGGCGAATATCTGAAACTGACAGCGTCCAAAGAACCAGGCAAATTGACACTGGTCGTTCCCGGAGATACACGGCTGACGACGAAGAGCTGATTCTTCAACGTTTTATTGACGACCCCAACATATCGACAAACATCGTAGCGCGTGAGCTTGGTATGTCACAGTGGAAAGTCTGGTCTGTAGTTCACTTGTCAGGCCGACATCCATATCACTACCAACCAGTCCAGTCATTAGAAGAGGGAGATCCGCCGAGACGGCTTGAATTTTGTCGTTTCATGCTGAGTGCCGACGCCGAAGGCGAAAACTTTTTAAAAAACATTCTGTGGACCGATGAGTCATGTTTTGACCGTGATGGTATCACAAACTACCACAACTTACATTACTGGGCACTGAAAGCAGAAGCAAACCCTAAAAAACTGAAACCAACCGCATCCCAGCGTAGGTTCTCGCTTAATGTTTGGATGGGTATTATCGACGACAAATTAATCGGCCCACATTTTTTACCCCGAACACTAAATGGGGAACTTTATGAAGATTTCCTTAGAAATCATTTAACACCACTGCTCGCGGATGTACCGGAAGAAAGAAGAGCAAACATGATTTATCAACATGACGGATGTCCAGCCCACTTCCGAATCACAATTCGACAATTGCTGGATGAAAACTATCCAAACCGATGGATAGGGCGCGGTGGGCCGATTCCGTGGCCTGCGCGAAGCCCTGATCTGACGCCCCTAGACTTTTACGTCTGGGGTCATATGAAAGACCTAGTTTATGTGACCCCAGTAAATTCAATTGAAGAACTAAGGGAGAGAATAACAGATGCGGCGGACCAGATGAGGGCAACAATCACATCAAGAATCACAAAAACTGAAATGAGGAAGCGAATAAGAACATGTATTCGAAACCGAGGGCAGCACATCGAACAAGACGTGTGAAATGTATGTCATAAAAGTTATTAAATTGAAATTTATTAAAAATAATAATAACATTCACGAAATTGTTTTATTTGATTTTCCGAATAATCACCTTTTTGTGAGACGCACGTCTTCCTGTACTAAATCAAAAACGATTTTCATAATGTAGTCCATGACTTTGTATTAACATTCATACCTTTTTGGATAGCTGATAAGATAAGGATATTTTCCTAGTAATTTGTACATCAGGCGTAGTATTTTATTTTTGCACTAGACAACAATTTGTATGGAGTAATAACAAAAATTACAAAAAAAAAAATGTTTGATTAGTGATATTTGCCAAGGTTTAAGGCATTTTTGAACTTTTAATTATTAACAAAGATCTGCTACGGCATCAACTACGATAATAACTTAAAATTTCTGTACTGTCGCGCCGTAAATAATTTTTAAATTGGTTTCAAATGATTTAATCTGGGATTATTCATAAAAACTCTAAAAATCGAACTAACTCAAAAACTACTGAATTTCGGTAGAACATTTGGTGGCTTAATTTGTTGCATTTTAACCCTACTATGACGTCCTGCAAGGAATACGTCGAGTTACCAGTAACCCTGTATACTGTTGTGACCTATTTCATATAGGTTAAAAATTAACGTTGTTTAATGGTTATTCCACGAAAGAATCGCTTAATTTTGCTGAGTGTATGACACTCATTATATTCAAACGAGTGATTTATAAACATGTTGTATGTACTTAACTTATATTTTGAGTGGCAAACAATACATTTTTGTATTCAAAGTTATTTACAAAGAAGATTTAAAATAAAACTCTCTGTCCTTTTCATATGTCACGTCCTATGCAGTTCTTATTTTTATAATTTCGATGAAGAAATGAATGGTTTACCATATTGTAGGCAATTTATACACATTAGTGTACCACAGTGAACTGTTTATTTTTCTGAATGTAATTCTGACTTTAACCTAACCTCAACGTGAACTGATAACGTTTATGTAATGCAGTACATCAGTCACGTATATCGGTAAACCGTAAAACTGTGAGCTGCGGCGGTAACGTGACGCGGTAACGTTTTACTACGGTAATGTAACGTACCCTGATGTGTGAACTATGTCATAAATCCATGTTACAGTGTTGTGCATCGCACGTGGTCCGAATACTTCGCGCTGCGCTCGTTACTACATAGAGCGGAGTAGTTACACCTACGTGGTGATGTGTTAAGAGCACTCCAAATAGATTGATTTTTGTTTGAACAAAGTTCGGCTGATGGGCGAGTGTGTCGAAGTACGACTGCTATGATTTAAATTTCGAAGAGCCGTACGAGTACTTCAGAACTGTAATTTTTAGGGCGCTTATTCGGTTTTTTTTTAAATTGTTTTAAGCCTAGCGTGTAAAATGGTTGTTTACATTATTAAATAAATGAATAATCTGACTTCTGTTCAAACATCTTTGCATTTCAAAACACGGCAACTACAAGGCAAGGTAAGTAAACAAGGAATGTTCTGAAAGAAGCCGCTATATTATATTACAGCCTTGGAACATTAAGATCATCTTATAAGTTAACCTTTGCTCCTCACCCAACAGCCCCGCATACTTGCTACTTGGCAAAACGTTGATGGCCTTGTAGATTGAGTGGCACATGACAAACTAAATTACTCGCTAGAGTGGGGTAACCAGCCGCACTGCCCGCACTCCGCACCGCCCCGCACCGGACACCACACCACTTTCATTTAGTTTACATGCCTGTAATTCCTGGCTTCATAAAGGTCCAACTATTTGCATGACATTCCCGCCAGTGATTACGTGCCCTGAGAGGCTCGACACAATAAAGGTTGACGAAGTATGCGTGACGCCATTGATAGAGGTTAACTGGGTGTTAGCGTGGCCGTCGCCTGGAGCCACAACCCACACAGTCCTCCCTCAAGTGCGGACGACCGGCGAACTGGTGATAAAGGAGGAGACAAGTTTTATTCAGAGGATGTTGATGTTTTCATATTGATGGTTTGATGTTTTGTATGTTGTATAATGACAACGACTCTGTACATGTTGTTAGAAATAGTAGTTTTCAATACAAGTACTATTTCATAGATCAAAGCGTCACAAAGTTCAATCCTCCTCCAACAACATTCAATAACAAAAATAATGAACTCACCAAATTGTGTTTATATTTAGTTGAGAAAACTACACTTTAGAGAGAAATCTCGACGAAGTGGAAACCTCGCCACACTGCGCATTAACAATTCTATTTTAAATCTCAAGTTAACAAAAGCGCAGATAATGATGTATCGGGCGGTCGCGGTAAGTGCTGTATTTATATTCAGGCGCACGTCGCCGCCACGCAGCCGCCCCGCACGCGCCACGCAGCCGCACCGCCGCCGTCACGCCCGCGGCAGCACAACGCCACCGCCCGCGCGACTCGCGTCTTTATTTACATAATATATAGTATAGTGTTGCCACAAACGTCACTCAGTTAAATGGTTTCGGTCTAGAAACCAATTCTAAAGAACACAAAGTTGTGCTCGTTCACTTGTGAAATTGAAATGAACTCGCTATGATTGCGGAGGCGACTATTTACTTTTGTATATATGACTTTAGTCCTTAATTCTGTAGGAAATAACAACATCTTGAACCCAATCGGGAAAGTTTGAGCTGAAACATTGACAGTGAGTAACCCTGAAAAGATTACAAGTTGTGAATAGATATGTCCGCGGCGCTGACGGAGCTCTCAACTGATAGGGCTCGCCCGATAGGACTCACTCCGGCGATCCGACACGATCCCAGGCGTTACGTCCACCCTTTGCATATCTACGATCAGTAGAACACTTTCAATTTATCCGCGCAGTTTGTACCGCGGTCTGTTACGGCCACAGCGATCATGTAGCGCGCGATATCAAGTATTCCAACATTTCTGGACACATAAAAGTGTCGTATTTGCCTAAATTAACCTCTGATAAAAACTTCTTTACTAGAAATTGAAGTAATCTGCGACACAATTTGGTTTCGTGACAAAGGTTTTGTGAACTGAAATCTGCTGAAAGTGTAGTTTACTATTATTTTAAGTCAGTATTACTTACATGGTAATTACACCGACCAGTAAGGCGTTACATACACATTATTTGTAGAATGAATTGGTTCATTGTTCTCAAGTAAGTTGAGGGAGCCAATTCTAAAGTACGATCGATCCTTTCTAAAAACATAAAACGAACTGTTGAACTCGGTTAGCAACAGTCTTAGTCAGTTAAAGTGTAGGCAGCAGTGACACTATCAGTGAGAGAACACTAATCTTCGCAGAAATAAACAATGTGTTTACTTCACAATGTCTATCGCACTTGTCTCTGGTTTTACTTTCACATTACGTGATAACAATAAGAATGGATACAGAATCTTGACTTGTCTCGCGAGCTTGTCGACATGTGGGGTGTGAACTCAGCGATAACTGAACCGATAGTTGTTTCAGGCAATGGTTTAATGCCAAGAACCCCGAGTAATAACTGAGGAGGCTCTCGTTAGACAGCCGGAGCAAGGGCTTGCGGTACTCCTGGACACGGTTCGTATTGTTAGGAGGTTCTACTCCCTGGAGCCTTGACCGCCGCGCGCTGGTAGCTTGGACCCCGTGCCCGTTACCGGTAGGCTACTAGTTTTATATAAGTTTTAAACCAACATGGTCACAACAACACATCGTCATCATCATCATTATCATTGATGCTACAGCGGCGCGGCACCGACATTGATGCTACAGCGGCGCGGCACCGACATGATGCTACAGCGGCGCGGCACCGACATTGATGCTACAGCGGCGCGGCACCGACATGATGCTACAGCGGCGCGGCACCGACATTGATGCTACAGCGGCGCGGCACCGACATGATGCTACAGCGGCGCGGCACCGACATTGATGCTACAGCGGCGCGGCACCGACATTGATGCTACAGCGGCGCGGCACCGACATGATGCTACAGCGGCGCGGCACCGACATTGATGCTACAGCGGCGCGGCACCGACATTGATGCTACAGCGGCGCGGCACCGACATGATGCTACAGCGGCGCGGCACCGACATTGATGCTACAGCGGCGCGGCACCGACATTGATGCTACAGCGGCGCGGCACCGACATTGATGCTACAGCGGCGCGGCACCGACATTGATGCTACAGCGGCGCGGCACCGACATTGATGCTACAGCGGCGCGGCACCGACATTGATGCTACAGCGGCGCGGCACCGACATTGATGCTACAGCGGCGCGGCACCGACATGATGCTACAGCGGCGCGGCACCGACATTGATGCTACAGCGGCGCGGCACCGACATTGATGCTACAGCGGCGCGGCACCGACATTGATGCTACAGCGGCGCGGCACCGACATTGATGCTACAGCGGCGCGGCACCGACATGATGCTACAGCGGCGCGGCACCGACATTGATGCTACAGCGGCGCGGCACCGACATTGATGCTACAGCGGCGCGGCACCGACATGATGCTACAGCGGCGCGGCACCGACATTGATGCTACAGCGGCGCGGCACCGACATTGATGCTACAGCGGCGCGGCACCGACATTGATGCTACAGCGGCGCGGCACCGACATGATGCTACAGCGGCGCGGCACCGACATTGATGCTACAGCGGCGCGGCACCGACATTGATGCTACAGCGGCGCGGCACCGACATTGATGCTACAGCGGCGCGGCACCGACATGATGCTACAGCGGCGCGGCACCGACATTGATGCTACAGCGGCGCGGCACCGACATTGATGCTACAGCGGCGCGGCACCGACATGATGATCGTGTATATAAAACAAATAGTAAAAAACTTAAAAAATAACTCGTTTTCAGTGCTAATGATAATGTTACTAGTTTTACCTTTTTAACCGACTTCGAAATAGGAGGAGAGGTTCTCAATTCGTAGGATTTTTTAAAATGTTTTTTATATTGATTTTTTATGAATTATTTAAAATATAAAAAAGTAAGTAATAACAATAGATAAACAAATAACTGATACTATAATTAAAACTTTGGCTGTATGATGAGATTGATATAAATGTGATGAAAAGTAAGGATTGTCTATAGTTTGTGGAGCCACAAACACGAAGACACAAATATATCCTTATTAGATTCTACTTAGACCCACTTCAAGTAGCTACTACGTGACATTTAACATTGGCTCAAGTATAAATAAATTACCGTCCTTTCCCGTTTCTACACAAACTCTTCTATTTTTTGTTTAAATAACATCTGTATTTTTTGTTCAAATGAGACTTTATTTTCCTTTTATTAAAAATATCCGCAAATTGTCACTCAGAAACCTCTTTAGGAAAATTGCGAGCTTGAGGTTTTGTGCCGCAATGAGAAAAAACCCGAAACAAAGGGTAGTATGGTAGGGTGGGGGTGGAGGGCAGCGTGCTACGAGGTAATCGACTTACTTCCGCTTCCGTTATGCCCGTTGATGGCCGCGGTATTAGAGGTTTACTTTTGACCGACCGAACTGATGTCTTCATACTTCGCTTTGTGTTGCTTTGTTCTTGTAATCTGTTTGTTTAACATGTCATGTATGTTCCGTTACGAGTCACTGGCATCTATTTTAAGAAGCGGTCATTACCCTCCTCAACTGTGTGTTTTTTATTATTGAATATTTACGTGATGTTTATAGATAGCAAAAATAATAAGTTTACTTATCTAATATAAACATTTATTAGCAAACATAAATAACATGAAACAAATAGAAGCGATGAATTGAAACATCCCGCCTGACCTCAGTAAACAGTGTCATGTATCGACACGAATGTTTGCGGAGCTCATTGCGCATGCAAAATGTTCTGTAAACACATCACTGAATAGTTTACAGCCTCGTTTGCATGTTACACGCGCTAAGATGGCCGCTTTCAAGCTACGACTCTGTTACGGCTTGGCTACGCTGCTACGCCGTAGCACCGCTACGACGTTGTTATGTCGTATTTATGAGTGAGCAATTAATCCGGAGGTCGTAAAGTAGCCGAATGCTGTCCGCTGGATGAGACGTCCTGTAATCTACTAGGATGGTCATTTCATATTTATGGGATGGGGTCCAAATTGTTTGTCTTGTTCTTGGAGTTCGTTGAATGTGGGTGCGTAAAAGTGAGGAAACATTGTCATTGCAACAGAGGCAGAATTCACGAAATTCGGTGGAGCAAAAAACTGCAGTGAATGAAACGACGTTTTTCAGTACATTCATGAAGATATGACATAACAGAACGAAAAGTATATTTGTCATTAATCATTATGAAACTATGATTTAATTTGGCTTTTCCCCGCGCTATGCCTTTGCAGGTTGACGGAGAATCAAAGTTACTAAACCGCAAAAAAGTCTAATAATTAAAGCCTAAAATAAAACAAATATTATGAATTTAAGACACAAACAATTAATTTTAATTTGGCAACTTTTACTTTTTTTTTTGGCATATATTTTATATTCTGTTCTTGGCAACGCCGCCAGTCTCTTGGGCACATTACCATCTGACAGCGTTGAGGAGGAGTTTTTCGATGCCCTTTTATAGTTTGTTGTTAGTTTATCTATTTTAGTTTAATAGTTTTTAATTATCAATGTATATAGTTAATACAATGAGATTATTTTATTTTTTCTGTTCATAAGTATAATTTAAATATTCATAAAATAATCATGCACCGCAATGAAGAGATTTAAAAAAAAAACAATAACCGCCGATTCTATAGAAATTGAAAAATTGTTGTTTGTTATATATGAATATATAACACTAGCATAAATAAATGACAAAAAAATACGAACGTGAAATACATTCCATTTTTAACCTTATGATAGTGCTATAAGAGCCAGTTTTCGAGGAAGCATATTATTTTTATTCGATTTGAATATCGAAACAACAGATTTCTAGTAAAAATATTTTTCAACACACTTTGTTCTGTCCAAATTGTATCTGTGTGGTGCCAACAGTCTCGGAGTCAAATGACTGTGACATATAGATGGACAAACACAGACGGACAGGGCGAATCTATAAGGGTTCCCTTTTTTGCCACATGGCCACGGAACCCTAAAAACAACAATATTTGTCTAAACGAAATATTTTTTTCCCGAGTCAAAAGAGATGCTCTTGAGTTCAGTTCGCGAATACTTTACTACAGTAATGCGCTTGTGGAGAGTTAACAGCTCCGTAATTAAAAAGGTATCTCTGAAGATGTCAGAACACCCTTTGTGAACGTTCTAACTGCTTCAGTAGTAACACGAGAGGGTCTACCCTCTGAGGTTAGCGGGGAGGGGAGGACAATATGGAATGTGTAAGGAATTAGTAATAAACCTAGGACGTACTAGCCGTTTCAAATCTATTAGTTATCAACTTACACAGTGTTGTAAAGAGTCCTTACTCAAAGTGCCCTAGAACTATCCACTGATATTGTCATTTACGTCATATTTTCTTCTAGAACTGTCAGTTCTCAGAAATTGAACCTTTTACTTAAAACGATTTCAATTAACTACAATTTGGTGTCCTAACTGAAATAGATTAATTCGTTATTGTTTGTGCCAGTTGGATTAGTGCTGTAAAGCGAAAATGCTGACAGCAGCTAAAAGGTTAATCCAAATAAAGCCAAAAGGATTAAAATAAGTGCAAATGGAAATACTGTCATGATTTGGACAAAATTATTTCGGTTATGAGCCGTCACGGGACGCCTGGCCGATGTGAAACAGTACACAGTAACAGTACAGTGTTTAATATACCATCGCATAGCGTGGCGACGCGTCACCACGGCATGCGTCGCCACACCAACAATCGGTTTTACCCGCGGCTCTAAATGTTTCACATCAAAAACATTTTACTTAAACTGGACGCAAATAAAAACGAAAGTCTCACGTTCAATAATTGCGCCTTTGATAACAAAGCACTTCAGCTTTAGTATAAAGCAGTATGTATTAGTACGCAGTATTATTCTCGACGAGGTCAGTTGGTTCATCCCAACAGCGCCGTTGCCTCTCCACCCAATCACGGCGTCGTATCATTACGTCGTACTACAGTCATGTTTAAGCCCGAATCCTGAAGCTTCAGCAATAAATTAAATGAGAGGCTCGCAATTGTCATGCAAATAGTAGGCGATACAACGAGGGGTGGGAGGAGGAGGGTAGGCAGGCACAATGATAGGGTTCTTCAGTCCTGGTAATGTATGGTGGAAATGTAGGGTGAAAGGAATCAGGAATATTCGTTTTTTTACCCAATTACGGTAAAGCTAAAAATATGAGTTATAATTTAAGCTATTTAAGTATGTTTGAAACAGTTTTGTCCTCATGGAGAGCTTACAATACTGAGCCGATTTCGATGAATAATGTGTCAATGATTTTTTTTACTATGGTTCATGGAGACGTGGGCTGCTGTTTATGCGAATAAAATTAATTATAGGAGAGATGTTACATCCAAAGAAGTATTTTTTCCTTGTGTTCCTACCTTTTCTTTTCTTTTATCGAGTGGTTAGTGCCTAACCTGGTGTCAGGCTTTGTATGCCACCCATGGGCCTCTGACGTGGCTTTACATGCTATCAAAAAATATTCGAGAAACATCACTCGGGCACGCTGGTTTTCTCACGATGTTTTCCTTTATCGAAGCAAGTGATAATTATACTATATTATGTCTTTAATTCAAACTTGAGACGTGTGACTTGGCATTCCGACGGTCACATCACTAGGCTATCACTGTTGCTGCCTTCAAGCGGTTCTTGCCCAACATGAGGGGTCCAAACGCCTCCTGCCGGAGACTCTACGCGGGGGTCCTGCGTTCCATGGTCTTTTTACGTGGCCACACCGGGGTCCCCCCGGTGTGGCTTGAGGCGGCGAGCCGCCCACTACCGGAACGCGCCCCAAAAGATGGTAGTCGTAAGGTTAATCCGGCGGTACTGCACGATCTCCGGCGGGGCGGCGAGCCTCCTTGCTGGATTGCCGCCATGGGATTTGGAGGCGATAGTCCTCGCGGCCTGCATGAATGGGAAGCGGAAGTACAACGCCGGGGGGAAACTCCACTGCCGCGGCAAATCGCCGCTCAGCGGACAGACCTCCGGCGCAAAATCGGTCCAGCCGTTCTTGAGTTATAAATGGTGTAACTAACACGACTTTCTTTTATATATATATATAGATTTATTATTAACTCTTTGATGTCATTTTAATAATTATCATCATTATTTATATTATTTTTTTATCATATACCGTGTCGCTTTGCATTTATTTTTATCATACATACATACATAAACTCACGCCCTTTTCCCATGGGATTAGGCAGAAACCTGCTATGATCCTTACATACTCTTTTTGCCTCGTCCACGTTCATACATCTGGTCATACACGCACATCGGTTGCGAGTACTACTCACCTGACCTTTCTGAAGAACCTCACCAATGAGGTCAGCATATGTTCTTCTAGGGCGTCCCCTCCCGGCGTTGCCACTCACATCTACCTTGTAAATACCTTTTGTTAGTCGCCTTTCACTCATCCTCTCCACATGACCAAACCTGAATCTATGCATACTTTTTTCAAGTTTTGACACTACATCTATTTATCACATCACACATTATTCATTATTTAATCATATAATATAATTAATATATATATATATATATATATATATATTTCACAATTTATTTATCACATTTTATTTTTATTTACATCTATTTATTTTTAAAATTATATTTTTATGTTTTTTGTTATTTAGAATAGGTCAAGTATCTTCATTATTTATGATAGTTTTTGCAGGCATCGTGTTGGTATCATTTGATGACTTCCCATAAAAAAATAACAAAAGGCTCTCACTGCTGTTCCTGCTGGAGTCACACGTATCTGTGCATCCAAAATATCTGACACATAAAGGAATAATGTGTCGCTCCAGTAATAAGACAACCGATAACAAGAATCTTACGAAGTCTTGTTTATAAACTTTTAGTTGCTGTTTTTATCAGTTGGGTTTCAGTTTACATTTAATTATAATATATTCTAATTTCATTTAGAACCTCACCTCAGGAGGATATTTTTCGTAGACCATATGACTTTGTCTTTTACGAGGATCAATCAATTAAACATGGGTTTTTAAATTGTTTGTTCCTGTCTCACACACCTCCACTACAACCTGAAATATTTGAACGTTTACGTAAAACTTAGTCCCAATATACGAGCAAAATTACCTGGTGCCAAACAATTCTGAAGACCCACAAATTAACTGAAACGGCGGCGGCACGAAAGCAGTGCGAGATTCATTAAACTATAATGAACTAGTGCCGGAACAATCCCGGAATGTCACAGCACAGCACGTTACGGGATTGAAGCGATGCAAGACAGGCAGGAACGACCCCGCCTGGTGCTGAGCGTAGCGACCGCAACGTTCTTGATTGCAACTCGTAGCGACTATGCTACGCCGTAGTGTCTCTGCCGTAGCCACGTAGCAGCTACGAAAGTCGTGATGTAATGAAATTGATATAGCTTTGTGAAATAGGTTGAAATGCTTAGCTTTGTCTTGTGGAGTACTGTTGCATACGTCTGTGTCCTTGTTTATTACGCGGTAGTCAAGTGAGTCCTTGCTTGGGTGATTCTGCAGTGAAACATAATATTGAAACATTGTGTATTTTTAAGGTAAAGTAAATTGTGCTAGTGGTCATGCTTATTCTAGTTCCTAGTTCATTGATGGCACTATCATACGAGTACAAGAACACTGACAATTACAGCTTGATAAATTAAACATAAGACAACCGAATTTAAACAAGGGCAGAGTGGAAATTAGTGCTCAAAGATAAAAGTGAATAGTCCATTAGTTAAACGAAACATATTGTAATCGTCTTCGATATAATTACGAGCAGACTTATTTATTATTCAACTGTTCATTAAGTTTAAGAATACGTTGAAACCTTAATTTCGTTTCAAAGAGATAAATGCGATACGATTACATACAATTTGTTCTTTGTAAATTAAATAACTTTAACTTCAATATATTTTGTTAATCACACACAGAACGGTTAATAATTGTTTAATGTTTCAGTGAATTAATAACAAACAAACAATACGAGTACATTTGTATCGAATTACTACTTGATAGTTTTGAATCAATGGTAAAAGAAAACGTTTGTATATGAATAAGTGATCAGTAATTGTGGCTCAGTGGCTGCCGGAGAGACTTGCGAGTCGTGTGAGTTGCTCGTGAGGCGTGTCCCCAACTCTAGCAGGCAGTCAGGCACTTCACTTAGTGTTCATTGTGTCAACACCACTGCTCTCAAAACGGTGAAAGAAGACATTGTGAACAAATATAAGTAGACATGTGACATCCGCCCCACCAACCCACTCTGAGCCAGCAGGGTGGATTGTGGCCACTCCCTCTCGCAGACCAGCAGTAGGAATGATATTTGACGATTATGCTTTATGAAAAAGTTGAAAGACACCACCTAAATCCAATCATTTATGGATCAACAAATCGAATAAAAAATCTGTTACAGTGCCACCTTAACAGGTTCGCTGCGCCATCATTTTCAAAGAACTTTCAGCTGGTGCTTTTGAGACCTTAAAGATCTCGAAACTAACCTACCCTTTGGTGCGTTTGAGACCTAATCCTAAAAGTACAGTTTTGAAAATATTTTTTTTCTTCCAAAAAACCAATGACATATATTTTGAAGTTTTTGTGGGTCAAAGATAGCCTATTGCTCTATATTTTGCTAGGTTCGAACGCAGTAATGACATTAGAATAAACTACATACCAAAAAAAAATAGATATCGATTGTATCTCGTACCGCAACCGAAGATAGTTCAATATGTGTAGTAAGTAGTGATGGGAATAAAATAGGTAATGTCTCAGTTGTCGATTTAAAAAGTTTTATTAAAGAAGTTTTTAAGTACGTCAAACATTTCATAATCAGAATCACTGTTACTATTAGCCAATGGGGGGCAAATTGAACATTTTCCAAAATTTTTATTTTACTGGACGATGCAGCAGTATAATCTGGCGTTGATTTTTCGTTCTTAGAAATCTCACCAAAATAAATAAACTTTTTACACTTTTTCCTTTTAAAAGGACTCATTGTTTATCAACAATTAACAACATACTTTAAAATACAAACACGTAGTGTTATTTTCACATCGATGCTAGGACAACACTAAATCGAGTCACGGAGCGCCCGCGCCGGCCACCCTCCCTCTCTTGGGTCTACGAGGCGTACGATTCCACGAGTATCGACATGTCTCCTAACGCAAGGAATGAAAATAATTATACTACTGTGCGTTAGGGACCTAATCCATCTCTAATTATTATTTTTTTGTTCTTGAATTCACCTTTAAGTAGGAAGCAAATATGTATATTTGTCTTACTCATACTTAAAGAACTTTACACGTTAGAGCCTCCCGCAAGGAGTGAAACAACACGATTATAGCCAACGCACAATACTAAAGTTCTGCAAGATCTGATAGATCTCGTAATGCAACGAACGTGTTAAGACGCGCTTTATTCTTATCGGCAAAGTGAAGTATTGAGCCTCCGCGATGCACACACTTACAGCAAGCACTCGTCGAACAGAGTACATCAGTACAGACGGTTGGTGATTGGGAACATTAATCTTGTTTTGTTAACATTGGCTTTACTCAACGTGGAACTGATGTACAAAGCTAGGATAATAGCGCACGTCTATTACACGTTAGTTCTGGGTGTAGCTACATGATTACGTACTGACACTGCGTGCGCTGACTCGGCACGTGCACTCACTCACTTCCACAGGACATCCGGATGGAATCTTTCAAACATAGGTTATTTTTGTTATCAGTAAAAGTTATTTTAAACAATAAAGACAAAAAAATATTATTTCTCAATAATTATCTGTTTCTATAGAGGTGAACCGAAATGTGCAATCGGGTATCGAAGGTTGTATTGGTTTGTTATAAAAGGAAACAAGAGAGAATAAATCTATTGTTCTTTCATTAATATTTTACATTACCTCACTAAAAAGTTATCTCTGCCTTTACAGATATTTATGACATCTCGGCAAGGTCCCAAGCCGCCGGGATAAAGAGCTTTAAAGTACAGTGCGCACCGCGGGAGGTTCCCCGGCGGCGGCGGCGGCGGCGGCGGCGGCGGCGGGGTCAATGACTGCTGCTCAGCGTCGTCCTTTCCCGGCACACTCGCTATCTAACCTCAGGCTTTCAAGAGAGCCTACATAGTGTAGAAAATACAGTAATCACTTCGTGTTAAATGAATGCTGGATTGGTGGTCGGTGGTTGGTATAAATTAATGGTGGTTGAATCGTTCTGCTTGTAAATAATATAGAGTGAAAAGGCAATTAGGAGAATACTTAAATAGGACGCATTTAAAGTTAAGCACACAAACACGCATCGTTTGTGACCGACTAGTTTTTAAGGAGTTTGCGCCCTACATCGGACTACACGGAGGGTCCACAATTTGTCGCCGAGAATATTTTGCCAGTGCCGACTCGCTACTTGCATAGCACGTGACGGTGTTGGTCGGTGACGGACTAGTGGACATAGTCTCAAATTTTTCAATACAAAGAATATAGGGTTATGCTTATAAGTTTGGCATAGACTTTTCAATTATATTTTTTGCATCAAGAGTGTGTACACAGTTTTAATAAATGATGTACTGGTTACAGTAATGATAACCGAGCGTCATATGTCGTCTGGCACACGACCTTAGTCTCACGAACCTCATCTAATGAAGTAGTTAGTGAGGTTCCAGTTCGCGCTTGTCTCTGCCCAGTTGCTCAGGCGCCTCGTTAATTTTAATGTGCAGCTTATCATTGCCATATTATCGTATTTCAACCTTGTAATGCGAGTGTGACATACATTTATGTCACTCATCAATTTTCGGGTAAGTTTAATTGTTGTTGAAATAGTTAAACGTATTTATTTAATTGTGAGCATCAAGCAGACCCGACACCATAATTTACATTATTTATTCCGGAAGGTTTAATTTGATTTTTATCTCGATTTGGCGATATTAGTAGATTGCTTCCGTGAGCAAAGTAAGTTTCTAAATAGTATTGAGCATCGTTGTACGTTTTAATGATATCTCGCAAATGTCTGGATGCCAAAACGAATGAGAAAATTGATAGCTTGTAACTCATTTGTGTTTCAAAGCGATCGCGCAACTGACTCGCATGATGAAACAGAACTCTTTGGTATCCATCAGTTATGATTTGTTCAATTGAACTTTCGCCTTCAATTTCTCGTTATCTTCAGGTCACAGACTCCGGAATTACCTACCCACTACATATATTATTGTTTTTTTAGGGGGTTTTATTTATGGAAATTGAAATGAAATACACTCCCTTAGTCTTAGATGCGTTACATCATGTTTGGTAGGCTTACATAGTTAGTCGTTCCATAATCATGAATCCCACATATCAGCTGAAGTTGAAGTGAGTGCGAAAGCAATCAAATATCTATCGGATGGGTATTGCATTATTATATAGTATACGATATGATCGCTGTCAAATATTGTTTTCATGACGACCTAAGAAAATATTATATTATTATACATGTTCAGCATTGGCAGAGAACTAGCAGATGCTAACACTATGTGTGTTCTCACCTCACGAACCTAAATAACTTTTGACTTGTGAACCCCGCCACATCCCGCCACATCCCGCCACATCCTGCGACACCGTACTACTCGTAGTAACACGTCGGTAATCCCCTTTTAATTAGTGACCCTTGGCGCAGCCCCCCGCCCCTCCACCCCGTGTGGCGCAAAGACACAGAGCTACAACTTTTAACTGGCCGTTACTCTCCCCCTCATCCCGAACTTGAGCTACTACTGACCTTCGAGGGGTGTCAAGGAGGAGGGGGAGGGGGTGTAGTGGTCAGCGGGACATTAATCTCCATCCCTTTGTTGTGGACGCTTTTTAATCATGAGTGATGTTTGGTTGACAAGGAAACGTTGTTCTGATGAGATTGCTGGCGATGTTATGCTAATCTACAGGCTGTGGCTTCAGAAGTTGGAGGTCATTGTTGTTTGTGAATGTGACCTGTTTTCAAACATAACGTTCGGTGATTTAAGGAGCTCAACATAGTCGGACTGATAGACGCGCCTGTAATCCCCGAAGGGTTAGCCAGAGCTGTACCCATTAGTACACTCACATTTCGCCAGTTTTACCTGTTTCAAATGTGGGTTATATGTTGCATGTGTTAATGTGTAGATTAAATTTGGTCTTAAAAGCACAGTTCAATTTGAATTAAGTAAAGCCATAGACACAGAACAGGTCAGATCGATATAATCTATTGTCAAGAACTGCAAAGCCTGCTCCTTAATCATACAGTTCGAGTAGGGTACAGTTCGAGTAGGGTGTACCAGTAGTAACCGCGAATGGATGTCAGTAGGTCAGTGAGCGAGCTGTAACGACTCCCTCTTAATGCTATTGTTTACGACGCATTGTTGTGATCATAACTTGCTATTAATATAAGAGAGGAACACAAGGACCAGTTACTGTCCCACATTGTTATTATTGCTCTCGCATTTTATTGACGCTGTAATGAGGATGATTACCAGTTTTCTTTAAGCAGCACTGTATTATTTATAACAATTGAAAATTCAATAGCGCACTTCGTTAAGGCATTCGTTTAGGTGCCGCATTGTTTTCGTGAAAACGGTTTTTTTTAAAGTGACCTTGTCATATTGGAGAGTGCGTTGAACATTTTGAATTGGAGGACAAATATTTATATCCCTACAAAAAAGCTCGCGGTTATTAACTGGGAATATAAAAACAAAGACAAGAAAATTGGGCATTTTCAGGGAAATTACAATATATAAATATACACGTGACGATGTGAAGAAATAAAGAGAAACACAAAGGCCGGTAACACCACGAGACGAGCCATTTCCCTTTTTAATCGAAGCTTTAATATTTACGAGGCTGAAATATTTAACTCTCATTTTCGGAATACGTTCTTAATCGCTGGCTATTTGCCGGAGCCCGAAACAATTGTTGTTAAACAGGTATCGGGACTTCCTCGTCTCTAGTGGTCACAAGTGCGACTGCTGAGCAAGAGGTCCTGGGTATGATTCCCAAGTCGGGCAAATTGTTATTGGCTTTTCTATGAGCAATTTCTCAGCAGCAGCCAGAGACGGAGTCTGGATTTTTGTCACTCCAGAACAGGTTCACTCCTTATTACATAGGACTTAAAAATAACTGGCGAAATGTGGGTATACTATTAGGTACACCTCTTTCTAACCCTTCGGGGCTTCCAGGCGTTATATTATGATATGAGAAATGTTTTCCTAGCTATGGTAATGGGGACAGGAGGATGTGATCATCAGTAACTAGGCAACAGTCCAAACCTAAAGTCTATATTATAAGTACCGTTTATTAAAAGCAGTTACATTAACATCAGTCTCGGGAACGACAACGGAACGGGATCGTCATGTAGTTTGTTGTAACATGTTGTGGTCCATCTGTGAGCGTTTGAGCAAGTTGCTCAGAATTAGACAAGTTGAGCACGCGTGCGCTCGTTAGCACCGCCTGGGCAATACTGAGTTACTGAAACACAGACTAACGCTTGGCGGAACTTCGCGGAGGACAAGCAAGTGTAATGAGGATGTGGCCGCGTGCGAACTGCTGGGTGTACTTTTGATTTACGTGTTATCTGCAGCACATTGCTGATGATGATTGCTGATAATTTATTGTTGGGTTCATGATCCCTTGTAGATATTGAGGGTAAGCATAGCATGATAAGCATCTCTCATCTTTGCGAGAGGGAGTAGTCCATTACATCCACCACAGGGAAGGTCCCTAGTCCTCAGGTGCAGGTTGGTGGATGTAACATGTCTTCCATTTTCCGTCTATCGTTTTGAGAACAGTGATGAAGAAATAATGAACACAAAGTAAAGTGGCTCACTGGTTTCGAACTCAGGACTCGAAAGTCGTTCGTAGTTCTATACTATGCCATAAACACACTAAGTCTCTAACTTCATAAGTTTGTTGAAAATAAACTTAAAATGACCAAAAGATGGTGTAAAAGCAAGAACCACGTCACTTTTCGTATCGTCGTCACCGAAGTCAGGTCATACAACTGGCGTTAGTACAATAGTAAGACCTGAGGGGAATATAATAATATGCCCGAAAATTATCATAATCAATATGAATGTTTGTTTATCATATTTCCAAAATAATTGGAGGCCGGAGGTAACGCTACTTCCTACTAATTGCACGTATATTTTTTATTAATAATTTCCTGCACGTGAACGTCTCAGTGGAAAATTGTGAAGTTTTCGCGACCTTTCCTGTTGAAAGGCTTCAGTACCGCGGCACGTGTTTCGGAAACCTTGTGCATTACATTTTTCACTACAAATAGAACCACACATTTGTTTGTGAAGGAACTAATCACAAACTAACCCCGTGTACGGGTCGCTACTAGCCGAAACACGAGTGCTGTGAAATTTTAATTTTATTTATTTATTTATACCCAACTTATGCTAACAGTTTACACCACACATATGTTATTGGTTAAACAGAAAAATCAAGTAGAACTACATAAAATTTGTCAAAATTAGAATTAAAAACAAAGTAAAAATACTAATAATATTAGAAACAATATCGTAGATGTAAGAATAAAAGTAAACAAAACAGTTTTAGTAGATAGATAGTAGACAATAAATATACACTCCGTTTACCGCCACGTTTAATTTTGGTTAGTCATTGGTGATTTGTGTTTGTGACTGGTTACGTTTGAGTACCGTCATAGACGAGCCCTATTTAGGTATTACAGTTAATCAAAAGGATGCCCTAATTAATTTCTGTTGGACCAATTTTAAGACTCAAAAGCATGTACTTTGATTTAACTTATACGATAGTATCTATGTATTTTCAAGTCATTTTGATTTTTTATGTGAGATTCACTTCTTTATTTAAATAAACGTCTTTACGAGAGGGTTTAGTACAATTTCAAGACTTTTATTCAAATTGTAAGTGCTGAAAGAGTGCACCTCTAGCGTAACGTTTATAAATTTCTTTCTATGCTTTTGACAAATCACCCTCTATTCTGTTCTATCACGAGAACTTCCTAGCCGCTAAAAATGTAGTCTAACTGAAATGAAATATATTGTTTTTAACGGCTTTGACTCGTAATATAGCTGTCTTGTTATAAGTAGAAATGCTTACTTCATCTCACTTTTAAATCCAAATGGAAGCAAATGTTAGAACTGTTCAGGTGGCTACATACTGGACTAATACATTTTGAGTTCATCGATATGAAAAGAAGAAGAAGAAGTTCTCACTTTTGTAATCTACTTTATCGAGTTTTAATATTTCTTCAAAGATACCTACGTAAAAGGCTGGTTTCCTGGAAGTTGCTTTTGAAACAACTATTTTGTCAAAAAAAACTTTTTTGTATTCCAATAAATATTAACACACGATTAAAACAGCATACACGGAAGTATCGCTAGTAGTTCTTGGCAGTTCAGTACAGTATACAGTAGTACAAATGTTGCCAACATTGTTGTAACTACCTGATCACGCACAAATTGCAAGGTTTTTTGACCTTTGACGCAGATTTGTCAAGTTTATGCCTGCAATAGAACTATATGACAGCACGTGTGCGGGGACATTTGTCTTAAGTACGTAGTGACGCGCCGTGTTCCGGCCCGTCCCGCGGGATCCGGCGCTTACACCTCACTACTTCGTACTTCGACAACTATCCCTCTCTAGAGATAACGACATTTTTCCTCACACTCTGTGAGGTGAGAAATCTTTTCTAAAAGAAATAAGTCTACCGCTATTTGTGTGAGAAGGGCTATAAAAGCGCTGAATAAAAATTATGAATACGAGTAGGTTTAGATTTCTAAGATGTTTTTATTTATGTGCCTGACAGGTCGTCAGGATTTTATTATTCTCGCACGTACTTTCTACGTATTTACTAATCTTTAATTTATGTTTTTTAATAAACACCTTACTAATTCATAATTTGCGTTTTGTTGTGGCTTACAAGCACGAATGAACGAAACAATCCAATCTGCATCCACTATCTACAGATACCCACCGATTATCGATTCCAACCCCTTAGAAGAAAGAACGAGAATGTAAAAAGTATAGCAGTCAAGCAACCAGTACCTGCACCATCCAAGTCATCTCGTGGGTGTATACTTTAGAATAGGAGGTATCCGGTAGTACACGCGCTTTAGATAGTCACGTGTCACGCGCTCTGGGACTGATCGCGGAATAGTGAGGGAACTTTATCTAACGCCCTTTTGTCTTACATCAAGAAATTATTCCTCACTATGCGAATTGGAAATAACTTCGTCGTACGTACTCGTAGCTCCTCGCTTCAATAAATATATTTTACAAGTTGTTTCAGTATCGGAGCCGTCGTAAGAGACTATGTTCATATTGCTTTCCTTTACAAATATTTTAGTAAGTATAGCAAACTAATATCGGAAAATGGTATGCCTGATCCACCGAAATAATACTAAAATAGCTTGAGTTTTGCTACTTAACAGGTACTGCTATACTAAACGTAACTGTTCGATATATACCAAAAATGTACAAACATGTCTCAAGGTTGCCGCTAGAATATACTGCGACTAATAAACATAAACTAGCGCTTACTTGCTTTTATTCTCAGAACACTAAAACATTTCAATTTGTAGTTTGCTCATAAAAAGCCGAATTTCTTGCGTAATGCTAGACGCAAAGAGTAATGTTTTTCTTGTTTTTTTTACCAAAGCGGGGCTCCGTCGACCGGTTCTCCCTCGACTCGGTTGCAAGAGCATAACAGTTCAATCATTCATTTTACCAAAGCGGGGCTCCGTCGACCGGTTCTCCCTCGACTCGGTTGCAAGAGCATAACAGTTCAATCAAAAACTATAAAATAACTATAAGTGAAACGTTGAACGCAACCAGTTTTTAAGACCGAAACTGTTTTAGTTTCAGCCGTTTTTGTAAAAGGTCTGAACTTATTTCCGTTGTAGCTGATTATAGTAAAACTATAATGACTAAGTATTCGCGTTCGCTACTTTGCCAAAAAGAGGGTAAATACCATTTAAAACTGGAAGCTTAAAAGTTCATTTTATTAACTTTACCCAAGAACGGAACCCGCTTCCCGCTCGGCGACCGTGCTTGAATCCGCGAGTAGTCTTCCAAAAGTTTGGTTATTAACCGCACACACAGCCAATCAAACTATATGACAGTAGGTAATAACAGGCAGTAGTCAGGTTAATTCCAGGGCAGTTAGTGTGCGTCTAGACGTTCGCAATCGTGTCGTAACCATCTCCCCGTTGGGTACAGGTACAGATAAGCACACACGCCGCCCGCCGGGACAGCTCCTGAAACATATTACCTAACACTCCCGTAACGTGTCTAATTATCTTTATTCAATAGGCAGGCGTTACGTAACTGAACGGCTTAAAGTCTGGATTAATTTAACTTTTGCTAATATCGTAAAATTTACGACTGTCTACGAAACTTTAAAATGAATTTGTTTGCGATTTTAGAATTGTAAGTTCTATATTTTGTTTTGCTGTAAGAGAGTGGAAGAGGGATGTATTCTAACCTGTGTGAGGTACCTACAAATTATGAAGCCGACTTTCGTACGACCTACGTCAAGTCATGAGGTGTAACGAGGTCATAAGATAACATCATCAGAACAAAACAAAGTGAGTAATGGCCCTGGGAGAGAACCCCGCTCTGTGGGAGGAGTGAGATGTCACGCTGATTACTCGCGAGGGAACTTATTAATTAGCTGCCTCGCGATATTAATCATATTTTGGGCTTTTTTAACAGTTGAGCTGAGGCTGGTGTGGTAAATCGCAATGACGGGATGGAGGATTCTTAGTTGTCTGGAGTCTGGATTCGTGCCTGGTTGATGGAAATTGGCTCGCCCTCTATAGGGACATGTGACTGAACTGGCGAAATGTGAGTATCTCTGTCATACTCTTTGGGGATAACAAGTGTGATGTATGTTGGAACTTAAATGAAGATACGATACCTTCACTCATTGGACATAGTAAGTACAATTAATATTATGCCAGTAACTTCAAGTGCCACATAGTAATGGGGCTCGTCTATTGGTAACAACAACACCAATTCATTTAATGTAAACATTCAAAAGCGTTGTTTTTACTGTATCTTCAGTACACCATTACCACTCTAGCGCAGTAGATAGTTTACTGTCACTACACCAGCGCCTACAATGATCTCTTTCAAATTGTGTCACTTTGATCCGCGAAACAAACCCTTAAAACGTAAAGACTCTTACGCTGTTCTTCTTCTGTGTCTGCTTAGATATGTTCACCGGTAACTCTGAAAACTGGGAAGGTAAAACTGCGTAAATGACTGCTTTTCTTCAAAAGCTTGGAGACGGCGCTTAAATAAATAGGCTTCCGATACTCAACGGAACATAGTGTACATATTGTGACGTGCTATAGTTTGTCAGCGTCGGCGTCGGCGTCGGGTACAGCCGGTATTATGTTATGTATCCTTTCCCTCCGGAACGCGTGAAATATTGATGATGTGCGATTTGTTTCAGACTTATGATATTATTTTCCGTTTTTCGGGAGCACTCAGTGCTATGTGCTATTACCGTGTTCCTGTAAACAAACAAGCTTTTTGTAAAACAGTATTTTATTCAAGATCTTTATTCAGCTACTTTATCTTTGAGACATTCAGTTCAACATCCGCTTTGCTTAAAAGTTATCTATTATCCAAACAGTTTTCTCATGGTAGCTACCCTTGATAAATACTGATAATATCTTAATTAAAATTAATTATTCTTTTAAACAATATAAGTTTTTTTGCGTTAATAACATTAAGTTAAAATGGATACCTCACCTGACCTGCTAAACTGAATGGTCCACACCATTACTTTCAACTGCAGTTCTACCCCTCTTTTTCTCCTTACTGTTGTCCTTAATCATTCCCATACCATCAGCGTAATTACCGTTCCGATGATGTGCCATACATCGCTGGCTCGATTACCTCATGATCGCATGGTGCGCGATCATCATCTGTCAGCCACACAAACTGCCGGCCGCGACCACTTCCACCTATGTAGGCTAACGGCGGCAGGGATTAATGATATGTCCAGCTCATGAACCAAGATGAGATCCGTCTCCATTTGTGATGGTGAGTGGGTTTAACTGGACTTGTAAGTTTATGTGGTGTTTACAGAGCTGTCTATCTGTAATCCAAATTTGATTCGCGATTACTGTGTTCTATTTGTAGGAAGGATTGGGTAAGTAACTATTTGTCTAGTATATGTTTCGTCGAATATTAATATATTGTAGTACCAGTATTGAACTTGTAACTAAAGCTCCATTGATGACATGCATATTAAAGACGTTGTGGACTGTAAGTAAAAACGTAAACTTTTATCTTCGTATTAAAAGTAGCGAAGGTGAATGTTCTGCGCGAATGTTCTGCGCTGAGTACAGTACAATATGTTATGTAGATACTCCGCAGCTCCTCGCAGCAGCCCGCCGTGGCCCGTGGTTCGTGGCCCGTGGCTCGTGGCCCGTGGTTCGTGGCCCGTGGCTCGTGGCTCTATTGTTGAACACCAAATAAGGCTTATATTCCAACCTTTTCCTTTGTTCTTTTAAACTCTACTTAACCCTTTGACTGCGGGAGTCTGATTCCAATTGTTACTTCACTAAAGAGGATTCATTTTTTATTAGTTATTAAAGTGATGCTTGTGTTACATGAACCCATCGCCATCTTGTAATGTGAGTAAATAAAAACAATTGGGTTCATATTGTATTAGCTAAATTGTTTATTAAAATATTAAATAACATGAGGTAACGTTATGTTCACGTTATGAGGCAGTAACGGAAAGCGACTGAATCTGTGCAGTCACTGTGCGGGCATTACAACGCATTTCTGTCTGGTCGGCTCACTGTGTGTTATCTCACCATAGAGCTGTTTATCAGCACGTAGGACACATATCGTGGCTGTACGCGAAGGAGCACATACACAGTTTATACGCGACGCGACTACTCGCAGCCTCCCTAATCTAACCTTAGCGTGTAATTCATCTCAAATTTCTGGGTCCCTGCGACCCCAGATAAGTTATCTGTGTGTGTCGCGCGAAGGTCAACGGATCGCTTTTTGTACGGTCGTCGCCCGCGTCAACAAGATTAATTGGTCGTGATATCGCGCCGCGGCATATGTGCGCGCGGCCGACTGTACCGTGTACACTATACAGTATGCAGGGTGCGACAACACGCGCAGATACACGTCTCAGCAAATTGTTCGCGAAACTAAGTCGAGTGAAACGCCATGAATTTTTGAAGCGGTTCATGAATATAAATAAAGCGATTCGTTTACGTTTTATTTCCAAGTCGTAACTTATTAAACTGCTGGCCTGATTTCAAAATGAATAACTGTAGGATAAATTGGTGAGTAACGCAAAGCTTTGCTAAGCTGCTACGTGTGCTACGGCGTAGCATGCGTAGCGCTTGTGTGGTTCGTAGCGGTGTAGCAACAAAAGTGCGGTTATATACAACCACAGTCATTATAATGGGAGTTGTACATAACGGCATGCGATGAATGTTAGATTAATTAACGCTTGTTAATGTACTTAGTTACGCTGTGAGGCTCACGCGCATGTAGTAATTGACAACGTATTGTATGACAGCTACTTTTCCCTGGTATTAATTTAAATACTTGAGCTCAGCGAACAGCAAAGCCATTATATTGCCTAATTGTTTTGATGTTCTATAACAAGCAAAATAATGTCTTTAGTATTAAACTAATGGTCTTATAATTGAGCAGAAATACATAGAACTCATGGCAACAGCATTACGTCTCAAACTCCAGATAGCTCGATGACTGTTAACCTTTTTTTACTAAACTAGAGCCTTCCTAATCTACTGCCCCTCCCCCCCTCCCCCGCCCTACCAGCCTGCGGTCCTCTCACAAAAAGATAAGGTATCTCGGCATCGCGCCGAATGTCGCGTCTTTTCATCACATTGAGCGCTTCTCACGTTGAATGGCGGGCTTAGGTCTATACGCACACAATACTGAGTAAAAAGGTACTTAGAGAAATTAAATAGCGATTGTCTCTCAAGCTATCAATATCATCGGATGTAACGTGGGATCAGGGCAGGAGAATGACGATGTACCTACTGTGTGAATTGTTGACATAGTTTCAGTTTTTTTTTTTTAATCATTAAAAAAAAACCACCGCCTATGTACCACTCTTGTACATGAAGTTTAAATAAATAAATAAAACCATCATTTTCATCATCTGCGTGGCCCTTGACTAATTAAGTAATTAAGTTGGGGTCAGCCTCCATTGTAGCTGATTGCCTATTTATACTATATATATACATTATACAGAACGGCTGCCTGCTGACCTCCACGACCCAGGTACTGGACCACAACACGATGCCCCTCGGTAACACTATAGCACGCCACGACATGATGCCCCTCGGCAACACTATAGCACGCCACAACATGATGCCCCTCGGTCACACTATAGCACGCCACAACACGATGCCCCTCGGTAACACTATAGCACGCCACGACATGATGCCCCTCGGTTACACTATAGCACGCCACGACATGATGCCCCTCGGCAACACTTAGCACGCCACAACACGATGCCCCTCGGTTAAACTATAGCACGCCACAACACGATGCCCCTCGGTTACACTATAGCACGCCACGACATGATGCCCCTCGGTAACACTTAGCACGCCACAACACGATGCCCCTCGGTTACACTATAGCACGCCACAACACGATGCCCCTCGGTTACACTATAGCACGCCACGACATGATGCCCCTCGGCAACACTTAGCACGCCATAACACGATGCCCCTCGGTTACACTATAGCACGCCACGACATGATGCCCCTCGGCAACACTTAGCACGCCATAACACGATGCCCCTCGGTTACACTATAGCACGCCACGACATGATGCCCCTCGTTAACACTATAGCACGCCACGACATGATGCCCCTCGGCAACACTATAGCACGCCACAACATGATGCCCCTCGGTTACACTATAGCACGCCACAACACGATGCCCCTCGGTTACACTATAGCACGCCACAACACGATGCCCCTCGGTAACACTATAGCACGCCACGACATGATGCCCCTCGGTTACACTATAGCACGCCACGACATGATGCCCCTCGGCAACACTTAGCACGCCACAACACGATGCCCCTCGGTTAAACTATAGCACGCCACAACACGATGCCCCTCGGTTACACTATAGCACGCCACGACATGATGCCCCTCGGTAACACTTAGCACGCCACAACACGATGCCCCTCGGTTACACTATAGCACGCCACAACACGATGCCCCTCGGTTACACTATAGCACGCCACGACATGATGCCCCTCGGCAACACTTAGCACGCCATAACACGATGCCCCTCGGTTACACTATAGCACGCCACGACATGATGCCCCTCGGCAGCACTTAGCACGCCATAACACGATGCCCCTCGGTTACACTATAGCACGCCACGACATGATGCCCCTCGGCAACACTATAGCACGCCACAACATGATGCCCCTCGGTTACACTATAGCACGCCACAACACGATGCCCCTCGGTTACACTATAGCACGCCACGACATGATGCCCCTCGGCAACACTATAGCACGCCACAACATGATGCCCCTCGGTTACACTATAGCACGCCACAACACGATGCCCCTCGATTACACTATAGCACGCCACGACATGATGCCCCTCGGCAACACTTAGCACGCCACAACACGATGCCTCTCGGTTACACTATAGCACGCCACGACATGATGCCCCTCGGCAGCACTTAGCACGCCATAACACGATGCCCGTCGGTTACACTATAGCACGCCACGACATGATGCCCCTCGGTAACACTATAGCACGCCACGACATGATGCCCCTCGGCAACACTATAGCACGCCACAACATGATGCCCCTCGGTTACACTATAGCACGCCACAACACGATGCCCCTCGGTTACACTATAGCACGCCACAACACGATGCCCCTCGATTACACTATAGCACGCCACGACATGATGCCCCTCGGCAACACTTAGCACGCCACAACACGATGCCTCTCGGTTACACTATAGCACGCCACGACATGATGCCCCTCGGCAACACTTAGCACGCCACAACACGATGCCCCTCGGTTACACTATAGCACGCCACGACATGATGTCTCTCGGCAACACTTAGCACGCCACGACATGATGCCCCTCGGCAACACTTAGCACGCCACAACACGATGCCTCTCGGTTACACTATAGCACGCCACGACATGATGCCCCTCGGTAACACTTAGCACGCCACAACACGATGTCCCTCGGTTACACTATAGCACGCCACGACATGATGCCCCTCGGTAACACTTAGCACGCCACAACACGATGCCCCTCGGTTACACTATAGCACGCCACGACATGATGCCCCTCGGTAACACTTAGCACGCCACAACACGATGCCCCTCGGTTACACTATAGCACGCCACGACATGATGCCCCTCGGTAACACTTAGCACGCCACAACACGATGCCCCTCGGTTATACTATAGCACGCCACGACATGATGCCCCTCGGTAACACTTAGCACGCCACAACACGATGCCCCTCGGTTATACTATAGCACGCCACAACATGATGCCCCTCGGTAACACTTAGCACGCCACAACACGATGCCCCTCGGTTATACTATAGCACGCCACGACATGATGCCCCTCGGTAACACTTAGCACGCCACAACACGATGCCCCTCGGTTATACTATAGCACGCCACGACATGATGCCCCTCGGCAACACTTAGCACGCCACAACACGATGCCCCTCGGTTATACTATAGCACGCCACGACATGATGCCCCTCGGTAACACTTAGCACGCCACAACACGATGCCCCTCGGTTATACTATAGCACGCCACGACATGATGCCCCTCGGTAACACTTAGCACGCCACAACACGATGCCCCTCGGTTACACTATAGCACGCCACGACATGATGCCCCTCGGTAACACTTAGCACGCCACAACACGATGCCCCTCGGTTACACTATAGCACGCCACGACATGATGCCCCTCGGTAACACTTAGCACGCCACAACACGATGCCCCTCGGTTACACTATAGCACGCCACGACATGATGCCCCTCGGTAACACTTAGCACGCCACAACACGATGCCCCTCGGTTACACTATAGCACGCCACGACATGATGCCCCTCGGTAACACTTAGCACGCCACAACACGATGCCCCTCGGTTATACTATAGCACGCCACGACATGATGCCCCTCGGTAACACTTAGCACGCCACGACATGATGCCCCTCGGTTATACTATAGCACGCCACGACATGATGCCCCTCGGTAACACTTAGCACGCCACGACATGATGCCCCTCGGTTACACTATAGCACGCCACGACATGATGCCCCTCGGTAACACTTAGCACGCCACAACACGATGCCCCTCGGTTACACTATAGCACGCCACGACATGATGCCCCTCGGTAACACTTAGCACGCCACAACACGATGCCCCTCGGTTACACTATAGCACGCCACAACACGATGCCCCTCGATTACACTATAGCACGCCACGACATGATGCCCCTCGGCAACACTTAGCACGCCACAACACGATGCCTCTCGGTTACACTATAGCACGCCACGACATGATGCCCCTCGGCAGCACTTAGCACGCCATAACACGATGCCCGTCGGTTACACTATAGCACGCCACGACATGATGCCCCTCGGTAACACTATAGCACGCCACGACATGATGCCCCTCGGCAACACTATAGCACGCCACAACATGATGCCCCTCGGTTACACTATAGCACGCCACAACACGATGCCCCTCGGTTACACTATAGCACGCCACAACACGATGCCCCTCGATTACACTATAGCACGCCACGACATGATGCCCCTCGGCAACACTTAGCACGCCACAACACGATGCCTCTCGGTTACACTATAGCACGCCACGACATGATGCCCCTCGGCAACACTTAGCACGCCACAACACGATGCCCCTCGGTTACACTATAGCACGCCACGACATGATGTCTCTCGGCAACACTTAGCACGCCACGACATGATGCCCCTCGGCAACACTTAGCACGCCACAACACGATGCCTCTCGGTTACACTATAGCACGCCACGACATGATGCCCCTCGGTAACACTTAGCACGCCACAACACGATGTCCCTCGGTTACACTATAGCACGCCACGACATGATGCCCCTCGGTAACACTTAGCACGCCACAACACGATGCCCCTCGGTTACACTATAGCACGCCACGACATGATGCCCCTCGGTAACACTTAGCACGCCACAACACGATGCCCCTCGGTTACACTATAGCACGCCACGACATGATGCCCCTCGGTAACACTTAGCACGCCACAACACGATGCCCCTCGGTTATACTATAGCACGCCACGACATGATGCCCCTCGGTAACACTTAGCACGCCACAACACGATGCCCCTCGGTTATACTATAGCACGCCACGACATGATGCCCCTCGGTAACACTTAGCACGCCACAACACGATGCCCCTCGGTTATACTATAGCACGCCACGACATGATGCCCCTCGGTAACACTTAGCACGCCACAACACGATGCCCCTCGGTTATACTATAGCACGCCACGACATGATGCCCCTCGGCAACACTTAGCACGCCACAACACGATGCCCCTCGGTTATACTATAGCACGCCACGACATGATGCCCCTCGGTAACACTTAGCACGCCACAACACGATGCCCCTCGGTTATACTATAGCACGCCACGACATGATGCCCCTCGGTAACACTTAGCACGCCACAACACGATGCCCCTCGGTTACACTATAGCACGCCACGACATGATGCCCCTCGGTAACACTTAGCACGCCACAACACGATGCCCCTCGGTTACACTATAGCACGCCACGACATGATGCCCCTCGGTAACACTTAGCACGCCACAACACGATGCCCCTCGGTTACACTATAGCACGCCACGACATGATGCCCCTCGGTAACACTTAGCACGCCACAACACGATGCCCCTCGGTTACACTATAGCACGCCACGACATGATGCCCCTCGGTAACACTTAGCACGCCACAACACGATGCCCCTCGGTTATACTATAGCACGCCACGACATGATGCCCCTCGGTAACACTTAGCACGCCACGACATGATGCCCCTCGGTTATACTATAGCACGCCACGACATGATGCCCCTCGGTAACACTTAGCACGCCACGACATGATGCCCCTCGGTTACACTATAGCACGCCACGACATGATGCCCCTCGGTAACACTTAGCACGCCACAACACGATGCCCCTCGGTTACACTATAGCACGCCACGACATGATGCCCCTCGGTAACACTTAGCACGCCACAACACGATGCCCCTCGGTTATACTATAGCACGCCACGACATGATGCCCCTCGGTAACACTTAGCACGCCACAACACGATGCCCCTCGGTTATACTATAGCACGCCACGACATGATGCCCCTCGGTAACACTTAGCACGCCACAACACGATGCCCCTCGGTTATACTATAGCACGCCACGACATGATGCCCCTCGGTAACACTTAGCACGCCACAACACGATGCCCCTCGGTTATACTATAGCACGCCACGACATGATGCCCCTCGGTAACACTTAGCACGCCACAACACGATGCCCCTCGGTTATACTATAGCACGCCACGACATGATGCCCCTCGGCAACACTTAGCACGCCACAACACGATGCCCCTCGGTTATACTATAGCACGCCACGACATGATGCCCCTCGGTAACACTTAGCACGCCACAACACGATGCCCCTCGGTTATACTATAGCACGCCACGACATGATGCCCCTCGGTAACACTTAGCACGCCACAACACGATGCCCCTCGGTTACACTATAGCACGCCACGACATGATGCCCCTCGGTAACACTTAGCACGCCACAACACGATGCCCCTCGGTTACACTATAGCACGCCACGACATGATGCCCCTCGGTAACACTTAGCACGCCACAACACGATGCCCCTCGGTTACACTATAGCACGCCACGACATGATGCCCCTCGGTAACACTTAGCACGCCACAACACGATGCCCCTCGGTTATACTATAGCACGCCACGACATGATGCCCCTCGGTAACACTTAGCACGCCACGACATGATGCCCCTCGGTTATACTATAGCACGCCACGACATGATGCCCCTCGGTAACACTTAGCACGCCACGACATGATGCCCCTCGGTTATACTATAGCACGCCACGACATGATGCCCCTCGGTAACACTTAGCACGCCACGACATGATGCCCCTCGGTTATACTATAGCACGCCACGACATGATGCCCCTCGGTAACACTTAGCACGCCACGACATGATGCCCCTCGGTTATACTATAGCACGCCACGACATGATGCCCCTCGGTAACACTTAGCACGCCACGACATGATGCCCCTCGGTTATACTATAGCACGCCACGACATGATGCCCCTCGGTAACACTTAGCACGCCACGACATGATGCCCCTCGGTTATACTATAGCACGCCACGACATGATGCCCCTCGGTAACACTTAGCACGCCACGACATGATGCCCCTCGGTTATACTATAGCACGCCACGACATGATGCCCCTCGGTAACACTTAGCACGCCACGACATGATGCCCCTCGGTTATACTATAGCACGCCACGACATGATGCCCCTCGGTAACACTTAGCACGCCACGACATGATGCCCCTCGGTTATACTATAGCACGCCACGACATGATGCCCCTCGGTAACACTTAGCACGCCACGACATGATGCCCCTCGGTTACACTATAGCACGCCACGACATGATGCCCCTCGGTAACACTTAGCACGCCACAACACGATGCCCCTCGGTTACACTATAGCACGCCACGACATGATGCCCCTCGGTTACACTATAGCACGCCACGACATGATGCCCCTCGGTAACACTTAGCACGCCACAACACGATGCCCCTCGGTTACACTATAGCACGCCACGACATGATGCCCCTCGGTAACACTTAGCACGCCACAACACGATGCCCCTCGGTTACACTATAGCACGCCACGACATGATGCCCCTCGGTAACACTATAGCACGCCACAACACGATGCCCCTCGGTAACACTTAGCACGCCACGACATGATGCCCCTCGGTTATACTATAGCACGCCACGACATGATGCCCCTCGGTAACACTTAGCACGCCACGACATGATGCCCCTCGGTTATACTATAGCACGCCACGACATGATGCCCCTCGGTAACACTTAGCACGCCACGACATGATGCCCCTCGGTTATACTATAGCACGCCACGACATGATGCCCCTCGGTAACACTTAGCACGCCACGACATGATGCCCCTCGGTTATACTATAGCACGCCACGACATGATGCCCCTCGGTAACACTTAGCACGCCACGACATGATGCCCCTCGGTTATACTATAGCACGCCACGACATGATGCCCCTCGGTAACACTTAGCACGCCACGACATGATGCCCCTCGGTTATACTATAGCACGCCACGACATGATGCCCCTCGGTAACACTTAGCACGCCACGACATGATGCCCCTCGGTTATACTATAGCACGCCACGACATGATGCCCCTCGGTAACACTTAGCACGCCACGACATGATGCCCCTCGGTAACACTATAGCACGCCACGACATGATGCCCCTCGGTTATACTATAGCACGCCACGACATGATGCCCCTCGGTAACACTTAGCACGCCACGACATGATGCCCCTCGGTTATACTATAGCACGCCACGACATGATGCCCCTCGGTTATACTATAGCACGCCACGACATGATGCCCCTCGGTAACACTTAGCACGCCACGACATGATGCCCCTCGGTAACACTTAGCACGCCACGACATGATGCCCCTCGGTAACACTTAGCACGCCACGACATGATGCCCCTCGGTTATACTATAGCACGCCACGACATGATGCCCCTCGGTAACACTTAGCACGCCACGACATGATGCCCCTCGGTTATACTATAGCACGCCACGACATGATGCCCCTCGGTAACACTTAGCACGCCACGACATGATGCCCCTCGGTAACACTATAGCACGCCACGACATGATGCCCCTCGGTTATACTATAGCACGCCACGACATGATGCCCCTCGGTAACACTTAGCACGCCACGACATGATGCCCCTCGGTAACACTTAGCACGCCACGACATGATGCCCCTCGGTAACACTTAGCACGCCACGACATGATGCCCCTCGGTTATACTATAGCACGCCACGACATGATGCCCCTCGGTAACACTTAGCACGCCACGACATGATGCCCCTCGGTTATACTATAGCACGCCACGACATGATGCCCCTCGGTAACACTTAGCACGCCACGACATGATGCCCCTCGGTTATACTATAGCACGCCACGACATGATGCCCCTCGGTAACACTTAGCACGCCACGACATGATGCCCCTCGGTAACACTATAGCACGCCACGACATGATGCCCCTCGGTTATACTATAGCACGCCACGACATGATGCCCCTCGGTAACACTTAGCACGCCACGACATGATGCCCCTCGGTTATACTATAGCACGCCACGACATGATGCCCCTCGGTTATACTATAGCACGCCACGACATGATGCCCCTCGGTAACACTTAGCACGCCACGACATGATGCCCCTCGGTAACACTTAGCACGCCACGACATGATGCCCCTCGGTAACACTTAGCACGCCACGACATGATGCCCCTCGGTTATACTATAGCACGCCACGACATGATGCCCCTCGGTAACACTTAGCACGCCACGACATGATGCCCCTCGGTTATACTATAGCACGCCACGACATGATGCCCCTCGGTAACACTTAGCACGCCACGACATGATGCCCCTCGGTAACACTATAGCACGCCACGACATGATGCCCCTCGGTTATACTATAGCACGCCACGACATGATGCCCCTCGGTAACACTTAGCACGCCACGACATGATGCCCCTCGGTAACACTTAGCACGCCACGACATGATGCCCCTCGGTAACACTTAGCACGCCACGACATGATGCCCCTCGGTTATACTATAGCACGCCACGACATGATGCCCCTCGGTAACACTTAGCACGCCACGACATGATGCCCCTCGGTTATACTATAGCACGCCACGACATGATGCCCCTCGGTAACACTTAGCACGCCACGACATGATGCCCCTCGGTAACACTATAGCACGCCACGACATGATGCCCCTCGGTTATACTATAGCACGCCACGACATGATGCCCCTCGGTAACACTTAGCACGCCACGACATGATGCCCCTCGGTAACACTTAGCACGCCACGACATGATGCCCCTCGGTAACATTTAGCACGCCACGACATGATGCCCCTCGGTAACACTTAGCACGCCACGACATGATGCCCCTCGGTAACACTTAGCACGCCACGACATGATGCCCCTCGGTAACACTTAGCACGCCACGACATGATGCCCCTCGGTAACACTTAGCACGCCACAACACGATGCCCCTCGGTAACACTTAGCACGCCACGACATGATGCCCCTCGGTAACACTTAGCACGCCACGACATGATGCCCCTCGGTAACACTTAGCACGCCACAACACGATGCCCCTCGGTAGCACAACACCACTGAATACAAGTTACTGCTGATAAACGGCTGGAACACTTGGATAAAATATTAGAACTTGTAAAATTGGGAAATAGAAATGATGGGTTGTAACTAATACGAACAGTTACAAAAAATGCTCAGCGTAACGAGCATGATTCGGTTACCGAGTCCCAACAATTGATGACACGCTGACATCCGCAGCATAAAATCCACGAACTCAAAGGAGCCGCCGACGATGTGAACTGATGAGGAAAATTGACGAAATTGTGCGACCACGCATACTGTGACGGCACTCGACTGGAAAAGTGTTTGTAAGTACGTGTGTGTGTGTCTTTAATAATAGAAAATATCATGTTATAATGCTTGTTGTGTGCACGTGTGTTTTTGTGAAAAAACTCACTCAGTGAACGTATCGTATTTTGTATGGCGAAGTTTCCATACTTTTTTATCAAGTTTAATAATTTAAATAAGAAGAAACAAAAATAGATATAAATCATAGAAATATCTCTAGAAAAAGTAATGAGACTTTACAACGTTATAGGCAAAGACACTCACTTTTCACTTCACTTCTTCCTTTCTTTCTTTTTTGACTTCACTTTTTTGTCTGGGATAGACGTGAGGCAAAGTGACGTCAGTTTACCTCATGACGTCATTTATTCTTGATGTGTGTCTAACGAAACAAGCCCAGGAGAAGGTAGATAAGTAGACGTACTTGGAAAGTTAAACTCCTTTTATTTCAGCACTAACATAAGACGAATTTAAAGAAAAAACTGGCCAAGTGCGAGTCGGACTCGCGCACGAAGGGTTCCGTACCATTATCTATACAACATTAGACAAAAAGGCAAAAAAATCACGTGTGTTGTAAAAATTTATTTTATTCTATTTTTAGTATTTGTTGTTATAGCGGCAACAGAAATACATCATCTGTGAAAATTTCAACTGCCTAGCTATCACGGTTCATGAGATACAGCCTGGTGACAGACGGACAGACAGACAGACGGACTGACAGCGGAGTCTTAGTAATAGGGTCCCGTTTTACCCAATGTTCAATGTTTCATTTTATCTAATTAGTTCAACTTCACTTTTATTTGAAGGGTGTAAAAAGATTCGATTAACGAAGCCAAAAGGCACTTATTCTCCCCGTCCGTCATTGCGATCATGTTTCGTTCTAGACCATACCTGGGAACCTTCTAGTTACGGACATATTGGGGGTCAAAGTTCCAACTTTTTCACAAGTTTTTTTTTAAATATTTTTTTTAATGTAATTTTTTTACTTTTTTAAGACACATTTACGACCCCCGTACTATTTAATCCATCCATCAGCACAATGTTTTGAATGCGTTACATAGAGTATTACCGTAAAACGTGATTTTTCACCCCAAAAAAAAAGTCGTTCCCTAGTAATATTTTTTGCGTAAAATTACTTAGTTTGATGTACATACATAATGGTTGTGCAATAGATATCGTTACATGTATTTATATTTCATTTAGTTAAATATAGTGTTATAGCTACATCATGAAACTCCTCCATTGGAGTAATGAAAATATAGTGTTATAGCTACATCATGAAACTCCTCCATTGGAGTAATGAAAATATAGTGTTATAGCTACATCATGAAACTCCTCCATTGGAGTAATGAAAATATAGTGTTATAGCTACATCATGAAACTCCTCCATTGGAGTAATGAAAATATAGTGTTATAGCTACATCATGAAACTCCTCCATTGGAGTAATGAAAATATAGTGTTATAGCTACATCATGAAACTCCTCCATTGGAGTAATGAAAATATAGTGTTATAGCTACATCATGAAACTCCTCCATTGGAGTAATGAAAATATAGTGTTATAGCTACATCATGAAACCCCTCAATTGGAGTAATGAAAATATTGTGTTATAGCTACATCATGAAACTCCTCCATTGGAGTAATGAAAATATAGTGTTATAGCTACATCATGAAACTCCTCCATTGGAGTAATGAAAATATAGTGTTATAGCTACATCATGAAACTCCTCCATTGGAGTAATGAAAATATAGTGTTATAGCTACATCATGAAACTCCTCCATTGGAGTAATGAAAATATAGTGTTATAGCTACATCATGAAACTCCTCCATTGGAGTAATGAAAATATAGTGTTATAGCTACATCATGAAACTCCTCCATTGGAGTAATGAAAATATAGTGTTATAGCTACATCATGAAACTCCTCCATTGGAGTAATGAAAATATAGTGTTATAGCTACATCATGAAACCCCTCAATTGGAGTAATGAAAATATTGTGTTATAGCTACATCATGAAACTCCTCCATTGGAGTAATGAAAATATAGTGTTATAGCTACATCATGAAACTCCTCCATTGGAGTAATGAAAATATAGTGTTATAGCTACATCATGAAACCCCTCAATTGGAGTAATGAAAATATTGTGTTATAGCTACATCATGAAACTCCTCCATTGGAGTAATGAAAATATAGTGTTATAGCTACATCATGAAACTCCTCCATTGGAGTAATGAAAATATAGTGTTATAGCTACATCATGAAACTCCTCCATTGGAGTAATGAAAATATTGTGTTATAGCTACATCATGAAACTCCTCCATTGGAGTAATGAAAATATTGTGTTATAGCTACATCATGAAACTCCTCCATTGGAGTAATGAAAATATAGTGTTATAGCTACATCATGAAACTCCTCCATTGGAGTAATGAAAATATATTTGCAATATTGAAGTTGATGTTACATTATTAAATAATACTCTGATGGGTTTTGAGTTCTGTTCAAATATTATTAATATTTAAGCTGTCAAGTTTTCAACGCGCATAAAGTAATATAGTATTTCTATTTCTTCATTCATGGTAAGTTGGAGTTTCGCTTTATTTACACTTCGTACAGCGTCGCCACGTCGTCGTACTAAAGACATTTATAAAGTAATATTTCAGACGAAGACTTAAGTTTCGAGCAGCTCAATACAGTCCCCTCTAAGTGAAATGTATTACTTTACGTTCAGAAATAACATTTCACTCTCATTTAATAGCCATTATCAATCATATAAATTAAAAGTTACCACCGATGGTCAAGTCACCGTACACTATCAACTATTCACGCAGTAATCACTCCTAATTGAAGCGTTTAGTGTCCATTATCGCATGACAGGACTTAATCCAACGTATCTCTTTGTGTCTAAGGTAAACTCTGGGAAGAATGATACAATCACTCAATCGCGGTGACGCGCAGTGCGAGAAGGAATGTTGGAAAAGTGAAGATAAGGTTGATATTGAATTATGTTGGTGTGGTTTGCTAATTATGATTAAAATATGAGTTGATCTGTGTGGGGGCGGCGGTAATGGACCGGGCTACTCACGGATTAATCACTGAGGTGCGGAGATATTACGCTTGGCATTATTCTGACAAAATGCGCAACCATTACAATTTAGTACAACCAGATAAGGAAGTAGAGAATACTCTCTCAATTCACAAAAATGAACCTCAACAGTATATGCATATTGTTAAGCTCTTCTTTGAGATCGCATTTTCAATCCTAGTTTTACCACAAATACTTGAAAATATCCCTGCACTTAACACACATTAGGTAATTGAATACGTCTCCAATATTCACATATTTATTTTCATGTACACGCCCAAAGAACTAAGATATCAGCCGTGTCAGTAGCTGCCAGTACGGGGCTCTGGCTAACACCCGCATCAAAGCATTTAATCCGTATCCTCTCGCGGCCAAGTAATGAAAGAGCGACAAACGCCAACAGGGATGGACGAGGGATGGGGACAAGGAAACCATCACACAATGAGAAGCAGAAGTACCGCATACTGTACGGGGTACAGTCACCGGTGAAAATGTGCTCATTGGTGGAAACGGTAATAGCTCAGTTCGATGGACAGACAAATGAACGTTTAGATTGTAAATAGAACTTGAATACGTGAATAGTGTTTATCAAAATCAGATCCGAGACTCCTTTGAGTATATTTCGCTACTCCTCATAGTTTCCAAATTGGCCATACTAATTAGGTATTGTTATTAAAATAGACAACAGTTGAAATATTTCTATAATAAATAAGCACAATATTTATTTTTTACTTTAATTAGACAACACCAACGACCAGTGGTTCACATTAGCCCTGGGTCGTAACAACTGGAACTCGTGGGGAAAGGCCTTTGCCTCGCCGTGGGATGGCGCTTAATATCAGTGCTTAAAGAACAAATAATTGTTGCCAATTTTAATAAATAAACCATTTTTTTCTTAGTATTCAGTGCTTCCTGTTAATGAGACAACCTGTCTTAGATAATTAATCAGGAGGAGAAATTTCCCGATTGTATCGCGACTTATTGAGAGTGGTTTTTCTGCACTCCGTCACAGAATTCGCGTCGCAAGTGTTATTTCGACAGCGACAATAAAGCGTCGGGAGCCTGCTTGTGATGTCGTCAGAAAAAAGGAAACTTTTTAACTTGTTTGGTGGCTGCCCCCAACTTCCGCTTTGTTTACCACCAACAGAAAGTAATGCTGTTATTTACAATATACCGTTTTGATTTGGTTAATAACTTTTTGTTCACATTTTGCAGTAATGAGTTTTACTTCATACTACGACTTGTCCAGTTTCATGATAAATTCTTCGTAATTATTTCGATAAGTTCTGGTTCTTAAAAAAAAATTAGCTTTTGCATAAAAGAGCTTAACTAATGAATAGTATTTTTTAAAAACAGTGCACTATATTTGAACAGTTTTCAAAGAAATGTCTCAACAATTTTGCAATTTTGTTATAGAAACTCAAGACTATCTAGAAACAACCCGGCTCTGCCCACTGCTCCGTCTGCTAATCCTCGTCAACTTGATAACGTTCTCTCGACAAAATTATGGAGGTGATGCACGAAGTTAGTCACAGTTTTAATATCACCCGGTAGAGCCAGCTCACCGGTCACCAGCTCACCGGTCACCGGCTCACCGGTCACCGGCTCACCGCTCACCGGCTCACCGCTCACCCGTCCGGGTGAACTTGAAACACGGATTTCCTTCCTTATAACGTCACGTGGAAAGTCTCCGACACGCAATATAAAATGGAGCAGAAAGGCATCTCAGAAGGGCTATTTTATTTTTAAGCTAAATTAAAAATCGACGAGGATTTTTTCATCAGTACTGTTTGAAACCATTGTACACTCCAAACACAATATTTAGTTTTTTTGTGATATTTTTGTGTAATCTATACATTTATGTCAACACTAGCGAGAGTTCTGTACCTCTTCGTAGTGCCACCGAAATGTCCCCGGGATTAGTGTTGCGACACTTGGGTCCGTGTTCACTCCCGGACAGCCCAGCCCTGGGGCCTGGAGCTCAGCGGGTAAGTCAGAGTGACGTGTTCCGCTCGGTCGAAGCCCGCTTTAATTTGGTCTTATTTACCCGCGCCATGATATGCATATAAATGGCATGTTAAAATGCACATAATATTATTGAATATACAAATACATACATATTATCAAGTTATGGAGATATTTATGTCCATTTCGTTTGAGATTATATTTAAGTCTTTCTAATCTAAAGTTTGTATACTCTATTTATATTTAGTGCAGCAAAGTTATATCTGTTACAGTTTGAAAGGTGAACCGGTATAAATACAGGTACTAAAGTTTTCTAGCTTTGTGTTTCATGCACGCATTATACATTGGTGTTGATTCGATAGTAGGAGTTCATTTCTTCCTTAGTTTACATGAGCACTGAGCACAACAAGGGAAGACAAACGATGTTGTGTAATGTTCAGCGGAAACAGTCGGTCGGCATGTTAACTAGCGGTCAGCCCACCATCACCACTCACAACTCAGGCCGAGCGCGCATATTCCGAGTTAATGAAGAATTCCGCGCAAGACGGAGCGCCGCCGGCGCGCGTCGATTAGCGCGCGTTTTTGCGCGCGTGACAAATGGCGGGCGTTCGTTACTTATCATCGCTTAATTATAGCCTCGCATGCAGGAAGTATCGCTTTTGTGTTTTGTGGAGCACTCCGCTGTGCGGATGTGCTGCGGTCAGCTCGCGGGTAATCGTACGCTTTCCTATTTAAAACGGACTGATAATTGAGTGTAGGCTTGCGTTGTTTCAGCTTTCTGGTTCTAGACAAATGGGTACAAGCCACACCCGCTCGTGGGAGTTGTTAAACTGTGTGATACAATAGTGTTTAAGTTTTGATCATCCTCCTTTGTGAAGCGTTGCAATTGTAATTTATCGGAGCTTCATATAAAGCGGTAAACGTATAATGTATTTTTTTAAATCCAGGACAATATTATTATTTCCCTAGGATGTTACTTGCTATTATAGTTATTAAAATGAATACATGATGTATTCACATGTGTAATAACAAGTACGCAATATATTTTTCACATATATATAATTCTCATTGTATATACGTGAAGTAACGTAGACACAAGTTATTTATATTAGTTCAGCAGTAAATAGGGCACGGGTTGGGAATATATTCAAATAACGAGATAGGCTGGTTGTTTCTCAAAGCAGACCTAATATGAGCGCGATTGAGGAGAGGCGGCTATGTTTAGCACTAGCTATGCCCCACGTCTTCACCTTCGTGAATATTTACATATTTTCGGTTTTTCTCAGGAAAAAAAATGACAGTGAAGAATCCTTTCAAGATATCACTTTTTAAGAAATAGAGCAGAGGGATCGATGATCTGGTGAAAGTCGCGGGAATGGATGTGGGACGCACTGGACCGATCGATGTGGCGCCGGTTATGGAGGCCTATGGCCAGCAGTCGACGTCATCCGGCTGAAGTTATTGATCAATAGGTTATTGTCATCTTTACATTCCTAGCCTGTTACTAAACAACGCCTGTGTTTAATGTCATCAAATAGTTTCGTTCTTTCGTAACTGATTTTGTATTTCAAACATACTTGATGCGTGTGTGTGTGTGCACACTAATAGTATTCTCAGCCTGTCTATTTCATGTGGTTTCATGTAGATAAGTTAAATTCGTGGAAGCTGTTATTCACATGTTTTGAAGGCGGTTCACTATTTCTGTAAGTATTCACAGTTATTATTTATAGAAAATATTTTTATAGCGTTACATCCGTACAATCCGTATTTATTTTCAATCCTGTTTTCGGTTGTCATAATAATTTAAATCAATAAAAATGTACGAAAAATACACGCTTTTGACGTGGAGTTGGGGACACCAACCCGTTATACAATAAAAGTGTCCAAGAGCTTCAACCCTCTCTATCTATTCCGTTTCAGATAGTATAAACTATTCTTTTCTATAACTTTTGGTGAGCCTTAACTCATTTTGTCCAGTCCTAAAGAGGAAATAAATACGTGTAGCGCACTATGTGACTGTGTCACACATGCAGGCACTATGTCACTGTGTCACAGGACATTTTCTTTCAATTCGATCACATTCGCAGCTCTCCCAGATGTTGCGTATTGTGTAGCAAATAAAATAGTTCATGTCACTCATGAATTACACCAACCCATGGGTTCGTCAAAGTCGAAGTCAAAACGTTTATTGCGAACTAAATGTACAATGTGGTGTTATGTTATTTTAGTTCTTATCATGAAAACTTTGTGTTTATGCTTATCGTCACTAAGAAAGAATGTACAGAAGGGCCTCTTATAACTGAAAATACATAAATATACGTTTAAAAAGCAGTGTTATAATATTGTTGTAAGTATATTGGTGAAAGAACCAAAAAAAATAAAGGCAGAATTAAATGGGCCGCATATTACATCCAGAAGACACACTCCTTTGGTGTTAAAGAGGTTCATATTATCCAGCAATCCATGAATCATAACTGTAAATGGTGATGACTGTATCGAGTAGATCTTCTGAACCCGTGTGCTGTGATTAACCTCTTGAGCTCGCTTAGGTATCCTATTGTGTAGGCTGGCGCTGTTCGGCCAGCTCGGGTAACTTCTGTCATATTCGGGCTCACTCGGCTCACGCACAGTGACGTATTTATTGTAAGGACTAGAAAAGCTTTTCGTGCGATGATATGAAGTGTTGAGACGAATTCTCAGGAAAGTTCAGTTAAATTATAAATACATGTAATAATGTAAGCTGCTTACAATTTAAGTACTTAGCTTCAGAATACATGAAAAAGAATACAATACTTTTTGGGACCGCACGTAAAAATTAAGTACATAAAAGAAACCATCAATATATGTCCTGGTGTCGGTTGATGGTAATTACCTATTATTATTTCAATTCCAGAAGTTTATTAATAATTTAATGAATTAAATTAATATCAAGAAAAATAACAACTTATTTTGTTTTTTCTCCCCTTTGTTCCTGGCACGTGAATCTATTTTAGGTTACGTCCTAAGTAAACATTCAGTGGGGTGTACTTAGGACATGTCTAGACATCACCTAGGATACATATAGGTCACGTGGTCTGTCCATAAGTGAACGTTATGACTTACATTAATCGAACTTATAAGGCTGGCATCATATTAAAATCGTAACGCAGCTATTTACAGGCAATCTTAGATATCAGCAACGAAAATAACAAAAGAAACCATCCACCACAGACCCCAAGGATCACTAAAACCTTCTTACGTGTACATATCCGTAAGATATTCGGTAATTTGTCGTCCACAGTCGATGGCAGGTGAACACTCGTGGAATACGACGCTAGGCGACGTTCCTGCGAGGACGTGCCGCCGAGCACAACGAAGTATTAGGATAATATCCTAGTAACCAGCCTAGGACGGTACGTGCATACGCGTTCTTATGAACGTTGTGCCATCAATAATGTATTGAGCTTATTTAGTTCCTGTGTTCTGTAGACTGACTGAGAATTTTCTCAGACTTTGTTTGTGTAATAGTCTAGCACTAACAAACCTGCGAAGTTTAATCGACTGTTAATTAGTATTATAAACAGATCTAATCAGCCTTTATCAATCCCAGTCAGGTCCAAATGCTCCACCGGCACACTCTCTGGGAGAGCGACTGGGTTGGATCCACCACTCGGCTCCGCGCCGGCTGGTGGACATCACATCTACGATTTTTCGGTTCTGGGACATGCCTTGTTTTCTCATGATGTTTTCCTTCACTATTTTCAGAGCAGCTTTACAAACAAACAACACAAGGCGTATTGGGTTAACTAATTTTTGGACTTCTAAGAAAAGAAACTTAATTATTTAGTTAGATCTAGGTAAGTTTTAAGAACATGTTGCTTGAATAAGAATTCAGGCTACAAGTTCTTATAACTGAAAGGTATTTATTTGTTAGCTAATGTTTGGAGGTTTGCTTATATACGAGTACATACATGCAGAATAATAAGCATGCGTTACTTATTTTTGGTAGTAAGGTTGGCTTCGTGACTAGAGTTAGAGAAATAGGTTCACCTCCTATCACTTGGGACTTCGACATGGGGATGAGGAAGGTGTGGCTGTATATAGGATACCTCTGTCTAATCTTTGGAGAAAAACCAACGTGATACTAATGTAACTAGGGTTGAAGGACCAGAATTCCGTTGTGCGTCTATATTTGTTCTTCTAACTTTATGACTACGTTCTCGTTATTTATATTGTTATATTATTTTTTGAGTGGACGATGGTCACACTAATGTGCGCTCATGAGTTTAAAATAGAAAGTGATTACTATCAATTAAGTTGAAACCGTCGCCGTTGCGTAACGAGAGCCGCAGTAAATAGGTTAGTTTGTGGCACCGTGTGGTGGAGGACAGGCACGCGACCGGTTCATATTTATGTGTTCGTGAGTGAGTGAGTGAGCGACGCAACTGTTGCACTCACTCACTTATCTTAATGGTCAACTATGTCGCACGTTTCATTTCTTAGTTCTTACTAAATCAGTTAAAAGTGTAATAAAATTTCTGGAATTTTGTTTTTGTAATTTATTATGATGGAAGGGTGATAATTTTAATTAATGTTTTTACTGGTACCCAGCAAACACGGTCGGCTCAGATTTTGAACTTTATTCCCAGGAAAATTGAATGTTAGAAGTATTTGGTTTTTCAGTAAATCACTTTCAGTAGCAGCCCTTGGATCATAATACAAATATAAGTTTTATGTACACTCGTCGTTCAGTGAGGCACTTTATACACTTATTGGTTACATGGCCTAGTTCTTTCTATGAAAATAAAATTGCACAATATCTCACGTCTTTATTACTAAAACTGTTGCTTACTTTCGCTGTAAAACAAAACTAAGTGAAAACTTTCTCTGAATTAAGACTCATTCATTCGTTTATCTCAATCGTAGCTCACAATAACTGAGAACACACAAAACTGACATAAGTACATGAGTACACGCCACAGGCACTGTGTACTTGTAACTGGGTGAATAGTGATGTGCGTGACGTGATATTGACTGGCTGTTTGTGGCTCGCAGATAACGTGCGAGCGAGGGCCGCATCACTAATCTTGGTTAATTAAAGTAGGTAAACAGTAATTAATGCTAAATATTTGGTGAGTGTGTGGAAGTGAGCGCAATTATCGGTACGAAATAGACTTTAGCCGATCATAAAGAAATAATGCAATACAATCAAAAAGATATTGGTTCATTCGGTTCGGACGACACTGCGTCGAACTGTTCGATTTCGTGGCATGTACATAAAGTGCCGATTTCGCGGCAATAACTGTGGTCACACCCTTAGTGGCAAATGGTAGTGGTTTATACAACCAAAACCAATTCAAAGGACGTGCAGAAATTAATACAGTCATATTCCCACTTCCCAATCAAAAAGATAAACGGAAAGGAATCTAGTCTTATTTCCTCCATTGCCTCTGCTACTTTTTCGTTCATACGAAAATGTATTCTACAACTAATTGAAATATAATCTAGGTCGGAAATCGCCAATTAGTCTCTAGCAAGCGTTGTGGTCAATACTCATGCCTTTTTTTTTACGGATGGGAAATCATCAAATGTCTTCTCCCGCTCCGGGCAGAGCGGAAGGGAGTGTCAGACTTGTACTGACTAAAAGCCATCCATGTTCCTTCCTTGCCCTTTGTGTTCCAGGGCCGCGGTCTTTCGAACAGTCCCGCAGCCCTGCAGGGATACTTTAGTGTATAGGAAGAGGCATACCTTTGCCTTGCAGAAAGAAATTAAAAATGAGATGATTTTTTGTTATTTTAAAATCCAATTACAGTAAAGGTTTGACACGAAACCAGTGCATGTTGCATGATAAACGACTAAATTCAATTCCATGACCATCCTGTAGCGAAACGTGGCCAGGCCAACAACACATAACTGGTACTGTGCCCAGCCCCCCTAGGTGCACGCAAAAAGTGAATTAGTCACATGTGACGCGTGCGAGGGTTCAACGTGCTCGCGGCGTGACAGCGGCGTGTTAGCGGCGTGTTAGCGGCGTGTCGGCGGCTTAGCGGTCATTTGCGTGAAAGTGTCGGAGTGCCTGGTGACACGTCGCCGCCATTACTCACGTATGTGAGTGCTAGGCGTATGTTTGGCACTGGGCTGTGGCCGCCTGATGACCAGAAAAACCGTCGGGAGCGTTTTAATATTCGTCGTTGAAATATTGCTGCAAAGCTGTCGTAACACATAAGTGTGAATAATTTGGTAAAATCTAATTAGAATACTGACTTTAGGAATCTATTTTTGCAATTAACCGCTCGATCAATTATAACAGAGAGTTTGGGTAAAAATAGAATCATAGGATAATGCTGTAATGCTTTAGAATAATAAAGATTTTTGGAGAACATGATTTCTGTCTTTATTAATTAGTATCTATAATTATGTCTTCAAATTTTAATTATGCCACTGTCACTGGAGAGAACTAACAAAACTTCTTGTGAAGTGTGCCATTCTACAATGTTAGAATTGTCTTAGTTTGTTTAGTGTTTGACATGAGTTTGAAAAGTCGGTGTTGTTTTTTTAATACATAGACACAATCATACGAAGGAAAAGTTAGTACATCATTAAAGTTTATGAGCTTACGTCACGCGTACTGCCAACTGTGTTAAGCATAACGGTGTCAATGACACTGGAGGAATAATTTGTCAACTGTACAGCAACAGCTATAAACATGTTAGATAAATACTAACGGAATGGCCACACGTTCTACAAAAGGTCGCGAGAAGTTTTTCTCACTTGCATAGGTTCTACCGTAGGAACCTATGGGAGGCCAAGGTCCACTTGTGAAACTAGCTACAATTATACTAGGTACATAATTTAGACTCATTGTTGTATAAAAGTGAGTTAATGTAAGATACGAGAGCTAGTATTAGCTGAAACGTGTTAATGACGTGAACATGGGAAACATAAATATTGTTTTTGTCAATAACTGTGTGCCTGACAACGTATTGACTGCAACAACAACGTAAACATAAGCCCCGTATGAATGGCGAATCGATCACGTTTGTAGACGTTTGCAAGGCGCGGCAGTCGGGGGCGTGAGCAGTAAGCAGTAAATAACAAGTGAACGTTGAGGGCCATACTATGTCGCCACCCGGACCTTCACTGGGATGCCACTGACGATACGTGTGGCGACGTCCTACTGGGGGTGATGTTTAGGGCTTAAGAGGCTATATTGAACTTAGCTAATAGGAATCTTAATTCACTAAAACCATCTTACTTTTATGAGGAACATTAAGGGTATGTTTTATAATAATATCTGGATAGGCCCTCTTTAAAAAAAAATTATTAGATGTCTCTGAATATGTATGGGATGGAAACCTAATCTGTAAGTGGTAAAATAGACCCTATGTGTTACGTATCTTGATGGGTGTATGAGCAGAGGAAGACCACAAAACCATGGATGGACTGTGTGAAGAATGATATGGCAAGAAAGGAGGTGTCTGCTGGGATGACGAGTAATAGAGAAGTATGCAAGAAGAAGACATGCTGCACCGACCCCAAATGAATTGGGATACGGGCAGGAGAATAATTATGATGGTGTTACTTAACTAGATTAAATCACCTAAACCAAAAGATATAATGAAGGTACTAAGCTATTTCGCAAATTAAGCTAGCTAACAAGCACAAAAAATACGGTTCCTCCCGATAGTAACAAAATAACAATGAAATACGTGGGCAAAGTCAAAAGCATAACAATTCCCAATAAATATGTATGTATGCAGATGTGTTTAAAGGTCATATTCCTTTATACATATTTCTATTATGGCTGAACGGGAAAATAATCGGTAACTTAAAATACTGTACCTAGGTGTGTTCAGATTGTGTTCGATGTATCGGTTGAGTATGGTAGACACGATATGGTTGTGAGGAGAGGCTGCTGGAGACATTGTGATGGGAGTGCTATGATGTCAAATAAGTTCGTGGAGAAGATTGTTTTTTACTTTGTCCACAATCATATTATATTTGTACTGAGGTTTCACGGAATCATTACCTTCTTCCCAGACACGTGTTTCTGCTTACTGAACTCCATATTAATTTGAAACTTTTACAAAGATTTTAATGTCTGTTTTCCACGAAAGGTTAAGTAGAAGTGTATCCGCTCATTTCTCCAGTTACAATTACATCGGAACTTTATACAATCATTTTAATTATTCACCTGTTTCATCAACAATCACAGCAATTTCTGCACAGGACCATCAGCCTCTAACGTTCACTGTAGGGGCACTGACCTAACCGGCCGTGGGGCCGTTCTCTTGCACATTTCATAAAAATTGGTTGTATTTTAATTTGGTAGCGTGTGCCTGTGCGCCTGACAACGCACATCCTGTAACTAATCTTCAGTGAATGACATGGCAAATCATCTTCTTACCTGATTTACTTCCCGACCCGGGTTACCCATCCATACTTAATGAGACCATTACCTTTGCTTTTTGCTCGTGTTTGTGACCCCCCCTCCTCTCCCCCCCCCCCCCTATGACTGTGACGTCACAGCTGTTTACCATTATCAGTGGATTGGATCAGGTCGTAAATCGTTGCTATAGAGTTTTATTATATTCCTCGAGGAGTATGAAGAAAGCAAACTGAAGGTTAAAGGGATTCTGATTGTCTTGTAGTAGCTGATTATCAACTGGGACTTTGTAGGATTGCATTACATTACTTTCATTAAGCTAAATCTATATTTAGTTTACTGAGTTACTGTGACAGGCTACACCATTTTTATTTATTAATCAATGTAGTAAGTTTGATGCTTTCCACGAAATTGTATTACATACATACCTATTAAAAGTAATAAAATTATAAACTCATTTATAAATAACATGGGATTCATGAATAACTGATTAGGTCAAGCTTTCAGTTTAATTATAGCGCACTTTATGCAAATACAGTGTATAATGGAAATGTGAAAAATTAAACGTAACGTAACGCAAGTGCTAAGTAAACACGAACTCCTGCAATAAATACTGAAACATAAACAGGCAATAGTTTTGCATAAACACGCGGAAGGGAATTGTCAAAGCTAAAGTTCGCCGTACAGGCGTGTTGTGTTGGGGGCCACAGAGCGTACGTACTGCCGCGGCGTGTGTAGCGGTGCCTCGTGGCAATACTTTCATTTGTTTTCTCCTCAGCCGCTGTCGCGACACGCGTGTCGCTTTGCCGTGTAGTCTGTGGTCAAACGGCGAGCGGTGATGTGCAGCGATGGAGTGCGCTCATTTACGCACGGCTTTCGACTGAGATTGCTAGGACGCGGAGGGCACGCGACTACTGTGGCAGGGCTACTCTGTTGGTTTTATAACTGGTCAGTGGTTAGTGTTTTTCTGACCACAAATATCTATGTTTCAAGTTTCAAATGTTTACTATTATCATTGTTTACCACGAGTACCGTCGGTACCTGTCCCACTGCGCAATAGAGAGCTACTAAAAACACACAAGAAAAAGTAAAATGTATGTAGATTCCGGTCAGCAAAAGGGATATATCTAAATAATTAGAGTTACTAGCCTGTTAACTGAACTCTGTCAAACAAAAAACTCGTTTCTAGTTAGAGCTAGCAACTAGACTACTCGCCTTTCGTTACTCGCCGGTGGGACCGGTACCTAAAAATATTTTTTTATTAAACATGACCACAATAGATCGTGGTATAGGCTCACCGGGATAAATAACACGCTAAGCACACTACTTGACCGGTGGGGAGAAAACGTGTGACTTCCAACTACAAACACAATGTTATTCAAGTCCGATGTAGCGATGTTCAAGACTTGATGCGTAGCGGTTAGTGGCTACGACGTCGTAGCAATCGGCTACGTCGTAGCAAATGTGCAATCTGTGGTTAAAGTGAGGCTGGAAAGTGTCTACATAACATGCTGTGTTATTACATATTTCTACGGGAAATTGAATTATTATAACTATAGTGAAAATTATGTTAGTGCACTTATTTTACATTTTATATACGTGCGTGTTTTCCAAAAAACTTTTCAGTCATAGATAGAACGCGAACTCTAATAAACCACAGGCCACAGGTACTATCTATCGCGGCAGACAAAACAACAATTTGAACCTACGTTATATAAAATAGTGTGATTTTTCAGTCGCCACGCCTGACCGCTCGATTTAAACTAGAAACACACGGCGAGGCGCCATGCACGGCCGCTTTGCCACACGTAGGTACACGAGCACTAAACACCAAATGAAATAAATCAACAGCGGACACCACGCTAAACTATCTGTCACAGTAGTAAAGTATTGCCGCGAAACTATCGCGAGCGAACGTCGCAGCGCGCAGCGGTAACAATTTGAATTGATGTAGTTTAAACTGGTGCTATTCTTCACGCGGTGGAAACAACGACTCAACGTTCAGCTACAATATAGTTAGCTATATATAAGTGAATGACTCGGTAGTGGATGGAATTCATAAACAATAAATAAACGTTTGAGCAAACGTGTGTGTACTGTGTAGTGTTAGACCATGTGTCATCGCCCCGTTATATGGAAAACACACGCGACGAAAGCATCGTAACACGAAGTAACAATTTTCAATTTATATGCGGTTGGAAATGGTGCGATTTCTCACGTGTGTTTTGTTGAGTTAAGAAATGCAATTTGAGCGGGAATGTGTATAATGTCGTGTTTATAAGAGACATCGCTTCCACTGCAGTGTACTTATACACAGCTCGTGAACAAACAAACATTAATTGAATGAACACTGTGATGTTACTACTTCCAGATGAAGAGGGAAGATAATTGCATGTTTATTCATAAGTTCTTTAAAGTTATGTCTTCCTTGATGTGACGTCCTCTACCGTCGTACACATCTTCGTTTGAAAGCATTTTTTGATCTTCGATTCTCTTCTAGAGTTTGTGGAAATTAAACAGCTTCTTTTACTTACTACCAAAACTATAACGCATCACTCGGTGTCATAATATATTATAGAAGGTAATAAACAAGACATATGTACTCAATTTGTCCCTACTCACTCTTATGGTCCGCGCCGACTATCCAACACGTCCAGGGGGAGATCGCAAGCTCAGGACCAACGTCTCATCGTGATTCCAGCTCCAGTACCGTATACGGAACCACTCACCTCGTATGACTCTCGCGACACATTCCTTCGCGTCATGTCAGCGGCCCGCAGCCAGGCGGCCGCGCCGTTTGTCCTGTCTCTCCGACAGGTGACGACACTACCCCTACCCCCTGCCTACTTCTCCCCGGTCCCCGCATAGCCGGCGTCTTATCTCACTACTGATACATTTGTGTTAGTGTGGCAGTGCAGATTTGTAAGCTTTCTCAATCGGTTTTGTTACTGATTGATTTTATTTTGTGAATAAGGACGTTTTCTTATTCAAGCGTTCTATACGTATACTAATGCATAAGCACCAGCATGGTCAGCCTATACAGTTCCCAATACTGGGACACAGGCCTGATCAGGTGGGGCTTATTCCAGCACTCAGGCCCAGAGCGGTTATGTGGATGTCACATGTCTTACATTTTTTTTAATTCTAGGCAATGCCGGTTTCCACGGTTTTCACGTTGATTTTCTTCACCGTTTTGAAGTTAGACGAAGTTATGTGCCAATTTGAATTTGAATCCACGTACCATAAGTCGTAAGTCAGGGTCGATACCACTACAGATCTATAAGTCATAAGTACAACAGTTCAATAATAATGGATGCGTGGAACAATCTGTTATAGCACTAATTAATCATTCTAGACCCTTCTTCTCAATTTTGATCATGACCCTTAAAAAAAACGTTACTGTGTTCTAAATAGATAATTGTCTGGCTAGAAACAAAAATTAAATCACAACACCTCTCCCAAATGTAGCTGTCTTGTCAATATTCAGATTTTCCTTAGGTCGGGTATCAAAAGTGCGGCGTGTGTTTCCGCAACGTTCGCCGCGGCACAAAGGCAGGCTCCCGCATGACTGCGCGCCGGTTAGTGCGCGAGCAAACAGCTGAGCGGCAAGCTGCGCCGTGTGCCGTGTGCCGTGTGCCGTGCCGAGCGGAGCCGAGCGGAGCCGAGTGTGTCAGGGTGTGATCGCGATCGAATGCGAGCAAGAATCTCATTTGTTTGTCAATAGAGATGCGGCGATGTCGATTATGGTACGATTTTTTTTTATGTTTTCATTGGCGTGGTTTCGTTTGAACTATTGTTGCATATTGCCCGTAAATGAAACGCTTTCCGAACATTGTATTATAACTGATATAAAATAAAATACATTACTAACAAAGCCAGATAGCAATATATCGCTTACAAACAAACAATTAGCTACTCATAGGCATGAATATAGTATTATTACATTTAGGAATTCAACAAATTCCTATTGCGCGCAAATTAGACTGCAAAAATGCCAATTTATATCAATTAGAACTTCAAATATAAACTGACTCTGTATTGTTCGCGACAACTATCAACAAACTGGCTATTTGATACGTAAATAGTAACGTTATGTCATTTAATATGCTTGATAGTTCGTATAAACAATCCCTGCACATTATTGGTCGTCGTCATCGCTAATGGAATTATAACAATACACGACGAGCCAGCGATACGCACATTACGCACTACCTACGATTGTGCTGACAATGCGCCAGCAGGATGTCTGCAGGATGTACCATTCAATACGGATACAAACCCTATTGTATCTGCGACAACTAGTGACCGTGTTTGGGTAATATCAATGATTTGTTTAAACATAGACTAACTGGAACCAGCTCTCTGTATTTACTTCTGAAACTCGATATCAATTCGAAAACTAATTTTATCGTTAATGTCAAACTGAAGCTTGCGAAAGATCTTAATATACCATCACTTTATGAAAGTTATAGAACACATAGGTACCATCTACGTTTTATTTACGTCTACATCAATAAGACAAGTTTGACATCTTTATCCTTAGCTTACAAAACAATGAAACTTTCTGGGGTATAATATTACGATCGATGGTGAAATATCTTCCTTGTAACACAGTTTGTGTTCCATGATGATAAACCGACAATATCGATATCGATACTCAGGTACAATATCGGTAGGCAACGCACGGGCAGCTCTACTGGCTAATCTGCGTCGCGGCGACGTTTCTGCGAACAAGTATGCAGGCGATGCGATGGGGTTCAGATTCCCGCACCCATTACCGTGAATACAATTGGGCAACAATAGAGTGTCTTGATGTGCATTGCGCGCTATCCTCCCTCCCCCCTCCCGCATGTGCCGCCGCCCGCATCCACCCGGGAATGGAAAGTGTTTTGTTATGCTAATAGTTCGTTAGTGTACTGTCTCGGAGCATATCCGGCGAAGATCTCTGATGTGATGCGTCTTGCAGCTACGGAGGCAGAACAAATGGAAGATTATGAATATAGTATACATTGACATTCAGTGTTGTGCGCATTTATCTGTGCTGTTTGGGCGCTTTTCAGCGATTAAAAATGACGAGCGCCATCTAGGTATTGTCAGCTCATAAACGAAATAAAAAACGTCAGAAGTAGTGAGTAACATGCAAAAAAGTCCAAGTCCCAAAAACACACGCTGTAAAATGTGAGGAGCGACACTGTGGCTGCTAATTAGGGATTTCAGCCGTTGCTCAATGTGAAGCCGACTCAACTCGTATTTTCGCCTCTGAACTCATTCCAGAGATGCCTAATATTCTTTCAGAGATTTGGGAGCATCATGTGTCAGATCGGGTTGTGTTGTTTTATCCGTGTCCCGTCCGAGGTCAGGTTTGTCAATATGCAATGAGTGATCCGTCCTGTTAGACCGTCCTATCTACCACTAATCCTCGTGCGTTCAGATTTCTCAAAATATCGATGTTTATCTGAATCCGAATCGTATGTGTCATATTGGTTACGAGCAAAAAACCTCATATGAAGAGGTCACAATGGACTAATAATTTATTTCCCACAAAGTGGTCATTGAAGCACTATCTTTGATTTATGCCGTACATCTGCGGAGATGTTCCGTCATGGGAGTGGTACGTCGTGAGGACTGGCCCCGGGGGAGCCCTGCGTGTGTTCTACCGCACGTTATGCTGTTCGAAGGCTCGCGTTTTTTGTGTTCGTCGCTTGTCGTTTGAAATAGTTTTACTTAGACATACGCGATGGCTTCGGTCCCGCGGGCGCTACACGAGTCAAACGTGACGCTTACAGTGTTTGCGACTGTAAAGTTCTGTTCTCAAAAACACTTGCTAATATAGAATGTAACGGTAAATTCGAGTTCAGTAGTTAATTGACGGTTTTATAAATTGGTTTGTACATTGATGTAGTATTTTATAATCTAACTAGCTGCTTCCCGCGACTTCGTACGCGTTAGGTTCGGAATTTGCTTAAAATGGGTTTTGTTTTGCTCAGGAGGAAACTCCATTTTTTTGTATACCTGGTAACTCTAGCATTTCTACTCCGAATGTATCTACTATGCCACTTTTGTCTTTGTTCTCATGCTTTCATGCCACGGATAGTGGGAAAAAATGTATGGGCGCCACACCCACGACCGCCACAGCTTAGACTACTTTTGTTTGGCCATGTGTCTTACTCTGTGCCAAAGCGCATCAAATTTTGTCCCAGGGTTCTCTATTTATTTCAAGTCGAATAGGTCTACTTACTGAACATTATTGAAACAAACCTAACTAACCTAACTTAACCTAAGCTTAACCTAACCTAGCAACTTTTTTTTGTCCGCCACAGCTTAGGCTACTCTTGTTTGGAAGGTATCACAGCCATGTATCACTGTGCCAAAGCGCATCAAATTCTGTCCCAGAGTTCTCTATTTATTTCAAGTCGAAACAAACCTAACCTAAACCGAACATAACCACTTTTTTTTTGTCCGCCACAGCTTAGACTACTTTTGTTTGAAAGGTATCACAGCCATATTGTGTCTCGTTAATTGATTTAGTTTTATTTTGATTAAAATGAATGATTAACTATCGTTTGAATGGTTAAAAAAATTAAAAGTAACAACGTATTAAACTAATTGGAAATTAATTAATTATTAAAATAACTACAGCTTTGAAAAAATCAACATACCTAGTTACAAAAAGTGAAAACCGGTTGGGGATCGAACTCGCGAACCATGGTTATTATTTTCGAAACTCTTATAGCATTAAAAAATCTAAATAAATACAATAAGTAAATACTCTAGCTGAGGTTCGAACTTGCCAACAACTTTTCACAGGGCGACCGCTTACCCGCCAGGCTACTTACGTCGGTGTCAACTAGTCTAAAATAGCTGTTCTATTCTAAGCATGTCATCACATATGTTGACAGTTGTCAGTTGTCAAACAATTGATGAAATGGACTGAAATATCCATGTAATGCAATATTGCTCATCCCCCTAAGTTATTTGCGCGATAATATATAGCCTATGTGTTATTCCAGACTATAATCTATATCTGTGCCAAATTTCATTCTGGTCCGTTCAGGCGTTCTGGCGTGATTGAAACACAAACATCCATCCAAACATTCGCATTTAAAATAGTAGTGATAATAATTATAGAATGTGATGAGTGTGGGGTTCAGAACTTCATTGAAGAGTTTGCTAAAATAAATCTGTAAAACACTGCTGTGTGTGTGTTATGAACACACACACAGCAGTTTTTGTTAGAAATTATTATTGTGACTGGCATTGAGCTGTGTTTTCTTACTTAAAGTACACAGAATTTTGTGATAAATAAATTACAGGAAAGCATAATCCTTGCACAAATGTCATTAACCGTGTTCTGGAGACAAAGCCGTGTTCATTCGTGCTTAAGTCGACACAAGCAAGCTCGCCCGGTGTCGCCCGCGCCCTAATCCCGGCAGGTGGTGCCATTATCGTGTCGGTCGGCTTAGTGTGGCACACCACTATGTTGTCGGATTATGGCATTGTCAGATTGTCGTTTGTTCATGATTTTTAAGTCTGCTCCTGTCCGGTTGTATTAACGGAAGTTAAGGACTTTTTCGAGGACTATAGAAGTAATTCGGCAAAGTGTAAGTTACGGAAGGTTCCCGGAGAGCCACATTTATAAAGGCGACAGTGACGCTTGCGTTGCGGCTGCCACAGCTGATGTCATCGTTAATGGATTTAGATGGGGTGAGTAACCGGACTCTGACCGCGACTCTGTGTAAAAATAAACAGTACACCATTTCTTTTGTGAGTTCAAACGAGGTGGGTGTTGTGTAGTGTACTTTTTGTTATGTTGCACTCAAAATCAACACATAAAATGTAACCACTCGTCTCGATGCGACGGCGCCAACTTATGATATGTGTGCGTCAGCCGATTCCAATTTTTTGTTACTAGTTGGAATGCTGTATATGTTAATACTAATATGCCCATTGTGGCACGCCTGGCACCCGCCGGCGACCAACGGCCGCGCGCGGCAGCGGGCCTAGCCAAGTTACTAACTCTTCATATTGAATCTTTTTCTACAATCGTCAACGTCTCGGCGCGGCGTAAGCGATTGTAGAAAACACTGAATTGGTAGCCAACTTGACACGACTGAGTCGAGCGCTCGATGTCTGTAGAAAAAACGAGTGAGCGTTCTAATAAACGTCAAACTAACGTCAAAGTCACAGTATTTTGTGCGCGGGTTAAAGTTTTATTTTGGATTGTTGAGAAATAAATAACTGATTAAAGTGTTAAAAAAGTTAGCGAAATAAGGTAGGTATGAGTTCTTCTGTTAGTTGGTTTATTATAATGTCAAAGAGCGTAATGTAATTTTAAACATTACTGTGACTCAACATAATATGGTGTCGTGCATTTGAATGAAAGACAATAACTGAAGTGATAACTTTTATAGAATGAACCTCGACCAAGCCCAGTACGTACAGTTCGCAGCTTTATTGGAAAATATAGGTAAGTATATAAGTTACTTACATATTTCGTAATCTTCCTTTGTGAAAACTTTGAAACATAAATAATATTGACGTTAACGATTGTAGATTGTCAACTTGGCTAAGCCTGCAGACATACACGCGCCACTGCATACAGCCCCCCGTCTACATGACACCTAGCCCCCGCCCCCGGCAGCTCTTCGGCTCTGAACGCCCCCGCCGCAGGCACAAGCCACTCGCCAAATACACTCAAGCATTTCAAAGCGAATCCCTGATTTCGCACCTCGGATTTCCTTCCTTGGGCGTATTTAAAAAAATAAAAATTCTATTCGGAAAACGAAATTTAAACTGCCGTTTTGGATGCCGTGCGCAAACAAAATTGAAAACTGAGGCGGCAAACTAAAATAGAGGTGATCTCCTGCGATTCGACGACAAATTTGATAACCTGCTCTTGCGGAGCAGGTTATCCTGTTATCCAATTTGTCGTTAAGTTTTAAATTTTTGTGAACGCAGTTTCTACGTACGGACGCGAATGCACAGCATTCGCGTCAGGCGGTGCCAACTGGCTTCATTCAGCTCAGCTCTACAAAGAGATTTGGCTTTTAAAAGTTATCATAAAAACCTAAAAAGCGAATATCCATTTGCCTTTTAAGAGGAAACACGGTAGGTATTTGAAAAAAACTATCGCTATCTCTCTGCGAGCGTGATTTCGACATTGGTGCGATAAAGACCACTATAGTAAAATGTCATAATTTGAGGTCTGGCTCTCGACTGTTTCCTCCTCCAATATTCGACCAATTTAAAAGATATTTCATACACCGAATAAGGGAAAAACGAACGCCTTTGTTGACAGGCCATCTAAATAGGCAATTTTAAGCGTTTTATAAAGGTTCTAGTGCTTACACAGATTATATATCTTCAAAATAGAGACCATAGGGACATGGAAGAGGTTGATATTTATTAAAGTGTAAAAAATCATAGCTTTAAAGTCATAAACCAGAAAGAAAACAGGCGAGATCGTTTGTATGGAAAAAAGACCACCCACATTTCCTCTTAAAGGATTTAGGTTATATTTCTTTCTTTAATGCGAGCTCACTCGCATGAAAAGGGCGCGTTCGTTATGCGAAATCATTCTGTGCTTTACTGTTTAATATTATATTAAAGAACTTGCAATTACAATTGTATTTGTCAACCGTAATATTTTGAAGACAGGGCGATACTCGTGAGATGTAATTGCATTCTCTTCGCAGCAGTATTGTGCGGTAGGTACACAACAAGTGCTAATAATGCGCGACGTGTGAGAATACCTACAGCCTGGGCGAGTCGCTCCATCGTCTGCCCTCTACACAGTAATCACTCGGGCATATTGTCCAATAACATAAGATATAGTGTTGGATCTCACATGATCCCAACTAAATAAAATTTTATGGTGAATTCTTGAATGTCTGAAACGTAGTACGTGTCGACGCTAGTAGTACAAGTTAGGTGCCCGTTTTCATCATCATCATCACCATCAGCCTATATTGTTCCCACTGCTGGGACACAGGCCTCCTCTCTATGAGAGGGATTGGGCTATAATCCACCACGCGGGCCCAGTGCGGATTGGTAGATGTCACATGTCTTCGAACTTTTGGTTCTAGGACATGCCGGTTTCCTCACGTTGTTTTCCTTCACCGTTTTTGAGAGCAGTGGTGATGAAATAAATTACACAAAGTAATGCGCCTGCCTGGGTTCGAACCCACGACTTACTGTTAGTAAGTCAGGGTCGCTACCACTGGGCCACCGCTGCTCTACCGATATCCGTTTTATATTTCTAAAAATAAAAATTATTTTGTCAAACAACCAGCTTGATTGGTTTCATATTTTCCTGGAAGTTATATACGAGCTAGAAAATAAATATAGTTTTATAAAGCTGAACTCTATTGATTACATGTTACGAACTACATCGGTATACTATGTCAGGTGAGTCTTCCATTTCTTTTCAATTAATCATTACCTTATTTGACACGTTGGGCACGAGTTACAACTTTTATCACCTATTCAGCCTTCATATGCGCCAAGCATCGTTAATTCGAGTAGTGTGATAAAATTGAAAGACCAGTGCAGCTAATAAATAGCTGCAATTTGCGTCTCATTGAGTCGATTGGTTCCCATGTCCAAATAGTTCATACTCGGGATAAACGGTGCGACTCAAAGAGATAATATTCCTATTACGTAACTGGGTGATTCGTCCGGCGGGCGCGGCGGCCATGTTGCCTCGTGAGTAAATGTTGTTAACACTCTGCGCGTGTATTATTTACTAAATATTTTGTCAACAGTGTTTCTGGGGTTGAGTGGTTTTATTTCACGATCCTATTGCCGAATTGGGTTTTCGTGCCAAAGGCGATTCGATTTCGATGACTAGACAAATCTATCACATTTCTATGTTCAACATCTCCACAATATTTCGTTCCAGACTCGTCCAGTTCTCGGGGATTACGAACAACCTTGTATCCCGTTGTTTTCCATCGAGCCAGCAAAGAGATTGTGCCAGTAGATTGGAATTACTCCCTCATTCTGTTTCGGGTCGGTAGCTCCATTTTATTATGAAAACTTTGTGAAATATATAAAGGAATTCACTTAAGGAATAGTTGTGCTTCTCTGCTGGGGTGGTGCTATTTCGATCTGAACGATGTTTGCGCGTACAGTTGGAAGACGATATAAGTGCACATGCAAGGAACTGATGTGATTTGCAAAGGATACTTCAAATCTATTATATTACAATCAAGACAGAACAATAAACAAAATACATATATTTAATTTTCACAAAGACACAAAGGCATCCACTTTGGCTCTACGTATGGTGCGAAACAGACAAGAACCTCCGCTAAACTTCCAACAAACCAGTTCTTTTGTCTCACTTAGTGTAAGTACCTTCGGCAGCCATCAGCACATCAGCACTATGCTGCTGTACCTGAGCACCGCGATATAAATGTGTTACATAAATCAATGCGCGACGCGACGCTCGCTGATAGCGAAGGGTCGCAAATGGAAATCGTCCGCTTAAGCCTTTGTTACATGTTGCGGTGACGATGTGCCCCCCCCTCCCCTTCTCCTACACCCCCACACACCTTCACACCTTGGAGAGACACTACCTGGCACAAAGACCAAGTAGTAGAAATCATTTATTAATCTTGTACAAAACGATAAGTGGCAATGTATTGAAATACTGATTCAGCCAATTAGGTATCTGAAGTAGAGTGTAGTAATACGTAAATACGTGACACGATAGCTTTCAATTTTAGGTCTGCCTTTTTTTGGTTTAGATAGTAGTTTTCTATTGTTTTCAATCAAAAAGTCTTCAAACAAACAATCAATATAAGTAAACAAGTTGGCAAAAAAGTATTATCTCGACGATTAAAAGCAAGAACAACATATTTTTCAGAAAGTCTTGGTTACCTTGATTTGAGTAGTTTTTTTTCCTTTGATCTATTAAAAAAAACTAAAAGACGCGAGAAAGATAAGCTTGAAATGACTGTTATTAACACCATAATTGTTATTTGTATCATTTTATTTCAATCAATGGCTTCCAATATTGAGAAAAATTAAATTGTCTCTATCAAAAGATGAAAATCAATTTGAACACATTGAGAGAAATTGAACGATTTCATATTTTGGTTGAATGCGTCTGATGTTTTACGAATGAATTTATTCTGCGAAACCAACTTTAATATTAAAGGTTGAATGTAATGTCACACAGGCGGCAACGGCTCCAATTTAATTATACCTTAATGTTTATTAATAAATAAGGTTTTCGTTAAAATAATTGCTGCCTTCCGCAGTTTCATTAATTTAAATTACCTACGTTAATTTTTGATTTCAGTAAAAGAAAATGCATTTAACCTGCAACAAAATTTAAACCAATCGTTTTATATATATTAACAATGAGAAATATCGGTTGAACATTGCAAGTACTATGCCAAGCTAAGCCCTCAAACTCAGCTCAATGTTGTCAACCTTCAGCCAGACAATTTAGCTGATCCAACGTGGCAAGAGCCGTTACACTAGCGATGTATAAATCCATGAATCTTTACCATCAATGATCGATGGATCTTTTCCACCAATATTGTAACGATTTCTTCATAAATGATGGGAAGTAGTTCACATCACTGACAAACATTTATACCTTTACCAATAAAATCACAATAATAACAGCCCTGACCACCGGCAGCACGGACCCTGTTCCCAATGCTGGTGGGTTACTATTTTTTATATTTTTAAATGTTTTTTATATTTGAATATTTAAAAATGAAATGAATATGTATGTAAATAAATAAAGGAAATAATAAATAAGTCTTTTTATTTCCTTAATAAAATTCAATTTACAATTATATTACGATTAATTAGCATGCAGTTTATGTATCAATAATTTTCAACAAAAAAAAATTAAATATAAAAAAACCACCAATACTCCATAGCAATTATATATGTATATGCATCAGAAATATTCTCAACAAAAGCGATCACTCAAACTTCACTCAACCAATATAAACAAGTTAGTAAACGCAGCACACGCCGAGCAAGCTTGCTAATTTTACCTTAAACAAGAACTAACTCTGGCAAAAAAATGCTAACTTTTGAAGAAGTACCGCTCTATAATAAATTACCGTCCTGTATAAGAAATGTACACTCTTTCAATGCATTCAAAACTCAAATTAGCCAACACGTCTATTCTATTCTATTAAAGGGTTTGGTTTCCGCACTTAGTCCCTAAAGGTGGACCATTGTGCGTGAGCCAACACGTTATTGCGGATCGATCACTTCTGGAGAAATGAATGCATTGGATGAGTAACTATGATGACGAACTGTTTATCATCTATATACAGGGTGTAAACAGACTCTTCACGAAGCTGTCAACCAAGCATTCTGAATATCAAACTAAGTAACTTTACGCAAAAATTATTGCTGCGAAATGACTTTTATTTGGGGTGAAAAATCACGTTTTACGATAGGACTCAATGTAACGCATTCAAAACATTGTGCTGATGGATGGATTGAATACTATGGGGTACGTGAAGGTTTCTTAATTAAAAAAAATACATTAAAAACATGTACATGATGTGCTGATGGCCATGGCGTCCTACTTCAGAGGTGACATTCGCCTTTAGATGTCTGTATTTGCTGTCGGTAGCAAACAAGCGCAGCATTAATGGTCGCATCTCAGGTGTAGTGGACACGGAAATGGATTCCCGGCGCCGTCGCCGCTGTCCGCCACAGTGTCCGCCACAGTGTCCGTACAATTTTGTAAGGTGAACAAGCTGATCTACTATTGCAATGCGACTACGGTAATGAAGAGCAGTATGGTAGTAAGCTCGACATAACTAAGTCTATCGTATACTATACCTATCTTTTAAATTTCATGTGGGGTATTTTCTGGAGCAAAATATTTCTCTAAAACGATCTATGTTTTGAGGAGAAATTTAATTAAATAAAACAATCTAAAGGGTGTAAACAGACTCTTAACGAAGCCGAAAGGCGCTCAAAACATAGGTTGTTTTATTTTTGGAAATATACCGTGCATGGTCTGTGGTCAGAAAGGAATACCACATAAGTACATACATACGCAAGCAGTTCTAATAACAAACCCTTTACACCTTCGTATTCGAATTAACATCCGCAAGTGTGTGGTATACGCGGGCTATACGTCAGGTGGACGCTGCTAATGAAATTCCGCCGCCGTCGCCCCTCCGCGGCCCTGTCTGCCTTGTCCGGCACTGTCCGAAACTGGCCGGTGTCCGACAGTAGTACGTGTGAGATTTACGGACAATTCTTGCCATTTATTGGCTAGGCATCGCTATAAACAGATGTAAATGTGTTCTACAAATTGTGCTTGGACCTGGCGATTATAAAATAAATAAATATGTATTTGAAAGAAGATACTATAGACTATATAAGAATCACAGATTCTGAATTACACTTGTCTTTATATGACACATGGGATCCACCCCTGCTTGACATGTAATGATATGTTTGAAGTCCAGTTAAATATGAAAGTCTCGCACAAACAAACCTTCCGGTTTATATCTTCTAAATTATGGGGAAAACCGAATCAAAGGCCATTGAAGGATGACGTGGTCACAGATAGATAGACGTACACAAGACGACACTAGAAAATAAAACTCATGGAAGGCGCAATGCACGATCGTAATTAACGCGATAATCATACAATTTCCATACAACTTGGTGATGGCAGTAAAGAGTGAACTTTATGCCGACGACGGCGGCGTATGCGTCGCGGCGGCCATATTGTTCCAAGAACATAGCTTACACAGTATCGGGACTGTGAAGGAAGTTAACACAAACTCCGGAAAACATACTTCACTTTGTTTCGCTTTCATTTGCAAATGGCAATCGAGAAACTTGGATTGTTATCTCGATTGGATTTTGTCATTGGAAATACGAAAAGCTTTCGAATAACAATGTTTTGTATTGTGGCATGACAATAACTTTTAAGATAGTTGTTGCAAAGGTTTAAAGAGACAGTTCAGTATTGATTGGAATTACTATGCTTTTATTAAAGAGTTGTATTGGCAACACTAATTGTAGAATGTTAACTCGAATGTAAATCTGGTCCCATCAGGCCACTTTTCTTTTTTAGCTCTCTCCCCAGCTGTAAGAAAGAAAGATAAAGTCTTCCCTAGGTTTGAATGATCATATAAAATGAAAAATAAACCCCAGATACCGAACGTGAACGGTTTCATTCATCAACCGAACGACATTACAGTGGTAATTTACATAATCCAATTTTATCGATTCATACTTAGATTGATATTCCATGTTTCTAAAATGTCTCAATTAGGGAATTGAAAATTGAAATTGACAGAATAATTCAGTAATGCTATCAAAACAACAGCAAATGGATTTACCAAGGCAACTAAATAATGTCTTAGTTTTAATATTAAATGAAAGTAATCAGTGCTAACGGCTGAGCGGCTCACCGATCGATCCACTAAGTCGTTCTGATCCGAGTATGTCATCTCCAGTTGGCTATAGCCTACGGATCGCGATATTAAACCGCGCTAAGATTGTCAGTGTATCCAACATCCACTATACGATGTCACTGTTTGGCCACGAGATACACGCTCAACCGGCGATGCGAGTTGTGACAGCGAGTAAAGAAACAACAAATGAAAGTAGTTGTCTAGAGCATGCCACGAGCCACCGCGATGCGTGATGCGACCTGCGACACAGCGGTACCGGTAAGGTTGACAAGAAAATTGACGAGAGCGTGTCGCTTGACGCTAATTGCGTCGCAAGGTCCTACGGTTGTGGGGCGTTAGAGCTGGTGGCCGAAAGGTCAGTCTGTGTTAAAAATGTAGGTGAACGGCTCGCCTGGGAGTTGTAGTGTTGACACGTTTGGATACACCTGCGCGGCCATTTGTGTCAATCGAAAGGAATGTGAATGTGACGATGATATACCAACGAACGGCGCCAATCAAGGCAATCTTTGAGTATGTTCAGAGTTTTTTTTGGCAATGTTAGGATCCGTTTTCACACTATTTTCTTGCGTAGGATAACTTCGATTGGTAAATTTCATGTAAGTTAATAATTCCATGACGCAAGTTATCCTGTGTCCATAATTTAGTTTCCAAAAACGTACACAATTTTTTCTGGAAAAATAACTTTAAGAACAGTGCTAGGCATTCTGATATCCACTCAATTTGTAGGATCAAACGATTTCAATACGGAATAGGTACTTGAAGCTGGTAGTGTTATGATGAACATCAGTGTTGTGTTAAAAGTTGTTGTAGTATTTTGACCCTTGTTCTTCAGACAGGTCATCATAAAACTGTCACTGGTGGTAAAAGATCGTTTGAGATCTTAATGTTGTGCCTTTAAAATAAAGATAAAAATAACAATAAGAAATTTCAGTTATTCAAATAAAAGACAGCTAATGAACTCGTATCGCTGAACGGATTTCTAAACCCTACACACAAAACATTGCGGAAATGGAAAATGAATACAAAACGCAGTAATAACAGTATCCAAGCAGACTTACTTCTCTGTGGCGGACGATAACAACTTTCAATAGGAACGTTATAATTCTATGGGATTGGTAACGATTTGGTGTGCGTCACAGGACAGTAAGATAGCAGTAGATCTAGAGAGAGTAAATCTGATCACTGAATACAATGGTTGCAGAACGGTGTGTGACCAATTTAGTAGATCATCACTTACTTTTCTTAGTTTTTGCTTGAAATAACATGCATTCTGTGAGTGTAATTTTCATCTAAAACTTAAGAATATACTGGTTATATATCTTAACTTAAGAATATACTGGTTATATATCTTAACTTAAGAATATACTGGTTATATATCTTAACTTAAGAATATACTGGTTATATATCTTAACTTAAGAATATACTGGTTATATATCTTAACTCCACGTTTATTATTTTATTATACGAAAAGTTTCTACTTACAATATTAATTTGGTTTAATGTTTTGAAGGACCTAAAGTTGAGAATGTTAAGATTGCGTCGGTTTGTCGAGCTGAACGTTGCCATACCTATCCAAGTAAGTAATAACTATTAGAAGGTTCTATTTGTCTGCTCACTAAGAGTAAGATGTTCATCTCAATGTGTTTCGGCCTTTCCCCTTTTTATTCTTCATCTTAAGTAAGTAACCCTAGCATTAGGCGCGGGATGCGCCTCTCAGCACTTATTACCGGCATTAAGGAGTTCTACGTCAGATGATTATCACCCTCCCCCTTATTTACACCCCTCATTGCCCATTTACGCCCCTGTACTTGTTGGCTATTGTTTTTGTTTCGCGTTCATTTAATTATCGTTATCAGGCTCGCACTTTAAAAGAGTTGGGGGTCAGCTTCCAGTTTCATCCGATGCGGATTTGTTTCGAGCAGTAGAAAGGCTTCTAAACTTTGATCTGAATCAACCCGGGATGTAATAAAGGGTGTAACAAGATCCTTAACGAAGCCGTTCTCCCCATCATTGCGATCATTTTTTTTGTTCTAAACGATACCTGGATACCATCTAGTTACGAAGATATTAGGGGTCAAAATTCCAACTTTTTTTTACACAAGTTTTTTTTAATACATATTTTTAATGCAAGAACCTCCACGACCCAATCTACTATTCAATCCATCTATCAGCACAATGTTTTGAGTGCGTTCATTGAGTCCTACCTGTAGTTGTAAATAAACAACCAGCTTAGATACAACTACAGTCCTACCGTAAAACGTTTTTATTTCACCCCAAAAAAAAGTGGTTTTACAATACAGTTCCTCAGAAATACGTCAGGTTTTCAGGATTTATTCCGTTAGGCTCGTACATCATATGGGTAGGTGATGGGTTTCGTGCAATGAAAATACACTAAGTGCGATACACTGTTTACAATAAACTAACTTAAACTCCTTGAAATTACACTTTAACACAATAACACGGGCTCAATGAATCGGGGTACAGTTCCAGGACGTCTCGACACCGCTGCGATCAGACACTGAATGTCATTCTCGCCTCGGGTTGTGAACATCAGCACTCTGTAGAAGCACGCTGTGGTGTTGGTAGACTTATCGGTAGGTCGCGTATGTCACCACAGGCGCGTTTGCGATTCATTTTATGTCTGTACCAATGACTGAATTCGACATATTATTGTTTTAAAAAGCGATAGGGTTGAAAGTTATCTTGTTTGTTTTCGCATCATATTGCTTTGCCTCAATCAACAGCCAGTGTTGATGGCCGCTGTAATTCTGTTGGAATTTAATTTCGTTTGTTGAACAGTGGTACAACGCAATACAAACAACACAATGATACAAAAAGTCCACTGTGCAAGAATATCAGCAGTTTCATTAGGAAAAGGTGACGATTCATACTAGGGCCGCAGGGCCAGCATGTCAAACACAGAGACAGAGTACAAATGACGTACACACTGGCGGTCTGGGACAGAAGTTGTGCGCTCCACACACTTTCATAAAGACGAACTTTATTAAATACCTTAGCGGCCATTTTGTGCGCTTTGGTCTCTAACGATTTGATATCACGTGCGGTGTAACTTTTAGCGTATCTATTTAATTCCTTGATTCTATGCTTTTTATATTCTGGTCTGGCTCTGCAACTATCAGTTTTACACATCATCAACTATTCAGGTAGTTATTACTTATTATAATTTATTACTAGAATGACTAATACCAGGGGAGAACGAAAAAAAAACGTGTCGCACCGGCCCAATTAACATGGGACAGGAGCAAGGCCACCGGCGAGTTGTAAGAAGCTGGCCTTCTGTTTACTCTGTGTATACATTATGCAGTGTTCAGGTAATACACGGTCATCGTACTTTACAGCGTAAAACTTTATTTGGTGGATTGGAATTTGTATGTATTTTCAGTGAATTGAGTAGGTACCTAGGTTTTTAATCTTGTTTTATTTTAGACTGTTGTACTTTTTGTTTAAGTTTACCTATTTAATTATACGTCACACCGGGAGATGGGGTAATGTTACATTCAGATTAATAGCGGTTAGCTAATTGATTGTCAGTAATTATATGCGGCTCGTAGCGCTTCGCGTTCCCGAAATAGTAACAATATATTATTATAATGTGATTAAATGAATTCATATTACGAGTACATACATATCCGTAGAACAGCATTTATATAAATTAATTATAAAATAAAACTAGGCCATTATTAATTTACCATTAATTAACAGCATAATATTTAATTTTACGATAAGTAGTCTGAAATTAATTTAATTGCGTAAATAGTGAGATTTTATTTCAGTATTGTACCTATGAATGTTTATTCAATCTACAGTCGCCGCGCCGCCGTCAACATCCAGCGAGCACCATTAGGTGTTTACTTAGCGTCCTCTCTCACGGCAATCAATGCAAATCGCGTTCGGAAACAATGGCGAGATCTATCCGTCCGCACAAAGCGCTTGTCAACCAGGCGGTGCTACCGCGCGGCCGAGAGGTGCAGAAGGACTACTCAGAGGTAGTTAACAAAGAAATAGTGTGAGAAAACTCAGAGTTGGTCGAGTACCTGAAACAATCCCAAACTTGACCGCTCGTTATTGTCATTCGTTGCCTGCACTTAAACGTGTGCCTAGTATTCAACTATGTGGAGCGACCTCTATGACCTCATCAACCCAGTTAGTAATGAGTAATATTATACCGCTTGGTAATATTATACCGCTTGGTAAGTCAAGTTGTCAGAGTTTTGGGTTCCTGGCGGCTCATAACGACTATCCTGAAATGACAGTAGGGACCTACGCTTCATTGCGTGCTTGCAAGGTAGCATTCAAATGGCAGGGTAGTTCAAAATATAGGGAAGTTATTAAATACCAAAGAGTGACGCAATCGTAATTTTCGTAATACTTAAACGTGAATATTGCGTATTCGCACGTATTCCCAAGTATGTTTTCTGAATGCCAGTTACAAACTATTTTATATTAGAGCTGTCTGTCTTAGTCAGATGCGTAGTAGTCGCACTCGGTATGATCTGATTCTGATGTATAAAGAAGTATGTGTAAAAGCCGTACCAAAAACTTTATCTCAGTTTCTGTCTATTCCCACGGGTTTACGTATGTGTTAACGTTTAAGTAAGTTTTTCAACAGTATCTCAATATTGCCATCACTAACAAAACCAATATTTTAAATCAACTGTTCTCTGTTATCCTTCTGCACTTCCCCACCGGCAGGTTATAACGAAAAACATCCGTATCCCAGATACCATCAATTACTTCAACAGTCTCCGAGCACAAAGCTTTTGTTCCGCGCCTCTGAAATAGTTCAATGTTCAGCGGGGACTATCTCAGCTTTACTTCATCTTTTTTAGCACGCTCGATAGAAATCTAAAGTGATTATTAGTTTCCGGGCGACGGATATTTGAAGTAATCGAGTTCGTTGAGAGGAGAGGAGATTTGGAGGAGACTGTCTTTTGTTTTAGATTGTAAGTACTTATAAATAACGAGGTCTTCGGTATCGCTGCTCAGGTTATTGTTTTTAAGGCGGTTATGATTGTGATAGAGACTGGGTTCTGACTCTTAATGGTTTTAACAGACCTACTTATAAATCTAACAATCTATAGCTTATTAGTATTTTAAGAAACGTCCACAAGATTATTATCTAGCGGACGTTTTTTTGTTCTTTAGTAGTTTATACATACGGTAGTATTCTTACAATGTTCACAAGTGTCTACATTACTGTGTAAATACATTATTAAGTTTACTAATATATTTCTTAGTAAATGTTGCCACTCCCCATCGTTTATGAGTGAACTGGCTGTGTCCCAAGCTCCAGCTAAGACGTTAGAAGCTGGCACGCTGCGGGCTCGGAAAATATAAGTTTTCCGTTGATTTGTTCTCTTAGATCGCCTCTTAGCCACAGGATTTTAATAAAACCTCCATCTGAATGTAGGTCACATATACGTCAAGCAAACAGCTCACGACTAATCTGTGAGCATGAAACATTCAGGGAAAAACTTACGTTATTTTGAAATTCATAAAAATTTACCTAATTGTGGAGTCAAAAGTATTAGTCCAAAAGTAAAAGGCTACTTTGAATTTAAAACAAAAATATATTATGGCAGAAAATAATATGTTGGCGGGTAAAAAAAATATTATTAAGGCCTAAGCAAACAATTTGATCCCTAACACTGAAGTTTTATCCCAAAACAGTTCAGTTAATCGTTCTCACGAACCCTAAACGATCAACATTATCGATAGAACCTACAACAAAAGGGTAATCTTTCCATAATAATAAAATAACATGTTTTTACTAAAGATAAAGAGGGCCGAGTAAAAAGAAACGCAGTTACTTCACCTTGTTGCCGAACCTTTTGTGTCGGTGTAAATAGTTGGCGGCCTTTCACGTTGGTTACCAATATGTTGGCCGATATTTGTGATACCTTTGATCTACAAGTTTGCGTTAAACTGGGTTAGAGGACCAATAACCGTGGATCTTAAATGTTTTTCTTTCGTGGGATTTATGTAAGGCTGTAAGAAATAAGTATTTAATACTTTGTACATTATATATAGACTACAAATAGAACAAGAATAATGGTAAAAAAATAAACTAAAAGTTAGTACCTACATATTTATAATGACAACAACAGGCCACTTAGGCGTCAAAGTACTCCTCCGCGTCACTGTCATCCAGAAACGTGCCCAGAAGACTGGCAGCATTCTTTGGCCAAAGAAAGAGCCAGCCCTCTGGTCACGCGAAGTGTCGACCAGTCGGTGAGATAATTCCTTAAAAAGGAGACGCGCACTCGGGCCCCATGACCCGAGCGTTTCGATCCCAAACGGCTCAAAACTGTAGTTACCAATAAGGTATAGTATTTGCGATGCTTGAGGATCTCAGCAGCCGTAGCAGCCGCGTGCGTACAGCCCGCCGTGCTTCCAACGTGGGATGGCGCAAAGGTGACAACACAGGTTGCGTCCCACACCAAAAGTCTAACCACCTTCCAAAGCACCAACGTCATGCTGTCTGGTTTCTTGTATTCACGTACCAAGCCGTTTGGAAAAGGTTATTCCGTACAATACTGCAGAGCGGCACGTCCCACTGCCTCTGGGAGGACAGGTTGTCGGGCAAATTCGTATTGGGGCAAGCCATTTTCCAAGCGTTCAACGCAGCGGTCAAATACGGCACCTCTAAATCAAAAAGTGATGAAGACAAAATATCCCTGGCTAATTTTTTGGTACCGTAGACCGAGGAGAGGAAGGCTGGCAAACTTATACTTGAAATTTTGTGGACACCGAGACCCCCCAAGCGAACAGGAAGTGTGGCTTGCTGCCAATCTCGGTCGTCCAGGGCCACATTAAATATTGAACTTACGAGAAGTTGATCTCGTAGACCAGGTACATTTTTTTTTCAAATAGTGTTTCTAATAATTTGGTCTACTTTTTCTAAAAGCTCCGAAGAACCAAAAAAACTCCAAAGACTCCAAAGAGCTCCTCCTCCTTGGAAGCATGCTTCCAAAGATGAGAGGATCGAAGGCTATATGTGAATTTTGGTTCAAAACAACAGTATTGGATAATTAGTGTGAAGGCCGAATGAATATTAATTTCGAAAAGTGTCTCCGAAACTTCTGTCCGAAACAACTGTCTTCCATGAACGACGGAAAAGATTCGTCAAATATTGGTGACCCTAGGAGGTAAAGAGATTTTTTTCTGGTAATTTTGATATTTGGTGCTAACGAGTTTTTAAAAATAGTAGTTGTAGAGTTTGTAGAAACTTTTGTAAGGAGTTTCCAAGACTGTCCGTTGTAGGAATATTATTATTGCATGCGATTTAACCTCATAACTTGCTTCTTCATAGTCGGAACATTTGATGGCTTACTTCAAACATTTACAAGACATAAGAATGGATGATGTGTTGTCTTCGCATGGTTATGATTGTTCGTATGACGAGAGACTTTTTTAATTTAGTGTCCCTGAACCGCCAGTAAGTGCCATTTTCCTTATTGCTTTTTTACGACTCAGGGGGCCATACATCGGAACTAATTTTATTATCTACGTCGTGCTACCAACAGAAAAACGGGAGCAAATATTTTACAAAAGGTAAGTCAGGTAGGTATCGATTACCAATGACGATTGATCCTACTCTATAACCAAGAATCTACGTCGTGAGAAGGAGCTCAACCACTCAGATCAACATTTTGTGAGCGGCGTACAGCCTACCCAATCATGGTGGCGGTAGTCGCCGGGCGCGCACGAGCGAGCACGCGACGTGTGAGGCGTGTGAGACGTGCGCTCACCGTGCACCGATACGCCGCCCCTATATAAACACCCGCAGTGACCCCTAATAGATACTTTTTTATTTCATTCACCCCCTTTGGACCGCATCCAAGTGCTGTTCAACCTTTTAATATGAGAATTCTTGATTTTCACGTTCTAATCGTTAGTTAAAATGGGTCACTCGTACGTAAGCAGAATGAAAAATGGAAATACATAACAGAGTCACTGCAGCGAGCGATACTTCACACTAATTGAATGGCGCCGTTACTTATTTGTGAACCTCGATCCGCTTGACGATTAAATAATAAAAGCGAGTGGCCCCGCTCACCAAGTCGCCTACTCAGTGCTCACTGAGTTGCCAGTCGCCAGTCCGGACTCTTTCAAATTCAACATTTGCATTAGAACGGCAGAGTTTTAATGCAGAAATATTCCGGAGTGGAACGCGAACAAAGGACAAATTGAATCGTTTCCGATTCGTGCTCTGCGCGAGATGAAACACTCGCCACCACCGAGCGAGTTCTGAGTCGCAGACACACTCTCAGCTGCCCTACCAGTGGAAACACTGGAACTACCAACTTTACGAATTAGTCATTAGTGCGGTATTACTACTAGTTTTTGTTTTTTTTTAAAGAACTTTCAGGAACCGCAATGTGGCGTTTGGTTTTGCTCACTGTAATAATTAGCACAAGACGACTGTGCTAAAATGTGATTTATTTAAAATATTCAAATCAACATGGCTACCAAAACTCATTATACTAGCGACAGCGCTCCTCCTTATAACAGACGACACTGTGGAGTCAATTATATCGAGTCGGCCATCGTGGCACGTCGGCACGACTTCCCACCAGCATGGCCCACGCCCGCACACACATGGCCTCTCGGTAAAAGTCCTGCCTCACTCCACACGTTAATTGGCAGGACGTGGCCACGCGACGAGCTCGAAAAGATTTAATTAATGCCTCTAAACGCTTTCTGAAGTTACGGACGGGTGACGTTTTCTGGGGTCCAAAGTCACATAATAGCGTTATGAATGGCAAATCTTTTTCAACCATGGATTGTCAAGTTTATGGGTCCGTTATTTGACTAATCATATCTTTGACAGTCGTACTGTCGTGTACTTAGTCAAAAGTCCGAAATTTCGACAATCATTCTTACCTAAATGTATAATGTTACCCGGGTTGTAGAGTAGAGGTCACATTAGGCAGTCGCTCCATGTAAAATACTGGGATTCAGTTGCATCAGGTTAGACTGGATGCCGACCCCGTCATAGTTGGGAAAACTTAACCATTTATTAATTGTTTGACTAGCTATGTGTTAGTGATGTGTGAGTGAGTTTTAAAAGGACCAATAGTAGGTTGTGGGTGTTCTAGCAGAATTTTTGAATGTAATTTGATCTTGTCGATGGCGCTGCAAGGAGTCAGCACATGTCTGCAGATCGAACGCGTGGTAATGTGAGAGGAAGGTTAAGAGAAGACGTGATTCAATAAGAAGCATACTGGGACGTTCCTACCTTGGGTCGGTAGTTCGTATAAACGTATTAGTATTAAAATACTCCTAAAATTGAGTTAGAAGTAGCCTAAGTGGTTTGTAAAATCATTGTGCTGATCAAAGCTTTTTACTTTATCTGATACCATTTCCATTTTATTTCGGAAAGCGTTTCAAATAAATGGACAAAATTAGGGTTTAAAATTTTATGGTCAGCAAATAACTGCCTCTAACAGACTGCAATTCCCCGAACACGCACCACACTCATCATTTACCTTAAGTTCACCAGCCAGCCCGACAGTCTAGAAATAGATTCCACTTGTAGGTGGTCTAATTCCAGTACATTTGCACCCGCGGGGTCGTGTGTGAGTGTGACACGTTAAGTAGTGCCATTATTGTCACGGCGTACATTTGCGTGAAACATGGATCGTTTGTCATGCGCTGTGTCTCGATATCGCTCGTTCCCGTGATGGATCGTCACAGATATGGGCCGTGGGCCGTATGGGCCCCAGCCGCTCGGGGGCCACATAAATAAGGTCGCCGTAAAAAAGACGATGTACGGAATAGGTACTAAATAATACTATGTCATGTGAGTAGGTAATGGTCGACCGCTGTTTCACTGCCTGATGAGGGAGCGGCGTATGGAATGTTTCGGGTACAGAGACCTTGGCAATGGGGATGCTAGTATCGTGAACGAGAAAAGTAACTATGGAGTTTCATATCCATTACTAAACTACCTTAGGAAATGGGTAACTGCATAGAATAAATTCTATTTCCTTTCAAGGTTTGATGTTCAAGAGTTGGTTCGGTCGTAAACAAAATTGTATAGGTACCTAGTCAGTATCTCATAGACTTCCAAATCTCTGAGACTCTGCGCAGACCAACATGTACTCAAAATGGTTTACCTAGCACTTTGTCAGTCCGTTATCACTTACTGCATCCCGGTCTGGGGAGGGGCGGCTAAAACCAAGTGTTATCGAAATGGAGAGGGAACAGATAGCTGTGCCCAAGGTTATGCTTGGTAAACCGTATAGATTTCCTACAATTAAACTTTATGCGGACTGTGGGTTACTTACGGTGAGACAGCTCTTTGTCCTCCGAGCCACACTTAGGAAGCATATTATTATTATCATAGCATATCATTTTTACTCTGCGCTTACTGTTATCTGGTGGGGGAATTTGTTTATTTACAAATTCCCCCACCAGATAACAGTAAACGCAGAGTAAAAATGATATTCCCAATAATAAGCCACAAGACCGCATTCGCCAGGCGCCAGTTCTACGTAGTGAGCTCTTTCATTTACAGGAACATCGCTAAAATTATTCAATTGACTGATGGGTTAAGTCACCATGAAGTCAAGGTACAAAGTTAGCTTCAGGATCAAGACTACGTTCGGACAGAAGAACTACTTCACCTCCGGAAGTAGCCGTACAATACTTCTTCTAGGTGCCCATTTTTATATAGCACAATCTCAACAATATCAGCAAGGTACATAAATATAACACTACAACACATATACATCCGAATATGTAGACTCAATCATACACACACCTTTACGCACATTGACACCCCCTCATACACACGCTTACCCTTTACGCTTACATGTTTAATCTTTTCAATATAATTTAATTGTACTTACAAACTTAATTTTTGTACTTTCAAACCTGATTTTTGCCATGATTTTGTATACCGAATAATACACTTTTTAGTAAAAGGTGTTGTTATCATAGTGACAGCACACGCACTGAACACTGACTCCTAAGTCACAGGATCTCCTAGTTTGCGAGTCAGGGTTTACACTATCTGTATTCTATCTGTGTTGTTTTGTTTTTGTCTTTCTGTATTGTCTGTTCTGTTTTGTTTCTGTGTAATTATCGCAATGCTTGTAAAAGGCTGCTAAGTCTTGAACTACAACAGCGTAACACCACATTGTACACTTAGTTCGCAATAAACGTTTTGACTTTGACTTATTACCTTTAATTCACTGAAATTCATGTGACCTAGTATTTAAAAAACAAGAAGGTTTTTGTATAAATTAAGATTATCGTGTATTTATTTTTCTTTACATATTTTTACATATTTCTAAAAAAAAATAACATTTAAAAATAAAAATAAATAGTAGGCCACCGGTATCAGGACCAGGGTCCAAGCTACAGGTCAGGGCTCCAGAGAAAGGAACCTCCTAACAATACGAGCCGTATCTAGAAGTACCGCTTTCTGAATCAAGCCCTCGATCCAGCTACCTAACGAGAGCCTCCTCAGGTGTTGGTAGTGGCTCTTGGCAATTAAACGACTATTGGCATAAACATTTTTTTAAGCCGATTAAAAGTCAACGACATTATGAATGAATAAAAGCTTATCAACGCATGATCATTAAATATGAAATTTCAAATCGAATCATGTTCATACATTCCTAACATATCCATACGCAATATCTTTTCTAAATTTGGAATATATTAAACGTCAGTAACATGCTACTCGAGATGAGAGCATTGAACCCGAGCTGTCGATCGCACTTGTAAATATTTTACATTTTCAATTTCAAATTATGTATCTCACCGAACGCAGAGTTTGAAAATAAAATTCAAACAAAATGAGTATATTGGTTTTTGAGATTGTTTGCCTCTAACGTAGTGTATGTACGTACATAAACATATACAATGTATGTGTGTTCTTCTTTGCCTCGACGGAATTGAAGAGAAACATCGTCAATGCTTGTGTTTCGCTAAAGAAAAAGAAAGATGCTGCATTTATTGGCACACTGCTCACAAGAAAAGGATAAAGTATTAAGTTATTTATGAAAACAAACCAACAAGGCATGGAATAGTTATTTGTGCAACAAGAGAGCAAAGTAGGTTTTTGCTGCGAGTGTTGATTTTGAATCCCGAGTAAGCGAGGGATTCTATAATTGAATCATGAGCGTAGCGAGTGATTCTAGGTTAGAATCCTGAGCGTAGCGAGGGATTCAAAGACACGAGATGCAAATGACTTTGGTCTCGTGTAACACATACAATTTTTCACCTCAGCAGCGAGAACATATACCTAAAGGTAAAATAAAACAACATGGTAAAACTTAAACCTTAAATATTTAAACAATATCAAAAAATCAAAAGTTAAAAGTAAAATGGTTGCAGTTTTTTCTTCAACATTCTCCATCTTGATTTAATTATAAAAAATAAAATTCGATTATTTGAAATATAAAGAACGCCTTCAATTCAGTGAATAGGGACACCTTGTTAACAGAAACTAAAAAAGAATTACCCCAAATTTATAGTTTTCTTTGGCAATGTTACAGATACCCATCTAAATTACTGTATCGGGACAACCTTTTGGAATCTGCTGTTGGCTGTCAACAAGGTGACCCCCTCGGGCCAGTGATTTTTAGTTTAGCTATTCACCCAATTGTTCGACAGCTAAATTCCAAATTTAACGTTTGGTATCTAGATGATGGAACCTTGGGGGGCGATGTAGATTCTGTTTTAAAAGATCTAAATTTCCTAAAAAAATGAACTTCATTCCATTGGCCTCGACCTCAACCTTTCAAAATGTGAAATTTATGTAGCGGACAGTACCGACAGACAACAGACTCTATCAAAATTTAACGCCATAGCCCCCGGCATCAAAATTACAGAAAAAAGCTCTCTTCGTCTCCTTGGGTCTCCCATCTTTGAAAATTCTTTTCCCGATTTTATCGAGGAAAAAATTCAAAATTTCAATGATGTTTCGGAAAGATTGCTCGAAATTAACATACATTCGGCCATCACAATAATTCGTTACTGCTGTTTCAGTCCAAAATTAACGTATTTCCTTCGTGCTTCCCCTTTATGGAAGCACGGGGAGTGTGCTTCCATTTTGGACAAAATGGATGAAATTATCAGACATACTCTAACGTCAATTTTAAATGTGGCTTTGGACGACCGAGCTTGGGCACAAGCTACTCTCCCTATTCGCATGGGAGGACTCGGCGTCCGCAAAATTTCCAGTATTAGTTTACCGGCTTTTATATCCTCGGTCCACGGCACTAAGAAATTAATCAGGAATATCCTGTCTTCCACACTGATTGATTTTGATGTGCCGTGCATGCCCGAGGCTATCGATGCTTGGAAACTCGCTTGCCCGAATACTGAAGAACCCGACCATCCATTTTCCCAGAGACGGTGGGAAGAGCCGCTCTGCAGAGTAGTTCAGAGCAATCTGCTGAACACATCTGCTACTACTGCTGAGCGTGCGCGCCTGCGGGCTGTGGGTGAGTGGGAGTCGGGTCTTTGGCTTCACGCACTACCGTCGTCGAGCATAGGCACATTGTTCGACGACACAACCTTCCGCCTCGCTGTTTCTTGGTGCCGCTTGCTGTTCTCCTCATCGCTGTCACTGCGGTGAAGCTGTCAACAACCTCGGTCACCACGGCCTGTCATGCAGCCGAAGTGCGGGCCATTTTGCACGGCACGCAAATATAAACGACATTATCCGACGAGCTCTTGTCACCGTCGGCGTCCCAGCTGTTTTAGAACCCAATGGCTTGGCACGCGACGATGGCAAGAGACCGGACGGCATGTCTTTGTTTCCTTGGAAGATGGGTAGGCCTTTAGTGTGGGACGCAACATGCGTCGATACTCTTACGCCATCCCATCTTCCAAGCTCATCGTGCTGTGCTGGTGCTGCCGCTGCGGCTGCAGAGAACCTCAAGCGGCGTAAATATAGAAACCTGTGTGGTAACTATATTTTCGAGCCGTTTGGGGTTGAAACTCTAGGGCCGTGGGGTCCGAGTGCTCATAGCCTATTTAAGGAAATTTCGAAACGCCTAGTTGACGCTTCCCGTGACCCAAGGGCTGGCTTTTACTTTGGCCAGAGGCTAAGTGTTGCCATACAACGTGGCAACGCCGCCAGTCTCTTGGGCACATTACCATCTGACAGCGTTGAGGAGGAGTTTTTCGATGCCCTTTTATAGTTTGTTGTTAGTTTATCTATTTTAGTTTAATAGTTTTTAATTATAAATGGAATAAACAATTTTAAATTTAAAACCTAAACACGTGATTTACTTTATTACGGTTATCGATTTAGAATATCGGTATCCGAACGTTTTATTGTTTGTTTCTTTTTTGGGCCTACTTAGGTACTAGATATGGAATTTGAAAATCGAATTTCAAATCGACTTGTTTCCATCTCTCGCTTTTTTCGTATCAAAGTGAAAGTGACAGAACAAGGTGAAGTTGAAATGTTTCGAATCTTTCAAAAAGTTCGCGGTATTTATAAAATATAATTAAAAAGTTACTTTGTCTCACACTCGCAGCAAAATCGAATTTTGCTCACTGTCTGTACACAGCAAAACCTGCTTGTTTTTTAAATGATAAATGATGTTTATTTTTGCAAATAGGTTTTTCAAACACTTTTACATGTCATGTTTTTTTTAAAACTAGATGGGGCCGGTGTTTCGTACCTGACTACTCTGAGAAAAACAGCCGAAACAAACTCAGAGGTCACAGTCTCTTTTAAAGTCCAGTCATTGGTTAAGTCATATGAGGACCATGCAGATTAATGTCTGAGATGGGCTTTTGAAGAAATAACCACACAGATTTGAGTCGACCTGTCCAGTCAGTGCAAGCATTAGTCAGTGATCGTGTAGCTCGACTCGTAACCCAAGGAGCTCAACGACACGACGATCAATACCAAAGAAAGGGCATTTGGGTAGGACGCATAAAGTACTCAAACTGCCAGACAATAGTGAAACTAAACTAAATCGTATAAAAAAAATAATATATGACCCACATAATCCTCATATTTACAGTAATAAAATAATACGACATAAAAAAAACTAAATAATGTCAAATAAAAAATAAGGTAGAAAAAAAAATGATAATAACATACTTACTTTGAGGTGCTGAGGTGAAAATGTTATTTTGTTGCTCATTGCTTTACTGAAGGTATGTATTGTATAGCTGCCAATATCGAGTTCTGTAGAACTCCTGGACAGGTGACAGTTTTGTGTTGTTATAGGACACTATTTAGGAATCCTGGTCTGAAGACCACCTTTGCTACTAATCATACATAATCACCTAGCGACTGAAGTGAAGGCTAATTGTTTGTTTTAATTGGCTCGTCCTGCTTCTGCGGAAGTAAAATAAAAAACAATAATTCATGTTTTATTATATCAGAAGTTTCGCTTTATATTTCGCTACTCATTTTCAGAAATATGTTATTTCTAAATTCATTTTGCTGTATGTGGTTAGTTCACTTTCATCCAAATAATCCCAATACCTCACTAAATGGGAGAAACTAAATGAGAATCCGGTCTCTCTACCCTATACACACGATGCTACTACCCCCTTGCCACAACACGCAGCTACCTCCAAAATCACTATCAAATAAACACTACGAGTCACAGATAACTTGCGTGTCGTACACGACACCTATTCCAACAGTGTAACCGACGCGTGTGCCTGACGCACACCACACCTCGCACATCCTTGCGAGCTTGTCTTGTACACGCGTGTACAAAACACATGGTTACACACTCGTGCGGTTACACCGCATCTGTAAGTAAAGCCGCCACATTTACGCAACACAGCGTGTACTGGCTCATCCATAAAATTGGACAGCTAAACAGTTATTGGCTTTTAGCATCACGCCAATCAGACAACCAAGTATTAGCAATGTTTGATCAAATGCGCCAACCTTCAGCTGCTAGAAAAGGCTAGTGTCCCTTACAATAAGGAACGCCTGCCTAGTGAAGTTATAAACTGTATATAGTTTTACTCTATCTCAAGTATTCTTTATAGTTTCGTAAAATACGAAAATAAGTAGATAGGTTTGCTTAGGGCAATATCAAGCAAAAAACATAGGTTTTATGAAAAACTTTACCAGAAAAATCTGTGAACAAATGGTACCAGTTACAAAAAACCGAGTGATACACAGACACAAAAAATCACGCCAACATTGTTCAACACCACCAATACATTCCGCACCAACACTGTGTGTGCCAGTTCTCCATTCCGCGCCAACGCCAATAATAGTCGGACATTAGTCGTTTTAATTACATAGGTACGGAGTTGATCCGCTCTCGTTATTTCCCCCGGGACACGGTAAAGGATTAATGTGCCGGATCAAATTGTGAAGGGTTATCAACTTATATAAATCGACGTAGTTTATGTAAAGATTGGTTGTGTAAGAAACTGTTGGAGTAGCGAAAGTAGCGTTTAAGTAAGGGCTTGTGGTTGCGCAGCAGTGTGTGGACTGATGTCTGTAGTTTACGAACTGATTTAAAGTTATATAATATGATTTTGTTTGCGCAAAACTGAAAATAATAATACATTATGATATAAGTGCGGTAAGTTGAAAATCACAGCTGAGGCGATATTGCTAGCCCTAGCCGTAGGCGAGGGCTACAAGAAAGCAGAGGCTGCAATTATCAAAGCGCACGTATGTCATACGACGTTTTATAACATTTGCGAGGTAATAAATAAAACTCGAACTTTCTTAAACGAAATTTTGATACGCTTGTAAGTATCTATCGGTCGATTTTTCGGGCAAGAGGCTTAGATAAGCCTTTTTCGTTGCCCAGAGGCAGCAAGTCCCAGAGGACTTCAGGCGGTGTCGAATTATTAAATTCATCATTACTTGACGACATTTTCAAATAAAAACAATATTGCGAAAAGAAAAAGCGCGCGGAATAATTTTTACTTGTTCACAAATTAGCGAGGCGCGCGCATCAGAACTTTTTTTTAAGGCAAAGGCACAAAAAACAGCCAATACAGTAAATTAATATTTTTGTGTTTTTGTTACGGATAATGGTTGTAATTTATTGTCAAAATTTATGAAATTAAAGAATTAAATGTTGATTTATTATATTTTATCTAAAAAAAAAAAAGTTAATTTTATTCATAAAATGTTGACCACTTTTCTAACATAAAAACTCTTTGCTAAGATTTAATAAGGTACCGTTCGTTTTGACCGAGCATCTTGATAAACCGTGCGTTTTACATTATATTATCACACAAGTTACGTAATGAGATACAATACGATATTGAAATTGGTGAAATAAGAGACCCTTTACGAGTAAATGTGTTATAAAATAAATAATAATGAACTCATTTCCTGTCCTATACACCACACGATTAAAACACAAGGTGATTTTTTAGCTGTTTACAACTACTCAAACATTTTAAATTCACATTTAGATGTCATAATAACATACAACTTGAGCACGTAACTCTACCTTAAGTACTATCACAACCAAAAGTACTTCATTTATGATAACCTCCCAGATTTGCACTGTGACGTTACCCTACCTGTGAACAACATTAGCGTGCAATCCTGCATATTTAACTACCTTTTAAGGTTGAAGTAGTGTTATCCCTGCATATGCTTGCATTATGTTCGTAATCTGCTAATGCCTTCTTTGAATATCCCTCATAAGCCTTTAATGGAGTAACATGTGGCTGTGTTGTGGTTTCTCCATTGTTTATTATGTTACGGCCGTTTACTGCCATTACCTGTATATTGGAGGGTTTGGGTTTAATATAAGAAAGTTATAGCACTTATGGGTAGAAGATAAGTAACTCATTAACTGAAAATTAACACTAAAGACGTAGTTTTCGGATTATTTGCAACTCTCTGAACATTACAAAGCACAGTTTACTAAAACGAAAACCAGCTACAAATTGAGTAGTAATTGACTTTAAGGTTGAATTTAGTTTGCATTTAAATTATAAACTAAGTCTGAAAACGAAGTTAGCTCAAACATAAATGCCATCAACCGTAAATAATAACTTGAATACTTGAGCGAATTCTGTCTCCGTTGACAATTTTACACATTGCTAGACATTTATTTAGTCAGAGAGTGTAGCTAGTGTGTTGTGAAATTGGGCAACAAGTCTGAGTGCGGGGAGCGATAACGGCCAACAGATGTGCACGAGTCGCGAGGCTGCGTGAAGTCTGAACACAAATATACTCGACTGTACACATCGCTATAGAGCGGCGTTTGATTCAAGAGTTAGTATTTGTGACTGTCTGTCACGTACTCCTGATTATTAAGCAAATATCTTTGCCTTGATTCTTATTTCAAAATGACAACGCGGTATCGGCCACTTACAAACACATTAAACCTCTAGATTACGGCTTGACGTAATTAACGTTGAAGCGTCCTTCCTTCTTTTGAATTGTAAAACAATATTGAGAAACGCATAAATACGCACTAGGGATGAAAGCTAAGTGACAGGCCAATGTAATATTTTAAAGAATTCTTTAGAAACGGTAAAGATACCCGATTTCTAAAGTGCATTTCTGAATATTAGCGCACGTCTGGTTCTAATAAATCCCGGGCCATAAGCACCCAACGAAATCCTTAATACAATTGAGACGTTTGCACAAAAACGAAAATAAACCAATCCTTAGAAAACATGGTGTTTTTTAGAAATGCTGGGGATGAACGAAGAGTGGTGAACACGAGGCAGTCGGTCTGAGACCGCTATAGGGTTCAGACGATATAAGCTATTTGAGTTAAAAGTAAGGAGACTTGGTGAATACCGAGAGGATATGTCCAAGTGGGTTGTCACAAGAGTTTGATAATGATTGAATAAGTTAAATATAGTTGGGTTAAAAGCCTTGTTTAGAATAATCTAGCATTTGTGTGTGTTTGTTGGTGAGCGACTGGATGTTGATGGATGGAGAGGCAGAGGCAGGCCAAAGAAAAGATGGACTGATTGTGTGAAGACTGATTGTATGAAAGAGAAAGGAGTCAATGATGCCGTGTCGTCTGACAGGGGAGAATGGAAGAAGAAATCATGTTGCGCCGACCCCAAATAGAATGGGATAAGGGCAGGAAGATGATAATGATGATGTTGGTGAGCGACTGGGTGAGGCTTTTATTACAATAATTATCCTAGGCTGATGATGTAATTAAAGTTCCTAAGACTGAATAAACAGCAACGTGTTACTGGGGAGTTTGTTGCACCGCTTCTTCTCCCCAGCTCCAACACTAGGAAGTGGTGAAGGGTGGGCAGTTTTGGGGCAGTCTATAGGGTTTCAATAGAGTTGATCTCCGACTCTATTGCAAAATGGTTCTTGAGTTTTGATTATTAACTCTATTATCTGATAATTCTTGAATTATGTATTCATTAGCTCTAACCATCAATTCAGCCAATTTGCCATTTGAGTTTTAAATCTCAATACTATTATGGCCAACTATAAAGGGTGTAAAAAGACTCTTAACGAAGCCGAAAGGCACTTGTTCTCCTCGTCATTGCGATCAGTTACTGCGTAAAGTTACTTAGTTTGATGTACAGAATGCTTGGTTGACGGCTTCGTGAAGAGTCTGTTTACACCTTATATATTCTAGAATAATATGTTTGTATCTCTGACAAATGATTCGGTCAGGCTAGCACAAACACGTGTCTTGCAGATGCGCTAGTGGTACGAAAAGATATATACGAGACCACAGCTATTTTATTTATAACCAGTCTAAGGACTGTTAGCAACCATGATTATTTATTAGCATGATCATAGCCGTTCTGCCGCTGAAAAGCCGCCTTTGTCACGTTCACCAGTTCGAAAGAACTGCTAGGGACAATGCTCACTAGGAGCAGTGCCGTTGAAAAGCCGCTTACGTCAGTTATGGGCGTGTTGCTCTAAGTACTCCAGGTGTAGATGTAAAGTATCGTGTAATTCACGATTGACCAATTACCTATTACGCTAGCGTAATGGTTATTTACAAGAACATGGATGCCATATAAATATACTTTGCATCTCCCAGTTTTGTTTTACCCTTTTGAAACCACTTTCAATATATTTCATTAATTATGAATTTCATAGTCTGATTTACTGTATCTTTCAATCCTTTCCTCCATTTGATAATGATACGAGGCATTGGACTTCTTCATGTTTAGGAATTCTGTTCTCTTAGTCGGTGGGAAGGTGACCAGTCTGGGTTGAACCTAACAGGGTCGCGCGGATGGCGCGCCGCGGCCTTTTCCCCTTCAGGGAAACCGACCTTAATACTAATATGAATATGAATTAGGAAAAACGAAAATTTTATCAGCCTAGGGTAATATTGGAACAGTCATATATTGATACTTGGTTGACTAATTAAATATTCAGTCAAATGCAGATCTAAACAAGAATTCAAGCTGCGGAATAATAAACGTTCAGTGACCTGTAGTTTCAGCATCAAAACCATCATGTATTTGATACTGCATTTTCACCCTCATCATCTGTAAAAACACGTACTGAATCAGCGATACACATTAACATGCGATACAGCCGCTGCATTCTGTTTTAAAAACCAATTCCGATCGTTGATGCTAAAAGTATTCCTACATGTGTGGTGTGTGTGGAACCCACCGGGATGCGAACGAAGTGGTTTCACGCGGATATTCCTAGGCGTTACCGACGTAAGCTGGCCAGACGCTGAGCCCGCCAGAATATCCATATATCGTTCACAAAAATATTCCAGTATTTGCAAAAGCAGTTGGAAGTTTAGCTTAAATAAAAGTGGGTTATTTCTCTCTCGTGTATGTACGTCCAGGGACTGGTCATTTGTTCGTCCAGGGACTGATCATTTGTTCGCTCTTGTCCTTTATATTTCTTAGAGGTCTCCGGAGATTAATGCTCCACATGAGATATAGGCAGTTTCAATAGTTTAAATCTATACGCATTTGTTTTTGAATAGTAATAGTAGAGTCGGATCGTATTTTAGTGTATATTTCACTTTTTCTTGGCGAAGCTTTGCATTGCAAATTCAAATAGCGAAATCTCATGCATAATCTGATTCTTTTATCTGACAGTCAAAAGATCGTTATTTTGCTCACGAAGCACAATTTTAACTTGCCAATCATCAAAGTGATTCACAAATTACGAGTTCCGTAGGTAAGGTCGCAGTTATTAAGAAGACATTTTATAACAAAATTTTACGGCGAGCGAAATTGACTCCCTTCACTCGTAAAATTATGATGATGAATTACTGAGTCATCCATTTCACGTAATAGCTGCTTTATCTTTATTATTTAGTCCGTAATTCTATAATATTTGCTTAAGAAAAGTAACTTTGCGCTGTCTGGGATCAGACTCATCACATGACAAAGTTCAACAAGATTTTGATGTCAAATCCTATTTAGGTATGTACGAAACTGTATGAAAAAAAAAACAAAATGAAAATACCGAAAAAATGAAATGAATGATGAATAATGAAAGTACCTAGATACTATAACTAGTATCTAGGTACTTTCTTTATATAATAGGGAGCATCAATGTAGAATAGCAAGCCGATAACGTGCCCACTGCTGGGACACAGACGTCCACTACGTGAGACGAGTGGGCCACAGTTCACTACGCCAACCCAATGGGGTTGATGATTGTTCTAGGATATGCCGGTTTCCTCAAATTGTTCACCTTCACTGTTTTAATAACACCTAATAAAGGGCCGCTTGGGTTAGGAGCCATGACTGCGCGAGACCACTAGGCCACTACTCCTCAAACTTGTCTTGGTCGCCACCAAGACAAGTTTGAGGAGCTATATCTACTATATCTTGTATACATACAAAAGAAGAACACTTAGGTAGATATTACAATATTCACGCGTTATTTCTTTGATACATATTCAATCAATCAACTCACGAGTCTGTAGATATTGTAATATCAATTGGATTCGTATCGACTACACTCAGCACTAGATTTAGTTTATTCGCTGAAAAAGTAGCGCTACTGTAATATATTGGAGAGCAGAGAAAATATTATGTTAGGATTGGATAACTCCGTTAGCAGCGAGATGTATGTGCGATGCGTGATCCAGTTCAACATTTCAATGTAGAGATGAAATGGATTTGATGTTAGAATGAAAGTTTCTAGAGTAAAGAATAGCGTCAATCAATACGAGGTGTCAAATAGTAAAAAGCATTCGGTTGTTCAAGAAAAATCCCAGTGAGGCTCCTCGGATCGTCACCATCGTTTTATAACCACACATGGGTTAGCTTGTACAATGTACATACAGTACTAGTTACGCCTAGTTGGCTATTTTCCGCTCCCCGCCGTAAAAGTCAACTGAGAGAAAAGTGTAATTTAATGTAACTTTCAGTCGCAGGCAGTGCAGCAGTGCAAGGAGAGAAACCCTGAATTAAACATAAATGTGACAGCGTTGTTCGGTCTTATCGACACCTACTAGCGTCTGAGCCAATCGTCAAAGTTGCAGCGGAAAATATGTGTTTTTATTTAAAACTTATTGCCATGCGAGCTGTAGCTACGCAATTTAAATGACTGCTCATCGATCAGATGCAGATAAAATGTGGAAAATATGGTGTGTGCCTATTTAAACAATATTAACTACGTTCACAATATCAGATAACGCGATACTCGCATAACTGAATATTGAGCGCGACGCGGCCTGCCTCGCCGTGTTCCGCCAACAATTAATTGTTCCGCCGTCACCCCCAGACGACCATAAAAACTACACAGAAGTTACAAAGTAAAATTTAAAGTTCCGCAACATCGTCGCACCTCAGGAAAATTTCTTTTAAAATGTGACTTGATACTTCACAATTTCCTACATCAAAACTTTCCGTGTTCAGCCATTAAAAGTGTTCGGTGAATTTCGGCATCGACAACTTGGAGCCCACGTGAGGCTGGGCGGAGGCTGGGCGAAGGCAGGCGGCTGGAGCCGAGACTTGGGCACTGATGTAGGTTACAAGGCGAGTGCATGTATGCAGGGAACCAGGTCGACACAGACTCAGCGGCCGTATCGATTGGCGGCGCGCGCACCCCCTCCCCGCCCTGTGCCCCGCGCGCGACACACTCGCACGCCGACACCTCCACCGCTGGGTGCGCGCCACGCTCAGCCCGCCAAGCTGATGTTAAACACGCAATGAATGGCGTAATGCACGATTCAGATTTGGAGAGGTCCGATCATGTCGAATCGGGCGGGTGATGTAAAGTGATTGTGTGCGGACGTCGAGGCGGGACGGCGGCGGCGGTGTAAGATGAAATAATATTAAGTTCAGATGTAAGGCCAGCGCTCGATTTGCATCGGAATCGAATGTTTCTAGTGTCGATTGCTCGTCGAGTGGCCGCGTCCGACTGCTGCGGGGTGTCTGAGTGCTGATGGCGATAGTGACCGAACTTATGTCAGATTGATTCAGAACTTCATTTGGTTTTAACAGTCAATGGATTTATTTATTGTTCGCGTTTGCTTTATTCGAGTGTCACATAGTGCTCGTCAACAACAAGTAGTAAGTGTGCTGCACATTATTTTGTTCTTGTTGGTACAGCGCACTGAGACGAACGCTTAAGAATGCATAGCTGTTCTCAAGTTCAGTAATAAAAGCTTATCCTTAGTAAAACCGAGCAACTTCAACTTTTCATTTACTTCCACATAGAAATAAATTCCCCCGTAAACTCACATTATTGGTAACGAATTCTTCGCTCTCCAGCGCCGTGGAAATTAATTTCAGTGCATTTTCGGTAAATGGAGCCATGCGGCGTGTGAAAGGAAGAAGTATGGCGAACCAAATGCTGTTTCATTCGCTCCCCGAGGAGTTTATTGATGAAACAGTTCACGTGTACTTGTGCAATAAACCTGCGAGGTTGTTTTGGAAGCAGAGCCAATCTATTCATAGATAATAAAACAAATAGAGGTAATATTTTTGGCATCAGGAGAATATTTTACCTACAGAGAATACGGGTTAAAAGAGGATAAAGACAAACTATTTCATTTTTCCCAATAGTCCAAAACGCCCCACAAATAAATGCACGCCACATGACAGCCTACAGCCAAAACGCACAGACACACCAGCATGGCATGCGTAGTCGGCCATTAGCCGAGCCGCCTCATCGTGGAGTCCGCTTGTGCCGCCAATTGTACGATTGGACCAAAGCAAACTACACGGTACTGACCCGCATGGAAGACTTGGTCGGGACAATTGAGATATTTTGGTGTTGTTGATCCATAGCTTTAAACAATAGAGCATTGCTAACTCGATGATGGTTTTTATAGTCGATTTGAATTACTGGTTAAATGACATGTGTTTTTGTGTCAGAGTAGAAAGTTGGTTATGCAAGCTTAGTTCGTCATGGTAGCAAAAATACTCACTATCTCTATTAGATAGAAAAATTAAAGCCAAAAAAATCTCAATGCTAAATAAATCCTTTCATAGAGGATATCACGGCGTCGCACTTGCAGCAATTCTCACATATCCACGGAGAGTACGAATGCTATTATGTCAATTAAACGCATAGTCCCCCGAGCGTTGGGATCACGGGGCTCCACGTACTGAGGTCTGTGGGTCCCCGTCGGGCCCGTCCGGCTGACCGGGCAATAATTGTACCGGACTGGGATAATAATATTGTGCACTTGCTTTCAAGTCTCAACGTGTGCAAGATAATCCAGTCGCTTGAATGTCAATGTTTTCTGGTTTCTTACATATCATTGAGCATGCAACAGATCATAATTGAAATTTTGGAAACGTTGAGTTTAAGTTATACAAAATTTTGAAAAGAGTGTCCATGGAGTTTCTTGCCCATTCTTCTCCATAGAGATTTACGTTTTGGAATGGGGAACTACAAGTTATTATGCCTTGTGACTGGAACTGTATTTTCTCTTTATTATTTTAATTTTTGACATTCATGCCTGTGTCTAATTTAAATAAATTCTTTGAATTTCAGTTTGAAGTGATAGGATAAAGGCGCTACCTCGAAACCTCACACCGGGCGACTGACTAAATATGCATGCGCGACGTATGTGCCAAAACGAATTTACTCCCTTTTTAACAAATTAAATTTAAAACTTTGAGTAAATTTTGATATGATAATTCTCTATGCTTTAAACTGAATTCCATTAAATAACTCTTAAGCGTTACGCCGTGATGTCGAAAGAAGTAAAAAAATAGATACAACTTTGCATTTTTTTGGTATCGAGAAAAATTTATTGAATCGTGTATTACTTTTACATGATACTAAACCAAAGAGTCAAAAAACATTTTCCTAAATGTTAAATCCCTATTCCACATACAACCAGATAATTATGTTTCTTGGTGTGGACTCACCCTTAGTGGGTCGTGTCATTTCCAACCCGTATTACACTTTGATCAAACCGATGATGTCCTGAGGTATTTGTCAGTGTCCGGTGTACGAAGCCGCGTCGGAGATGTGTCCTATTGGTTTGATCGAACCTGTACTTCTACCCGTTTCATGTGATTCGCGCCGCCGCTCCATCACGCCCTCTCGAAGTATTTTTGTTCTGAAACTCAGTATTTCTTGTTTATTTAATTAACACCCGGTGATTACTAATTGCGTTTGTCTGAGCTCGAACAGCTGTCACGACTCATTCAATTAACCAATCTACGCTGTTTGATTTTTCATTTTGATTCCAGAATTTCCAGCAGACTGGAATGATAGTATTTGAATCACTGATATTAATTTACAATTTGTAATTAAAATCGATAGTGAACTTGTTTGTCTCAGATATTCGAGATCGTTTTTAATGAAACATCACGAAACTGAGCACCTTTAAGTTTTATTCTGAGTTGAGAAAACTCTCAAGCAGTAGGTACTGAAGATAATATAGCTCGTCTACCTCACTGACTCTCTTCCCCTTGACTCATAAATCGGCTCACATTTGTCGCTTGTTTTAAACGCCCATTTAGATTAATTTTCTGGCATTAAGATTACCTTCCATTGCGCGCTCGCGTCGTAAACGTTTGTCGTGCGACATTAGCAGCGCGGCGATATTCCCGTCACTCGTGATGGCGCGCGCTCTGCTTGAATATCTTTCCACCCCATAAAGCGTTGTAACGCCACAAATTGAATTGCTCCGCGTTGTTCGTCGCGCGATTATGACGTCACGCGCACGTGCAAGTGACGTCACATTACGTGTACATTATACGAGTGCCAATGACGTGTGCGCAAACGCTCAGTTTATTAAACAAGTGCATCTCGCGTCAAGTCACGAAGTACGCGCAATTATAAATGGCAAACGCGACGCAACGTCAGCGCAGCGACCGCTTCGCAAATATTGGATTCTAGTCGTACATATTGGAAATTGTAGAAGGAATTTCGCACTTCAGTTACGATAGCGGAAACCTCACTCCAAGTAACACTCAACTCGAGAAGCTATTGTAAAGCAAAACTTTCCCGCGAGAGTACTCGGGACCTCGGAACTGTACAAGTCATTTGTCAAAAAATAATAAACGTCACATTGTCTCGGATTTATAATTTGTTGAGTCGATACAAATTGCAATTTCGTCAGTCGGTCGGCAGTCGGAGCCCAGAACTTGAAACAACTTATTGGTTGGCACAAACTTATGTTTGGTGGGTTGGTGGGCCGTTTACACTGCGCTCTACTCGACCCACTACTCGACTCTTTGAAAACCTACTTGATAAGTTTTAATTAAATAAGTTCTCGAATGGCGCCAGGATTCTTGCGAATTCAATTTATGCATGCAGTTTCACCAAATAAAAATGTAATTGGATTAATTAGGCAAATAAAGTTGACGGCGAAGTTGAACTGAAAGCTGTCTAGTACGTGCGTGGAATGTCAGTAGATTAACTGAACTTACATAATGTCGACTCAATGGTACTTTACGGTTTTACATCTACTGTGTTGATTTGGTTACATTTGGTACATTTTGTCGGACGTGTCGAATCTCGATATAAGTCAGCATTTGGTCGAGTGACTGGCTCAAGTACTGGACCGCGCTCGAGTTACTCTCCGCTGAAATATGACGGCCCGCGCAGGAATTCCTACGACAGAGCAAATACAAAATTAAATTTGTAAATGGAGCCTTGCTGCTAGGGTTACCATGCGAAATTAGGGTGTTTCGTCATTTCCTACTTCATTATTAATCCTTTGTCACATAATAACTTAAGGAAAATAGCCATTGTTATTACTGGCAGGTTTTAGAATACTTACGCATGAACTATTTTTCATAATACATTTATGATACTAACCAGTAAACAGTAATCAATGGAAGTGCATAGTACAATAATGTACAACCCTCACCTTATGCCCCCGTCAGCCCTGCACGCGTGCGAGGTTGCGTCTCTCGACGCATCTGTTTACTTCTAGCAATTAACAACCGCAGAGCAAGAAGCGAAGAATCCCGATTTATTTGCTCACTCCACTAACGCAATTAAACGCTTTGTAGCGCTCCACAGCGCCGTACAGCGTATTTGTTACGTGGTACATGTTTGTGTTGCGTGTAAGGAAGCGAATAATAGAGCGAGGTACTGATATTTACATTTCTTTAAATATTGACATTTACTTTCACTTATTTTTTAGGTTGAATTGCGTCAATTTTGCATGTATTGTTATGGAGCGGTTTCCAGTGGCATTTAAATATTTTGTATGCCTGATTTGAATAAATGATTTGATTTTTTTTTTGATGTACAACAGTTTCACTGATTGCATTGATTCATTTCACATTTAGTGTGGAATAAAAATAAAGAAGGACTTAGAGAAGATAATGCACAACAACAATAGGTAGTCACTCTGTTACAATTAAATGCACACAATGCTGGATAATTGCACAGTTTGGCTGAGGAGCGGTTCCACTCGCAACGCAAAATAACTCTATCATAAATTAAAAACTAAGCCGCCAGCGTCCGGCACGGCCCAGTTCGGCTAAACTCGGCGATATTCGTCGATATTCGGGCATGTTCGGCTTCACTTGGTGCTCAACTGAGTTAAGTTTCATTGCTCATTTGGCGAATTGAGGGCTGGTTTACGACACCAGCCCGAATAGCCGCGCACCTCTTATGCCTAATCTTTATGTTCGAATAAAACGAAACACTAAACGTGGCTGGGTACCTACAGGGGGCGCAGGGGGTGCAGGGTGCGCACGGGGGACGCAGGTAAGTAGCTATATAGGTAATACATCAGCGATGCGATCGGAATTAGTTTTCGTTTATGACCGAGAGCTGTATTACACTCGGCGATCAGATTCCTTTGATTGTTTACTACATCCGTTTTATTTGTGAGGTAGCCTTTTTGAAAGTAATGTCGTGAGTACACGTCTGCGCCTGAACTGAGTGAATTTAAGATAGAATCAATCGATATTGCGGACAGCGTCTGAAATAAACTAATTTATTTAAATTTAGTTGATTGACCTCAATCATAGTATTATGCTAAAAGCTATTCAATGTTATTATTAAGTTCGAAATCCTAGCTATTTTAGGTCATTTAACATTTGCCTCAAATTAATTTTTGGAACATAATTTACTTAGTTATTATAGGTAAACCACGTTTTTGTTGAGTAGTTATTTGTAAACTGAGGCAAATTCTATGACCTTTGAAAATTATAAAAACATGAACAGTTTTTAAAGTCTTTCTTAGCTTGTATGTATGTATGTATGTATGTATGTATGTATGTATGTATGTATGTATGTATGTATGTATGTATATCAGTTTCATTTGAACTGCTTTAATAAAAGATTAAAGTTAGAATGTTCAAAACTTTTATGATAACTAGACTGGATGGTTTCAAGCGATACTTTTTATGTTTACGTTTATTTTTATGAACCCTTTAGTAGAATGTGACTGACCGAATGTTTGTACTGAATGTTTACAATACCCGCATCACCGCATGTAGGTATTACAGATATCATTGTTTGTGGTGTTTAATATAAAACTAAAATGTTAATGTAGTGTTGCGTATTGGGTGATTAAAAGAGTACATAAACTTTATATTGTCAAAAGCATAGAAGCATCAAATATTTCTTTGTTAAAAAAAAAACATTTTTTTTCAGTTTTAAAATATAAGTTTGTTATTATTATTCAAATATATATACAGGTAGAAAAAGATTGATTACTTTTAACAAAGGAGCAAATTTACATGCATTTGTATCATTGATGAAAGTAAAAGTTGAAGAAATTCATGCCTTCAAATCCACAGACTACCAAACAAACCAACAGTATTGTGCCTACCCCGTCGCTACATTCCTGCGGCAACAAGTCACATCCGAGGCGAGTCCCCGATGAACAATAAACTTGTCTTTGTCTGCGTTAATTAAATGAGACCGCCGTGCAGAGGTTATAGTCGAGTGTGTGATTGTTTCATACTGGTGGACTAGAGGAGGTAAGACTTGTTGTTTGTGTTGATTTGAGATAATATGTCGTCTCGTCATCACTTACGTCTGTCAAAATGGTGAAGGAAAACATAATGAAGCATGTGACATCCGCCATTATTGTATTATGCGCACGCGGTGGACTAGGGCCTGTGTCCCGGGTATGGGGACATTGTAAGCTGATTGTGATGTGTTCGAGAAAAAAGATAGTATCATTAACCCACCCCCGATTGTGCATTCTCTAAAACGAATATCTGACGCAGAATAAAAGTTATACAAGAGCATTATTAGTCTTCTGATAAAACGTCATTCAACAAAAAAAAATATTTATACAAGAGGTTAATATAAATACTCAGATTAAGATATTTGTCGAATAAATTCGCAGAATCGTCGATCATTTGCTACGCTGCGCCCTTACGCCCGCTTCACGAACATCCGTGTTAATTAAGAGCAGTTGAGCAAGCACCTACGCTTTCATTTACTTCTTATTTTACATCCATGTCACTGCCCTGGCATTACATGACATTACCTTACATCCTGTGAGGTTAAGTTGTGATACCCGCAGATGATCGGTGGATGGGTGATCATTTCTCATGTCTCGAGTTTATGAATCCATAGTGTCACATCTAATTTACTAAATAGTTTATAAAGGCGTGGTTCTACCAAATTGTAACACGGTGCCTACTACGCTGTAGCAGGCTACGCCGTAGCTCACAGATTAGCTACGCCGTAGCTCTCTCGTAGTGGATAGTACCGTAAATTCAGAAAAGCTATTTTTTGTGTAGGCTATACACAAAAAATAGCTTTTCTGAATTTACTGTTCTGAATTGACAATTCCTTCCACGTGCTGTTCTCGAACCAGCCCTCACGGTACGCGTCCAGATCGTCTCACCACCTTTTTCTGATTTTGTATGAAGATTATAATAAAATCTGTAAGGATTCGATCAAACAGGTACAAACAAATTGCGGATGCAGCTCCGGACAACGAACTCTGACAGGAAAATTGACTGAAGTATCCGGCAGTGTCCGTAGTCTATCCGCAGTTCAGTTCGACCGAACCTTAAGTAAAAGCCTCCTTGGGTTCTAATACCTATACTCCATTGTAAAGTCTCCCCAGTCAAGTAAATTGGGCCAAGTGTAAGTTCAGTTGGTCCCGTTACGGTCATAATGTGTGCGGATAAGTTGGACAAGCAGGGGTGCCGGATGTTAGTATCGTAATTAATTGTTACACATGTTTGGGTACACCCTATAACTATAACTTTTTGAAACTACAGGGATGAGTCATAAAGTAAGATCTTACAATCATGGTCAAACCTATGAAATAGAAAGAGGATCAATCCTCGAGTCTGAACTTAATTATTATGACTTTTTATGGACTATAGAGAGGCTATTGGCCGGCAGAAGGACAGTAAAAGCTTGTTGAAAAAAAGGGTTTATTAATATTTAAGTGTAAAACAATTTCAGTGTTCACTATCACATACAATGGTGAGGGTTATTTAAAGTTTATTTCATGGAATGTATTTTAAGATAACTGTTTAAATTTCAATACTATATTCCAATAAGTTTCGAAGTTTCAAATGCTGCATAAAAATAACTTGTGGAGCATCCCTGAGCAGTACTTACTCACACCATCCGAAGTACTCATGAATAAACATCGTAAAGTACAGTTTACCGTTCGTACTCAAAGTGTGGCTTTACGCGCAATAAACTTTTACACGCAATCATAACAACAAACTTTATAAACAAATAAATATAAACGTTAGTTGCAGTAAGAGACCGTTTTCTTTTATTAATAATTGGAGAGTTACGAGCTGGTCCTGGGGTCCAAGGGGTCTAGGGTCCAGGAGTACTCCTGGTGAGGGTACAGTTATTATATGTTCACAATCCTGGTACACTGACAATATTGTTTGCAATTTTATTTTATAAAGCTTTTGTCAATCAGAGACTGACTCTTAATGACAGAAATAACTTGTTCGACTGTACATTCTACCATTTTGGCATGCAAACACTAGAACGATGACAGAGAACATTTTCAAAATGTCTTTTAAAAAACAAGTTGATAGAAGATTTCTGTTTCAATGGAAAACTTAAAATGGGTTTAATTTAGCTGTAACACCATTTTACGAAAATGTTCTCTGTCAACTTTTTAAATCTAGGTATTCTGCTTATGCGTATGAAGTTTCATTAAAATCGGTTTATTCATTTCTAAAAAAAAACTAGAAATTTTGTATGTAATGCCGTTAGTCGTAAATGCTCGTAATGTATGAATAAAGAAATTAAGGAATCTAGCAAAAGATGTTTACAAGGTAGACGCGTGACAACGACGTAATAAGGTCAGTGTAAATAATTAATTATTGGTGCGAAATAACCAATAATTAATTATTGAATTATTGGTTATTACGCAATAATTAAATAACTGCGGGAAACCGATAGTATTCTGTACTTTGTATTATTGGTCCGTAGGTAGTACTCGCACCTGGTAGAATTCTTTACTTTCTGCCTACCCTCATTGGTTAAAGACATGAGTTTATGCATGTATGTAATTATACACCTGTCCGTCCCTATAGACACTCTGATAGTCCTCTCGGGGATTACTGCAAGAAAGTGAACATCAAGTATTCCCTCAAGCCCATACGTTGATATGCCTTGTAACAGGGAGGCTGCAATGCATCAGATAAATCTGTCTGCACGACAAGGCGGCTCACGTGTCGTCGCTATCCGATCGGGAAAATAACGTCATGTACCGGAGCCGGATCTGGCGACGTTGCCTATAGACGGGTAGGTTATATACGACGGGTATATTAATATTTGAATTAACAAAGCATGCCCCTATATGGGCATGCTTTGTTAATTCAAATATTCAATTTGTAGAGCATGCCGAGACTAACTACACAAACCGATCTGTGGTCCTCATTAACCTTGAATCGAAAGAATTGGAGGACATTTGAATTGGCCCTAACCCAGCTGTGGGATAATGCAGGCTAAAAAGAACAATAAATATTCAAGTACCAAATTGATATGGGAAATGCATTATTATATTGTTGAAACAATGATAATAACCGTAAATATAAAAAGGAACCGTCAGAATCTAAAATATAAGCGGTTTTCTAAAAAATACGTTTCATACCATCTTACATAACATCAAAATATTTAACACTGTAGATAACAAACTCTGCTAATAAAATAAAAGTTCAGACATTAAATTTTCGCTACAATATTGAGCACTAGCCCTGGGATTACATTTTTGTCTCTATGGATGACAAAATACAACTAGAAAAACGCTTGCGACAGCGACATTAGAGAGTATTCCCATTTGAGCACCGATTTCAAGAGCACCAAAGATTTTCCTTTTGAGCAAAGGGAAAATCTTTAGCACCAATGTTTTTTGTTCTGGAATAAAGTTCTAATGTCGGAGTATTCCCATTTGAGCACCGATTTCATTGAAAATAGGATACCTAAGTATATTACATACATACATACATAAACTCACGCCCTTCCCATGGGGGTAGGCAGAAACCAAAGAAAAATAACTATAACCACCAGTTAAAAACTAAGTATATTAACTGGTGATATAGTCGACTTTAAACTGTTTTACCACGTTTTGACAACGATTTCTAGAAAACTTTCACTAAAGATGAAGCTACTTTACTGTGACATAGACAAATAAACCCTATCATTTTATGACGTGAAGAGCTGTGCAGGTGGCTATATACTGGTCGGGTAGTATTTGAGTTAATCGACACGCAAAGAAGAAGAAAAATGACGTGCAAACGAAATTTAACCTTATTGTAATACCAAAGACATTTAAAACCTCTAATACGTAGGACAACGCGAACAAAACCGTAGTCTACTTGTGGTACATGTTGTGTAACATTCAAACTCGGTAATCATGTCAATTTGCTTCATGACGTCTCTGACACATGGGATCACATTTGTTCTATGATGTTTCTTCTGATAGCTGTTCTACATTAACTTGAGTGTTCCAAGAGTTACGAGGTTGGCTATACAAAAAGTAGTGTAACAAAAGTTGAGGCACGATATTGTCTATACAATTTATTATGCATCCGTTCAGGGAGTGCCTCGACCCTGTCTTTGGGTCCCTCAGGGCTGGTGACGGCTGCAGGCTGCGGGAGGGACTTGCCTCTCCTTGCAATGAAGCTAGACGGAGGAGACTAACTTAATTTAGTCTATGGAGGATAAAAGGAGTTTTTGTAAATAGATTTCGTATTTTAGGAAGCAATAATTATAATACACACAATAGTCTTGAATTTTGCGGTACATCCACCTTGAAAGTATATTTGTATATTTCAACAAGCTTTGTTAACAATAACAAACAAAATTTACAAGTAAAATAAAACGAAAGTAAACTAAGCGTATATATTTTACTAAAAAGCCCATCCAAACGAAAAAGAGAAGACGCAAACTTAATGACATAGCATTAGACGTGAACACTAAACAATAGCTCAAATCGTATGGGTAAACGCGTGACCGTACCAGCGGTGCATCAGATCAACAAACGCCGTCATTCGACGCGCGGCATCCGGCGCCCGGAGCTTGACCCACTAGGGCTAACACTGACATACTAAACGTTGCTGCCAAAAGGACCAAACTGTTGTCCTACATTATATACATATTAAACTCAACGCCTTTTTTACATCGTGATAAGTAGAAGCTACAGAACGCTGCTATGATTCTTACGTACTCCTTTTATCTGGTCTTACGTACGCCGATTGCGATTATGAACCTTACCTGACCATCATCTGTTATTCTCTCACCATATTATTTTTATTTAAAAAACATTACTGCAATAAAACAAACCATTCGACGTATTTATATCTTCACAGCTTACAACTTCACATAGACCAAAAGTATTTCATATGTCTAGTACCTATTCAGAGATCTGGAAAGTGGAGCCGTCACTTCAAGACGATCTACTTTTGAGTTAGCCAACTAAACCTGAAGTGCGACAACCCTGCTATAGCGCTGTAAAGCTACGTAAAGCGCAGGAAGCGAGCTGCTGAATGCGCCTCAACGGTCGCGGAAAAATATATTCGACGCGAGGGAAGCGCTCTTAACGTATCCAGTTATCCACCTCTCTTAATAATATCATATTTTTATGAAAAACGTGTGGAGAGAAAAGTAGAATTCATAGTGAGGTTTAGGCCCAGTTTCACCACATATGAGTAAAGGCAAAATTAAGGATTTTTTTTTTCTTGATCACTTTATTCTTTTTTTGAACTTAAACTATTTTCTACATCTTAGTTCGGCTAGTTACAGAAGCGTGATTTTTAGACTATTATTTATTTTCTTATATCATAACTTATCGATTCTTACACTACTAAAATGCAAATGATTTAAGTAAGAGTTATAAAAAATATATTGAGAGTATTTTAGTGAAATAGTGTTGCCGATTCCCTTGTTTACAAACTAAACCAAATTTAAGTTACAACAACGCAACAAAATCATTTTTTTTTTTAGCATTTATTTTGGCACAACTTAAATTTAGTTTAGTTTGTGAGCAAGGGAATCGGCACCAGTGTGCAACTATTGAGTAGACTGATTAATTTGTCATCGTAACTGTACTTTGGGGGTCGAGAGGAAACTAAAACTTGGCTGGAAAATAAAATTCATTTTTGAGCCCCCAAGGGTCTAGAATTAACTATAGTTAGTGCTCCATTGGACACATTCTTTTTTTTGAGTAGACTAAACGGTCAAACTTATAGATGTTATATTAAAAACAAATGAATATTAGAATTAATTTGGCTATTCTATTTAGTTTATTCGATCTTTTCGAAATGGAATTTAGTTTTTACAACCCTTATATTTTTTGGGTCTAGAGATCATAAATCGTTCGCAAGCCACTCTTATTAAGTTACTAGCTGATGCCCGCGGCTTCGCCTGCGTGGATATCGGTTATCGCGACCAAAAGTAATCATGATGATCTCATTCCCTCAACTCATGGGAACCTAGTTTGCCCATTTTCAAAGTATTAAAATGGATAAAGTATATTATCCTTAAGAGATAGACATAAGCCATGGCAGATTTATCTGTAGACCTATATAAGATATACAATTCTACCATTCATCATTTTGTTATATCTTAAAGGGCAGGAGGAATGGAGGGAGGCCTTTGCCCAGCAGTGGGACAATATGGGCTAGCTATATTATATATTAAAGGGCAGCGTTTTCGTTGAAAGCTCCCCCAGACGGCTTATTTTTTTCCAACACCTCCAACAAATATCATTATATTTTAGTCAATCTGTACAAATTATATACTAAAAAATTCCTCGAGAACCACTCTATCTATTTAAGAAAAAAACATCAAAATCAGTGCAGTAACTTTTGAGTTTATCGCGAACAGACAGATAGACGCGGCGGAGAACATTGTGTTATAATATGTAGTGCTGTTGGGTTCGGCTTCCAGTAGCTGAATACCAGTATTTTACATGGAACGACTGTCTATCTGCCCTCCACAACCCAGTTAGTTCTGGGTAATACGAGACCCTTTGGTAGAAATACAGTGAAATTAGTGATAGCTTTAATTTCCACATCAGATGTTCCAGATCTTCAATTTTTATTCGTCAACAGAGAGTGCTCATCAGGCTGGACAACTCTTGCTAAGACGTCATTCCTATATATGTTACAGTGTGGCTGGGCTCTTGGAGTTCCACATCAGCTGTTCCAGATCTTCAAATTTATTCTCTTAACAGAAAATGATCATTACGTGGAACAATTTTTGCTATGGTACCATTTTTGTATCTCTTATAGTTTAGCTGGTCTGTTGCGGTTCTGCATCAGGTGGTCAAGTTTCCAAGATAAATTTTAGCCTATATGTTGCCCAGACTATACAACAAAAAAAAAATCATTTAAATCCGTCGAGTAGTTCCGAAGATTATCGTGTACAGACAAACAGACAGAATTATTTTTTTGGATTCGTGCTCTATTACTGTTTCTAAACACCCCCCAATTTTTTTTTTTTTAATATATTCAATGTGGGACAGAACAGGCTAATGAAAAAAAAAAAAATATATTCAATGTATAGACACAGTTTTTTTACTGTTTCGTTATTATATGTGTATAGATTATGTATAGATATAGAAAATACAATTCTACCATACATCATTTTGTTATATCTTAAAGGGCAGCGTTTTCGTTCAAAGCTCCCCCAGACGGCTTATTTTTTTCCAACACCTCCAACAAATATCATTATATTTTAGCCAATCTGTACAAAAACTTGACAAATTATATACTAAAAAATTCCTCGAGAACCACTCCATCTATTTAAGAAAACAACATCAAAATCAGTGCAGTAATTTTTGAGTTTATCGCGAACAGACAGATAGACGCGGCGGAGAACATTGTGTTATAATATGTAGTTCTGTTGGGTTCGGCTTCCAGTATATCCGGATGCAGCTGAATACCAGTATTTTACATGGAACGACTGTCTTTCTGCCCTCCACAACCCAGTTAGTTCTGGGTAATACGATACCCTTTGGTAGAAATACAGTGAAATTAGTGATAGCTTTAATTTCCACATCAGATGTTCCAGATCTTCAATTTTTATTCGTCAACAGAGAGTGCTCATCAGGCTGGACAACTCTTGCTAAGACGTCATTCCTATATATGTTACAGTGTGGCTGGGCTCTTGGAGTTCCACATCAGCTGTTCCAGATCTTCAAATTTATTCTCTTAGCAGAAAATGCTCATTACGTGGAACAATTTTTGCTATGGTACCATTTTTGTATCTCTTATAGTTTAGCTGGTCTGTTGCGGTTCTGCATCAGGTGTTCAAGTTTCCAAGATAAATTATAGCCTATATGTTGCCCAGACTTAATACCTATACAACAAAAAAAAAATCATTCAAATCCGTCGAGTAGATCCGAAGATTAGCGTGTAGAGACAAACAGACAGATTTTTTTTTGGATTCGTGCTCTATTACTGTTTCTAAACACCCCCCAATTTTTTTTATTTTTATATATTCAATGTACAGACACTGTTTTTTTACAGTCTTATTATATGTATATAGATAGATATAGATATAGATTACAATGCAATCGTGTGATTATACATCCCAAAACCAGTAAATATGTCTACATTTTACATAAGCACCGTGTCTATACGAATATGTATACAAAGAGCTCACATACCTACGCAAGCAGGTGTTATAAAAGTAAACAACAAAGTTGAGCAAAACGAGTAAATTAAGTAGCTAATAGATATTGATGAGCCCGTGATGATTCATCGAAGGGCTGGCGAGGGGCTGATGGCTGCTCAGCGCTCACACTTCGCTGCTCTTACATAATATATGTTATGGCACATTGGCCTATCACCTGGAACGTGTGTTCTTAACCAAAAGTCAAGGATTTACTTCAGTACTTTACAGGAGTAAGAGTTGAGAGCGCGCGCTTACGATGCGAATATGGTCACCACCTTTTTTAAGTGGGTGTCATAAAAAGTTACTTTGGGACTGAAACTAGCTACCGTAAGATTCGAATATTCTGGTGTGGATAACTAAGGGATTTATAAAACATTTGATAACCTCCTTAAAGGTCTGAGGAAAACTGTCATTGCTCATAAAAAGATAAAAAGCTCACCATTCACAGCCGCTAAATGAAAAAACTAAAAAAAAACTGGGCAGTAAAAATGGAACTGAGCAGGCCATATACGCCGCATGTCGCATCAGAATTGGGCGAAAATAGCTACAGATTGGGTTCCGAACAACAGGAATCGGCGACGCGGCAGGCCCAGAAGGAGATGGCGCGATGAGCTGGACTGTTACCTAAAGGATTGGGCTCAAATAGCTCTAGACAGAGAAAACTGGAAAAAAAGGAAGGGATGCCTTTGCCCTGCAGTGGGACACAACAGGCTCATAATAATAATAATTCACAGTTATATACAACTGATAATATTATCCACACACTGCATTTAATATCAGCAGGAACTCTGTGAGCTTAAACAAATAGGTTATTTAAATCTGCCATAACTTACAGCGATCAATTCAAATTGATGGCTGCAGGGAATCAATGTTCCAACCATAAAGAGTGCTGATATGGAGCATCCACACGGAGCAGAGTCGGGGCATTTACATATATTACAGGATTCAGCCGGTGACCTTGTAATGGCATCCGCAATTAATATAAAAAAGCCCTTCGCCCTTCTAATGTGGAATGAATTGCTTCTGCCGGAGTCCGAAACGCCCTTTCTACCCGCCCTCAAAAAACTACTGGTTATCTAAACCTGGCTTAACGTCCACGTAATAAAGTGTACATTCCTATGATACAGACGCAAGTGTAGAGTTGTCTAATACAGTGCTTTGACTTTTCACTCCATTTCACAAACGTTTTTATTATTGTAATGTTGGATCCTCGTTTTCCGTTAGTCACATTGCGGGAATAAGTTTAGTTTTATCTGTTATGTAGCGGAGCCCATTTTTATGGGACGTACGCAATGATGGCGGCGCTTATGGTATCGTGTGAGATAATCGTGGGGTCGGACTGCCAACTACGATAACGTTCAAAGGGCTTTGGAAATTGAAGGGGAAGTTTAAAAATCATAGATTAAACCTATTTATTTCATAAACGTTCACGTGGTATCAGATTATGGTGGTTGTTATAATAGGGAGGCGGTAAGTAAGCCACCATGAATGTTAACACAAAACTGTGGTTTAAACTATAAATGAGTTTTGTTAACTGTCTGATACTAACCCAACGCATTCAGTCTGCGATTGTACGGTTATTTTCACTTGTGCATAAAGTTTCAATAATAAGATAATACTAATCAACATGAGGCCGACTTCTGTTGTGATCCTAATATATGTATGTCAAGCAATCTGTTAACCGTTATTAGAAATACTTGAACGTGTGAGAACTATGTTACTTTAGTTTGAAACAGATACAACTAAACTCCCCTGTCGTGAATAAAACAATAACCCTAACACATGGTAATATCAAAGGAATGTATGGCCAATTAAATCCGTGACGGTTGTAATGTGCGACACCCGCCTGTGCGGAGTGCCCGGGAGACGCGCGACTGGGCGCGTGATGAAGGGTTAACACGAACCCGCCGATGAGTGTGGTGTGACACGAAACAAAGTGGCGGAGCGGAGGTACCCGACAGGAGGGGCGGGGGGTGATAGGTGACAGGAGCTACACTGAAGTTATTAGTCGCCGTCATGTTATTAGTTTAAGGGGTCGACAGTGGAGAGGGTTTGGAGCTAACTAATCATGATCATAGAGTGTGTAAGGAACCAGGGCTGCGGGACTGTTCGAAAGAGATACCGCGGCCCTGGAACACAAAGGGCAAGGAAGGAACATGGATGGGTTTTAGTCAGAACAAGTCTGATACTCCCTTCCGCTCTGCCCAGAGCGGGAGAAGTTATTTGATGATTACCCATCCGAAAAAAAAAGGATTTGTAACGGAAGTGAAAATGTTAAATATAGTGCGTTAAGAGTATACTTTAGAAGCTTATCTTTAATTTTACAAATGACTGCCTCGTTGGTCTAGTGGTCGCAAGCGTGACTACTGAGCATGAGGTACTGGGTTCTATTCCCGGGTCAGGTAAAGTATTATTGGGTTAATTCAAAAGTAATTTCTTAGTGGCATCTGAATTGATCCAGACCCCATTACATGAGTCTTAAACATAACTGGCGAAATGTAGGTTTACTGTTAGGTACACCTCTGCCTAACCCTTCGGGAATTACAAGGAGTGATGTTATGATTTCACAAATGTTTACCAACGGCGGGCACCCTCCTTATGATGTCACTCAGCCGCGAGAACAGCTGCTAGCCATGCTGCACTGTAACAAGTACTTCTACCTATACTTACAAGCATATAGAAGTAGTAACATGCAATCAGCCGTTAGGTTATCTCCGCCGTTCGCTTTTATGATACATCTTCATCAGCCACCACTCAAGGTCGTCCAAGGGCAACACAACATGCGATACTGTCATCTGGAGCGAGGGGGAACATGCTAAATGTGTGAAGCATAGGATGGTCACACAGTGAGAGAAGATGCAGAAGGACCATTATAAACTGAGCAGTGGCCGAGATCTATAAACGTTGAGCTATAATTGTTCCTTAGCACATGCTGCAGTAATAACTCTCCGGCTAACACTTATTTTTATTAATAAACATAAAATAATAAAATAAGCCTGAGGATGAGGTTATTGGAGCTATAAAATTTCGTGGTTACTTCTTATTTTATTATTGTAAATTTCTTTATAAAAGTCGCACTATTGCTCCAGAATCACTGTATAGAAGTGTGTATGTCTTTCATTCATCTCTCTATGATTTTGTATTGGTCCTTCTGTTCATGAATGTCTTCCCCGTACACCACGTCGCCTGTTCGCAAGCACCGCCATCGCCATCTATAACCGCTCACACATTACCATCGATCCGGAAATTATTGCCGAACAAAAAACAAACAACTCGACTTTCGGCGGCACGTAAACACTGCGCTCTATCACCCGCCCCGCATCCCATCTCCATATCAACTGACAAACTAAAATCAATCTTGCCGCCACGCAATAAAATTGATATTGGATCGACGTCGAGGGGCACGTTTGTCTCTGTGGACGGCACACAGATTTATATTTAAGGGGAGCTACTTCAGTGGCTGTATTTGCATAAGTTTGTTTATGAAATTTTCATGTTCTCTGTCAGTAAACGTGACTGCCACTAAACTGGTTATCATCTGGTTTTTCAAGCGAATGGAAGGCAAACAGTGTAGTGCAGGTGCCTGACCAGTGCTAATTGTTTTCATTCGCGGGTCTGTGCCGAGTAGTCCTGGGGTTAGGAGCGTGCCTGAGATACGTTCGGTTCAATAGATCGCGAGGCTATTGCCTACGTGCTTCGAAAAACCTTTTTCTCTCCATTGACTTCAGTAATCGGCGCGAATGATAAGTAGCCGATACTACAGTTGCCTTCTGTTATACTGCGGGGTCACCGGTCGCACGCATCTGTTTCACTTACAAAATCTCGTACAAAGTTGTGTACATTCATGCCCTCAGTGCCTCAGTTACTGCAATTTAAAACTATGATTAAACAGCACAGCACGGCTTTCCGGAAGCTCGTTAAAAGTTTTGCACAACGCAACGCTCGACCGCCGTTTAAAAGTTCCACCTGCCGGACAGAGTGTCCGGCCGGCCCCGGACCACCGGGCGGACGGACGGCTGAATCTCGGCAGAAGGCGGCTACGCGACACGCATACGCTTAACGTTTGAGATGTTATGTAAATGTGCGCCCTAATGGAATGAGCGGCGCAATTTGTGCCGATTCAGTTTAAGTGGGACATTTGTTTTTAAGGTCGGCCCGGAAACGGGTCAGTGTGTTCAACTTTCGATAATGGGTTTAAAATTAAGGTGTTCTGAATTCATTGAATGTACCTAATGTATTTATAGTACGGTACCTGTGTTTATTTAGTCATTATAAACTTTCCATTATTGATTTTCCACTTTTATAGAGCCTCTTCCCTTTTCCACCATTATTTACTATCCTCAATCTTGTCTAGGTCTGCACGACAAGCTTAATTAAACAAGTTTAATGTACTGCTTAAATTAACTTTGGAAAACTTTTATGAACATCCTTCTTAACTTCGGATTCGCTGACATTTAAGGCCGAAATTATCCAGCAATTTGAGCCCACAACATAAGTCTACAAAGCTTAACTAGCCTCAAACTAGATCCCAACAAAAAGTCCGAGGGATTGCTCTATTAATAAAGATTATCACGCAAAGCCGTCTAAATAAGGCTGGCGTAAAAACGAACTCCAGCAGCCAGCTAGCGTCAGCGCGCGCGCGGGCAGAGAGCGCGGCGCGTGGCGCGCGGGGCCGTAGGCGGCGGGTGGCCGGAGCCTGCGGCCGTTATTTTTTCGAGACCGCAATCGCGCAACACTACAGTGCACTCGTACTCGTAGGAATTGTAATGGCACTTTTTACGGGTTGTTTTTATTCTCTTATTATTTGGGGTCGAGTTGTGGGCTGTGTGTCAACGTGTGGTGCGGACTGAATAAGGGGTTTAATCCCGCTGAATTTATGTTTGGCTTGTGCGGCCAGTTCGGGTAGGAATAATAGACTTTTGGCAATCTTTTACAATGGTTTAAAAATAAAATACTGTAGGCCTCTAAGCGTATTTGCTTAATTTATGGTACAATAATTTATTATTTAATCATACTTAAGGATTGTAAACTTTTACGTCTGTGCCATAACATTCCAACAGAGAAATTATATTACAAAACTTTTTACGAGTCGATCACAATGGGGTCCAATTGTAATCGATTTCAATAAAGTATAGAACGTCAATACTTTCTCGAATCAATACTTGCTCAAACAACGTTTGTGTCCAAACACGGCGGTGACTCACAAAGAAACTACCGAACAAATACAAAACGTATTACGGAAGGGATACATTTCGCATAGAAAAGTTTTCTCCATATCAATTCAATAAGTAGCCGCACTAGCCGCGCAGTTGTTTTGTAAAGGAGTTCCATAACAAGGGCCCTTTACAAGATATTCTTTGGGAAGGACACGGTGTTTGTAGATGGAATACGTGTAGTCTGTTCTTTGTCCACTGAAAAGAATTTTGATAAAGTTTCACTCTATGTTAATGTAAAGGTGTAGTTAAGGTACCACCCGCTATTTACACGAAGCAGACTAGCAGTGAAAAACTGCTTCTACCTTTACAATTGTGCCTATATTTGCGTTTAAACATTAGCCATTATTTTTTCCGTAACGCCGACAGACGGCGCTTGAGCGCGACAACGGCGTGCAAGTGGCCCTGTGTTATGATACTCGTAGCACAGCTCTCGGCAATCGTAGACGCATATTAATGTCTTATAATGCGAAACAATTCTATGCGATATTATCTTATTATAGAATTAAGATGTACATATTTATAAATCAGTTCTCAGATGCTGGTCATTTATGTAAGATTTTGTTTTGAGTATTTTTAATATTATTCGGAATCTTTGAGATGAAATATCGTGCTTCTAGGCTTGATATAATATAAATATATTTATTAAAAAACTGTACAAAGGCGGACTTAATGCCTTGGGCATTTTCTACCAGTCTACCTTAAGGTGATGCAGAGCCAACACACAGTAGGCGCAATAACAGACAAATTAGAAAATATTTATAAATAAAATATAAGAATATAATAATAAATATATATAGGGCTTGGTTCAGAAAGTGGAACTCCTGGACACGGCTCGTATTGTTAGGAGGTTCCTACCTCTGGAGCCCTGACTGCCGGTAGCTTGGACCCTGTTCCCGATACCGGTGGGCTACAATATTTTTATATTTCAAATGTTTTTATTTTAATATTTAATATAATTAATATTTAAAAATGTAATAAGTTTGTAATAAGATGAATAATAGTAATATAGTATAGAATAGTAGTAGTATAGAATAGTAAAATAGAATTATAAGAATATTATAGTATATAAAGTATTTGATATTTAGTAGTTTTACATTTTTTATAAGTTCAGCTCAGTACTTGTTTTAAAAAGATATCAATTATTCAAGAAAATCACAAAACTAACATTTTTATTGTAAATTAATTTGTTATTCGCAGAACAGTCACATTTAATAATAATATAATAAGATTAGTTATTTGCTCTAAGATACGAGGTCGAGTCAATAATAATTTCAATAAAAGCTAATATTTTAGATACTTTAATCGAATATGTGTATATTTATTAGGATATTGTTACTAACTTTGTATCAGTGAGTAGAGTATTCAAGTGACGCAGCTTCAAGTAGGTCACACCTAGTTATCTATGAGGCTATCACACACAATATCGACTCTTATGTTAATGTTACCTCAATGTGCTTACCTTAAATTGTGAATATGTTATCCAAAATCCGGCTGGCAACGTTGAGGAAGAGGTTTTTGGTGCCCTTTTATAGTTTCTTAGTTTGTTTAGTTTATTTAATCGTAAATAAGACAGGTAAGATGCTTACCTATTAATGTTTCTTGGTAGTGAAACATAATCGGTAATTGGTACTAAATATTTGATCGTGGCGTTACTCGGAAGCTATTGATCCTATTAACTAGAATCCTATTATGTGCTTCTGGAGCTGACTATTGCTGTACCCACTCACGTCTCTTCAAATAGCTATCAAATACATACATATTCATAATACATTAGAAAACAGTATTTCAATTTTTTTTTTATCATCCTTGTGCCACGGCACTATGGTCAAATGTACTCAGTTCAACATTGTTGTGTCTTCATCAAATCATCTTTAAAATACTCGATGGCATGTCTAAATACTACTTCAAAAGATTTAACACAAACCATAATGGCATTTCCGAGATATTTACAAAAATGAAATTACTATTTTGAGGTTACGTTCGACAAAAAAATAGTTTAAAAAACCAAGTGAAAGGGTTTAAATGGGTTTACAGGTGAGTTTCGTGCCTTTGAAACACATTTTATGTAAAACCTGTAGCGGTTTAGCTATGTCAGGTGGCCAGTTACTAGTGACCACCTCACTAAATCTTACTGATTTATATTTTGAGCATTTTCGTACTTTAAAATCTTATTCCTGCTTTTCATGAAATTGCAAAGCTAGGAAGAAATCAATACTTAGATAGTCAATCGCTCTTGGTCTTGGTCTACAACGTACCAAAACCAGTAGAAATAACATACTGTCATACTGTAATGCAAAAATATGACAGACGGGTAATAAATGTCAAATAAAGTTGTACCGTACTGATGAAAGATCGAGTTTTGATCGATTTCCGCAAACCAGCCAGTGGTATTTCACGAATACCACTTGACGCCCATTTCATGCCGCCGTTGACAACTACTGGTATTAGAAATACCAGCAAGAACTTGTGCACCCTTAATAAAGTAGTAAGTAGTAAGGCCTATTTAAAAAATATCAAGTTTTGGGAAATCGTGTTAAGATTCAGGAAACCCAATGTTTTTAGGGTGGTGTGAAAGACACACAATTACAGTATTCACTTTAATATTCCTTTTTTCTCATTCTGTGAAAGACAAGTGGTCGAACAGTTTTATTGAGGCCAGATGGCCAGCTGTTGGCCAGCTTTTTGTGTTAGATTAACACAAAAAGTCAAATACTCAATGTTTCGAGTTGTGTCCTTGTTACATTACTAAGGGTGCGATGATGATTCATAACTATGTCATTACTTTACAATAATAGATTGAATAATCAATACAAAATCGATATCATTTTATTTTATGTAGGTTGGTAGGCACGTTACCCGCAATAGAAAAAATGGACATCCCTAGTATTGACAGAAGATAGTAAAAAAACGCGTACTTCCTAGTCGAAAACTTAAAAGTACTAATTATTGTTCAAAAAACTATCCCATTATAAATAATCTTTAAATCTTATTTAAAAATATATTTTTATTTTAGATATTTTATACCGTTCAAGGTTTTGAGTCATTTATCAAGAGTACAATGTTCGAGTTCGTGGGCAATCTCCTTTCTTAATTTTTTTTTATTTGAAAAAATTTCTACTTGTTTTGATTTATTAATTATGTCTTAGATAAACTTCGCCGTTTTTATAATGTTCCTATGAACAGTGTAGGTGGTAAGTTACTCAGGAAAGCACTATCCCATTTAAAAAATAACATGTACAAACGCGAGCACATCAAGCTACCCGAAACTGTCAAATTTTCCCGATCAACCTTCAACCTAATCATAAAGCGAGAAAGTTGGAAATCTGTTAGAGATTCGCAGTTCTTTTACGGAAAAAAGTTATGAGATCTAATGTTTTTCTTTAATAAACAAAATGACTCTTTCATCGAACAACAATTAATTACTCAAGAAAAGCACTATTTACATTTTCTCTGTAGCGAAATGTAAACAATTCTTAAGTGCTAAATATTGACATAGACCTAATGGAATAGGTACTTATGAAAAAGTAAATAAACAAAATGTTAATGTAACGTTTTCAGTTCGACATTTCTTCGCTCCCCAATGAGACTGATCGAATGGCACTTCGTTTATCAAAATCAGTTTAGCAGTTTACAAAAAAACTCGAGCGCTAAAACATGAATTCAAGACACTTTTGTTTTTATCTGAGAAATACGAGAAGAAAATATTGTTCTTATAATAATAGAGTTAAATAAGCATTTGAAGGCAATCTTCGGCTAATCTTAGTGCCGGTGTCCATTGACATATAGCCGGCTATAACGATCCGAGTCATTCAAATGCAGATCAGCGGGCACCTGTCGGACAGGCACCTAGTCCTCATATCTCAAGACGTCAGTTTCAATAGCATCAACGTTGATTGATACCGATTGATTCGGCCGTCCATCAGTTCTTACGATTGAACAAAAACATTGGATTGCCCCTCGATCATTTATCGCTAGAAGTAAACGCATTGACGGCTCGTCAATCACGGGGACCGACAATAAATTGATTGTACGTATCACGCGACACACACAAATATATAGCCAGCGTGATTGCAGTTTTATATCACGCCTATGCAGGTGCCGTATACCCACTTCGCGACCTCAGGTGATGGGATTTGCATCAAACGACACGCGCGTGATTCAATTCCGTTGCCACGCGGAGACGCTCTTTACTTTCAAACAAAAATAAACAGTTACCGGAAGGAACGGTTCACGGAAGTAACTGATTTCGGCATATGCAACTTCTTACATTTGTTTTCTCGATAGTGGTTGTCGCAAAGTGCGTGTTTCTTGTGCGTGTAGATCGTGGCCGAGCCGTTGAGCCGCCGGTCGGCATGCGGGCCGATTAGCTCGTGAATGCGCTGTACGGGCGCGGCTGAATGCATGATAGAAGAGGGTATCGGTCCTTACTTCGGATTCCTTTATCTACCGTGATAGACGATTGTGAATATGACTATTGCACACATTTGGAGTATTGATCTTGGTTATGTTAGAGCATTGCTGAAATACCAGCGGAATATTGACTGTATTACATAATTTATTTTACATCGATAGTTTGCAGTAAAAGATCTAAAGACTTTTAACGTTTGCCAAGAGTATCGTATTGTAATTTTTTTTTGTCAAGGAAACGAATATCTACTGCCATGTTAAAAATGTCCATATAAAGTAGAATATATTGCCGCCAAGATGTCGCTGAATAAAAGAATCGAATGCTGAAGTTCGTGACAATCTTGAGAGACTACACGATACTTGTATTTCAATACTAGTATTGAACGCTTCGTAGCTTCAGCTAGTGACTTCCAAACATACAAACATTAGAGCGCCTTCAATCTAAGAAATTATTATTTCGAGCAGCATCTCCCTTGAAACATTCTTGACCCAGCTTGCTTAGAATTCAGTGAAGAAAGTAACTTAACTAAGTAAGAGGCTTCTCTCCAGTTTATATAATTAACATTCAAAATAAAATTACTAATTTCCTAAAGGGAATTAAGACGTCTTTAAGGTTAATTAATTATTTCTAAATTCGCAATTTATTTCACAATTAATTAGCTTGGAAAGGATGCTTCATGTTACGATATTAATGTTAAGAAGTTGGCTTCATATGTCTAAAATTACATACTAACTTTTTGATTGTAAATGTAACCAATAATGTAAAAAAAAATACAATAAAAAACAATATAAATCTACGACAGTTGAAGATTCGTAGAATAAAGAGAGCATTCGTAGAATATTGTCATTGTTCTTTTAAATCTAAATGTAACGTGTCCAGTGTATTAATTCACGTCATCCAAGAATTCGAAACAATTAAGTATAATATTTCCATGACACTTTTTACTTGAAAAACCTGTAAATGTAATTTGTTTGGTTTGTATAAGAGGGAAATATTTTTGATCACATCAACTGAAAAAGTGAAATTGTTTTTACAAAAACAAAAACTGTGATCGTTAACAAGTTCAAATTATTATTTCATGGAATCGTAGCTATTGTTCCATAGAATGAAAACTACAGCATTGGAAAGCTCGTTATCGAAATATCCACCAAGACTTAATACAGTTTGAGTCTGAAATTGAATGACAGTAGAAGCTCGTTACTGTCGAGTTTCAAATGCAATCACAACAGAAAATCATGATTTGTCTTTATTATTGCTATGAAGGTCTAAATAAATTGTGATCCCAGATCACAATTTATTTAGACCTTCAGATGTATCCGTAGAACGGAATTAGTTACTTACAAGAATAAGCCAATTGTCTGTCGCTCCATGAAGTATTGACGAAAAAATCACGTTTTTTGGGTTCCTTCAAAGTTACATACCTATCTTAAGTTTTTCTCTTGAGCTTTAGGCAGTGTTTTGTAAATATGTGCTTACCTGAAACAATATAATGAAATTAGATTAATAACAGAGCAAAAATCTACAAAACTAACAATAGAACCAAATAAAGGTGCACTCCACCGCAAACATATTTTACGATGGCAAAAAACACTAAACTAAATGAAAATGATTTTGCACATTAAACAATACAGCAAGTAATCGGTTGAGTGACGCTGCAGACGGCACAGAGAGGTCGTGGGTTCAACACACATCTTCATTGAACTGTACCTGCGGCATGTGCTGATGAACCGAACTTTACAAGACTCAGAACCTAAGTTTATAAAAGTAAAGACCGAAATAAAAAAAGTGAGCAAATAAAAAACACAACAGAAAGCCACTCACAAGTTTTGATTTAGACAGACCTCTTTACAAGTAGCATTCGCCGTGTTTTTATTTATTTATTAAAACTTTATACACATAATGTACAAAGGCGGACTTAATGCCTTGGGCATTTTCTACCAGTCTAACTTAGGGTGATTCAGAGACAAAACAGTAGGTGCAGGTGTGGTGTAGGTGGTGTAGGGGAAATTTACAGTATAGTAAATTTCCAAGAATAATAATAATAATAATAATTTATTTAATCAAATAACAATGTTAACATTAAATAGTATATCTATAAGTGCACTTGACTTAATGCTAGTTAACAAAACAGGAAGGTGTTGCAACCAGCACCCTTACTAAGTTATGAAATAACTTGTATTAAGGGCAGTGGTTCAAGCCCATACATATTTCAGTTACACAAAATAATTGCAGGCAGAGCAAGTGTTTTAAAACTAAAGTTAACATAAAGCCATAATTGAAGAATTCTGAATTTATTTATTATTTTATTTATTTGACATTTGGATTATTCGTGTGTGTATGTGTTTGTGTGTGTGTGTGTGTGTGTGAGAGTGTGTGTATGCAGTGGTGATGCGTGTGTGTTCTGTCGGTGCAGAATGTTTGTTATGTTCTCGATGGAGGGGTTTAGGGTGGGTTATAATCAGAGAAAAGCAAGCGTTCTGTATCCCTGGATACAGAACGCTTGCTTTTGTTATTTGTAAGAAGAAAGTTTGTTACAGATTTCTTGACCGTCGAGGTCGAAAGAGAGTAAAGTTTCAATCGTCTATTGAGTTTATTATATAATTGTGGCCCTTGGAAACAAAGAAATCGTTTTGTGGATGAGTATTTACATGTGTAGTGCTGACAAACAATATCTTTACGTCTTTTAGTGATGGTTACATAAGGGGTATATTTGTGTTGTAATAGGACTGTATTAAGAATAAAGAGTTGTCTGACAGAAAGTACTTTGCATTGTTTATATAAATCTTCTGTTGGGAAAAGTATCGTGCGAAAAGTGCTCACCTTTAACACGGCTCTTTGGGCCCTCTCCAATTTCAGCATTGAGGTCTTAGGAGCACCACCCCAGGCAGAAACACAATATGATAGGAGTGATTGACAGAGAGCAAAGTAGACTCTTTTGACAATCCCTGCCTCTGCCACATGACGAAGAGTTTTGAATACGAATATTAGTTTTCTAACCCTTGCTGTCAGCAGATCTATGTGGGCTGTGAAGCTCAGATTGGCATCAAGAGTCACCCCGAGGTATTTGACTGTGGGGGTACGGGCGAGTTTAGGGCAAGAGCAAGCTGCGGGGCCTGGGCAAACGGTTGAGTGAGCAATTAGGGTGTATGAGTTCGGCGGCTGTGTAGACTGGCGTAGGGTAAAGCAGATTATTTTTGTTTTATCCGTATTGAGGGTAAGTTGGCTCTCATTAAGCCAATTTAGAACTTGATCTAGTCCTCTCTGCGCCGCGGCAAAAGCTTCGTCCCAGGAATCGCCAATGAAAGTGAGTGCAGTGTCATCAGCAAAGGCCGAGATCTTTCCATTTTGGAGAAGCAGATTACATAGCTGATTTACGTACACCAAAAAAAGTGTGGGACCAACTACACTTCCCTGTGGAACCCCAAAAGTGACCGGAAGCTCCCTACTCAGGTAATCATAAATTTTTACGCACTGAGTTCTATTGCTTAGGTAGTCAACAAGAATTTGAAGTGGAAGGCCTCGTATTCCCAGTTCCTCGAGTTTCAACACTAGTTTGGGAATAGAAACTGTGTCGAAAGCTTTTTTTAGATCTAAGAAAATTGACACTACCTTCTTTTTTGCATCAATGTTTTTGACAATGTGACCCGTTAAGTTTAGAACAGCATCATTCGTGGACCTATTTCGTCGGAACCCAAATTGATTAGGAGATAAAAGGTTTTTTTCCTCAAGGTATTTAATAAGTCTCTTGTTTATAATGCGTTCTAGGATTTTAGATATTGAAGGTAGGACAGCAATGGGACGGTAATTGTTAACACAGTTTCTATTTCCACCCTTATGTATAGGAGGCACAATGGCTTTTTTAAAGTACAAGGGGAACACGCCGGTGCTGAGACAGAGATTGAATAAGTAGGTCATTGGGGGGACAAGGGTCTTTTTATAACGTTTTAGAAACTTAGTAGAGACACCGTCCCATCCAATAGCAGCATCAGTTTTTAGAGACATGAGCAGCGTTTCAACTTCATTTTCATCAACGTCGACCATAACAAAAGAGTGTAGTGGCATAGGTGTGCCTATAGTGACATGCGGTGGGCTTCGGATAGCAGTATTGTCAGTGAAAACGCTCGCAAGGTTTCTGCCTATATCGACAAAAAACTCATTAACGGAGTCCACCGACTGTTGGGGAGAAGCAGAGGAAACAAGTAAATCAGTAGTGGGATTTTTTGGAACTTCCGTGTGTGTGACCCTCTTTATAATTTTCCAAACCTTTTTGTTATCATTGGCAGCCTCACTCAACTCTGCCCTGTCGTACTCCCTTCGAAGACGTTTAATAATTTTAGTACAGTAATTCCTATATCTATTATACGTTATTTTTAGTATAAGATTGTCTGGTGATAGCTTCACTTTTTTATGCATTGCATCTCTGTTACGCGTGCAGCGAAGCATGCCAGGAGTCATCCATGGTTTAAGTAAGCGTTTATGATTAGGGAGTCTAACTATAGCCGTGTGAGAGCGTATAATATTGACAATAGTGTTAATAAAATAATTTGTGGCCTGATCAGCATCTCCATACTCATAGATCGGTTGGAAATCCATGTTATTCATTTCAGAGTCCAAAGAGATGTAATTAACTCTTGAAATGGTTTTGACACTAGTATTAAACTGTTAAATAAAAATAATAATAATACATACAAGGTGTAAACAGACTCTTCACGAAGCCGTCAACCAAGCATTCTGTACATCAAACTAAGCGGATCAGATTTGCTTTCGTGAACACGAAAATTCATGGTAAACAGCTGTTTTCCGATAATCAGACCGTTATCTTGTCGATGAACTTGGCCCTTAGTGTCGAAATAGTATTAATCATATTTTTGCTGGGCTAACTTAACTAAGTCCTATTAACCGATTCATTGCGGAACTCAGTTTCGAAAATTATTTCATGACACGACTGGCGTGCCATCCGCAACGAATCGGTTAATAATGGTTACCTTTTAATAGGAATTCATCTTGATCTAGTTATAGGTATCATTAGTTTGAGTTAGCAACTTATCTATGTATTTCAAATTATTCTTGTATTCATAGTTTTGTATATTGGTGCTGCAAGATGAAGTACAATAAAATTGGCTATAATAACGAGGGGGGCGCTGATACCTATAATTACAAGATATTAAGTTATCTTAGCTTGGCTTGGCTGCAACTATAACATACAACTTTAATTACCTTAAGGCCTATTTTTATTGTAAGCCATATTTTAATTTGAAGGTGCAAATAAACTATTTTTTTTTATACACACTACAACATTCGTTAAGTACCTACTACATAAAATAAACACAGAAATTTAAAGAACGGTTTAAAATTAAAAATAATATTAATCGATACCTCAAATTTTCAAAAGAAAAGTACATATAATTATGTGGTGCTTTTTATGAACATCAGCTGTCTAACCTTTTCCTAAATACATATCTTGGGGTCGGCTTTGAGTCAAACCGGATTCTGCTGGATTATCTGCCCTCCACAACCCAGTTAGTACTGGGTAATATGATACCTCTTGGTTGGTTGGTAAGACTGGTTAACGTGCTTTCCGAGGGACGAACGGCTTAACGTGCTTTCCGAGGCCTTGCAGGTCGAGCCGAGTGGCTGTCATTATTTAGTCGCGAGCTCCTCTAGCATTTTATGATATCAACTTTAATTTAACAATGCGCGATATTTAAACTTTTGAATGCTTAGTCTACAAAATAATCAAAGGCATAGAATATAACATTTATTCCAGCAAAAAAGTTAGAAAAAATGTATAAAAATCCATATTTTAGTTTTGATGTATTCAAACAAAATCCTATTGGGTCCGAACGAGCGCACGAAGGGAGTCAAAACATGGCTTATCCATATCATTTACATACACACACTATTGTATTTTTATCTTTGCAAAAATACATTTACGGGTTTGAGCAGCCTGTTACAGTTAGTAAAACCTACACATATCGTGTTATGTTTGAGCGTTAGATCCGCGTGTATGCTGTATCTGTTAATGTTATACCAGTCATTGTTGACGTGACTGTTACATGCTGTTATTCTGTACAATAGCATTTTTTTACCAAGAGTGATATTTTGGGCTTTTGTGTGACAGCCAAAAATGGAAATGCCAACATTATTTGATTATGTCAACAAGAAAATAACTAAATTTTAATGTTATGCCATCAAACACTGACGGTTAATAAACGGTTAGTTTCTATGAAACTACACTCGGCGTCACAAAATCGCACCTTTTTAAGAATTCCCTTCAGAGTCATGTTAACTCTATTAATCAATGGTAGACATATGACTCTAAGATATCATTGGAAAGGTAATTTATTTAAACAGGATAAAACAATAAATTTGGTTTTTATTTACCAGGGAATAAAAAAAGCAATCTAATGCAAATGATATAAACGCGTGTCTTTTTATTTTGACAACAATAATTACAACGATTTCCTTAAAAACGAGTGTTACGCCCCCTAGCCCTGATGCCTGCTTCCATGCGTTCTCTCACGAATCTCATTAATGTAACAACAGTCTCTTGAGGAATGTTTCCGTGGAGATCTTGGAGAGTGGTAAGGGGAAGGGTCACGTGCCCATAATAGCCGTTACTGTTCATCCCAAAGGTGCTCAATAGGGTTCAGGTCTGGACTTCGTGCCGGCCAACGCATAACAGGGATCTCAACTTCTTGCAGGTAGTCTCTTACAATGAATGCGGTGTGACAGCGGGCGTTATTGTGCATTAACATGAACTCACTGCCAACAACCCGATCTCTGTTATGTACCGAGGAGCAGTTAGCGACCCTTGCCCGCGAGCACTTCCAGTACGAGAAATATACGCTAGGTTCGTTTTGCCGTCGGTTGACATGCCGCCCCAGAACATGCACGAGCCACCCCCATATTTCACTGTCTTTTGAATACAGACATTTATGATACACTCACATGTACGCCTGTTGTCGCAGAAAAGACCACCTCGTCTCATCCGACCAGAGCACAGCCCTCCATTGATCTATTGTCATATCCACATGGTCGCGGACCAATTCCAACCGATCTCTCCTATGCTGTGCAGTCAATTTTGGGCCTGTAGCAACCCTATGAGCTGAATTTCCCGCAATCTTCTTCTAATCGTGGAGACACTTACAGAAGTGCTGCGAGCTGATTTGAGGTGTTGTTGCAGCTCAACAGCGTTGGAGAACCGATTACGTAAAGACGTCGTAACAATGAAGTGATCGTCTATTGGAAGCGTTGGAACACTCGCCGAAAAACGACTCAAGTTCAGTTGCCGGGCAACATCACATTACTGCATTCCTGATTGCAGTAGTGTAATGACTTGAGCTGCTTCATCTGCAGGGGTATTTTTCTTGCTGTAGCTGTTTACGTGTGTTTACTTCAAAGGTAGGATCGAGAATTTGTCCCGGGTCACCCCTTTTATACCCTTGTAGGGGGGTGCAATTAGTGGCCGTTGTAATGCGTATTTTGACAAAAAATAATTAACGTTACATGCTAACGAGATTTGTTGTGTCTAGGAATTCTTACTGTTGTTAATTAGAAGGTTGTAAAATATATCTTCAATTGATACCAATATTAATAGGTTTTAATGTATTTGTTGATGGCGGGACATGTTTGAAACTTATTTTCAAGTGAGGTGCGATTTTTGTGACGCCGAGTGTATTTGATACTGAACCTTAAAATATATATTTTTTTACTTATATCTTCTATTTCAGGCTAACCTAATGTGATAAATGCGTCTCAATTAATCTTAAATTAATTGTTACTAATAACTAAAAACAAACAATGCATTCCTTGTGAATTCACTCAGAGAACAATAAAATAAGCAAATAAATCCTATATCTTTAGTTAATAAATCTCGGGTTGTAAATATACTTAACTGAATTCAGAATGGTTGCACTTCATTTCCCTACACTAACATATGTAATACTAACTCTCAGTAAACGGATCCCCATTAAGCCTGCACATACTCTGCGTCTCATTGAGTCCGGCGCATTCAGGGCGTCTCGGGCGCCATGATGCGGTGACGTCACGCGCAGGCACACAACTGACAGACCCCAGGGACGCCTTTGAAGCACTCCCTCTTATTTACTGAGTACTGAAAGGTTTGTGTTTTAGAAGGGATACATGTATGAACTGGTGTAGGGAGTGGGCAACTAGTGTGGAAGTTGATAACTATTTTTTGTCGTCTCAAAAATAATAATAATGGTGGTGACGTGATGATCCTCTTAACCAGCTACAAACATTTAGTATTCAAATCGATGTGTATCTCTTCTGATCATTTATTCACATTCACGTTATAGGGACACCTGTTATGTTGGAGATAGGGACACAGCATCCAACACGGTGGTTGAGCAAAGACTAGTTTAATGTACTGCATTCAAAACTATTTCTCCTGCCTACCTTCACATGCATTATTATAATATCGAACAATCATTCATAGTATTTTACTTATACCTACAAGAAAAAGAAAGAAAGTAAGTAATAAGTAAGTAAAAAGAAGAAATTAAAGAAGTAAGTAATCGATGATAACATTTAAAACAGTTTAAATTTCAATGAATACCTGAATTCAATGGTTCGTTGTATTATTTAAACCAAAAGCTCACCTTAAAACAATACCTCCGCCAAGTATTTTTTTCAATAAATTGTAAGTAGGTTTTTGCAAGTAAGAAAGAAGAAGTAAGAAAGATCCTTTATAAGTCTATAAAGGATCTTTCTTTTCTGTGACATTTTCTACGCTTTTTGCTTCAAAGAACGGCAAAAGAAAACACTAAAGATTTAATAAACTAGTGGAAGTTAAACTAAAAATGATTCATTTTTATTAGTTGGTAACTTATTAATAAAAACTTCCTCCTAGCTTTTACTTTGAAGGCGAAATTATCTCATTTAATTACTTTAAATAAACTGGACGTGGCGTCGGATAAAATTTTATTAAGTTTATAGATTTCCATAACAACAAACCCGTAACCTTTCTACAGTAGATTCAAGGCTCTTCAACCTTAGTTACATAAGAACTTGATAGGCACATTACACGATATAGGACACTCCTTTGTTCCTATACTGAAAAGCACCTACTAGTACCTACCATCTACTACTACCTACCACACCTACCTACTACAATAGGTACCTACTATACTAGTTGATTTAGAAACATCATGAGGGAATGAGCATGTCCTAGAACCGAAAATTCGAAGGTATGTGTACACCGACCCGTACTTTGCCGTAGAAGCTTTAATGGGTTACGGCCCATTGCCTCACATAGGGAGGAGGCCTGTGTCCCAACAATGGAAACATTAAAGACAGATTATGCTAATCAATGATCCTATGACTATCTTCTTACCTGTGAGCCAGGTTTCGGACCATAAAGTTTCCTCAACATCTCTTTTATCACAATTACTGAAAGATTTTAATGACTATACATCAAATCTCAACCAAAACATAACGAAGCTAAAGTTAAATTTTAAACACTTTAGTAATATCTCACTCGTTGACGCGTCGACGCGGTACGCCGGCTGCCGCAAATTATTCACGGCCTATAAGAAAGGCTCCTTCAGCTTGCGACTTCATTTATTTAGATTTGTATGCAGCAGCCGCAACTTGCGGATATTATGCTAATTCCTTGTAATGCATCGGCAAATACTCACACTTGTTAACACAGTTTCGGAGAATGATTGTGTTGAACCAACAAACGGGAAGGTGTTGATGTTATAATGTAACATACGAGGATATGTCTGTTAATACAAAGCAAACTGTGAAGTATGTATATAAAGAGTAAATAAAGACAAACAGCGCGTTTGAGGTGTTTTGAAGACAAATTAATTATTACAATGTGTACCCCGCCAGCTTGTGAGACATAAAATATCCTCTAACCACATTCATAAACATGTAATGCAGCGCTGCGCAAACACAAAAGAATAATACGATTACACGTCTGAAGCGCTGCCCCTTAAGTAATGGACGCCAAATTAGCCCAATAGCAACAATTATGTGAAGCCCTCCGCCCCTAATCATGTTTGTGTGAGCACACCGCGCACGCCGAGCACACTGTCCGATGCCCGACGAAATTGTCTTCTATTAGATTTGCCTATAATAAGATTTCAATAAAGGTTTTAACTTCGACTTGGTTTTTGGAGGGGCTTTTTATGGTGAGGATTATCGAGGTCCCTTAGGCTCCGAAAATGTAATAATGGGAAAAGTTTGGGGAGCGGCGACACGTGGAGCCAGCCTATCGTTCATGAAGCGACAATGAATTTGTATGTACCCGGAAGTGATATTTAAATTCATTTCAGCGAAGAATTTTCCTGCGGGATAAAATGATAATCCCCCCCCCCTGTCGCGAGTGAGGACCGCAATAGGCAAACGCGTCCTAACAGGATGACGGAGACTTAGTGAAAAAAATTGGCTTCCGACCAAGATTTCGTTCCGCCGCCGATCCGTTCGAATAACGGCCCCTTTATTTCAGTGCGCCGTCGAACCTCTTTGTATATCGCATAGAGACAGTTCCCACAAAAGGTCGTCAATATAGTGGAACCCTTTGCGGACTATAAACTACAGCGGCGCTCACAAGGGGCGGCGACATCCCTCGCTAAAGTGTAAGAAATACGGCGGTGCTACTTGACGGGCGACAATCAGGTCTGTTACGGTGCTCGCATCTAATATTCGGAGACGAATCGAGTTGCGCGCCACCTGACTGTACATTGCTTTTTAGATTCGCTACTCCAGAATTCTGGGCTCGAGAGAGCAATGAATAGTGAGGCCGCGGCGTGTGCTCGTACGGCGCGGAGAGCGGAGGGGTGGCCGGCACGGGGCACGGGCGCTAGGCGTCGTCGCTCGCTCGCCGCTGAATATTTCATACTCACCCGATGTAGCATCGTCGATATTTAATGCTGTAGGTGTTCGGACGTCTGCAACTACTCCGAAATTACATTGACATATCGTCGGAACTTTTCCTCATTTATTTATGCTAAGCGACAACATTTGTAAGTGCTGGAAAATGTTGGGAAACCAACGGAGAAAGAAAACTCAGTGCTTATAAAGTAGCGTAGAATTAGAGCTGTACTTGTAGAGACATTTATAATTAATTACAGTTGTTTTATACAAGCTCTGGAATAGAAACAAAAACATTGGGGACTCAGGTGATTCCAGAGACAATTCGTTTATCCTGCAGCACGTTATACGACGGGTAGGGTCTGCCTAATGGTGCTCATGGACGAAGGGCGAGTAACTTATTCTCACCTGTGCCCTGTTTAATCTGCTCGTGTTTGTTCCGTAGGGATCACCTTTTATCTCGAAGAGGCGAGAAAAACTAAGTAATATGAACACGATAAATCATTCAGTGTTAGTACGTCATTTCGCTGGCGTATTCCAGGAAATATTTTTGTGTTTTCACTGGAAACGTTTTGACTTCTGCTATTTTAGGCCGGTCAGGAGGAAAGCCTAATCAAGTTTACTTTTCTAGGAAATGTACAGACGTCAGCACATCAAGCTACTACAATCTGTCAGATTTCTTTAATAGATTTTCGAATTTATTACTGAAGCATTAGGTTCAAGGTTGATTGGGAAAATCTGACAGTTTCGGGTAGCTTGACCTGCTGGCGTCTGTACTTCGCAATTACATACATGAAATTATTTTGATAATTTAGAAACCTTTTTGTTTGTCAAAAGATTTTTCCACGTGTGACACAAGCAAATTCATTTTTGCGTTCAGGTGTCATTATATATCAAACTATATCTAACTCTGTCATCATTGCTGTACTTACACTTCAACTAAGCAACTTACCTTAATATATCTATGATAAATTGTTACATATAATATTTCTCTCACGAAAATCAGTAACTGTACCAAATTCAAATTTTGCAATTTCACTTCGACGGCCAATCGCATATTTCAATTCGGTTACTTGGGTCGTCGGGTCTAGGGCGATGTGTATATTGAGCCACATCTGAAGTTATGCCAGACAGCAGGCGCCCTCTGGTGGATCACTGCGTGTATCTCTGGATATTGGACGCCCTGGGAATGTACCGAGATCTGTGGGGCCCGAGCTGTGGGCTATTGATGGAAATTATGTGGGTTGTTTGGAGGATTCAGTGTGAGGGAGAATAAGATTTAGGTAAGTTGTTAAAATGCTGATGAAATAAAGAGTCACAAGAGAATATTATTTGTAATCTTTTCTTGAAGTATATACAGGTACACCACTGACTACCCATTCCCTATTTACTTTTAGGTTCACTACGTCCATCTAAGGTTGTCTGGAAGATATCGCTATCAGTGATAAATCCGTCAGTTATTTTGGAGTAAATTGAAGAAAATTCTATCTATCTTCTGTCTTTCTAAAAGTGTCTACATTATGTCACATAAGAGCAGCGGATCAATCCAACGACCAATGTTAAACAATAATCTTTTATCAATTCAAGCATATGTTTATTTGACTTAGTATTGTAACACATTGTTACTACCTCTGGAGGCAGTCAAGTGGAAGGGCGCCACACCCTCACGCGAGGGTAGTTTCATCCTCGTGGGCGGTCAAGCTGATAAGTTGACCTGTATCAGACCTCAGCTTACACCCCGGTTTGAGGGCGGGAGGACCAATTGAAAGCCGCAAGGACCCCTTTAGAAGTTGAAGTGATATGATGTGGCAAATAGTTTTGAGGCAGTTTTCGGTGGATATTTTTAATTTCCTAAAACATAAGTTTTAAATATTGCATGAAGGGACAAGTAAGCTTAGCTCTCATGCACAATCTTTCATAGATTATCACACAAACACAACCATTCATACAAATCATACACAATCTTCCAACTACCGTGGGCTACCCATATAAAGCAGTTAAGTTAAACATGTTCGCTTACAACTTGCGGCATACAGGACTAACCCTACGTGGCGGCGTCCGAAGCCCTAACAGGCACATTTACATAAAGGGATCGAGCCAGCAGATAGCGACTTATTGTGACGAGTGGACTGGCGGCGGATCCAACATTACACCTTTTTTTATCAACAGGGAAAAAGTTACAAAATTCGGGAGAGTTGAAAATTCATGGTTTTAGCTGCAGTATTGCACCTAAAATCATTTGGAACATTGTTGTACACAACTTTTTTGTGCACGGATCTCCTTAGCATTGACAGGTCTCGAATTCTCGATGAGTGAGCTAAGAGTATTCAAACAAACACAGGGTAATCATTATCCTGCCAGGGCTGCGGGACTGTTCGAAAGAGATACCTCGGCCCTGGAACACAAAGGGCAAGGAAGGAACATGGATGGGTTTTAGTTAGTACAAGTCCGACACTCCCTTCCGCTCTGCCCGGAGCGGGAGAAGTCATTTGAAGATTTCCCACCCGAAAAAAAAAAGGGTAATCATTATTATGTGTATACCCTTTTCTAAACTATGATGGCGTCGGCTTCCAGTCTAACCAGATGCAACTGAGTACCAATTTTTTATTTGGAGCGACTGCTTATCTGACCTTAACTTCTCTTCTTCGATACCCCAAATGACAGACCATGACAAAAAATCCAAGTCGAAAAATCAACATAGCAAGCATATTGCTCAGTAATATCGTGCTACATTTACAGCCTCCCGAAAGGACCATGTTATGCGATCTTCACCGGCTATAGGCCATAAAATACTCGTCTCGATCCCGAATCGATCGAACCCTGGACACAGCTGGCGTTCTACGTCAATGAGCCATTTAGGTCATCGACAGAACAATTCACAATATCATTCTCATTTTTATCGGTACAATTAATATTGAATACAGAATAAAGAGCATAGTGCTTCGGTAATTGTATCGTTTGAATAAATTACATCAAACGTCCTATATAATCAAATCAATTTATTTATTTAACTAGTTACATATTGTATGCTGTATACTAATATTTATGTATTAGCAGCTGCTTGCGTCATTTGTTCCGTCAACAGTGTCGAGCGCGTGTTTGATTGCGGTGGGATCAGCAGAGGTGTCGGTTTGGGTGACGGACGTGAATTAATGTACAGTACTGCGATTACAGTTCAGTTTTATTTCTATTGGGGATTGATTAACAAATAGAATGAATAATGAAACTGATGTGTTTTTAGCATTACGCTTATAACTATCACATATCCTAATCAGCTCATTATATTCCTACTGCTGAAATCCAGGACCACAGCACAGCCTTTGTGAAAGGCAAAAGAACGTGCTTTGAGTGATAATTAGAACTGCTGCGAAGACCGTGATTGTAAGTACAGATTTCCCATTAACGTGTTCGTATGAGAAAAAAACAAGTGACAAGAAAGTCTAGCTTGAAAAGGATTGTTGAGACTGTTTCATTGGACAGTAATACGTTGATCGTGACCATTTATCTAAATTACCCATAAAAACGTTAGTTTTTGGGTAATTAATCTATCATTCGTGACTGCCAAAAATAATAAATATGATCATTACTGGTCACGAACAGTAGATTACTAAATAAACTAATGCTATGAATCAAAAAGCACTAAATCTAATTATAAACTACAACATTAACTAATCAGTTAATAAGCATCGGACAGTCGAGCTAATTAACATGGTGGCACTACCAAAGAGGTTTAACGTTTACTCATTAACTAATGGCCTCAATCACCGCTTAACCGATGTGTTAGCCGACAATCATTTAATTCATTTAATACTAATTTCATTCATTTAAATCCCGCGAATTATATTCAGATTCAATATCGAATTACTTACGGATGTTGAATTTCGATTTACATTCGGATCCGGAATTTTAATTAAGTTAATCAGGTAGTACGGAGCTCTATGGATCTTTATCGCGTTCGAGTCGAATTGTTTTTATTGATATCTCGATTAGACAAGTCGTTTAGCCAGCTCGGTAAGATTGTGCGGTCGGAAATAGAATTTCAAATGCGGCTGTAATTTAAGGTCGGTATTATCATGGATTGAATTCAGAGTGAGTCCAATTTTAAAACCACTTCGGGAAATTACTAAGTGATCAGGTAAGTTTAGCAAAGAACATTCATTTTTTTCTGATTGATAATCTTATTTAGAAGATTTTTTAACTATAGATATTTGGCATTTCATGACATAGAAAGCCTTAAAGGTAGATTCTTTATTACACCAATAAAACGACAAGTCACCATTGTCATCAAGGTCTTGTTTGTCCTCAAACACGCCTACAACAGTAATTACTCGTCCAATAAATCAATGAAATAGTACAGTAGTTGCTAACTTCGGCACTTAGTGCTTAAAACTTCGCCACAGCACACTTTACGGCCGGTGAGTACGTACGCGTGCCGGCGCCGACCGGCCGGTCGGCGTTTGTGTGTTTCTACTTCAACCACGAGCTGTTTATTAGCTTGTATAATATGCAAGTTGGACGGACTGCAATTGGGAATGCTGAAGGTTTGCGGTTTGTTTCTGGAACGAAAACCTTTCCTATGGGGGCAGGCAGAAACTACAGATTGCCATCTGCTACAAACTACAGATTGCCATCTGCTACAAACTATAGATTGCCATCTGCTACAGACTACAGATTGCCATCTAATACAAACTACAGAATGCCATCTGCTACAACATTTGGAAAATCAACACAAAAATAATTATGTAAAAGATTGTTAACGTGTGCTGTGATTGGTTGAATGAATTATCAAAACTATCAGATCACTCGAGAAACCTCCAGGCCCGCACACTGTTAGGCTCGTGTGGGTCTATGAAATAATTAGTGCTTTTAGTGTGAGGTCTTGTGTTTGTTGGAGTTCAGTTGCTGTTTGAATGTATAATGAGTAATGACAAGTTGTAATTGTTTTGGTTATAGGAGTTGTAAGTTATGGATAAAGCTGCTATTCTTGCTTATATAGGGTGACTGGTAATTAGTAACCGATGAACTTATTACACGTGATTGGTACTCATGATAACAAAAAACTTTCCCAAAGAAACATTTTGTTGGCTTATAGAGCGGCCTTGCAAGCCGCGCAGGTGCTCTGCCTACCCACTGTTGCACGGTACGATAGTAATGAGATAGAACGGCGTCACGCGGCTAACAGCTGATAGGTCAAAGGCTGTTGTGTTATTGTGATAAAAGATATAAAATGAAAAAAAAAGGTTTCCCAAAAAATTCCCCATTTTGGCCCTCATGGGCAATCACGTGTATAAGCATCGGTCACTAATTACCAGTCACCCTATATTTAGATAATAAATAAATGATTGGTTACCTAAAACTATAAGTTAAGGTTTTTATAAATCCTTTAGGTCACTTTAGGTCACTTTAGGTCACTTTAGGTCACTGAAGACCGAGCAAAAAAGTGTGATGAGTTAATCTCGTTGGCTCCTGATCATTTCCCATGAGTGTCGCTAAAGAACCATAAAGTCGTTCAAAGGTACGTGTTTACGACTTTAACCGCATCAACACATAAAAACTTGACACCAAATAATAAATATTTGATTAAAACTCATTGAGAAACCTTGCCCTATTCCTATCCACTCCGTCAGCGTTTCACATATGGTCTTAAGTGCGTCCTTGAGCGCTGGCTGCAGACCGGGGCAGTGAGGCCAACCAGAGCACTCGAGTGAGGGGTGCAACTGAGTCAAGGTCACGGAAGTGACGCTTGGCTGCACCGGAGAGGTGGGGGCGAAAGCACAACGATGTACCGGAAGTAGGTTGGCGGGCGTAATGGTTGTATGTGGCAGGACTTGTGTGAGTGGACTAGGGTATTTATCCTTTTTTTTTAGCACTGAAGTTATGGTTTGGTCAAGTACAGATCTGCATACATTAATACATTGGTAAAGGTGCTGAAACTATTGCTGAGCACAGTTATTTGTTGCTATTAACCTGTGTCATTCCACTGCTGGGTGAAAGCCTCTCCCCATGACTTCCCAATCCTTCGATCCAGGGCCAATTATTGTCATTATTGAACCCAGTTATTGTCCAAAATTAAATAGTAATATTTTGCCGGTCATGAAAAAGAATGAAAGCTTAGTTTTAAACGGAAGGCAATAACGTAGAGAATACCTTCAAGTATTTTAGAGATAGGTACTGATTTTCTAATACAAGCTCAAAAATCCGTGAGGATTCCGTGCTCAGTCATCACAGTGCCGCTCTGGTGAGTGCGAGCGGAGCCGGAGCAATTACCGGTTCATTCGGCATCGCCTGGCGCCTGGCGCCTGGCGGGAGACTGCACTCACAGTAGTCGGGATCGGGAGTTATTGGACCGGTTATCGGAACACGTTTAATCGGTAAAGTTGTCGAAGTTATTCAGTGGGTAATTCATGGTAAGTGCGAGATTGGAAGTAATAAAATGTTATAAGTTTTTGAATTACGTTGTTATAACGGGTAAGAATTATTTTTAGTGATATTCCGATTTTGCTTTTGTTTGCTTTGGTTCTGACTTATAAACTGCTAAATCGCACATGTTGTCAATCTTTTAAGTAGCTACGAAATCAATTCTAAATCTTAATTTAATTAATTTCCGTATCCAGTATTCGTTTCACTGCACATACAAAAGTATTCAACGACAACTAGGCAAATCGTAAAATAAACCGTAAACGTAGTTTCATTACACGCCGGTACAATTATTTCATTTCGCTGGCATCAATAATAAAACACACAGATAGAAAACAATAATAAACAGTTCTCTGTTTGCCAAAATATTGCTACACCAGGTGTACCGGGACCCAAACCAACTGCCGGTACCGAACTACAACTTTATAATTCAGCGAGCGCAGTGTGTGTCAGTCCGCTGCAGCGCTTTGCCCAGGACCCGTCTAGCGGGCGACAGCGCTGCCGCGCCATACGGCTGTATTTACTCGTAGTTTCGGAACAAGGCTCAGTCCTTGTTGACAAAGGACCAAATTAGATTCATAATTATTTATTACTTTAGTGCTAAGTTTGTTGTTTATAATGACCAATTTACGATAAATATACATATAGTGACAAGGATATTGGTTTTAATTAAAATAGCAACGCTTAAAATTTCTGGTAATTTCTAATTTAAAAAAAAAAAAAAAAAGATTACCCTTTTAATCCGTAATTAAAAATGAGACGGGGGTAGAGAATAGAACGCTTTAGTTATGGAAAATTTATGGAGCGTTTATGAATATGAAAATAGGTCTTTTGCTGAGATAGTAACTCCATAATTCTAGTGCTAATGGTTTAAAACGATGTTGACTTAGTGCCGACCCAGAGTTGTGATCCTTACAGATAAAGTAAAATATTTTTAGTGTCTACAATGAAAACTTATGAATTTTAAAACTAATGTCTCTTTCTTCTTTACGTGTCGATGAACTCATCATCTGCCTAGCCTTTTCCCAACTATGTTGGGGTCGGCTTCCAGTCTAACCGGATGCAGCTAAATACCAGTATTTTACATGAAGCGACTTCCTATCTGACCTCCACAACCCAGTTAATACTGGGTAATACGATACCTCTTGGTAAGACTGGTGTCAGACTTTTTGGGCCACTGACTACCTGTAACGACTGTCAAAGATCTACAAATGACAGCCGGGACCAACGGCTTAACGTGCTTTCCGAGGCACGGAGGAAACCCGGTACGTAATGGGTGGTCACCCATCCACAGACCAACCTAGGCAAGCACGGCTTAACCTAAAGATCAACCCGAGCGGCTGTTTTTTATTTTGCCACGAGCTCCTGTTCGATGAACTCAAATGTTCTTAAATCAGTATGTAGCTTCACAGCTCTATCATTTGCTTCGATTAGATCTTGATAGTTGTAAGTGGTTGTGCAGGATGGGCAGGACAGGAGGTGGAGCATATAGATGGATCCAGGATAACTCATTTAGCCAGATTATATCTATAGCGGCCAACACGGGCTCGCAACCTAGCTAGCAAAAATTGTTGCATAAATCTTGTATAAAATCATCGTTCTTATAAGGTTTGTTTGTAAGGGTATTTTGCTAGTTAGGAATCGGTTAAAGGATTTCCAGATTGGCCAATGCAGCTTGAATCGGGCGGCAGGTGTTCTTCTGGGTTGATGAAATGTAGAGAGATGGGATGTTTTCTTCTCCACAGTTCGTCTCTCATCTGACGCACCGTCTGCTACGGAGGTCGCATATCTTAAAAAGTTTTTACGGCTTTTTGAGCGTGGAGGTGCTGGTTGATACCTGTACAGAGGGTGGCGGTGGTCGCGTTCCTGCTTCCCCTTTTCGATGCGACATGCTATTTCGTGGCGTACATCTGGTGGAGCTTAACCTGCCAGGGATAAAGCATCGTAAGGGTAACCCCCTTGCGTCTTAAGCACCCTCTTACGATGCGACAGGTGTCGTTTACCGCGGAACGATGCCACACTGGGCATGCGAACTTCCCAGCAGAAAAAGAGAGACATAGGCTTGTTGTGCGTAGAACTGGTGGCGAGGCTCCTCAGCTGGTGGATGTAAGGCGGCGAAGAATGTTATTCCTGGTCCCGACTTTCTGTTTTGTTTTCCGGCAGTGGAACTTGTTTGTCAAGGATTTGTCTAAGATGAAACCCAGGTAACGAAACGAGGTGCATGAAAGGAGTTTCTCCGAGCGGCGTTAAAAAAATTTCGCACTGTGATTCCCAACGCCCGGCGCACCCTGGACAGCTAGCACTCGGTAACGCAAAGTCTAGCTGACTAATCCTTTCACCACGATGACTCAAACACAAACCTAATATAAGAAATGATTACAAAAACACAATATTATGACAAATAAAAACAGCGCTTAGCTCCTTGCTACGAAATCTGCTACGACCCCTTAGCAGTGCTACGCCGTAGCACCCCATTACTTTTAACTCTACTCGTACCTAGTTTAACACTACGGATCTTCGGTTATCTGCGTCTATCAATCCCAGTGGATCTCCGTTCAGCATCCGTCAGTGTTCCGGCGATATATCAGGATGTTATCTGGTAGATAAATGATGTTTTTATATCAACTGTAGCCGCCACAGTATCCGGCCGCGTAGTATGCTTTTAAGACCACCATCAATTTGCTGATGTTAGGTTTGAGGTCAGGGTTGGTACAAACAGCGGCATAAACTGGTTTTGTCTAACTTGATCAGCCGTCGTGCGTACGAAGAGGAAATGCACAGTCGTAGTAGATAGGGTTTACACATGAGTTTGCACTAAAGTGTCGGTAGGGTGGCTGGGCTGCAGGCTGTTCCAAAGAGATACCACGGCCCTGGAACACAAAGGGCAAGGAAGGAACATGGATGGGTTTTAGTCAGTACAAGTCTGACACTCCCTTCCGCTCTGCCCAGAGCGGGAGAAGTCATTTGATGATTTACAAAATCTATAAATTCTTCAAAATATCGGCTAGACCGTTTTTTAAACAATATTCTGTTAGTATTTATACATTACCAAAACCTTAACACACAATGGCGCAACAAACGACGACAAACGACACAATAACTTCGGTGCTTCACAAGGTGCCTACAAAAGTAGCTCACATGAACAGAACACGGCTCAGTAGGTGATAGTCGATTAAACAACAGATTTAGTTCAAGTGCTGTAAACAAGGCCCCTGTGCCCCGGGCCTCACGCCCATGGGCCCCCGCTCCGGGCCCCGGGCAGTGATCGTGGTACGTAACACACCGGTTTTACATACCCTCACATTTCGCTCATGTTGATGAGTTTATTCTCTTGTATATTTAGGGAAACTTGCGGGATATGTGTCTATGTTTATGTTTTAGACACACTAAGTATAGGATTATAATACCAATATTAGTGAACTGAATACACACGATAGGTTACACTATAATATCGAAATATAGAGTTGTGCTTGTGTAAACTTTAATGACGAACAGAATTGGCTAATACTTGATCTTTAATGTATTAAAGGGCCCACCACTACTGCGTTAATTGTTGGTTGGTCTAGTCATCAGAGAGCTCACGAAAGTAAACAAAACTTGTCCGGGCCAATTAATGTCACCGAATACAGTGAAAAGCACTTAACACTATTTGTTGCTAACTCTAGAACAATCAATAAACCATGCTCTAAAACTCTTTGACATAAAATGGTCCTTTTGTCCTAATGGTCCTAATAAACTAAACCGTTGTTACACTGATCTATCGAGTACATTTCCTGGCTATATTTGCGTAGCTGTCAGCCCTGGTGTCCCGACACCGCCGACACCGCCGACACCCCGACACCCCGACACTACGCCACTGTGTGCTCGATATGTTCGCGATCGCAGCCATTCGTCTTACCTCTGTCGTTCTATTTATCATTGGACCACGATTCGTGTCGAAATCGCATTGATTTTTAGCATTTTCCTTGTACAGGGAAAATGTTTGAGTTATTCTTTTTACTTGTAGTTGACGTTGAAAGGGTTACGAAGGTCATGTGACATGGCTGTGGATTATGTATTCAATTTGATTTTTCCTATTCAGATGTCACATTCGTTTACATTTGAAAATAAAAACATTTAAGTATATCGTTTGACTGCTTCAATGGTCTAGTGATTGCTAATGCTACTTGCTGAGCACGAGGCCCTAAGTTTGATTCCAAGGGTGGTAAAGTATTATGTATTAGTATTATTGTTTTTTATTTCACCTGGAACTTCCCAGTAACTTGGACTTGTGCCCGAAGGATGGCAAACTGGCCTCCTAATACATGGAACTAGATCATAAGTAGTGAAATGGGCGCACTTCAGGTACCTACCGGGGCGAGCTGCCTTGACCCTACGGGTGAACACTACGATCAATGTTATGTTAATTAACCTTAGGAGGGGTAATGAGAACAAAACTAATCATAAGTTTATAAATCCTATACATCGTACGTTCTCCTCGTACGGCATTACCCTCGCAAGTAGCTAGTTGTCGGTAACTGTATTATAATGTAACTGTGTTCGCGCTGTCTAATGGGAATTGAGTGTTTAATATGTTTACAGGCTCCCTGAGGCCCTCGCGGCCGGAGCTGAGTCAAACGGTTCTGATGTATAATTAATTACTTATATTGCTACGAGTGTTTAGAATATATCGCTTTGTACTGAATATATTGAATAGTTACATAGATAGATAATGTTATTTAAGGCGAAGATTCAGTAACTAGCGTACGCTTTTGCTATAAAATAACGTATTTAAAATACAAATTATAATTAAGCAAATAATAATTACCGAGAACATTACCACGAATTGTTACGTACTTGTTATGTTCTCGGTAAAACCCCGAAAGTCAAAGCTATCATTTATGAAAAAAAAGTAACGGTATTATGATGTTAAAACGTTATTTCTCTACGCCAGAAATCTTTGAATCGTTAAATTTAAAATCCAGTTAGAATTTAATCTAAACTTCCCTAATTTCATGGCGTCTCATCTCGCAGGCATTGCGTATAAAATCAACACGAAACAAAAGACAAACAGCACCGGTACTCGTATGATCATTACGGAGGAAGTTGCGAACAACTCGCGATGACGAGTCATTACCGAGTACTCCGGCCCTCAACAAATAGGGGTGCGACGCAATGCATCACTCCGCGGCCCTAATTGAATATGTTATATGTACAGGGGTGCTACTGCTTTGGAATTTATCAATAGTAATTTGGTCCTTCGGTCTGCGATGTTATGTCTATGAGATCCTGTATATTTAACTTTACTTATTCCTATCCAGTTATAAAAAAATAAGACTGGTTTTCAGCTGCATCCGGTTAGACTGGAAGCCGACCCCAACGTAGTTGGGAAAAGACTAGGCAGATGATGATCTATGTAGTTTATTTACATAGCACATTAAACCTTTTACATAATTAATTTGCAAATCATATAGAAATAAGCTTTTCTTTCAACTATTATCACACTTCTTTAGCATAATTTTTAACCCAGCGTAACTTTCGTAAATATCTCATGAAAAAGGTAGATAAATAATTAATCGGTGTATCTTCCAACCCTAAGAGACACTGTTGCTGGCTTATTGTAGAGGAAGCATTAAAACTAGTTCGGTAAGTAATAACGCGCCGTGAGTGGAGCAAGTTGCGAACTTCGTGACGTCTGTGTTGTTGCCGCTTGTTGATAGGTGCCGCCGGCTGAATGCTGATGAGTACATGCTCAGCGAGCATACACTTGGTTGTGACAAATATAGGTATATTTTGGTTCTAGGTTGCTCATTGGCCCTTTAATCCTTAATTATGTATAGAGCAAGGTTTAGCGTGCCCTGGTTAGACATACATAATTATGGAAAAGAAAGTTATACCACGATTTTTTATGTCTAACAACCATTCCATAAACAATTTAATGTATTCATCTAAGATGAGAGGGGTTATCTATGTCTAAACTGGTGGCTTTCTATCCTAAGTCTGCATACTATAATTCATTGAATATCGCATAGAAGAAAATAAAGTATTCAAAAACAATTTACTAAATAAATCTCTGCTACGAATTTCGCAGTTTGATTATTGAGCTAACCCGTTAAAACTAAAGAAGTACGATTAAGGACCATTTTATTGTATGATACAGTTTGAAAGTGTTGATTAAATTATTTATGAGCACCGTCCGCTGCAAGTTAAGGTCCTTTATTATAACGAGCTGAAGTTTTGCATATCTACTGATGAATTAGTGCTTCTGCGCGATGAATAACCAACTCGTGCCGAGTGCTAATGTGCTCCATCTTTGTGAAACATCGAAAATATTTGATGGTTTTTTTTAATGACGCATCTTTTGTTGAATCGTCTTTTTATATCTAAACTATATAATATTCCCCAGTTTTAGTTTTCCCCAATAGGTATCGTGTAACGCAGTACGTCTGGAATGTAAATGGTAATTTAGTGTTAAATAAAGGATAAAAACAGCTATTAGTGACTTTCTTATTCAAGCTTTATCCGTTATGAAGTCAAGGCTTTAGTGTTCCATTTTATGTGGATGACGAGGCGAATTTTATTCATGTCATTCGCCGTGTGAAATGGTGTAAAAACAATCTACTTTCGACCTATTTCTGCACCGAAAGCAGTAACGATAAGATCTGTCGTTCTCTTACGCGGCCATAACAAACTAGCAACAATATTTCAATCAGGCTCATCTCGCAAAGTGGACAAACACATCCATTCTGGGGCTCTCGGAGCCTCGAGAAATATCATAAATATTTGAGCACAAACACGGCGGTACATCGCCATAGATCAAAGGGCTGTGTGCCAATACATGGCCGGTACCGCTGACCTTTTGTCTCGTTCACTCAAATATTTATGAATGAAGAGCTTCCTCGTGCGAAGTCGAGCTGTAATCAAGACGCACTATGCCCGAGTGGAGTTTGGCGAGAATTGTCGCTGTAACTCCGGAGAAGGATCACCATATCTAATGCGATATATTCTCAAATCACTGCGATTTCAGAACAAAGCAAATGGAAAAGAAGAGTTTATTATTTTGTGTGGGTTGTTTATAGATTTTATTATATAATTATTTTGGAAACAGAGAAACAGAGGAGATTAATTAATGTGCCAATTAAATAATGAACGGTTAATTATTGGGTATCACGTTTCTGGGAAACCTAAAATGAGTGTAATAGTCTTCTGGGAACGTATCCGGATGTCAGCGATGTGGAGGAGTACTTTGACGCCTCAGCGTCCTATTGTTTGTATTTATATTTATTTAAATACAAGGGTATAATAAGGTTAGTTTATTTTAGATAGTCCTTTTTTGTAAATATTTAGTTTTAATTAGTCTATAAGTAGCTTTAAAATGAATTAATATTATGATCTGATTGAAAATAGATACTACAAAAACGATTACCTCACAATAATCATACCCAACAGTTTCCGAAGTAGTGTCGTGAATCAAAGCAGAACACTCAACAACATCACCTGTCCCGCTCAGTCGAGCCGAAGAGGAAGTAGCCGGCGATGACAATGTCACAGAACAGAACGGTACAGAAGGCCCGCTGCACACAAATTATAGGTGTCTACTCCGTATTCAAAACCTTGCTCCCAATAAAATTGATGTTAATCTTCCTTAAACAAATATCAACATTTATTCAATTGATCAGAATGACTATTGGAAAGCTTATAAAAACGTATCGATGAATAAAAGTGCACTTGCGGCTGCCATTAATTTAGGATCGAGATTTCAGATCTCATACGCATGGGCTCGTCTATCTGTGCGTGTACCTGTTTTTGCTCGTTGTTGACTTCTACACCTATCTACTCTGTAGCAGCAAACTCGACTGGCAGGGGACTGTGTGATTGCTCGGTAAGTGAGTCACACGCTAATTAGTCGGCCGCCATTAAATCGTATGAGCAGTTATTGTGTAGTTGTGTTTTGTTGCTATTGTATGTCGGATGAGTTCGGGAAGTTCTATATGATGGCGTTTGACGGAGTTTCTATGATGTAGGGTCCCGTTTGTTGAGATGATTCGTGGGGAGATGTCAGTTGAGAAATTGAGGTTGGTCGTTGGGATGTTTACCTATATTCTGAATTAAAGATTATGGGATGGAGGCGTTCATTATTTAATTAAAAACGTTTTAAAAATATTCTGAAATGCATGGCATGAGCATCTATCAACAGCAATCGCTTCAGGTGAAGTATTAGACTCTCCTTATAAAGCCTAGGCTAATATCTTCTTGTTAGTGCTGGTTTACAGATGTGGCTGAATACCGACATTTTACATGGAACGATTACCTAGCTGACCACCACAACCCTTGCTAAAACTGGTTAACAGTGCCAATTTTACTACAACAGCGGTTAGTTGAGGGGTATATTTTTATATAAATCATCATCAGCTATTTGTTAATATTAACGAATTCACCACTGTCCCTGGGATTTTTTTGGTTACATTGTCACCAGCGTGTGTAACAGTGCAGCAGATAAACTTTAATTAAATGTCGGCGAGTGTGATGAGCGGCGGTTAATCAATGCGTCGTTAAAACTGTGGCCTGCCACCACCCTAGACCTAGAGAATAAGAAGTGATGGCCACTTCTAACCTTAACCCCCCGTTCCCGACAACCTCGAGTTCTACCTCGTGCCCGTAAAGCAGACAGTTAGTATGTATCCCAGCGCAGTATATTTTTATTTCCTTGCCCCGTATGCGGGACAAAGTAAACTCAAGCTCAACTAGAATTCAACGCTTGACCACCGACAGAATTAAGTTTGTGGGACACTATATCCCGGTTGCTTTGCCGTAATCCCACCACTGGGCAACGATCCCACGCGGGCAGCACTCTAACTCCGGCTGAGCTCACCTAGATTAGAAAACAAGCCGGCTAGTAAACAAGCCTCCGTTATGGCAGCTCTGAGAAAAGTCTTTACTTCAAGTAGTTTCAACGAAATGAAAAGACTAACAAAATTTTGTTCGAAAGCTTTCATGCTTAAGTAATGTGTTTGTGACGTCATACTGCGCCAATCTCCGCTGAAAAGTTGATGAGCAGCCAGGTTGAAAGTTTAGCTATGATGGAGTTTATGGAAAAAATGCGAAACGTTCGTCTTGTATAAAAGATGAGAATAATCCACAAATGAAATCCCGCATTTAACCATACATTTTACGAAGATCTCCTAAATAGTCTATTGAAGTAATATAAAATATTACTTGAATAGACTATTTAGAATTCAAGTAATATATAATAGTTATATTCAAGAATTGCGTGCCTTACTTTTCTTTATGCTCTTTGAATAAAAAAACAAGTTTTCCTTGACGCATAATACGTACTATTCTTAACTTTCCCTTCGACAGATAAAGACCCCATATCGGACCGAGTATTGTTCCGTATCGGGCCGCGTAAGTCCCACATAGGCTCATCTACGACTATAAAGTAATCTCTTTCCTTGTTGACCCTCGCAATAGAGGTCAACGACTGATAAAGATGGGGTTCCTTCCGCCGGATATGACGTCACTCACTTGTAGATGTTGTTACAAATTACACTAGGAACTGACCCAACTTCCTGGAAGACTTAGCTTTTCATAATCTTCAGCTACATTGTATGTAGTACACTATGTAATTTGGTTGTTGTAAGGTAAATCACAAGAAAGAACTTGACTTTCACGTAAACTTCTAGTAATCGAGGTCTATCATTGAGGAAAGGGCAATGATCTTACCTTCTTCTTAAGTGACGTAGTTAATGTAATTACAGCCAGAGCAGATACTGTTGTTGTTTATGATAAAATAATCCTTCAAAGAACCGGCTGTCACTGAAGACACCAAACGTTTTTTGTCTATCATCGGTTCTCTGAGCATAGAGTTAGAGCCACTTGATTGGTTCAATCGAGTTTAAATAATGTTTCAAACATCATTAATATTTGTACTAAGAAATAGTATGAAACTAGCGAATTATGTACATACTTATAAGTTTGATATCATGGTTACTTGACTCCTTATTTTTTTTTGTTAAGATAATTGCCATTTGATGCTATGATTTAAAGATTTATCAGATATTTAATGAAAAAATATACGATTTTGCCGAAATTTCTCTTTACTTTTTAATAGGAAACCTCTAGCCCGTTCTACTAAACTGGTCCGGGCGAATCTACCCATGCACATTTCAAAAAGTGGGCATCTGGCCTTCGGGCCAGTTTTTGCGTGGGCGAGATGTCCTATAACCCCAAATATTCATTAAGCATCTATTTAATTCCACTTCAATTACGAGTATATAACGGACGTAAATTAAATTGAATATGTAAATACAATTGGTTCAATAACAGAGATAACTATCAGCTTAATTAATTGAATTCAGCAAAATATATTTATACTACTACCACACTATGGTACATTTATAAAATTAATTATTTACCGCTAAGTAATCAACGTATCATGGAACCTACCGCCGTACTCAGAGATGTTGCCGGATGTAGATGAGACGTCGACTTATCCACAAGTATACACAATAAGGAACACGCAGCCGTTTCACAACTATTTCCCCTGATTTTGCATCATCTGTCTAAATCACTGTAATCTTTATTCTCGTTTTAATAAGGTTGGATTTGGATGGTTGCTTGGGTTGTTGTCAGAGGTCAAATAAAATTAGTGAATGGACTGTGCAAAAAGTATTAAAAGTGTGTCTAACTTATGTAACTGATCGCTCGAATAAAATTTTGATTTGATTTTGATCTGCTTATGGCCACCATGTTAGCGTATTAATTGGATACTTCCAGACTCCAACCCTTTCAGAGAACAGTATTTTTTGTAAATGTGTTTGGACTTAAAATGCTGAAAATTATTTTCACGCGTTTTAACAAGTTGATAAAGTCGCCGTGTATGCGTGCGGCGATTAAAGGTATTTTATGTAACCCTTCGTCCGTCGCTGTCGGGGACTGATGTGTTTCATGGATAATGGTTCGTTAATCCTCCGCCGAAGCTTAATTAAATCATTACGCCCCATTTCCCGTGGAGGATGAGCAGGGTTGTGAGTGGTTTTAGCGTACAGCGTGAGGGGGATATTGTTTTAAAACATGATGTGTAAATATTTTTGGGTGAAGTTGATTTTGATCGACTTTCAAACTGCTCTTTGTGTTTAAACTGCGTTTCGTTATAAAATACAGTAAAAGCGTTTACAAAGACGACCTACCTTTCAAAGTTCTGCATTTTGAAGCGGTTTTAGAGTCTCACCTTTTTATATCTGAGTCTGCCTAAAAAGCTTATGTAGCGATACATACAACGCATACCAAAGAAGCATAATAGTTCCGTTACTTTGTAAATATGCGGTCACTTCTATTGGAAAGTGGACTGTAGACAGCGGAATTTAACAGGTAATGTAGGTACTGAAATATCTGTAAAAATCCGGTGTCTACAGGCATGAGCCAGCGTGCTGCCCGGTCCCGGAGCTTAACAAGATTTTTTCCCGCATTACACAGCGGCAGAAATCGTGGACCATCGCATTTTCCTTTAAACGCAAAACATCAGACCCGTCACTTTCCATTCAGCACAAACAAACAAAACATCAATCAAACAATTGTAGAACAAATAAATACAGAACAAGAATCACGGCAACATTATCACGGACGTAAAGCAATCAGTAATTAAAAGTTGGAAAATTCATCCCATTCTATCAACATCATAATGGGGTGCCGGGAACCTATTAAAAACATAAAGTTTTCACTAATTAAGTTGCTACGAGAAAGGGGTGACAGGGGGTGTAAGGGGTTGAAGGGGGTGTAAACTCGTAAGCTGAATTGTATCAACATTAATTCATATTCCGTAATTCGTTTGGTTGTTATAATTGAACTGGATTCTGTGATAAACAGTCTTTGATTGAGTTTGAAAATGTTGGCTTTACTGATGCTGTGGCTGGGGAGATTATTGTGGTTTTATGCTAGAATGGGTTTAATGTTATTAATTAGTATAGTCTTTAATTAACTGTAAACAGGCTGAAAATATTACAATCGCTGTAAGGTCCCGTACTAGTTGGCACCTTACACTTGCAGTTTATGTAAGAAGTGAAGTAAGTACTTGGAGTTAGGTGAATTGACGTAAACACACAGATTTGGTAACACTCAAAGTTTATTAGAGTACCGATCACAATTCACAACAAAGTAAGAGTAGGTTGGATGCTAACCCGCGGTGTTCGCGTAGGTATGTAATTTGTCAACTAACTTAAATTTATATTAAACATTGTTTTAAATACGAAATAGAAAAGTAGGTAGCTGCGTTTGCAGCCTGACGGTATGTACGTAAACCGTACTATCGCAATGGTAAGTCGGCCTTTCAAAGAAGTCATCGCAGAGGAACATTCACAAAATATAAAGATATTTCCAACCAAACACCTAAAATTATTTGAATTAATAATTTAACACAATTCCTTATTCATTTACCTTGTATATCTTAATTATTTATTTGGCGAAGCAATAAAAGGTATGAAGTAAGTAAATTAATCTAATTTAACTTTTGAAGTTTCGAAGAACAGAGTAATTCTAAGAAAACCGTGAAGATTTCGTCAATAAGTCGTCTGTCGACCCTTTTCCTAGTTAGTACCTTTAATATACAGTGTGTCAGGTTAAACGAGGGACATGCTTTAAGGGAGTGTAGTACTCATGAAAATGAACAACTTTTAAGGCGCGGATGTAAAAATATGAAACAAAAAAAAACTGCTGTTCCCTACATTTGTGTCCAGTTATGTGAACATAAATATATAGAGCGGCTGGTTTTATTTTCTTGATTTCAGTGTTGGTCTCTTAGTAAAAGTTGTTCGTTTTCGTGTGTATGTGTGTTAAAGTATGTCCCTCGTTTAACCTGACACACTGTATAACAATAATTTTCGATATTCCGTCTGGCCTTGTATTCGAGAGTATTAACGTTAGCTTTGAACTATATTCTACTAACTAATGGTGTCTTTTGTTCTTCTCATCAGTCTGCAAAACTTGAGTTTAAGAACATTGTTAATACTGAGGTTGAAAGTTAACTACTCAGCAGGGTTTATGCGCAGCTGACAACAAAAGGTTCAAGTAGCACCAGTATAAAACCTATTGGCTGTTTTTATTTCTACTTTCAAGAGAAATGAGGAACAATAAGTCTCGCAACGTAACTATATAAAACATCAGGTCATCCAGCAATATGTTGAAATGTTTTGAAACTATGAGTTGTAGTTTCAAAACATTTCTATAAAATTTCACGTCCCGACTTAGTTCTCGTTTACAATTTAAAACTAAATACATAAATCTTTTCACCAATCCCACTGCAGCCGTAGTGGCAATAACACCATTAGTTCGGCGATGGCACCGCCGCCCCACCACGTTCCGTGCTACCCCATAGACACAAGGTCAGCTAGTGTGATGTCCCCCATTGCCCCATTTGCCAACATTCGCGATAATATGGTCGTTACACGGATGGCTCGAACTAAACAGATGGGTACAGAAGGCCAGCTCCTTAGAACACGCGAAAACAGACACACGCACCCATAACATAAGAGCCGTCTGACCGAATTTCAGGCACAGTTGCTAATCACACCAGAGATATTACAGTAATGAAGTGAATGCGCAAAAATAAACCCCACTTGACCCGGGGATAAAAGTGGACCGGTTCGATGGGGTCGACGCATACGTCAACATCATCATATCATCCCGGCATCACCCACTGTTGGGTATAGGCCTCTCCTTTCTTCTGCCACACTTCTCGGTTCTGTGCGTCCATCATCCAGGTGTTTTACTCGTTGAATGGAGCGGACCTTCTTTAAATAGAATTATTCTATGTCTCGGAAATAGTGATGGGCAGTGTCGGGAGGCACGACATGTCGCGTGATCGACACTAACATAGATTGACATGTGTACTGTGTGCCTGTTTAAATTCACAGCTAAATTGATTTCTACAAAGTTTTTGATTGTTTTTGCAGAAAAGATTGTTTGTTTCGATTTAATCTGTTTATATTATACTATCATACTAAAGGAATTGATTGAATGGAGTGATTATGTTTGTATGTTTATCCTTATATACTTAGGTTGTAACTTTTCTATGCAAACTTTGATTGCGTTGCGTGTTTCTTGCCTGCGGGAAGATCATTCGTAACTTGTTTGCCAAAGTTTATTATCATCTGCCTAGCCTTTTCCCAACTATGTTGGGGTCGGCTTCCAGTCTATCCGGTTTGCCAAAGTTTATGGAACGTATAATTATTTTGTAAGAATTATATTATCTTACCTGCTATTGCATAATTGATTCAATATCGTCATAATATTTTAGCTAACCCACAATAACGGTGGAAGCCGCGGGCCTCAACAATACCAACAAACACCAGCTTCCTTTATTAAAAACAATATTATTGGGTCCTGTGTACAGTACATAACTTATTCGCAAACTAGCCCTTCCTCTGTAAACAGATACGGCAAACCAAACTCTAAGTAAATAGCCGTAAAGTCCTGTTTGCACTGGGGATTTAAATTGGGAAAGTTACGCCATGTAACCGCGGTGCAAACTAACAAAGGGGTACGGATAACATTTTATGGTAGTTTTAGGTTTGACTTCTGAAAGCTGATTTAGGAATTAGGGAAGGGAATAGCTAGTAATCTTGGATTTATAACCTTTTCTGTGCTCCTAAAGTGTACGAAAACATCTTTGGGAATCCGTCAGTTAATGGTTTGGAACCAATGGTTAGTAACGCATGTGAAGAGACCTCTTCAGTGAAACTTACAGCAGTCTAATGTTTCTGAGTGGATCTAAGATACGGATTGTAGAGAGACGTACTCTTACGAGTACTCTCAGACATACTCATATAACAAATCGACACTAAATCTGGGAACCATGAGATTCACTTGCAATTAACTAACTACTGATGAATAAGTAAACGTTTTCCATCGGTTAACAGGAATGAGGGGAGGCTATGGCTCAGGCATGGGTGAACTCAGACTGACAAAAAAACTTCTAGAAACTTGAGTACAAGCGTAACATAGCGTTGATTGGCAAGTTAGAACGTGACTTAAAATCCTTAATTCCTAAAACAAGCATGTTGGCGTCTTCGATACAGTGTACATGTTCACATGTAGTGTAGTCCAAAGTTTAAGACTGAGCCAAAGAGTGTAGTTTTGTTTTAGTAATCTCCGCGGCGCGGTTGTGTGCTTCGTCTTTTTGATACAGCGTTTCTTTAAAGAAAACTAAAAAATATGAACGGTTTAATGTTCTTGTAATGCAGTGTTAGTTTCTCTATTTTTTCATGTATTTCACTAGTATTTAACTTATTTCTGAGTATACAAGTGTCGTACTTGGGCACACCGCACAAGTCGTTTTTGCACTTTGCTGGTGGCTCTGCCCTTACGTGCTATGCTCACTATGATTTTTGTTTAACTACCAATGTAACACCTGGATAAGGGACGCACGGAACCGCGAAGTGTGGCACAAGAAAGGGGAGGCCGCCCGCAGTGGGTGATTCCGAGCCGATATTATGATGACTGATGTGAAAATATGGCGGCCAATCCAACCACAGTCAAACCACAAATTACAATATCACATATGTTTGTAACAGGTATTTTTAAGTAGCAGTGGTGGATGGGAGATATGTTCTGTAACTTGAGAAAAGAAAGTTGTTATTCGCATCATGTCAAACAACGGCCTCATATCAACAACTCAAAAGCTTGTTTGACAAGCAACGAACAAAACACAACTTGTCTATTTGAAAGCATGAGAGTTCACAGAGGATTGCAGAACAACAGAAGATCTACGTGAAACACATTATTCTTTTTAAAAACGTGCGCCCAAAACGTGCGGCGGAAACAACGAAACCGACTTTTTATTGTTCTGCTTAAACTTTGAAAAGGTCGCAATGTTTTGTTGAAAAAATACAAGCCAACAACTGTGGTTGTAAAAAAGAAAATTATCGCGAGCCGACCCTTTGTTTGTGTAAACGTTTATGAGTTTCAGCCTTTTTCAGTGAGTTAGTAGACGGCTACGATTCGTCTTCGTTAATGTTTCAAGGTTAGAGCTGTTCGCTGTGATATAGTTGCTATTCGGGGAAAGTATGTGTGCTTTGTGTTCAGTTCAATGAGAGCAAAACATGTTGTTTCTTTTAACAAAAGCTTTACTCCCTCTGTTACAAATTATCGAGAAATCAGTACGACATGATAAGTTACCAAACTGATACTTAAGCTGTAACAAGGGCCAAAAGATTAGTTTAACCTGACACACTACGAACTCCTAAAGAAGATATTCCTAGAGCTACGTAATATATATCAAATCACACATTCAGTTCAAGGAAAGCTTTCAATTCACCTTCTCAACTGACCAGACTTGACACACTTCTCAGTTCAGTTCTCAGCTAAAACGGGGTGTCTTTGTGATTTTTCACATTCGTACTGGGTGAAGGGCACGGGGCATTACTGGGGGGTGAGAGGGATGCAGGGGGTGGGTCAGTACAATGCGCTCGTTAGCTGACGCCCCCATTGTCTCGCCACCACCAGGTCTTTTTCTGGCGACACTTACAGAGAAACCTCGTTACTGACCGATTTGGGGGCGGCGACGGGCGAGATAAAGGAATCGTATGAGATGTTGGTGAGGTGTGGATGGAAGTGGTTATTACTACGAATGGTTGGTATGAAGTGGTTATTAAAATCTTAAACGTATGAAGCTCCATTAACGTTGATCGATCAAGTTAAACACTTATAAGTATTAGCTCTAGCAAGATCAAAAGTAAATCCTAAAAATGTAGTTGTCGGTAGCGTCAACAAACTAAGAAAGGTGTTATGCAAAAATTTAAGATTTAAAAATAAATCTCCTCTGATTGTCAGTAGCATTAAACGCTATATTTTTCTTTCAAAGAACAATACTTTACATTATAGATCATTTAGGGATTGTTCAGCACTTCAGCGTCTACGTAGAGGTAGTTGAGACATACAGCTACCCACGTAACAGTTATCTTGTCCAATAGCCGGGAGCAATCCAATTAACTACTTCAATTAGTGTGCACGTTGCGCAATATTCATGTTTTTGTTTAATTTCATATTTAATTTCCATAACGTTAACACTATTCCACTACAGGCAGACGTTTTATTACTCACTGAACATTAAAAAGACAAAAAGATTATTCTAGATTCTAGAAGTGTCTTCTAAGTAAACAAAGTGATATTTATCAAAGATCAAATGCTTTCATCTAAATTGTGACAAGAATCTCGATGATATTTGTAAATGTCACTAAACCCGAGTTCGCCGTGACTTTAGCAGGATTCTGTGAAGCTGAGGATCTTCAAGATTTTCTAATCACGAAAGCAAAACTAACAAAACTTACTTTTTTAATGAAAACTGTTTTTTTTTTAAGATCAACAAGATTACATAAATTATAGCGTTCTTTGAACTAAGTTCTTGGATCAATTTGTTTTTTCTACTCAATTTGTTAGTTTTACATTTACGCTAATAATACTGAAAATATTTTGTTATCACTTCACCTAAATCTGTTTAAACCTGAAGTAACATAAGGTTTCAGCTTTTATAAATTAACTAAATGCTAATTACCGACCGTTATTGATTAAATCTAACACTCACCACAGTACACCTATACTAGTTTCTTTAATATAAGCTCAGGTTTACTTACAAAGTAAATTCTAAAGATATGTCCTTTATACTGCTTAACATTACGTTAAGATGTGGGCGATTATAGTAAGGTTGGCTGCACGCGTGCGACTTGGCGCTTCCTGGGCGTGTCGCTGTCTGTCGCCTGTCGCTGTCGCGTCGCGTCGGTCGTGTGGCTGAGATTGATATAGCGGCGACTACGACGCTTCGGGTTAGCGCAAACGTGTCGTACTCAGGTAAGACGCTGTGAAGCAATTGTCAGCGGGAAAAGAAGAGGATAATTGTTGTGTTTCCACGTGTGATGCTGTGCAAATACCTATTAAGATTTCTTATAGGTCGAAACAGTAATACAATATAATGTGAGTAAACACGGCCACTGTTCCTTATTTATTAAAACCACTTTACCACACGCTACTAAATTCCTAAAAATATGCACTAAAAATGTGAAATTCGATTTTGTTTAGTAACCTACAAATAGGAATCCTACAATTATTTAATATTATAACCGAAAATAGTCGCAGTCGCCTGAATAGCTACAGCTTTAGGTGCGCGCGGGGCTCGGGGCGCGGTGGGCGGACACGTACAAATGACGATATTATTTTAGTTAATTAGCGAGCCTGGCCGCCGTGTCATGTATTAGTTACCGAGAATAACATAATACACGTCACTTAGAATTACAGTGTGATCTGCAGGGCTGCAGGGCTGCAGGGCTGCAGGGCTGCAGGGCTGCAGGGCTGCAGGGCTGCAGGGCTGCAGGGCGTTACGAGAACAGGAAGGGAGCTTGGGTTTTGTTATGAATCACTTCCGACGGAAAACAGAAACAACACATCATTTAAAAATAACATTTACAAAGTTAATTGGTCTAGTAAAGTATGTAGGTAACTGCTGTATAGCTGGTACATTTTCACAAAATTAATAATTTACACACACTATACATCACATACGACTGCCATTGTCAATGAATATGGGCTTTGCAAATGACCGTTGAAGAATAATAATAATGTTTATTTTCTCATTACAAACGTTACGTGAACAGGAATTATTAAATCTAACAGACAGGGTAAACATTTGTGAGAGACTGGTGCCCGAAATAGGGGGTCACCAGGCCCCCCAACACTTACAAGTATAAAACTAACTTAGATTTCTGACTAACAACTTATGCGTGATGTTTTTACTTAAATACTAGGTACAGAATGTTGTATAATAAAATAAAATAAAAATTAAATAAGAAAATTATAATTACTATAGGTCTAGAGGGACACATGTGTAATTTATGTGGGATGTGTGATTTATGGTAGATAGTATGTGTTTGTGTAGCAGATAGATGTTTAGTTGATTGGAATCCATAGACTTTCAGTTACCTGATAGTCTAGAGTTTTGAACCATTTACAGATGGTTACTTTACAGACTGTTTTCTACAGTGCGTAAATGTATTGTAAGTGTTTTATTGATTTTATTGTACAAATATCCTCCAAGTAAAGAAAACAGTAAAATCTTTGGGAGAAAACAGTACGAATGAGATACCGAGGCCCTGAAAAACAAAGGTCAAGGAAGGAACATGGATGGGTTTTAGCCAGTACAAGTCTGACACACCCTTCCGCTCAGCCCAGAGCGGGAGAAGTTATTTGATGATTTCCCATCCGTAAAAAAAAAAAAAAAAACGGTACGAATAAAACTAGTAGGACATACGTCGCTTTCCATTAGGTACTGTCTATGAACAGTAGAACACTACAAGGACCTGTGTATGTACTCGTACATACATTCAGTTTTAAAACACTGTCTCAAAAATCATCATCATTCTCCTGCCCTTATTCCAATTTATTTTAAGTCGGCGCAGCATGTCTTCTTCTTCCATACTTCTCTATTACTCCTCATCAGACACCTCTTTTCTAGCCATATTTTCCTTCACGCAGCTCATCCATAGTTTCTTTGGTCTTCCTCTGCTCTTATAGCCATCTACATTTATACTCAAAATTTCCCTCACTACATTTTCCTCGTTCCTCCGCATCACAGGCGTGGGCCTGCGATATGGACCACGACAACCGATTACCACAGAAGTTTTCATCGGCACCACTTTCAGACTTCCTCTTAAGTAGGTACTTATTCCTTATTTTATCCATTCGCGTTACATCACACATCACCCTTAGCATTCTGAACGCGGTCACATGCAATTGTGACCCACCATTCTGATCCATACACTGTCTCAAAAATAAGATTGACAAAAATTACGCTCTAAAAAAGATGAACTTTGTCCATAACTCGCACATAGTCAATAGCACTAATTGTTCTAGCAGTCATGCAAATAGTACATACATACTTATGTGACTATCTGGAGCCGCGGGCACAACTAGTAAATAATCCAGAATGTATTAAAAACATTTAGCCACTAATTGCCCTAGCAACTTTTAATAATGTTTTTGTGATTTAAAGAAATCCCCGGTAAAGCACACTGAAACGTTCACGGTGTGTGAACTAATGTTAAAGCTGACGCGATCAATCTTATGCTAGTGACAGACGACAGTACGACACGCCGCGCGCCGCGCCGTGCGCGCGTGCGCAGGCCGGCTCACTAAACTAAACCACGCGGCTTATAGGCAGGGAGCTAGTGTGTGAATTGTGTTTAACATCGAATTTTATTGTACCAGTGTTTACTTCGTTAAATTAGGTTAGAATTTTTATTATATATCGAGTTATTTGGAGGCGACGATGGCTATGAGAATTGACCTCCAAATAATTCGTCAGCGTTCCGTTTTAAGCAATCATCTCTCTGAACTTCTCTGAACCTTTGGAGTTATCATTCGACAATGTCATTGTTCACATGAAATTACTTTCGTGTGAGTGAAGTTACTCGTACTTACTTAAATAATTTTATTTTGTAAGTAAACGAATAGTTTTATGGCGGGAATACGAAATGATTTAACAGCCTAATCGAAATAATTTATCTGAATCAAGAAAATACGGAGGTGTCTTTTTGGTATTCAAAATTTACGAAATAGACATTTTGCAAAACTATGTTCAGAAAACCTTTTGTATTATTCTGTTATTATACATTTAAAAATAAACTACAAACAGTAAAAGTAAATAGGAAAATAAAACAGAGTGAACAGTTACAGTTGAGTGCGATTTAAAAAGTAAATTGAACGGAACGGTTAACTGGGAGTATTAACCGGTTCGATGCGATTTGAACCGGTTCAAACTGCATAGTAGCCTTGCAATCTCCGAGTTGTGCATCAAGTGATATCGATTGCAAATACGTCGTTATACAGCAAAATATATAACTTAACACAGTTTTAGAATACCTTAACATTAATACAGAAAAATAAGACGTTAAAAGTATGAATGATTCTGATCCGTTCACTTCAATATTGTAGGTAACTAAATAGACGGCGGTAACTACTCAGTGGAGTCAACGATGAGTCGGCAGCATTCAGGCTGAACGTAGGCAGCGAAATATCGGTATATTCCTTTAAGTGACTGCTGAGCGCAGAGCCCCTTCTCTGGTAACTACATAATATCACTCAAAATACTCTTACTCTGCAATCTGAGCCCGAAATAGAGTAGATAAGTACTCCCCATTTATATACAAATACCCTATTATATATGTATGGTCCCTAGCAATTCCCTCAAGCATCGTTAGGAGGCTCTAAAATTTCCTGCTTGGACAGCCAGCGGGCGGTGGCGGCGGCGGGCTACCTGTGTTATAACGAAGTTACTATTAACCTTCCCTAAACTCGAGGGCAGAAAAATACGTTAAAAATAACTTCTGAAAAACGAAGTCACGTTGTGTTAAAATTCTTCAGAATGGCACACTTCGATACGGAGTATTGATTTAAATTAGGCCACCTCGATAAAGTTACCAAACGGTGCGAAGTTTACCTTCAAATCACATGTCATTTCCCATCGAATAGCTTCTGCCGCACCTGCCACCCTTCAGTGAAAGGTTGCCCTACAACTATACCTCGACAAATACACCGTCTATTTAGTAGGTATATCAATATTCAAGGCTGTACCTCCATATTTAGGATAACCCTACTATTCATAACATAATACCCAGCCGTGAGCCGACACGACGCACCGACGACACAGATTTTATAAATGAGCTACGAGGGCGGAATACGCGCGCAAATTGTGATAGTCGTTATCAAAGTTACGTAAACACGCGTTACGTTTAATTATATAATTAAATTATTACAAGGAACGTTCGCAGCGAGCATAAATTCGCGTAGTACTGCCTGAATTGTTAATATTGTATTTAAGACCGCCATTACGCTAAATATTTATGGTGCCAGATTTCCGCCACGATCACTGTCGATGTGTGTCATTAATTTGTGTGTATACGCGTGAGTGTGAGTAACAAAATGCAATGAGCGGTACCTACCTCAATCAAACGCATATCCAAACAACATCGATAGGAGTCAACAAATCAACTACATCACAGTGTCTTGATCATTCAGGTTCTTACTGGGAACGAGAATCGAATGATTAAAAATACCGTCGCAAAACCTTCAACGGGAACTGTATGAAACTAGAATCAGTTGCAGCAAATGGCACTACAACTTACCATTACACCGCTCAGAGCATATTTACTCGGATCGGGCGGAGTATACAACCGCGCTTGCCGTCATTATTATGCGCATTAACACTCCATTCACCCACTACTCTGCGGCCAATAATATGATTATTGCGTAGTTGCGTGCGTGTGTGTGTGTGTGCGAATATAATGTGTGTATCAGGTGGTGTTTCCCACGCTGTCGCGCGACGGCTGTGAAATTAATTACGGCATGTAAGTAAGCAGGTAACTCGTCATTACGATACCTTTGAATCTTTGAACATGTTTTGAATTTGCGTCGCGATTCGGGTGTGATATATATACGCGTTAAAATTTTTTCAGGTGTTACCAACACCTGTTAAAATTTTTTCAGGTGTTGGTATACATGGTATGTTTAATTAGTACTAATTATGGTAATTACTGCTAATAATGTTATTTTTTAATTGGTAATATCGTGTCTCTAACTGTGTAAGACGACGATACACTACATGTTTTTATTTTGTATTTCATAAATATAATGTTGTCAATATTATACTTTTCTCTTTGTTTAATTTGTGATTATTATTATAAAAACATGTAGTGTATCGTGACTTTTTGTTTTTTTTTTTTACTTTTGACATTTTTACTAATGGATGCCTATTTTTAAATTATGTTTTTATTTATATGTTTAATTTTTGCCATTTACTTTTATTTTTTTTGTTTATTCACTTTAAATTAATGATATTGTACTGAAATGCTATTTTAAAAAAAAATAACACATTTAGAATTCAAAACATTTGCACGCCATAGTATGTGGCAAACATGTCTGAACGATTTTTTATTTACGTCATCCTACATGCACTCCTTGTATTAATGTATACACATGTTTGAGCAAATAAATATATCTTATCTTATCTTATCTCATTCTATTACTACTCGCAAGGTCAGAGCACTCGAGATGCTCTTGAGTTGAGAAATAATTGTTCGGTAGTAGATAATGTTTCCCAAAAGTACGCGATCTCTTAGACCACCGCTTAACAATGGGCTGGGCGGAACGTCGCGCATGCTCGGGTTAATTCGGGATCGTTTCATGAAGAACTATTAATACCAGACAATCGTCCACACAACTGTAATTGCGAGAACACGGTATTTCTGTGTATAGGAAATACAATGTCTGAATTAAGCAATAGCGGTGCACTGGAGAATTGATTTCCAGTACCTAGTCATTTAAAACTAAGCGATCCGATGACACGATGACGTCAGCCGTTGAGCAATGATCTGATATTTCGAACGACAAACAAGCAATGAGATGTTGCCACGGTCGTAATCCTTTACGTCAAAGTTCGAAAGATACCTCAATCATTTTCTGTCGTCATATTGATTTTTAAGAGAGCACCGGTGGCCTGTTGATGGTGACGGCCCCGACTTACGAACAGTAAGTAGTGGGTTCGAGCCCAGGCAGGCGCATTACTTTGTGTAATTTATTTCATCACCACTGCTCTCAAAACGGTGAAAGAAAACATCGTGAGGAAACCACGCATACCACTGTTAAACCCACGATGGTTTGTGTGGTATGTTTACGTCTTGTAAAATGTGTAACTGTATGTTTTGAATAATAATGGAATTAAAAAAAACCGGCCTGTGAACTAAAAATTCGAAGATATGTGACATTTACCAACCCACAAAACCCGCGTGTTGGATTATAGCCCATTCTCTTTCATAGAGAGGAGGCCTGCGTCCCAACACTGGGAACATTATAGGCTGATTATGCTTATGCATATTGATTTACGTAAGCTTTACTGATGAGTCGTTTAATATAATATGATGCCTAATTCTCCGCCCGTCCTGTGCGGAGCGGAAGGGAGTGTCAGACTTGTACTGACTAAAACCCATCCATGTTCCTTCCTTGCCCTTTGTGTTCCAGAGCCGCGGTATATCTTTCGAACAGCCCGCAGCCCTGGTAGACATTGACCCTTGAGGGCCCCTCCCTGTTTACTGACATTTCCTTGAGGCGCGCGTGGACCACGAACACGCCGTCAACACGGCCTGTCGTCATAAGACGGACGGACGGCAAGCTAGCCCATTACTCACCGTCCACAGGTCCGCGTCTACGGTGGCTGGAACCCACCACGTGACCTCCGACACCCGGGGCGTCTCCCGCGGCGGCTGGGACGTGAGGTTCTCTCCCTCTCACGCTCCGCCACCTGCTTCGCTAGTATGACTGCTTCGCAGAAGGAGGCATTCCCACTCGATCCAGACCATGGATTGAACCAGGGCCGGACGCGATAGGTCGCCGCTACGAGGACTCGGCGGTGCTCCGCCCAAGCGGAGTAGACCTCCACGGTGTGCTCCACCGTGTCCTCCGGGTGATCCGCGCATTGATAACACCCGGGCGTTTCCTCCCGCCCGATTCGGTGCAGGGACCTCCCGAAACAACCGTGTCCGGTGAGGACCAGCGTCATGCAGAAGGTGAGAGAGCCGTGGCGCCTCTCTAGCCACTCCTCAAAGAGGGGACTTATCGCCACTATTGTGGCGCGCCTTTAACGTCAATTGGTGTGTTGTCATAGTAAATTATCATAGTAAATTATCATTGTAAATGGCTATAGTTGTGCGAAATTGTGTATTGGGGAAAAGTAAGTTCGTAGAATTAATAATGTCTTAAATGGTTACCCTACGTGAATTATGCGGCTTCTAGTAATTACCAAACCACATCCATAATACGATATTACTTATCAGAGTTTACGAGTAAAGCCAGTTTATAAGCAGTTTATTTTCTGAAATCTATCTAATGTACGCAGTCTGTGCCAGTTAAGACATAAAGGTGACATTCCACGGCGTCATAATACCCTGGAATGTCACCCGCTGAGGCTTTCACGCGACTATGTACGTAACGTAGGCAGATTTAAAGCGCGGCTTTGTCTCTTAAGCACGTAATCTCGTGTGGATGGCTCTCAAGTGCTCAAGCACTAAAAGAATTGCCTAAATCCCTTTATACTGTTTTGGTGGAATTGGATAATGCGAAGAAGATCGCTTTGGATACTATCTTTGGTGTTAAAATAGGACTCTACTATTTTTCGGTGTTTTTTTCGTGTTGGGAAGTTTGGGTACACTCTTAGATCTCTTTTTATCTGGCAAACCCCGATTATATAATGGTCCAACTGCCACTAACAAAGTCACACCGTGAACTATTCTCAGTGATCACCAAGTTATGTAACCAATAATTTCTTTATTAATGACTTAATTTGAATGCCACCACCTGAACTTTGTCCTCAGTTAATTAGTTCCGAAACAACGTCAAAACAACCAGCTTCGGTGACCGGCTTATAACCGAGGTGGTTCACCTGCCAACCGCTCCGTAACACTCATTAACACTGAGTACTTTATGAATAGAACGTTAATATAAATGAGAACTTCACTATTCATTACAATTTAAACGTATTTAGTTTGTGGACAGCGACATAATTATTTACTTTTAACATTCAGAAATGGTGTTCTTATTATATTATTTTTCTTTACGAGCTTATGTATCACATATTTTCATATTTTCACAGAGTTTTGATTTGGGAAATCTTTTGATTTGTAAATGGGAATTATTTAGAAGTCCAACGTTCAGGTGGGTTCCTATTCACATCGGAAACAAAGGGACGTGTGAAATAAATTCCGTCGTTTATCCAAGTACAGGGGAGCGCAACAATTTATAACTTTTATAACATTTATTCGCTAGTCCCATAAACAGCAAATAAGAAACAGAAGGTATAATTCCGAAATTATTTTAATATGGAAAAAATACGGTGTACGCCGACGGGACAACGGTGACCACGTATGCAGCACACCATTTCATGCCCCCCCACATAGAAATGTTTCATCGGTCATTAAAAGAAAAACTGCTGTTTCCTGCAAAAGTGCAATAATACGTACATGGTCAAAGTGTATGGAAAAGCAGATTTTTTTTAAAATAACCGATGAAAAATTTCTATCTAACACACAAATATCTCGTTGTTTGCTGTCAGCCTCACATTATAGCGTTTCTTTGGAAATTGAAGTGTCCTACCTAGGATGATATAATTGAGGCTTTACTGTCGCATATGGCAGTAAGTAAAGTTTTCGAATTATAATGATTTTACAAAGCAGAGCCATTTTCAGACATTCCTGTGTTACCGGGCGTCGAATCGAGTGAATCTTCTGAACATACCTTCATAAATAAAGGTGAGAGTGGACATGTGACAAATAGCGGCCATAGCTGTACAGGTAGAGGGTAATTATGTCGTAAATGGATACAAGGGCTTGGTCGCGATCGCCGTGTCGCCGGCGGTTTATTAATCGGCGCGTTATGGCCGTGTCACATGTCGGCCATGTTTGGTGATGTTCGGCAATGTTCGGCAATGCTCGGTAATGCGTGATTTAAATATGGTATTGCGGTGCATGTCAAGTGGCAGGTTTAAGGTTTTGATTGACTGAGCGATCTTGTTTGATTAGTAACATGAATAGGGTTAGTCGCCCATAAACACAAGTGAATACCTTCGGTACTGAAACAAAACAAAACATCATAAAAGGTTAGGCAGAGGCGTGTCTCACACACATTTCACGGGTTAGAATTACAATAGGTGATAAACCTCTTGCCAGCTACTGGGCATAAATCTAAACTCAGCGCTGCTACTTTACTGTCGGTACTGTGTTTTGCATAAGACCAAAAACAGACTTCATTTCTATTAAAGCTAACAATTGTTTAAGAAAAAAAATGTAAGAAAACTTACCTCGGCAATCAAAGGTCCCTTTTATTAGTGCTTGTAACCTCCATGTCAGCCAGTAATTAAACAAAGCCTTTAATTATCGTGACCGATTGCAATAATAAAACTTTACTAGGCACAAGTTAAGATAAAAGTGTACCGACTGATACTATTCGACTATTCACTGAGTTGTTTACGCTTTAAGAGGTAATTCCACTTGGTAATTACTTTTTAATTGAAGTTTGTGAGATTTTAAACGAGCACGCTCTTTCTGTTTTTCACTTTGGACTAGAAGAAGGATCTCTAGTTCTGTTTTTTCGTATATTTTAGGCCTCGGTTTACGGAGGCAGCTTGTATAGTTAGACTTGTTAAGTCGGTGCTGATTTGCGATAACAGACTTTATTAAACAAACATATCCTTAGCAATAACATGCACGTGAGTTTCAGTTTGACGATCTGAAAAGCGATAGGTACTGCACTATAGCAACAGTAAAATAAAGACCTAGTCATGGCCATCCAAGCCATCCAATTTAGCGAAGTACAGCCCCACGGTGAAGCTTCCCTTGGTTAAAACGTAACACGTACACCCTGACCATACATATTTCACACTTGTAACATCCACACTCTCAGCTGCTCGGTACGGCTGAAAGGGAGAGAATCACCACTTGCCACCACATTACGAAGCCGTAGCCGCCATTCTAGGCGTGTGCGCAAATTTAGTGATGTGACAAATGCGGTGCGGGATTGGCGGGGATAAGGCCGGGACGCGGGACGGGCGCGGGAAGGGCCCATTGCTCGATTTATGGATCCCGGGCTACTTGCGATTCAAGTGGCATACACCGCCTTTATAAAGATATAGGGCGCATTGTACTTAATGTTTTTGCCCGTATTTATGCTGTTAGCCGCACGAATCGGAATCAGTTTAGAGCTTTGCGCGGCTTTCTGCCGCTGGCTCTTTTGTGTTGGCCGTCGTTATGATAAAATGTGGACGTAAGGGGCTCTTAAAGACGTTGTTGCTACACAGCGCAATTTGTGTGGATTTATCTGGTTCCTTGAAAATGATGTTACTTTATTGCCTCAGGTATTTTTCCTTTTTTTGTGAGGATTGTGAAATGAATTGCCTATTAATCTCATAAAACTCTGAAAGCCAGGACAGTAACTTTACGTATTTTTCTTTAAAACGTAATCCTAACAATTCTTTATAATTACGCGTATCACATTCTCAAAAAAAAAAAAACAATTAAAAACACATTACGCCCCAAAAGACCGTAATTATCTCCCCTTTAAAAGCTGAATAAACAAAGCTCAACAAACAGACGTAACCGAATCACTGCACAAACTCTTTGGCACCGACTCGATAAACAATTAAAACCAGCACGACTCAGAACTATTCCCCATTAACAATTAAATTAGGAAAAATCCCGGATCACCACAATCTCATCGCGCCCTACATTGATGGGACTCAGTCAGTGGTGAAAGTTAAATAAAAGTTCCCGGGAAAATTACGGAACTCAGCGCTTGTAGTGCTTCCCGCAAATTAATATTAGTTTCAACACCTGATGTGTTGAAACTAATATTAATACGTGGTTTTGCTTATTAGTCAAAGTCAGGCAAGAAAGTGGTTCCTAGCTTATTGAAAGTATAATATTATCTATTTAAACTTACTTTACATTTCCTTTAAAGTATAGCACTTATCTCTGAATTTCCATTAGCCTGATTCAGTTATAAGCTCAGCCGTTGAGCTAAACCGCAAATACATTAAATCGTTTGGCAGAACAAAGCGTCGTGGTGGCGAGCTCAGTAAAAAGGTGAAACAGCGAAATTATACGAAACATTTCCGTGCGTTGCGACTATAAAACGCGGCAAGTTCCCGCGTTCCTCCCCCCCGCATGGTCACCGCCATGCATCACTCGTCGTGCACGGAAGAGACATGGCCGAGGAAACTGACCTTCCCTTTGTGTGTAAAAGTATCATGGGGATCACGTCTTATGTGGTGTGCCAAGATTTTTAATGAAGTACGTAGTTTTCTTTGTAGAGTTAGCAAGCCACTAACTTGCTTTTATACAATATTAAATGAAGGCTTCTTAGGTAAGAAGTCTTCATTTTTTTAAACTTAGACGGTCTTAGTTTAAAAAAAAGAAAGCAGGCTTTTATTTGAAACAATTTGTTTAACCTCATAAAAAATGTTTAAGTACTAACCATTTATGTAAGTGAAATATTTGCTTCTGAAATAGGGTAGACAGATCTAGTGAAAGATAATGAATAAATTCTTTCATTAAATAGCTATGAAAACAAATTAAGTAAATAGAGCTCAGCATGACATCGTGGAGGTAAGTAGTCCAGGCGGCCCCTTAGCACGATGTCCTCGACATGCAAGTAGATCTAGATAAGACCAAACAATGAATATTTTAAAAAGAAAAAAATTGCATTTTAAGAAGGCGCATTACACGAAACGTTTCCGTGTGTCGTAGCAATAAAACGGGGCGCGCTTCCCGGGGCCCGGGATCCCGGGGTCGTACATCACTAGCTGACGAGTGAGGAAAGCCGTTCTTTATTTATAACGCGAGTAAATACTGGCCGACTAACTCGCCTGTCTTCTGCTGTATGTGAACACACTTTGTACTTTAATTTATGAAAATAAACAAGAAATAAATCAGGATTATAGCACTTAAAAGCGTTTTACTGAGCGTAATGAGCGTGGTGTAGTGGGCCACCAGGGATTACTACTGAGCAAGAAAAATAAAAAATAAAAGGTTGTTTCCTAGGCTAAATGATATTTTTCAAACGACCTACTTTTTAATGGAGCCGTCCTATTGCTGAGGCAACGAAATCTTTATTATTTTTATAATAGAGAGATGGAAGTTGGCTTTAATTTTCACCTCGGATATTAGTTTATTATCCAGGAGAGTCTCATGCTTAACAACGTTATTGTCAGCGATTTTTAAAAAAGCAAAGGACATTAACAATATCCACGAGTTATGGGTTCACGTCCCATAAAACCACGTGAGTGAGTTTTAATACAATTTCCACTCCTTGCAGAAAAGGTTGAGTGTTCCACGCGACCGATCGTGTACACATGAACTAACTACTAACAGATGTACCAGGCTATTGATTAACTAACGATATTTAGGGTAATACTTGAGGCTAATAGCAATATAAATAGATTCTTAATTAATTGCTTACAAATTAATGAAGGCACGCGTAAGTGAACCGGTTAATCTGCGGTATATTTACTTCTAAAATGTATTATAAATAAATATATAATAGGTTCGATTTGGTTGTGGATTTAGTTTTCCGCGAAAGAAAGCTATGGCGAAGCACACGTCGATATAGTAGGTACCTGATACCTATATCACGTTCTAAAATCATCTACAGTTCATTGATCGAAAATATTTTTTTACATGTTATTTTATTTGGTGACAGGATTCCTATTTAGAGTAGTTTTGAATAATCGTAAACTTTTTATGCAAAATGTATAAAACATGTTGGAGTTTTTAAGTAATGTTTATATACATATTTATTGTGTGAAATAAAATATGCATCGTTTATTTCCATACTATGTCTTGCCATGTTCTAGGAGAAATGCTCATAAAAAAACCTACCTACTAAATCGAAACGATATTTCTTACAATATTTGACGTGTACTTTTGACTGACACTTCAGAAGTGCGTCAGGCACAGATGTCACAAATGGTGGCGGGAACTGGCAGGGCTCCAACAGAGAAGTGCTGCTAATCGTGCGTGAGAGAAACATAGCGCTCGCAGATGTGTTTATATTATTTGTGATAGTGTTGGTTGGTGCTAAGCGGTGAGAATTATTTGCTATTGAGGAAACTAAGCAGGCGACCTGCAAGCTGTTAGCGCTGCCGATGGAGACCGTAGACCGAGCAGAAGGAACAAAAAATAAAATAACATTGAAAACCAAAAACTACGTCCCTATGTATAGGTCTACGTCACATATATATAGAAGTGGTGACGATCATGTGACCATACGTGGTGGTGGAGATCGGCAAGTTCAAAGATAGTGCTACCTTTGTCGTTAATAAATAATATTAATTCCATCGTTAAGACAGAGTTGAGGCGATAAGACTGCCCATCGTTTCATCATCTATCTGAAATGTATATATTTATATACTTACGAGGGTTTGTATTCCCGAAATATCAAATGTAAGTAATAAAGAACGACATAGTTGTATATCTCAGCTATTTAAACCAGTTTCTAAACAGCAAATTCTGCTTAGAGATGCAATTTCATATAGTTCCGCGGGCGAGCCCTTCTAAACAGACCAATAACTCCTTGGAATGCGATTGATAAAATATCCTCTGGAGAAGTTGGAACTCTATCACTTGTTTAATACCGATCCATTTATTAATATTCCATCGAAATTTCTCTGACTAGCTCACCTTTTCATCTCATTACCTATTCTGTCTTGTTTATTTGTGATACTTAACTTTTTACCTATTTAAGGTGGAAGAGTAAGTACCAAAGTGTAACTGGAGAACTATCAAATACATTACATTCGGCAGATTGTCACAAAGATTGGTATAAAAAAATGAGAATCATCTTTATAGACTAAAACTGAAAACCACCACTGTCAAGCTACCTATGTGTCTTATTTTTCTTTGAATCAAACATGGATGTTTATTAGAAGTATAAAATTTATCACAATTTCAGGAAAACGTGTCAAAGAACGATGGAGCGGTTTGTATTGAAGTTATTCAACCTTTATTATCAGCAAAACAATTAATTTTCCAACAAAGAAACCAATCTAGTTCTTTCATTCGATAAGGTCAACCACTGAAGCCAAAATATCCCGGAGCCTAAAATAATGTAGTTCGACGCACTGGCCTGTTTGATACGCTGTTGGCAACATTAGCAGCGTGCTGGTACCACCACGCCGCGCCGCCAAGGAGGGTGGCAGGCCAAGTACACGCCATTTGGCACACTAGACTGAGTTATAAGCAAATTAAGTTATAATATGAGGAAATTGCTATTTTGACTATGCCACTTTTAATATTTTTGGCTTACTTGTGCGTTTCTGTACAAGACTTGAGTGACAACGAATTATGAATATGATATTATATTCGAAAATATTATTACATACTGGTTTAATTCGAGTGCTTTATGAGTGTAGCTCTAACCTACCCGGCGTGACGTTATCTGCGTGGTTATATCTTCAACCAATCAGCTGGCCAGAACTTCCGAGCATTCAGGCAAAGCCGCTTTAATGCCTTGTCATGTGGGCATGAGATCAAAGACTATTTGTTTGCAGAGATGACGAGGAATGTCTGCCAAATAGTCCGATCTAATGCCTACGTCGACAGGCCCTCTGAGAAGACAGCACTTGGCAGATTGCAAGTGATTGTATGCAAGTAGCGAGCTAAAACAATGAGCTAGTGTGTCGTTTCTGTTAGGCATGATGTTAAATACTCTTGTTGCAGCAGTTGATTGAAACTAATGATCCAATGCCTCGGGTATACATTCAGTGTTAAAATTAATTAGTTATTTACTACGTCTACGTAGGCTACTTCGAAACGCTAAAGAAGAAATAAAGCATAAAATATAAACCGCGTCTAAAAATAAAATTTTATTATTTACGATGTTTAATAATAACATTCATAAACCACACATTTTTCATCTAATACCACATTACACACAAACAAAACTGGCATGTTACACCCGCACGAGCAGAACAATCACATCGTTTTGTAAAAACTGAAGCACACACGAGCCGCGGCAGTGCGGGGCTCGCCATCTACCGGCGGATCTCAGAACCACCCGTGCCTTCCTGTTCGTCGACAAAAATTGTATTTGCTTCGTAATTCCCGGACGCTTGTTAACAGAGTATTTTTTTTGTGATCGTTTCAAATTTCGCTTCGTCGGGAAATGTGCGCTAACGAATCCTCTTTTGTGTATTATTATTACTAACGGCAATTACGCGGAATGGATGGACGGAATATTAAAAATTTCGTACCGATAGAAATGTGATTCCTGTTCCATGATTGTTTTTGTTAAAAATTGTTTGCTAACATTTTATTTTTAGCTACATCCAATCAGCACATATTTGTGAATATATTTTGAGTTTTTATTTATTGTTTTTTAAAGTTATACTTCTTTAGGCGCGTTATGAAAAAATGATGAGAGTGAAATTTTAAGATGCGCGCGCATCTGTGACACAAAATTAACAGCATGAAGTTAGCTAGTCAACATACACCCTGAAGTTAGCTTAGTGTCAGATATTGACAAGCCTAGGTTTTTGAAGTTATACTTCTTTAGGCGCGTTATGAAAAAATGATGAGAGTGAAATTTTAAGATGCGCGCGCATCTGTGACACAAAATTAACAGTATGAAGTTAGCTAGTCAACATACACCCTGAAGTTAGCTTAGTGTCAGATATTGACAAGCCTAGGTTTTTTATTTTTAATCTACTGCTGGCTGAGATAAGGCGACAGATATTTTTTTTTAAAAGAAGTATAACTTCTAACGCGTGTACATAAGTACACACACACACTTTTTTTTTTAAGATTTCAAACCTTTCGTCAGTTAGTATGTAGTTAAAAAGGTTTCGGCCTAGTTCCTTTCACATCAGTCCTATCGAGGGGGCACTCCTAAAAACAGGTCCAATCCAATTCATGGAACATTCATGTAGCACTAACAACTCACTTCTATGTTGTTGTGTCTCTGTTACCAATGTTCGGGATAAACCAATAAAATTTTGTAGTTGTTCGGTAAAATTTTCATCAAAGGCTTTCGGAACGAGATCGTTATAAATGTTAATGTGGTAGGAATACAATTGTTTTAACCGAGGGAAATATGATAAATAAGGAGAGAATGGGAGGTCTGATTCTACCAAACTTCCAAGACCCACAATGATTTTATTTTAAGGATATTAATAAAAAATACAAGTACAATACCACAGTCTGACAATGGCCGCCCGCATGGTCGGAGCCTCGGAGGCTCCTCCCTTTCATATGGCGGATGAGGAACTTTCCATCCTGCTAGCTCTGTTCCTACCAACTCTTAACGCATCATAATATCCGCTATTAGTTCCAGTACAATCGACATTCCTTCTTTTTAAAGTGCTTTAATATAAACTGGACTTAGACTTAATCCCAAACAAAATATTGCAATTACGAAGACACCTTATTACAAAGTCCAACAGAATTATTAATGTTATTATTAAATGAGCAATCCCAGTTGACTTTAAAAAGGTCCTTCGTAGAGAAAAGATAAAGCATTTCCTTTGTCAAGTGAATTAATTGGTAGCAAGAGTAGCAAGCTAACTAAATATTATTTACGAGTAGATGTAGAGCATTACGTTGGTCACGGCCACTTTATTCTGAATAGAACTATGTTTGTTCTGTTAGCTGCATAAATAACTTAGTACAGAATGTTTAATGTTATGTTTACGAAATTGTGAATGCAGGTATCTGTTTGATGGCCGTATCATCTATTTAGTTGGGATAGTAATTCACCAACAACACTTTGTCGCAATCACTACTGGACCGGAATAATTAGGTCCTGAAAATGGACTTAATGGTGATTTGCTAGAAGAAATATCTAATAAAATAAGCAGTACCTTCCTTTGTGGTCTTTAGTCTCTAAGTATGTTTAACTTCGGGGGTCGGACAATCTTTGTTCAAGACTTTGACTACAACCTGACCAAATAGGAAGTCTAAATAGTTCACCTTATCGTAAACAACAAGAAACATCCTGATAAATTCCAGTGTACCCATAACTCCAGTAGATCCGTGACCAAATATAGGTTAACGATGATTCTGGGGTAAGGCCAGGGTCTAACCGGCTCCCGTCGATAATGCGCCTGTTAGAAGGTGACGAATGTGTGTACCGAGCCGTTTGCCGCACTCGCCCCAAATAAACGAAAAGCGTTCAAAATAATGCCGTGTACACCCCGCTTTATACTGTGGCACGAACAAACTAACATAAGGGTGTTTTACGTAACGGTGAATATTGTTTAAATATCGCGAGATATAGCGACCAAAGTGTTTTTTACGGCAATGACTGGCAATGAAAAGGGACTTTAAATACTTGCTGTTTAGAAAATGTTGTTTTTATATCTACTTAAATTGTAGTGATTTTTTTTTTTCCACTGACACGGAATACCTAACAGTGAACAATGTGGATGAACTGAACTTGGTAACTAGTTTTTGTAGAACAGTGTAGTTAAAAAAAAAACTAAAACTTTACCATTCGATTGCCTTACCAAAAGCATCGAAAACTATTTTTAACATTTTCGTCAGAGTTTGCGAAGAACTAGTGCTTACCGCTCTGTACCTGGCTACCTGAATATTCAAAGCCCTTTTTCATTTCCTCGTTTTATTTGAACAGCCCAAATTATTCAAGCAACCATTTAGAGTAAAGAAACTACGCCCGCTCAGGCGGCCTACCATGACGTCTAAAACCAGTTGACATTCCAGTGTAGGAAAGAGATGGCGCTATACGACCTGTATAGCTCTGTCTTTTTCCCACATTGGAATTACAACTGCTTTTGAGACGTCATGGTAACCCCCTGGTCCCAACTACATAATATTTTGGACACTCAATAAATCCTAAACCCTTTTCGTGTACAAAAAAGCATATTTTTCCAAGTTTTAGTCTTGGAAGTTGGGCGGTTAAGTTATTTTTATGATAGCCGCATGTTTATGAGTGCATGAGGCGGCGCCGGCTGATAAGCGTTTGCCTCCGGCGAGGCAGGAGGCGAGAGGCGCGTGGTGTTGCGTCACACATTTTATTTTGCTGAACTCGCAGGTTTAACTGTACTCGTACGTAAGTATTCTGTCGAGTTTGATGAACTTATTATGATGCTTTTATATTACTTTTATGTAAGATATCGGAAGGAGCGATTATGGACCTATTTTTCAAGTAGCAGTGCGGGCTTTGCGTGTACCACCTTGTGGTATTTACACATAAGCACTGTGCGAGATGTACAAGTCAGTACGAGCTCGACTCCTCTGTTATACAACAGAAACAATAGTAAATTAGTAATATTATTGGTATTGTATCACTAGTGTATGATTAAAATAGTATTGTTTAGTAACAATACACTAGTATTATTTCGAGAGTTTCCTACGTTTCAAGAGAGATCAAACCTTATTCGGATATGTTGATATGATTTTTTTTACAAATTCCCTTTGAAACGCTTAGGTTCATAGTACAAGCATTTTTCCTTGAAATGCCACACAATGTCGCAAACTGACGAGTATATAGGTACATTACGCAGAAATAGAAGAAACCAACTATTTGCCACGGCTCGTACGCTGGAAATTTTTCTCACTAAAGCCGCCTAATGGAACTACCTCCATTAGCCGAGTTTACAAACAACAGTACCCAGAACGACAAAAAAAACGTTTTAAAAATTCGATCCACGCGGAGTTTAATCCAAATTGTTCAGAATCTCCCGCCATATCTTTCGCGCGTTAAACAGACGGCTGCCATTTTGTTGCACGGTCGCTTGCAAAGTCTTTCGTTTACATTCAATAAACTGGTCATGCATGCAGCTTGCAACAGCGCTATTCTATTAACCCAATTGTCGGAAAATCTTATATTCAAGGTTCTGTTCAAATGGGGTGAGGGTTTAGAGCTACATAATTCTTGCACACTGGGGATAAAATGGATAACCACAAGACACATTATTGCACCCGTGTTGCTTGTTTTCTCTGAGGGGGTTAGTGTGTTATGTACTTTTGGTGTTCGAGATAGTGTAACCGAGACCGAAACTGTTCTTAAGTTAATTAAACTTGATTACAAGTAAAGAAATGTGCATATTTGCCGAATTAGGATCAAATCCAAGAATTCAAGGTTTGCATATAATGGGCCTAGCCTTCGGATTTTTTAATAAATAATAAGAGCAGGCAACATTATAATGTTAATGATTTGAATAATTCTGTGAGAATGTGTTTTTTTTTAAACCACCAAAATTGAAGCTATTGAAATTAATTTGAATTGATTGTTTTAATTTTTTGAATTTATTGTGATTTGATTGAAACGCTTCATTTCCGAAGAAATAGCACTCAGCAACGGCAAAAGACCGCTATACGGATTCCTGAAAGGCCTTAATAACTCGTAGCATTGGGACAAGATAATAAGTTCAGTAATTTCACCGAGAGATCTCAACCAATTGGTCAATGTTCAGCCACTAAACATTCGGAAGTACCAGGCCCACAGAATTCATCAAGAGGTTGTGTTCACTATACTACAATACATCTCATTCACTCTGCCATCACATTTTACCGCTATAGAAATAAAATTACGCAAGTACGCGAAGGCGAGGCCGTCGAATTTACCTTTTATTTTACCGCCCTTTACTTTTTATTGAGCATGTCGTTTTTATACGAAGCCGCGTATTTGCGTACGACCGTACGTCCGATACGAGTGCTGTTAAACGTACTGCTACGGGAATTGGTACCTACTGCCTTCGTTGAATATTTGTAAAATATTGTATGAATGTTAACTCTGGACTGTGTTCTTGTATGCTTCATTTGTTTTGGGAAGGTATCGCAGATTGGTCACGTTCGCGGTTCGGTTGTCATGTCGCATTGTTATGGGTTTTCGTATATTTGTTTTACGATGATTTCCCCAAAAACTTACGTTACTGCAAAATATGTTTAAGCAAATTGTGCAGTTAACTGAATAATAATAATTATAACCAAGTACAAAATGAATGTTCCGTCTACAGAAAAACCTCATTCTTTTTCACTAAAGCCTTAAAAACTGTAGCTGAAGAAATATTAAAGTTATTTACGTACCATCCACGTCTTAAGAACTTGGCAAAGATACATAACCTTTTTACGCCTCCGCAAAATTAATGTTTGAACATAAAAAAACACATGTAATAAAATTTATGATGATAAAAATACAGCATGGTAAACCTAATTTAATTCTTAATGAATAAACATCAGTGCGGTGGAAGTCGTCGGCTTTGACTGGGACAACTTCTGGTGAGCTCGGTGGAAGCCGCACGAAACCTTTGAGCGCCCCCCCAGCGGCAGAAGTCGCAACTTTCTGGATAATTAGGTAACTATGTATGTGACTAACGTGTTCTGTGTTATGTTTTGAAACTTCGATTTTGAACGACTTAAAGATCGATTTATGATTTTGCGAAAACATGAGTAACGCCTTTCCTACGTATTGTTACCTATCTTTAAGTTGGTCTAAGATCTACATTGATATAACATTACAGGGTCCAGGTATGATAATTTGGAAAATACTCACACACGATCAGCTTGATTTAAGCAACGCTTAGGAAAAAAACCTTTCAAAGCAAGAAATCCTTAAAATTCCCTGTTTCTCACCACATTAAAAATAATAACATACAGTGTTTGTCATCCCTATAGGATCTAAGGACCTCTGAACCGTGCGTTACTCCATAAGAGCACACATAAGTACTGCGTATTAAGCGTAGTCACACGGCTTAGGGATCGCGGGGAGTATGCAAATGTTCTGCATGTACTGCCGTATGGTCTGCTCTCGACCGCTCGTTAAAACTTTGTGCTTGTTTATGGTGTATGAATACAGAAGGTTATTTAAAACGCGTTGTTTGTGCTCTGCCATAAATTATGAGGACGCGGTGGTGTTCTGTTTATAGCTTACATAGATATAAAGGAAAGAGTTTCTTATTTGGAGGATTGGGTAAAATGCTAAATGCGAAACTGTGTGTTATATTATCTTACGCGGCAACGGTAACTCCGTTGCCGCGTAAATGAAATTACGCTACTGTTTAGCGGAAAATATGTGAAGTACGACAGAAAAAAGAGAAAGCCCAGCAGCGGGTGTTTCTGTGCTGAATGATGATGATGACCCAGGAAAACCACCACGACCACGTGTGCAGAGCCATAATAATAAATCTTTTATTCAAAAAACTCAGAAGGTAAAATACAATTTTAATCTAAAACTAACAATGTAGGTATAATAATGTATGATGCCTGTACTAGGATAATCCTGTATCACAGGCTGGAGGAGCTCTAAGAAAATTCTATTAATAGGATAGTATTTTTTTTTTTTTTTAATTTCACATTACATAATAAATGACAAATTTATGTTTATTAACTTAAACTCTATTAACTTAGAACTAAACACATAATTGTTACACGAAAATATTTGCGTCAGCAGAATTAATTATAAACTAGGTTGCAAAACACATTCGAGGCGCACTTGTTTATATTCAATATTTGCGCCTAGCGACTAATATGCTTAGACAATAAATAAAACCGATGGTAAGTATGTCAGCGCAGTGGTCTGTTATGGCCATGTTGTGTCAGCAACATGCGTCAAATGCGGCAGTCTAACTAGGGTATGACGCTCTACGCTCCTTCGTAGTCGATGGAGTTGATATACCTATATTCTGCTAATTTCTTAGCTGGGCATTCAACATCGCCGGTTTTGTGGTTGTTGGGCTTTTTAAACCGTGAGCAGGTAGCACATTTAGGGGTGTCCGCTTTCTTCGCGCACTCAGACATTGAGTGTCCTGCTTCTCCACAGTGACCACACGTAGAATTTATCTCTCTGCATGATTTTGCTGCATGACCAAATTGTTGGCATTTGTAGCATCTGGTAACCAAGGTGAAGTCTCTAACAGGGCAGGAAGTCCAATTTATAAAAAGCCTTGTCTGAGATATCAAAGCTCTACGTATCATGGCTGGAACTTCTATAACAAAGTTACAGGTCGATGCATCTTTCTTCCCAGATTTGTGGCTAAATTTAACTTCGGTCAAAAAGGTCTCCAGTGACATCGCTGGAAACTTATCGGCGATGTTCTGCTCGTACATGAACCTGAAGACGTCAGCATCAGCCAAAGAAGTCGGCACTCCTACAACCGTGATCCTTGGTTTGCGCTTGATGGGCTCGTCGGCGGTGAGTCCTGATGTAGACATCTGGACTGCGTTTTTGAGTCTATCAGCATCCTGTTTGGTCTCAGTGCTGATAATGACACCTCCATTTTTGGTTTTCCGCACACCACGTACATGGAGCTTCATTTCGTCAGGCCGTATGATGTTTTGCACGAGGTTTTTTGTATCGTCACTCGACTTCAATTTATCGTTGGGATAAACTGCTACGGAACTTAAATTGTTAGGTCGAACGAAATCACTGGATCCCTTCTTCACCATATCGGCAAACGATGCGGTTCCCACAGCACCAGAGTCCTTTATCGTCTGATTGAGCTCCGCAATTTGTTCTGTGAGGTTGCGTTTTTCTTTCAGGTCATCGATTATGGTGAGGGCTTGATGGGATTTCTGCTTCAGAGCCTGATACAGCACTGCCATTTGAGAGGTGTCAGATTCCACTTTACGGCATAGGTTGGTAACCTTCAATTTCTGCTCAGAGTTGAGTTTGCCTTCTGTGGCAATAGAGCAAACCTCATTCAACTTCAGTTGAATGGATGACATCCATTTTTGGATCTCGGGCGTGGATACAAATTCGATGGTAAATTTAGACTGGGGGCTTTTCACTGGCGAGGCATTGGGTTGCACTCGACTACTTGAATTACCGGGGCTGATATCCATTTTTCTACAAGTTCACTATTTTTATGTTTCCATTATTTAATAAATTACACACTTAGCAAAATACTAAAGAAGGTCACTATTATTGCGTTAAATAAATACTGCTAACGAGCACGTCTGTATACTGCGAACGGCCGTAATGATCCAAGAAAATCCATAAAAGCTAGTCAGGAATAATATACATAGTTACATACAAGTACATATTCCATCGACTCGAAAAAAAGAAGAAGAAGAAGTTGCTTCGGCTATTGACTTACCTATTCAATGCGACAAATTTAAACGTTTTTCTAAGAACAGCTGCGGTTTTCTGAAAAGTTTCACTGATACAATCTTCCCAGGAACGATATGTCTCGGTCATCTTCACTCTGCGTCTAGTAGCAGTAGTGAGTATGACACAGCTTACGGATTGTGGATATGGTCTGGAATAAATGCTTTCTCCTGAGGCCTTCTAGGCATACACCTATGTGTAGCGTTTTATGTTATTAGTAGATTTATATCATCTATTCTCATAATACTCGAGGGTAATATTATTATATCAATGTCGGGGATTAATGGAGACAAAACATGTTTTAGAGGACAGAATAAATATTTTAAATTATACTTTTTGCTATATCACCACCAGTCCAGCCAGTGACATAGTGGTTATATCTGATGCTGACTAATACGATACGCTTCCAAAGACCAAAAAAGTTTTCCTTACATGAAAAATACATGACGTAATTTCAAAAACCCATTCAAAACACGCTAGCATGGCACATACATGCATCACTAGCGTCATAAAGAAAGTTTCGTCGTATAACTGTCAAAGTGCAGATGCTAGTCTTACGATCAGGGCTGCTCCAATAACATGGCTGATTTTATGAGCCCGTTAGATGCCGAGTTTGTTACGACATACTATAATAACACTGCACTTTTATATCCTGAAACCTTGACACGTTTGGCGGGTAGTCAAATAAAAGAGTTTGTCGCTTATTTTTACGGTCTTTCTTCTATTGTGGCGTGGGTGACATGTTTAATGAAAGGAAATAGTATTAGTAGCAGTCATATATTGAGTACAGACCTACATACGTGGTTCGTCCGTCCTGAGGGGTTAGTCTTGACTAATGGCAATCGCTTTGAAAGCCTTTCGTTTTTTGTGTAACAATTTTCAACGAGACGAATTCAATCAAATTCCTTTTGTGACTTTTCACCACTGATCTTAAATGATATGATGCACACCAGAAATGAGATAAGTGGTAAATTGGCCAGTGAGAACCAGTACTCGCTTCTTGGTAGATATATTTTATTAGCAACGACAGACGAATTAAGTAATTAAAGCCTATTCCACTTACTTTCCTATTCTATTTCGAGCAACAAAAACAAAAGTTAAACCTAAAATTAAAACAACGAAATAAACTTAATAACAAAAGTAATTTTAGGCTAAATAAGTATACATAAGAAGAAAATTAATTTAAGCAGGGAAGAAAAGTACCAAGTATAGGCGCGTTTGTTCTTCTTGCTGGAAAATTGTTTGTTAACGTAAATTGGCATGCTTATGACGAAAATGAGGTATTGAAGGGAATCTCTTGGAACTTTCGAGACGTATGGACTAGCTCCTCAGTCGTCCTTTACAAAGGACATAACGTGACCTTGCCCCTTTGAACGTATTGTAGGCGTCTTTCGTCTACATTCTGTTCAGAATCCCAAAGGACCAATTTCTCTTGTAGTCGATAGGTTAGATATGCTATTATTTCTTTGTTTAAATAAACAAAGGATAGGCAGTCTACTTTTTTATTTATAATTTGTATTTTCCGAGGTAAGAACTAGATGTTGCGTAAGGCTTCAATTTACATAATTGATTATCGAATTGTGTTTTTTTTACTGACTGAATAATAACTGGTAATAAGTTGCACATCTTGTGCCGTCATTAGGTCACTGACAGCGTTTTTCGACTTGCAATTATTTGAAGATTTGATGTATAGTCCTTTTAATTTAAGTACGAAACAGGACATATTAAAAGGCATAAAACGATAAAAAAAACGGGCAAGTGCGAGTTAGACTCGCACACCGAGGGTTCCGTTTAAACTTGTAGGTATTTTGTTATTAAACTACATACTTATTTGCGGTTTTGCGGTATGACTGACTCGTTGGTCCAGTGGTCGTAAGCGTGACTGCTGAGCATGAATTCTTAGGTTCGATTCCCAGGTCGGGCATAGTGCTAGGCTCGCTCCCTATTACATGGGAGTTAAAAACATAACTGGCGAAATGTGGGTGTACTGATGTTATGAATGTATGTATTTGCGGTTTTCAAATTTTTTCCTTTACAAGTAAAGGGAAACTTCCAAAAAATAAAAAAAAGTTAATGAAGGTAAATTTTGGTACTTACAAGTTTTCACGAAAATCTTTTGCCCCTATCTTTTTATCGTGTTGACTCAGGACCTTGATTTATATACACCTAATAGGGACTATAGACCTCAGTATCTAGTATAAATTTCAACTTGCTTGGTCCACCCAGTCCTGAGAAAATCGGTGGTTACACACAGACAGACAGACAGACGGACAAGAGAGTGATCTTATAAGGGTTCCTTTTTTTACCTTTTGAGGTGCGGAACCCTAAAAATCATAAAGTTATTTAAATTGAACCACTGCCCACACCTAGTACTTACAACTCGAAGCCAGTCAACAAGTAAACAGATACAGTATATTCCGTACTTACATAAAGGTCCCTGCTTAATAGTCGGGATAATACAGGTAGAGATAATAAGCGCGCTTATTTATGGCAGACCCTAACACCGCCATTTTAATATTTTGAATACTGTTGGTGTTTCTATTGTCACATCACTGGCTGATAATAATGTGCGGACTTTTAAGGTCTGAGAGTAATTTGAAAATTCGATTGGATTTTAGTAAATCTTGGTCATGCTTTAGTCACCAGCCTAACCTTTTCTGTAACTTTGGGGTCGGCTTCCTGTCTAACCGGATGCAGCTGAATACTAGTCTTTTATATGGAGCGACTGCCGCGAATACACGCGGTGATTATACATTAGAATCTGTGATATACGAGTATCTGTCACAATTAAGATTGATTGCAAATGTTTCCTGTTCATTCGGATTTTGTGAAAATTATAAGTTTAGTGAAAATTTGGTAGTATTTGTCTAACAAACAGATAATAATTGGATAGGTATTAGTTAATTATGCATACAACCCGCAAGGGAGAATAACATGATAAATAATAATTGACTTAGTTCCCCTAAACCCATTAACAAACATTTGAATCAAACATTGACTGTTGTCATGTCACGTCGCATTGTCATGACAAACTAGCTGTCATGGCCGCGCTTCCGGGCACAAACATCCGGTACGTAATAAGTAAATGATTGATCATTGTTCATAGTCAAATTGTTTCGCTTTTCTGTTGTATTTTTCTGGTATTGTTTTATTATTATGTTAATGATATATGAAGTATTACAGGGAAATATAATGATATTATGTTTTTCGTAGCTCTAATCTAATATAATTGTTCCTCAAACCACTTTCATTATTTAAAAAGAGACTCCTAAGTTTTTTAGTGGCAGAAAAAGCATATTATAATATTAAGGAGTTAATTGAGAAAGAGTTTTTATGCTAGTGCATAATTATGTTTATTACAATTAAAAGTAATATTTTAAAATTGTATTTAGTTATAAGTTGATATTTTAAATCTTTTGCATGCCTACGTGGTAAAATATGGCTGTAGTATTATATGTTTTTTTGTCATCAATACTATATACATTAATAATTAAAAACTATTAAACTAAAATAAATAAACTAACTATAAAAGGGCATCGAAAATCTCCTCCTCAATGCTGTCAGCTGGTAATGTGCCCAAGAGACTGGCGGCGTTGCCACGTTGTATGGCAACACTTAGCCTCTGGCCAAGGTAAAAGCCAGCCCTTGGGTCACGGGAAGCGTCAACTAGGCGTTTCGAAATTTCCTTAAATAGGCTATGAGCACTCGGACCCCACGGCCCCAGAGTTTCAACCCCAAACGGCTCGAAAATATAGTTACCACACAGGTTTCTATATTTACGCCGCTTGAGGTTCTCTGCAGCCGCAGCGACAGCACCAGCAATTGAGGTTAAAAATGTGCTACTTGCTTCAGTTCTAGAAAAGATATAAAATTTTCTGGAAAGGTTCATTCCAGTAAATGGTTCATCTTTTCAAAATTCTATTACAATTTATTGAAAAACTAAAGAGAATTTGAACTAGAAATATTTACCAAGCAAACATACCTTTCCAATCTTTTATTCAATCCATTCAATATTTACCGTTCTCTTCAAAAATGGACCAGAAACCTGGAGTTCAGTACAAAACACAAGAATAGCCAATAAGCGCAGTCAGCAGTATTGGGTATAGTAGAGTGTAGGTCGCAAGCTCGGCCAATCAGCGGCCACTTCACCAGATGACATCTACAAACCAAACACATCGCGGATACATGATCATGGATAGGGTTGTCAAACATTTTCGAGTTAAAAGACACAATACTAACATATGAATATTATGTTGACTAAACCTTGCCGTGTCCATTTATTTTAATGTGATTTTATTGATGAAAGGCGATTGCTGTTCAATGAAGATGATAAAATTCTGAATCAGTAAAGTTGTCTCATTGTACTTTAGCCAGAACGTTATTTTCCCATATTATTACACGTATCGGGTTCATAAAGTAAAATACAGGTTCATTTTTCATGTTTCAAGTAGAGTTCTATATACATACGTATACATCTATGAATTCTGATATCCCGCTAACGCTTCAGATCTGGTAACCCTATCATCGATAGCTATGACATGTATCCTGGCCGTGTTGTCACAGAGGCGGGGGAGAGCGGGCTAGCGCAGACCATGTCCATGGGAAATGGGCCCGATGCACCCACTCTCCTGAACGTGTTGGGTAATAGAGCTCTGTTGACCGTTGTACTTTGATGGATAAGCACCAAGTAGTGGTTTATTTGGGGAAGGAGAGGACCACATCACACTTAGCAGAGGACTTTTGGAATATATATTTTAATAGAATATGCTTATTGTGTACCAAATTTTTTACAAAACTGATTTAGAAAACACATTCATTCACGATGATAAGGTCTCAACCTTAACTTCTATTAGTCCTTTACTAATATTCAAATTTCAAGAACCTACGAGAAATAATTAATTTAATTTAAGAAAAGCAATTCCAATCTTTCATACTTTCTTTTAGTGTCTGTTAGTTCACAAGTCAAATTATTTTATTTCACAAATCAAATTATTTGAAAATTCTTAGGTAGAAACTACTTTGATCTACAAAACCAATTTTATAAAAACTAGGTAAATATTAAAGGTCTAACTGTGTGTCAAATCATAGTAAACCTTCACAAAACTGTGTTAGTTGTGAACAGGTTTAAGTACACGTCGAAACTTGATGCAGAGGTGCCTTGGGGGCTCGGGTGCTCGGGGGACCCCACAGGCGTATCAATAGTTTTCCAACTACAACCAGCGAACAATGAACTAATTACTCGTTATTTTGCATGTTAGTTTTTTCAAAAGAGCAGACTGTTTGCTCTTTTGAAAAAACTAAACAGGAGTCAGACAAACGTCCCCTGTACAACATGGAGGCTCCAAAAGGCAGGTTGAAGAGTTGAAACAGCTTCTTGAGTCGAGGCATCCCCTTCGGAGCACACTATGTCGGACCTGCAGAACAGCTCTCAGCGGGACACCTATTGCCATGGCCGACCTGGAAGACCCTAAACCGTTTGCAAAACCAAGTAGGATACCAACCAAGTGGAAGCAGATACAACTTGGTCCTGATAGGGTGGGGGGGGGGGGTGTATTCCGATGAAGCAGGGTGCAACTGCGGTGTCTCAACACAAACTATGGCTCACTTGAACCTGTACTTTTATTGATCTATCCAACCCTCGTGGGAAGACGATCCTGGCAGCAGGATTAAGTCATGTCTGTTATAAAAATTTATTGTCACGATCCGAAACAAAGGTGAGTGCTAAATTTTAGCTCAATCGGTATGGAGAAACTGTTTTGAAATTCAGTTGCAAGATTTGATCAATACATACTGACTAACTAACCAGGCAAGTTAAATAAAAGCTTATTAATATTCAAAAATTGCTATACCATGTGTATAGTAATTTTTTGATTTTTTTATCTTTTTATTGAATACAAAACGATTATAAAGTTGTATCACTCACACCGTCGCCACTACCGATTCTCGACCGATCGCTCTTAAAATGATGAATTGTGTGAAAGAAGCAGGTGGAGTAAGTGTATTCATAAAACCGTAGGCAGGTGAAGGTATCGCATCGTATCAATAGCAAACTCGCTTCTAAACTAGGTCTACCAGGCGTGGCTGTTGGCAACAATATCGATGGTAACGCCAACACCATGCACCGCAATGCACCACACCACACACACGCCGCCGCCGATGGGATCGCGCTCGTTAAGATCCGAGCTGATTGGCGACAGCCACGTGCTCGTGCACGCAACACCTTATGACCCAAATCTTCATTATACTGCTATGGCGTCATCATGTCGCACCACTAGTTCATTTTCCTTAGCACACTATAGGTAGACTAGGTAGTGCATGCATAGCTAGTACAGACACGAGCATGAATTTTGATGTCGAATTAAACTTTGAGCTAAGACATACAAGGTGTAAACGGAGTAACGTAGTCGTCAATCAAATAGTACAGCAAACTAATTAAAGTAACCCTAAGCAAACCATATTGCATTTTTTGGGGTGAAAAATCATGTTTTACGGTAAAAATCAATGTAACGCACTCAAAACACTTTGCAGATTCAAACAGGTCATTGAGTTATTTAAAGTTTAATAACCTTAAAAACTAGAAAACTTTTTGAAAAAGTTGGAACTTTGACCTCCAATATCTCGGTAACTAGAAGGTTCCGCGGTATGATCCAGAACAAAAAATATATCGCAATGACGGAGAGAACAAGTGCCTTTCGGCTTCGTTAAATGACTATTTACACCTTTTATTTCATAACAGCATGAGTTCCAAGATTCTATCCTAGGACTAAGATTATAGGACAAAATACTTTGCGAAGTTTTCTTAGTATTTATGCAATATTTATGGCACTTGGCTGCTAGTATTGTGACTGCAACTGAATAGACTCGCCGCCATTTTCATAGGTTTGAAGCAATAGGCACACGCGACTCTTGGCGAATTGTGAGTGAAAAATCACCTCGGCTAAACGCACGTTAGAATATATGCGAATGTCAAAATGAAGAGGATTTTTGCAGCGTTAAAATTTTTACGCATATTTCAGGCAAAATTTCCGAGTAGTTCAATAAAAAAATGTGCGAAAAGATTTTTCCATTTATATGGAATGGTCAGTTGCGACGAAAAGATTAGAATATGTGGAAACTCGATCCATTTAAAATAAAATGAAAACTAGTTAGTTCACAGAAAAGTGGCCATCGCTTAAAACGACTTTCAACAAAATTGACTTAAACTATTCGGTAACTTAATATTTGGTCAAAAAATAAAAAATGTATTGGCATTTGGGATTTTAGTTGCGGTTAGGTAAAGGTGTTTTTGCTTGTTTTTGAAAGAATACCGGAGCGACTGTTAATATATAAATTCGTGGTAGATGCTTTCGGTAAAAAAGCACACAAATTGCAAGCTTGAAAATGTTTAGAAGCTGCTGTACCTCGGTTACCTGAAACTAATGACAATCTAGAAGGTCCTTTGATTACTGAACACTGAACTGTAACAGGCTATTAATCGCCTCTCCGAGATCTAGGCGAGAAAATGATGTTGCACTAAGGACCTCTTGACCTGAGCACTATGCTAGGTGATACTGTAGACTTTGTCCTAACGTAATAAATGGTTTTCATGAGAGTAATTTGTATAATTATAACAGTGTTTTTGAGCAAGAATTACCAAGTCTGCTGAGGTCAAGTGCTCCTTAATGATCAGTGTCAATAATCTTGTGGATTTGTCAAACAAAGCTCCACTCAGTTAATTACCGATCATTCAAATCGTGAAAACAGATGATCTCATAAAAACGTGGACAGAAACCCGCATGCACAGGGCACGAGATCGAATCAATCAGTCGGGGGCACCGGCCTGCAGCGCAGAGAATTGACTGAACATTTCACTGTACAATTTTCTTTGTGTCTCCACTGAGCTGAGAGAACTGCATTCCTACTTTTTGCATTGTCACTGGCTTTGTTCGTGACACTTCACTTTTGTCTACGTTGAAAATTGAGTTCCTCAACGACAGTAATGTCCCGTGGATATTCGCTCAAATGCACACAAAATTACCATGTTGATACTATCTATGAGTGTTGCTAGGAACGCTTTCTTGTATGTGCAAGTTGGTTGAATATGAACTGTCTAATTGTGACAATGCTTCCAACAATTGATATACATCAGGCGTATCATCGAGTAGTCAAAGGTTAAGTGTATGTAGATGATATGCTAATAACCTGTCACATTAATGCACAGTCGTGATCTTGATGGTTCAGCACTTAGCTGTAATAATACTCAAAGGTTTTCATTACTCATTGCAAAAACATGGATTGTCATAGTGCTAATGTACTATGCGTCTACGTTTTTGATGGCAAACATTATTATTACCACAAAAAAATGCCTTTAACATCTTTATCATCTAAAATAACTTAAAAACATGTAAAGAGACAGAGTTTACTCACCTACCCTACATTGTGTCCTACATAAATTGCTATGCCGTCATACAGTATAAAAAAATAATCTGTGTTTCGTAACGACATATTCTCACGAATAAAAATGCATTCGTGATCCCAGACAGTTTGCTTGACACCGCTATATCGCAGCTAAAATTGCTTTAGAAAATAATCAAATTGAGTACGCTCGAGGGGCGTGCGTGCCGACTCGCTGACTGTACCGGCTGTGCCGACTTGCCGAGTGACGATGTACACACATCAAAAAAAGTTTGAGATCACTAGCATAAACTGATATAATTTTTTAAATTGATTTTTATCAAGAAAAAATATTTGTTGTGTGTTTTCTTTAAATAGAAATACCCTGATTGATATGAAAAAAGAAAACTATTATGTATTTTTTATAAAAAAAATTGAGTAATTAATCGTAATGTAATTGTAACAGAAATTTTAAAAGATTTTATAGAAAGAAAAAGACAGTTTAACCAAACTTTAACAACAATTTATTAATAAAAGGTTTATATTCAAAATAATATAACTCCTCCCCTTGCTCGAAGAAATGCGAAGATCCTCCTGGGCATGCTGAGAATCAAGTTATCCAGCATTTCTTGGGGTAACCTGTCCCATTCTTGAATAGCGACTTCCCTGAGCTCTGGCACTGTCTGGGGACTTGGCTGACTGTTCCAAACAGCTCGCTTAAGAGCATCCCATGCGTGCTCTATTGGGTTTAAGTCAGGCGAGCCGGCAGGCCAGTCTAGCCTTGTGATATCGTATTCTCGGAGAGCAGCATTGACTCGTTGAGCTCGTTGGGCGGGCGCATTATCATCGACCAGTACAAATTGGTGCCCATGATTTACTCGGAATGGTCTGACAATTCCATCAATCTTCTCCAGACACGGACACGTGGGTTATCTAGATGAGTACTGTTTCGCGATTCGTCAACGAAGAGACAGTATTGCCAAATGTTTTCTTCTTCATTTTGCTGAGGCCTAGCCCACTGCAATCTCCATCGTTGACGTTGCCGGGAATTCAGACGAGCTCGCCAAGACCTCCGTGATCGTAATCCAGCCTGGTGCAAGCAATTCCGAATGGTCTGAGTGCAACTTCAAGCCCAGAGGCGGCCCGAACTTCTACTTTTATTTTAGTAGCGTTGATTGTTGGGTCACAGGCTACCAGCAATCTAATATAGCGCTTTTGGGCAGCAGTCTAAACAGTTGAGCGACTACTGCGGGGTCGGTCAGCTAAATTACCCATCCAGTGGTACCTCTGCAACGTGGTCACGACACAGGATTGGGATATAGCAACTCTGCGTGCTATTTATCTCGAGGTGTATCTTTCTTCCCTTAAAGTTACTATTCTTGCTCGTAAAACTTCTGATAATCCTCTTAGCATTTTTTCAATCACAACTTTCCGCGAAAAAGTATTTTAAATCCGTTAAAATTGACTAAATCAGATTTCTGAATGAGCGTAAGCTAGGAATGAAAGCCTTTTTATATGGAGAAACAATTGAACTGGTTTATTGTATTATATTCTAAATCTGTATTTTTAAATAAAGAATCTAAGAAGAAGAAGAAATCATAATATAATCTACCGTAACAAAAAAGATTTCGATTTTTCAAAGTGATCGCAAACTTTTTTTGATGTCTGTATGCAATTATGCTGGATTCAATTTTAACTTTTATCAGACAGCGTTGGATATAACTTATTCATGGTCTAAGTAATTTTGAGTAAAAGTCATTGGCATCGCCAAGAGTGTGGTTTTACTAATGTTTTTAAGGGTGATAGTTGATTAGTATCGTTTAGAAGTATGTAAGGATCGTTGTAGGTGGTGTTCTATAGTTTCTGCTTACCCTACTTTTAAATGCTTTTGTATTATCTTGCCAATCTCCAATGAAAATGGCAACATTTTTCGCGAGTATTTTTTATGAATGTCCTTTTAGACGTTGATAAAAATAAGAGTGATCTATAATGGCCATCTTCGTCTTCCACAAAAAAACTTAAATATGAAACCCAAGACAGTTCAATAACTTAGCGTTTGTGAGATGTCAACAAACTCGGTTAGATAAAGACGAAGATTGCTTCAAAACAGATTCCTCTCAGAAATGTAAAGTGTCTCTGGGCAAAACTTGCGACAACACATAAATCTAAGTTGGAGATAGCTCACGAACGCTTCTTACGCGGTAAACACAATCTGGGAACGGTATTTATCATTATAAGTTCCTTCTGATCTCTAACATTGCGTACGGTGTGTTTTGACGTTCTTTTGATTATTTGGCGTGTTCCGCAAGATCATCCCTTCTTTATGACCCTGGTTAATGACTTTTTGTTTTAATTACTTCGAGACCTCCACAATCCTGGACTAAGTAATAAAATAATTATCGTTTGAAGTATCCTTACTGTCCATCTCGTCATCTTATTCCGTCGATACTTATGTCTTACTACCATAACAATGCAAAAGTAACTCTAACTGTCGCATGTCGGCCTGTTGCCCTTCCATGCCATTATGTCTTAGCGGTTTTGGGAAACTTTTCATGCCAGTAGTAGGTTGCCATGTCATCATTTCCGATGCCCGCACACCTGCACGCGGGTGAAACCACGGGCTTGTGGTTGGGCTAATATTGTATATTTGAAGTAATTTCGAAATCATTTAACCGCAGTCAAATAGTACGATACATACATGCAGGTTAAAGGTTTACCCAGCAAACTTTACGGCCAAACAAGGTAAACCAAGCTTAGGCGTTAAAGATTGCAATATCGCTCAAGTTATAATAGTTTGAAGCTTATCGCACCGTGCACCATTATACTCGTAATCCAGTTTGCGTTTGAGTTGGAGTTGCGTGCCGTGATAACGAGCTGTTCTGCGTCGCTGTTGACATGCTGGAACATTGCCTCTCATCTGGAGACTAGCCACGGGGCTTGTGGGTAAGTCATAGGTCGGATAACTTGTGATTTTCTTTCTTTATTTTACATTGTGTTTGATTTGAGTATTGATTTGAAAAGAGATACCTATTAGAACAGCGCGCTACTGGAATTAACGAATTAACTTTCGGGGTGAATATAAAATAAAAGCTACCTTACCAAACTTAGCATCATGGCACACGAAACTCTGACTCATGTTTTAAAAATGAAAATACTGATCCCGAAATAGCGCTTCAAACACTAGCTCAATTCCTGACAGCCTCCCGACAAAATATTTACTCGTTATTACGAACTGGAATCCCGAACTTCAAAACACTGAGCCGAAACTGAGCTTGTCACTCTGACAGTAGGAAAGCGGGACAGTTGTCACAACCACCAACTGTGGTCTCTACCTACAATGCGGGACTTTAAACCTTACTGCACTAACATAAAGCGCTATTAATCCACGATGGGAAGGTGTGTAGTAATTCAGTTTGCAGTGAAGTTATTATAGGGACATATCAAGCGGGTGTCAGCGGGCCAACGGAAGCAATTTCGTGTTTCGTTGACGCGTGTTCGGGAACAGTTCTTATAAACAGTGTTAGACAGACGTAGTACGTGTGGATTGTTTATGGAGTTCCGTGTTTGTGAGTCTCTCGAGCGTGATTAATAGTTTTAATACTGAGATGTTATATATAGCATCCGGGTCATGAGGTATTTTACCGAGTGTAAGCTAAATAAGGGGGTGACCATGCTAATTATAGTCGTGGACTCGGCGTGAGCTGTTCCGATAGCGCTTCCGCGGTTTCGTAGTGCTTCGACTATGTTTGCTGAGGCGCGGACCGATTTTATTGATTATGATTTTTTCGCGATCATAAGGAAGCGGAGCGCTTCACTATTAAGTCTCCTACGAAGCAGCTCGAAAAGACTCCTGAGGGTTTTGTCCGAGCGGTTGGACCTGTCCCTGATACAAAGGTGAAGGCAGCTTCATGTTAGCACCTCTTGATGTATTTTTTGAGATGCATATAAGATTATATTGCATTGTATGTTTAATTTTCTTATTGATTTGTTTTTAATGTGTACTATTTTAATTACAATTTAATTTTACTGGACGTTATGTAATTTTAATGTGTATGTGTAATTTCTTTATTCTTATTATTTTAATGTACATGTCTTTTTATGTGATTTTTATATAATGTATGGACTGTGTCTGAATTAAATGAAATTATTTAATTAATTTAGGCTAATGTCCGATGCGGTGCCGCGCGCGTCGCTTTGTCCGCATAAGGTGAATGACGTCTTTTTCGCTTTTATTGCATTCACTTAAGCTCCTCCAGACCTACTGAAGCCGATTCCGTGTCCATAAGTGTATTCACTCCCTTATCAACATTGCACAAACGTGATAATATTTCAGTGCATGTTCAAATAACGTGTAATTTTTTAAAACATTGTAAAACTTTATGAAATAAGCACAACGTAAGTTACGTGGCTTGATAACCGCATTCTGCCACGTCGTGCCACAGTCGCTCAACAGCTGCCTACATTCCACGAAAATAACTTACGAGCCAATTTTTACAAAATAAAATATTTTTTTCACAATATAAATCGTACAAAATCTAGTTACTGGTTTACAGCTATAGAGTTTAAAATAAATAAGTGTCGGATCCGTTAATTGGTATGGACTTAAAATGAATCGCAGTACGCCTGTGGTGACGTCACACGACCTACTTACCCATACCACAGCGTGCTTCTACAGAGCCCCGATGTTCACAGCTCGACGGTAGGACGACAGTCACTATCTGATAGCGGCCGAGTTGAGACGTCTTGGAACTGTACCCGATTCATTGTGTCCGGTGTTATTGTGTTAAGTTGTAATCTTAAGTCTTGTAATTCGCTAGTTTTACTAGAAACAGTGTAGTGTGTTTTCATAGCACGAGACCCATCGTCTGCCCACATAATGCTCGAGCCTAAAGGAATAAATCCTGACATTCGTCGACATTATAATATGTCGATATGTATGTCCATTTGCACTGTCAACTTTAAGGTAAATTTTTTTTGGTGAAAAAACCACGACATTTCTATTCAAATAAAATTCAATTCAATGAATAAAAGTTTCCAATGATTATGATAGCTTTTTTTTAGTTAATGCGATCTGAGATAACATAACTTTTACTAAATATTACAAAAATGTTCACTTTGGATTACATATCTAATAAATCTCCAATATTATTAAAGCTAGTCAAAATCTAACCCCCTTCAAGTCACTATTTGATTCACTTGTCAACATCTCGATTGATAGATTAGGTGACGACTGGTGGTAGGGTCCTACACTTAAAAAAAATATAACAAGTATTTCCAACTATAGCAATGTACAGACCCAGTAGGCGCGATTAAAACATTCGCAGAGTTCCGAGCATGTTACTAAGTATTGAGTGTGTAAGGTTAACCGCATTATAACCAGCAGTCATCCAGTTTTCACAATTACGGCCAACGATTAGTTACATTCCAATACGTCACGCTGTGCTATTCTTACTTCCTTACTTATCTAATATAAAAATTCTCGTGTCGCGGTGTTTGTTAACAAACTCCTCCGAAACGGCAGAACCGATTTGTATGAAATTTTGTGTGCATATCGGGTAGGTCTGAGAATCGGCCAACATCATTTTTTATACCCCTAAATGATAAGGCCCTTAAATATTTATTTTTATTTGGTAGGTGGTAGTAGGCAGGTAGTAGATAGGTAGGTAGTAGGTAGGTAGTAGGTAGGTAGTAGGTAGGTAGTAGGTAGGTAGTAGGTAGGTAGTAGGTAGGTAGTAGGTAGGTAGTAGGTAGGTAGTAGGTAGGTAGTAGGTAGGTAGTAGGTAGGTAGTAGGTAGGTAGTAGGTAGGTAGTAGGTAGGTAGTAGGTAGGTAGTAGGTAGGTAGTAGGTAGGTAGTAGGTAGGTAGTAGGTAGGTAGTAGGTAGGTAGTAGGTAGGTAGTAGGTAGGTAGTAGGTAGGTAGTAGGTAGGTAGTAGGTAGGTAGTAGGTAGGTAGTAGGTAGGTAGTAGGTAGGTAGTAGGTAGGTAGTAGGTAGGTAGTAGGTAGGTAGTAGGTAGGTAGTAGGTAGGTAGTAGGTAGGTAGTAGGTAGGTAGTAGGTAGGTAGTAGGTAGGTAGTAGGTAGGTAGTAGGTAGGTAGTAGGTAGGTAGTAGGTAGGTAGTAGGTAGGTAGTAGGTAGGTAGTAGGTAGGTAGTAGGTAGGTAGTAGGTAGGTAGTAGGTAGGTAGTAGGTAGGTAGTAGGTAGGTAGTAGGTAGGTAGTAGGTAGGTAGTAGGTAGGTAGTAGGTAGGTAGTAGGTAGGTAGTAGGTAGGTAGTAGGTAGGTAGTAGGTAGGTAGTAGGTAGGTAGTAGGTAGGTAGTAGGTAGGTAGTAGGTAGGTAGTAGGTAGGTAGTAGGTAGGTAGTAGGTAGGTAGTAGGTAGGTAGTAGGTAGGTAGTAGGTAGGTAGTAGGTAGGTAGTAGGTAGGTAGTAGGTAGGTAGTAGGTAGGTAGTAGGTAGGTAGTAGGTAGGTAGTAGGTAGGTAGTAGGTAGGTAGTAGGTAGGTAGTAGGTAGGTAGTAGGTAGGTAGTAGGTAGGTAGTAGGTAGGTAGTAGGTAGGTAGTAGGTAGGTAGTAGGTAGGTAGTAGGTAGGTAGTAGGTAGGTAGTTGGTAGGTAGTAGGTAGGTAGTAGGTAGGTAGTTGGTAGGTAGTAGGTAGGTAGTAGGTAGGTAGTAGGTAGGTAGTAGGTAGGTAGTAGGTAGGTAGTAGGTAGGTAGTAGGTAGGTAGTAGGTAGGTAGTAGGTAGGTAGTAGGTAGGTAGTAGGTAGGTAGTAGGTAGGTAGTAGGTAGGTAGTAGGTAGGTAGTAGGTAGGTAGTAGGTAGGTAGTAGGTAGGTAGTAGGTAGGTAGTAGGTAGGTAGTAGGTAGGTAGTAGGTAGGTAGTAGGTAGGTAGTAGGTAGGTAGTAGGTAGGTAGTAGGTAGGTAGTAGGTAGGTAGTAGGTAGGTAGTAGGTAGGTAGTAGGTAGGTAGTAGGTAGGTACCAGGTAGGTACCAGGTAGGTAGTAGGTAGGTACCAGGTAGGTAGTAGGTAGGTACCAGGTAGGTACCAGGTAGGTTAGGTTAAGTCTTAGATGGCGCCACGTGTTTTTCGAATTAGGATTGAATCACAAGCAGGGTACAACTCGAATTGATTGTCAAATTCTAAATGAACGCGAGCGAAGCCGCGGGAAAAAGCTAGTCTGAAATAAAATCAGGGCTTGCAGTAACTCGGCTGGCGCGGTCGGGCTCGCGGGGGGCGGCGCGCCGGCGTGGCGGGCGACGCCGCCGATCAAACGAGGTTTCATTTCAGCATGTTCCACGCCACAGTTACTCCGCACTTTAATTATATTTTCCAACTGTTTTAGTACTCCGCTGTAGAACATGGGCGCGTGTTGTATATGAGGTTGACTGCAATTTTTTGGTGTAACAGCAAAATTATGTTTGAGCAGCGGTCGACGGAATAAGGGTTTTAATTGAATTTAAATGGAGTACGGTTCTGCGGAGGAATTAGATATGTTTGCTGTTGTTTGTAGTATAATAGTATACAGATAAGAATAGGAATTAAGAACAATGTTTTTTTTTCTTAATTTCGTTGATTACATCTACACTGGATTTCAAGAACAAATATTATTATAGTATTGATCAAATTTAAGTTGCAGTTTTAAGATATGAATTAATAGGTCGGCGAAGTCGAAAATACAGTTAATAATAATAATAATAACGAGAACATAACGAGAACCTCGTGAAAGCCGAGAAAGATAAACAAATCAAGTATCTTGACTTAGCTCGCGAGGTTGTCGACATGTGGGATGTGGACTCAGCGATCATTGTGCCGGTAGTCGTATCAGCCCATGGCTTAATTGCCAAGAGCCTCGACCAACACCTGAGGAGGCTCTCGTTAGGCAGCTGGATCAAGGGCTTGATTCAGAAAGCGGTACTCCTGGACACGGCTCGTATTGTTAGGAGGTTCATCTCTCTGGAGCCCTGACCGCCGGTAGCTTGGACCCTATTCCCGATACCGGTGGGCTACTATTTTTATATTTTTAAATGTTTTTGTATATTGTAATTTTTGTTAGTAAAATATTTAAAAATGTAAATAATAAGGATAAAAATGAATAAAGGAATAATAATAATAATATCTTGGGACAACCAACACACCGCCATCTGATCCCAAACTAGGCAGAGCCTGTACTATGGCAACCAGACAACTGATAAACATACTTATATATTTCTAAATACATACATATTATAGATAAATTTACACCCAGATACAGAACAAATAATCGTAGTTGAATTAAAACATGAAACAAGTCTCTTAACTTAACAACATTAATACTTCAGAGGCAAGTCTTCACAAAGCAGCGCAAAACCCCTTCACACGTCGTCAGCTGGGAGTGAAGCCGGGCCCCCGCCTCCCGCGACGTTATGTTATATCGCAACCTACTTACATCGTGTAAATAAAAATGTGCCGACAAATGACGTCGGGCATGCAGCGCTCGCGTGACACCGGCGTTAAATAATGTGAAGGCATGAGCCCACGATTTATGAGCCGGGCGTAGCACGCGCGATCAACACGCTATAACGAGCGTGCGAGCGGGCGCGCTTGCGCTCGGCGCCGGGTGCCGTGCGCCGTCACGCCGCGACGCGTGCCCTGTTTATAGCGCACCTTGTTTTTATAGCGCAGTAAAAGCGGTGCAATTAAACTTTACGGACGTGACGTCAGATGATGTGGTTAGCAAACAAATGGCACAGTTGATAAGACGAGCTGGAGTCAGGAGGTTTATGTCGCAAATGAAGATTCAGTACCTGCATGTTCTTCAAAAGCGCGATTTGCTTACTTGTGTTAGAGGAACTTACCTGAAACAAAACAAAATAACAAATTAATACAATACATATTATTACTTGTTAAGTCCCCAATGTCCGATCTATTTATTTATATTGTCTTTATTTATGGCCAGAGGTTAAGTATTGCCATACAACGTGGCAACGCCGCCAGTCTCTTGGGCACATTACCAGCTGACAGCGTTGAGGAGGAGTTTTTCGATGCCCTTTTATAGTTTGTTGTTAGTTTATTTATTTTAGTTTAATAGTTTTTAATAATTAATGTATATAGTTAGTTTATCCTAACAAATCTTATTTAATATTGCCTTTTGAAGTGAACATTTCTTTAGCATCGTTGTGGTTTGAAAGTCGATGAAACGAAAAAGCGACAGTAAAAAGAGATAGACACAAAAATTTATAAGATTTAACGTGGGAGAAAATGAGATAGGAAGCATTATACAGTGTCTATCTTGAAGCCAAATATTTGAAGGTTTCACTTCTACCACGTGTGAATTGCACACATGTTTTTATTTTTCTACAGAATCCCAAATTAAGGAGAGTGGAATGGTACCGGCATTGAAACAAAAGGGCCAAGGAGCAAGAACGGGAACCTCGACAGGAAAATGTCGAGGTTCTATCTAAATCCTTTTCAAGTAATTTGTAATATGTGTAAATAGATTCCTTCTTTTAGTATTATATAATTGCATAGCACATAAATGTGAGTACTATGTATTGAAAAGCTACCGTTTACATTTAGCTATCTTTCATTGACTTGAATGTGCCCTGGCAGTTGAGAGAATGTCATGCTCACTCGAATGTCTTGCTGATGGTGGCGGGTGTGTCGGGTCATTTGGTTCCCTTCAATATGGTTGAGCTGAATGGGGCTGATCCATGCGTCATGTTCGTGAATGGGCGCTGTCAGTTGGGACTGGGCATCTCTTAGCTGTCACGGTTTATTTTAATTAAGTACTTTATTATTAAATTGTTGATTTATTCTTTTACTCTGGACGCTCTTCATTTGCACGTCTCTTTACATCGTTCTCACATATGTACATGTATAATATCAACATGAATGATGTAACCAAGATTTTGTAATAATATTTTGATTGAAAAGAGTGTCCATGAAGTTTCTTGCCCATTCTTCTCCATAGAGATCTACGCTTTGGAATGGGCAACTACAGTACTTTCACAAGTTATTATGCCTTGTGACTGTGACTGTAGCTTAGCCTTGTTTGTTTTTCTGACATTTAAAAGTGCCTGTAATGGTTTAATTGAAATAAATGCTTCTGAATTTTTTTTTTTCGAGTTTTGTCTTTACAACAAACATTAATAGAATGAGTGTGAATGAATTACACGTGCCGAACAAAACGGATTTTTACGTAATGAGATGATGGAATTTTCATTCAGAAATGATGAAACACGTGTAGAATTATCCTCTTTGGTAGGTTTGTTCTTCTTTGGTACAATTTCTGTCGCTACATGTAAAATACTGGTACTCAGCTGTATCCAGTTAGACTAGAAACCGACCCCAACATAGTTGTGAAAAGACTAGGCAGGTAATTGATTGATCATTTTCAATTCAATTATCATCTTGAAATCACAGTATTTGGCGTATTTGGTCAACATTTGAGAAATTATTTCGCAAAATTATATTGAAAAAACAAAATGGCGACGTTAGTTTAGATTTTGGTAACGCGACGAAAGATTCTTGCACAACTCTACTATGCTGGAAGAGGCTTTACTTCGCGGGCAATAATTAGACTTCCAACTAGTAACAACTTGAGATACAGGATGTGTTTTTGAGATGGGGTAGCAACAGGAGTTACATTAACCGTTGTAAATACCTACAACAACACGTTCTTTCCTAAAAACTTTCTCTCTTGAGTATCCCAAATTGGAATCACTGCTAACTACATCACAAAATTTGTATGAAATATATATTATCAGTTAGATAAATAATCCATAGATATACTGTTTTGTACCCTGGAGCTACTCTGTAGGTTAAACCATAGATTAACAAACCTTTTATAAACATGTTCGTGCCAAATGTGAATTCAAGTCAGGCTTATACATCGTTCATTCCAACATTTTCACCAGTTAAAAATGAATCAATTTTTATACGTAAGCCTACGGAAAGATTGTCTCATGAAATTGTCATAATCCTTTTATCTGAATGCTTTGTGCTTCAAGTTTAAAAAATATGGACGTTTAAATGAACATTTGTCTGTTTCTCTTTATTACGTATTTGACAAATGAGGTGTTATTCAGTAACGGCCTGTGTAAAAAGCATTTTATTTCGCTGGCAACATTTAATTTAAGGGATGCCTAGTAATAAACATTTTTTATACTCTATGATGAATATCTATTCTATTATGGAATGACAAAGGAAGTTTTGTGTTTGCATATTATTACCTATTTACTCTTTATTGTAAGAGTATATTGAAGTCTGTATGTACACATTATTGTATTGTCTTTTTTTCATATTGTGATATGTTGTGCGCATTCTTTGTTTGTTAGCTTAACATTATCAAACGAAAGACGTATTGAAGACGGGAAAATGCCCAAGAAAGGAATAAACGTGTGAGGGCTTCTCTTTTTAGTCTTTTTGTTGGCTGTTTATTGTAGAGAATATTTTGACCCATTCTGTCTGTAGATAACTCTCATTACGCTGAAATAGGAGACGGCCATCAACAAAGAGAATGGAGACAATTTATCAAATTGAAAGCGAAATGTATGACTACCGATTCTGAAAAGTTTTTAACTTAAAAACTGTGTTGTTTTGATTTCAAGAATAAAATGGAACGAACCCAAAGCTAATGAAATCGACTGCCAAAACTCCTAAAGTATGATGAAATAGCCGCACAGTTACACAGAACTTACATTCATAAAGTTAAAAATAAAATGAAACCGCGCTCGGCGGATGCCTAGTAAACTACCTTTCATGTGGTTAGTTGGAGGAGCACCCCCTCACGCCCTCCTCCTAGCTCCAACGACGACTTATATACGCGCGCGGCAAGCCATATCTAACAAACTTTATAATTACTGTGGTCAGCTACATAACATACCTACTTATCGCTAGCCGTACATCCATCCAGTATTCACGGTCTCTCTGCGCTTCATATATTATATTTAGCTTGAATAAGTTATGTACATAAGTTATTCAGCTGTCTAGGTGGGCTAAGAATGTTGTATCTTGGGATATTGTTTATTCATCAATGAATACGAGATGAAGTTTGACAGGCTGCACCGAGTGTAGCACCTAGTGGGACGCCGATGACAAGTTGTCAGTTTGAACGAAGTGATGTTGAAACTAATGAGGTACCTATTTATTTCTTGTGCAATAAATAAAACGGCATTATTATTTTGGAATCTAGTCCACCATAAAAAGAAAATGACAGCATACAAAACAAACAAATAAAACTTTGTAGTGTAATCAAGCAGGAAAAAGCAAAATAAAATAATCTGCAAAGGAACGGAGCGGAATTCCCGCAAAAGTAGAAAAGACAAAGAGAGAGGTCCTGAAATATGACTTGCTCTTTATATATTCAGTATTGTAAAAGAAATTGAATTATCATTCCCGCAAGAATATGGGATTTTCAATAAATAGGATAGCGAAATGCTTTTAGATATTATGGGAGAGCGCGTGCGGTTTTATCGCACTCACATAGGATTCTATCAGGGGGAATATATGTTGTTTCATTATTACACTGCATATTATTTTCTGTAGTCAAACTGAAATCTGCTTATTTTTTATGGAAGCTGGGTGAGGTTGCTTTTAACTTTTGATTTTTGTTTGGCTTTACTCATTCGTTGGCCTGTAAAAGTCAAAAGTTGAACAAGAAAATGGATTTTATGTTGCTTTAATGTCGGCTTATCGGCTTTATACTCGGCGCTTAGTTATTATTACAACTTTAGAACTTATCACGTTGTTGTGAGATGCTCAAAGTTGTGAAGATAATAAAAGATAACAAGGAAACTTCATCCTTTGGAGATAAACGCACTGGCCAGGGAGGCGCGGTAACAGATAATATGTGCTACGGTGAGTTTGAAAATCGAGAAATGGTAGTTGTCACTCGTGAAAACAAAGATTAAAGAAGAACAATTAAATAAAATCAATTCTAGGTACACAAGAATAATCTTAGACACAAAGATGACAGATATTAATGAAAAACGTTATCATTAACTCTAAACTAATTTTCTTAAATTGGCATTATTTATCATAGTTTATTACACGATGTCCTTCAGAGCCTTAAGCTCTTAAAACAGCGTCATAAAGCATCTACGCATGGCACACACGCCGCCAAATACAAACCTATCAACTAAAAACTCGGTTAACACCACACGCGGGTTATCATAAATTAATCTAGTCGTGATAAGTCATTAGCGCGGCGTCGCGTCGTGGAGGCTGGAGGCTCGATCAAACTTGCAACTTTAATTAAAAGTGATCCGACTAACTTGTAATGTGAAGCGGGCCTTTTGAATTTAAATATTTATTGAGAGCGACAGAGGAGACGTGATGAAGACGCTAGACGTTGCGAGCGCCGCCGTGCGCCGGTTGAGCGTGCGGGGCTATGTGAAGTGAAATAAGGAAAGTGTTCGCAACGCGAGGATAAATGGGTTGTAAAGTATACTTAATTGTGAATGAAATTGTACATTGAGTCTCGTAAGGCAAGTCACATTGTAGGTAGGTATTACGGATCAAAATATCTTAAAACGACGAAATATGACATTAAAAAACTTTTTTGCAAAAAATAAAACCGACTTCAAAAACACAAAAAAGTGAAAAATTACTTTAGCTTCTGAAGTCGGTGACTTTTTGTTTGTTTGATTTTGTTTTTTTTAGTCTCAATAAAATGGAATTTAACAAACCTAACTGTCGAAATCTGGGTGTAATGTACATCTGTGTACACTCTCAGAGCATACAGGCGTTATGTTATGTTACGATATTGTGTAAACAACAAACATCCAAGCGATTGCAGCAAACACGGCAGATTTACTGTCAATTATTATTATTTATTTTTATTATTTTTTTATTATTGAAGAGTTCCTTTGTTTATCTCCGAAGATCAGCATCAGATTTTCACCAAATTTAAACGGGACCACCGCGAAATAACATACTTCCAACCTAAATAAGAATCATCAACATCGGTTCACAATTGGCAAAGATATCGATGACACACAAAAATAGAATAAAAAAATGTTCATAAAATAAAATGACTCTACTTCTACTGGACCAAACTATGTTGTGAGAATGACATGGACGGAGAGGCGTTATTGGTGCACAATTATAGAAATTATATTGAAATAACAAAATGGGCACTTAGTTTATATTCGGACACATGCAGAAATAGCAATCTGAATTATTTTAATAATACTCGAAAAAGATACTCATAATAGATGGGGAGGAGAGGGAGAATTCAGATTTTGATATGATGTTATTTGCGATTCGCTCTCTTCATAAACTTAAAACTATGATTCCTAACTAATTTGTTTTAATGTAATCGAAATTAATAACCAAGTAGATATAATTGCTATTTAAGTTACGAGCCCAACTGCAGATGTTGAGATTGGACTATCAATAGGTCCCGGTCGAACAGAATGTAATTATAATTATTGGAGATCGGATTTGGGGAAAATGTTCTCTTTTGATTAAAATTTCGATATGAGAATATTTATGATTCATATCGAGTTTAGATAATTATGTCTTAGAATACAATGGTATTATAATTTTATCAGAATATCTTTGTAATAAGCTTGTAACTCAATAATAACGGCCACTCAGCTCGATCTTCAGGTTAAGCGGTGCTTGCCTAGGTTGGTCCGTGGATGGTCGACCACCCATTACATACCGTGTTTCCTCCGGTTTCTTCCGAGCTTCAGAAAGCACGTTAAGTCATTGGGTCATTTGTAGATTTTTGACCTGTAGTGCAGTCAGTGGCCCAAAAGTCAAACAACCAGTCTTACCAAGAGGTATCATATACCCAATACTAACTGGGTTGTGGAGCTCATTCAGCTGATCCTCTCAGAGTTGGGAAAAGGTTGGCATATGATGATGATCTCCATAAGTATTTGTACCCAATTTAATTGCATCCCTAAGACAATCCAAATAAATGGAGAGGTTTTAAGTCAAACCGGCATGAGCTATCAGATATAGCTGTTTGTTTCTAGCAGGAACTTGTTCTTTTGGCGAAGTAAGATTATTTATTTTAAAAAAAGTTTACATATTTCATATATTTTTTTGTTCACAAAAGCCATATCCAAAATATTACCTTCGCCCCTTCGTAAGTAACGGATTTGCGTGTATTTGGCAGACGCGTGGCGACCCCATACATCGGACAAAGTCAACATTTTAGCGCTCAGCACACAAACAACTAATGTGTGCCGGTGTACTAACAGTTTTAATCTAAAGGAAATTACTATGTAAAGTGGCCATTACTCCAGCTAATATGCGGAGTGACTGGCAGTTCAACTTGCGTGGTGCTATGAAGCCTGAGATTTACCTTTAATGGTTTAGTTAATCCTCTATATGAGGCGAGCGCAGTTCCTGGTTGATTGTATAAATAACTAGCGACCCGCCCCGGCTTCGCACGGCTGCAATGTAGATATAAACCTTCCTCTTGAATCACTCTATCTATTAAAAAAACCCGCATCAAAATCCGTTGCGTAGTTTTATAGATCTAAGCATACATAGGGACAGACAGCGGGAACCGACTTTGTTTTAAACTATGTTGTGGTGTGGTTTTGATGGATGTTGCTTTAAACCTTAAATCACGGAGTCAATCGGCCGCTGCCAGAGACTGCATTGTCAACATGTTCCATACTTTTACTGGTTACTCGCACTACAATTAAATTAATTCGGCTTTGAATAGCGATATGTGACAAAGTTGTGTTAGTGGCGTCACGAATTTATGAGTACTTCCATTACTAGATGAGTTGCGAAGGCTGATAAAAATGCAGGAAGTGATTTAAATGTTATCAGTTTAGACCGTCGGTGTACCAAAATGTTTCAGCTCCTTAGGTAGGCAAGCAACTAACACATAAATAAAAATGTTCTGTATGAACAGAATTCGCCGCAAACAGCTAACACTTACCCGCTATGACACACAAATACCCATGAAGCTAAAACACTTCAACATTGAGTTATTATCATATTAAAAGAACCAATAAAACTGTTAGTACGAATTATAATATAAAGTAGCCAACATTTATTATGAAAGGTATACAATTATTATTCCGGGAGACACGCTAGCACTAAATATATGGCACTAGTGTACCATAATAATGGCATTAACCGGTTTAAGTGCCGCCGGGCGCCGACAATGTGCGCGGGGATTCTTTGAAGCAACCGGCTAATATAGTTAGTTATAAGTGGAAGAACGCGTATTAACTACATTTTATAGGTATAATTATTCACCTGAAATATGTAGATTTGGTCATTGACGACATGTTTATCATATTAATTGTGGTACAGATTGAATTAAGACGTCAGCAAACTAGATTTTGGCTAAGAATAGTTATGCAGTTAAACGTTCGTTACTGTCAAAGGCGCTTTAACTTTTCAGAATAGAAGCGATAAAAAGCGGTCTATCCACAGATATCAGGGCCTGCCCGGGACGTGGCCGCACCGTGCTACGTCAGGGGCTCAAAAAATATCCGTATGCATTTTATATGGAGTCGTTCACACACGGTCGTGTCTGGGCTGACGGCGAAGCTTTAGCTTTTTTTTCTTTTTAAAATTTCGAATGACAAGTTGTTATTAAAGACGGTAAGCATAATTATACAATACCCACATTAATCCAAAAAATCAGAGATGCGTGTCTTAGGTTTGAACTCGAGACCTGTGACTTGGCAGTCCGACGGTCACACCTCTAGACTACAACTGCTATTAATTATTTATTGTCCCAGCTGAAATATATAACTACCAAAATAATATATTATATGGAATGAAATCGGATGGAAACAGACAGTCCCTAACGGGACAGGGATGCACTGTGTCTCCCTCCTAGCACGGCAAGGGCTCTGTCACGTCTCGGGCGCGGCCCTAATATTATGTGTGGATAGACCTTTAGGGCCCACGCAGCCAAGAATGATTTGCTAGTGGATGTTTTACGTTGGATATCAATCTGTTTATGAAAATTATGCATCAACTATAGGTGTAAAAATTACATTGGGCATCGAGAAATAAATATTTTTGAAGTACATTTGTTTAAATTCGCAACATGCGTCGATACTCTTGCGCCATCCCATCTTCCAAGCTCATCGTGGTGTGCTGGCGCTGCCGCTGCGGCTGCAGAGAACCTCAAGCGGCGTAAATATAGAAATCTTTGTGGTAACTATATTTTCGAGCAGTTTGTGGTTGACACTCTGGAGCCGTGGGATCCGAGTGCCTGTTCATAGCCTGTTTAAGGAAATTTCGAAACTCCTTGTTGACGCTTCCCGTGACCCAAGGGCTGGTTTTTACCTTGTCCAAAGGCTAAGTGTTGCCATACAACATGGCAACGCCGCCAGTCTTTTGGGCACATTACCAGCTGACAGCGTTGAGGAGGAATTTTTTGATGACCTTTGATAGCTTTTTGTTAGTTTATTTATTTTAGTTTATATAATAGTTTTTAATTGTATCGTATTGTACAACGGGCTGGTGTCTGCAACTCCACGTCTAAGCGAGTTTTTTGCGTGCCGTAGTTTTTAATTATTAATACATATAGTTAATTTAATATGAAACTGAATGTTGAGTTAAATTCGATTTAGTTATAAGTCTAGTGAAAATAATAAATTATTGTTGTTGTTTTATAGAAGACTTATACTTTTAGGATATTTATGAGATATCATCAAAGTTTTTGTTAAGTTTTGACAGACTCGATTCAGACTAGACTCAGCAACTTTATGATAGTTTTAGACACTTTGGGGACTGCCATAGTCATGTGACATGTCTGTTAACCTCTGAAAATATAAAAATAGAAAAACCTAAAAAATACATAAAGTTGAAAGTAATAAAAGTTTTGTTAGTTTGTAAATGTTGCACGATAACTTAAGCCACAGACTGTCAGACTTACAAATATTTTGCTCTTTTATTCCACATCAGTCTAGTCGTATTAAAATGGTTCAACATTTTGCTTTTCAACCGTAAGAATCTGTAAATAAACTGATCAATTTTCCTATAACTTTAAAGTTTAAAAAAAAACCCTTAGAAAAAGCTTTAAAGGAAAATATTGAATAACTAAATATAACGTTCATTGTATTCGAAGTAACACCATAACGTAATGCCAGGAAAACGTGCCTTAAATGGTTCGTAGAAGGAATTAATCAGTTTTCTTTAGAAATTACTGGTCATATTATGCCTTTCAACAGGAACATTGTTTACTTAATATTTAAGTTAGACTTGACCTGATAATGGAAGATAACCTTTCTTTTCTTTTTGCTTTTTTCGATACATCAATACTTTTCACAGCTTACTTTTACCCGCGGCTTCGTTCGCATCGAGAACTCGGAAATAATGCTGGCTATATTGGGATTAAAGTATACTATTTTCTACCCCAGGCCATGGTCCACCTGTGCACTAAGTTTGATTGAAATCCGTTGAGCCGGAAAAAGGTAACAGACGGCCCGACTTATTTTCTCAATTTATAATATTACGGATGAATTTAGCGGCTGTTGAACTTAAGTTTGCATTAAACAAAGAAACCGCTAGAGGAGCAATCAGCGTTAATAATGAACTAAGATAATTTACTCCAGATTTTTATAAAAGCAACAAAAGTGCAACCACAAGCAAACGTGAGAACGAAGCACTCACGCAGTTAATTAACGAGCTTGCTTTTCGCTCCACTTTCCATTCTCACAAACAAACATACAATGTTACTCTGCCTTGCACCGCACAAGATGTAAAGAAAACCTTCCCTCTCAGCTCTCGCTCCCACAAAATTTCTTACACAATTTATCAACGCCTGCCTTGGTTTTCACACCTGAAACGTTATAATATACGTACTTTTATTTATTCAGAGGGCTGCATATAGTAGAGGATCCGAGCTAGGTATAAACGACCTTCACTGTCGGTATATTGGATGAAAACTATTTTATATCTTTAGTTTGTTAAAAATACATATATCGCGAGTGGGTTGGCTAAAATAATTCTGGTCAAGCTATTAGTTAAAAATTTTAAATTATTTTTTTATTAAACAGTGCACTCATGAGTTTAACGAATAAATTTAATACCAACCGAAAATAAGAAGCCTATAATATAATAATATGCAAGCGTTGGGTTCCGTTTCCCTTTTTCTTGGTGTAACTATAGGTTTGTCAGGTATAAACAGGTATGTCGGTTCTAGTTATTTTCACTCATTTGTTTAATAAACAAATCTTATTTCAAAATAAGCGCTGTTTCATTGCGAACACGATGATATAGGGTTGTCTGCAAAAAAACTGGTTTGAATGAGGGTTGTTGAGTAAATAGCTTGGCCAGGAATTTTTTAGCCAACCCACTCGCGATATTTTTTTTTCAATTCTAAATTTGATATAAAATAGTTTTCATCCATTAAAAAGATCAGTGAAAGTCGTACCTAGCGCGGATCTTAGACTAATAGAATCGGCGGAGTTTCTTACCCAATTTTAAAAATGGAAGCTCTTTATTGGATTTAGAATTGAGTGTTTATGTAAGTATTGATATGAAAAAGCGATAATTTAGTTTTCATTAATTGTGGAGCGATTAGATTTGCTGTGCATAAAATGTGGAAAATCATCATCCGCCCAGCCTTTTCCCGACGTTAGGTCAGACTCCAGTCTAACCGGATGTAACTGAGTAACATGATATAACTTTTTGGAAAAACTGTTTTTCACACTGTCAGACTATCCGTAGTGACTATCAGAACTCCATCAATGTTAACGAGGGCTTTTCGAGCCACGGCGGGGTCTTGGTATTTCTAATGAACGGTCACGCATATACGGACCAATCTAGACAAACGTTGCTCAATCTCGAAAATGGACCCTTGTCACTTTTATTATTTAACCACGAGGCCTTCCAACCTAAAAGTAAGAAAAATCTTTAGTAATTAATAAACCGATTTCAAGACCAAACAATTAACTCCAAAGAAGCCTTTTTTCCTTTACCTAAACAGTTTTTCTCCTGAGAGAACAAGTCGCGGCTTGGTGGGCGCGATAAGAGCGGTCCTACCCGCTACCCTCGTCACGCGTTGTGGCTTTGTTTGTTTTTATTCTCCCTCTAATCCCAGCTGATTGTCCAGCCGAGAATTAACGTCATCTGGCGGCCGCTCCCGGCACTAATCATTAAGGCGCGGTTATTTCAGCCTGACAGTCTCGAGTGTTCGAACTTGTCTTAGAAGATATTCTTTTGTGGATTGAGAAACGGAGCTTTTATTAAAACGGCTTCGAGAGATTCTTGTTTAGGTTTTTGAACGGACTCGAAGTGAATGGTGGCCTTTGGGTGAAATTGGGTGGCGACCGCACTTGGAAAATGAGTTGTAATTGGGAGTAAATCATCATTTTAATACATTCTGCATGAAAACGCTACTCTCACAATGTAATTGTCGAATGTTTCAATAATTACTTATGTACTGTTCCGTCACAAAATAGAAAGCTATCATTCAACAATACCGTCTACGATCTAAAACCGTACCAATCGAATTACAAACGAACAGATAAATAGGCAAGATGCTGCTTCATCGCCTGTAACGGTCCGGACGTGAGCTGCCCACATTCCCCCGGAATTGGCCCACATTACCCGGCCTGAGGCCGCATTGACCGGCCGTTGCGTGCGTTGAAAATTTTTATATCTTTGCAAATGGCGACGGCATTTGTCCTGTGAATTCCAACTGCGAAGTATTTCCATGTGGTAGGTAGTGGGTCATGCGATGGTGAGCTTACTCATCATGTTATTATGCAATTTATCATTGAAGGTATGAGCGCAGTGACCCAGTGATAACGGTCTCGATCCACAACTTAGAGGTGGTGGCGAACCCCGGACTGTAGTTCATGCAATTTCATTGCAATCACTCTTGAAATGGAAACAACAAAAGGAAACTAGACGCTCTGCAATATTCAATTATTTAAAGGTCTTGGTCTTCTTACGCGTCGTGTCGATGATTCCCTTTATATAAAAAAAAATCAAAACCAAAAAAATAAAATTTATATTTTTTTGTTTTTTAATTTAGTTAAATTCATTCAATTTAAAAGTTGAGTTCATGTTTTTGTAACAATATGCAATATTTTGAATGTGATTTGAAATTAATAATTATGATTTCTGACCCTTTTTGTCCGCGAACACAAATTTTTCATTGTTTACGTAACAACACAGAGTAAATCATTAGGTACACGTGTAGTTACAATGATGATAAAACGTTGGTTACAACTACCCAGACTCATTATACTGTTAATAATACATCAAACCTATTCTACCTTAAAAATAGCTAAAGCTACGGCCCACGTGTATGTTGTTGTATGATTTCAGACCACTTTTGCAAAATCACTTACACGAGGTTAGTTCGATTACTTTTGACAGTTCAAGCAGTTCAAATAAGGTTTATTAATCATTTGTGCGTGTCATAATCATTTATATGTTTGTAGGATTCGTCGACTTCTTCGACCCAACCCAAGTATAAGTTTTATTTTTATTAATTACTATTACAATATTCAGTCCACATTTTTATACTGTTTAGTCATTGGAAATCCAATTGGACAAAACTATTTATAATCGAAATTGGTTCGAGTGCCAAAAACGAACGTTTACTAAGAGTTTTTTTTCTTTCCCAAACATTGCAATGTTATTTGAAATTCTTATGTTTATACTGATCTGTACACAAGAATTGTATCACAATTACATATTCATTTATAATTTTATACACTCCGTATTTATTTAACAAAAAGGCCTTTAAACAAAATGGTTTAAAAACGTTCTGGCTGACTGTACTGGCCATCCAATCAAATATCGATTTAATGAATTACGATAAGCTCTCGTTGGCCATCTATCCAATCACGTTCGAGAACGATCAGGATTATTTTGATCTCCAACGAACCGAGAGTCAGGTTCGCGGCCCTTCAGAAATTACCAAACCTTTACAAGTACTTATTTGGACAACTTTTCTTTTCCCTTTTCGATGTTAAACCTTGAATAAAAGATAGAATAATCTGATAATAGAGGCATCGCAAAAAATCCTTTACGAATAAAGGTTATCGTTGCATTAGTAACCCAGCGACAATCATGAAGGGATGGGGTGGCCTACTAGTTTTATGGATACCACAGAAACCTTTCGGAAAATAGACTAAGAACAGTTTTTTTTTCGAGTCTGAGCCTGTGACTCTAAAAAAGTCTCAAATCTATTTTCAACATTTTGTAGGGAAAAGACACCGCAGACATTTTTTTTGCATTCATAACAACATTTCTAACAAAAATCTTTCATACCCAACGAAGGAAGAGTCCCCGAAAATCAATAATTCCGATACCCAGAAAAGAACACGAAGTTTAATAAAGATGTTCTATTCCGAAATAAAATGTAAATGAGTGAGATTGATGCCGGAGACCATCGTTAACATGGCCTGATTGAAATATAAGGCGAGGATAGACAGGTGGACGGCCCTCCTGCCACCCCAGGGGCGAGGGGGGCAGATACGCCTTAATTCAATCTGCGATGGAATATGACGGATTATGAAATAGAAATAGCTGCGTTTATAGTGACAGCTTTAAATAATAAAGTTAATAATTGTAATAAAGTGATGGTCGTATTTGACATAAGAATTTTAATAGATTTATTAATACAACATTATCACCCTACAAAGTTCTCAATGCTGGGACACAGACCCCTGTCTGTTAAAACGTGGGCTGTGATCCACCAGTTGGGTCCTGAGAGGGCTGTTAGATGACATGATATTTCCGACTTTTTGGTGAGAATTCTTAATCAATTCGTAGCCGAACTCTTGCTCGAAACAGAAATATTTTCCGAATATCTAAATCGTTTAACCCGACTACTTATATGAATTTTCACACCCACTTATGAATAATTCCTCACAAGTTGGTTCAGCGGAGCGTTTATTTCATCACTCATGTGTGTGCTATCTGAGTTTAATATCGACGAGCCTGCTCATTGGTCCGCGCGCCGCGGAAAATATTGTCCAATAACAGTCTATGCACGCACAGGCCGTTCGCAATAAATTCACCAAAAAAAAAGAAAATTCACACAAAAAGGTGCCATACGATTTTGTGGGATTCTTTTTTTATATATAAATCAGTTTTATGTGATCCGGGCTTTATAATTGTGGTGTTCATGTTGTTCAGAATTGGGTGAACAGCGTTTTAGGTTCATATTCATTTATTTGCGTTCCAAAAGGTAAAAACATGGTGTTAACAAAAGACAAAAGGCAAGTTAACAAAAGCTAAGAGTCGTTGTAGACCCAAAAGCACATCAAAATTTAGTGTAAGAAACATATTGCCTTAAAAATATAATTCTTACAAGCTAAAAATTAAAATATACATGAAAACTAAATAATTACATTCGCAAAAAAAAAACAAATGTCAATATACTTTAAGTTAACCATTAAAATGTCAGTCGTACAGAGCTAAAAATTTTACATGAATAACTAAATAATGACGTAGAATTCACAAAACATAATATACAATTAACAAACATAAAAAACATATAATTCTATTATTTGGTAAGCAGGTAGCAATTTTCTTGTTATTATGTTTAATTATATAATCTTCTTGATAAATATCTATATTTTTAATTATAATCTTTCATTCAAGTATTCCTTTACATTATAATAGCTTTTCTTTAATAGAAATAATTTTAATTTATTAACAAAGATGTTGTATTTATTTAATTTTTCTAATTTCTTCCGGTAACTTATTATATATTTTTATCGACATGACACTCACACTTCACTATCACATGAAGGTACTTGAAGAATGCATTTTTAATCGGGATGCGGGTATGTTTAATTTATTTTTGTAATTTTAGTTTGTGTCTTCTGTTTTTGTGTAGAAATTCAGTTTATTGAGTTCATGCGTTTTTTTCGGTTATTATTTTGTCTTCTAAAATATTAATAGGAAGAACTACCTCGTTGTTCTAGTGATCGCAAGGGCATGAGACATGAGTTCCTGTGTTCTTGGCTTCTTGCATCAGGAATTTCCCAGTTGCAGCCAACTTTGATTTTGAAATTTGTAATGGAAATAGGCTCGCCTCCTTTTACATGAAACTTTAACAAAACAAACTCTGCCTAACCCTCGGCGGATTACAGGCATGATGTTATGTAATATTCATAATTTAAAATATGGGTCTCTTTAATCTGCAGTGAACAACGTCTCTGCATACGATTAAAACGACTACACGAAGTCATACACAGCCTCACCAGCCAGTATTTGCAGTTGATCAACTATGTGGAAGTATCCTAAACTGTCTGTGTTGAACAACTGCGCAACTAGTTGTCCCACCGCAGTCGCAACTTGTCGCAACTGGCCGCACTTCAGCGTACCGCTCCGCGCTGTAGTTGTGTGTTCCAAGCTAATTCCATGACATTTGAGCTGTATCAGTGAGTTTATTCAAATGACTTTGTTTCACAAATTTCCTGTTTAAACAAGGTAATTAGAGAGCTATGTTTTTTTTAACTGAACACCTAACACAATTATTAGGTACCTGTCAAAACAACTCAGTTATCTCACTCCCAAACAAAGACTAAACTAACTGAAGATAAAACATTAGAATATCGGAACACTCACACAATAGGCTGCTCCTAGGCAAACACATAAAGCGGCTCCGTCTCGCTGCGATAACTAACTACCCGCAATAAAACTTTTAACTCCCCCCCCCCTCTTCTCCTCGCCCCGCATCATCCATCCGCTGAAAATAATCCTCACTGAAAAGTCAGTGAAACGGCATACTTAACAAAGGGAATTTGGCCGGCTTAAAGTTGTGCCCCACTGACAAGGCTACGCTACCACGATGCCCCGCGATATATTATGGAGATTTTATGATCCCCCCTCTCTCTACCCGCTGAACGCGTAAGACGGCTCTTTCCCGTAATATATGCATTTTCTTACACAGATTCATTTTAAAATGTTTTTAGTATCGCTAAGTTGGTTTGGCAAGAGTTGCTCATTAAGTTAAGCTCGCCGCTGATTGCGGAAGTTACGCGGAACGACGTAAAGAAACTTTTAATTTAGTTTTTGCGCTGTTCGCCACTGTCAATGGAACGGTAGTCTAATTTAAAATTGTTTATCCAAATAAAATAAATAAAAATACGGAAATCCAAGCTTGAATTTGTAAAGAGCGTAAAAGTTAAGTTTGTCGGCGCTTTCAAAACATTAAATTAGGATGTCTATCAAAGTACTGGAATGAAAGAGAAGAATATTATGCTGAAATTAAAATAAATTGGACTCGACTTCTAGTTAGACTCTTGAAGGATTTAGTTTGAGAATGTTTTCAATTATGTTGATATGTAAAAGATTTTCATAATTGTTAATATCTTTGGAGAAAATACGGGGTGGAAGGGACACCGACGGGAAAACTGTTACCATGTACTCAGTACATCATTCTGAGCATCCGCACATAGACATTTTTCATAGGTTATTAAAAAAAAACAGCATTTTCTTAAAAAAAGTATAATATCTACACGGTCAAAATGTATGTAATAGCTGATATTTGTGTACTGAATACTTCCACCCCGTATACCATACCGCAAATTCGAAACAAAATCGGTCAGCGATCCTACATGAACCAACACGATCTCTAAACTCCTTGATTCCTAAGTAACATCACTACTGGGCAAAGATCAGTGTGTCTTGGCCGTGTCAGACGACAGAACTCTTGACTGATCCGTCCAAAACTAATCAGGCTATAGACAATTTGCCCCCACCAACCACCCCCTAATAACACAATGACGCGGTGTGATAATTAGGGGGTGGTTGTACGCAGTACACGGGGAAATACATCAATATGTTTACACTATATAAAAAAGAAGGTTAATGATGGCCTTGGATATTAATGATAATAGGCTGCTGAAAAAGATAATGGATTGATGCTAACGTACGTAAGTAACTCATGTTTTTGACTTATCTTACAGTGTCAGCTTTGATGATGGCTTGTAGGTAATTATATCCTGAATTGAAGAAAGATATAGGTGTCTTGTTGTTGTAGATAATGATACTCGTTTTAAAAAAAAGAACGAGACTGTGGCACATATTCAATAAGACCAACACAATGTGTGCTATCATCTCACCGATCATCACTAGACCGTAATTTAGAAATAGACATATTATAAATAGACAAATCATGAATCTGCCTGAAAGTAACTGATTAAAAACTGTAACAGTAGTAAAGCTGATCTTGTTTTATTTTACGTTCAAATAATGTAGAACAATAGCATCGTATAGCTACCATTGTTAGCGTGCCTTAAGCAGCTAAAGATGTAGTGAGTAGTTAGAAATTCAAACTTGTGTTTTCAGTAAGTTCTGTTCCGTCTGGAAGTTCAGAGGTGAGGCGAGGTGCCGTTTACAATACGTTGGCGTTTCCTTATTTTACGTTCTTGTATTTAGCAATTTACATGTATAGGAACAACATTTATGACTGGATGAGTTCTCACAATATGCGACGCGTAAAACAAAGTGAGATACAATCCAAAACAACAGTCTAACTGTAAATTAATAGTCTTTAAAATTAGATCTTTTAAGAAAATGATTAAGCTTTACTTTTACAAAAAATGCTTATTAAATCATAATGCACATAAATTCTAATATCTATGGATTTCCTTTCAGTTTACTTAAAGCAATATTAAATTGTGTAAGTCAACCACTACGGTGACAGAGATCACATATTTCAGCATAACTCCAAGACGCGGCCCGAGATGTAACCGATAGGTACATATTCACAAGCAACGATACATATCACTCGACAAACAAAATGATTTGATCTGAGTTGACGTGAAGAACGGGGCTAACAGTGTCGCTGTCACGGGTGGATGCGAGATTAAACACAGCCTGTATGTGTGAGGAGCGAAGAACAGACTGTGGCGAAACTGAATCAATACACAACTGGAGTTAGGGTTAAGGCAGAGCCATATGTTTCGTTCAATTTTAAAACATTATCATTCATGTGGACATCTGTGTGAAAATCTTGTTTTAAAATTGCTGTGATTAAATATTTCAAAGAGTTTGCTTACTGAAAAGAACCTACTCTCGAGAAAGATGACTATGAAAGATGACTATGCGATTGAGATGATTGAAGCAGCATCTTTCTATGTGTTTAAGTTCACTGGAAAATAGCTTAACATGTTTGCTTGTGTGTGAGGTGAGCCCGATCAGTATGTTTGAGTGATGTGATTAACCTCTTGGGTCTTATAACAAATTACGAAATTATAAAATCACTTGTTTTTTTTTTATTTTTTTTTTTTATTATTATATAGTTGAGACTTGCTCAGCCCAGTTGAGAAAGATGAGCTCTATACTCAGCAGTAGGTAGGACAAGGCTACCAATGGTGATGTTTAAAAATAAAATGAAAAAATGCTTGTGAATAGAATATATACTTTGAGTTTGAGTCTTTATACAAAGATTTCTAGCTAAAACACATTACAGCTATTCATGAATAAAAAACTCAATATACTAAATACGAAACGTAACGTCAATTACCATTTCACATTTCCCAAAGCATTAAAACAGACATAAAGTACAGGCTACACGTTTATTAAAGGCATAAAATTAAGAGTAACATCCTCATTTGCTTAATTACCATCTGCTCTCCGATCGAGACTCTATTAGCGCCATTAACGAGATCTTCAAATCTTCACGTAATATTTTATATTCTACACTCAACATCTTCAACGAATATAAACAAAATAAGATAATAAATTATCTGGGAGGAAAAGAACTTCGTCGGGTATCATAATTAATTGATAATAAATTAAAAACGCTTCAGCGGATTTTTTTCAGCGAATAAAATAAAGCGTTAGGTGCTTGAGATCATAGTAAGTAAAAACGTTTTATTATTCTTTTCAAAGAAAAATATTAAGGATCAAAAAAACTATCAATCTACCCTAGATTTCTTCTAGACTTTCAAATCACAACGATGCTAAAGAAGTTTTCACTTCAAAATATATTTTGAAGAAATTTTCAACCCAATCAGGCAGTTAGTAGATATTCTTTTGTAATATTTAACCAAAATAAGTACCTTAAATACAAATATTATTTTTTATATAAGTAGGTATATACCTATGTAATTATGTCCTACATTTATAGGCACAAGGCTAACTTTTGTCAAAGATAAAGACTTTAAGTAGGTACATACATAATGATATCCTTAAACCTTTCTATGTATTCATAACATCTTTTATCAAAGTCGTCAAAGGGTCTCGTAAAAGAGACTAAAGGTAATATTTTCTGCGACAATTTGCTTTTAAACTTAGGTACCTACACGATCTCATGAAGACCTACTTCGAGGAACACCTGTTACCTAGAACTTTAATTTACTGGCACGGAATGAAAAATTGAAGCTTTCAGAAATTGAAAATTGTGCGCACATTTTTTATGCTTGAAAGGTGCGGTGAGATAATCTAAGTTTACTTTCTATCTTAAGATCTGTTTAAAAGACTGCTGAACTATTAAGTAACAATTTCAGTTAATTTAAGTACTGACTGACAGACTGTGTAAGACTTTTATGTGGTCTTTAGACACGCAGTTTTCTTTGATGGCAAAATACTCATAAAATACTTTCCTTATATGTGTTTGTAAATAAACTAAACAGTAAACAGTACCTACCTACCTATCATACTATAAAATTACTTTTATGAGTCCTGAGAATAAACACAAACATCTTCGCTAAAATAACCTTTCAAAGTCTCATTATTTCTCTATAGAAATTAAGTACTTACTTACTACAATTATGCATTTAACCGTATTAAAACACTCGTTGTGTGAACCCCCTTCATTCAGACCAGACAGTCGTTAGTAATATATGCAAAGGAGCGAAACATTTAAATGTGCACTCTAATTATACCAAACATTATGCCAACATTTTTCATAAATGAAACGCTAAAATGCCAGCTTTTGAGGCTTGGACATCCACTTGAAAGAGAATTGTACTTAAACATTAAGAGCTCACTCATTTATTATTTAAAAAATAAAATCTTTTCGTTGAGAGCCTTTTTATATTTTGGCGACCGAAATAAATCGAATGAGGCTCGTTTGTCAAACGTGAGAGAAGGGTTTTAGACAAATGGTGCACTACGAGGACCACTCACGACATAGTTTTATGTAGTGGACTGATATTTTTTTTTCGATTTTGTTCTCTGATGTTATCATACTCGTTTATATGAAAATACGCCATAGGTTTTTGCCGATTTTTTGTGAATGTGTGAAAATTGTATATAATACAGTCTTTTAGATTCCTAGATGCTTGTTAACTTTTTATCTTGTTTTACGTTTTTTTGAAGTAAGCAACGACTTGTTGTCAAGCCTACGCTGTCCTAAATATATACTAACACTGTAACACAATAATATTGAAAACCAAATCATTTTAAAAGAGTAACCATGGATTTTCTTGCCAGTTCTTCTCCATAGGAAACGACCCAAACCGTGCACCTTTTCTCGCCTTTTTATAAATGCTCATGTTTGACCTATGTGAAATAAAATATTTTGATTTTAAATGAGGTCCTCGTGCCATTCGAAAGGAATAGAAATTGATGGATGTTATTGATCAGGTAATAAAAAACTTCCAACAGCTAGTTCATATTTTTAGTATTGTTGCCAGCGTCCCAGTGAGCCCCGAACTTTGATGACTTTTCAATTTGATAATTAGGACTAGACCTTTTTAGTTTGATATTAGCGAAGTCAGGATAGTTTGTGTAAAGACTGGCCAGTAGGTGGGCAGTACATTATCATAAACAATATTATGACGTCAATGCTATTTGCATATCAACACCCCTCTCAAGCAACACAAATAGATTTTCGTGAAAACCCAAATTTTATCCAACACAGATGCTGAATAAACAATTATTTTCAAATATCGTATTGCCAAACATACATAATACATTAGAGAAAAAGAAATAAAGGGAAAGGAAAGATTAATCGATCAGATCATTATAGTTAATCGTGAGCCATCAAATACATTCCCCCGATGTTGACTTTTCCTTATTTTGTGACCTTCATTGTTCGAGCGGTAAAAAATCCGAACCATTTGACAATTGTTTTGTTAAGCGTTTTCTTTGATAACGATGGAAAATGACAGATATTTAGTGTCGAAGGTAATAGTTAGCACCATTATGTTCAAACAAATGATTTCATGACACAATATGGATAGATTTTTACAAGTTGAACAAGGTAGGTGTTTGTTTAATGAATGAAGTAATGAGCAAATTTGAAAGCTGATTAATGAACACAAGGACACAGCATTCTTTTGAGAAGATATACCGTCGTATAATAATAAAGTGTAAACAAAGATGATTTAACCTATTCCACCAAACACACGTGAAGGAAAACCGAAGCGTTTGCCAAAAGTATATGCAACAATTCCATTTTACCTGAATATGAAGATCCCGCACAGGAGCGATGGCTACTTACACACATGAACGGACAATCCTTTCATTCCACATATTAAATAAGGTAGCTGCCACTCCAGTGCGGTAATGAGCCATAAGTAAGGTCCATATCCCGACTCCGTCTGAACGAGTCGACCTTACACACTGCCACATAGATTTTATACAAGCAAGCAAATAGTTTTGGATAACATAACCTCACTGTTATTACTGGTGTTTTGTATGAAATTGAACTACATTTGGATTTATTTAACTTCCTGGCTAGTCGCAAACGTAACTTACTGCTAGGCATGAGGTCCTGGGTCCGGTTAACAGGTCGAGCTTGTTGGGTTTCTCCATGAAGAATTGATCAGTAGCAGGCCGGAGTTTGAATATGTGCCTGGCTTGCCCTTTTTACATGAAACATGAACATAACGCTGGGAACATTTATAGGCTGATGATGATGAACAAAACTGGAGAAATATGGCGTACTTGGGGAAAACACTCCATGTTATGTCACTTTCTACCCACCTTCTACCATTATAACCAACTACTGTGTCGAGAGCAGCGGTGGCCCAGTGGTAGCGACCCCGACTTACGAACAGTAAGTCGTGGGTTCGAACCCAGGCAGGCGCATTACTTTGTGTAATTTATTTCATCACCACTGCTCTTAAAAACGGTGAAGGAAAACATCGTGAGGAAACCGGCATGTCCTAGAACCAAAAAATCGAAGACATGTGACCTCTACCAATCTCATAGAGAGGAGGCCTGTGTCCCAGCAGTGGGAACATTATAGGCTGATGACTGTGTCAAATGAATTTGAACTTTTTCTTATCAAATGAAAAGGATTTATATTTTCACAAATAAAAGCATTTTCATGTAGAACATTGAATTGAAAATGAAGTCCAATCTCATTAGGCGACATAGCCAGATTTATAATCAGTACTTTAAAACTTTTCGGGACACTGATTTCCAATTTTGCTTTCAATTCAAATAATACTTTTAGTACCATAACTTCTAGTTAAATATACTCCACATTCAACTCAAATTAATAGCATATAAAGAGTACTTTCGAAATAATACATTTGGCCATATCTTGTGTGCTCATCCTAGCACTTTCAATATTTTAAAGCTGGTTTCAGTGTCTCGTAAAATTTATTATCTATGTATAGTATCCGGAAAATATATCGGTCGAAGCTTTTAATGTTGTTCACGTCGTAAAATAGCATACTGTTAACCTTTTACGTCAAGGACGTCATATTTTTTAAAAGCTTTTCAAAATAAATAGGTACAATAAAACCACGGGCTGCGGACCAAGGACCCTTAATTTCTTTTGTTCCTAAAATAATACTGTATTCATTTCTTTTCCCCTCCTATTTTTCCTTTCACTAGTTTTAGGGGTTGTGTTTGATGTTCGACGAAAAAATATGATTCTGAATGTTGCAAAATTAGTTTTATTATCTATTTTAGAGTTTTAAACTCTGTTGTGAATTAGAAATTAGAGATAGGGGTAAGAAAAATACATGGTTGCGCCGACTCCTAATACATAGAGGTAAGGGCAGGAGAACAATAATTACTCTTATGATAATCCCTTTAAGTTCAATCCGCGTTGCTACTCGTATCTTAAATTTCATAAAATCTCTTAATCTTATATGTTAAAAATAACAGTTTCAATGTTACCTACGGAACACAATTCTCCCCAAAAATCTACAACAATAATTCACAACTTCGATTCAGATCGAAATTGTCAGCTTCTCTGAAATTGTTTTCCTTGCAATGAATGGCTTCAGCAAATAAATAAGGGTTGGCTGAAACAAACGCGACATTTGTCTCGTGTCACCTGAAGCAATTATCGTTGGCTTCGTTGTCGCGCGACAATACCGCTCGTCGATCTCCTAGCATTACGAATATTTCGTGGAAAAATAATTGAGGCGCTCCCAAGGTGAATCGGTCTGGCATTTTGATGCTGCCATTTTTTTAATTATATTAGATTTTTAATGTTGTCATTAGCATTGTATGTTTTTACATTTCAAGGGCAGACAGGCGTTTAATCAGACGCGTCATACCTGGCATTATGGCATAAGGCTTAAATAGAATAAGGCTTTTAAAATTGAATGGGTAATCATAAATGTCTTGGAACATTCTTTAGGTTTTTGTAACAATTTAAAAAAAAAAAACAAAAATGTTTTCTGGATCACGGTAGGTACAAACCACCCGTCATGGGTGCAATTGAATCAGACAGATACAACTTCTTCGCGATTTATACCAAACTGTAATGTCAGACCTCCTCATCTTTAAAATACGAAAAACTTACATACTATGCAATATTGGCGACCTACCCATACTAGCTAACACAAATATGTACCCGCCATCATCAATAAAATAATCACAGAGGAAGTTAAGCTCAATGAACCCTCCCCACCTCCCCTTTTTCCAAGTCCTTTGATCATAATCAGTTATAAACATGGAATGCCAATGAATAGAGATTGAATTAACCCGAGCACGTCGGACCCGGCTGATTGTAGTAAACAAGACGGGAGGACGGGAGGACGGGAGGACAGGAGGACGGGAGCGTCACGTCGTTAGTTTCAATGCGCCGGCTCTGATTGCATGCCTCGGCGACTTGGGTGGGGTGACGACTGCTGCACTGCACCGATGGACTTCGGGTAATTGAGGACCGCGGCGGAAGGGTCAGACTGGTACTTTGATAATGTAGTGCTGATGAAGGAGGAAGATACATTGATTGTGGAAACGAAAACGTAAGGAATCTTATTTATAAGGAAGATAGTGTGAAAGGCAAATACTGTTAACTTTTTGGTAGAAAAAGCTCAAATCTTTTTGTAAAAAATAGTATTAAACCTGGGTCACCGCATCGATGCAAATTATAAATGATTGAGTTTAACACCAGTAGGTAACTGAGCTTATACGATGAAGTCGTAGTCTTCATTGTTCCGTCTGTATACCCAGAAAATGTAACAAACTTTGAGGAATCAGTAGTCAATACTCTAGAGTCTAAAAAAAAACAGTTACTTTTTTAAAAGTCCAAACTGTCTTTAATTATCAATATTTGACTTAACAAAAATATTCCGTCGTGATCTAGAAATGTCAACGCTAATAACAAAACCTTGAATCGTAAGAATATCTAATGAAGGCTCCGGATTAATCAGAAGCAAATGACCCATTTATATTCTGAGAACTGATGCTTCACCGTACAGTGGTACTGACCTACCTTGAACGGATTACAGCTGATTGGCTAAGGCAATACCTACATTATTATATCTTGGATTCGATTTTTTTCTTTTTTTATTCTTCTTCTATTCTGTTGATACAGAGAATTGATGATGTAGTGTATTCTTATTAAATATTCAAAAGAAAATTAATTTATTTAACCATTTATGTACACACTTAATACAGGAAAGAAGGAAGTTGTTTCAACAGAGATCTGTTCCAGCATGCCTGCCACCGCCTGCCACTGTTACCTGCCTGCCTACACATAATATAATATCACACTCACATTTCACCTGTTATGTTTAAGCCCCAGGTAATATAAAAAGCGAACCCAGAATGCGGGCTGCTAGAGAGAAACAAGATATGATTATACATGATAACTTCTATATAGAGAAAAGGTGCTGGTAGGCAAACCTAGACTATTGATCTTAGGCCCATTGCGTTCACCACGTAATGCCGTTCCGGCAGTAACCTATACCGTATGTATTATATTTAGACTAGCTAATACTGTTTGTTTCACAGCCCATCAGCATCTGTTGAATGTGCTCGAAATGTTTACTTAGACTGTTTCCCAATTCAAGGACATGCTTTGTTTTCACGAACACATGCGTGACAAAATCAATTCATTTAATGTTTTGTTGTTACGGAATAATAAGGACAGCAATATCTACAATAGATTGCGAGTACAATACACCTCAGGCTAACCCTTCCTTCGGGCAGTACAGGAGTGATGAGATTAGCTTAAATGTATAACTGGCAAAATGTGAGTGTAATATCTGTGTAAGTATCTGCACAACCCTTCCAAAATAAAGGCGTGAATATTTATGTGCTGTTTGAGATTTTGCCAGTTTTAGAACTGCTGTTGGATGACTTTATTCCTTTTAAAAACCTTTCCCTAGTCCATCCCACAGCCTATTTTCCCGAGACCTAATCCAAAAGCCTGTGTATTAACATTAACTGCCGCGGCGTCCGGAGGTGCATTATTTTAACTAAGCCACAAGATGGCGGCTCAAAGGACCGGCGGCGTGAAGGTTCTTTTGACAACGGCTTCTTGACGCGCCGTGGAAATTGTTGCCTGCGCCGTAATCAGCGGCCGGTAGGGGTGGGGTGAAGAGGTGACGAGTTTTAAGAGACGAGTTAAGTGGAAAAAATAAAAAAGGGTTAAGTGGGAAACTTAAGATAATCAACACGATGTCAAGACACGAAAAATAACGTAACATAACATCGGTGTACCCTTGCTTCACAGACAGAAATTTCCTAGAATTTCGTTTCGCAGAAAATGTTTCATACAATATTTGATCCTTATATTTTTATTTCGAATATGACTGTTTTAACGACTATTTACTTGAATGAAAAATAGTTATCAAACAGTACAATTATTTCAAAGTTATCAAACAGTACAATTATTTTTAACGAATATTGTTTCTTCGATGTATTTTTCCCTGATATTTTATTTCAACGAAAATGTAAAAGTAGACGTCTTAGGATACTTTAAATCCTACAGGCAGAAATAGGGATCCCACCTAGCGGGTCTACGTCGACTACGCGGTATTACAAAATTGTGATATTTACCTTCACGTTGAAAAGTTCCGTTTACTCCGACCACATAGGTTAGGTTAGGTTAGAACTGGTGACCAATCACGCGCGAGTCGAGCGAGCGAAGCGAGCAGTGCCGCGGCAGCGGCCAGCGAGCGCTACCTCGAAATTAGTCCAATAGTGTTTTCAATTATATGTTTTGTGTATTTTTGACGGCACGGTTAGCGCAGTGGCTGAGTGATTGACTGTTGCGCTGCGTGTCGCGGGTTCGATCCCCGCACGGAACAAATATTTGTATGGCCTACAGATAGTTTTTCCGGGTCTGGCTGTTTGTGTATGTGAGTTTAAATATTTGTAAATGCACCTACAATACAGGAGAAATTCCTAGTGTGGGGCAACGTTTTTAAAAAAAATAATAATAATAAAAAAGTCCAAGTAAGTAGAATTATATATAAAAATGTACATTGTTTTTGTGAACGCGGTGTTGTAATGCTATAGGAGGGTATGCGTTTTGTCAAAGGTATGAATTGAAACATTTAGAAACTGTCACTCGATAAATTGTTTGTCTTGGTAATAAATTTGATGTTCACTAAACAATATGAGAATAAATAATATTTGATTTGTTATTCTGTGATATGAAAATTTAAAAAGTATATCTTTGAAGCAAGTATTCTGCGTATTGATTATTCTACGTAACGATAATATGAGCAAAAAACTATATGAAACGAAATTCTATAAAACTTTTATCCGTAAAACATATTGTATTATATATAGTACATCATGTTATGTACACAAGTCCCATGTCATAGGGGGCAAGCCTATTATAAACACCGGTCGGGCACCAATTCAGCCTCTGCTATTTAGAAATTTCTGATGGAAAAACTCAATACCTTACATTTTAACCGAGCTGAGAATTGTACCCAAGACCAACGAAGGAGTCATGAAAAGTATGCCATGTCGTGCCACCTGGGTGACTACCTAGTCCAATTGAAAATCACACACACTTTATTTGTGGTTTTTTTTCAACGATATTAAGGTTATAAGCTTATATATAGCTTATAAGGTTAGGAGCACGTGGCTAAATAATATCAGCCGCTCGGGTCGACCTTTAGGTTAAACCGTGCTTGCTTAAGTTGGTCTGTGGATGGGTGACCCATTACATACCGAGTTTCCTCCGTGCCTCGGAAACCACGTTAAGCCGTTGGTCCCAGCTGTCATTTGAAGATCTTTGACAGTCGTTAGGTAGTCAGTTGCCCAAAAAAGTCTGACAACCAGTCTAACCAAGGGGTATCGTGTTACCCAGTACTAACTGGGTTGTGGAGGTCAGATAGGCAGTCGCTCCATATAGAATACTGGTATTCAGCCGCATCCGGTTAGACTGGAAGTCGACCCCAACATAGTTGGGAAAAAGCTAGACAGAGGATGATTAAGCTTATAAGCTTGACATAAAGCATGGATGATTAACGTAATCAGAAAGTTCAGCAGTTTATACACGCCAACCGTTCCTCAAAGCTCAGTCTAACATTTGCGCGGCAGCCCTACTGCCCCACCTCGTGACCACCTTATGTTAATCTTTGGGACGATGAAGGCAAAATTGCAATCGCCCGATGATAAATTGTGCGGTAAATAGAAATGGCGCATGCAACGCTTTTATATAACATGATTTTCATGTCAGCGATCTTTATCGAGTTTTAAATTAGCCCGAATAGCCATAGTTCACTAACTCCTACAGAAACGCGATGTTTATAAAAGCGCCTTTTTAAAAGCACGGCAATGATGTTTTAAAGTTTTATACAGATTTTTTTAGCTTCGGGTTATTGAAATTTATACCGGTTATTTTTTATAATCGAATTCCCGAAGCTGTTTGTGCGTCACTCAATGGATTATGAAATAGTTTTGCACAATTTCACAATAAAATATTTAATAAAATGGGGGCGCTCAATTGTATCACTTACACGGCTGCCTCGCTAAGCTATCCAATAAAGCATATATACGATTACCATACGTGGCACGTAATGTACCGCAAGTGTGACGACGTCGCCACATAATAATGGAGTGGAAGGACCAAAGTTTATCCTGGTGCATTATACGCTCCCCCGCCCCCGCGCCCGGCCGCGCCTCGCCCCCTTCGGGGCCCGGCCCGCCCTGATATCACTTCAAATGATATATTTGGGGCTAAGTCCGCCTTTTTTCTTTGTTTGCAGTGAATTTATCGCAGTGTAGGAGCAGATATGCTTCCTTCGGGACCTACGTGCGTTAGCCACGGATAAAACCACTCAGGCTTTACCAAAAACGAAAACCTAATTCAGACTGGATGGAATTTTAGTAGTAAATGGGCCGTGTACAATGAGGAGATTTTATGGAGAGCGAGGCTGATAGCGAGTAAGGGACACTTTAGCTTTTAGCTTTAAACCGTTGTGTTATTGTTTGGTTTGAGTTTCTGTGAAAACGTAATTATTGAAAATACGTGTTTTGTTTTGTACATAATGAGCGGAATTATGAACGGATTTCATTCGCGTCTTTTTCCGAGAACCTGACATTACTGGCGCTCATTTTGCTTAAAAGCATCGCCCGTATTTTCATAAACAAGTCGACTAAGTACAGTCAGCGCCAGAAATAAGAGGACTTTTACAAAAAAAAACTCAAAATGAAATAAAATAAAACAGCGTGGTTATAACTTTTAAAATCATTCGTCCCCATTCTTTATTTCCCTGATAAGCGGCTACAGTTATATTTTACGTTCATTTAAATTTTCATGAAAAAAATCTCCGATTGAAATTGATTTATTATGAAAAGCCCCTTTTGTTTGGGTCATTGCTTTTAATTGCTTTTCGAACCCCTTCCGTTTGTTTAAGAGCCTTAAGTCGTATTTTCGCGAACGTTATAATAATTATAGGCAAGTAGAGCTTATTACACTGTACATACCTACAACAAAGTCGTGATGTTTGTTTTTAACACTATACTGTTCATTTGGTGTTGTGAGTTACTTGGAATTATGTAGTAAGGGACTACTACGACTTACATCAACCATATTCCACCAAAGGCATGATGCATGATGCATGTGCATGATGTTTTCATAAAGTCTACAATTTTGATACACCAAAAATCTCCCCAAATTGTAATACCAATATTTTGTAATTATTAACACAGTTCAGCAGGTGTTTAGTCCAACCTCTTTAACATTCGGAACTAAGTGAACCACAGCATCTCAAAACAAAAAAAAACACTACCACTCAACACGCGCATAAAACTCGTATAACTAACATTTAGAAGCTTAAAAACTATCTCCAAAACTCAGCAGCGCGCACAAAGTCACGTAAATCGCATTTTAAAAAGAACTCCAAAAAACTCAATACAAATATCTGGAGTTCCGGAGCTCCGAGGGGGGACTGGAGTGGGGGTCACAGAACCGGACAACTTCTTCTTTCCCTATAAAAGTTTGCGGCACCGATCGCCCAGATTAAAAACTATCGGCTAACGAAGGTGGTTTAATTAAAACTTGCTACCTGCCTCTTTGGGCAGCGGCTCACAGCACTACACATATTTGTATTAACATACAGTGTTACAACTAGAAACAAATGATTAAAGTCTTCACACACATAAAGCGTTTACGCGAATTCATGGCCTGCCTCAGAGAACCAGTTACTTTTGAGTAAATCGGGGTTGTCACATCTAGGCAAGTTTACGTTTTAGGGTTACGTTTTACGTGTGCAGTGCAACTTATCTAAAAGTTCATTTACAACCGAATATCCGCGTTTGATTTCACAAAAAGTAAAACACGTACTACTAAACTAGTTGGTTTTCTGGCTACATTTATATTGTAGATGCGGGCAGGAGTACCTACATGTCTAGGCAGCGGACAGGGCTGTGTGACGTCAGATTGGTTAGCTCTCATCCAGTAATTATACTTATAACTCGCTTAATATTTTATTTGAATGTCCTTCACGTTGAGGTTGGATTCTAAACTATGTTATATTGGAATTGCTATTTTATACGAAACAACATTATATCACTGAAAGAAATTCAGTAAATTTTTTGTGAAATAAATTATGCACATATTTTGTGATAAAACTGCGTCTTCAATGAACACATCAATTGAAAATAATATGTCATGTAAGAAATTCGAAAAACATAAATTATACTGTAACAAAGCTGCTCCGTAAATTCGTACCGACGCTACGCCGTAGCTTCGTAGCAATGCTTCGCCATGGCTCCGTGACATATATTAAGCAAAATATTCGGGCTGCTACCTGTTCAAATTGGCCGTCAAAGGCGATTGGTTTTCATAAAGATTGAGTTGCGTAGAATATTGATGCAACCAAAGCCATACTCATTACCTAAACCTGCATCAACGTCAGGTGAATATTCTTCATAATAGATACCTTTCAACATGTTCAATATTTAACAGAATCTTCAGCTGGTAACGAAAACGCAATCTAAAATATAATATTCTGTGAATCAAGCTCTCTCTCTGTACACTCTACAACTAACAGGTTGTATTTCGTTTGATATTCGCGTTAGCAGTTGCAAAGTACTTAAGATGCAACTGCTAACGCGAATATCAAACGAAATGCTGCGAACGAAGTTGCTCAGTTGCGACCGCAACCGCGACAGACATGCGAGCGTCGAATTGTGCACATGTTCAGCAATTTTCTGTACACTGCTACTTGGCACTTGGGTTTAATTATATTTTCTTTTTATGTGACTTTAGTGCACAATACGAATGCTCGTACAAATATCAATTTACTTCTACTTAAGTAGATAGGCGTTTGGGAAGAAACCGTCGACTTGCTCGGTTTGTGCCGAGCCAACCTGAACCTGCTCAGTAATGGTAGATGAAGAATTCAGTTTTCCGATGGTCACCAGTCGAATAAAACCCAAATGAATGTTTTAATTGTTTCGGTTTTGTTGTTCGAAACATACTGCGAATGGAGTGTGTGTAGCACCCCTGGCAGTATTGGGGGGTGTGTGTGGGTGTGCTCGGTGCACGGCAGGGTTATAAACGGATATTTAGTTTGCCCTTTACCGCCAGTAGCCGCTTATAGTCGCGTCTCGGCGACAAATGTTTGGGAAAATGTTCACGATGCCACGGAATGTTCTCGAAAAGGCTCCTCAGGATTTTATATTTTGTTTTAAAATTTAAATGGAACAGAAAAGATCGCCTGTACAAGGTTGAACTGTGTTTCCGCAGAGGTACCACCTACTTATCAGTGTGATGATTTGCTGATTGCATTTCTGAAAATGGTCGTGTGTGTAGCTAAATAGTAATTATTTTTTACGTTTTGGTTTCTATACCTTACATAACATCACGCCTGTATGTCTCCGAAGGCTTACGGTAAGCTTAGTAGGAACACATTTCACCAGTTAGTTTTGAATTAAAATGGATATAATTTATCAGTTTAGGAAATTATTATTGATCACAAAAAATGGCTATGCATTACGAACTGAAAGTTGAATGAGTCAGGCGGTGTTCTTATCCTAAACAGCTGAACCTGGCAGCAAAGTACACTACGTACATCATTATTACATTCACGGAGGATTTGGACGCTTTCCAAAAACTATGCGAGACGTAAAACACAATCTACCTGCTCTCCGGACGAGAGTGGATGTGGTGCATGAGGTACGTTAAGTGTATCACTTTTTTATTTAATACCTCACATTTTGTCACTATCAATATAAAATACTCCAATATTTGTGACTAGCATAATTATTTTGTTTCAAAACTGCTCTCCAAATCAACCGCCAACCAAATAGTTCAAAGCCCACTATGTTTCAAAAAACCAAACTTCAATTTTAGGATAGAATTTAATATAAACTTTTCATAGAAGCAAAAAATAACACAGGTTGGCAGCTCCTCAATTATTCCGTACCATTTTTCGTCCGACACGGACAAATACGTCCGATACAAATTCACTTTTCGTCTAAACACTCGATGATATCGATAGCACATTTAGCGTGCATACAGAACTGGTTCCGTGCAAACGGTGCAACTGAAAATTGGCTCCCGTTCTAACGTTATCGATGGCGGCAATAAACTCGCAATGTTCACAATAAAACTCAGTAAATTCGTGCTGGTTACGCGTTCATGACGCGATTGTGTCCCGTGCACGTCGTATCGTATATATATATGCGTTGATTCGACTGTTGGTTTATGTCTGTGCGTTTGCTAAGCACAGCTGTTTCCTTATTATGTGGTATTCGGTTCGAAGGACCACGGTTACAGGGATTGGTCCTTCGCGGGGGATACTCAGTTTGGTGATTTCGGCTAGGAATACTGCAGAATGACTAGACTGAAAAATGTTCTCTATTATTGCTACCTTTATACTTGTTGACCTGCATTAGGTAGGTATAAAAACATTAAAAATAATATTTTCAAGGAAATTGGTGTGCTATGAAAGAAATTAAAGTAATCAGAATAAGCTATCTTGAAAGACAGCTGACTGCAAAACTTAAAAAGATTAGTTTTGACCTGAATTCCTGAACGCGCACATAATAGCCGACAATTTCATGTCAGAAATTATTTACAAAGCGGTTATTGGAGTTAACTTGAAACCGTGAAAACTTATAGCGTCGGATAATACTCACTCACATTCTGCACAATGAACGAGAAACAAGCCTTTAGAAGTTTCATGACAGGTCAATTAAAAATATCCGTATACCTTCATGGTAAATATTAATGAAAATGACAAAGTGTAAGTTGGAAATAATGATAATTGCATAGAAGAGAAATTGCTCGCAAGTTAGAAATACACATTTATTTTGCAGTAATAGTAGTATCAGCAAATTGCAGCGGTGTGCAAAGTTGAACTCTAATAAAGTAATAGTTAGTTAGACAGATCTCGGTGCAGTACGTACAGTAGGTAGATACGCCGGTAAGACCTAACGAACAAATGCAGACGTGTATTCAATAACAAATGTATCCCATTACCTCGAAGCGGACGCTTTGCCGGTCCGAGAACAGTATTCTGTACTGGATAAAGTTCAAATTGGATCGGATCGATCGCAATTGTAAGTTTGTAACGAACAATGCTGGATCCTGGCCGCGCTTCTTCCAGTTATTTACGAGGAAACTTGGTTGAACCCGAGCCCGGAGCTCCCGGCGCCCGTTCCCGGCGCCCGAGATGCGCCAGGTACACTGTCTCACAAACTCAAGTTAAAAATCTTACTGTGAAATGAGGTAACAGATCTTAGACTTTATTCAGCCGTTCGTTGAATTTTTAAAAGTTAAAACGAAAAGTAGTCTTACGGGAATGGAGCTGAAGGTTCTCTATTCTTTAAAAGAAAGACAATTCTGATGAAATCAGTTTATTTGTGAGATGCCAACTTTGTTCCAAGTGCAGAAGCTGGGGGGGGTGGGTTTTATGTGTTTTTTACGTACAATTGTATGAAATGTTTGTTTTCACACTTTTTCTTTTGGATTATTTAATGTCAGTGCTCTACAATGTTAAACAAACAAGACCTAATGACAAACATAATATCTATGCTCTATGGTATTCGAGTCTACTTCACTCTACTCAGATAACACACAATTAGATTTCACTTCTCGAAACTCATTAGTGTTTGATTCACAATCAGCCGTATCTTAATTCGTAATGTCTATTAATTCACAAACATGCCGAGTTAATCCCGCTACATTTCGTCTGTAAATCAAGTGTAATTTACTCGTGTATAACTTCAAGTTTAAGTGACGTTGATTGATCAACGGTAATTCAGAAATCGAGCGCCTTTGATCAAAACAACGCTCAGCGCTCTTCCGACAAAGAACTGTCGATAGCTGTCGACGAGCTCCCTTTTCCCAACGAGAAATATTGCTCCTCCACCATAATCCAACAAACCACAAGCTAATTTTAACCTTAATTCTTCAAGCCACGGCTTAAAATCCAACGTGCATTTTAATTTATTTGAATGAATTATTGTCACTAAAAACAGTAGTGTAACATGAATAATTTATTCTGCTCTGAACCAAAACAGTTGTGGTATCGTGTTGACGTAATATTATAGGATATTTGGCGAGAGCTTAAATTGTACAAGTATTGCAACAATAGTAGGTTTTAAATAAATTATATTTCACTAGCGACCCGCTCCGGCTTCGCATGGGTGCAATGTAAATATAAACCTTCCTCTTGAATCACTCTATCTATTAAAAAAACCCGCATCAAAATCCGTTGCGTAATTTTACAGATCTAAGCATACATAGGGACAGACAGCGGGAAGCGACTTTGTTTTTTTCTATGTAGTGATAGTGATAGTGATTGTATAAACCACGCGTGGAATAGCATCTGGCAATTACTGGATCCTCGTGACATTTGAGTGACGTCATCACTAAGTTTTGTGCATCTGCTACAATATTGATGTTTCCTGAGTAAAAAAAATATGCTTCTATTTAGTCTATCAGTTAAATTGTCGAAAAATATTGGATACGTATTTTTTGTTTTATCAAATCAATAAAAACTGACGAAAATAAAACGCACCACAATCATAAGTGGGGGGGGGGGGGGCTTGTGACGTTACTTTGCCAGTAAAAGTTGACTGACATAGTGACAAGTGACAAGCCATTCTCGGTATAAAACTAATAGACCGAGTTCCAAACGTCGAAATCCGGAGACGAACGAAGGTCTTCGATATTGGAAATCGTGTTATGGAACTCAAATTGAGTTGGGCAGGACACCTAGCAAGGCGCGGTGATGGCAGGTGGAGTAAAGCTGTGACCGAGTGGCGTCCAAGGAATGGAAAGAGGATTGTTGGCCGTCCGGCGGCGAGATGGGCAGACGACATCGTAGCCATTGCGGGAATATCTTGGATGAGATTGGCACAACAACGTGGAGCTTGGCACAAGCAAAGCGAGGCCTATACCCAGCAGTGGGCGAAGTGGGGCTGTGGATGATGATGATGATGATGACATAGTGACGTCACACGACTTTTCGACGCACTGTATGTCTTCATTTTTTAATTACGTGAAAAAATAAAAAATACGTGTCCAATATTTTTTGGAAATCTATCTGACGGATTAATTCGATTTTTTTGGTAAACTACCCTATTATTTCAGGGTTTTTCTAACAAAACAACCAATCTGTGTTATATTTTACAAATCAGTTTGAACTGCTAAAGTAACCCAATAAACACGTTGATCACAATTTAGTATAGATTGTCATGTCATCTGTGGTAATGTAAACCATAGAATCACTACCGACACCAAACCGCATCGAAAATACGAAGTTTAAATAAAATATGACACCGTTTAGATTCGTGGAATATATTTCATTACAGTTATTATAAGGTTCACGCGAGGCTTGACACTAATATCACGAAATATGTGCTTCATAAATTGCACAATCTAAAATCCAATTACTAGAAAATAATTCATATCGGTGTTCGATACTAATAACATTTTTCGCCGCCATCGCGTAGCTCTTTATCGGAACTTTGGCTTTTAAGTGATTGTTATTGGACGGTATAAATCTGTGAAGAAAAATAATTTTGTGGCTTTAGCTTCATGCGGTGTGGAATTAATGTCATTGCAATGGAGAAATGTGGTTTTCTACTGTGATTCGGTTATTAATAAAGGACAAATATTATACTGAGCAAAGTAACTTACTAACAGAATTTTTAATTGAGCACCTAGAAAATATTTAAAATCAATTTACTTGCCATGTATGTGTAAGGCAACACAAAAACTAATCAATTTCCATTTCCCAGAACACTATAAACAATTCAGTACACAATCGGTAAAAAACTAGCAAAAAGCGATCACGTTGGAGCGCGTGCATCCATCTAGCGGCTAACTGCGCCACCTGGCGGCCAATTTTTCTCCAAAATGGAGGCGTAAGATGGGATTGATAGGTGTGCCATTTAGAAAGTGTCCTCCGTTGCTCGCTTAATTAGTGCCAAGCGGCCTCGCAGGGACGTGACCGGCTCGCCAATTACGTGCCACGGTGGGAAGCTGGCACGGTGAGACGCTCACACAGAATACATAGGTACAGAAGGCCAGCTTCCTGCGATGAGCACAATGGCACGCACACATAGACAAGCGTCTACGTACAGCGCAGCGAGTGCAAGTGCACCCGCGACCGTCATTTGTTGGAGCTCACCGGACGTATGTGTCTATGTATTGTGTGCGTACACTTATTTTCGCTCCTTGTTTGAGACTGGCCCTCTGCTACTATTTACTCTATGTTGGCCCGGTGGCACACTCACCCCGACATACACCGTGGCTCTGCAACTCTGCAATTCACGTTGTCAAATATTTTCATTTTTCTGTTACCTATCGGTTTTAGAAATGTTTTAGATCGTTGTGAGTAGGGCTTTTGGAATTGTTAATGTGTTGTACATTGCTTTTATTATAATTTAATAATTAATGTTATGGTGACATTGTTTTACGATTAACTGCGTTCGCAAAACGTTAATTGGAATATGATTGTGTATCAATTTAAAAATCCGTATTTATTTCAGTGAATGTGCTACGAAATCGTATTCAAACACTATATTTGAGCAGTTTTAAAAAAAGGATTCAATTATTTAACGTTGAGCTTCAAATGTTGAAACACAAACATTAATTACATTTTGATCAAATCCGATTTATTTTCAATTCGTTCAAATGGCTGCTCATGGCACTTTTATTTTGCATTGTGAAGTTTATAAAATAACATTTCAAAGAATAATTTGGAGAAACCTTACCGGTCACGTTTTCCTTTTCCATTTAAAGCAATATAAGAGACCCGTCATGAAAAGACCTTCAGATTTTACGTATCGTATAAAAGTTAATCAGTGTGTTTTTAAAATAATAACAAAAAAGGTTCCTTTCAAAAAACGATTCCTTCACAGAACTTACTACTTATAGAGATTTTTTATCAAAGTACCTAATCATCAATGCAAAAAGATAGGAGTGCATTACATTTTGATGCCCAGAGGGGATACCTATCAGCTATTGTAACTGCACAGACTTGTCGAGTCAACACAGAACACGAGATGACGACTATCTGTAGCAAGAACAGAGTGTGAATCTGAAGAGGGAGCCAAAACAGTTTTATCTTAATTTCGTAATTTCACAACTCCATTTAGTTGATAACAGCACTTTTTGGAGTGTGGCGGGTGTAAGGTTGTAGAAAGAAAGTATGCTAGAAACAGTTAATAAAATATATTGAACAGAGAATATAAAAAAAAACATAGTTTCAATTGTAAATATATTTCTTTTAATTAATTATAATATAATACATAATATATCATGATGATGGTGATGATGATGATGCTATAATATATCATTTATTTTCTCTGCACAAGTTACTTAAGGCTAGGGGTGACCCTAGCCTTAAGTAACTTGTTTTTTTGGATTGGAGCACCAAACATGGAATAACTTTGTGAGGGACTGGTGCTTGAAGTAGGTCTCTACAAAAACCTGTATTAAAGTCACCAGAAATATCCATTTGATTTCCTTTGAGGTATTTATCGCAATATTTCTCAGAGCGTCGCTTCGGACAGCAGTGAGCCAATATTTGCGCACTCCTTGCTCCCAAATTAACACGTAGCTACAAATCCCTGATTGGAAGGGGCTCACCGTTCCGAAAGCTCTGCACAAAAAGGCCAAAACAAGTCTCAAAGTACACCTGCACCCATCTCTATCCCCTGCAAAACGTTGATCATGACCAAGAGTTACTGGCATAAAGATGTGGGGTTTGTTACCAAGTACTATTAAATGTGTTGAGTAGCTTACGATGATTAAAGAGACAACAAAATAAGACTAAGTTAAATAAAGTTGATAAAAAAACTGCAATACCGGGGTAAGATCCACAACCATATTGTAAAAAAAAACCTGTACCTATTACACATATTAAGAGTATTACAGAAACTTTAAAAGATAAACCTACAACTTTCTTCACACACAGAATGCTGACATCAGACCCACCAAGATATTCTCCAAAAATATCCCGTCATTACGATAGTCAAGAACTGAGCCAGTGTTTCGTGAATCCTCCAGTATTACCCGCGCCTAGTATTCGTCAAAGAGCGCCGCCTTCGTAAAAACCTCGTCTAGACGTCACAATTGTCTACAGCCACGACTTTCTCCGCCACACTGCCTTTCCTTCGCCAACGAACATAATTTTTGGAAGCTATTAGTGTTCTTTATTGTGCTTTTTATGGAGTCCTTTATATGAAGGTCACTGCAAAGATACAGTGTAATGTGGGTGAGAGCATTAGGCTAAAGCGCCCGACTGTGTCATGATGGCAACATAAATTGCCACTACTATTGTTAGCAACTGACAAACATGGTATCTCTAACGCACTTTTTTGTAAATTTGAGAGTGAGTGGAGTATGCACTTAACCCCACACAGCAAATGTGCTTACTCTAGCACAAAACTACACTTTTCTCTTTATACAGGGTCAAATTTGGTAAGTTACCGAAACTCGATAGTCATGATGGGTATATAAAAAGAGAAGATATTTTTAAACCATTGAATCCCCTGGCTGGAGGCCTTAACTTCAAGGCATCCACAGGAATAGACCGGTTAAGCAGTAGCCAGCTCCTAGGCTAAACTGCTAGATGCCATTATCAAAAAAAACATTGAAGATATTTTTTTCTAGTGATCTAGATTTCTCATATTCCGCTTATTTATGTCAACACGCTACCAACGATGCAGCAGTTTATCGGCTCATTTGCACTTCCAGAGGTAAAAATAAACCTATAAACCACATTTCAAATACACCTAATTAAATAAAAACTACACATTAATATAGGACCAAAGACGTCATACAAAACTAGGTATCACCCACTACCGCCCACATTCTGCCTGTTAGTGCACTTGAGTAGTTTCACTCAGTAAACCAATATCGTATTTCCTCTGATATGAAAATAAGTTCACAATAAATCTATGCTACTTATTCAAAAAAATTGCTTTTCACTACTGTAGATTTTATTTACATCTTGCATTTTTATTGAAAGTTGATTTTATTTTTATAAATGTGATTGAATAAAAATCTCCAAAGAAACTATAGGTACTCGTATGTTGAATAAACAAACCTTACTACAGAAATGTTGCCAACCCACCCTTACCCACTTATCGTTTAAAAGGACATGTTTTTTTCGGCTGGACACTTGCCGATTTTTCTAAAAAGACCCTGTCTTAAGGGCAGAACTTTAATGATCCATAATTCCAGTCGTTAACTCATTCTCTGAAGAAGAAGCGAGACGTTTTTGTTCGCGAAGTATCCTCGTAAGAAATAACTGAGTTTAAAGTTCGCACTGTGACAGTTTGCTCGTACCTATGGGGTACAAGCAACACTGAGTTAACTGGTAATGTTAACTTTAAGTTCTGCTTTGCTACTCTTTGACGGCTTAATTGGTGAACTAGTGTGTTCTGATTAAGAAATTGTACGATCTGGACTGTTTTCCGATTATTGTGTTTTATGTATTAGATGCGATAAGTTTATTCAACTTATTTGTTGGAACAATTTATGAGATAAAAAATAAGAATTTGTTTTCGTTATCAATTCACTTTGAATCTTCGAAACAAATTAGATTGCTGACAGAAAAGAAGTAGAAAATATTTATTAGACAAATTGCTAGACGCATTCTATTCGCTTTGAGTTTCATATATCTCTGAAATCAATGTTGAGTAGCAGTCACATATGACTGCCATTCTACACAATACGAAGTGACTTTAGACTTTCAATCTAGTTAATTTGTCACTGAAGGATGCCATTCTATCTTCGAACAAATAGTGTTATCGCGAAGGACTTACAAAGGACACGTCAGCGTTGATGTGTAATTGAAGTTCCAAGCCACTTTGAGCCACCAACTAAAGTACCTTAAGTTAGCAGACTAAGTTGGAACGTGGCCAGTCTTAAGTAAAGTGTGGAAGAATAAGTTAATTGCATTTTCAGTACACTTATTCCAGTGCAATGAAGCGAACGGTCGGACAGGTGAGAAACGGAACTAAATGATAAAGTAGTCCAAAACTGTTTTAGATTGTAGGTCAGAATTGTAAAGGAAAGTTGTGAAAACATAGGAACGAATCAAATACTTCAGTTACAGACGAATATTTTTGTACGAATACATTATGTGCTTACACAGATCCCCCAAAATAAATGAAAACACCTGTAACAATACGGGTCCACCTCACGCTCACCCCCAAGTACCATCAGCAACAAAAACATGTCAGACAATAGAATTACGGCTCTCGAAGTGAAGAGTCACCGACAGAGTTGTAGACCGTATCGCTTGTTATACCATCAGCGGCCGATTGATACCTGACCTACTTGTGGAGAGCGCCGAGCTTCGTTTTAATTACCGCGGACTACCGAGAGAGGTCGCCACCACTTGACACGACCCCTGCAGGGCTGATCCGGAAATATTGGACGCCTCAAATATTTGGACTTTAGATTTGAGAGGAAGGTGGGTTAGGAGCATTTGTTTGTAAAAGTGGACTTAAGGAGTGGAGATAATAACGTGGTTTAAAAGTTAAGGTCAGGGGTTTGAGTGAAGAGACAAAGGGAAGGGATCTTCCACAAATGTAAACGAATTTAACAGACGAAGGTCAATAATAATTATTTTAATTAGTACATTTATGTCCAACGACTTTGACATAGTTTGACCAATAGAACGAGTAATGAAGACAAAAATAAGGAAATATGTCGCGACCATCAAAATCCGGCTTCAGAAATTGTTTGTGTTTAGTCCAAGACTTAGCTGAAACTCCCAACAGCAAAATACGCTCGAGAACAGTTTGTGCATCAGCATGATTTAAACGCAGCACAAGTAGCGAAGTTTTGTGAAATATGCGCCAGTGGCGCAGCCCTACTGCACGCGGCATGGAAACCTTGCAGTTTGCTACAAATATACGCGGAATTATTGCACAGCTTACTACGTACATGTGTTGTGTGTCTGTGTGTGTAGGAAATCTCTGTACTTTGTATTAAACTAAGACGGTTCTTAAAGCTTGCAAGACTTAAAGAAAAACTTATGAGTTGTAAATATTTTCTCTCCTAAGACAGGGAGCAGTTGCAGATGGATGGATATAGTATAGTCTTGTTGTGGTGCATTGAAATAGTTTCCAGCCGTATGCATTCACTTCAATATCTCGCACTTTAATCTTCTGATGACTATGCAAGTCAATTACTCGATTATCGGCCTATAGGCATATACTACGCAGTTTAAGTCTTAAACCTGTTACAGACCATAGAATGAGTATTTGATAGATTTCAGCGAATAGTTGTCCAGTTGATATTAAAACACAACTTCGTTTCATTAAGAATGTGAAGAACTTTGCAAATATAAAACATATGTCAAAGTAAAATGAAAATATATTCTTATTGGATGAAAATTAAGATGCTTTATAAATTATTTGCTAACTATGTGTAAAATAAGAAGTATCAGTATCTCATTTTTTTATTTAAGGTTGCTGTCATCTTTATGGGAGGGGAGCAGCATCGAGAAATTGAAACTGATGTCACGAAAGTACATACTTCAAGTGCAATGTCAGAAGCGACACTAAATGTGCAACACAACCAACCAACTAATATAAATGACATGTCATTCACACCAAATGTGGGTTCACACTCAAACCAATCACATTCACACCAAATGTATAATATAGCAGATCTTAAGCAGATGGGATTATAACATTGAGTTTCTCAGCTAATAATTGCAAAGGGATTTATTAGAAGACATTATGACAGGCGGCCGGGCAGAGCCACTGGGAACCGTAAACCCAAGTGATTTAGATGAATCACTGTACACAATAGACAAAGGAAATACATTATCTGGGCGAGGAGCAGGCCGGGCAGGGGGGGGGGGGGGCTACCTGAAAAATCCATTGAAAAGGAAAAAAACCCCGCCTTAAACAAGGACAATAGGATGTCTACTATGTGTACAATTAAGCTAAACGAACCCAGATAAGTGAGAAATTTATCACTCTGTGAAATGGGCCAGCGGATTGTTTAGGGAAGAGATGTTTTTGTTTAAAAGCTACGAAATTGCTGTAAACATTTTGGACAATACACTGGAGTGTTTACTTAGCGGAGTGATGGGAGGAGCGATTTAGAACTCATTATGTGTGTGCGCTAAGAGTTTACACTGCGGGCAGGCGGGGAGAGGGGGGGGGGAGTGACGGGAGGGGGGGAGGTGCGGGTAACATGATATTTGTTACACAAGATGAAGACATTGGCAGTGGCAAATAGTGTGACATTGACAGTAAATGGGTTTGGAGTTGTATTTTGGTGTCATATCGATGAACGTAATATTTACTTTTCCTGAACCAAAATAAATAGTGACGAAAATTTTAAGAAGACCTTCAGTCTCTATAATAGTGCTTTGCATAGATTCCTTCGTCTGATCATAATCTTAACAGCTTGAAGACTAGTCTTAAATCAAACCTTATCCACTTCCAACACGACAGGATCGATAACTGTTGCTAAGCCAACATTCTACAAAGTAGCTACATTACGGCAGATATCGGCACAACTTAATAGGTGCCTTTGCATTTACGACTCCGTTGAGATTTCCAACTACAATGTTTGACGGCTCCTGGGTAGCGGGTAATACAGCTAGCAACGCGAATAAGAGCTTAATTTCAATGTAGAGGAGTGTGTGTGGCTATCTCAGTAGTGACCTCATTTGTTTTCATATAAAGTTGAGCGGGAATGGGCTTTTGGAGTGGCTATTGACACAAATTGTCCGTTTGTTTATGTGAATTTAGAATAGTCGAACAAGTTACTTAATAGAATAGCTGAAGTTCTTATACATGAAATACTTGTAGGTTCTATCTAGAGTATAACTGCTTTCAATTTTGTATGGGTGTATGTTTTCTTAGCGACACACTCTTGGATTAACTTTGCAGTTTACGACACCATCTAATAAAGTTTAACTTATACGTGTGTACATTCACAAACTCACACCTTTGCAGAACGCCACCTGCTACGATCCTTACATTAGTACACGTCTGCGTTCTTACATCTCATCAGACATGCAAATTCTACACTTACACTTGATGATGTGACCGATAAGGTTTAATCACAAACTTATTCATATTATTATAACAAAATCCTTCTCCACATTCAAAATCATGTAACAAAATGCCACCCTCAATAAGTCATCAGACATATCGCCAACACGTTGCCCAGCTAATGCCGCGTGGCTGACGCACGGCTGACGTACAACTGTCGCACGACTGTCCCGTCTGTCGCACGTCCACCACGTGACGTCGCCGCACGACAATTGATTTACGCGCGCCGCACCACCGATTATTGCCGACGCATGAATATGCCCTGATCTATGGCGGTCAGCGATTTGCAGGTGTGATTTGTGTGACAAGCTTTGAGTGACAAATATGTTGTTGTTATTGCATTCTCGGTTTAATATGTTACCGGGTCTAGTGGGGTTAATGCTGGGCATCACGGTAAATAGGTTAGGACGCGAAATTAAGTATGAAGAGCTAAGTTTTGTGGCATAAAGGAGCAATGAATCGTATTAAATGTTAGTCACAAAATGAAACCTGTGTAAAACTGAAAGGATATAAAATATCGAGATATATCATTGAAACTTCCAGATATAAGAGTACCTAATATCCGAAAACGTAAGTCGTAAGGGAAATTATAATGAGCTATCATCATATTTTTATACACCATTTAACATTTTTATACACCAAATGCGCAACATAGACACATTTAAGGCTTCTTTTGGCAAAAAGCGCGTGAAGACAAGTTCATTTATTTTTTATGATTTATTCATTATTTTCCTGATTTACTTTCATTGGCCGACACAACACAGAGCCTATGAATTGTATACTAACGCCAGTAAATTGCTCGGAGCGTGTAATATCCCACATTTATGCCTCCTCTACGCGCTCAGAATCTCATTTCAAATCTACAACAATATGCCGCTCTCGCCCCCTCGCCTCGTCGTAACAGGCCGGATTAGTAACTCACATATTTTCCTCAGCTAACAATACATTGGAATATTATATGTTACAAGTCAATCGACACAGTATAAATCATCCCTTTTAAAACGCCCGTGGTACGCAGGGCATCATGGCTATGATCGCGTTATTTATATCGTCCGCGTGAAGATGCGCCAATGTTCCATTACAGAAAATGAACACACATCCGAAATAAAATAGCATTCAATTAAAAAGGGCCGAGCCGCTGACGGGAGAGATAGCGCTGCGTCAAACTCGACCATTGTTCAGTTTTATCTCGAGAGGGCTTTGTTTCATTTGAGGCCTTTTATTGGTTGTTGGGGTGTAAAAATGCGGATAGAAATTCGCTGCGGCTCGCGTCCGATGCTATCCACGTCCGCGCCAGATAATGAGGTGCCCAACAAAAAGCCTAGAGTGCGTTTAGGGTTGCCGTTCCATCCGGTTGCTCCCGAACACTCCAACATTTTTGGGAAAACAACATTTTCCACAATCCAGACTGTGGCAAACATCGCTTTGAGCAGTATTACCGCGTAAACTTTGCATTTGGCCACCAAAATACTTGTCGCGCTTCCCAAAAATGTTTGTCTGCCCAAACCGAACCCTCCTGCTACCCATGCTCGTCCCGGGCAGCCCTGGCCTCTCTCCAAGCCGCACTATTGTACATTCAATCTACGCCAATTTAGCCGGGCCGGCGTTACTGCCCCTTTCATTTCTCCATACACGTTTACACCGTCTAAAGTGTTGATTTGAAAACGTGATCCGCCAGACGGACCATCTCGTTTATATTACTTATTGGATACGCTTCATGCGGCTACGGATTATTCCTCTACTTGCTATATTATATTCTGGAGTTTTGTTTGCATCACTCAAATTGATTATTATAATATTATACAACTTATTATCTTAATGTTTAACGTTGACTTAATAGTTTGACCTTGATTTACACAACAGCCTTTTTATTACTTACTAAAATGCCTTCTACTAGTTCTGCTGTCCATTACGTTTTGTAGATGAAATGTTTAACTATAATTCAGTTAAACATTTCATCTACAAGACGTAATGGACTTTCCTGTTCTTGGACCCGACAGTTGTGGTTACAATTTTTTACAAGACTTCCTCGTAAAAGAAAAAGGATGAGTATTACTTATCGAGGGTCAGGCTTCAAATAATAAAAATCTTCTTTCACTTCTCAGTTGCACAGGAAATATTCCATTTTCTATTTCGAAGTAATAGAGGAAACTGTTACGATATCCTTTTTCTTAACTTTCTAAGAAACAGTTAAAAAGTTTTATTTAACGTTCTTGAGGACCGTTTTCTAATGAATGTTCTTAACAAAAAACTTAAATTCTCTACAAAAATTTTGTAGAGAATTTAAGTTTTTTTTAATTTTAATCTTTTAAAGACAAGATTTTTGAAAAGGAGATGGCTAAACGACTGCCCCCAACATGACTAGCACAAATAGGAACCTTACACTAATCAGTAATATTTAAATATTAATTCATGAATTATTTAGTGTTTAATAATTTCTTATAACTTTCGTGAACTAATTATAAACATAAAAAAGTTTCTTAATTGTATTTATGCTTTGTTTTGGTTTGACATGACAAGGTCAAGGAATACTGACAGCTAGGGAAGAGACATATTGCATAACCAAAATGCCAAATCGAATAAGTTGAACTTCAATCGATATTTAATAACAGTTATCAAAACGATTTATTTTCTGAAACTACTTAATTGATTAATTGTATCTGGATAAGCATATTACTAACACTTCAGGCGCACAATCACAATACATATTTTCTGTCCGTCGAGGTCGACAAAAACAATTTCTTTTTCTTTCAGTCCATTCGATTATTTTATCGATTTAAATCAGATTCCATCTCTATGAAAAAAAAAACGTCAGACGTCGTTTGAACGCTCTGCCGTTTACTTATTCGTTGTGCTTTTTATTTTGGATTTTCATTGACCCTCGCTTGTTTATTGGACTTATTGTTTGCTCGCCTACCTACTGACCTCTGTGAATACTGTCTTTATTTCAACTCATTCGGATAAGTAGTTTAGGTTTTACAACAGAATACTTATATTATTTTGATTTTTGCTGGAGAGCTGGGGATTATATACCGAAAGTTCGTTGTATCAAGTTTTTTTTTGCTGCAATTACCCCTATGTAGATATTTACTTCAAGTACCTTAGTGCAAAATCGCCAGTCAAAAACACAATTATCAATAAAAATCGTCGCAGACACATTAAAACGCCTAGATAAAAGTTTATAGCAATGTCATTGTTTGAAGTTTTTGTACCTTTGTCGTAGGCGATTTGCGATTTTGTTTTTAGGATTGTGCAAATATTAAAAGTTCCTGAACCTTTTTAAATTACAAAATACTAATTTCAGCTATTTAGCATTACATATTGCTAGGTACCATGTTTATACATGCGTTTTCATTGCGGGGGCAGTCGTCCATACTTCAATTTAGCCATGTCCTTTGTCCCCAATAGGACTTACAGAGATGAAAGTTTAAGTACATGGAAGTTTGGTTTTATAATTATTAAACGTTCTTCATTTTTGGTGATGGGTAACTCTATCGAGCTTCAATCAACTAGAAATAACGCTAGAAAAAACGCCGAACAGAAGTGACCAATTCTGTCCGTTAGTTGCCGCATTGTTTATTTATCCCCTAGTTGTTGATTATAATTTGCAACTATTGTTCGAGGAAAAAATATTCATCGTCTACTCAGCACTTTAGTGAATCTATTACCATAACAAAAGTAAATGTAATTGATATTTCAGCAGAACATAACAGAGCACAACACGAGACAGTATACGCCGAAAGTTGAACGCTTATCGTAGGTCCTAGGTAGTGTCGGCTGTTAAGCTAAGTGGCCATCATGTTCGGAGCTCGAAGCCTCCTGGTAATGACCCGGCGTCAACGTTTCCCGTACATCTGTCATTTGTGGCGAAATGCCGTGTTTACTTCAGGGAATTTTCTATTTCGGATGTGGTTTCATAAAGATATTGGTATTTATGACAATTTCGAAATGATTCTCTCTTGAAGATCTCTTGTCTTTTATCAAAAATTACCTTCGGTTAAGTAACCTATGGGGCATAATGTTCGGAGTACTCCTGGTAATGACAGTTCCCTTACATCTCCTGTCATCTGTATCGTAATATCTTAGCTGAATATTTATATATACAATTCCCTGAAAACCTAAACAAGCAAATAAATATGTATTTGCTTGTTTAGGTTTTCAGGGAATTGTCTTATTTGTATTTTAGATGTGGTTTCATTAGATACTTGTTACCTAGTAAAATGTTTTAATGGATTTTCATGTTCATTTCGTAGTGTGTCTTGAAGCTAAAATTAGAATTATTAGCGACACATTGTTTATTGGATTCTAAGAAATACGGTTCTATTTAAAATTCAACACTCGTGCCTGGGAGACATGACATGGCCTGTCACAATTTTGTTAGTGTCCAAGGTTATCTATCTGGCTGGGGACGTTCTATTGATGGATGGGTGATAAGGGTTACATTTTAACAAATATTCTATTATCTATTCTTTGGACATATATGCTTATCCTGGGCGACATAACCTTGTCAATCTATGAACCACAATACTAAGAAATATTATGATGTTATTTTTTTTACGATAAAAGAAAGATATTGGTGAAAATAAACTCTAATTATGTAATAGATACTTGGAACAGAGGTTTTTAATATAACATACTACTACTTTAAACAATTAACAAAATCCGAAGCTTGGTGACATCCAAATATTAATTCATAATAAATGATCAATTATCAAATAAAAAGCGGGGCTTGTTCATTTCAAGAAAACATCAGTACCTAAGTAAATATTAACTCAACATCAACTACCGAGATATCTCAGCAAACTTTACCCAACTTAATTTATTTACTGAAAGAATAAAACGAAATTCATTCGATTATACCTATAAAATGGCGGCTCAAAATGACGTCATGTTTTCCATGCTAAAAAATATGAACCCTTTTAGAAACCGAAAAGGGTTTAAGTGAAACCGACAGACAACAGTGATTCAGTGTTTTTGGGGTTCCGAGGCATCATCAATCATGCCCTTTCATCTCAGCGCCTAATGATAAGCATCGACTACGATATCATTATACTGTAAATTAAGTGAAAATTTAATATCACTGAGATTCTCCATTAATTCTAAAACGTGCATAAAGCTGGCTTATGTGTTTGACGAGTCATGGATCTTTGTAAAAGATCATGGATTCAATCACAGAATCAGACGTGTATAGAATTTATATTAAAGAACCAGAATAAGCTTTCTCATCCACGTGGCACCTCTCGATCACTCTTAGAAGTTATTCAGTATTCGAGAAAGCTTAATAAAATTGCAAGTGTTAAAGGTGAATCTTTAAATGCATTGTTTGGATTTCAAAGTAATTTATCGTTTTAATAGAATAAAGATCATATTTGTGATAGTAGGAAAATCGTTTAGTCTAATGATTACATTAATTTTCTAAGCATATTTTCAAATACCGAGCCGTTTGGCGTTGAAAGTATGTGGTCGTGGGTTTTTTATGCTCACAGCCTTTTTAAGAAAATTTCTGAGCGCCAAGGGCTGGTTGTAACCTTGACCAGAGGTTACGTATTGCCATACAATGTGGCAACTCTTCCAGTCTCTTCGACACATCAGCTGACAGCGTTGAGGAGGAGTTTTCTATACCCTTTATAGTTTGTTTTTAGTTTAGTTTTTTTACTTTTTATAAGACTATTCTGTCCCACTGCTGGGCAAAAGCCATTCCTTTCCAACTCCTCGGTCAGTCAAGAATGAGTCCAAATCGTTACGCCAATGTTTTTTGGGCCTGTTTTGGTGACAACGACCGTCTTCAGGCGGACTGTGTGACGATTCTGCCCCATCTGTAATGACCCATCCTGGAAATGAGACCCGCACTGTCCCATTTTAACCTCGCAATATCGGCGATGCCTGTCTTGGAGCGTATTATGGTGCTGCGCATTTGATCAGTGACTTTGATGTTTTAAACGCTCCATCGCTCTTTGGCAAACCTTGGGTTTGGATTTACGAGATTTATTTAATCATTTTTATTGTTATAATTTAGTTAGTTTATTAAATAAATAATGATTTTCTAGTATCAGATTGCCTTATTCGATATTGATATCTACATATAATGTATTGTAATTCCACTCTTAAGAAAAGCAATTATTGGCAAATAAACTAGGTTACATTCCATCCAATTCCGAAGTTTTGGTTCATCTACATCGGCGATGTCCACTAGCTCCGAGCAAGATAATTTGAAAGTTCTGATGAGTCGCGATGATCGTCTGATACACTGAAGTTAATTTCGTTTCAAAACGACTTTCATGAAAAAGAAATCAGATTTTAATATTTGAAGTTTTCGACCTTTGCCGTCATTAGTGGATGAACGTCAGCTTTGACGTCCTCAAGCTCGTTATCTAATGGATGAGCAGTAATGGTCTGATTATACTCATTTTTTTTTCATTAGTCTACACTTACTCATTTCTCCTCATTCCTATTTTATTAGACGATATTATGTTTCACTCCGACGCGATTTTTATGATGGCTCTAGGTTATTTTTTGTTAAACCTCTTGCAGATCATGTCTGTCACAACGTCCACTGCACGTTTCTACACAATTCCACTACTTATAACTATTTTCTTAATTACATAGTAGACTATAACAAATTACGAAACCTCCTAACAGACCACAAAAGAGCAAAATTCAAAAGCGTCTGTGCATTTTTAACCACGAATATAATACAAGGAGTTCTTAAAAATTATGGTGTGGAAACACCCAAACGGTTTCTTTTAAAAGAACAGAGAACAAAAAGGCAAGCTTATTTTGTTGCTAAATAAACAATTGAACGCATTGAGGATTATTTGTGTAACAGTGAATAATGAATCCCATCAAAAACATAAATGTGAAATGAGAGCCAAGTTTAATATTATGATATAATTATGTCTTGGTTGTTGACTTCAACGACCAAATGAAGTGAGATCTAAATGGGAGCCAAGTTCAATGGTCAGTTCTGAAATTTATTTATAACAACATAAAATATTAAAAATTCTTCAAGTAACTTAGGTATATTGAAGCCTAAGGTCTGACTTGGCTAGTTCTCATATACGAATTATTATTAAGTCCTACATTTAGTTTAGTTAGCTAGTTTAGTTCTACTAAAACAGTCATGGAAGAGCCCTATGTTCGATAGCTAGTTTCTACCAACAAGCCAAATTTTCGGAAGAATAAAATAAGAACTTACAGCTTTAGAACTTGCGAAGGATATAACATAAAGACCGGCTGTCATCAATTTTGATTGTTGATTTTGACATTACAGGCGCTGTATACGTAAGTGTTCCTAATAGAATCAATTAATTGAAAAATTATTATAAAATGATAAAAATTTACTAGCTTCTGATTTATTTCTTTGTATTCACCCAATTACTTATCTGTATGCCAAATTTGAATTTTCTAGGTCGTCTGGAACTGGGTTAGAGTTTTGATCTATAGATCAGTCAGTAATACAAATGACGATATTTGGACGTGAAACTAAACAACAACGTCTAAACAACCGTGTGAGGTGCGTTTATGAAATTTGGAGTACATATGTATTTCGCATGTTTAATATATGAGCCAAATTTGACATGTTTATGTAAAACATTTTTTGAGTTATGAGGCGGTTAAAAGTGGCTCCAAATGGTTCGTGTAATATTACACACAGTTGCTCGCCAGTTCTGTTAGCTTGAACTTGGCTTGACACGCTACCGCGTGTCTAGATCGCTGTATTAGGTATGCGTCTTATCCGTGCGTTCGACGGCCCCCGCGACACGCCGCGCGCCGGACGGCTGCCGGCTGCTCCGATAAACTAGCAGATTTATTACCGTACCGGTTTAGATACGAGGATATTTGGATATGTGCGCTGAGTGTGGATGTCACGGGATTTAAGTGGGTGGTGACGTGAGTATCAGAGCTTTGAGATCTCATCTTTTAGGCTTCATTTGCAAGTTTTACTTAGGTAAATTATGATAAATTCGGCGTTAAAATCGTTACTGCGAATTGAGTATTGTAATATATTATAAGTACCTACCACCTAAGCTCACATTGTGGAACGCAATAAATATATTGAGTATTGAGTATTGAGAGCTTTTTAGTAACTTCAGTAATATACATATAACAAAAAAGATTCGGTACGTCTGTAGTATCCTGAAGAGAAAGCTCAGAATTCTCCTCGCGACGCAATAAAATATACCATGACATAATCCTCCATTGACGTCACAACAAACACTTGGAACATCAAATATATTCACAAAAGCAACCCATCACCTTGTTTACCAGCACCTCGTCGCTTCCACTGCCTCACAAAATCTGTCCTTGGCCAAACACCGACAATTGAATTATAACACGACACAAGAGTAATAGGATAATGTCGTAGGAGATAAAAGCGTGCGCATGCCGCAATCTCTTACGTAACTTTCGTACGTAAATCATGCAAGTTGGAGCAACTAACGTTCGCGTAAACACTTCCACTTTTCCATTAAAAACAATAATACAATGGGGATTTGTCGAGAGTTGTAATTGTTGGTTTAATCTTGAATTAACTTCCTGTGTAGCGTGATTAATGGTGGTGGAAGCTGGCATGGCATCTAACTCTTTATATTCTATATTTTGTTTAGGAACTTCTTCGTTTAAAAGACTGAAAAGTACCGGCTGAAACCATCCGTGTTTTTTTCGTCTCTTTGGTTTTTTAATGAAAAAGTCAATCAAGAGGTTAGTGACCAATTCATAATTAGGTTGGGTCATAAAGTATGCGACGTGTTACAGCTACATCAGGGGGTACTTCTGGGCAATTATGTTGTAAAATTCATGCAAGCGACCGCCTTTACTCGGTCAAACGAAATATTAATAATTAAGAGCCACGACTCACGTGCTTGTTCAGGTAGGTACCGTTCTAAAGTCTTTTCTAATTTAGGTGCCTAAGCAATTTTTAATAAAATAGTCCTATATACCAAATTCTTTCTCGATAACATCGATTTTTATCTGAAGTACATCTTCAACATAAATTGGTACTTATAGTTTGAATTTGAGTTAAGACCAACCAATCATTCCGTTGAATGCCGATTATTACATACTGATTTCAAATTCTGGAATTTGGTAAGGTATCTAATACAACTTGATATGGCAAATGTTTGAAAGTAAACATAACAGTTAACATAAACAGCATGTGCGGGAACAAATACACTAGCGGAATTGAATCCGGAACCTCCTAGCGGCAGCGCGAGCGAGATGCGAAACATAAACTCCAGTAAGTAAACAGTTATAAGATACTTTTGGGACTACGAATATTCGCACAGGTGTACTCTAGCTTCACATAGAAACAGCATTGTGAGCGTACGGGAAACATGTCAAAATTTGTTAGGGTTGAAAAAGAAAAATAAAAATAATGATATGAAATATGAACAACTATTCGCCAATCATTAAGTTATGGAGAAGATATCATCAGGTTTTCGAATGAAAAACTTCAATCCTTTTGAAAGTTGGCTTTAAAAACTTCAAATAAAACAGTTTGATAGGAAAATTATTATGCATTATAACGAAATTCCAAATGTTTAGTCATCGAAAAATTATATTTGATTACCTGGATTATTTCAAAAAAAATATCGGATATTTTCATTTCCAAGAACAGTTTTCACTTCGTAATTTAAATAAAACATAAAAATATCCTTGTATATCGTAAGCCTTCAATATCGTCATTGCTTTATACTAAATAAAACAATAAATATTAAACAATAGAAGAATCTACCGCGTAGCGAGGAATCCGATATTTCCATTTGGAGGATTTGGAAGCATTCAATTTGTCTTATCACTTACGAAATTTGTTTTGTAATGTGATATGCACATTGGCATACACAAATATGCCTCCGTACACCCTCCTATACACACGTATATTAGCGTATAAACATACTTCACGTTTAAATATGGATGCCAGAGCTTTAACAGCACTTAAGTTAAAGCTTGTTTATGCACAAAGCTAAGAGAGTTTTTAGTGGCAGGCTCTCGCATGTCATCGACCTGGAACTCAGCCCAACTTTATATTTCTCGCATGAAAATATGTTCGAACGTTTATAACAATGTTTAAACTTTTATAGGTTGGTTCTGTAAGGATTTATGATATTTGTAAAATTGTGATACATTGAATTGACACCATTTAAGCGTTAAAATTGCCCTGAACTTTAACACTGCGGCGTGCAAATAAAATAAGTAAACTAAATCCAACCGTTTCAGCGAACTGGAACTGGATTTTATTTCAAGGTCGTGTGAGGCTATTTTTATATTTATAAAGACTACAGCTAACACTGCACTTTATGAAGGGTACATAGCTTTTACTGAAAGGAACGCATAACAAATTTATATATTACGTATACACACCGACGATTATTGATGTGACCATTGAAAATGAAAGGTAACAATTGAATCCTAGACATAGTTTCATCTTTAGTTATAATATACGACTCTTACATTTAAAAAATACTTGCTACAAACCCAGAGTTCGCAGTTCAGTTGCAGAAACATTATTTTATAAACAAACAATAATTCTCACTCCACGAACGACCTACTCGTAAGTATATCATCCTCACATAAACTTTACAAAAGAGGCAATCCAGTGCGCCGTGTAAACGAAGGAGAGGCGATAACTCAGCGATAGAGCCTGAGAGGGCGGAGGTATCGATCTCCGGGAGGGAGGACCTCTGGCCAGGTTCCAAGGGAACTGACCAGCTCGCACAGATTTACCGACACTCCTGCGAGTCGTTTGGATGGAGATATTGTTTTACACGCAGTTTAAAGGGCTGCTCAGTGATTCTGATATCCTTTTGTGTTTATTGTTATTGGCTGAGAGAATTTGAATGGGATTAGTTGAAAAAAACTTTTAGTTATGTTTTAGAATTGGGCATACTAATCCAAAAAGGGCTTTGACTTAAGTGGACAGTGGGATTTTGCGAACTTACATGTTACGCTGAGAGTACATCTGAATAATTCACCAGTCATACAAAGTACAGTCAAAGTAATAAACCAGGAGCAAAATAATATAGTGAGCAAACAAAAGTAAGAGATACTAGAATCTTATCTCTTCACACAAGTAGTAAGCCGTAAAAGTAAAGTTTTACGACTGTTTCTAAAGAAAACAGTGACTGTTGCGGTATTTACACAAAGGACAGGATAGCGGCCCAGTATAGAAGTATTGAACTAAATAAAACATTACGATGGCGAACCGCAAGCTTTCAATCGTAAACATTAACTATAAATGGGTACGAACGTTTTTGACATGTGAAATAGAAACGAGGCTAATGGAGCTTGATAAGTTATGACCAATATTTTGAAACACAACGTCGATACCAGACACAATTAACATAAAACAACGAACAAAACCACGGCTCTTTTAACACTACAGCCAAGCCACCACTACCAGGGCGTCTGACCAGCTAGAATATCTCGCAAACTGCGAAATTCCGTCAAATTACGGCGAGGTTAATCCTGGGGCAGCAGCTGTTTGATAAAGCCCCTTGGCCATAGCTAATGTAAATTCCGCGGCTTCACCGCCGAAGAATGCCCGAGTCCTAAATAAGTACACTTCAAAGTACGTAGCGAGTGCCTTTTCCGGCACAAAGAGCCAATTACATAATACCACCCCTCACAGTTAATGACGTGATTATGTTCCACGAAAAATTACGCTTCTTTTTTTTCACCATGTATAGCGTTTTGGGGTTTTGTGCTCCTGAAAGGAAATTTTGGAGTTATGGAATTAAATTTTAGACGATGAATGAAAATTAATTTGTTGTGGGAAGCAGAGTGATGGAGGAAATAATTATTTCTCACAAGAACGCTCTTTAGGTAAAGTCACATAAATATCTTGAAAGGAAAAAAGAGAAAGTAAGCATTCTAAAACTAGGCCATCTGGAGCACCTGCCCACATTTATGACAAAAAGGCGTTATTTAATAAAGGTAGGTTCTCAAACAATATTGCAGTGTCTACAAATTCTAAGACACAACGGTAACAATCTCCGACGTTTTGTAGGTAAATAAAACACACAAAATTGCTCAATTCTAAATTTTCTTCTCAAAAGATTATTTTTTCTCTTTTACAATAAATGCTACGTCTTAATTTATATTAAACGGCAACACACCTCTATTCAGTATTTTTTAAGAAAAGACTTTTGTACAACGGTCTATTGTGAAAACGTTTGATACATTTTTGTAGAATAGAAGCTATAGGAGACGCCATTGTACTGTAGTATTGTCACGTAGGTTATGTAAGAAGGTAGTTATTAAAGAGAATTCGAGTGTGGAGGATACATTAGTCACTAGATGAAGTACAAACTCGAAAATAAAAGAATATAAAATATTTTGGCCAATTCAGCCCATTTCGTGAATTCTTTATTTAACCTACCTGTACATTACGTTCCAATTTAAACAATCGTTAGTTTACGGTTCATTAACGTTAAACGACGTCTAGATAAGTGCGAAAGCGTGTTCGTGAGAACTCGAACAATGTTTTCGATCCGTACAATTTCAAATCACATCAGGTAATGTGTCTGGTCCGGCCAACCTTGATCTCCCACTTTTATCATTCCTACCTTTTATGCTTCCTCCATTATTTATCCAGCTTCATCTATTATGAACATTAATACACCTGCTCATAAATACGGCGTAGTGTCCAACTTTTTGCCTCACATTATGTTAGTGGCGAGCTTTGTGCGGCGGCTTAACGCCAACCGCCGCGTTCGTGGTTAGCTCCGACGTGAACGCACGCGTTTGCGTCCGCCGAACAAAGGGATTTCAGCCTGGAGGGCCTTTGATCTCGACCCATTAAACTGGGCTCACAAAACCGAGCAACACAAGTTTATATGTGATACACTACAATTAAGTCTTATTAGGACTAGGCTTTTGTTGGTTTTAAAGCAAAGTTTATAAGTCAAGTTTTCAAGGACTTCTGGTTTGTTTTAATTTTAATAACTGTCTGCCTTTTCAACAACATAAGTAAATTATGAATCTAGCAAATCGAGATCAACATGACATAGGATGCAATATATAGTTAGGAATGTCATTTATACATAAAATGGTCCATTTAGTTCACTTCTGAAACAAATAAATAGTATTTTTTTTCAGTAATGTAAAGTTGAATGCCGAAGTAACAACCTCCCCAAACTAGTAACAGGTACGATTGTTAGGCCAGCACCTACAGCACAATACACACTGAGTACAATCGCGGCTCCATTGGCATTCAGCCCCAGCCGCCATTGTGCACTAATTGTCCTAACCTCTTTGATTAATGGCCTAATCTAGGAAATAAAAGTCCAGCTCAGAAAAAACATTAATAACAAACGCCCATTTAATACATTTGCCCATTTCCTACAATTTATCACAATTAGGCCTTATTCCTACGGCATACGGTCATAATTACATTATTCAAATGGAATTTTCCCCGTAGGCGTGTAATTATCCACTCTATAAATTAATTTGGAAGCGTTTTCCTATGAATTATTCAATTTGTATGGCGACCTCGAGAGTGCTCCGGGTCAATATCGGATAACAATAAGATTGCAGATGTTTTCTTTTTGTCCTCCTTACAGCTTTTCTTGTGGCTTCGCATGGTATTGAATGTTGGGTTTCCATAGGGAAACTTCTTAATGTTACAGTTGTCTGGGCCCCAAGATCACGTAATGATAATATTACCATCATCAAACATATCCTACAACTGGTATCGCAATACCAAGTAATAGTTATCTATGCCGAATGGCAGTAACTCCGTTCAAAATATTGGTATTTGGATACATCCAATCAGACTGGAAGCCACACCTAACATAATTGCTAAAAGCTACGCAGACTGATAACCTTGTATCTCACAATTAGAGTGCCAATTTGATAGGAAGATTTAGTTGTAATCGTTAGACCATTAACATTAATTGTCTTGTATAAATACAGCTATATTTAACGTAAGCCTATAGAAACAGCCCCGATTTGTAAGTGTAACTATTATTTCAAACAAACAAGTGGCTGCCAAGGAAACCGGATAGCGCGTGGGCAGACAACTACATCACTAAATTAAACTTTAATTAAAATTATACACTTTCACTTGAAAGTTTCGAAGTTATTGCCCTCAGCGATCCTTTAACAATAGGCTGTTCAATGTATTTGAAAGAATGTTTAAGTACGTCTTAGCTAATTTATAAGATATTCCGGTACCTCTTATACACAATTTTTTTTTATCAGTCACTTTTTGCTAGTACGAGGCTTTTCGCTATTTTATATTATTATTTTGTAGTGTGCCTCATATTTTTTGTGCAGAATTCGTTTTAATTCTTTTTTTTGTTCTTTCTAATTGGTGTATCACTTATGACAAGTGACATTACAACTTAGAGTTGCAAAGCAATTCGTAAGGGCGACCCTACCTATAACTTGTCGTCTGGGACGCCTGGTGAATTAATGATGTTTTTGCTCAAGCAAACGATGGCAAAAAAATGAGAACAAAATTAATGCTTGATGACAATTTTTTATATTTCGTAAGTCGAGTAAAAGTCAGTCGCAGTAAAAGTCGACAACCTGTACCGGATGACCTCAAGGGACGTTATGAATACGCAAAACTCTTTGATTAAGTATGTGTACTTCTTTTTTATAAAGATACGAAAAGAAACCATTATCTGTCATGTCAAGAAGTTTCGACGCAAAACGATGGATATACTTATTCACATATATTTTCCATTTTAAACGCTCTGTAATTCACTCGTTCAATATAATTTCATAAGCACAAGATGTGGGTATTAATTCCGAGCTCCGAATATAATAAACGTTCCATCATATCAAGCGTCTCCACATATTCCTACCTACCAACACACGTATATTCTAACTTATGCATGACTTAAGATCTGCGTAGTCTGCTTAATAACTTTAGTCTGGATCAAGAGCTTAGACTTAACGCCGACACTAATTGTGTAATCGCGTTCAAAAGGAGATAGCGTTCGATGAAGAGGTTATTGAGTTTTGTCTTGCATTCGTAGAAGAAGATAAGAACATTAGCTGTACCTACTATTATAGAATGTTCTGAAAACTCACGTAACAACATAAAATGTGGCTCATTCTATTTGTACTGATGTAGTTTGATTACTTGAAAAATTAACATAACCTACAAGCGTAGGCCGTAGTGCGTAAGTCTAACGCGTGCCTAGCAGATTTTAATGCTAGATATTATTCTTCTTCTAGAGACTTTAATATGTGTACCTAACTACATACATTTATATGTATAAAAAACAGTTTACACAACGTAAAAAATATTGTTAAAATACCGACCTCAAAAATGTTTTTAACACACAATAACAAAAATAATTCCGACCAGAACTTTAAATCAATCATGCGTGTGAATAATTTTGTAAGAACGACGTTTATCCGCGGGACAATAATTTCCATGACAAGCGAAAATTGAACGATATTCAATCAGGCAACACCGGTTTTATTATTTTTTAAGGCCCAATATTGTGATAAATATTTTGTATAATTTTATGATGATAACATTATATTGAAACAATAATGTCATTCGTCATAAAAGAAAAGTTGTCTTTTATGTCATAAAAGAAAATTAATCAATTTTCTTTCAAATAATGTTGGCACCAAAAAATATTACAGAAAAACTACCTAAACCTATAAAAGCATCATGAAATTCCAATACGTTCGAAAAACACTGCATCCATCCAATTATATATAAAGTTTGGATATATAATATATATAATTCTACATATATATATATGTTATAAATTATTATTATATAATATTATAAATGCGAAAGTAAGGTTGTTTGTTTGTTTGTTACCTTTTTACGCCAAAACTACTGAACCGATCATCCTGAAATTTTGCATACACGTTGTCGGGCGTAAAGAAATGGACATAGCGTACCTTTCATCCCGAAAAAAAGTACTGTTCCCGAGGAAAACAACAATTACGTTCTTATGATAAAAGATGGCGCCACGTGTCTTTCGAACAATTCAACCCGAATTGATTTTCAAATTCAAAAGGATATTATTCTATCAATGACTGAACTATTTTGTTATTTGTAATAATTTCATTCCTCGATTTATTAGCTAAAGTTAATAAGATTTTTTTTTCATAAGAGTTATTTCTTTTTATTATTTAACATTTGTTTTTGTTAAATGTTTATTTTATTAAAGTGTTAATGTTACGCAATGAACTGTAATAACAATTATAATAGTTTTTGTACTCATAAAACTACAACCTGCACTACTTAATGTGTAAACTTTATTTGTACACCTTGGAAGGCAGCACATAGTGAGACCTTACTTTTTATTGATAACACCATGTACCTTCTTTTGCGCCTGTATCACGAACAAAAATGTTTGAATTTGAATTGAATTTTAACTTGAGCTGTTTTAGTCCAAGTTCTAATCCAGTGTTTTATGACAAGTGTTTTATGTTTTAGGAATAGACTGATAAAAAAAATATATTAACTTAACTAATCAAACTCAATCATCCAAAATAATAACTCCATTTATTTGTATATATTTGTATTTACCCTTTTTTTTTTACGGATGGTAAATCATCAAATGACTCCTCCCGCTCTGGGCAGAGCGGAAGGGAGTGTCAGACTTGTACTGACTAAAACCCATCCATGTTCCCTCCTTGCCCTTTGTGTTGCAGGGCCGCGGTATCTCTTTCGAACAGCCCGCAGCCCTGGCAGGCATCGGCCCTTGCGGGCCCCTCCCTATTTGCTGACATCTCTTTGAGGCGCGCGTGGAACACGAACGCGCCGTCAACACGGCCGGTCGTCAAAAGACGGACGGACGGTGAGCTAGCCCATTACTCACCGTCCACAGGTCCGCGTCTACTGTGGCCGGAAGCCACCACGTGACTCCCGACGCCCGAGGCGTCTCCCGCGGCGGCTGGGACGAGAAGTTCTCTCCCTCTCACGCTCCGCCATCTCCTTCGCTAGCATGTCTGCTTCGCAGAAGGAGGTGACGGCGTCCCATTCCCTCTTGCTCTCGACGCGATAGGTCGCCGCCGCCGATCGCCGCTACGAGGAGACGGCGGTGCTCCGCCCAAGCGGGGCAGACCTCCAGCGTGTGCTCCACCGTGTCCTCTGGGCGACCTTCACAGTGGTAACACCCGGGCGTTTCCTCCCGCCCGATTCGGTGCAGGAACCTCCCGAAACATAGTCGCTCTCTCCATGTCGCCATGAGATCGCGCGCGGAAGTCTGTCCGCAGCGCGACAATTTGCCGCGGCAGCGGAGTTTCCCCCCGGCGTAGTGCCTCTACGCGCCACTCGTGTAGGCGCGCGAGGACTATCGCCTCCAGATCCCATGGCGGCAATCCAGCAAGGAGGCTCGCCGCCTCGCCGGAGATCGTGCGGTACCCCCGGACTAGCCTTACGGCTACCACCTTCTGGGGCGCGTTCAGGTAGTGGGCGAGCCGCCTCAAGGAACGCGTCCACACCGGGGCCCCGTAAAGGGCCATGGACCGCACGACTCCCGCGTAGAGCCTCCGGCAGGAGGCGTTTGGACCCCCCAGGTTGGGCAGGAGCCGCCTGAAGGCAGCCCCGGTCCGTTCCAATTTGGGGGCCAAACGTCGGAAATGCTCCATGAAGTTCCACCGGCTATCGAGGACGAGCCCTAGGTATTTCAACGTTGACTCGACGCCGATGGGAACCCCTCCCGCCGTTACTATGAATCCTCACAGTGGCGCATTCCGAGGCCCATGAAAGCACATGGCCACGGACTTGTGCAAAGCCACCTCGAGACCCAATTGCCGGATCCTCTCCACGACTATCGCAACCCCGCGTGTCATAAGTTTGGCCGCCGCCTCGTACGACCTCCCCTGCGCCAGCACCAGCGTGTCGTCAGCGTAACAAACTACGCTGACGCCACCAGGGAGGGCGGCGCGCAGCACGCAGTCGTAACCGAGGTTCCACAAGGGCGGCCCCAGAACCGATCCCTGTGGAACACCGCACGACATCTCTCGCCGGTTCCACTGGCCGTCGCGGCCGGGGTAGATGACGGCCCTATCCGTCAAGTAGTCCCCGACAATACGACGGAGGTAGGTCGGCACCCGGTGATACCGGAGTGCCTCCCTAATGCAGCTCCAGGGTATGTAGTTGTTTGTATTTACCCTAAAACTACCTTGAATTATCTTCCCTCAGATCTTCGTTTACCCAACAAAGGAAGCTATAAACGTTAGATACATACATTATATACATAATACACCGTAAGGAAGGTAAATAGCAAGTAAATACTCCTATTTCCTTCGATAAACATAGTAAAAGAAAATTTTATTCGGTAAACTATTCTAGATAAACATATATGCGTGGATGGGGTGGCCAGCGTTTCTGGGGGATATTAAAGAATTTCCCAGAGGGTAGGCGGAAATAATTGATCGTGTGTCAGTTCGTGTGTAGGGAAATGAACTGAGTAACTGAAATGTTAAGTGTTTAGTGCTCCGACGAAGAAGAATGTACCTACATTATGTAACATGACTTATGGCGTAATGGGTTTTAGTAGTACATGCAATGAATGTGTTATTGTAGAGCTTTTCACTTGTCATACATTGTGTATGTACTTACATAAATAAGTACTTACTTTTACCCGGGGTTTTCCTCTCGTGGATGTACCGGGGTAAAAAGTATCTGTCGTAACTCAAGTCAGGTTCACGTGTGTGATAGAATTGAACTCCGTTCAGTCGTTAAAGCATGAAACAGCAACAGACAGTAGCTGTCGGATTTATATACTACAATGTGACTGTTCCTAAATTACCCTAGGCAAACGTCTCAATTGTTTTAAAGCTCTCGTTGGGTGTAGTATGGATAGATGTGTTTACCAACCAGCCAACCAGTTGTGTCTTACTTCTATGATTGTAGTGTTTTACTATGACGGGTTGTATTTAGGTGCAAGTCGGACTCGCACGTGAAGGGTTCAGTACCATCGTAGTAGGAGAGCGTCCTTTTATTTTGTTTTTAACAGAATTACACATTCAGTGAAAGTTTCATCTGTCTATCTATAACGGATCATGAGATACAGGCCGCTGACAGACAGTACCTCGGTCGGATGGACCGACGTACTGACGGAGGACGGACGGAACGCAAAGGATTAGTAATAGGGTCCCGTTGGTGTCGGAACCCTAAAAACGTGAATTGGAACTTTTATTTTTATAAAAGGCTTACACGTGTTGTTTGTATTTATATCCGGAAAGTTAACTCGCCATTTCCGTGTATTTAGGTGGCACTGACGTACTACGGAAATGTATTTAAATAATATTTGCCACGTGAAACCAAAGTGGTTTTGGTCAATTTTTTCACAGTTTATATAAACTTTCATGTTTTATGGACATTTGTAGTTGCCAAACTACAGTAATAATGATATTTATAACACCTCGCTTTGATCCGTGATTTCTCCCGCTTTATTAGATCATCATCATCATCATCTGCCTACCTTTTCCCAACTATGTTGGGGTCGGCTTCCAGTCTAACCGGATGCAGCTGAATACCAGTATTTTACATGGAGCGACTGCCTATCTGACCTCCACAACCCAGTTAGTACTGGGTAATACGATACTCCTTGGTAAGACTGGTTGTCAGACTTTTTTGGATATAGCACGTAAATATACTACTGGGAATCAAAAATATCCTATTTCTTTAACCACGTCATAATATCGTGAAAAGGTAACAGACGCAACCGCGGGTAAACACAACTCATTTACATAGCTTGTGACAGTTTCTATCACCCTCTTGCACCTCCTAGCAATTACGCGCGCTCACAACCCATAAACCATAGAATTAACATCATTACGAATTAAAGAACGTCACCCCTTGATACCTAAATCAACCCTGGAATTTTACGCAAATTAAAGTTCTGGAGCACAAATTATCAACCCTTAGGGGCGCAAACAAACAGATATAAAGTATAACGAAGCATTATAATTGAAATTCGACTTGGGGGTCGTTAATTTTTAGCTGGCAATAAAGTAGAGTTGCATTGACGACATTTTGAAGGGGTGAGCAAGTGGTAGCGATGATAACTTATTGTATGATACTAGGTTTTGCCCGCGTTTTCACCCTCATATTTTAAAAATATACCACTAGAACGTACTGACGAGGTAAAAGTAGCTACCCTTTTTTTTAACCCAAGGCTACAATGGCGTAAAAAGTTAACAGACATCAGCGGTACTACTTGAGTATGGATAATGTTCTAAATTACATTAGATAACAAATAATAACAACGATTTGTTTACAAATATATCTCCCCGTATTAATAAAAAGGGATGAGTACATTAACATTACGTATAATGTCCATCAATTTTACCCGTCCTTGTCATTTAAATGTCAAGGAAGTGGGCGGGGGGCGGGGGGGGGGGGGGGAGTTCGATACTATGGCACATTTTTAGATTGAACACGTGTATTATATTAAGTCCTAAAGCATAATAACCCATAGTAATATAAAACCAACATTTTTACTTAATTCTGAAACTCGTTATATACCAAGTTATTCTCTGCCTTTATCTAACAACATAATGTATGAACGACTTCCAGTCTAACGATGTAAGCCGAACACCGTATTAAACACGAAACGACGACTGCCTATCTGACCTTCAAAACCCATTCATTAGATCTTATCTGCAGTAAGACTGGTTATCACACTTTCAGACTTCTGAGTCTGACTGCCGGCAAGCCAAATATCAACTGTTCATCATTAAACTATTCCACAATATCTAAGATACCAAATAAAATAAAAGAGGATCACTATAAACATTAATAGATACTAAATCAAACAACATATTCGTTGTCTCAAAAACAGCAATTTCTCCTAATGCCTAACAGACAATACTCGATGTTTGTACAAACATTTAAGCAAACATCTTGGACAAACACACTGAAACACAAACACTGACCGAGAGGTTTAACTCTCACATCTGTCACTTTTCGGCTGAAAGATTACCGACTAACAGAGAGCCACAGAGACCAACACAGGCTTACAATATGGATCGCCGGGGATTATTGACTGGAGTAAATAACTTGTGACATGCCCTTCGTGAAGAGGTCAATGTGGGATAATTACGCTTTCACAAATTAATGATAAATCGAACTTTATATTAGGTACTCAATGAGGTCTGTGTGTTGAAATTCGATAGAAATTTTAAATGTTTCCCAAAAGACCAAAAATTCAGATTTCATCAGAGGATAACAACCGCGCCAAAGCAAGCGCAAATTTCATAGAAAGGAAGCGGTGACTTCGATATTAGAAACTTTGTAATAGTCAATTTATTAACCGTTAAATTATATCAACTTTCGAAACAACTTTTAACTAGAATAATTTTAACTGCTCAACCAGTTAGGCATAACAATGTTGAAATAGACAAAGTTTATCGCAATAAAACTTTACAAAAACAGCATTAATATTCTAAATACCTAAAACAACAAGCTAGTTATCAGCCTCACCCTAATCTAGCTCGTATTCATAGCCTCGCCCGCCGACACTAACGCGTATTCATAGTCCTGACAAGACTGGAATATATTTACTTATTTAACACGATTCATTGTGTAAAGCTGGAATGTAATTTTTCCACGTCTGCGTATCAAATATTAGATCGCTTCATGACTGAACTGTTTGTCAAGCTCTAGGTGGAATAAGTACCAGGTCAGGACTTTATGTGTTCGGTGCTTGCGATAAATCTTGGTGACGAAAACAGTGGGTTACATAAATCTCATAAACTTACTCGTGCGCGGCTAAATCGTGGCCAAAACATGTTCGAATGGTATTGTTTTATTTTTGCTGACAATAATTATTTATAGATAAAATGTCACAAGCCAAAGTCACCTTAAGTAACTACTTCCGAAAGTTAATTATCTAGATAACCATTCAAAGGAAATACACAATATAACATCACGCCCGTAATCTCTGGAAGATTAGGCAGAAGTGTACCCATAGTACACCCTTATTTCGTCAAGTATGTTTCAACCCTACGTTATAGGAATATTGCCGTCCACTGGTCACATGTTGGGAAACCCATTTGACTCGACCTGGGAATTTAATCCAAAACCTCATGCCCCGCAGAAGTGCTTGCAACTACTGAACCTACGATACAAAATAATTAATTACATGATTTAAAACTAACGTTGCTCTAGTCGACTAACAAATAGAAATTCTAATTACAATTTAATCTATCGCCGACAGAAAAATTACATCTCTTCAGTAGGTGTCCAAGTTCAAGACCTTTTCTCTGCGAAGCCTGGGATAAAAAAACAGAAACTTCCGGCTACTAGCGACTAAAGATCATCTTCAAAAAAACGGCGTTAAAATGCAAATAGTAACAATTCCATCCTCAACTGTTTGCTACTTGTAAGACTGTTTGTTGCTGTTTAAACAATAAATAAATAAGAGGACTTTGGTACTGGGAAACTTAGTATGGCGCGTTTTTACATGTACGGTGGGCTGCATCAATTGGGTACCCCAGTTGGGAACATAGATGCTTTCAAGAGGGGTACCCACATCGTGACGCTGACTGTACATACACTAATACACTCAGCAAAATTCGAAAGTGATTTTCTCTTGAGATGACGACAGTTAGACCAATATCGCAATAGTAGTCGCAGGTTTTCGAAATATTATAACAACATATAATAACAATAAACAGAGAAAGAGAATCACTTTAAAAAGTTGTTAAGTGTATACTTATTAGTGTTGTTGACTGTACGGTCTAGCTATAGTTGTTATTGTGAAACAGTATCCTGTTCTGTTCTGTGAATAACGGAAACTTTTGTTTAAAAATTGTGTTATTATATTGCTTCTCCAGAAGAACAACAATACGTTTCAGGTTTACATTTTGAGGAAAAGGGAAAGACGAGAAGAATAATAAGACAGCTTTGCTGACGCTGATTTTGATAATAATGAGTGTAAGAATCGATCATTTAGTATCATTGTATTATCAGTTGACTGTTTGTCGTTAGTTTCGTGAAAATTCCCAATAAATTTGCTATTAGCCAGTTAAGACTGGAGAACTGAATCGGTATACAGTTTCATAAAAAAGAGGAAAGTTAAACGGTGGGCTATTTCGTTTATCGGTAATAAACCGATATTAATTCACTAGTTTACATTTTGTTCACAAAATAAAACCGTTGTATTTGTTTTGTGACTACCTCCTAATTAATAAAAATAATTGTCAAATATTTTGATAACGTCAGTTCACCATAATTTTAAGGATTTTGAGAAACAGTACCAAGGTTTCTTTGATAAAAAAGTTTGCAGATTAGTGTTGGTCCAATTTAATAGACACTGATACAAATCAGAGTTAAAAACAGCGTAAAATTTGCAATTAGTAATACTTTTAATGTATTGTTAAAATTAACAAAAAAGAAATATAAATATTTTGAAAACTTGATGTCTTAATTTTTTTCTAACTTCCGAATCTCATTAAGCATTATCATATTTATATTATTATATTATATTATATCATTATTAAAATGCTGTAAACTAGTGTTATACTTCGATACCACTTTATTATTAAATAGCATTAGTTAATGTAGAGATACGTTTAACGACATAAGTATTTGTAATTAACCTAGATTTATATGATTAATAATTAAACATTTTACATTTATAATAATATAAAATTAAAATTTTACAAAACCTCATATTAGTGGCTGACGTGATTTAACTGTAAATTCTACTGGGAATCATGAGCGAAACCTTTAAATATACAATTTATTTGGCTGTTAACCACATAATATTATTTAGTCGTATATTTAGTACCTACGTACTGGCCGGTCCCACCACAGCCGTTCTAAATGAGTCGTAGCCTGTCAGTGATATATTTGAACAACTAACTAAACATTCCTAGCTTTCGGCTTAACAAAGTGTTTCAAATTATACAAATTTCACCTAATAATTTAAAATTTTTATTATAAAAAAATATATATATATATTTCTGTACCCGTAGGTACAGCACTCGACGTGCAAATAAACGGTGGCTGCAAATACTGTACTTCGTTTCGTGATTGCAAGCTTTAATACTGCTGAATGCTTCTAGGTTCGATTCTGAGGTCCTGCAAAATAATTATATTTTTTATAAGAAATGGGAGAAAGCAGTCCGATGTTCCTGCGAATGAACAGTTTCCAGACGCGTGGGACTGCCTCACTTTCAGTAACAGATATATGCTCCAACTAGGAACGAAAAAAGCTTGTCAGCAAAATATTTCATTCTATCTGAGAGTGGAGTGTTCGCTACTTGCTGTCTAAATTGTGTTTGGGAACATGACAAAGTAGAACTCATAATCACGCGATCATGTCTCTGCAAACAAAAGCTTATTCAAGTTATTCCACATCCAACAACTAAATCGGTAACAATAAACAAAACAAAATTAATGCGCCGCCCATAATTATAATGCGGTACGCAAGTGAAGCTTCAGGGTGCTTGAATATTCATCAGATCATTATCATAAGCAAATACCCGGCTTGTTGCCTGTTTTCCTGTTCCCCAGTGTGCCCCGCTATAGGAAAAATATTTCGAGGGCAGGGTCGCAGTGTTAAGGGCATTTATAGCGGTATTCAGAATTTTTTGCTGATTAGTAATGCTTAATGAAGCGTCAATAAGAGATGCACAAGGGGATTTTGCATAAATGTTCAAGTGTTCATGAATATTATGTTCTCTAAAGAGGGTGTCGTGACGCGACTTACTAGGGGTCAATGTCCGTCTGTGGCGATTAGAGTCATCAGTTATCCTCGTATCAAGATGATACGAGGATAACTGATCAGATTTGGGGGATTGGACTTAGCCATTCTGGGATAAGTGCGCTATAATTATTGTGGTCACTTAATTTTGATACAATTAATATACAAGTAAAATGTCTTCTATTTATTTATAAACAAACTTGTGGTTACAGCCCTATACCTAAACTCTGCTCCCACAAAACATTTTCACAGTTTGCTTGAGAGAGTATTTCAGACAGAAAATGATAAAGGATATCTTGAAAAACCTGTCCAAAAATAATGAAGGCAGAAATATATTCAAGCATGCATAAAGATCTCTCGAAAGCGTAGTGTGCCGCTAAAATGCTGGCTCGACAGACGAGCAGGCTCAGCGGCTAGCGGTACACAATAATTATGCACGACCACTAACACCAGACTTATTCCTTTACATTTATTCACCAACATAACAGCACTTCAGAAATATTGCTTCAAATTCTCTCTGCTAAGATGTTTTAATCATTTATTTCGCTACGAGGGCTGAACGGCCGTAAATTGTAATTTTGACAAATTAAAAATGGCAATGTATTCGCTATTTGTAAATGAATTTAAACTTGTTTATTTTAACTTTTAGCAATATTTTAATTAAAATAAAAGCACGAAATGTAGTTTTGTGAACCGTAAAATAAAAATACCGCTAATTGAAATTAATTGAGCGAATTTATAGAATTGCCTGCAAAACGATATTTTTTTTGTTTATTGTTTCTACAAAATACAAACTTTTAATTTAACGGTACATTTTTATGTATTGAACTCGGTTTGGACCATTGTGATATTTAACTATAAGTAAGTCCATCTTTAGATTTTATTTGAGGAACTCGTGGCTAAATAATAACAGCCGCTCCAGTCGATCTTTAGGTTAAGCCGTGCTTTCCTAGGTTAGTCTGTGGATGGCTGACCACCCATTACATACCGAGTTTCCTCCGTGCTTCGCAAAACACGTTAAGCTGTTGGTTCCGGCTGTCATTTGTAGATGTTTGGCAGTCGTTACAGGTAGTCAGTGGCCCAAAAAGTCTCACAACAGTCAGTCTTACCAAGCGGTATCGTATTACCCAGTACTAACTGGGTTGTGGAGGTTAGATGGGCAGTCGCTCCATGTAAAATACTAGTATTCGACTGCATCCTGTTAGACTGGAAGCCGACCCCAACAAAATAGGGAAAAGGACTGTGAGGCGTGTAGTTTTATTATTAAATCGAGAAGGTAATCTGTTTCTTTTGAGAACCTGCCATGTTTAACCAACCAAGGGCTGATAGTAGCATACATTGCAATGGCGATTCAGTAGATAACTTATAACGAACACGACTTCGTCAACATCATTTACAAGCATACCTATACCAAAATATATCCTTGTCCTTTGCAGCGCCAACACATCCTTTCTTTCCTCTGCCGCTGTCGGGGGCGGAAGGAGTGGAGCGAGCCGAGCGAGCGGAAGGCGACCGTCGCACAATTATCGCGACAATTAGTCGTGCGCGGCGCGGTTATTACACGACCTCACGCTTAATTGCGATAGATATCGCGGAGACACGATAAAAACGTAAGGGTTTCGGGAATATGATGATAAAAAAAAATAAGAGACATTTATAAAATACTTTTAAAATGGGAAAGTTTTAGAGCAAAACTGGCAAAAAGATCTGCCTGACAGATTTTTCTGCTTATTATAAAATTACCCTTGTATTTCATTTTTTGTTTTTTTTTCTTATATTACCACATTTTTTTATTGAATGCTGGTTAACCTGTAATTGGCGACTGTGTAAGTACAAGACTATAAAACCTATGTATACTTAAGATATACAAGAATAAATATAAAAGAAACACCTTATTTATGTACAACAGTACATAAATCAGGTGTTTCTTTTACACACACACAAACACTTTATTTATGTACAACAGTACATTTATAAAATGTTTCTTTTACAGAGAGCAATAAATATAATTATTTACCAGCTTATAAAGCTGGGACAGTAAAGTCTATACGTGACATGTTTTTATAAATCAGTCAGTAATTTTATTCTTCCAGGTATTTCAGGTTAATAATCCTACTCTCAAAGGAACTGTTAGTCCAAATTCCATTACAATATCAAAAGAATTCTTAGTGTTTGAAGCAGACTATCTATTAATTCAACATGGAGTAGGACATAAATAAACCATTAGTAATACGAAAACAGCTAGACTGAGCTAGTCGTAACTCACGAGTCCTTTGACCAACTGGCCGGGTAACAGCCGATCTTAGGAAATTGACTTGCAATATATAGGACAAACTGCTACACAACTATGCAACAGCTTAAAGGATATTTGATAGATTCTGGAGGTCTGTGGGACTTGACATAGTGTGGGGTAGTGGATTTGTGGTAATCTAATTCATACTGATTTTGCATGTGGGTGAATGAAGATAGCAGTGGCGAAGGTTCCATTGAACAAGATTCCTACCTGCTTCCCTTTGAAAAATGGCACAGTTAGTATTCTATAGACAAATAATATAATCACATTCAAAATATATTCTCCGGCTTACCTCTTACAAAAATTGACCCTTCTCTGCTGGAAGATAGGAACTTATTATGTTGTGCCGATTTGAAAGAGGAAGATTAGTATTTATGTATATTTTATTTCTGTTTATAATAGTATACGTCATAGAAAAATCAGAATATCTGCGTGACATCCCTAAAAACACGGAAAATGTCAGTAATTGCATTTTTTTCCATGACAAGTTTGAATGAGCCCCACTTTGTGAAAGCCCTGACATTCTCTCTTTGAAATAGAATAGTTTTTCTTAAGTATTCCTGTCGTTTTGCTATGAATCTATATTTATGTCAGTTCGCGAGATTAATATCTATAATCTAATCTACTATAACCGTTATACTATGATACATTTTCAATCAAACAGATAATAGTTCCTGAAAGTTACGGTTGGAATAAAACATTTTACGTTTTCAATGGCGGCTTTTGGTAGAAATCAGATCATTTTGACATCTATTTGTGGACATCGGAAGCGTCCTTCTCACAGTTTTGATTGAGGAAAATTGAATTAAACCAGACCTCGTCAACCGCACGAAAGTAATGTTTTGGGCAGGATATTGTCAATTATATCCTAAGCTGAACAGGATAGGATAATATCATATAAAAAATCCTGACCTCTGATATAAAAGTATTGACGTTCCTGGTCAGGATTAGAAGTAGAGTTTGAAAGCAAGCTCTAAGAAAATACAAATTTACTTATGTTTAAAACGATACCTACGTTAAAGTTGACTTCGCTACATCTACGTAAAAATGTACAATAGATAGTGACATTGTGTTGGATTATTACCGACATCGTTAAAATGGTGGTAACCTCAGCAATTTGCAACTTCCTCATATTTTTGAACGTTTACCTACATTTGAAAGTTGCATGTACAACTTGTGAATAGTTGTAAAAGTTTGAACACGAATACACACAACAACATACGCTGTATTCATCTTTAAAAGTAATTAGTCTATATCTAGGAAATAAAACTAGAGGATGAAAATTCTGATATAGAGACAAGCCGCTGTTAGAGTATCTCTGAAACTGTGTATATGTAGTTAAGAAGAGAAAAGATGAATAGAGAGATACGTATAGTAGAAGAAGAGAGATATATAAAGTAGAAGAGAGTACAACAATTTAGAATGTATTCTGAGTATCATTAAGTAATCTTCATTGACATTTGAGCTATACACATTTTCCGGCAAATTCACGGAGGCAATAATTGGCTTTCTAAAATAGAACATTCGTGGAACTATAATTCCCAAATACAAGTCATACTGATATTATATGTAGGATTTCAGTGTAAACAGGTCACGAACCATTTACTGCCAAACTAATGTGGTAGTGGGCACATTATTCGCGGAACTGATGATTGGATGGGATTGAAATGTTGTGGAGTGAATACCGAGTACTGGAGGGAGCACCGTTGATATGGGTCTTCCACACGGTGGGATCATGACCTAGGGGCTGAGACTAACTCACTTTAATTCAGCAAAACCGATAATGGAAAAGTGGACAATGTGTAGGAGCTAAGCTACCGATCACTTGTTTATTGTGAATCATGTTGAAAGTCAAAGAAATACGTATTATTGGCGATTGTCACTAGTCTAGGCCCTCAGTGAAGATCTAGCGCAGTGGCTGAATGCAGGAAGCCAGGCCGTTATGACGATGCTCGGAGAAGCCCATGTCCGGGAGTGGAAGTCTTCATAATACATGTAAGATGCTATTTGTATTTTCTGAAATCTAAACTTACCGTTCTGTTCCCCAGGTTCCGGACCCGGCAGCTTAGGTAGGCGGACTTGCCAACAAGCGCGGTGACGTTGCGCGGAGTGGCCGCGTCGAAGGATGGCGCCAGGCGTGCGCCTGCACTGCCAGCCGGCAAAGAGTTCACCGACCCCGCCCCGCCTGCAACGTCGCATGCACCTGGGGGAGAAAATTGTGTCTTTGAGTTTCAGGATCTAAAGAAAACAATCACAAAGTATTGGAAGTTATGTACAGTCAAGAGACGAAAAGTTGAATCATTTTTAGCCTTTTCTCACCATGTTGTGCATGGTTAGAATAGCTACCAATCTAACTGGATGCAGCTAAATAGAATACATGTATTTTACATGAAGCTACTAAGTATATCAGATTTCCACAACCTTGCATGTGATAAAGAATTGTTTTTGGTATCACTAGAATTTCACAGGAAGCTCTGAGGACGAACAAAAACAACAAAACTTTACTCTTTTTTTATAGCTGTACTCCTGAAGATAAATCTTTATATACAATCTTTGGTCACTATGTTCGTACACGCTATATCCGAAACCACCCAACAGAATTAAATGAAATGTTTACGATTGGTTGTCGCTTAAAAGATAGAATAGTTTTGAACCCGATAGATGACGGCGTGCAAAAGCAGGGGCGGGTAAGGATATAAAATAAATAACAAACATAAGTATCTCTAATCTAAAGTATTAGATATAACCTACACTACACAACGGTTATTGAACGTTACATTCGTGTGCTATCACCATAGAAACACGTGTAACATCATCATAAAGCCATCCAGCATCCGTGAAGTTTACGAGCGAATAAAATCCGCGCGCCTCCATTGTGACAAGAGTATTTGAGTGAGACAAAGATGGCGCCCATTGTACTACACATTCATTAAACTATGTTCAGACGATCTGCCTTTGTCAAGGCAGATCGCGTGATTTTGTTTTTATTTTTATAAAGAAGAAAAATATTATTGGGAAAAATGGATTTGCTTTTTTTTAATTTGGTGTTTTGTTATTGGCTTTTTCGCATGTGTCGGTGGGTGATTATTTTTTCCTGCTAAATGACTGACAACTGCAGCAAAAGTCGTAAAGAATGTTTTGAGTACGCATGTAGAGAGCTAATGTATAAAAGACCTCCTTTATACATTTGCCATAATATCAGCAGTCACCTGGCTGCTGATATTATGGCAAGTAACCGAAAAGTATGGAAGAAGAAGGCATGCTGCACTGACCCCAAAAAAATTGAAATATTGGCAGGAGAATGATGATGACTGACAAGTTAATACGGTGATCATTACGTATTCCAGACGGTTTAATGAGAATAAAAAGTTCTACATTAGGATCAAGGTTTCCATTTTCTTAACAATAGCTACCTGTGTGGGTGTGTAAAAATCCTTTCAGTCTACTATTAAGTAACAAGCTCAACTTCATATAAATTAATAAATTAATTTGTAAACTGAATATAATAATATATCAAAGCAGCTCAGATTCCTAATCTTTCCTATTAAGGACCAACTATAAACTTTCCTAAGTGATTCTTTGTCTGGCAGAAATTGCTTTTAGCGATTAGACCGCCTTTTGCACCGTATCTCATTTATGTAAATTCGTGATGTACTTTCTTAGTGTCTATCTTTATCTTTATGAAAAGCCAGAGGTTGTAGATAAAATGCCATTCTGCTAGCGATTACGATGACAATAAAGTCAAAAATATTTGATATGTCAATCCAGTAGACATGATTGCCACTTCATTCTATGCCCTCTGAACTTACTTACTACTATACCTACCTACTATATATCAATAAATTAGCTTCCAAACATTCAAGCTAGAACAAACGCTCCGAAATAGCCTAGGAGACAAATAACCAGCAAAGATATTGTCAGTTCGGCACATGCATCGTAATGCATCGGAGACTGAACGGGCACGAACGGGCACGGATGTCAACGAGGAAATCATTCCACTTAGCTCCCCGCCGCGCCGCGCCGGCTAAATACTTGATTGATGCGCACTAACCTAGCTATTTGAATACCACAGAGTAGGCAGATGACAGAAAGCTTACGTTTATTCTTCTGTCCTCTCGTGTCTAACTTTAACAAGACCAAAGTGCCGTATAATGGTGTAATCGAAATAAAAGAACCAAAAATGATAGCCATGAAAATGAACTGCATGACAATATTGATTGTGCAATGCAAGGCACAAAAATCTAAATGATACCTAGTAGAGGAGAGAGCTCGTTTCATAATTGTGACAAGAAAAGATAACGTCACCCCGTTATTATAATTAGCGAGTCCTAATTAAGCTAACAAGGTTGGAAAGCCGTAACATTACTCGTGTAGACATATTATACATATAATAACAAACATTACGCGTATGCTTTCAATTTAAAAACATGACGAGTATAACGTAATTATGATTGTTCAGAGCACCAGAGTACCAGTTCCTTTTTAAATTCCGTTCAGTATAAAGTTACCAGAGAAAATGGCTATGGTATTAAGTTCGCATCTGCACATTTGTGTACTTCGTACTATATAAGCACTAGAACCTTTACAAAATGCTCAAAATTGCCTATTTGCACCGCTGTCAACAGAGTCCTAGTGTAAAAAGACAACTCTTAATGAAAAGCATAGGGGCACAGTATATATCCTTTTTAGTCAGTTTATGAAATATCTTTTACATTGGTCGAATATGAGAGGAGGAAATTCGACTCGAGAGCCAAACCTCGAATTATAACTTTTTATTTATCGGATCTGTAGTTGTCCCAGTCGCACCAATGTAGAAAACGCGCTCGCAGAGCGACAGTGATAGTTTCTTCAAATACCTACAGCATTTCCTCTTAAGCATGGAATCGTACACGAGACGATTTCGATTTCAAGGCCGGGCAAATTGTTATTGGGTTTTTCCATCTAGTAATTTCTTAGTTGCAGCTCAAAGTCTGGATTTGTGCCCAGTTGTTGGGGTCCCAGTTAGGGGGACTAGGCATTCCCTGGTGTACCTACTATAGATACGACCCTGTCAAACTCTTCGGAAACTAAAATACGCAGAAACTCTATTGTTGCTCTTTAAAATTAATTCTAATTACCAGCATGATATTATTGATAGTAATCCTTCTGTTTTAAAACACTCTGTGTGTCGTTATGGAACTGCGCATCCGCGCTAATTCCGGGATAGATCCGAAACTCCGTTGTGGCGTGATTTCCATGATTGATATGCGTTTTAACGATATAAAGGAGCCCGTGTTAAAGATCCCTCTAATTATTTTGATTAATTATCAATATTGCGTTATTGTTGTGTGTTACGGTCTAATGCAATTAATTAGTTCAATTAGTATTATGAACCTACACACTGCATAATGCAGGATTCGATTGAGGCGAATAACAGAGGTGTCCTGCAGGTAGCAAGGAGCTCACTGGACACAGAAAAATAAGAGCATAATTATTATTTTCTTCTTTTTTTCCATTGATAAACTCAAAAGCTTTGGAAACTGGAGAAAGTGTTGCGTAAATAACCAAAGTGTATGCCGTTTGTAGATTTATTTAATTTTGAAACTGCAAAATATAGTAAATAATAGGTACTCAAAAGCGGTTAGTTGTGTACCTATGGGGTTACCTCCTGCGAGCTGGCATGCGGTGATGGTGGTATTGCGCGAAAGTAAATATTAGTAGATTGTATGACAAAGGAGCAAAATAATATTTTTACGGCGAGGGCGCTAGCATAGCGAGGGATTCAAATTACATCGCCTGAGAGAAAAAAATTTTTGCTCTCGAGTCATATACTCTACTTTCATCTCCTTCTATGAGAAATTATAAGACTTTCAAGTAATTAATGAATAAGTTTAATTAAAAAAAATGACATTAATGTAAAAAGTTCAATTACAAATTTATATTTGACACACTGGGGCAATTTTGAAAATTTATTGTCACTGTTTTATTTGGGACTGATATAGTTGTAGAGTTATTGTAATCGCAGTATCTGGCTGGTGCTTAGGAAAAAGGCACTGATTCCTTTGTTGTAGAAGGGCGTGGCGACATTGGTATGGGCGATTTTTTTTTTGCAAAATACAATAAAGTCCGTACCGATTACAAGAACAGGGAAGTAAATCGCGCGCTTTTGTTTTTTTTTTGTTATTGCGCCTCCCTGCACCGTACAGCCAACACTTACAGCCAGTAATTTATACAATTTGCGTTCGATTTCAATGAACGATTTATGTTCCAAATTCAAATCTCATTACTACCCGCTAAAAAGTCTAGTGGAGAAAAGAGCTACTTTGCTCCCGCTTATAGAGGAACAAAACGACACTTTTCGAATAGAAGGGATGAAAAAATATTTCCCTCGCCGTTCAAATTCAATACACACTATATTTCATTAAAAGTGCGGTTTCAGCCGCATAAAAATGTATGAAGTGCGGTAGTTCCCAACAAATAAATATTAATTAATGGCGTTTTTTCAATGGCCACTAACAAACCAATCAATCTCAGGACTACACCAAAAAATAGAACACAAACCTAATCAATGAGCCATCAATGGCCGGCCGTGATGGATGTACCCTTAATTAAGCAACAGAATAGATAACAGTACACGCAAAACGAACAAGCCAAAACATACCTTACTACTCTATAACAGGACACAAAACAACCGCAAAATAAACTCAGTTTCAACAACAAGCAAGTGGAAATAGTATGCAATGTTAGCGAGCGAATTTCGCTTCTATTATTCGAGTAATAAGAGCTGTTGTTTGTGGGAAATTATTCGGTAAATTCAGGAACAGATTGTGGGCTCGTCTGCGCCGATGAGAATGATAAAGCGACCACTGACCAGTAAACCAGCCGCTGTCACTGTCAATATTTGACTAAACAATACTAACTAATTTGCACCTGTTACTTTACTATTATGGGGGATTCATTCGTACTGTAAACTTGATTAGTTTATGGGACAATGCACATTCAAATACTTTGATTTCCGACATGACTAGATTTACGTAGTTTCTTAAACTTCTAGGACTCCTAGAACCTCTGGAATATCTGGGAGTTTATGAAATGCAGGTAATATGCATATTACCATACCAATATGAAACTAAGTATTGCAACAAAGACGATACTCACACCCACACCCCAATACATTCAGTAAGTAAAAGCTTTTTGAACTGAAAAAGATATACGATATAAGCTTTTAACAAACTTACTTTCGCTTTTATAATACATAATATATATATATATAGCAAACAGACGCGAAGATGTTTAAAGAAAGACAACGAGGTATACAAAATAGTGAATACAACCGTTTATTCTAACTTGGAACAAAATATCAATCACAGAAACTAACCTAAACCACCACAAATCATAACGAATTCAATTAACACGTAATTGTGTACAAAAATAGCGAGTAAGTACACAAAATATGGAATTATGAATCGTACAGCCCTTTGAGCGATATTCCCAACAAAAGTCTCACGCGACCAGTGACAATTCGAAGTTGTCACTCTTTGCCAATGAACTAACTTGTGCTACGTAAACCCCATTTCTTCCTAACACTATATATATTTTTTTAATAATAATAGTTTATTTCCAAAAACTTAGTACTAGTTTACAATGGCAATGTGGCAACAAATTCTATTAAGGCAAAAGAGGTTAGCGTTGTAGCCGAACTAGGCATAGCCTGTATTTCGGCTATCAGCACCATATAATATATGCAGCATAATTATATAGTATATGTATTTATATATAATATTATAATTGTTTATGTTTTGTTGTTTTTTAATAATTTATAATATTATTATTGTAATTGTTTTGTTTGTGGTAATTGTAATTGTGTTGTGTTGTATAATTGTAATTGTTGTGTGTATATAATTGTTTATTTATAATATGTATATATTACATTATAATTATACTAAAAGGTTATAAGAGCGAAAGTAAGTTTGTTTGTTTGTTTGTTTGTAACCTTTTCACGCCTGAACCACTGAACCACTGAACCTATCATTCTGACATTTTGCATAATTATATTTTGTCAGGTGTACAGAAATGGACATAGGGTACCTTTCATCCCGAAAAAAAATATTGTTCCCGAGGAAAACAACAATAACGTTGTTATGATCATAAATGGCGCCACGTGTCTTTCGAATCATGATTGAATCATATTATTACAAGCAGAGTACAACCCAAATTGATTTTGAAATTCTAAACTAACGCGAGCGAAGCCGCGGGCAAAAGCTAGAATAAAATGAAACCAAGACAATATTATTTTTTCCAACATTCATAATGTTTTCACGACATTCTTTAAATATTAAGGTCACTTGGTTTGGTATAATCAAACCAAAAATGAAAAGGAAATGGATGGAAGCTTTATTAATAAAGCTTTGTATCAAAACATCCGTCGGCTATAGAATTATATTCTTCTATACAATTTCCGTAAACTCCCTGAACAACATTTCCGGGAACATTGAAGCTGGTCCGAAACCCTTTGTCTAACTTTATAAAGTAATAATATTAATTGATACCGTAAGTTTGTTTATTTACAAGCAAACCTGAAATTATTGAACCCTATCTAAGTCTTATTTTAAACGTAAGTTTAATTAATTGCTTGTAGAGGAAAGGGCAGACAAAGAGTTTCATCGGGCTTTCTTTTGTCTGTTCACAAATATCGGCCCGTTCACGTCCTCACACGATGCAAAGCGATTTGCGACAAGCGACACAAGCTTGCATCACATGTTTCTTTCATGTGCCGTTGCTCCATTGTTGTTTGGACATCGGTGCGGATAAATTGCAGACGTAGTTTCGGACACCGGATTTTGTCAGATCAGCATCATCGTTAGCCTAAACCTTATCCCAATTATGATTGAGTCGACTTCCAGTCTAACCGGATGTAGCTAAATACCCGTATTTTAAATGTAGCGACTGCCTATCTGACCTCCACAACACAGTAAGAACTGGGTAATACGATACTCCCTGGTGTCAAACATTTCGACCACTGACTACCTGTAACGACTGTCAAAGGTCTACAAATGACAGCTGGGACTGAAATATCTGTGAGAGTTCGGTTTCCGCAGTCGAAGGCAACTTCTCTGTACAGGTTTGACCGAACCAAATCGCGACACGATGACCCGTGGCCATGACTTCTTTCACTTGTTGTCTACGCGGTTGGTTGCACAACACGCGCGTCACTTGATCGTGTAGCTAGTGGCCACGCAGTTATAATGTTTGTCTTGTTTATTTAATATTTTTCTATTGTAAGTGTACACGTGCGATATATAGACAGGCGACTGTAAAGCTGTCAGTATTAGGAGGTAAGAGCGCGCGACTTTTGTTTATTTATGGAACGACAATGTGTTACGTTAGATGGCTAGGCTAATAGCTTGAGCTATTGTGTTAACAGTTCTTTTTGTGACGCTTTTAGACACATTGTAACTTATAAATAAAAAGAAAGCATAATTTTTGTGAGAAAACCTGGACTTCAAATTAACTAGCTGTTGCCCGTGACGACACCTACGTATATTTTCCAACACAAACATCCAAGATCAATACAAGCCTATGGCCTTCTCCATTTAGGTAACCAAACTATCTCATAACCATAGGTAGTGGCTTGAAAATAACAGAAAGACGGAGAAACAGATAATATGAATATTAGTCTTATATCGCGAATCTCCTTGGAACAAGCGTGGTTATGGTGGGAAATAATAGGCCGAGCTCGTAACGTTTGATTGAATAGATCGCTATGAGAACCTAAAAGCGTGCTGTTGACAGGTAGGCCTTTGTTCTCTGCGGCCAAGCGCCCGTTCTATTTGCTACGAATATAACAAAGTCAAGTCCAGGGCTCTAGACACTAAGCCTCGTCTCAAGGTTTCACAACAACCTTTAGGTAATCTTTAGTGGAACACTATTCGGGCACTATGTTTATATTACCTACCTATTACCTTTCATGTATGTATATAATTCTGAACAGTACATAGTGTAGATTATAACTTGTTAACACACTTCATTGATGACTCTGTGTTTTGTACTGACTTCAATTAACAAAGGGACATAATACATACATACATACATAACATCACGCCTGTAATCCCCGTAGGGTTAGGCAGAGGTGTACCTAATAGTACACCCACATTTCGCCAGTTATGTTGAAGTCCCATGTAATAGGGGGCGAGCCTATTGCCATCAACCGGGCACAAATCCAGACTCCGTGGCTGCTACTGAGAAATTCCTGATGGAAAAACCCAATAGCACTTTGCCCGACCTGGGAATCGAACCCAGGACCTCATGTTCAGCAGTCGCGCTTGCGACCACTCGACCAACGAGGCAGTCACACACATAATATTGACATAATATTGACTGAAATTCAATGAGGTTACTAATTATATTACGCTCAATAATATACACACAATGTAGGATATGCTTCGTAGAGTATTACAAACAGATCCTTTGACAGATAATTTCAAAGCACATACAGATCTAAAGGTAGTTTCTAGACAGCTTCATGATCTGCAGACGGCTTAGTAACGGAATCTTCTTAGTATTCAAGTCTATACAACCTTAACAATACATGTATGTATTTCTTTGTTATAGATTTAGAGCTCTAGTTTATCTAATCCAAAATAGATCGTTTAGATAAATCACAATATTTTTTTTTTTCAAAATTCAGAATTTTGCGTATGTAAAAGCTTCTTACTAAAAGTAATTTATTAATTGAGATACAGTTTTTTCTCTTTTGAGTTCAGATAAGACTCTTTAAATCCGTATTTCACAATAGCGTTCGAAACGCAGAAACGCAGCAAAGAGGAAAAAACACGGCTATCAACAAAATATTTGATGATGCAGAAGTCCTGGTGTTATGAGACGTGTATTGTGTATTCCATGTTTTGACTCCAACCGGAATAAGCTGACCCGGGAGGAAACACCCCGGGGATTCCCGCCTAGATATAACCTTGCTGCTTTGTGTAGTTCCTTTTGTTACATTACATAACATCAATCCTGTTTCCCACGAAGGTTTAGGCAGTGGTTTAATCTTCGCCTATCTCATGTTATAAGGAGCAAGCCTTTTGCCATCAACCACAATTCTAGTCTCCAGGGATATCCCTAAAGTTGAAAGTTTCTTTTGACCATTGACCATTACAAAGTAATTATGTCTTCCTAATGATGCTTCTCAGTCACTGGTCATGGATGGGTACAGGGTTCTTTGTAAATCTTCCATTGAGTATTTTATTTTCTTTGTCATAGTGACTGCAATAATAAAAGCCAATTAAATTGTAATAGGATTGAAGACAGGTTGGTTCTTAATCTTCGACCAATTAAAGTGGATCGACCTCTAACACAAGCAGTACGGTTGTGGCTTAATTGTAGGGATTAGTTAGTGGCTTATTGATAACGGAACTAATGATTTCTAAGAACTGTGGATAAAGACGATACGTGTTCCTAGAGACAGGTCATCATTACTGAGAATAAATTAAACAATTTCTGGTAGACAATCGTAATATCATTACTCCACACATTTTGATGTTCGAGTATTCGCTCTTGTTCGTAGGTTTATTTACTTCCCAAAGAAACTACTGCACGTGACCGGATAACATCAATATTATGCTTTAACCAAAGTCAGGATCTAAATGCGTGCTGATTCCCATAGAAATCCATTCATCAAATAATGCGTGATTGAGTCACATTTATTTAAACGTACAAAAACGTGTATGTAACACACATCTTCGCTTTGACAACATCATCGTCACAAATATTTACTATCACAGGAGCTCTTTTTTTTACGGATGGGAAATCATCAAATGACTTCTCCCGCTCTGGGCAGAGCGGAAGGGAGTGTCAGACTTGTACTGACTAAAACTCATCCATGTTCCCTTCTTGCTCTTTGTGTTCCAGGGCCGCGGTATCTCTTTCGAACAGCCCGCAGCCCGATCACAGGAGCTCTTACGGAGTTTTCAATAAACATATCTACAAAAAATTTACATCAATTAGAACGTCACGTAAGACAAAAGACAGACGATCCACTGGACGCGTGAACAACATGGAAATAGAAACAGTGTGCGACTCCTGCGCCGTTGGTGACGCCTGCAACCGTCATTAGCACTCATCACCCGAGCCCCTGACATTACACGATACTGTAAGATGGAAACATAGGGAATGAGAATAGGGACCGACACACGGGAAATTGGTGTTTGAATGCTTTTCTTGTTTTTACTGCGATTATGATGATGCTCATTTAATATTAAAAAAATAACAAGTTTTAATAAGATTCACAGACACTGAGCAGATAAATGGTTAACAAAAATATCTAACGGCTTTTAATAGCATATAACTGGATGTTTTGGGTTGTCTTTAGTAAATTAAATGCTGTAACGCAGGGTTAATTGATTCAGTTACAGAAGAATGTAGCAAAATTTGACTCCTTGACTACTTCTTAGAAATTCCTGATGGAAAAACTCAATAAAACTTTGCTCAAACCGGGCATCGAACCCAAGACCTCATGCTCAGCAGCTGCGATCAGTAGACGAAGGAGGAACAATACATATGTATAATTTGTTTCTATCAAAGCCTTTTAGGTAAAAATTGCTTATGGTCATTCATTTTATCATACCTTTTTATAAGTAATGTGTTATGAAGAGGTTTTCTATTCTGATTAAACAGGTCAAGTAGGCAAGCTTACTCAGATCCTTTTAGTGAACCGGTGGGCTGGAAGTTCACAAGTGAAAAGGAGATATAAATAGCGCTCTCCACCCAGAGCGTTCAGCACCGCTTGTTTTTGTCATTAGCACTCATCGCCGCTACCCCTGACAGTCCTGACACTATGGAGTCGCTATAATCTGTTCTGTTAATTAAAAACATATGGGTGGGAAGTTAAGGCGGATGCATTTCTACTTACTAAATTAAATTAACTAGGTGCTTGAGATCAGTATGATTTTATTTGTTTTGTTCCAAATATGTACCTATTTAAAGTTGACCATGACATTATAAATAATCTAAAATATTGTACACTTGTCAGTAAAACTTATGTATTTTTGCAACTTAAAATATGCTAGTGTTGGACGTCTTAGCGGGGTTTAAATAAAATAAAATAAAAAATACTGCTGCTGATGTAGGTTTAAAAACCAAGAATTCGCACAAGCAATAACTTCGCCAACATTATTCCCCGCGCGTCCGCCCCGGCCTCACGCCCGTATATTCCGCCGTCTGCTTCACTTTGTGTTTCAACTCCGTCCAACTAGCTCTGGGTAACTTAAAACTTGTGTATCTGTTGTTTTAGGCGTGATTTATATCTGGGCATCCCCGGGCCCCGGGCCCCGGCCGGCGGCCGAACCCGCGGGATATTTTTGTTAACCGTTTATCTGCTCAGTGTCTGTGAATCTGTTTACAGTTTGTTGAGTGCCGTAATAAGGGATGAAAGATGGATTTCAATGTATTTTGTAGTGGAGGAGCGTGTTTTTTAGTTTTACGATTTAAATGTTTCTAAACAATAGTTGGGGTGTTTATACTGTGCACACCGTTTATGATGGTTTAGTTGAACAGTTTGGAAACAATGGTGCCGATTCCCTTGTTTACAAACTAAACTAAATTTAAGTAGAGTGCATCTTTTTCTTTCTATTTAATTATGAAAAGGACAGAAGATAAATATTAGTTTAGTCCTGTCAATTTAGTCAGCACCTGACGTAATTTGATGTAATTTTAGTAGTCAACTTTTTAATGACGTCTAAACTTGTGTCAGGCGCTGCCGCTGGTTAATTTGACAGGAATAAACTCGGAGGAGCTCGTGGCTAAACAATAACAGCCGCTCGGGTCGATCTTTAGGTTAAGCCGTGCTTGCCTAGGTTGGTCTGTGGATGGGTGACCACCCATTACATACCGAGTTTCCTCCGTGCCTCGGAAAGCACGTTAAGCCGTTGGTCCCGGCTGTCATTTGAAGATCTTTGACAGTCGTTAAAGTAGTCAGTGGCCCAAAAAGTCTGACAACCAGTCTTACCAAGGGATATCGTATTTCCCAGTAGTAACTGGGTTGTGGAGGTCAGATAGGCAGTCGCTCCATGTAAAATACTGGTATTCAGCTGCATCCGGTAAGACTGGAAGCCGACCCCAACATAGTTGGGAAAAGGCTAGGCAGATGATGATGATGATGAAACTAAAATGTATCTTCTGTCCTTTTCTCTTTGTGAACATTATTATCTTCACGTTCATTTGTATTTAATACACAATTTAATAAAAAACAATCTGCAGTATTTTTTATAATCTAACTGATAGTTTGAAGTACCCATCTCGCGAATAATACCAGCCGGATAATATGTAAAGAAAGCCAATTATCTGTTTTACTTCTCCTTTTATATCGATGGTACGTCTTATCAATCTAATTACTCGGTACGTTAATCAGGGCGTCGAAAAAAAAAGAGACGCATATTTTACTAAATAAATTTTAAAATCACTGAGCCTCAAATTTATCTGATCACAGCTCAACCCTTCTACCCTCAATTAAGAAGATAACATTACACGTTTACGGTTAAATTAGCGCGCATCATTACCCGCCGCGTATCAGGTGGCGTGTCCGTGGCGGATCCGACTCGCGCCACAAAATAAATAAACAAATGCGCCCGACTCATCGATCATTGTCGGGGAGGTGTCGGGCGCAAGCGACTGTGGGCCACCAGTTGGCCAGCTTAGTGTGTGCACGCTCTTATGGCCTTTTTTATTAATTTGCATACTATATTTTACAAGCCGTGCGCTCCGTTGGTGTTTTTCATCGGCAAAAATGACGAATTTTCATCCCTTATTTGACTTTTGATATTTTTCAAAAATCCTTCAGTTTTGATATCCTTTGCTGTACAAGGAAATCTTGTGCACATGGTTCTAAATCCAACAGTTTAGATTATACAATCTCTATAGAATTTTTAGTCTATACAGTCTTTACGTTACACCTAATCCCCGTAATCATGTTTTTATGCTATCTGTGTAATATACCTAGTAGGTATTTAATATGAATGAACTAAAAAACGACACTATGAACGGGAAAAATTAAGATATTTTCTTCTCAATCGTTCGTTTACTATGGAATGCCAATGCATTTATTCAAGCGAGGCACAAGCAAAATATTGAGCTTGTTATTACATAAAAAATAACAAAAAAGTACTGTACTCCCTACTGGTCCAGCAACGAGTGCACTACACGTGTTTCTTTTATTTTGTTGATAACTAAGTCAAACATTGAATTTTACGGAATCGATCCCCACGGCTTCTATAGCATTTTCCACAATAAAATATACTGATGAGTAGACTGTCACATTGCACCACACACAAGCACAACACAAGCACCCTTAGGGTTGCTGTTACATTTGTTCGGCAAATTGAATATCGGCCCAGTTGATTCGGCAGTATTCATTTTTTAACAAAGCATACCTATTCGGCATCACTTGTTGATCGCAAACTCCGTCGTACGCCTCGACACAATTCGAGCTAAGCCAAGTTTTTTCCCGAACGTATATCTACATAAAATCTATATTTGATTCTTCCACCAGCCGTGCAGAACCACGCCAACCTGAACGTGTAAGCGACACCCCGAAGCACTACGTCACAATGCGCCACGCCACAAAAATCTCCGCATCCGCACGGAATTCTCTCCAAAAACAATAAGCAGTAAACTCATTCCACACACAGCACACAGGTAAATATTAGTTATAGGATAATAAATTTGAGCGCGGCCACAGTTTCGCTTTAATATCCTGCTATGCGGAGATGACGCCCCCCACCCCGCTCCCCGTTCATTTGGGAACTCTGCAATCTCCAAATAGTTGGTGTTGGAACGGTGAGAGCGGAGATCGCTGTAATCTTGTGTTGAGACTTGGGAACTTGTGATTGCATGCAGTGGAGGGTTATGGCGGTTATTTGATGATTGCTTGCGGTGCGGTATGTGAGGGTTGCTAATTGTATGATGGGCTTGATGGAGCGTTTGCATCCGCTTTCAAAATGAGTACTTGAGTAGGTAATGCATTTAATTATTCCTACTGTCCAGCATAATGTCATCTTATTTTGTAAGAACATTCCTACTCATATTGAAGGCTAAATAATAACAGCCGCTCGGGTCGATCTTTAGGTTAAGCCGTGCTTGCCTAGGTTGGTCTGAGGATGGGTGATCACCCATTACATACCGACTTTCCTCCTGGCCTCGGAAAGCACGTTAAGCAATTGGTCCCGGCTGTCATTTGTAGATCTTTGACAGTCGTTACAGGTAGTCCGTGGCCTGAAAGTCTGGCAACCAGTCTTACCAAGAGGTATTGTATTACCCAGTATGAAGTGGGTGGTGGGGGTCAGATAGGTAGTCGCTCCATGTAAAATACTGGCATTCAGCTGCATCCGGTTAGACTGGAAGCCGACCCCAACATAGTTGGGAAAAAGCTAGGCAAATGATGATTCCTATTCATATTGCTTTATTAGATCGATTCTTAATCAGTTCGTGCTGGAAACTTTGGTAGCTGGTAAAATAAAACTCGCATCTATTGTGATGGCGGCAATGACAGTTGACATAATTATTTAATGTTGGGTTGCCACTGCTCAGTCCCCAATTCCAGGTCCCCAGGTCCCCAATACCCATTTCCAGGTCCCCAGGTCCCATAAACAAGTTCCAATTACAAACATTGCCTACCTTATAAATTATTAATTCTTTCAACAGTCTGGCTGACTTATCTGGCTTCCTCCCTTCATTAGCAGAACTTAACGTAAATAAAGCAATTTGTTTGAAACATTCTGTGTTTGTCGCCATGCTGTCAATGGCGGCTTATGGTGACTGTCCAACTTTTTTCTCAAATTTTGTATTGTGCCACGGAAATTAAGTTTGATGACAATACAAATCGCTGGTGTTTTAGTATTAATTTCCGAGGAACTTTTTTTCAATTCTACTACTATTTTTTGTTAATTTATGTTGCGTGTTTGTGAGCTCTGTGTTTACTGCTGCAGAAGAGTTAAAATTACGTGAAGCTAATTGACGAACATAATTGTATATTTGCCTTATATAATTTTAATTAAACACTTGGGGGAGGCCTATGTCCAGCAGTGGACGTCTTTCGGCTGAAATTATGACGATGATGAAAGCTTAATAGTTAGTTTTATTATTCATTAAATAAATAAATAAAATAGCCTTTTATTCAGACAATATACTAATACTAAACAAGTTAAAAAAAAAATAGTTTATGTTGATCTTCACTGTCTGTTTGCCTTTTGGCAAGGGCCTCTTCCAACTCTCTCCACCTTTGCTGTCCTTGTCCATATATTTGTACTGCCTACTGTGTTCTTGATCTCGTCTGCCCATCTTCTAAACGGTCTTCCTATTATTTTCCTATTATTCATTAATAAAACAATAATAAACTAGCAATTACATGGCAGGAATAGTTATGGTATCGAGCACCTGCCGTATCCGAGCAACTGGCCTCATCAATTAGGTAATAGGCCATAACAGCCATAACCGCACATGTTTTTTTTATATGTTTTTAATGTAAGATTTTTACTTTAAACACCTCCACAACCCCCGCACTATTCAATCCATCCATCAGCATAATGTTTTGAGTGCGTTACATTGAGTCTTACCGTAAAACGTGATGTTTCACCATAAAAAAAGTCGTTTCCCAGCAATCATTTCTACGTAAAGTTACTAAGTTTGATGTACATAATACTTAGTTAACGAGTTCGTGAAGAGTCTGTTTACACACAGTATGCGAATGACATTAACAACCCATATATTAAACATGCAAAGGAATTAGGATTGGACATACCGTTTGTGTAAAAGTATATCTAGCAGTAAATAAAACTTGGCAACTAAAAAAGAAACAAATGGCAATCAACAGCGCAAAAAAAATACTGAAGAACGGATATTATATAAATCGTCACCCATTTGGATCTGGATTCATAGTAATTCATAGTAATTGAAAATGAAGGTCCGCGAATTTGAACGATCGGCTGTTGACAGTTGACAAATTATGTTCTTAGAGAGAGATGTTGCCCAAGAGAGAAGCACCTTAACATGCCAAGATCACGCTACTTGGCAATAACTATTTATTAGAAGAGGCCGATAATGTTTCATCGAGCTAGGTAATACTTTCTACTAAAGAAAATAAACTATAAATCGTTCGTCAGAAACTCGTAACGTTTGGATTAGCCGACCATGAACAATCGCAGTTTGTCGCGCAAACACAGACGACGGTTAACTTAAACCTGTCAACAGCGACCGTAACAGTTATAGTTGGATAACAAGTTATAAACATGGAATTTTTATTTGTCGCCTCTCTCATACGTCGAACTGTGCGGCCTATGGGATTTTCCATCGGAAAAATTACAAACTTTCATCTCCTCACTTCACTTTAGATTTAACTCCCACTACTTCTGGGGTCTTCGGGTTCAGGGTGGAATATAAGTAAATGTCATTAAATATCTTTTTCTCTCTTGTCCGTTTGTCTGTTAATAGAACTACTAAATATGTACAAAGTTATTGAAACACCGTTCACCCACCTACATTCTCTTGCCCTTATCCCGATTCATTTGCGGTCGGCGCAGCGAGTCGGTTCTTCTTCCATACTTCTCTATTACTCGTCATCTCACCAGACACCTCCTTTTGTGCCATCAGCACCCACATGTTTTTCTTAAAGCACTTTACATCATATCATATTTATGCATATGTTCTTAATACATAATTATCATAATAAACAATAGCTGAACTCAACAAATTATCTCTAAGGGTTAAACATTTTCAATGCACTTCTAAAACCTGAAATTTTTACGAAGCAAATGAAAACATAAACATTTCAGTATTGATTTAGACCCTGAACTAATGTATCAGTGTTGGCCAGGAATAAGTTAGCAGAAATAGCACGAAGGCATCTCCGAGTTAGGTCGATCCAGGCCGAAACACAGGCCGAACCGCAGGCTGGCCGTGAAGTTATATGTGTCTGGCTATTTCTGTTTATCAACTGGTAATAAATGTCTATCTTATTGAATATTAGATATTATTTTGCGATTAAGTAAATGGGAATTTGTATTTTTGTGCTTCAGACTAAATAAAAGTTCTAAGTATATTGTATTTTTTGACGATGCTAGTAACGACTAGTATCGTCAATCTTGTTAACGAACAAGATAATGGTGATCACAAGAGACGTAACGATAAAAAAAAATGTAGATAATTGAAAGTTTAAATCAGATATATCTTTTTTGTTAGTCGAAACGAAACATATCGAGCAAATCCTTTAGCGTTTTGTTTGGTGGAATCTATCCATGTTCAAGCCTGAGGTTCCGAAAATCTCCTACTGCTACATAAGTAAAGGAGGGGATGCTTCGGTTTGATAAAGAATCTCGACGTATGGCTGTGTTTCGGTTTAAATACTATGGAATTGAGCCATTTTAATTTCATTGGTTGGTAACAGAAACCAAGACTGCAAACTGTAGTAGCAGGTGTATTACTGGCTGACGTCAGTCACCTTTGGTAGTCTAGGTGTATGAATGGCTGACGTCACTCACCGTTGCAGGTCTTACATATAAAAGCCTTTTGATCATCAAACACTCCCCCCCCTTGCCTAAATCTTTCGAGATTATTATTTATCGGAGCTTCCGTTCTTTAAAGAACCCTCTTAAATACATAGTGCAAAAATATTTGGACGTAAAGATGACTAACATTTAAGTTAACATTAAGCAAGAATGCCGCTTCACGGCAAACATTCAACACCAACATTCCTGAACCTAGCCCAAAATGTACACAAACTAAAAACAATAGAATACAATCCACTGCTAGGTTACGATAGAATAGTTACGGAGCATAGTTGGCTAATTATTTCACCGTGAAGACAAAGGGAAGGCAAACTTGCTCGGACAAGAGGCATAACTTCAAACAGCAATTAATGTTGTTGTTAAATGAGATTCGGTTGTATTTGCTGTTCTATTGGCAATCGCATTCCCGGGAACCGTTTGGGGGTTAATATGTGAGATTTAGTGCTTGACTAACCCTAGATACTGAATGGTTCGGTGAACGAGACGCTAAATGAGGAAGAATTTTAATCTTCTGCTGGTATTAATACCAACTGAAAAAAGTACTTCTGCAACATGAAAATACTGTTTTTCATCAGAAAAACTAGAGGCTATTCAATTTTATTACAGGTAAAACTACTAAAATCCTTGGAGCTCCGTCAGAAAAATGAGCAAAGCTATGGTTGGATGCACTCTGTTAGATGCCATTCATCAAAAATAAAAATAACCTGAAAAAAAACTGCCTGAAAAGTTCTAAACAATCTAGCGTACCGTACGTTAGAGTTATTTTAAAATAAGGGTCGCAACATGAAATATTATCACAGTTTCATACGAGAACGAGACAGCGCTATGCGACCGAGGATCGCCTTCTCTCTCGCTCAGCGGAACAATTATAGTTCTGACACTTCATTCATTGTACGTTTATATCATAGCCCCAGGGAGACTAAAAATAGGGTAAGCAGAACAGTAGCCGTGGAATGTTTTTGTACATTGTGGAGAACTAAAACAAAGGAGTATTTAAATGTAGCTTGAAGAGAAGTAGCTGTTAGAAAAGTAAGCACCATTTAGTTCAAGTTATTTTGAGTATTAAAAGGGAAATCTAAGTTTAGAGATTGGTTGGTAAGTTGAAAATAGTGCCTGTGAGAGTCACATGAGTCAGTCTTGATGCCTGAATGTAAGCATGCTATGTTTACTGATATAAATAGGAGTGGTAGGGGGTAGGAGGGTGATGTAAGTCTATACAAATATAAACAAAATCAACTGATCATTTGCCCACTGCTGGGACACAGCTCTCCTCTCAATGACATGTCGGTTTCCTTTACCATTCTGAAAGTCATGATGGCGAAATCTATGACATAAATGAAAGAGCAGGTTGGGTTAGAGCCGACCGCCCACAACTCGTAATCTCTGAAATTCAAGTACATTTTCTGAAAAATACTTTCTCCCGCATCATGTAAGCACAAGAAAGAAATAAAACAAAGGCCGGCTAGGCCGTCGATAAAATAAAACAAAGGTTGGCTAAGCCGTCGATAAAATAAAACAAAGGCCGGCTAAGCCGTCGATAAAATAAAACAAAGGCCGGCTTAACCGTCAATAAAATAAAACAAAGGCCGGCTAAACCGTCGATAAAATAAAACAAAGGCCGGTAAGCCGTCGATAAAACAAACAAATGCCGGCTAAGCCGTCGATAAAATAAAAAGGGCCGGTAAAGCCATCGATACAACAATCGCGCTCCAGCACAATTTTAAGATATATTCCGGTGACGTCCAGGTTTATGTGTATTTATTCCGTGCACAGAACATGCTTTTATATACAGGTATATAACTATCACATAGGTCGCTCTGATCCGTAGTTACAACCGTAGAGGATCTATAATTCATAAGAGATCCTCATAAAATGCTGGCTGACCAGGATCTAGCGTTGCGTGGACTACCTAAGTATTTAGGTCTTAATTTTGGAAGGGAAAAATACTACTTCTTTTATTTAGAAATAGAGGTCAAGATTCTTTTGAATTACCGACCTACCAGGTGACCTACCGACAAGACCACCTCAAAAGCTTGACCGAATACCCATAGGGTTTGCGCCTAAATAAAATGTTTTTTTACTCAAAAGATGTACGAGTATATATACAGATTTATTTATTCGTCGCGATCAGAAAAGGTTACCCGTATAGGGGTTGAAATTGGGTTACTTTTAAGGGTTAGTTGACGAACCCTAGAGTAAAGGTTAACCCGTATTATAGGGTAAATCAGCCTCTATAAACGGTTAAATTATGTGAAAATTCGTCATTTACGTCAATGAGTTATACCATTAATTAATTAATGATGTACTTTGAGTAAGAAAAGATAAAGAAGAAAAAAAAATCATGAATTACTATTTAACGGACACGTCTTGTTAAAATCAATTCTTGTGTAATGTAACACTTTTATACTAATCAGGAAGCCCTTTCCACTTCCCTAGTCCCTACCTTTAGTCCCTAAAAGTAAATAGGTGCATATTTGAACTACTCTGTTATTTACACAAAGGTCAGTGAACCCAATCCGCTGAAGGGTTCCGGAGGACTCGTTTGTACAAACTTTGTACATAAAATCGAAATAACACTAAGTCCTTGTTTAATACTTTAGTTTTATTTTCCCTTTGTTTGTCGTAAAGCTAAATAAGCAAAGTGCTTTAGAAAGTGACCTTCATAATACAGGAAATCGAGTTTGAAACTTTATGTGGGGGCGCCAAAATATCGCGTTACCTATTGACAATCTGCCAAAATATTGTTTGTCGAGAAAAGTGCTTTTTAAAGTTACCGTTATGTAACAGAAGCCATGTAACCATGCAAGTGAAGACGATGTGAGTTTCACACATTTATATTTGTATTTTGTTCACGCGTGCAATTCTTTTTATAGCCACAAGTCTAGATTAGTATTGAAAATATTGCCGAATGAAAATTGGTAGGTATTATATTTCAAGCAGTTTTATTTTAAACCAGAATATTCATTCTACAGAGTGTATTATCCATTTGAAAGCTTTTACGTTATATTAAACTTAAATAATACACGGGGAATCTTTCAAAACAGAGTTCAGATTAAATTATCCGATGATCGAATTTCATATTTTTCTGTTTTTAAATTAAATAAAAAAAAACTAAAAGAAAAATGGCTTTCAAAAGAGCAGTTGGGAAGTTCTATTTAAAGTCAGACTAAATTGCTTACTATCTAGTCATCACTAGGGTCATAGTTATTAATAGAAGGTTTCTCGTATTTTGGACTATTAGTATGTATATTAGTTTATTATTTCTTTATATATGTATTAGTATCTACCCATTTATGCGTATCAATATAAGTTAACAAAATGGTATTTTTTTTATTTATTGCTTTTGTACTCTACCACAATGCTGTCCTACTTGACCCAAAGGTTGACTGATAGAGAATGCCTTGTGGCATTAAGTCCCCATACGTACCACTCTTGTACATGAAGTTCAAATAGATAAATAAATGCGGTTTTGTGCACTCGTGCAAAGCGATGGCGAAATTGATCGTAGTGTAAAGCCCAGAATTAACACGGGATGTATGGACTCCTGCATTCCCCTTAGACTTAAGGGGAAGATTTATGAAACAATGGTTATACCTGCTGTCTTGTATGGATGGTATGTATCCACAAAAGGGATGAATGAAAGGCATTTGCATGTGGCTGAGATGAGAATGCTAAGGGAGATTTGTGTGGTGTTACGCGAACGGATAAAATAAAGGTAAGAAATGTGTATATAAGAGGAAGTCCGAAAGTGGCGCCGGTGACTGAAAAGTTGTGTGGTAATTGGTTGTCGCGATATGTGGTGCGGAGGAATGAGGAAAATGTCTTGGAGAAAGTTTTGAGTATGAAAGGAGGAGTCTGATGAGATGACGAGTAACAGAGAAGTATAGAAGAAGAAGACATGCTGCACCGACCTCGAATTAATTTGGATAAGGGCAAGAGAATGATGATGATGAATGCAGTTTTGTTTTTAAATACGTAACACAACACCTGTCATTCCCGAAGGGTTGGCCCAAAGCGTACTTAGGGTACACCCGCATTTAGTCAATTTATGTTTTTTTTTTAAAAACAACGTTGCCCCATACAAGGAATTTCTCTTGTATCGTGGGTGCGTTCACAAACATTTAAACTCACATACACAAACAGCCAGACCCGAAACAAGTATCTGTAGGCCATACAAATATTTACTCCGTGCGGAGATCGAACCCGCGACACGCAGCGCAGCAGTCAATTGCTCAGCCACTGCGGCAACCGTGCCGTCATTATTTTGACTACCATATAGTAGGGGGCGCGCCTAGTGCCGTTCACCAGGCACAAATCCAAAACCCGCGCTGCTACTAAGAAATTCGCAATAACACTACCTGAGCTGGTCATCGAACGGGACCTCGTACTCATCAGTAGCTGTCGACCATGACAAGGGAACGAGGCAGTCTTTTGTTTTTAAATGACTATACAAGGTGTAACATAGTAAACGCAAGACCTCCCGTGTGGTCTATCGTACCAAGAAACTGATCAACTTTTGTTCTAAAAGTTACTGAAATTCGCAAAAAGAAATAGAACTATGTATACGAACTGACGCGATCAGCTGATCAACATGTATAGTAAAACTAAAAAAAAAAGTAATGAATTTCCAAAAGTCATAGAACAAAACTTATTCAGTTTCATGGTCTGAGACAGCACACGAGAGGTCTTGCGTTTATTATGTTACACCTTGTATAAACAAAAAGTTTAAAATTCTCTACCAGCCTATATAACAGTACTTTTGTCTAAGACTGTCATACAAGGAACGCGATGTTATTTGCAGTAAACAATGCAAACGGAGCAGTAGTACATACCGCCCTGCGTCCCACAGTACAGTAGTAAGGTTTTACGACATGTGCAGATAATTGCACGAGTGCACACCTGCGCCCGAGTTACATGTGCCGCGCTGAGCGGGAGCTTGAGACAAGTCGCTTTCATTCTAGACTGTTTGATTATTTTCAGACATTTATTTATTTATTTATTTATTTATTTATTAGATTTAGTACAGCATAAGCCATTAACACTAAATTAAATAATCCTTTTACTCGGTCTTCTCACAAAACCTCAAACATTCTAACATTATCGTCTTCCATTCATCAGCAAACAAGTCCAATCCTGGATTGGTCTCCACGAGCGCGTTGAGCATCGTAAGCATACGCGGTATAGGGGAGGCGGATCGAGCTACAGTGCGACAAAATGGGACATTAAACAATTTATGCTTTCTAGAGCGATTATAATTATTTGGAACAAAGAATTGACACAGCTCCGCATGTAAATACGAGGCGTCGGTATAACCATGTATAATTTTATACGCTGTAGTTATTTGGTCTACAGAACGCCTTACCTTGAGCGAGTTAAAATTTAAACATCCTAAGATAAACTTAGTAGGATACATATATGGATAATATCCAAACAAATGTTTGTACAGGTATCTGAGAAAAGCTTTTTGCACTTTTTCCAGCATGAGTATACACTCATGCTGGAAAAAGTGCAAAAAGCTTTAAACCCTCTCGCTTGTGTGTGGAATCCTCACGAGGTTACCTATACAGGTAACCTCGTGAGGATTCCACACACAAGCGCTGGTTTCGAGCTTGCACCGAACTAAAGCGTTGAACAAGAGCCTGATAACTGCCTGGTTCTTAAAACCTTGGCAGTTTCGTAAAACAAAACCTAAGCGTCTGAAAGATTCTTTAGCCAAGCTTATAATGTGTGTATGAAAGGTCAGTTTGCTATCAAACAGTACACCGAGGTCTTTTACTGTCGACACTATGGCTACTGACTCGTTGTTCACACTGTAGTCGTACTGTATAGGACTCCGCATGCGGCCAAAGCTCATAATTTGGCATTTAGATGTATTAAACTCCATTTTGTTTGTCGCGGCCCATTCACTCAAGGCATCGACATCACGCTGGAGAGCTATACAGTAAGACACTGAGTTCACAGTTGCATATATTTTCAGGTCGTCGGCGTAAAGTAAACATTTCGCATGTTTTATTATTTGTGGCAGATCGTTAATCATAATCAAGAAGAGTAAGGCATCTGCCAGTGTGCTCACATTCTGAAGTTCAGTTTTTCTTGTGGGTGAGAGCAACTTCCTATTTGTTAATATTAGCTTGGTTTATTGCAGTAAACAAACAAACGGAGTAGTGGGTACTGTATTAAGGCTGTACGACGTGTGCGTATAATTGCACAACTGCCCGTCAACACCTGCGCCCGAGTTTAGCCCCGTTGGAGACAATCCGATTTTGTTTTTTTTCAAAATGGAATTATTTGTTCCGTCAAAAATCAATTTATAACTATCGATCAGTGCACGTTCTGAAAATTTCAAGCAAAACCGAAAAACTAACTCCTGAAAAACAGTTTTCAGGAGTCCTGAAAATGTGAGGTAGTTTTGTTTGATAAACATAAAATATCACATACCAACAGGTTTTAACTTGGAAATCAATTATAAACCCTTAATAATTGTCTTAAGTTCTCATAATTAAAGCTCCCCATCAGAGTTCGACAACCCACCCGTGCCACCTAGCCATAACAATTGCTTCCACCCGATTGGGCAAAAATCTTTGAAATGTAATTGAATCAGAACGATCATTTTATTACAAAATCGAGTAATAAACGGGCTTCTAATAAAAAACATAAAAACGGCTCAAATTCAAATCTTAATTTTATTCTGAGCTACTATTATGTCGCTTGAGCAGTTTCACATGAAAATGAAATCGAATTATTAACTCTTTAGACAGTACTTAGAATAAAAAAGACGAGAAAATGAAGAGAATGAATTATTTCAGTGAAAATCAACAGACAGATAAAGTTTCGAGTAAATTAGAAAGCTACTGCAATTATTTAAGTATTTTGTTTCGTTAGTATGCGACCGGCACCCAAATTGTATGTCATAGGTTTTAAGAAAGTCAGCCATTTTACTTTATGTAAGTTATTTCATCACACTGCACTTTAAATAGTGAGCGAAAATATTCTGAGGAAACCGGCATGTCCTAGAACGGAAAATTCTTAGACAACCCGCACTGATAGCGGCTCGCTGCTTCCTCTCACATACAGGAGCCTGTGTCCCTGTTCGCTGCGCTTTCGATAATCACTTTAGAGGATTCGCATAAAAATAATTTTCTCGATAATTACCCAGTCTTCTAACAAATAATATGATGAATGATTATCGAAAGCGCAGCGAACAGGGACACAGGCTCCTGTATGTGATATTAACAACTCAAGTAGTTTTGGATTACTTTTATATATAAAGCACTAGCTTTTGTCCGCGCCTTCGCTCGCGTTCATATTTAGAATATGACAATTAATTCGGATTGTACTCTGCTTGTAATTCAATCCTGTTTCAGAAGACACGTGGCGCCATCTACGAGCATTATAACGTCATTGTGGTTTTCCCGAGAAACAGTAGGTACTTTTTTTCGGGATGAAAGGTATCCTATGTCCGTTTCTGTACATTTGAGAACGTATACGCAAAATTTCAGGATGATTGGTTCAGTGGTTTAGGCGTGAAAAGGTAACAAACAAACAAACTTACTTTCGCATTTATAATATTATTAAGTATTAGTAAGGATTACTAAGTAAGTATCCAAATTACCAATTTGTCCAATTCCATCGACAAAATTGGCTATGTGCATTTCGTGATCAAGCGAGGCTGAACTTGAACCCACTATGTGCTGTAAAGCACATATTATAATTTTTGCTTCCACTTTAATACAATCTTCGTAGCTGTGGGTACCTAAATATTGCACTCTTAACTCCCTAAATATTGCACTTATTGCGTAGCTGTTATAACAGTATGTATGTGAAATGTTTTGTTTTATGTAAATTGAAATTGGTATGGTGTACATATTGGGTCTGATTGCGTTTCTTCGGCGCACTTAAATAATGCTGATTGATAGACTTGAACTAGTCTAAAATTCTTACTAACATTATTGCTAATCTATCTCCGTATTTAAATAACGAATACAACTACATTAAAAAGTAGAAAATAATACGTAGCGACTTTAGCACGCGCAGCGACGATTGGTTGATGATGCTAAGTAATTAGTTGACAAGCAATATATGATTGACCTAGTTGTTCTACACAAATGACTTGATCACTTTAAAAGTGCTTTCTTGAGTAAATATTGACATCACACAATGTTTGTTCCTGCACTTAAGTCTAACTTAATGCCGTGATATGAAGACATCAAAAGCTCGTAATCATTACTACACTAATGTCTTCAGTCTTTTATACCTAATGGTAATCTACAGAAAGGGTTAGCGCATTACTGCCGTGATTGACAATTGGTCTTACTATACGTCGGTGACGGTAATATCAACGGTAGTAAAATATATCTACTACTTACTGTTACTAGCTTTCGCCCGTGGCTTCACTCCCGTGATGGTCCGTAATTATCTCATAGAAACGATTTAATTCTTTTCTATGACATTTGGGGATAATGTAGCTTCCAATCAGTGAAAGAATTTTCAAAATCGGATCAGAAGTTCCAGAGATTTTCCCTAATTTACAAACTTAACCTCTTTATAATTCATTAAGTAGTACGGATTACAAACGTATTATTTCATCATCATCTGCGTAGCCTTTTCTCTCAACATGTTGGGATCGGCTCCTAATCAAATAGGATGCAACTGAACACCTGTATTGTGGATGGAGCAACTGACTTAATAACTCAATCGATCGATTGATCACAATAACTCATTTAATGACTAATACCTCTAAGTAATACTGCCTGTCAGGCTGGCAGGTTTCTGAATACCCGTAACGACTGTATTGTTAAAATGTATTATTTTATCTATACAAGTTATTATAAAAGAGTTTTTATTGAATGCTTCAAGGCTCCCTCTATAAACATTCCGTTTTTACCCATTTTAATTTCGTATATTTCTAAACAAAGCCGCCGTCGTAACTTCTAAAGAGTCACTCCGCTTAAATTTAATCAAATGTAATTTCAATTTGTCCAAAAAATCGTTCGGACTTCACGTCATGTCAAATATAATGATGTTTAAGTAAAGCATTCTCATAAACAACTGAATCTTTACTAATGGTCTTCGCACCGCGCTGAGACGCTGAGCTCCACAAATGAATCAAGGTTAACCACGAGGCAGGTGAGTAAGCTTCATGCATTACTTTTGTATGGAGTTTCGGCGGCTCTAACCATAACAAATAGGGTCGTGAAATTATAGGTTATAGGTGTTACAATCAAGGTTGCTTAGGTAGAAAATTCCAGGCAGATTCTCATGTACATTGATAGAGTACCTAAACTTTATTGTACACCAAAATTGTTACACAGTTCTTCTAAAATATTATATTCGCATATTTATTTGGTGCTAAATAGAATTAATGATGCCATAGTTACCTGTGACTTTTTAATAGCTGTGTAGTAAATTCAGGTAAAAGAAGCAAACTGTCATTCTTTGATAACTGACATACCTATTGAATGAAATGCCTATAGCCCAGCTAAAGTGAGCAAGTGGTCGTAGTGCGTTCATTTCATGATCATCATGTTCCTGTCCGATTCGGCCTGGGGTCGGCGCATCACGTTTTCTTCTTCCATTCTCCCCTGTCTCACGTCACGGCATCATTTACTCCTTAGTAGTGCGTTCATTTGATAGACTTAATTTACAAAGACCCATTTGCAGCTCCATATTATAATATTTTCAATAAACGAAGTAAAGTAATTGCTACAATATTTTGTCACCAACTTTATGAAAACATCGTTACATAAATCAAAAAGCGTATCATTTGTAAAATGAGGTACAAACAGATTGCGATACCCAGACTTAAAACACGACGCCTCATGAAAACACATAATTACTTGGCAATCAGGCTAACGACAGGTAATCAGGGCGAATGACGCGCTCCTATGTAACATATTATTATGATAATGATATGTCATTACTTATGTTTGTTCTGAGCGTAATGATGTTATCATAACAACGTCTGCCATTGTCAAATATCATATTATATTGCAATTCGTCTTCATTTTTTCATCTCGAGAATAACAAACAGATGCTTATAACATAAATGTATATGTCACACAATAATTGGAAAATCGTATTTTCGAATATCCTAGGATTTTTAGGGCGTTTGTAACCTGATTGCTGGATTGGCTTTAACCAATCAGCACATCCGTCAGTGCGAAAGTTATACACGTCTCGTCGTTGTCCGCGGAAAAAAAAAATACCCTGCGGCATACATATAAACTAGCTTATGCCCACGGCTTCGCCCGCGTAGAATTCGGGAATTGCCCACGGAATCTTACTTCTGGGATAGTAATATATGTAATTTGTGTGCTATACCAGACTATAATCTATCTCTGTACCATGCTCAGCCGTTTTGGCTTGATTGAGTAACAAACATCCATCCATCCAAACTTTTGCATTAATAATAGTTTATGTAAGATAACAGAGTGGAAGGGACACTAAAGCGAAAACATTTGGAGTACCCCACATATAAATGTTTCATAGGTAATTAAAAAAAAAACCGTCTGAGTGAGTTTCGAAGCCTTATTTGACTCTGTTTGGAGATGATTTTGAAAAAACTTTGATACACGTGTCTCATCATTTTAATTGAAGAGTGTATACACCAATTTTCAAGAGAATCGGCCCCGAGAATAAAATGTTTCACTGAAAATTCAACACCTCATTTCACCCTCTTAAGGGTGGAATTTCGTAAGTGGATACCTACTCATCACAAAGAACACGTCCGTTATCCTATTTACATGATTTTATGCCTTTTGTTTCAATTCTTCAAAACTCATAATTGACGATTTTCGGGAAAAATAGTCCATCTTTGAAGGGCGATAGTTCAGTCCCTATAAAGTTAATAGAGCTGCAGTTGGGCATAAATTGTTGCCAATTTTGTTAACTTTTTAAAAGCATGAAAAGATAACAGACAGACAGAATTTCCCCACACAACACAGACAGAACCCCACACAAAAAGGCAAACAACATTTGCCCCTTATAAACATGAAGACAAGACACAATATCCCCTACATGTGTTCTAAAATAACAAACATCATCAGCCATCCGTCGAACGAACACTATCAGTAATAATTTACGCTAATCAAAGGCCCAGTCCGTGGCCACTGTTAGTGCCTAATTGCGTTGCAATATATCAATATGACCCGTCACTAATCAAACCCTTGACTCGCCATAACCAGGAGTAATTAGCGGTTTCTTTAAGTGTTGCTATGACAACAAGACTTGACACTGAGGTCTCCTGACCTGCGAGTGTGTCACTTGTTTCGTTGTCGCGGTCTTGTTTCGGTGTTGACGTGTTCTATGCAATGTCTTTAATTGATTTCTCCGCAGTGACGGTCGCAACACGCCTGCTGTTAGGAAGTGTAGCACGTGGTCTAGCAGTTAGCGTAATTCTTGGAAATATCTAAGTTTTTGGTAAATGACTCTAAGGTTCCAACTTTATTTAAATCATGCTCAGAATGCGCACGCTTTTAAAAAGGCCCAGAGTTACAAAAACGAGCCTATCCTTCACCATTTCTTAGTATTTAAACTAGCAGGAAATACTGACCCAAGAATCTCCATAGCAACACATCTCCTTCTGTGTAGTTCCAAGATTTTAGTCTGCTCTCAAGCTCGTCAATGTTCTGCTAAACTGCATACTATGTTTTTTTACAAAGTAAGCAGAATTTCCACCGCTTTCAGCACGTTGTCTAAACTTTGCGGCGGAATATTCAAGCGCATTCTGCATTGTGTGTGTAAGCAATATTAGGAAACAAAGGACGGTAACATTTTGTTGAGTGCATGAGTTCAATGATCAAATAAGTATGAGACATGAAAACTTTGCAAAATAAATTGCTTGGCAAAAAATATCAGAACATTGCGCACTCAAGGGACGCGACGAGACCGAAGGAAACAAATTACCAACGCGCGTGTGGCTTTTCGCAAGTGTTATCTTCCTTCTATTGAAAAGAAATAACATCAAACTGGACATCATTTATCAGAATCCTCTACGCAAACACAAACTTAGACTCCCATTTCCAATTTCCACCGAATTCATTATCAAAACCAAACTCGACGTAAACTAGCGAAACACTGAGCTTATAGCAACACCACCCTTTTCACCCCCCTATACACCCCGTCTAATCACCGGAATCACCCGGTTACTAATCACCCTCGTCGATTGAGATTGATACGTCATAGATAGTGCTCAGTGTAATCCAGTTGTGACAGGCTCCTGCGCGCCGTGACACAGCTTAGCTGCAATTATCTGGACAGCCACTAATGTGGGCATTTAGTTGATGGGATGTTTGGTGCAAGATTTTGGATCTGAGAGGTAGAATATGGGGAATTTATTAATGGTTCTTACCACATTTCTTTCTAGAGAAGAGTTCAAATGCACCTAATAAAGGAAGGCTTCATTTTATATCTCTTGTATTCAGTTAAAATCGACAAATATCAGAAAACTCGTTTACTCTTTCCAGTTGTTTTAAATACTTAGAAAAAATTCCAGGTTACTGCCTTACTGAAATAGTAATTGTAAGCGTTCTTGATGAGCATGAAGTTTCGATTCCCAGGGCGGGCAAATGTTGGAGTTTTCTATCAGGAATTTCTCAATAGTCTGAAGTCTAGACTTGAGCTCTTTTGATGGCAATAGTCTGACGTCTATATTTCAAAACTTAAACTTATCTGAGATTGGAAGAGCTATCTTCTTACCAGCACAATATTCTGAAACCTCATGATATGATTAACAGTTCAAACACTCCCACACCTGAAACAACCCACAACCCAGTGCTAACTGCGTGGTATTATAGGAGCTTCCATAATCAACCCCATTCAATTTCCGGCGCTGCCGAACATGGGCACTTACCATAAATCATAGAGCTACCATATTAACTGCGGAATTATTATAGGTACTCGATAATTCTTGGCCATTTGAATGGGTCTTGAGAACTTGTGAGGTTCAGTTATGTTCCGGGAATTGGGAACCGTATTAGTTACCATGGGGTCTGTGAGACGTAACACAAGCTATTAATACGGGAACGACATAAGAGTATGGCGGTCAAAGTGTCTGATGTGAAATAATAGACTAGGTACCAATCACCAGACAAAAAAGAAAAACATTGAGACCTAGAACCAATAAATTCGAAGACATAGTGATATCCACTAACCCGCAGTCCACGTGGTGAATTACAGACGGCTCCATCTGACTAAGGCCCGTGACCTTCCAAAGGAGACGGAATATGCTAATTATGTTCTCACCTGCAGCGAAAGGGCAAGATGGCAGTAATTCCATGTCAAACAGACGACGTGCCTTTGAAACTTGACGACCCCAACATACCTAGTGAGCAAAGGTTAGGCCGATGACGACAAGCGTTCAAATAGAAGCTTAAAATAGACTTCTTTTTAGGATCACTTGCGCGTTACGTGGCGCAGCGCGTACTACGTAACGTGACCTACTTCACTAAGCTGATTAAACAGGTTTCTAAATAAGGATTCAATGGTTCTGTCCTAAGAAAATCCATTAGCCTTCTTAACGACGCGACGCCCACACAAAAACTCGAAGGTCAGTTTATTTCAATAAGTAAGGAAAGTGACTTTAGGTAGCAAAACACTTGTATAAATTGACATGACCTTCGTGCGGCCTTAGGGGCACCATCAACAAATCGAATCAGCAATAACAAATAACCATAAATATTAAAGGGGGACCCTAATCAGAGCAAAATACCTGTCAACCGTGGCCCAGCCATCACGCCAAACTTGTCTAGTTAGAAAACGATAGAATTAATTCACCTCCCCTTCTCCCCCCGACCTGTCCAGGGGGAGGGTGGGGGCTAATGATCGGGCCGCGAGATTCGTCTGTTATTTCAATACAAACGTAAGCTTATCGACGAACCCTTTGCGCAATGATCTAGGCAACCCTATGTTTCTTCAGAGCTCATTCCGAATTGCTGATTAATTGGGAACCTGTTTTACTGTATTAAGAAAAGTAACGCTCCATTTGCAAATTAATATTGGATCGATACGCGAAAGACACTTTCTTGTTGTTGCTAAAGTGTTCTTTCTCTTTGTAACTTATTTTATACTTATTTTGAAAGTTACCTTGGAAAAAGTTTGCTCATTAGAGTGCCGAAAAAACTTCATCAATCGCATTTTTAAGACGAATTTTCGGATTTCCGAAACGAATTTCCTGATTGGTATCCAGAGTCTCCAAGGTATATTAAAACGAGTCTCTCTGTTCCCAAACTGTAAATCCAAAATACAAAGACAAAAAACATGGCCAGCGAGTTTTAGCGCCTTGTCATTGAAATTTGAACACAAAAGTTCTTTTTCTCAGCTCCTGATCAACCAATATTTCTAAAGACACAGGATCTTCGACAGCCCTACAACAGACAGATTAAGTCGACAACGTTCGTCAGAGCTCGGTTTCCCAATCAGCATTGAGCTGTAGAGATCCGAGGAGAGTATTGTAAAGTTTCAGTCAATTAGCCAGACGTGTGTCTGCATTGCTAGACTAAGATGTGGCTACTGTGGTTAGAGGTACCCGACAGGGCTCGGGCTGTGCTTTGATGATGTTCTTATTCGGATTTCAAACTGAAACTAGGATAAACCACAGACTTGTAAGTTGTTTGGGTTAATTCTTGACCTGTTTAAAGTCAATCCCTTTTGATGGAATTTTGGGATAATAGATACAGATTTTTTCGCTCTCAGCGCTGAAACGATGAAAGACCAACACTGGACTCGTTTATTTAGGCATACATTTAGGTGTCGTCTAATATTAGTGAACACGGGTTTGTGGCTATTAAACAACAGCTACTAAAACTCAACAATACGATCCAAAAATAAGAATACCGCGTATTATGATTACGAACGAACATCAAAGAGATTCTGATCAAACCATCAGAAAAATGGCCGCCGTGACGTCACAGTGATTCGAATAAACAAAACTTGTCCGGTGGTGGCAGATTGAGCTACTGTTTATAGGAGGGAACGAGGGAAGAGAGGACGCGGAGGAAAACATCTTCAAAATATTTTACTATTTATAAAGAGATATCTGAAGGGCAAGATATTGCTTTGATAATAAGGTTGACCTACAGATTGCAAAAAACGTAAGAAAATTTGAATTTCGCGGACTACCCTGACGCTTCAACTTAATAGTAAAAGTTCAAGAAATCCGTCATTCTGTTGTAAATTGGAAGTACCCTAGGTTAAAGTAGTTTGAAATTCTGAATTTCCTTCACATTTTGGCAATGGTACCAATTCGCCATGGGATAATTACCCATAATGCATTTGATTTCATCTCAAATAGGAGTTTTCTTATTGAAATTCCCAAAATTGTATCCAACACAGACAAAGTGACATTAAGCACGAGAAAAAAATCTAAGATAATAAGATATTTCCGAGTAAAAAATCTATTGGATTGATATCAGCATGTTTTTTTAAATAATGTATGGACTTTGTCTGAAATAAATGAATTAATAATAATAGAATAGGATAGAATATTTCTTTATTCGAGTATCCAGGACTCAAAAACTCTTAGTTAAACTTAAAACTATGTTAGTAAGCACGGACAAAACAAACAACACAACACGTTGGGTCACTGCTGTGACAGCCCATGAGAAATTGCACAACAGCGACCCACATAAATACAGTCAAGGCTACTAGCAATCATGCTTAGGATACTGTTGGTGCTGCCCCACACCCTGCGCACCAGGGAAGCGCACCTTTTACGCATTGTTGCATAAAAACAATAATAAGCTCTTGAAATGCTAATGTATCAATCTTGTTGAAAGCCATTGTATAAATACAAAACACTTTGGAAGCGACAGCCACTTATGTAGGCCCCTACCTAGCATTTCAAATCACCCACAAGTCTTACTCAAAACAAAACACAAATCTCTCAATACGAACTCTTCTATAATCTGTTGAGCAGCCAAAGCCACTAACGAAACAACTATACCGCCGCCATCTTATTGCACATGAAACTTCACAAAGCCTCTTATACAAGTTGCAAGTCGACTTAGCGTGCTCCGAAACACGTCACTGCATGTCGGGCGCACGTGTCTTTTGAAGCCACCGACGTGAAATTGAATAACTTTAACAATATTTGTGAGAAAAATACCGTCTATCTGTGTGATTTCAATTTTTGTGCAGTGGAACCGGAAGTTAAGAATATGCAGTTGATCGAGAGTAAGTAAAATTCGTATATATTTATTGAGTTAGACCTGTATGGCTGAATGTATTTTAATTGACAAGACACGTTTCTGTCCTACTCCCACTCCTTTGCAAGGAGTTAAAAATAGTTTTCTGTAAGAACTACAACTATGCACTTGGTAACCGACATGGAGCTTCATTGGGATATCTTTACATAATTATAATACGTGATTTTTATTTTTTTTTTGATATCCGTTTTTGACAAAACGGTGCAAGATATCGCGTATTCTGAGAAAATAGTAAAATAAACATTTATAAAAAAACACATTGCAAACAAAGATTAAGAAACGATAAAACACCACTAAACAATCGATTGATCGTGTTTAGAAGTCCTAACACGCTGCTGTCAGCGTGTCACTTGGAGCCGCCGACGTGCAATAACTCACACAAGTATTTGTTAGGAAAGTTGCACGCGAGACGGAGCAAGCGAGCAACCGAGCAACTGGAGCGGTCTCGAACTGTGGAGCTATTTATTTACCGAGATTTATGGACGTACTGCCACTCCATAGGAAAAATTGAGCAAAACAAACGGAACAGTTTTGATTTGATCTTCTGTTTGGTAAAAGGTTTTAAATCAAGTTATGACGAAAATTCTTTTACCAATCTATTTTCCCTGAATTTCCTTTGCCAACTAGTTTAATTTCCTGAGCATCAAATGTTAAAAGACGGTTTGATATCTTATTTATAGTTTAAAACAATTCAAGAAGCCAGTTGATAATTAATTTATACAACCGACTTAATGAGAAAAGAAATAAACAAAAGAACAGAATAATTTCTTTAAAAACAATCAGTCTCAGTAAATGCCACCTCGTAAACACGAGTAGCATATCCTTATTATCTTTTTGGGACAGGCCAATATCCATTAATCCACAGCGTGTTTGTCACCTAATCACAGCAACAGCCAACAGTGTGACATTGGCCCCCAACATTTGTTCAAAAGCTGGCGATCGAAGCAGCTCAAACGATTTCAGAGCACAGCAGAGCTATTTATTTTGAAAGATTTATGAATCCGCCTTTAAAGTCATTGCTTACTTTTTTCTTTTATTTATTGAAAGGGCAGTCCAATGCCCAAGTGATTGTTTTTGAAACATAAAGATTAATGTTACTTTAAGCTTTCGATTTGTTTTACAAATTGAGGCCAAAAAGCTTAGTGTTTTACACGAGTTTTATAAATTGTTATTGAGAGCATTATTTACTATTACAACACTGACAAATGGTGTTTAGTAACACATGTTAGGGATAGGAGATCCCTCGCATAAAACACTTTCAGAAGGTTTGTTAAAATACTTTGGATAAGCAACCCTCAGCTAGTCTTTTTAATATAAACACGCTGACTAGAGCTCATGATTTGAACAAGTCAAATAAAATCACACCCGGACCTTCCCGCTCAGTCAGCTAATTGACAGCGTGTCACTGAACTGGCCCTGAATTAGTTCTGTTTTCCTTAGATACCGACATGTGTCTGATTTATTGGTTTGTTAAAGCTTTTTACTAATTTGTCAGGAGCTACCGTGATTCAAGGTCAAACTTGTCAGTCATTTTTTTTCCATAATAGAAAGCGTAAACATAGATTTCGTAGTTATTTTTGTGCTAAGAAACGAAAATTACTTCAAATTATGTTAAAGGTAAGACTATGAGTGCCAACCTAAGTAAGTGGCAGTCGCTTTGAAGGTGTTTCGTATCTCTACAAGTTTCAGTGCCATTGATATGAGTTTTTTGATACTTTGTGTCAATACCTCACTTGTGTGACCCTACCCTTTGTGTTCTCTAATAGAATGTCACAAGGTCTCGTCAGCTAACCGCGCTAACAAACTTGCTGACTAACTTATTTGTTAAGCGCTCTTCTCGTACATATTGACTTAGCGATAGTGTTAAAAAGTTTATTTACTACATTCACTCTTTCCAAAATAAAATCGCTTTGATACAAAACGATCGACCCACAAAATACGAACAACGAAACAAAAACCTAACTCTATTGAATCCAGCCAAACTTCGGAAGTGAACAAAAAGTTGCAAATCCGCGGAAAAAGTGCCGTTAGCTGTTAGATCCCACTGCAGTATTATAACCGCTAAACCGAATGTGATTGGGTTTGGCGCACTGGACAAACGGAAACCGGCCAGCTGTTCTCTGGGCTTTTCTAGTTATTTTCAAGGGTTTTTCTGTGATAATTCTGTGGCGGTATTTTTTAATTGGACGTAGAGTTATGAGTAGGGACAAATTGTTCAAGGATGTGTTTATTTGTCTGCCTTGCTGATCGCAATGCGCTACTGTTGAGCATTAGGTCTTGGGTCTGGTTTCCAGGTTAGGTAAAGTGTGTTTTTTTTTCATTAGTAATTCCAGTAGCAGCCAAAAGCCTGGATTTGTGTCTGGTTAATGGCAATAGGCTCATCCTCTATTCCATGGTACTGAAAACATAACTGGCGTATATTGAGAGTGTAGGGAGGCTTATAGATAGCACTGCCCTTTCGGGGATGGCAGACGTTATGTAATTAAAAAATAGATTAACGTGAGATTGTTTATACCTAAGCTTGGCATAGCTTAGGTATAAACAATCTAAGACGAATTCTCCTTGCTAGAAACCAATCATCATTATGATAAACAATTTACAACTAACCAAAAAAAAAACGGAAAACGAGATGGAAAGTTGAAAAACGAAAATGCTGACAAATGAAGTCGTTATAACTTCACGGTTGCATTTTCAGCATTTATTATGTCATTAAGGCAGTGCCGACGTTTATGAAATCTTCGCAAAAAATTAATGCTTGTCATTTTTCGTAGAATTAAGAATAAAAAACCCTGAGAGGCATTTTTAAAAATAGACGTTAACAGAACTACGAGTAAATAGAAGCACCAATGCCTATGGGTGGCAAGTGGCTATAGCTGTCAATGCGTTTCGTATTTCCACAGCGAGTTTCAACAGGATCGTTAAAATCATTTCGATAGCTAATGTCAGTAGCAATACATTGTTGATTTTTTTTTATTATCATTGTTGTTGCTTAGAGATTGTCACTTTGGCTAGTTCCCGTGTCAACAGAATGAAATGAGATAAAAAACTTTGGAGACTTAATTCTTGTTTTACTTTGAGAATTAGTTCGAAGTTAAGTCTGTCTAAATTTTAGTTAACTATTTTGTGGTACCTTACTATTTAACTCACGTACGACAGTAAATACGTTTCGGTACGAATGTTAAAAACTCGTTTAAAACAAAAACTTCAAACTTGAGCCGTGATCCTATAAAGCCAACTCATCTCAATTCCAACCCTCTTAATCTAGAGTCGGTTTAAACGTCGCACTTTACACAAGATGTGATGTATAAACCTCAGGGTTTACTACTGGACGTGACTACTCTCAGAGAACGATGCTGACACCTAGCTTGAAGGTCAAACACCTTGGCAAATAGTCAAATAGAAAAACAAAACGTTTGAAAACCTACATATTAAAAAACCGCAACCTTTACCAGGTCATCGGTCCACGTAGTGGGAGGCCTTCCAACGCAACGTTTTCCGGTTCCCAGACGCCACTCCAGAACTTTTCGGCCCCATCACGATTGAATTATATTATTAATAGCAGACAACAACACAACCCGAACTTATTGTCAAATTCTTAATTAACGCGAGTAAAGCCGCGGGTAAGAGAATATGATATCTTTGTCAATGTTGCTAGATATTACTAAAGACGTAGGTACTGCAATGTAACATAAACATGTAAGCGAATGTGAGATCGCAAAAACATTAGGCTCTTATTGAACATAACTTGTTTCCGATAAGGCTGTTTTTGAATTTATGACCTCCGCACTGAAAACGCTCTAATTTATATCAGTCGTAACACAATCCTGCTGTATGTATGCAATAAACGCGTGAACGTTTCCGACCTACGCCCCCCCCCCCCTCCGCTCCAACATGCCTCCCCCCCCCCCTCTCTCGGCACCACTCATTAAGGAGGTTTTATTCCCGTTGCCAGATGTTAATATTTCTGTTTATTTTACTTTCCGTGTTTACGCGAGTTTTTAAAGGGTTAAAGTTGAGAGGGGGAGCGGGGGGGGAGGTATAGAGCGTTAATTAACGAGTTTTTTTTTGTTGTTTCTTGCTCACAGGGATGGAAATAAGAGACGGCTGAACGACCCGTTTGCCATTCAGCCTTAACCTGATTGTGCATTCCGTTTTACGGGTTGCCGACATTATAAATAAACCATGAGCATACCTTTACGACGCATTTCAAGGTCCAGTTTTTAATTACCGCTACAGGTTGTAAAGCGAGAGGATCGCAATAAACTTTGGCACTCTGTTATGTATTAGAGAATCGCAAATTAGATTTGTCAATATTTTATCAGTAACACCTGCGTGAATCATTGAGCGGCCTCGTAAAATAACAAATCAGAATACTGACTCACTAACGAAACAAACCCGTGCAATAAACACGTAGGTACCACCGCACAACGAAGGCACCAACTTCCTCAGTTCAACAAATAACTCAACATCACAGGAGCGAGCAAATAATTTAATTCGTCTAATTATATTTACAAGAACAAACAACAGAAGTCCGGGCCACCAATCTTGTGTGTACAGCCCGCTGGCACACAGGCAAACAGGATGACGGCGAACGAAAAATATCTTTAATTAACACCTCCCCTTAACTGGGGGAGAGCCCCCAGGCTCCCACGGTCACCGGCTAAAGAAAGCCAGATATTCAAACAAGCAGTAAAGAAGCGACTTAACACGAAGTACAAAGTTTTTCGGTATTTTTTCCTCTGGCAAAATTATTTCAATTTGAAGTTGGCAACATTAGCGGGCTGTGCAATTAACTTGCTAATTAAATCGGTAATTCATTCTCTCGTTTACTAATTATGGATGGTGAGAGTCGTGAGTATCATGTCGACGTTTGATGATATTTGGAGTAGATAAACGATATCTACTGAAAACCCTTTTGTACAACAAAAATCTCAAGTAATCAGGTACAAGAAAATCTTGTATCTGAGATTTAGTAACAACAATTTTAAAAATAATTTCGTATATTTCTGGAGGCTTTCAAGTTCTATTTCAAGAAAACGTTGCGCGAAGATTTACAGAATATCTTCAGCATGTGTGAAAAGGGTGGAAAGCTTCGTTAGTTTCCACATTCATGGTTCATTAAAGTTGTATGAAGGTTTCAAACGGAGGCACAAGTTGGACCCTTTCGTTTGAACCTGAGAGTTGAATGGCACTGCATATCGATCTGATGGCAGAGAAGGTACCTACTTCATGCTTATGTTGGCAGTGAACGCACCAACCTACAAGTTTCAATAGCTCTCATGGACCGATGAAGGCGAATGTATTGTGAATGTTTAACTTTGAACGTCACGCTGCTCTTGAAAATCTAACTGATAACTTGAAATTAAGTAACTGTACAACAAAACCATCATTGATTTTTTGATTTAATTAGAAATTTGAGATCTAGCCTCTCACACATGTTTCCATATCTGTTTAGGAATCAGGTTAATTGACGTTGAAACCACGACAACCACACCTTCATGGCCAGTGGTGATATACGGCAATCATTCTAATTCGGTCGTTAAGTAATCTTCAATAGAAAGCCATCATTAAACAGTCGATGATTACAAGCCATAATTATTATGGAAAACGTCGATTAACTTAAGAATGTGTAGTGGAACCGCCCCTTAATCTACCAAATTAACGTCTACACTATAGCGTCCAAAATCTTAATCAGCGTTTGACACTTGACACATTTGACAAAATAATATTACTTTTATCAACTAGATTGATTAGTGTTGCAAAGTGTCGCGTCACCGTTCTAACTCCGGTTAACAAAATTAATAGTGCTGGTAACGGTGACTGGTGTAACGTTAACTAATAGTTAGCCGTCATGGTGCCATCGACCCCACTGTTAGTTTAAGTTCAGTGACAATGGTAGGTACAATTTTATCGCTGTAGAGTTAGTTTAACACAGTTTTTCCGGTCTAATATAATATTAATCGTTTTTCCAACTCAATAGACATTTCGAGGTGAACAGTCGGCGTCGTTTAGTTACACGTGAATTTCATTTCTCGAATTTCAGTTACATAGGGTCCTTCTATTTTTAGATTTCCACTTGTATAGGTACATAAGGGGCATTACATATGCACATCGAAAACTGTACACAGCAATGACAACGATAAGCGAAATTAGAAAAAAGAAGAGAATTGTTCAGGACTCAAAATGTTTAGACATTAAATACATTTAGCACTGCTAACCATAACGAACTAATTTCACACTCCCTTTTAAACTTACGTATTGAAGAAAAAGGCAAACAACCAACAACAGCATTCCTTTCTTTTCAAACGATTATACACAAAAACTACCGAATATTGACAGACAGATTACGTAACCGCGCAGATTTGGATGAAAAAGCTCCACAATCAGCCAACACAAACTCGCAGTGAATGGCCGGGAGCTCCCACGTCGAGGGCCCCCGCTCCACCGCCGCTCAGCTCGACCAACGAGAGTGTATTGTGTGGCTGTCCCTAGGGCTACACTCGGGGCCCATTGTAACACGGCCTGTTAAGGATATCAGTGCGAAGACGGATTTTTTCTTTATAGGGAAAAGATTTGAAAGGATCATGCAAAGAAGGTGAAGTTTGTTGACAAATTATGAGTGAAGTTTGGCACTTATCTTTCTATCGCATTCCATTGCTTTATGGCTGATGTAACATTTAGATGGTTCTACTTCTAGTACTACTTCTAGTCACAAGTTAGCGTTGTATCAACTTTAGTAATCATCTTTTTATACCAATGAGAACTTTAAGTGGAATTGAGGGTTGCTTCTCAATTTTTTAAGCAACCAGTAGCAAACAAAAGGGTTAGGTTAGAAAATTAATTTCTAAGTCCTTTTTTGATTTTTCGGATGAAAAATCATCAAATGACTTCTCCCGCTCTGGGCAGAGCGGAAGGGAGTGTCAGACTTGTACTAACTAAAACCCATCCATGTAAGGAACATGCCCTTTGTGTTCCAGGGCCGCGGTATCTCTTTCGAACAGTCCCGCAGCCCAATTTCTAAGTCTTACCAGCCGCTATCAGTTATCTACCTATTCTGCTCCTATTGTGGCTTGCAAAATATTGAAAGCTTAAGCTTCATCTAAAATCATCTCAAACGTTACCGACGCCGACGGTAACTCCTTCTCAATATTCATTCCCAAGCCGTCTCACCTATCTACATAACAGAATACCTACCCATCATATCAAACCCTAGTCAATTCCTGAAGAACCCTGAGTCTGGTCAGTCTCATTGTAACCCTCCCCGGAAAACGGCCTTGTGTGATTTATACCGACTATTACGGCCAAGGACTTGCTTCGATCCTTTTTATGTCAAATAATGACAAACTGTCGTACAATGGCGGACAGGTATTTTGTTGGAGAGAGGCTCTGTTGTGTGGGGTAGAGCAAATAATTGGGGGTAAATGGTACGGTTTGAGCAAGTTTTTCTTTGTTATTAGCGGGGGCTGTTAGATTTGATGGTCAGTGTTGAATGTGTCTGTACCATTCAGTTTGTGTTCAATCACTAAGATGTTTTACAATTTTATAAATCTGTTCGATTAGCGACTGCTTAACTTATACTGTCTCTTACAAGATATCGTGGCGCTTGCAACAGCATCAAAATATCGGGAGCTCAATAATTGATAATCACGGAAGATATCTCGTAAGTGACAGTATAAGTTTAGTTTTACACCGTGAAAGCTTTAAATAGCGATTGCTTACCACATTTTTTTCACCTTGATTCGTCTCCCACATAGAAAGCCATTTTTATCAACAAAAAGATCGGGTTTTACCACAATTTTATTTTAACTGGAATTTTACGATGTTTCAAGACAATTTCTTCGAAACTGTGTATTTCCTAGGATCATCGCTTTTATTAGAATATAGAAGAACTTTTATATAACAAAAAGTCAAAGTAAACTTTATTTCTTCGTAGAATCCTCGCCCATACCGATATAGCTGATTACTTTTCACAGATTTATTTTAGTACGAAAAGATCTTCTTGAATTTTAATTAAAATGAGAGCTAAACAAATGAATGGTTATTAATTTTGAGCGTTAGGTCAGTGCCATCTAAGTTTTATGAGATTCTTTCACCTTGTCTTATTAAAATAAAGACGAAAGGCAAAGACACGTAATGAAATAGCTCCAGTCCAGTGTTAACTGAAGGTTCGACACGGAGAGCAGGAAGGAAAAGGTAGCTTTTATTACTTTGGGAAATGGAGGATGTTACATTACATTATGAAGTAAATTGTTGAACAGAATTAAAATTAAGTGTGATTTTATGATATGTTTTTGGCTGGTTTGGAACAAATGGATAACTAAACACACTGCTTTTTAACGAAAATTAATACAAATACTTACAAATTGCCACGCACCGTTTAATTTTTCTTTATGTTATTTTTTCTTTTCTTAAAAAAAAAACTTTACTCTTTTCACAAACATTCCATTCGAACACAAGTTTTTATATTAATATCACAACAGTTTTATCCTGATCCCCAAAACACAACAAGTCTTATTTATGTGTAGTGGTAACATCACAAACACTATAACAATGCTTATCGTACATCGTAATCATGTTTTGCTCTCTTGTCCTGAGACCACCGAGTAGATATGAAGAACAGAAGAAACACTTGATGCAAAATGGCTGACACCGGGCCCATTGCGGGTTGGTAGATGTCAAATTTCTTTGAAGGACATTGCTATTTCTCCTTGCAGTGTTTACGATGTAAACTACAGAAAATAACTCAGCTGCCTGGATTAAAACCCACGACTCGTAAGTCTGATCGACTCCACTAGGTCACTTTTGCACAAAAAAGCAATTTGCAATTTCATAATTCTAAAGTATTAAAAAATTATTTTATGTGTCACTCCTTGATGATACCGTTACGGAACCATCCCATTGCTGGTTAGGTTGACTTCGATTTAAACCAATTGTTTTTGTCGTATGAATTTAAGAAATTACGAATTTCTGACCGGACAGTATTCGTAACATCTTTTATTTTCTAAGTCCTTAGACCTGCAGTGACCTGTCGTGGGCAACTACACTGTTTTAATGAGTGAGCCTTCTCTTTTAATTGGTATTTGTCTGTGTTTTGTGCAAGAACTGAAAAAGAAAGTAAAGAGATGATACACACCCATTTTGGGGATGAAGAAAAACGTGATTGATGTTAGTTTTAACAACTTTAGAAGTCATTCACGGTTTGTCCTTATAAGAAAGCTTTTTATTGTTTCACAAGCGTTGTAAATGCATTGACACCATTTGCAATATAAAAGGGAAAACATTTTGGATTCTGTTTGCAGTTACAACTTAGAATAACGCCAACGAAGTTGTAGCTTTAAAAATAATGATACACGGTTAAGGGATTTCATTATTAGATGGAAAACTGAAGACGTTATTTTATATCAAACGAATGCCACATTAACTTTTTACTTTAACGACATAAAATATTCAACGATACAATCTTGTTGAAACTGTTAATCAATTAAACTAATAATCTTATTAGAAATGGTTCGTGAATGTATAAAAAAGACAGTTTTGTGTACGGTCAGTGAGTGTGCACTGTTCAGTAAAAGCTCCGGGTCCCTGTGACCGGACCCCCCACGGAGGGTCACAGTGTAATCACACAAACGAGTCTTTGCTCGCGTTCGGTGATGGAAAGTTTTCCCATTAATAAACAAGCGGCGCAGTTGATGTTGTGACGTTTGATGGGATTCTGCATCATTAAAACCCTCATAACTTTACAAACTGCCGAGTGCTTTAGTCGAGCAACTTCCCCATAACTTATTTATTAGAATTCTACATAGAATTGATCAACATCGTCGGTATTCGGAGCAGCGGAGATTCCCGAGCGGCGCACTGACGCGGCAAAGCGCCTGGCTCCGCAGTTTCTCGCTGACGTCACACCGACGATGCTAGCGCCATCTAACGCCTTTATAACCGTTTCATCACACTTCCACGATTACGATTTCATGCTAAAATGATATTCTCAAAGTTAGAGTAAAACGAATTTAGCCGATGTAATCAGATGAGTTTTATTGTCCCCAGTTTGGTAGTACCCGCAGTAGGGGCGCGCGCTCGCCCTGGGGCGCTGCGGCCCTGGGGCGCCGGCCGCAGCCGCTGGAGCGCTGCTCGTCCCGTCCCTATCTGAAGGTCCGCGTCCCCAACTTTTTACGATTAGGTAAATTTTATCGAGTTTATTCATAGAGCGGGTCCTCCGCGCCCGGCGCCCCACTAGCAAACGCTTTTCAATTTCAACAAGGATCGCCTTTTCTATCGGCGCGGTGAGGAAACTTTGGAGATAAAACAATTTTTGGCCGGTTGAGCATCAATTCCGCGTTTTATTGGCCGTTTTAGAGCCGTGCTCGGCACAATTTGAACATGAAACCCTTATCGCTCGAGTGTTTTGTCGTTACGACAAATAAAACCGATGAATATGAAAATGCTGAATTATATTTTTTGGCCGTTTATATTTGTAGATGTTCATGTATTATGTGACGACACGAAGGACACTCCGTGCGAACTGTCGCGCACAATATATCACTGACAATAATAATTCTCTTCTACATAACAGTAGAATATATTAAATTACTGAGATTATTATATAGCTCGCGTATTGCTGGTTTCTTGTGATTTGATTTAGAAACACAAATTCACTTTAGTGAATTATTTTATTTACGTAACAAAAGGTAACCCGACATGAACACATAGGGATAGAGAGCCGAATTGTCAAAAGGCAGGAAAATCAATCAATGAAAAGCCACAGATGACGGGCTGACAAAAGCGGCCCCTTGGGCTTCCTTCAAGAGAAAATATTGAAGAGAACAAAGGCCCTTCTATGATACGTCTGTAACAATCACCGCGTAATTGATTACCCATCTGAGGCGTTGAGGGTCAGATAACGGTGTGTTTACATTCAAAATTTCTATATTCTAAAAAACATCTTCAAGAGACTTTTCCTTTCTTTTTGAGATGAATCTATTCCAAATAATAAGTAAATTCTCCGAATTACATCATTCGTCTAATTCCTAAACGTCCTATCAGTAGGTCTACACAAGTATACAAGGTGAGTCTATCAGCAATTACAACATCGGCAGTAAAGTCAAAAATGACACTACCTCATCGGTACTCTGTTGCTCTGGTTGTTTGCCATTTGTGTAAGCCCCCAGCTCTAACGCTTCGCACTGTACCTAGTACTGGATATGTGGACTGCGATATACTCAGTAAATTGGCCATTAGGTCCTCATTATACACGTTTCACATTATACATAAGACGGGGTTCCATAAGTAAAACAATCTGTTTATCACTGACCTGGCGGCACCAGATGCGCCAGCAGCAGCAGGGCGAGGTGCGCGGAGTGGCGTGCGCGCATGTCGCTAGCGGGGCGGGCCCCGCGCGCCCTCGCTGCTCATGCCACACTCCCGCGCGTGCGCACACCGCGCAACAAGAAATCACTATCACTCCCACTCGCGCACTACACTTTGATGACTGTGTTCGCACTTACTGGTCGTATACCGGATATCTGAAAAGGACAATTTGTCATCAGTAATAATTCTTGAAAAATAAATTTATAAAACATTAGCTTTATATGAATGTGTGAGAATTGACATTCAATTCACTTATACCTGTTGAACTCTATATTAGTTGGTCGTATGTTCCAAACTCATGCTCTTAATTAGCAACAATGCGTTCTTAGGCAGTTCTTTTGATAAATATTGTCGAGTTTTCAAAAAAGATAGAAAGTAGATACAGGAGTATCTCAGATATAGTAGATATAGTTTTCCACAAAGTGGATTACGGCCCATTCCCTCTCATATGGGGGGGCTGCTAATTCTGTACAAACCTGCACATAAGTATTGCTTCAAATTAAAAATATACCTTTGCCGACGTGAAAATACTCAAACTGAAAAACGAACAAGAGGGCGAGCAGAACTACATGTCTAAAATACATCCGAAGTTCACCAGTAACCAATTAAAATTAAAGGTACACTCGAGTGCACACTGAGAACCACACTGTTGGATCTGATTACCACTGGAATTTACAATCCCATTAGTCCTTTACCTAATCTATATAAAAATCAGAGGATCATCAATAAGCCGGCAAGATTTAGATATCGACAACTCATTAGCATACCTACCGTTTACTGTTATCTACCATGTTCAAAGTTCAATTACCCAAGCTAAAGTTCATATCTCAGGTCTTGTTTATCCTATGCCTATGTTATTCATCATTCCAGAGTAAAGCCAACAGACCCGCGCTCGAACATTACATGAAATAACAGCTGGACCCTGAATTGCGTAGGTATAACTTCGGGAAACAATAATATGAACTGATTATGTATTCACGATGAGCTCCGCCAATTAACAGGTATTGTTGCTAGGCTTTGTTGTTATCAATATTATAATACTGTATATTTAGTATTCATTAAAATTTGGACATTGCATTGAGAAGTTGTTAGTACCGGTACCTAGAGTTTGGCTTATCCGGGAAACTCCTGAGACGTAGAATTGTTTCAATATCCAAGCTTTTAAATTTTTTAACAACCATGTAAGTATCATCATCATCATATCAGCCCGGAATAGGCCACTGCTGGGTATAGGCCTCCCTTATCCCGGTGTTTCCTGCGACTTTAACGATATCGTCGACCCCAACGGGCTTTAGGACGGCCCTGGTTTCTTTGGCCTAACCTTGGCCACCACTCCGTAGTGCAGACTACATAGCGTTTTGCTCCATACCGCCAACGATCATGTCAGAAAAGTTCACAATAAAGAACCCACAGCTACTTATAAAAAGCTGACCCATTTAGAAAACCGCACATCGTTGACCCAGCCGCGAATAATAAATAATTCACTTTGTTTACAGCTTCGTCGAACTAACAGCTGTCATTGTTTTCTGGAACTATCGCTAACTAGAGGGAAGTCTCACTCGTTATGAAAACGGTCTTGAACTAAAACACTAACTTTCGCTCAAATTATTTTAAGTTAAACTGCCGAAGAAAAACTCTAAGTAGCGACTCTAAAACAAATCGTTAATATTGATAAGTAACATTTCCGTCCATGAGGTTATTTAATAGATGGCAAATAATTCGCAAACAATTAATAATGTGTTAGTAAGACATGTCGTGTACGGGCCGCCAATGAGATACTATCCCTGATATTCTGGTTAGTTTATAACTTTTGAGTGGCTGCGTTGATGAACGGACCGCAGTCTCCATCCATGCTAACAGGATATATTTTATCAGCACAACAATCTTAACCCGCTCTTACCGACACGAAAGAAAAAGAAGACTATACCAAACCGAACTTAAATAAATAAAACACTTTCATAAAGCACTAAGTCTAGTAAAGTTCGCAAGTGTAGCGTCGATACAAACTGTGCGCGATCATAAAAGTGTTAGATGTGCAAGTTACTCGATAAACTGCCCCTAATGGTATAAGCACTCCTTTAGGCACCTGCACCACTGCCAGCGAGAAGCGAGTAAAGCTAGCACCTAAAACCGAGTTGAAAAGTGATGTGGCTAGAAAGGAAGTGACTGAGAAGACGAGTGAGAGAAGTATGGAAGAAGAAGACATGCTGCGTCGACGCCAAATTAATTCAGATAAGTGCAAGAGATGAAATGATAATGTACTACAGATCTCTCGCTCGCCGGCGGGTGTAAACAGTTAGCGATCTACTTGTTATACTACAGGTGAGTATTTTTATTTTTACTAATACAGGAGCTACAAACTTTTTTATGTTTCTTAAACGAGAAAATAGTCGATAGCCAGCCGCTTCCTCGTCGACGGTGGGACCTTTGCCTTACCGCCGGTAGAAGTGGGTGCTACCTCTGTAGAAGAAACTTTCTACGATATCGGTAATAGGTGAAAATGTAACATTAGATAAATGTGGGTATCGTATGTTTAAAGTTTAGTTTTATCGGTAAAACAAGTCCCATTAAGGCGGGTTCAGGGCTCTGATAATGAGAGCTTTTCCTAGGAAAAAACGCACGGAGGAATTTTATGGATTTACACCGCATTTTCAGTTATTTTTTAAATGAACTTAAAACCGTCGAATTTTTTTGTTGTGTTTTCTTATACTTGACGAGCAGTAATAAATCAGAAATACGTAGCAAGGTTCATACATATTTCTCATTTCCTTTGAATAACTACTGTGTGATTGAATAGATGCTTTTTTCTGCTGATACATGAAGATTTTTCTTCAAAAGTCCTGTTCTTCTAGCACCTTTGTATAGTTTAATATAAACAAAAAAACAAGTGTAGCAACGTTGCACATATTCCGACCCCATGTTTTGCCCATCCCTTGTGAGCCGGCGGAATAGTACCGAAGTGCTACAGTCTATCCGAGAACAGTAGGCCCACTACACGCGTAATAAAACTCTACACCTATTGCCGCCAACTGAAACAAAAGCCAGTGCAAACTGCGACGGCAGTCATCCGAAACAGTTCCGTTTTTGTTGTTATTGCAATTTGGATTGGCTTTGGCACCGTTGCGAACTAATTTAAACATGGATGTAGAACGCTAGCTCGGAGCATCTACCTACCGGTGTTACTGTACTCGTCAAGGTTTTTATGGTGCCTTTTTTTTTTGGCGATAACAGCACAGTAAGTTCCACTTCCAATGCAGTCCAATTTGAATGAAGAGCAGAAATCGACGAAATATAATTCACCGGGACTCGCACTTCGAGCACGAGCACACTCAAATCACAGCAACGCCTTGATGTGTCAGTATCCACAATGTCAATAAAACTGTAACATTGGCACATAACAAAAACAGTCAAACAAGTATCACGTCAAACATATGTAACGAACAAGTTGCTAAATCATTATTTAGATCCCTGGGATTTTTTTTTTTACCGATGGTAAATCATCAAATGACTTCTCCCGCTCTGGGCGGAGCGGAAGGGAGTGTAAGACTTGTACTGACTAAAACCCATCCATGTTCCTTCCTTGACCTTTGTGTTCCAGGGCCGTGGTATCTCTTTCGAACAGTCCCGCAGCCCTGGCAGACATCGGCCTTTGCGGGCCCCTCCCTGTTTGCTGACATCTCTTGGAGACGCGCGTGGAACACGAATGCACCGTCCACACGGCATCCCTGGGATCCATCCTGGGTCCTTTCTTATTTAATCATCTGCTCCTTTCGTGATCGATCATCTAGTGATCTCCAATAACATAGTTGGCCTTTTGTATCTCCCCATACTGTGGCATAGGGTTCTGCTATAAGGAAGCCATGTGTATAAATTGCAGCCTCCCAATGATGATAGGTTACCGAGTTTGTGCCTACCTACTACGTAATAAGCTTTTTCCTTTACTCAAACTTTTTCGGAGAAAAGGTAAGCAGTTTATAGATAAATCAGTTTTGTAGGTAAATCGAGTGTGTTCGAGAGGAGGGCTCTATTAGCTAGATTACGGTACAGCCTTTTTCTTTTAACAAAAATATAGTTTTGTGCGGATCCGAAGATTTACAACTTTTATAGATTTATTCACAGAAGTTTATTTCCTTTCTTTACGGTTTTGCTGTTATTGTGATTTTATTTATTTATTTTTATAGGCAAATGATTCATGGCTTTCTGTACTCAAAAGGTTTAATTCTTGTCACTTTTAGGACTGATAAAGTTTGTAATAACAGATCCGAATCGACTTTAATATATTTTACTCTGTCACCCAACATTTGAATCTGCGTTAAAAGTGCTCGCTCTTAAAAGCCGCGGTACATTCGCGCGGCCATTATGTTCACACAGTGGCGAGGAGCTATGGCACAGTGACTGCCAATGGCGTCCAGTGGCGTCCAGTGGTGGCTACTCTCGGCCAATGTTGGCTGACGTCAATCGCTAAATTAACCGTATTGATCCGGTATAGCGAATGGCGAGTACCCACAGCCACGTGTCCGTGAGTAAACATGTAGCTAGTACTTATTGAAATAGGTTAGAAAGTGATGTGATTTATATTTTTAGGCCAAAAATGTATGTCTTATTGCAAGAAAAGAGCCTCTGGAAAGACATTACTTAAGATGGTAGGTAGGTATACCAAATTAGGCTGGCTTGATTATCTCGCGACATTGTACAATACAACTTGGGCTAAATTAAGAAGATGTCGATATATCAAGGTACAAAATGTTCTTACTATGTATCCACTACAAGGATCACTGCCGAAGAAACAACGATATCTCTAATTATCGGGCACAGTGCCAAGGTCAACAGGACGCTCACTCTCAGCAGAAATACTGATAAGATCTGATACAACAAGCTCTTACACAACATGTAACTGACTCAAACAAATAAAGAAGCCCGGTCCTTTCGAAAACAAGTCAAAAAAGTATTAATATCCCCCTCTCGGGCCAGTTTATCCCAAAACAAAAACAACAAAAAATGAGATTACTACGAAACTATAAAAGATGCAGAAACTTCGTCAAGTGAGCTCCCAAACTATGACCCAATAAAGTTCGCGAGAAAAACTCGTGAACTACACGCTATACTACAGCTAAATATAGCAGTAACGAACATGTCCTGTGTGGCGAACTTTTGGTTTCCGACAGAACTCAAGTATTAGTGGGATCAATGGATGTGTGGAATTGCCGAGATTATAGAAGTTCCAATTTGTAAAGATTGTTCGTGTGTTTCCTGAGTAGGTTTTCGTAAGTCGCATGTAACTATCATAAAATTCTGCACATTTTATCGCGACATACAGTTTAAAAATGTTATAGCCTTATGAATTACTCCAGACACTACGTGACCCCGTTTTATAGATCTCAATAAACGAAATACGCAAACTAGACGGTAGACAATTCCCATATTTATGTATATTTACGAGCAATCATAAAAGCACGGCATAAATTCAAAATATTCGAATTGTATGAATGTACGTTTGAAATAAAACAGTAGTTTTTGCCACAGTGTAGAATGTTGCAGCGGAACACATTCGGCTCGACATACATGATGTATGGCGCTTATTGCTACGCTGCTGTGCGCTCGCCAATTCTTTTTTACTTCCTCCTTTACCTATTTTTAGAGGCCATAGAGACAGCCTGTCAGAAAGTCAATGACATTGAAAAAAATTGAGATTTATTTATATAATGATAATGATTATTATTCACACTTCGTAGAAAAACTTAAAAAGAAAAAACGGTATCTCATTGGAATAATTAGCAAATCTAATCATAATTTCGAATATAATACTCAACAAATATTTTCCACGAAATGTGTTTTCATGTCACAACTTTATGAAAAATTCCGACGAAAACACTACATTAATGGCTTTACTAATTACAAATTAAAATGTTCGGCGCCATTTTCAACAAAAAATACCTTAGTGTTAATTTATCATTACGTGAAAATAAAATCCAAGGAGAAAACTATTTCGCTGCTTAATTGCCATCAAGTGAAACATTGATTTAAGAAAATAAATATGCTCTGCAATTAAAACTAAAAGATTGACCAATAATTCTTCTAAATTTTAAAAGAGATTTTTATACTTGAATTAATTAACGACTATTTTTTTAAGCTGAAGATAAAATAATCATAAACAACGTTGACGTTAGCTTAAAAGTGTGATGTGATTTAGATATTTGATTCACTTGATTGGCATTAATAGTTATTAACGAGCCCGAGTAAGAGCAAACCTCGGTTCTGGATCGGTTTTCCAACTGTCCATTACTTTATCCACAATTTATGTACGTTTTAAATCTGGTGTAAATTTAACGCTTGCAACACAGTTGAGTCACTGCAGGTTGGCACTGTGTCCGTCAGCACGTACGGCGCACTCTCATTTGTCCGTCCGTTTCATCCTCCAAACGACGGTTTGATTAAACAATTTCGTTGCGCACCAAAATAAAGTTTTTAATCTTTCGATGTGGCGGATGTGACGTCAGAGAATCGAGGCCAAACAAAGACTCGGCGAGTCGGATGTGGTGGTTTTTTTTTTAATTTCTCTGCTCTGCGTGTGGAAGGATTGGATGTGGGCATACCTGATGTATGAACGTGGGAGTATGAGATCCTTTGTTTGTTTGGAAACAAAATATTTGTGATTGATGATCTTAATTTGAAGAAGACAACAAATGTATGACAATTACTTTCACATACAGAACATCATGCCTGTCACAAGAAAGGTTAGGTAAATGTTGATCTCTTTATGTAAAACGGGGCAAGTGTATTGCTATCAACCGGGCAGGAATACAGACCCCGGGCTGCTACTGAGAGAGAAATTAGGAAGAACCCAGCAGCACTTTCCCCGACACTGGAATACAACCCAAGACTTCAAAATCAAATCAAAATCAAATTAAGTTTATAAATAATCAAAATATATTATTCAATAGTAAAAAACAGTTGTGTCATATAATCAGTGAGCCACAAACTAAGCATCGCTTGTATCTTGTGGCTCGGGATTGCGAATTTTGCAAATTTAGAATTTATGTTAAACTGATGACAAAATAATATACTTAATAATAAACATTAATACGGGTATACAATTAAAACGTTGGAGAGTAGTAAAATTACTTAAAACTTACTACAGTCCTGTAGTAAGTTTTAAGTAATTTTTTTTTTCTATGTGAATATTCGGTGAAGGAAAACATCGCGAGGAAACCGGCATGTCCTAGAACCAAAAATTCCAAGACATGTGACATCTACCAATCCGCACTGGGCCCGCGTGGTGGATTATAGCCCATTCCCTCTCATAAGAGAGGAGGCCTGTGTCCCAGCAGTGGGAACATTAAAAAAGGCTGATGATGATGATGATGATGTGAACATTAATTGCAGAAATATCCCCAAGCAATATGTGGCAACCAATTTCTGCAATCGCAGGAAACTTCCAGAGCTCCAGCCTAAACTAATAAATGTAACGTGTCAACTCGAAGCAGGAGGAAAGTTTGATAAAAACCAGGTGTCGCCTAGTTAGCAGATAACGATTTTTCACAAAGTTTCCGATCGAGGATGTTCCATCCTATTAACAAATTTCGTTTCAATGATTTATCGTAAAGATGATGAGATCAGCAGGATTGTCACTGACAAATGTGGGTGAGTAGAGTTCCTTCTTAAGTCTTTCCAATCAGATGTTTGAGAGTCGGTTAATATAGTTAAAAATTGGTTATGTTATTGCTTAAATAACATTTAACTTCAGTTGGTCCATAAGTTTTTTTAAAATTAAACCGGCCAACTGAGTGTCGGGCCACGCACAATGTAGGGTTCCGTAGTTGCCCATCAAAATATGCGGACACTTCCTAAGGTCTGATTTGCCTCCGAACGATGATTTTTTTTGTAATAATAAAAAACAAAATTTCATTTGCAGTTGAAAAACCTGTGCTCCCATACATTATGTTTAGGAAAATATGTTATCCAAGGACATTTATAAGTTGGTCGAATATTGTAAAACCTACTTAGCTGTGGTAGTATTCCTTTTAACTTCGTTATATTATATCCTACCACCGTGAATTTTTCCACAACCGTTTAGCTAGTCTTTATTTATTAATAAAGATTTACCAACAGCTTCTGTGTACAACAATCTTAAGCAAAGGTTTTACAGTATTGGACTTACACAGTCGCCAATTACTGGTTAGCCAGCATTCGCAAAAATAAGACAGTGATAACATAAATAGAATATAAAATTAAAACGAGTGGAAATAAAATTCAACTAAACTAAACAACTACGCAATTAAACTCCTCAAATTTAAGAGTATCTATAGTTAATTTACGAAATATAAAGTTCAGAAATAAAAACGGCATCGTTATAATTAACTAAGAAAATACGACTAAAATATAAAAAAAACCTATATATTATTGGTACTACTGTTAGAAGTACACTTGAGTTTAATAAAAATTTGCAAACTTAATTTTTCCCAAACAAATCCCCAACAAACTTGCAGTATTTTTTAAAGACCTATCTAACGACATCTGCACATCACGCACTATGGGCTAGGCGAGGAAAACCCCCCACTTTACGTGTACAGAAGAAACACTGAAAAAAAAAGTACTTTTCGAAATTTTATTTTACGACTTTGCATGCCAAATTATAGCTTTCTAGTACTAAGAGTCTTTGAGCTAAGCTGCGGACGGATGGACGGACATGGCGAAACTATAAGGGTTTCTTGTTGACTACGGAACCCTAAAAATCTTAGCTGTTAGTGATAGTGAGAATTAAACGCATCAATATTGTCATCAGCTAACATTCTCATGGTCAACTGTTCCATATACACTTGATCAGAGTACTCCACGTATGTGCAGTGCAGACAAATGATAGAAAATGTATAAAAATGTACGGACAGTCTACTGAGATAGTGCTTCTGTAGCTGCAGCCTAACCTAGCAGTTAAAGTCTCTGCTCTTACTGAACCATTTGAAAACCCTCTCCTGTATTTATGTAGTTAGGTCTTACTAACTACAGTAAAACACGTAAACTTCTCGATCACCCTGTAATTAGTCTTCCAATTACAGGGTGATCGAAAAGTTTCGATCCCTTTATAATAAGACCTAACTCATGTTACGTCTAAGACTTATCAATGTCTGGTCTTAGCTTAAATAAACATGGACAGTATCCCTCAATAAATTATTACACTAACACAGCTTCATGATCACAAAACTCAATAATACACAAACATAAAATCATACAAATTACTGCAGACACTTCATTAGTATCCCAAATTACCGAAGTTCGTAATTTTTCTAAACAACATTAACGTCAAAACAAAAATACAAAAGAAAAAACATAAGTATCGAGTAAGGGCTGCTACACGGTACACGGTACACTACTACTACATTATTGTTCGGTTCGGCAGATTCGAATTAGAAGTATTAAATATTTGTTGAATAATAAAGCCGGCCCGCAGTATTTACTACACTATTCGGTTTTCATTCGTATTGTGCCATACAAACCGAACGGAGTGACTGTCTTTGATTCAATTTCGGGTCTGCACAGCAAAATTCAAGCTAAGTTAAGCGACTTTTTTCCGAAAGTTTATAAATTTCAAGGGCGTCAACAACTAGTGTACTACTGCCACATATGTCCACAAATATTTGATTATGCCGCTCGGCTTTGCCTTCCCGAATATGTGAGGAGCGTGTAGCAACCCTAATATTCAATAACACATCGATACACCGTACGTACTCTCTCCAAATATATTAGAGACCTGCGTTTTATGAGCTCAATTTTTTCTTTTATTACCCGTGCATACAACTTTGCTCTCACAAAGGTGGCTGTTACAGGCCCATTAGGATACCTATAAAGACCCCATCGCGGCACACAACTCACGGGGGCGGTTCGATCCCAAACTTTGGGAGTTCTAATGGACATCGAAGTCTTTGGATGAAGTGAGGAGAGTTGCGAGTTGAGTACAATCGAGTTCAGTTCAGGCAAGGTGAGTGTATAATATCTATGTAAAATATTATGACAGATGGAAAAGTATTAAGCAATAAACATTAACTTATTTATATATCTGGCAATCGCTAGTTAATTATTAGCATGAAAAATAAACACAATTTCCATAAAGCACTCTGAGAACGTCATTAATAAATTGACAAATCACCACGGAAATCGTCGCGTTAATCGAATCCCATTCGATTTGGCATGCACCCGGAATCGATTCGTAATTTATAGCGGCAGCCCTGACCCGAACCCTGAAATTGTGCCCAAGACGATAATTTTCAAAAGTTTCACCCGCCATCTTTTGTGGCGTCGATCGCATCACAGAATCGTTTTACGCACACAACGGGCAATGAATCTTTGTCCAAGTTTGGGCACACGATAGAAAAACTTGTCCTTTATTCCACTCATAACGATAATGATTGATCATCGGATGTCGGAGACTTTAATAACTGATTAAAACAACCTGAATTAAACCTAGAACTGAAAATGACAAGATAAGAAATCCTCATGGTATTACTCCGAGCCTTGATTCCACTGGAGATAAGGGTACTTACGTCACAAAATAAAAGCCTCCAGAATAAAATTGGCGTCCGTAAAAGCAGGACAATGAGCTTTTAAAGCCGGGCCTCAAATAGGGCTAGGTTTTTTCAGTTCTTGTGTTTTTGCTTATAAGAGTATCAGCGACTAAGTATCAATAGAATTTAATTTAGTTTCGAGACTCTGGGACATCTATTTTTATTGAAGAACAGGATCTACCTGCCCTCGAAGATTATTAAGATTCGCAGGGATAATACCGTTTTTAGCCCGGTCCTCTTTTTAGGGTCCAGTCGTAAAAACAAAATCTTTTATATTTACAATGCTGTCACAGGAATACTTTTATTAGACAGGGGAGTATTTACACAATATACAGTATTGGCTGAAGTGAAATTATGAGTTATGTTTTTTAAATATCCAAAACAGTCGTTACTACCGCCTTCCCTACCTGATTTCCAAAAGGCTTATCCAATTCGTAACCTCAATATATTTTCCCACTTTATCAAGAAATAAATAACGTAATATTCTACTCATTCCCTTAATAACAAGTCTTGGCATCTAATTTGAACTCCTCATCCGGAAAAGTCAATTTCCACTTGTACCTCGATCATGAAGGAACGTACCTCATAAAGTCGAAGGTACAGGAAGACGCGCCAATAAAAACCTTCCATTATAATGTGACGTAACTCCTCAATATAGGACTCAATCAGGGAGGGATCGAGGTTAAACCTCCTTATGTTTTAATTTCGTCTTTAGGGGCAAATTTGGCTGCGTAGCTAGGTTTGGTGGATGGTGAACATCGTGAGAAGTTGTGTATTTGTGCTACATTGACCGCCAGTTACAAAATTCAATTGATTTAATAAAAAAAACATCCCCTTATAAGCGCTATTGAATGTTGAAAGGTCCTTGCTATTTCACGTTAAATAAAGCTAAGGCAAGCTTGTACACAAGTCTAAATTAAGTATTCAACCTTTTGTTGTCAGGTAAACGTCCGATTCAATAATAATAGAAAGAGTGATTACATATTTGGTTTTGTAGTGGTGAATAAAACCTTAAATAAACGACTATTCAATATCTATGTCTCGTTACAATCTACAAGCAATAAGTCTACTTTCCCGTCAATCGGAAAGTCACGAATATTTCGGTAGCCTAAACACACAGCGATCGATCTTCAAACAAAGGATCTCATAATAAACATGGGGTCTTAAAGTACCCCGTAAACCACAGGATCTTAAATACCCCGTAACTATGGCTCATAAACCACAACGTAAACTTATACGTTTACGTTAGCGAACGGAAACGCAAACCACGGGTTAGCTTCCGTTACTTAGTCTTGATTTTAAAATAGTTACTAGTTATATTTAATGTTGCGATTGGTAGCATTTGGAGAAGGATATTACATTCCAAGCTGTAAAATTAATTAAGAGGAAAGTGCGGTTATGTCATGTGCAGTGTTTATTGGTTTAAAAACCGACTACCTTAATTATATATCAAATGGATGCAAAGCTATAACTATGTAGAAACACATCAGATTACCAGAGAATCAATCAATGAGATTCAGAGAATCGTCTTATTCTTTAGGTAAGTAGATGCAGGTTCGATTGTTGTCGTTCGGCAAATCATCAACAGAAGCAATCGTGTTGGGAGATCAAGTTATTATTCTTAGTACTCACAGAAACTATCACAATCTTCGTTTTGCACAACGGCATCATTAACAATTTTAATAGAACTTTTAAATCCTGGCGATAAACTTCTTACACCTGCACACAACAAAAGTTAAGCCCGTCTTCCACGCTCCTAAGCTAATAACTCTCAACATTAAATCAGCTTTTACGACAAAATTTAACATAAACACTAAAGCATTTTAATTATGGGGGCCAGAGTTTGAGGAAAGTGCCGTCTATTCGGCGGTATCTTGATCCAGTGACAAAGATAACGGGCTGAAAGGGGATGCTGCTAAACATTCAACTCGGCTCGCTTTACTTTGTGTGCCATTTGAATTTATTTTGGAGTTGCCTAAGTCACCGGGTCTTTATGATGCCCTAGTATCATGGATCGAGGGGAAGGCCGTCATGTTTTAATAGTGCATATATACCAACCAACTGAATATTTCAAATATCTGCAATCGGCGTGCGTGAATAAGCAGATATACATGTGGCCGTGGACGGAAAAGCAATATTTACGATCGTAGCAACTGGCATTCTGTAGTTGCTGCCTACCCTCATGATAACTCATAGGTGTTCTCACATATTTCATTCTTGTATAAGACTAACGTCAAGGAAAAGTTTTCTTTTAAGATTCAAGAAAACTTCAAGGTAAACTAAAAAGCTATTAGGTTTAACACAAGTTCATACAGATAACTTGATTTTCAAAGTTCGTCGTCTACATGATAAAATTAATCTCGTCGAAGAGACTTCTCTGTATTTAACTGTTCGTTTTATCTTACATCTAGTAGACTACTCAACAATTGCATTTCAAAATTCATTTAAAAAACAAATACTGCTAAAATAAACACATTTACAAAATATTCAACCCTCTTAACGAGATACATCAACAAATCAAAAATACAATTTAACTCTACCAAATTGTATTTATAATGTGTATTCAAATTCAAACTAAAATGCAAAAAGAAAAATCTCATTATCGAGTACAAACAACTCTAGAAGAGCACATCAAATTCATCATTTTTAAAAAAAGCTTTGTACGTACTTAATATTCATATTTTAAAGAGCAATTTTAATATGTTATTATTTAGTTTGAATACTGCTTTTTCGAATCAGACCGTCAGTTTATAAATATTGCTTCAGTGCATAAGCCTTTCCAACATAGTTATTATGATTCACGTGTAACATAACATCACGACAGTTTATCTTGGAGGATTAGACAGAAGTGTACTTCAAGTACACCCACGTTTAGCCACAGGGGGTGAATCTACTACCATCAACAAGGTACAATCGAGCGACGGGTGGCTAGAATTCGGAGTATTCCCATTTGAGCACCGATTTCAAGAGCTTTTGAGCAAAGGGAATATCTTTGGCTCTAAGCATTGGTGCTCTTGAAATCGGTGTTCAAATAGGAATACTCCTAGAATTCGTTGATAGCAAAACCCAATTAAACTTCGCCCGATTTGGGAATCAACTATTTTTTTTCAGGCAAGTTCTTCGCACTATTTGTGCATGTAGGCCCAAGTGTTTGCTATACTAATATTACATTATAAATCTTTGTAAAGGACGCCAATGATTTATGAAGTCGAACGTACACCTAGTCGCTAGGGCTCGATAAAAATATGCGAACAAAAAGCTTCAATCTACATGAAACAAATTGCTGTGAACAGAAACAAATTAGCCGTAGAGCCCCAACAGACGTATTTGTTTGAAGTTTTTATAGAAAACACATAGCACGCCTAATAACTTGTGACTAATGATTCACTTTAAAAATACCTCTAGAACGTGTCTGCGCTAGTCGCACAAAATCAATATTTCATTATTTTTTAATCTTGTAAACAGATACCGAATATCTCAAGAATAACTAAAGTATGCAAATTATTCATTTTCCAGTAATCAATCGTCTGCCCCAGCTGAAATAGGGTTTCAACGAACTGCACAAATATATTAATAAATATGATAATGAAAAATCAAACCTTGTAGAAAACTAACACTCATTATTATAATATGATTTGGCTTTTTCCAACTGTCGGGTTCCAGTCTGAATGGATCCAGCTGCATATCAGTTATTCACATGGAGCGACTGCTTATCAACCCTTCTTCTTACTAGTTATCATCTAACTACCAGTACCTAATAGCTGTAAAAGGTCTAAAAATAAGAGTCCAACGGGTACCATTGTACCGACTATTGCCCAGCTATATGGCAATAAAAAACTAATATTTCGAGTAGTGACATTGTAGGAAGGAGACCATTCATCTCACGAAAGCCCGCATATACATATATATATATATATTTGGCATGTCTAGGTATACCTCAGACTCAGTTGTTAAGAGCCAACAGTAGCAGTGACTACAGTGAGCAAGGGTAGAGAATAATGAATTCCAGCGGCTGCGGCCGGTTGACTGACTGGCGCTCATTACTTATGTACTCACGGCCCTTTGCTTTACATATCACCGCCGTTCAACTAACTGCTACATCGCGAGGGAGAGGTATTCCATGTTTGAAAGCACAGTTCAGTGACTTATAAATGATTATTTTAGTTTTTTACACAATTTTATCGGCTTGAGCTTTCAATTTCATCATTTTTACAACAAATATCCAGGATAAAGTAGAGTTAACTATCAAGTATATAACGATTGGTTCAGTAATTAGACGTAGAAAGGTATCAGACAAATAGATAATTTTATTTTTGCATTTATTTAATTAGTATAGCTCTAGTTGATAGCGCTCCCTTTTATGGGACGATAAGTCAAAATACACAACAACAGGATTGCGAAACTTCGTAGTCCCATTTTCGTCGATAGCTATTGAAGCTTTCGATTCTTTATTCCATTTGCCTAGGAGTTCTTCCGCATGACATTGCAGGAGATCATAATATTTATCGAACAATGAAAAGAAAGCCCAAGTGTTTGTTACGAAGGGAGAAAATGACACGATCAATATTCAACATGTATAACACTTACACACGATTTATGATAATCATTACATTGCTGAAAATCCTTGCATAGCTTTGCAAAATAGTATAGCGGTGGTTCTATCTGTAGAAACCTCATTTACCTCTAAAATACCTCTTACTAAAATAAAACCGACACAAAATTACCATTTTAAACAAATAACCTCCCACATTAATGTATTTAAAAGCTCCAAAGGCCATAAAGCATTAACAGGGACGTAGGTATAAAAATAACAAGAGTGTGGACCGCGCCCTATGCACACTCAGCCAAATTAATGACAATAGTATTCATCGCGGCTGTAATAAGGGCCACAATTGCTTGCTCGGATTTACACTTGTATTTGAAAGAGGACTTGTAACTGGCCACTTTAATTAACGCTTGTAGTGTGGAATAATATCAGCAGAGTGTGAGATACAAATGGAGATAGAGCAGTTGAATCACTATGTTATCAAAAAAATAATTTTGAGCAAAAATACAATAGAATTTTGTAGGTCAACTAACTACACATACTGGTGTACAGAAGATCGTGGAGAAGACTTGTATGAGACTCGCACAGACCAGGACAGCATGCTACGTAACGTATTATGGATGAAAACTACACTATGCAGTGGGTGCCTTTTAGATTCAGTCATCTGCCTAATATTGCCCAGAGTTCATACCAAGTAAATATCAGTACACTTAGAACTTTACTTAGACGTCTGATCAACAAAGTGGATGGTTAATAATAGGAGACATCCCAATACAATTAATGAAACGAGAGAATAGAGCTAATCCTCATTCATAATTCTTTTGACCGGTTTCCCAATTCATTTGAGGTCGATGTAGCATGTCTTCTTCTTCCATACTTCTCTATTACTCGTCATCTCATCAGACACCTCATTTCGTGCCATATCATCTTTCACACAGTCCATCCATCGTTTCTTTGTTCTTCCTCTACTGTTATACTTGTCGACACCCAAAGGTTAATTCTCTAGTGAAACTTAAACCCGCGACCTCCACACTCTGAGGTTATTAAGTGTAGTCTTTCAGTTGTCATTCTGTTAACCACATAAATATCGGAAATCGATAACAACCATTAATATTTAAGTACCTAAAGCGATAACTTTTAATTTTATGAAGCAGCAATTAGATTTTCATAATCTAAAGCGATTTTATAAATAAGTTTATTGCGGGGTTGGACTTTTGAAAATTATATTAACGGTCAAAATTTTGTAACTTTAGAGTTATATTAATATTACGAGATTGTGTATTGGAAGGTCTAAAAAGTTTTAATTTTTTTTTTTAACCTTCTTAATCGAGGTAGGTTTTGTGTAAGAATGAATATCTTTCAGTGATTATTTTATCCCTTATCTTGAAAATCTCGTATTCTGTTAAAAACATAGTCCTATAAAAACTAATAACTCAAAAAACTATTGTGCAAACACTAGAATAACTAATGAAGATAACACTTAAACTGCACACTAAAACTCGTTTATGGCAACATTATTTTAGCCAGAAAAGAATAGATTATCTAGTCTAGACTTTAAACAATTTCAAATTAAAAACTACCATTAAGATCAGCACTAAGATGGTGGAAGCCATAGCAATACATCGCCGAGTCAAGCAGCAATTGCCTACAATAGGCAACAATGAGCAACAGTGAGCAATTCAGCGTGAATGTTAATTGCCGTGTCGTTGCTACGGAATTTCCTGCAATTTGGCTGGATTCAGACGTCGCGTCACCCCCTGAGAATTTTGTACAAAGAAAATAAATTCGTAGTTAGAGATGATTGTGTCTAAAAGAATTTGTCAGACAGGATTTTTTTTTTCAAAATGGGCAAGTAAATAATGTAAATGTATGTCCCTATTATATGGTGGCACCTATGTCCGGCCTTGAACGCATTAGGTCCATACAAGCTTAGCTGAAGAAAGGCCCTTTCTCTAGACATACAACTAAAATGTTTAACCTTTCTCAGTAATTTATCATTCTGAATCGACGCCTCGCACTCTCAAAAGCCGATAGTTCAAAACTCAATTCAAACCAAATTATCGCTTTCTTACTTAAAGACGTTAAAACAACCTCAAAGTCAAAGTATTTCAGCTTAATCCTTTAAAACTAATCTATGAGTAATATTTTTCTTTTGGGTTCTGGAGACAGAGGCAACAAGACGAACACACTGGTAATTAGCTTAATAAATCAGGCGACGCTTCGCAGTGACGGACGTACAGAAATACCGACAATGATTTATACAGCAGTAAGTAGTGGAGACCGAATAACTTTATTAATAGAGATGTGTAATATGTGGGTGTAGAGAGATGAGGATATTATTAGAACCATTGTTGTTTCCACGTTGTTAATCTCAAAGGAAGTTGAATGAATTTTATACAGAAAGTAATCGCAAACCGACCATTTTAAAATTAACTCTTGTGTACAAAAACATTGAAAGAAAAACGATTGACACAAATGCCATGTAAAAAAATATTATCATAACTACGTTATTGTTTTTTTCGTCGAGAACAGTTCTTTTTTTTGGAATGAAAGGTTACCTATGTCCGTTTATGTACACCTTACCACGTACATAAAAAAATTCAGGATGATCGGTTCAGTGCTTAAGGCGTGAAAAGTAATAAACAAACAAACATTCGCATTTTTTATTATTTTTATTTTAGTTAGGATGAGCAAAATGAAAAATGTCTGGTGATTCGTAGTTGCTGCATAGCCATGGATTTTACTAATCAATGCATTGAAAACGTATTCTTTAGTGAATACGAGTCACACGTTATCAACCATAATAAGTTATATGTATAGTGAACAAAAGGATAAAGCTAAAAGTCTCGAAAGTGTTAATCTCAAAAGCCACCAGTCATTGTTACTTGAACTCTCTCGCCCCTTTGAGTTAAAAATGTGAACTTAATGACTTTTAACTCGTTTTTAGTCGTCGCTAATCTCAGAATAATGGGGCAGCTGTAATAACATCAAATTAAACAGCTTTTTAATTAGGATACCGCCTGATTTTATAGCTTCAGACAATACGGGTGCGAATTAATGGAATGAGGAGGATATTGAGTGCCGATTCGCAGAAGATTATTATTAGAAACGTAATTAAGAGCTGAAAAATTCCTGCTAGAACAATATTTTTAGGAAATTATTGTTAGTGTTAACTAGCACCATTAAGCTGTAGGTACTGAATATTACAGTGATGGAACCCAGGGTGTATCGATAATATACATAATATACTATAATCCATCAAAGTATACTGGGATAGATATACGCAAAACATTTTTGTATAATAGTGCGAGCACCCGCTCGTTCTGCACAGAGAAGTGTTGAACACATGCTGGGGAGAGAGTTCCTCTCCGGCGATTGTTAGAAACGTAATAACTCACATTTTATAAATTTAGATATTTTCGCTCATAATCATAACAAATTTAGAAAAATGGCTATTCAATCTTTATAATTTGATGCGTAACTACAGACTAAACCTGGACGGGCAGCGCTGTCCAGAGTTAGTTAATGTGAACTTTCAGTTTTATTCTTATTTTCTTACTGTCCCTTCTTTACACATCCGTTTCCTTATTTCTTTTAAAATCGATGTAAATCCGTGGACAATAGTGTGGGTTATGCGTTTGTTAAATATCAATATTGTAACGTATAACTGTTTTTTTATCCCAAATAAATAAAAAAATAAATATGGAGCAGCGGTGGCCCAATGGTGGCGGTCCCGACTTACGAGCAGTAAGTCATGGGATCGAACCCAGGCAGGCGCATTACTTTGTGTAATTTATTTCATCACCACTGCTCCCAAAACGGTGAAGGAAAACATTGTGAGGAAACCGGCATGTCCTAGAACCAAACATTCGAAGACATGTGACATCTACCAAACCGCACTGGGCCCGCGTGGTGGATTATAGCCTATTCCCTCTAACAGAGAGGAGGCCTGTGTCCCAGCAGTGGGAACATTATAGGCTGAATGAAGATGATGACAATATGGATACGGAGTAACATAATTATAATGTACATAGTGTACTAGTAGCTGGATAAGAATAGCCAAGGATCAAGTCAAATGACGTAGGATTTAATTTTCTTGGATGGGCTTAAATAAAGCAGGCTAATGATGATGGCTACAAAACAGTACTTAATAGACTTAACACTACCATCACCCAAAAGGTACAATTATAAACAAGAACATCCAACACTTGGAGGTATTTATGTCGCCTCTAAATAAAGCGACTATTAACCGCACGTCGCTTGTTGCGCGCGAACACTTTATTTGCGTCGCACGCGCATTTAATTGCTTTATAAATAACACACACACGCACACATACACTCGGCACTTTACGTGTGTGCATTGTCATTTGTTGCTTTTAGAGGCATTTCGGACTTACATTCATAAAATCTTTGCAAATACTAATGTACCTTACATCAGTTACATCCAGGTAATAAAACATGAGTTCTACATGCTGTGTGTATTATTTTCATTTATCGTTTACACCTTAAACGTTGTAGAGCCTAGTCATTACAAACAAGATACATTGAAGAAGACCTGACTCAAAAATACAAAGTAGTTAGCCTGTCTAAGACGTATGTTATGGATTTATGATGTAAGGCTGTGTAAGCAAAGGTCTTGTCACAAACAAGTCATGTATAAAAATCACATAACAAATCACATTTAGGTTAAACTCCTAAATGCGGGGTTACACGGTCTTTAAAAACATTTGATTTCATTTGGTTTTAGCATTACTTGTGCAAGAACACGAGGAAAATAGAGAAATAAATATAAATAATGAAGGAAAAGTTCCTAACGACTTTAATAGTAATGAATTCTCTAAAGTTTCAATTTCATTTTCGTCTAGCTTTGATCTTAGCAGTTTCACAATCCTCCAACCAACGTCATTAGGTGAATGGAAGCTCTCTTCAGTGGATATGAAAACTCGTGTGTAACAGCTCTTTGAAAACAGAAGATCATTATACTGAACATTCGATAATACTCTCAATACAATTCGCAAAACAAAAGCTTGTGCTGACTGACTCGTACTCAATACAAAGGTACTTAATTACACAGTGGCAACACACAAAAGCAGCCTTTATTTATCGCGAAATAAGGTTGAGAGGTTGCGAGCTAATATGTGCAGCTGCAGAGGCTTAATGAGTACAGTCAAAATGAGGCGTGCAGCGATCCAGCGCTTGTCATTACTCCCATACTTTGTTCTGAAGCGCTTTTCGCTTTAAGGTCACTGTTATTGAATAACATTCTCATAAAGGTAGGTCATAAAGTAGGTAATAGAGAATTATATCATAGTAAATGCCTGAGTCCACAGATTATATAGGTTTTATTACTAAGGACTTTATTCAGTCAAATAAAATATACCGTTCGTTTGTAACTGTTTCGGAAAAATTACCTACTTAATTTTTTTTAACAAAATATGGGTCACGTTATACATTATGTTGGGTAGTGCGAACTTTGATTATGGTGAATAATATTTTCATTTATTCATGAACCAGGTACGGAGCTACAGATGAGTCTTACATTTCAAATAAGGAGACCATAGACGTACTCTCAGATGGATCACAACTCTTCTCATCGATTGCGCGGCAAGATTGTATACATTTTCTATCATTCGTCTGCACTGCACATACGTGGAGTACTCTGATCAATTGTATATGGAACAGTTGACCATGAGAATGTTAGCTGATGACAACAAGGATGCGTTTAATTATCACTATCACGAACAGCTAAGATTTTTCGTTATGGTAAATGTATATGTCGGGTTGTCAGGATTTATTCCGTTAGGCTCGTACATCTGACAGACGAGCAGACGTGGGCAGACGATGGGTTTCGTGTAATGAAAATACACTGGGTGCGATACACTATTACTATTAAACTAACAATGTACTTGAAATTGCACTTTAACACAATAACAAGGGGCACAATTATTCGGGTACAGTTCCAGGACGCCTCAACTCCACTAAGATCAGACAATGAATGTCGTCCTAGCGTCGAGCTGAAAACATCAGGGCTCTGTAGAAGCACGCTGTGGTGTTGGTAGACTTGTCAGTAGGTCGCCTGACATCACCACCGGCGCGCTTGCGATTCATTTTATTTCTGTATCAATGACCGGATCCGACATATACATATACTCTGACCATTACCTGAAAAAACATTAGAATAAGGCAAAGTAATAATAACAATAACGTTTACAACGGTAATAATAATATGATCGAGATAAAAAGTTTCCACCATCCAGGTTTTAACGTTCGAGTTTATTCCACACACACGAAAAACCTAGTACTTATCTCCCAAAAAAAGGATACAATGTTAACCCAAAAACTGACGGAATAACACAACAGTGTATGAGACAGTTTAAATATAAAATAAAGCAGTTTTATTTGGGCATCGTAAAGCGACAGGAGCTGGGAGTAGCTCGTTTGTTGCAACTTTTTAATGTTGGTGGTAATCAAGTTTGATTGTGTTGGCTACACTGTTGGTGTTGTTCTGTTGTTGTACAATGATATGTGACAATGTGTTGGTGGAATTAGTCGTGTTGGGGATGTGGGTGGCAGATTGCTATCGGAAAAAGTATACAATTATGGCAGTTATGTATTTTTGTGCTTTGGAATTGCTCGTTATATTACTCGGTTCTAGCGTGTAGCAGTCAGTTTGTGGTAAGCAACTAGTTGCCGTTTCATACTATCTGCCGGTTCCTGGAAGGCTTATGAGAGGTGTACCAATAGTACCAGTTATATTAAGTCTCATGTTATAGGGAGCAGGCCTATTACCATCAACCGAGCACAAATCCACATTCCGGACTGCGAAATTCTAGCAAACATAGTATGTTTACTTTTCTCCGAGCTCCATGACATCGAAAGATACACATTTAACTCAACACACAACATCCACTGATAGTAAACACACGAGCTCAAAAACATCTGCACACAGACTCTTCAAACACACAACAAATGCCTCTCATATTAATATCTAATGTTAATACGAAACGCCGAAAAAACCTTGAGAAGCCCTGACATTCCAGGGCTGGCACAGCACGAACTCATATAGTATTCATTGAACCCCGACGAGGAACAAAGAGGTTCGTACCGTGCAATTTATAACGTAGCAACGGAACCGTAACCCTTGCCGGTTTGAAAAAAGAAACCATCTAAGAAGGTAGATTGATTAGTATTGTGTTCTAAAGGTCAGAGGCTGTCAATGTGAGGAGGAATACTGTTGAACAGATGCAAAATGGACCTTTTAACGGGTGGCCTTAATCAGAAATAGCGCCGCCATCTTGTTTTTAAAATTCTATTTCCATAGACAATTTCTTTAGCAACAGCGTTCAGTTGTCAATGTCATTCAAGGATCTTTTCAGCCCTGAATACCAATTTGGAAACGCCGAATAGTTTTTATAGTTCCTTTATGTTTTATATGAAATATATTTTGAATGGTTCAAATAATATTGTTTTTGATAATGTTTGGATTTATAAAATCGTCGTGCATCGACAGTGAAACCCACTAAGTAACGAACTTGGTAAAATTATTTTGAATGACTTGAAGGTCCCGTTGTTTACCCTTCGGGTACGGCACCCTAAAAAGAGACTTGGATTAAAGACAATATAAGAAAATGACAAACATTTCGCATATTGCGGGGAAAAATAACGAAAAATCACAAATTTCATTCAATCATACCAGGAAAGCGTACTCGAAACCACAAGGAAATTAACAATAACCCAGATACAAGCCTTAGAACCACTTGGGAAGGCTTGAGTAACAAAATAAGAATAACAGCCACAAAGCCGTACATAAGGGAACAAGACTCGAGTCGAACTGAAGAACCCTTTCTGATAAGCCCGGAGTGTGTTGGCACGCAATATTTACCTGCTTTACTTTGCAAGCTACAATATTGGAATTCCGGCCCCCGTCGGCTGCCTGTTTCTGGAAACGTGATCTTAGTGGGCACGCATACTAATTAAAGAATGGGGCTTCTCAATTTGGAAGGGCAGAAGTCCGAGGGTTTGCACTTATTTTTAAGTGTTGGGCGCAGGTTGAGGATAACGACAATATTGCAGTACTTTAGTACTGGTTCAAGGCAGAAGTTAATGCAATATTGCCTTGACTAGCTATGGCAAATACGAAACGCATCTTTGTCAAGCGACTCCAGATAACACTATAATACCAGTGAGCGGTTAGGTAGAAGTGAATTTCAGACGAGATATTGGAGATCTTTCTTTAACCCACTAAGTTAAACTATCTAGTTTATCTATGTAGTTTAAAGAAAGATGCGTTTTTATTCTTCCTCATAAACAGAGTCATATGATCTACAATACGAAGATCTAAACGCTTCATAAATATTTTTAGCACTACTTATTATTAACGTCAATAATCAAGTACAATTCAGTCTCAAACTCAATCAAACGCTCCTCTAATAAACTCCTCCTCGTATCCCCACCATTCCTTCATCAGAGCCCGTGACGTAACACTGCACCACATAAGAGGGGAGCCGCCGAGACAAATCTCTTACGATTTGTATCCACCAGTCAAATGTTCGGATTTATCCGCGCACGCTGCGTCGCATCGCCGCTCGTTTGTCATGTACCTACGTCACTCACGAAAATATATCGGTAAACAGTTAATGTACAAAGTATGTTTTTGGAGAAAATAAAGATGAATAAGTTTTTTTCTGAGAATAAGAATTTCAGTAAAGCCATATCGATGTACTGATAATTATATTAACTTTCACGTTATAGCGAGCATGCCTGTTGCCATCAAGCGATCCCGATGGTTGCTACCGAGACCTTTCTCTAGACCAATGAGGCAGCAACTCCGCAACATTCTCTGATACTTTTGATTCCTTATGTTTTCGTGCAACATTTCTGCTTACTCCAGCTAGAACGTACCTAAGCGCATAATAAATCTGCGGAAAATCCGACCTTACTATATTCATCTCGAAAAATAACCTCTTCTCTTATTCAAATGAAAATTGAATTCGTAATGCTAATATTTTTATACGCCGCGAGTTAAAAAGTAAGTTTATTAAAACTTCGCCCTTTACTTGCAAATTCCAAACGTACATAGCTACATAGTACAGTCGGAGCGTTAAAATGGTGCTAAACTTGCACATCTCCGACTAAAAGTTACAAGTGAACACTTTCACAAGTAACAACTAATAGAAAATAGAAATTTTGAATTTGAATCGTTTATGAACGAATTGAAGTTTTAGATTGAGTTTGTGCAAAAAGTAAATTCCAGAATATTAATGACTCGTCTCAAAAACTATCGTTCATTCATCAAAAGGAGGTGAAATTAATTATATTTTTTTACTTAAGTTTTCAAAGTTAGAGAGAAAAGGTTTTTGTCGTGTGGAATGAAATTGCTATTAGAAGTTAAGTTAGTTGCAAAGATCAGCATTTTCATCGACATACAAAGGGTATCTCAAATCGTTAGCATTGTAAACACTTATTTGTCACGCTCCCAGCGCAAGAAGCGTGCTCCGGGAGAGGGACACGGCCACCTAATTACGCAGTTTACCAAACTGTCCCCACGCTAGTATTGGGACGTGGCGTGACCCGTTTCTGAATATTACGTTAAGTTTGTCACGGTACACAGGTACGCTGACAGCGTGACCGTGAAAACAGCGGGGAAATATACATTTTTAATGTCAAGAATCGCGGAATAACGTCATACGCGTGATAAATTTGTGACATGACATCTCACGGGACGTTTGGCAAACAATTCAATGTTTACATTAAAATTAAATATTCTGGTAACAACGTGAAAATAGGTATCACAAAGATTATTTTAATAGATGGCTAGCGATCTAGAAACGTGGGGTTTGCGAATAATTAATACGGCTTCCCTCTCGATTTGTGGTATTTATTTTAGAAAGGGTTTTTTATTATTTAGGTTGTACAGCGACATCCACCCATTTCCGTTTCTGGAGCGATCAATCTCAAACACGTTTAGGCGTGAAAAGGTAACAAATAAACAAACTTACTTTCGCATTTATAATATTAGTTAGGAAGGATTTTACTAGGTACATACGAGACATGAAAATCGTAGAGTATTTTTTTTATAAAACTCCATTACTCAACGTTTTTGCTGAATATGCATCAAATATGACATAATATGGTAAATAAACAAAAATTTCCACTGTTCTTACATATTTGTATTCCATATTATGTATCGCTTGTTCTTCGACGATAAACTTTACGTGAAGAAGATTTGGTACCGGTAACTTGTCAATGCAGTTGACGATGCGCCTACATCTACCTAATAATCGGGAAATATTCTCTTTTAGATGCGGTACATATGTCACTTTTGACTTATACTTGTAATATTACATATGTATTCTGTGCCAACACCTACTCGTAAAACACTTAAATGGATCCTTAAGATATTAATATCACTTGCAAAACATAGTCAGCTTGCAACTGCAAAGACAGGACCTTTTTTCCCTCCTATACTATATGGTTTCATATTCAGCACGGCTCGTAACCACCCTGTATTTACCCGATCCCCGAAGTACACACACATTTTGCTACTTATGTTTAAGTCCCATCTTACAGCTCCAAGCGGCTGCCGAGCTAACAATACTTCCAGAGCAGGCTCCTTAAAAGTAGCGTGACAGAACACACGGGTATCTCGTCTCGATCGATCATGATCCGCGTGACAGCGGCTCAGGTGCGTGATCACTCAGTGAGGCAGCGTGCGCAAAGAATCGACTAGAGAACCGATCTGTGTTCCAAGGGTCACGCCTGTTACTGCTGAGAGTCATACGAGGGATATATTCTAGTCAAAGAGGTTCATAGGTTGCGTTTTTCATCATTTAAGAATCTCGTGATTAGAGGGTTTATTAAACACAGATTTCTGATGCTACCAAGCTTGTCAAATTATCTACTTTTATCTGAAATCTTAATTTACTTAAAATGTAATAAACTCTGTCTGTTACCTTTTGGAACTGGGATGGACCTGACGTAGGTGAGAGACTATGTCGGTAGTATATCCCTGCGGGATAATGCGGCAAAAGCATGTTAACTATAACTATTCCTTCATGCTTTTGATACTGATATGGTACTACATAATACTACACACTATGGTATTTACATAATTAATCAAGACAACTCAATGCCATTAATTATATCCTCATCCCATCCTATTTCATGTGATTATTTCTAAACATTGTAATATTAAATGACATGTATAAATTGTCGTTTGTGACAATAATTATTTAGTTTGTCGTGCAAACCAGTGTAATTGGACAAATTAAATGGTATCGCCTGAAATTGTTACATGAGCGTTATTTATGAACATGTTACCGGCACACGGTCCCGCTGTAATTATTACAGTCTGGTCGCAATACGTCTAGTATTACTAGTATTTAATTAGGGATTAGTTGGGGTTTAGTCACGGATAATGGTTTAAGCAGAATACATATTTAATAAATAACAACTGTTAGGTTTATTTAATATTCGGTATTATAATTACGAAAATGTTTAATTTAAACTCAAACTCAAACTCAACTCAAAAGCATTTATTTCAATTAGACCCTTACAGGCACTTTTGAATGTCGGAAAAACAAAGAAGGCTAAGCTACAGTCACAGTCACAAGGCATAATAACTTGTGAAAGTACTGTAGTTGCCCATTCCAAAGCGTAGATCTCTATGGAGAAGAATGGGCAAGAAACTCCATGGAAGTGTCCATGGAGTTTCTTGCCCATTCTTCTCCCCCTCTTCTTCAATCAAAATATTATTACAAAATCTTGGTTACATCATTCATGTTGAGATTATACATGTATGTGAGAACGATGTAAAGAAGCGTGCGAATTAAGAGCGTCCAGAGTAAAAGAATAAATCAACAATAGTTTAAAAATAAAGTAATTAATTAAAATAAACCGTGACAGCTAAGAGATGACCAGTCCCAACTGACAGCGCCCATTCACGAACATGACGCATGAATCAGCGCCATTCAACTCAACCATTTTGAAGGGTCAACACAAAAGTCAACCTATAACAGTTTATTTAAATTTGAAAATTCGTTTGAATAATAATTTAAATGTCTGACATAATAATCACAGACGTTTAATTATTATCAGACAAAACAAGACCTACATAATATAAGCGAAACTCGTGGCACTTGCTTTGTTTCATCAGATACATGGAAACCAATTTGTTTACGTGTACACAAAATCAAGCTCAAGATTCCTATCTCGAGAACCTGACGCAATCAGCGATCCCCGACCATTACCGGTCGCCGATCTCGGGGCCCCACACTTAACCCGTCGCTAACGCTCGACGGCGCGACTATTGACCTGCTCGGTGCCCGGCGGCCGCGCGTGTCCGATGTCGGCCCACACCAACAACACTTGCAGAGAAACACAAACACAAGAAATAATCAAATATCTCCCACCAATCCAACTATGCTAATCCACACGAAAACTTTTGTAATAAGCGTCAAGACTCCTTTGTTTTTCTTTTAAAACATCTTAAATTCACAGATGAAAAGACTCTCAGAATTCCGAAGCTACAAGGGGCGCCACCTTTTCATTCGCGAGTGTACGCGCTTTATCTCTGCCCTTTGTTTAACGTTTAGGTGACAAAAACAATAGAAAAGATTTAATTTCCTGTCCTCGTCATAAAATATTATTTTAATCCGGGCATAGCTCCGATGCTGAATATTCAATGAATGCGGACCGGCCATATTTTATTTGAGAGTTTTTATGCAAAATAATACGGATTCGAAGCGGCCGTGCACACCGGATATTTTTTAATCAACCCCTAACGGTTCACGTTCAGTGCCAGTTGGTGGACATGTCACTACGGACACGTCACTACGGACACGTCACTACGGCTACGTCACTACGGACACGTCACTACGGACACGTCACTACGGACACGTCAATACGGACACGTCACTACGGCCACGTCGCTTCCTCGTTCTACATTCTATTAACATTTTTACGTCGTGTTAATGTTAAGAAAATGTAATGTATTTTCATTGATATTGGATTTGCATTTGAGGTCGCGCTGCACCGATCCAGCGATAAACTCTGATTATACATGTACTCATTACTGCACTGAGTAAAGAAGAACAAATCGGTTCAGCTGAATACTGCACGCTTTGTACCCTTTGGCATTGTTTAGTCTGTGGTTTAGTTCCATTCTCATTCGCAAACAATGGATATCCAAATAAAAACACGCAAAAAAAAAACTTGCATAAAACCGAATATCGTAAACATTAAAAGCATTTTCCCTTTCAAATCAACGCGGCAAAATAAACAGGAAACATAACCCTAAAAGCGTCACCGAAACAGATTTATATAGGGAGATTATCGACGCAATAAGTTGGTGTAGGCGCGACACCCGCGGAACCTTTACAAAAAGTTAAATCAAAAACGTGAGGTGGCGACAAACAAGTCGAAGGCGCGGAACGGGAGTGGAGGAGGCGCGGGGGGTGCTGGAAGCAGAAAAAGTGTCCGCACGACGATTTATGGCGTCCGCAACGCTCGCGAGAAGCGCGGAGCGTGCCAAGCGCGCCGAGGTCAGCGGCGACGGGTTAGCAGCGCCTACTTAACGCTATTAACTTAAAACTTTATCTGCATGTGCATCGTTGCAAGATTTTCCTACAGTCTGTTGTGCATCATTGTTTCGGTGGATCAACTTAATTAAATTGTGTTGAAAGTTTTTTGGACTGCAACTGTATGAAACTGTGGAGTTAAATGTGAAAATTACCATACCAACCTCGATGTTACTCACTTGATACAAAACATTACCACTAGATTCGACGTCATTTACAAGCACAGTCACACACGACCGATTTGAAAACTTACAATATTTTTCAGACATTTTATGGAAATTCATCTTCGTTTAATAAAGCCTAGGAACTACGAACGTCGAACACACGACACGTAGCGCTACGTCGTAGCGCTACGGCGTAGCACGCGCGTAGATATAGCCTACAAACACTGCTGCTACGTGTAGACATAACCTACGCGTGCTACGACGCTACGAGTTCTTATTCTATTTACTTGCTTGACATAATAAAAGGCGTTCATACAGTCAGTTGCTTGAAGAATTTCTTTATGCTGGGTTTTTACATACTTTGTTTTTTGGATCAAGGAAAATGGAGTCTTTAACCTGTAAGAAAAATTTACAGCACTTTTTCTTTGTGTGACCTATATAAGACCTTATAAGTTTAGTACCTGATCTTGCAAGCAAATGGACGCGTAAGTACGGAAGAAATATTTAATTACTTTATTACTAGTTAAATTAATAATAGGCTTTACGTTTGAAACCGACCACGTCATAAGCTATTTTTAAAATAATAAATGACTCGTATTATAATAAAAGTGTCAGACCTAGTATTACTCAGTCGCTAATAAAATATAGCTATGACAAATTCATTCGACTTTGGCCGTAAATTATAGCGATATAAATAGGTACAGTCGGCGACACAAGTTACTGAGGATAATAAGAAAGACTCTACTTCATCCCCGATCAATGAAAGTCGAAACAAGTCTGAATATATTTTATTTTTACAACAATAGTCTAAAATTAACCTTCGGGCTGCAATAAGAGTTTGAATTTATCAAAAATAATAGTACCGTCTACGAAGTTTAAACCACTATAATAAATATTATGTTCGACTTTAATAAAGGTAGAGCCAAAAATAAAGCCTTTTAACAAAAACCTTCTAAAAACGCTGCATTATTTTCTAATCATATGTTTTGCGGCTTTCGTTGTTAACGGTACTTACTCTTATTAATACAAACTTGGCCGGAGTAATAATTTCCAGCGAAGCCTGTTATTAATTGTAACTGAGTTGCTATAAACATAGCCTTGTTAATATCCCGGTCACTAGCCTTTTAAATCTCGGCTACGGTAATAAACTATTTGAGAAAATATTTTTATATAAAATCCGGTTGTAAATACCTGGTATAAAATATTTAATTTCGGATATAAAGTACCTTTCGACCTGCAAAAACTACATTTTTACTCAGTTTCAACAGTGTTGCCGTTAATATATTGAAAATAACGAGAAACGCATGTGTTCATTTTAAATATGAATTAAAGAACAATTTTCTCGATAACATACATTACCCGTAAGATAAAATTATGCTCAAAACTGCAAAAGGCCCACATCAAAATCATGTACTAGTCACCGACAATATTCAGAATATGTCAATGCCAACGTGACAAGTTTAAAAACTGTAAGCCACACTCTTAACGTAACATTGGAATAGACTCACTCAAAATAGTGATATGTAGCTAAAATTTCATTTAAACTCCTACAAAATCGAAATCCTGTTATCAATAGAGACCTAAAACTATCATCGTCGTAACTCCAAGAATACCAAAATGTATATACAAGGCACAAATTTTGCGATGATCCATAACATGTTGTAAACCTTAGAACACACTCATGTAACAAGTACCTCACCTCTACAAGACTACATACTCAAAGCTAAGGGGCCACATAACATAACACGCGCACATCCTAAGATTCTAAGTTATGTAAGACAGTGCGTTAAACGGACAATAGGCTCTCTTAAAACAGTATCTTTCAGTAAAAATTTCACCCAAAACTGTAATAATACTGCCATCTTAGACCTAAAACTAACACAACAACCTGACAGCGGTGACAAGTACGTAACATATTGTAAGCCTCAGAACACTCACGTACCTATAATACTACATACTCTTAGCTAAGTGGCCACAGCATAACATCCTCCTAACGTTATAAGTTATTGACAGCGCTCCCAAGTGTCCAGCGAGGGCTAAATTATGCACGTTGGGTACAAGGCCTTATTATACGCAGCCACGCAGGTAACCGGCGCGGCGGCGGTTTCAATAACGTTCAGCGAAAAAATGCATATTTTATAGAAAATGGCGAGAAAGCTTAGTGAGGTGTGCTGGGACGCTGTGTCGCTGATGTTTATAGCAGATTACTGCGAGAGTTTAGGTGTTCGGATCTTATTTTGTGACGAGATTATGTGCTAGGTGTGGAACAGATTTTGGTAATAATCGACTTATCGATCTGTGAAATGTTACAGCTACTCTCTACTCTACGTATAACTAGATACATATGGAGCCTGTTTTCATGGGTTAGCAGAAACCACGGAACCGGTGCCGTGGTGGTGCTACGATAGAGATATCTGGTCTTACTCTCACGCCGGTTATAAGTACTGCGTACTTGACTTTTCTGAATAACAGCACCAGTAATGTGTGAGCTAATATTGGTATAATTTCCAAATGTTATCGTCCATCGAACTTGCTGGTATAGTTCCATTAATTACATTATAAAAGTAGATTTAGAAGAAAACAATAACTTGGTAATAATCTTGTAATGTGATTACTTCATTGATTACGTCATCGATATATTTTATTACTTTGGTGATGCAACAAGTCACTTGCTGAGAAATTGCTTTACCATTTACTTAAACGTTCAATTACTTGGTAAAGCAATTTCTCAAGATTATTTTCGAAAGCAATAACTTACGTTTTCTTTAATTTTCAAATCAACAAAAACGCAAAAAAAAGGTTTTATAAAAGCTAAAATGCTTTTCCAAAAATTGTTTGAAATAAGATTTTACGCTTATAGTAACTAAAACTTCATAAATGAGATTTGTAAAAAAACACAGAGAAAATAGAAAGTAAACGTTACTTTGGTTCGTAATATTATCATGCTGTACTGTATGGTGTCGGACGTAAAGAATAGCACCATCCCGTATCTTCCCGCGGGTGTCGTAAGAGGCGACTAAGGGACTTACCAGAGAATGGACAGCAGCGTTCTCTGTGCCTTTGTAACAACCATTGTGCGATCGCCAACCCGCCTGTCAAGCGTGGCAATTATTGCAAACCAGGGCGTGTTTTTTCCATTGGGGGAGGTCTATGTCCAACAGTGGATATCCGTTGAAATGATGATGATGATGATGATTATCATGCTGGTATTAATCTATGGATTAAGTGGATATCTATTAAGGCCACAAAATCAAACCCTGAACGGTACGCCCGCCCTCGTCACTAAATCAGTCTGTACCTACCATTGTTATAAAAACGGAACGTTTTGTTAAACTCAAATGCTCATTGGCTAAGAAATGGTCTGTGAAGTGCAGATATCAAAGTATTTCAAAAGTTGATCGATTGAACCGCTCAGAGATTGTTGAGGTAACCGCCTCATCGGTTTGGTGCAGGCGTTTTAATAAACCATTCTATTTTAAACAATAATTTTTATTCTAACAAGGAGTTGTTAGGAAAGTAGGACACATTACCCGATTTTTAGATAGATATAAATAGTAATGACAAGAGGGGGGGAGGAGACTGGAATGGGGAGCTATTTTCTAAGTACCTTTAGACGTTTTTTATCAAAGTTTCTAGACCGACAATGACAAATTATAGCCGATACAGGTAAAAAATAAACTTATCTCTGTGTTCAGTGCTAGTACTTAGAGAGTAGAAGACACTTTTCAGATACACAATATATTTCCAATAATAAATACTTGAATGGCTGCTCTGTGTAATCATATATGTATAAGAAGAAGCATATTCCTTGTATTAGGAGCAATAGTAGAATGCATTATTTGATTTAAATTCGAGGTTCAACACGGGTTTTTTTGGACAGGCGTTAAAGATGATGTGGAAATTATGTTATGTAATGTTTCAGTCTACACCTACATTACAAATTGATCCTTAGAGATCCATGTGAACACTAACTTTATATACCTAAGTAAGTATGTACCTAGTTATCTACGTCTACCAACAAAGCAATGTAGAATTAGAGATTCGCTATACATTATGTAAAACCAAAACTTTGACGTAAGTAGGTAATATATAACGAAGGAATTTGCCGAAAATTCGTAGACAGAGCACAGCCATGCTGGGGCCTGCTCATGTATAACATTGTGATTGAGATCGTTCTACATTCATATAAGAAACCACGAAGTTTCTAATAGATCATTTTATGCTTGATTCACAATACTTGTGAAACTTGTGTATCGCGTAGTATTTACCCTTTTTTTTACGGATGGGAAATCATCAAATGACTTAAAATGACTTCTCCCGCTCTGGGCAGAGCGGAAGGGGGTGTCAGACTTGTCCTGACTAAAACCCATCCATGTTCCTTCCTTGCCCTTTGTGTTCCAGGACCGCAGTATCTCTTTCGAACAGCCCGCAGGTAGTATTTACCCTTTAAGATAGAAATGAAATGCCTTATTTGTACATATTTATGTTTACGCCAGATTAGATAAGACTTACGGTTGGTCCGTGGATGGGTGATCGCCCATTGCATACCAAGTTTCCTCCGTACCTCGGAGAGCACGTTAAGCCATTGGTCCTGGCTGGCATCTGTAGATCTTTATCGTAGATCTGTAATCGCCGAAGGGTTGGGCAGTGGTGTACCTAATAGTACACCAACATTTGGTCAGTTATGTTTAAGCCCCATATAATAGAGGGCGTTTTTTTTTATATACATTAAATACCCAGAACATTATATTAAGTAAGAAGAGCACAAAAGTACTTCTTTTTAAGATTTTTTTCCAGCCGGCCTGCGGTAAGACTGGTGATGAATGATACAAAAGAACACAAGAAAGAACTGACGATTTGACGAAGTGGCAGCACTAAATTTAATGAAATATATACCGAAAAGCTAGTCGTTTAAAGCGAAATGCTCTGGCAAGTGATTGCAATTTATCATGGCTTACAGACCCCCAGGTCTGTAAGCTTATCCCCTTTTCTTCCCTTTTTTTATGGTTCCCTAACCACGGCACAAAAGGGGATAGGCTCATACTCAGTCGTGGGTAAAACTACGCCACCAATGATAATACAGAAATGATACAAAACAACATACAACAAAATGATAATGACACAAATGATATACTAACATTAGTCGTAAGCAACATTCTTGTTACTAACACCCTAGCCTTTTTTTTTTTTTTTTACGGATGGGAAATCATCAAATGACTTCTCCCGCTCTGGGCAGAGTGGAAGGGAGTGTCAGACTTGTACTGACTAAAACCCATCCATGTTCCTTCCTTGCCCTTTGTGTTCCAGGGCCGCGGTATCTCTTTCGAACAGCCCGCAGCCCTAACACCCTAGCCTTGCCTATGGACTTTTTTATCTGAAATGTTGTTTTTTTTTATAATGATGAACCCAACGACGCATCAGCTTACTGTTAGCATCTAACCCTTCACAAGGAACTTTGTGTTCACGTGAAAAAAGAGAATAGTCGATATTTTAATCGACTTATTTTTAACTTTCTAACTTCAGTATAATCTGCTTACTTCATTAACATTAAAAAACATTGGTATGAGACGAGGAACAGGGTGTGTCACGATACCGATGATCAAAAGATAAACTTTCCAAGAAAAAAAGAACTTACCTCCGTAACTTGTTCAACTTTTTGTGCTCACTTTACTAAGGACCCTACAAAGTACCATGAAAATAGAAGAACAAGAAAATTACTTTTTCAAGGAAAATTGTTACAAAATACATATTTACGGAGATAGGATTAATTTCTTGAGTACTGAAGTCTTTTAATTATAACCTGAGTAAACAGGTCCATTTCAAATATTCTCAGTCTTCTGTCACAGCAGGATTATATCTTAGAGAAACCCTTTGTACGGTGTGTACCTGTACAGCAAGAAGATTTACTTTTCAAAAATAAATTAACACAGAAATGAGAATGTCAGTGCTACTCAAATCTGATAAAGTTCATGTCACAATTGAAGAAAAATATTTTTGTAAATTATTTAGCATTAAATTCAAAACATTCCCAAGAGATTTTTGTACCGTAAATACACGGGTGAAAAAAATACTTTTTCAATACACTTTCTCGAAAACTGGTTCTTATCGCACTATGATTAGGTTCAACATGCAATGTTTTCATACGCGTGGATTTATAATAATTTTCCACACGTGCGGAAATAAGTTAATTTATGTTTTTAAATGTACTGTTTGTGCACGTAGGTACTCGTATATCCTCTTCTGCAAATCTCGCAGTCGAGGTAAGGTTTGCTGTAAGAAAACCCAATTCTGCGTTAAGCTCACCGTTGTACATAAGCCGTTGTAATTTTGTTTGTATATCTTTTAACTTTGTGTGAAATAAAGTATAAGAATAAAAAAACCACAGATAACTAAACTAACACTAAGCCCAAATTGGTTCAATGATTATAGTCGGCGGTGATTGTTTTTTTTTATATCTCGGCAAAGATATACGCGCCTTACGGCGTAAAATTGTTGAGTTTAAAATTGAGTATAATAAACAGCATTACATAAATAGCATTATTTAAAATAAATATTTACTTTTATGAACAAATTAACATTTATTTGTGTTCTAAATTAAAAAATATTCCAGTTTTCTAGTTTTCATATTAGGCTGTTTAGCGCATCATACCTTTGCTTCTTCTTCAACCTGGCGAAAGCAAAGCGCAGAAAAAAAAAACAAATTAAATCATAGTATCCTATTCCCGACAAAAATACTTTTAGTTCTAATATTTTATTTCTTCGAAAGTGTCAATACACTTTCAAACGGCGTTTGATACGCGTAGGGATTTGTTACTGCAGTTCTCGGCTCCATAACACCTTCGCCTGCAGCTCGGGTTTTAATTTCGCGGCGAATGCAATAACAAAGTTTCCCCACTTATATCAAAATGTACTATTTCAACATATACGGAGACGGCAAGAGTACGAATATCAACATCATATTAAGAAAACTCCTTTCTCACTTGAGATCGTGCATAATATATAAACTTATCAGTAATTGATTGTGGTTCAGTAGATACCATAACATCTCAGTTTTAAAAACACAAAAAACCTTATTTTTCGTCATTTACAAACGAACAGAAACAAAATAAAGGAAAACAAAAGACAGATCATCCGTCGACGTCATGCGTGATCATCAATTATGAGAATAAATGTGTGTATCGGCAGACCACGAGCCCCTGGCAGGGCGCGTGCCTTGTCCCGTAACCACAAATAGAACAGAAATGTACCTGAATATCCACCTCATTGGTCTATGGGTCGCAAGCGCTATTGCCGAGCACGAGGTCCTGGGTTTAATTCCGTTTTCGGGCAAAGTGAAATTGAGTTTTTCCAATATGCATTTCTCAGTGTCCGTGCCCAGTTGCTCGCTCGTCCACTAAACATAAACAAACATAACTAGAGAAATGTAAACGGGTCTCTTAGCTAGATAAATAAACTACTGGATTTTTGGTGGCTTTGTATTTGTATAGCAGTGGTAACCCAATGACAAACGGACGCAACTTTCGAGGTGCAGGTCGTAGGTTCGAATCCAGAGTGGCACTTTACTTTGAAGGTCTGAGACGGTGCGGGAAATGATGTTAGATAATCGGCACGTCATAGAACCGAAAATTCGAAGACATCTGACACTCCCGAACAGGTAAGCCTGTGTCCCAACAGTGGGAACATCATATAAACTACCAAATAATTAACCCAGAACTCACAAAATGGAGAAAAAGGCGGTAAAACTTGGAAAATTAACTTACGAAACCAAACAAGAGGCAGATATTTAAAAAGTCGTGAGGAGCTTTTTGTTATAACGTCTTGCTTTCGCACTAGCCTCGTTTTATGGAATCGAATTTTATTTTCCACTTTAACAAAAAGATAGCTATTTTAACTTGCTATCATATCCATTTTATACGTACTTAACCTAAGAATATTATGCTGAACTCCAACTTCAATATCATTTGACGTGACACGTTAAAATTGACCGCATGCATATAATGTAAATTCCGCATTTTATGACATTTTATGACATTTTATGGCATTGTGGAGGTGACTCGTTCTTTGTCAATAATCATATGAAATCCTCCCAAAGCGTAAAACAAAAAAAACGTAGGTACCATATTTCATCACCATACATTATTTACAAACTAACGCCGCTAATCTAATTTCTTGCAAGACAACTACATTATTGATTGAATTTATTTGATAAACAAATAAAAAAAACAACAAATATCTTCTTAGGTAATTACCGTCCCTCTACATAAAATATTGATATTCAGCTGCATACGGTTGAACTGAACCTGACCAAAACATAGTCGGGAATACATTAAACAGGTGAGGTTTACTAATTGAATCTTTCCGTAGGTTTACAAGGAAACATTAAGGTGCATACCCACGGCGACGCACGGATAGGCTACGCAAATGTGTTAAGCTTCGCTTTGCAAGAAAATGTACACCTATTTGATTGTGTCCACTGCCATCTACGGACACGCTATGCATCAATTGACATCATTAGTATTATATTATTAGTAGTTTTTATTATAGTATGCGTAGCTTGCTCGAATAAGGCTCTCACATAGCTCAACGCTGTCAACACCATGTACGCTGTGCATGTGGTACACGCTATATACGAATATTAACCCACGACTATGCCGCAGTGGGCCACGAACGCTACAGTTGTACATAGTTGTGGATTTGTAGCGTGTACTGCAGAGGAAATGTATAGACCCACGTTGTCAAACAAATGAATCCACGCAGCTAAATTGCGCCGCGTGGCCGTGCACAGCGTGCGCCGCGGTGGGTTTGCGCCTTTATCCTTAAAGAAAATAGCTACCATCTTACACCTTCTTAATAATAACATCAAACTCGAACCACCTGCCGATAACCTATCAAGTCGAACCTAAACTAAACGTAATGCCCAAAACACGTCTACCCAACCCTTTGGAATAGCCAGCATTATAGTAACGTCTTACTGCGATCACCTACAGCCTCTCAAGCGAGTCAACTCGACGATATCTCGCCAATCGATCGCCCTAGCGGGCTATGGGAACCCAGGCTAAGTTATAGCCGTTGATGGAGATAACTTGGTATGTACTGTGTCTACTATGACCTAAAGTTATCGTAGTAGTGGAACTAACTTTAATTAAAGTACGGTGGTGAACGCGCCGAACTTATGAGTTGAACCCTATCAAAAAGCATATTTAACTTAAAAGGGGTTAACAAGAGCGTTCTCCTAGTCATCTGTGAAACACATTTGTTGAAAATGTGGTGGACATAACTATTATCATGATATTCTCGAGAGATTGAACCCGTGATCTGTACCACAGTAATCCAAGCATGGTACTAGTTTAGTCCAACGGATATCCAACCAATGAACACATAAAACTACATCACTATTATTTCCACTCTGTCTCCACAAACAATCTCATCATCAACGAAGCCTGAAACACTCCAAAATAAACTCGATGACGCCAGTAAAAACACAAAGATCCAATCTACGTGGGATAAGAAAAGGAAACCTCTCGACCTTATATAGAATACCTGATCTGCATAGGAATCCGCCGGATCCTATTCAAAAACCTAACGGCTTTAATAGGGCTGACTCGACGCATATTGACATTCGGAACACACGTTTTATTACTCAGCATTTTGTAGTTGAAGTTGAATTTCGAATTTAATCCAAGAAATGGTGGAAAAGTCATATCCTTCACGGAGATTCTTATCATGAAATAACTTTTAACTTTGCTCACGTTTTATGGACAGTTTATATCTCATAATCAGGATAATTATGATTTTGTTTCAATATTCGTTTAATTCGTTTAATTTAATCGTTTGTTAAATGGCTTCTCATTGCTGGGAGCTGGCAAGTGTGGCACGCAGTCGAGGCCGGTGCCACGCGCTGCCAGACACAAGCCTGCCACTAATTCCTCCTAAAAACCTAATAAACCTTTGCCCTACGCAGGGTTGGCACTTGGCAACTGACACGGTTTACGGGAGATATTTGACAATATGTCAGTACTAGTTAGAACTCATTACAAATTTCATGTGAATTTGGTTATCACATTTGTAATTTTACATTTAAAGTACAAATAATAATATGGTCTATAAACAGTCAAAATAATATACATCACGGATCGTTATACGATTTCCTCGACGAAATACTACCTTTACCCTTATTTCTCCCTTAGTAACTTTCCTCATAGCATCAATATAAGTGAGGCAAAATTATTTTTAGACAAATTGTTCCTGTAACGTTTCCTGTGTCACCCCACCGTAATCACAGCGATTTTCCTCTTACACCATCAGTACCTCACAACCCTAAAAACGAACACTGAAATATATTTCTTTGAGACGTTAATTGGTTCTAAATCACGCGAACGTATCGTAAATCTGCGTTTGTTATTTACAATAATATTTATTAGTTCATAACTGCTAATCACGAACGCCTTACGTAAACATATGACCAATTAATGAACATGTAGTCTTATACTCATCCGACGACGCCGGGACGGGTTGACCGCTTACTGAGTACAAAGATGGGTACATATGATGGCAATTCTCACAGCACACACACACAATTATATGCATATTTAATGTAACACAAGCACGGCGCGTGTCGTCGTGTACGTACAGAGGTGATCGCTGAGAGGGAGACTCGGGACACACACGGGCGGTCGCGGCGGACGGCGAGCGCTCACTGCCGGAGCCGGCGCCCTGAGCACCCCGCCTGCCCCACGCCCCGCGCCACACGCCCCGCCGGAGGCTGAAAATCCCTTTCAGGCGCGAGTTTCGCTGAATTCGCCTTGTAATAAATTAAAAATTATGTTACAAGTACACTCTAAAATTAATCAATGGCTATTACTACCTGGGGCTAAATTGGCCTGTCTGTTTTTTTCATACTGTTGAATAAATTATTTTATATTCAGGAAATTATGTGCTCTCATTATATTTCCCTTGATACACAAAATATAAAACATTCGTGTACAGATTATTGTCTGCTGTTTACTTGACTCATCTCTTCTTTACATTTTAGTATTCATTACATTTTAATGTGTTTGCATATAAAACGAAAGGTTTATTGAATTCTTTAAAAAAAAAGCCATTTATTACAAAACATGATATTTAAAAAGCTCTATCTTACAATATTACTAGAAAAATCTCTACTGAAAGACCTAAAATAAATTCTAAATTCTAAGCTTGAAAGCTATAAAAATTCAATAGCCTTTTAACCCACTGAATTAATAAGTAAATCAGTGAATTCTGTCTTATGAAAACCTCGGAGGAGAGCTTTTAAATTTAAATTAAGTGGTTGTTTTGACAGTGGCGTCACTTGGGCAACGAGCTAGACAAGTCAAGTCAAACACGGCATGCCGATGGCTTGAGTCGAGAACTGAGACCGCCATGTCATTGCTGACGTGCCTCATGACTTAAATAGCAACTTTGCGATGACAAACATCTAAGGATATTTTAACTAATAATAATGAGCAAAACCCGCTGTCGGAGAAAATAGTCTTGGTTGACAAAGACAAGGAGGAAAACATTCGGAGTTGATGCTGTCCTCAGTCCCGAATGCTCCAAACCTTCAATAATTGGATAGGTAGCAGAAAAAGAAGAATATGGCTCTCATTAGGCAGTTGGACCAAGAGCCTGAATTAGAAGGAAGAAGAACTCCTCGATACGGCTTGCATTTCGAGGAGGTTCCTGTCTCTGGAGCGATGACCACCGGTAGCTTGGACCCTGCCCCCGACACCGGCGAAAATCTATTTTTTCCATTTTAATGTAGTTTTTTTAAGAAATATGTAAAAATATTAAAAAAAAAACGCGGAATGGGCTATAATCCGCGTGGTGGATTATAGCCCATTCCTTCTCATAGAGAGGAGGCCTGTGTCCCAGCAGTGGGAACATTAAAAAGGCTGATGAGGATGATGATGATTTAAAAAAAATGTGTATAAAGACTAATAAAGGAAATGATAATTTTAAATAATATGCGTGATACCAAACTCTTGGTTAAAACGACCCCCTATTTTTTGAATACACCATTAAAATGTTACATATATGTAATGTTGTTGGCAAAGTTTTTTTGCAAAATCTTGTAGTTTATCACTATCACTACATATTATAAAACAAAGTTCTCCACCGTGTCTGTCTGTTCGCGATAAACTCAAAAACTACTGCACCGATTTTCATACTGTTTTCACCAATGGATAGAGTAGTTCTCGAGGAACGTTTTAGTATATAATTTGTCAAATTTTTGTATACATTGGCTAAATAATAATATGATATTTGGTGTAGGTGTCGGAAAGACATAAGCCGTCTGGGAGCTTTCAACGAAGACGCTGCCTAAACCCTTTGAGATATAACAAAATGATGTATGGTGGAATCCCTGGAATAGGTTCCCATGGGTTGCGGGAACGGGATTAAAATTTCATGATTACTTTTGGTCGCGATAACCGACATCCACGCGGGCGAAGCCGCGGGCATCAGCTAGTCTAGAAATAAAGCAATACTGAACGACCCAGCTGCCAAAATGTTGCGCAAGTTAATTGCGAGGCAACCGCTAACACGTCACCTTACACGGACTTGTGTTCATGCTTTAATTTTGTTTTACGAGAATAACTAGCATTAATAACATTACATCACGCCAGTAGTCCCCGAAGGTTCGGGCAGAGGTTTACATATACTACACCCACATTCCAGCAGTTATGTTTAAGAGACACGTAGGTAATGAGAACTAGTCTATTGCCATCTACTATGACTCCGAGCTGATTAAAAATGCCTGATAGAAAAACACACCAACACCTTGCCTTACCTAGGAATCAAACCCAGTCAAACTCACATTTGTAGCGCTTGCGACTGCTAGCCCAACGAAGCAGTTAAACAGTATTACGTCTACAGAGACTACTGATATACACAAAATTACTTATTTACGTTTCTATAAGAGCTTATAAGATTTATAGTTTAGTGTTAAATTGCATATAACTTAGTAAATATAAACTGTATTCACAAAAGACACATTTACGAAAAATAAAACTTTGTAAGCAGGGTCGAATGGCCTGAACTACTACCAACTGCAGAAATCAGCCACAACGAGGGTCCTGACGATATCCAAATAAAAATAGTACATAGGTACTGTAGGAGTGTTTTAGTAAACTAATCAAATTGAGCCCATCAAAGTCAAAGAAGCATTATTTGAAATGACATCAAACCGACCGCTAAACGAAATAATTACTTCTTTAGACATAGAACCAAGGTCCAATCATTCAAAAACTGTTTAAAGTCTAGCTTTCCTAAACTGCCGTTCTTCGTAGAGGTCAAATGTTTCAAATTCAAAGGTTACCGTAACTTCACATATTTTGTGAAGAAATTCTAAAGTTTCGTTAATTGTGGCAATTAAAATAGTTGCAGGGTGTTTCGGGGGTCGTTAGGTACTCAGTCAGGCTTCATTTATAGCCCTCTGTTTAGAGCTAGACCTAACTTGATATTTATTAGTGAAGCCGTTAAAGGGTGTAGCTAAACTGAAAATATGCGGCAAGACAAGAGATGCAGGTCAAAGACCGTGAAACGTTTTAGACAAAGCCCGTTCGTTTAATGCGCTACTCTTTTTTATATTAAATATGCTTGCTTTTGGCCGCAACTCGCCTAATGTGAGGCGAGGATGCATCCTAGGGTAGAGCAGGCTACACAAAACTTACCAATGAGTAACCAGAATGTCACAGCCAATGTACGAGTACTACACGATGCAACCAATCATAAACCAGTTCATTAATATTGCGTTAGTAAGTGGCGTGACATTCTATATAGGTCTTAAAACAATTTTTTTGCTCAAATTTTTTTCATATCTATCTCCATCTCTTAAAAGTAATTGAAGTAAGCGCTTCTGCGTTGCACAATGTTCTTATAACATCCCACATTAGTAACCTTTCTTGTCAATCACCTGATTGGATCACCATAAAATAAAGTGTAAAAGTACTACAACTTGCTCATTGTATTACCTATTCTAAAGCTATAAAAAACCTCTAAAGTCTACACAAGACGTAGTACTTACAATTTATCTTTATTATATTCTACATTAAAGTACTTTTCCAGTACTAGTTCCTTTCAATAAAAACCCAGAAAATATGTATCGTAAAGTCTAATCAAGAAGATATTAAAATATAGTATTATCAGAACGAATGACGGTATAAAATATAAATAAGAGTCCTCATTAAAACGTACAGTTATCAAAAAAAAAATACAAAGTTTCATCTGTCTATCAAAGCGGAGTTAGAAAATTACGGCTTTTCATAAAACTTTTCGTGTAGGTATAGAGGAAAGGTTTTTGGAATGGAATGGAGGCTAAAATATAAACTTTTGAAAGTGGCAGAAAACTTCTCCAAATATATATATATATATTATTTATCTAAAATATAAGTAGCCTTAGTTACTCCTTGTTACTTCAGCTATCTACTAGTGAAAATCCCGTCAAAATTGGTCCAGCCATTTCAGAGATAAACCGAAACAAACAGACAGACCAAAATTGTAAAAAATGTAGTTTTGGTATACAAGTATGTACCGTGTATGTACATCCATATGCACTAAGTAAAAAGCGGTTATTTTAATATTACAAACAGACACTCCAATTTTATTTATCTGTATAGATTCTGTGTAGATTTAATTCAATAGTAATAGAGTTATTCATGGTTAATATTATTCTAATGAGCATCCAGTCAAGGGTGAAAGAGATATACATAAACAATGTATAGAATTTATTTAATAACTATCTCAGTTAGAGCGTTGAACTATGGCGATATTGCATTTTTGTATTTTATTTCAGTTTTATCAAAAAACGTCTCCAGAGAATATCAGAGGTATTTATGCAAAAATTTAATTATCATAGGATTGGTTGGTGTTCGTGTGTATTCTATTTCACATCAAACTCAAACTCAAACTGAAAAGCATTTATTTCAATTAGACCATTACAGGCACTTTTGAATGTCAGATAAACAAATAAGCTAAGCTACAGTCACAGACACAAGGCATAATAACTTGTGAAAGTACTGTAGCTGCCCATTCCAAAGCGTAGATCTCTATGGAGAAGAATGGGCAAGAAACTCCATGGACACTCTCACTCAAAATATTGTTACAAAATCTTGGTTACATCATTCATATTGAGATTATACATATAATTATGTGAGAACGATGTAGAAAAACGTGCACGTTCAGAGCGTCCAGAGTAAAAGATAAAATCAACAATTTAGAAACAAAGTAAGTAGTTCAAAAATAAACCGTGGCAGCTTAGAGATAACCAGTCCCAACTGACAGCGCCCGTTCACGAGCATGACGTTTCGAAACACAAGGTAGGCATTCAAATACATAATGTCGGTAAAGGAGTGTATAACTTCAAGCCTCTTACGACTACGATGTTTCTATCGATATTGATGTATTTAATAATAAGCTATTCTTTTCTCTTTTTTTTGTGTTCCGTTTTGTAAATTGTATTGTGTTCAATATCTGCTTCAGTTTCATTGATTTGAACAATTAATCCAAAAAAAAGTTTATTTGCATAACTCATAACATGTCACATCTGTTTCCGGATTGGTGAGGTTAGGTTAGAACACCCAAATTTCGCCAGTTGTGTGTCGCCTTTTCGAGCAACCAACCACACATCCGGTATCCGAGAAAATCCAGATGAAATCCCCATAACACTTTGTCAGACCTGATAATTAAATCGAGGACATCATGGACTTGTAACGCAATGTAATGTTTAATTATGTTTCTGTTTGCTTGTTGTTTAACAACGTATAGAGTCGTCTGTAACCGCTTTTCATCAACCAACCTTTTACTTTATTGCACATTGCGTTGCAATGCACCTTTTCCTACCCTATCTACCTACCTAACATGACCTGCGTGACATGAGCTGTCAATTGCGAGAGATGCCAAACCCAATTTATTTCAAAACACACTCTATTTTGAAATGCAAAAATGTTTTACCTATATTATTTCGACAGCTGTTTGATTATGTTAAACAAAGCCCATTCATTTAAACAAAGTCTGGAGCATAAATCCTAATCTACCACACTTGCCACACTGGAATACGAAGTAATTATGCAAATGTTTACAAAATAGCACAACGTTAGATATTCAAGCTGAGCACGTTCAGACGAGTTTATCTTACTATTCTATTATCTTCTTAACGTTGAGGTTCTTCAGTTAAACAAGGCCTTAAGTAAAGCATTATCGGCAATATAATAATATAATATCAGCCAAAAAATTGAATCATTAGATTCGCCTTACCGCGATAAAAGTTATCACGTTTTTGTTTCATTATATCTTATGGCATTTTAATGGTGTTGTCTCACTCACTCATACTTTAAATTGTAATATATGTATCGTTCTATGCAAAAAGGTATGTAAACTCACTCATTCTCAGTGTGATCATTTCCCATCCGACGTACATATGTACGGTGAGGGCAGACCTAACCATTTAAATCTTGGGTTATGCCTGTAATAATTCCACTGTAGGGTAATGGCCTTTTTAATACAAAGAAAAAATCATACTACCTGCCTGACTGACTGCCTCGTTGGTCTAGTGGTCGCAAGCGCGACTGCTGAGCTTGAGGTCCTAGGTTCGATTCCCGGGTTGGGCAAATTGCTATTGGGTTTTTTCATCAGGAATTTCTCAATAGCAGCTACGGAGTCTGGATTTGTGCCCGGTTGATGGCAATAGGCTTGCCCCCTATTACATGGGACTTAAAAACAAAACAGGCAAAATGTGGGTGTACTATTAGGTACACTTCTGCCTAACCCTTCGGGAATTACAGCCATGATGTTATGTTACGATGTTAGAAAAAATATATTAGGAGGATCGCGTCGGCGCAAGTTATACACGAGAATATTAGCTCTTGCATTTGTTTTAGCGAGTCATTAGGTTGGTAGTCCTGGGGGAGTTGGACAAACGCCTCAAACCTTCTCACGGAAAGTTCTAACTAAACATCACGTCTGTTTTCCCCAAAGGGTTAGGCAGGACTACCTACAGTATACCCACATTTTGCCGGTTAAGTTTAAGTCCCACGTAACAAAGGGCCAGCTTATTGCTATCGAGCAGGCGCAAATCCAGTCTTCAGACTGTTACCGAAAACTGAACTCTCTTACTGCTGTCTAAACGAACTTGATTCACAAAGCACTGTGTTTGGAACTCTCAAATGACAGGTCGCTTCTCACATTCATTTATACCTTCCGCAAATCTAGACTAGGCGATCATACCTCCATCCCGTCAGAATTCAGTTTGACCACGACTTTCGAGCCTAGTATTCCTAGGTGCGTTTTGTGGTGACCTATATCCGCATCCTGTTTGTTTTTCCTTTCTGTGCAGATCCAATAGGGCCTGATCCGTTGTTCCACGAAAAGTCTAACGGCATTCGTCGTCCAGTATAATCCGGTTTAGTTGAAGTAGTCACCGTCTGTCACGATGTCTGAAATAAAGGTGACAGGTGTTTTTTTCTGTTCCTGGAATAATATTAACTTTCAAAGTGTCACTTCTCTAAATATATCATATTTTTTTTATTTTTAAGGCTTACTATGTGATACTAATGGGAAGTGCTACGATTTCTGGACCAGGTATAAAAATATGATCCCTGCACTAACAAATATTTCATTGAGAAAAGTGGGTCATTATCCAGAGAGTTCGGGTATCTGTGAGCTACGCTTCATAAGCTGAATCCTAACTATTCAGCAACGTTAAAAATAAGATTGAGTTGTGTATCAAACAGTTTTTATTTCTTACGTTTTCCCTTTTCCTTTTCGCATAACAAATGTAAAACCCTTAGGAGTGAACCTTCACAAAGTCGTATGTCCCGTAAGTAATTCCCGCAAGTTGGCTCGGCAGCTCAGCGGCACGGCGCGGCACAACATCCACAATATATGCCATCGGTCCCAAGCGGGCGCCACTAAGAAACTTACTCTCTACGCAGAATAAATTGCACGTACCAACTTACAGCCGTACATATAATTAAGGGAAACTACAGTTTTAGAATTAATGTTAGTTTTAAATTGGTTTTATGTGTGCAGGGGTCATGAGGATATGATACACATGTCAGATTTACTGTTAGCTTACATCATCCCACTGCTGGGCATAGTCCTCTCCCCACCACTTCCAGTTGTTTCGATCCAAGGCTAATGTGGACCACCGGGTGTTGGTGTTGGTTGGTCCAGCTCGTGCCGCGACCTTCTACTAGGTCTGCTGTGTCGCCTTCTGGCTGATAACTACAGAAATAATTCAAAATGTGTATATTAATTAATGCACGGGTTTCTAACTTAAAATTGGGAACATATCGAGTGATAGTATAAACCACAAACAACTATAAATCTCACCAAATTGAGACACTTAACGGATACTAGATACTATACAAGCAAATATTCCAATTATTTTAACAACACAATTAAATTGTGAAACGAGGTTAATGACCGAACGTACATAAAGAAGTATTTGTGAAGGAAGTACAATAGTAACTTTTGCAGCTACTAAGATCAAATAAAACCGAATATAACTGTATTGTGTCTATTGTATCCAAAGTATTGGCTTTAACAACAAAAAGATGTCAATAAGAGACCAAACCCGTGGAGGTTTCCAGTCGAAGGATGAATCTTCATCCACTAATTGGATGTTAAGCCGTGGATGTACGCGGAATACTTTGACGACTGTTATTTTTAGATGGTCGCCGGAATATTAGTTTTAAGGAGATTTTGAAGGGTTGTCAAAGGGTCGTAGGTATTTATTCCAACTTTAAAACGACTAACTGTGTATAAAGCGACTCGTGCGTAAATATTTTGAGCCTTGATCTTGACTTTGCAAAGACTTTTACTTAATAAGTTATTTGTGAAGTAACTTTGTTGTTACTAAGTAAAATGAACCAAACAGTCGCAAGAAGATATTCAATTTCAAAGTCTTAAATCAAACACAAACCACACAGCCAGAGACATCCAAACCGTTTCACGAGCAAGCTCAGAATAATAGCACAGACAACTAACGCATTCATCCTGGGAAACTAACCTCAAGCCTTTGTGGCACAATAACAGTTCATAGCAACCAATTGTAACCACACACAACACTACAGCACAACCATTAGCTAACCGCCTCACTGACAACCCTGCAAAGGTTTAACAATCGAGTACAACTGGGTATCGAGACGGAATCGTAATCAATCATCGATTTAAATCGGAAAGTAATTAAACTAAGCGCGGCTTTGAACGTTACGAACGTTGAAGTAGAATCATTCCGTCATTATCCATAAGTAGCAAATAATTGTAAAAAGGTAATCAATTCTGGATATAATGAACGGAATTCTGAAGGTTGTAATAAACTTTGAAGATAAACTCAAATAATAAGTAGTTACAAATATAATATTGAGCATATTTTATGAGCATAATTTTTGGCTTTCGCTCGCTAGGATAGAAAGTTTGACAAAATATGTCTTCTAAAATTTTACATTAAAGAGTACTGTAAAAAAGATTGTGTGAAAACTTTTTAACATTAAAAATTTCGACACAAATATTTTGAGGTAGCCAAGAACTTTTAATTAAGGCATCTATATTTTAATGAGTTACTTTGTAAACAAAAAGAACGGCCACAAAATATGAATCGCTAGGACGAGATTTTCTACTGTAAAGTAGAGAGTCACAAAAATATATCTTAATGATTATGGAATATCTTATTCTTTCATTAAATCTTAAATTAATTCATACTTGATATCTTCGATTTCATGTACTTAGGTTAAGTTTATCATGAATTCACACATAAATTAATATTGTATTCATCACTAGCGACCCGCTCCGCACGGGTGCAAATAAACCTTCCTCTATCTATTAAAAAAAATCCGCATCAAAATCCGTTGCGTAGTTCTAAAGATCTAAGCATACATAGGGACAGACAGACAGCGGGACGACTTTGTTTTATACTATGTAGTGTTAAATATACATTTTTGGCATTTATCACGTATTTATTTTTCAAAATATTTCTTTTTTTTTTCCTTATTCTATATTATCCTATTACTGGGCAATGGCCTCCCCCATGGAGTTCCAGTCCTCTCTCTGTGAGGTTTCCTCAAACCAATCTCTCTCTCAAACGCCTCTAAGTCGTCACGCCAGCGTTTTCTAGGCCTCCATCGGCTACGACGCCCGTCTTCTGGAATAAAACAATGCAGGTTTTCGCATGTTTGTGTGATCAAGCGGTCCTCTATACCGCTACACAAAGTATTTTGATGCTGATTTCACCATCATTTAGTATTTCCGTTTCACATAAGAAATATGATGCGAGTAACAAAAAATTGTCCTACTTTCTATATCCTACGACCCTCCACGAACATCCCTGCACAGGTACCTAAGTAACGTTGCCTCAATATAAAAACCCACCTCGACCTTTCCCCACAAACACGTAGATAAACGCAATAATTTAGTGTTCCCGTCTTACGTGATCCAATTAGGAGCTGCCCTGATCTGCAGGAAAAACATCAGCCGAGACTCCGAGAGATTGTCTGCGCCAGTCGTAAACGCTCTTCTTACGTAAGACAAAAAATAATTTAATTTTAAACCCACATTACCCATTTGCCGAAAGGCGGACTAAGTATATGTATGCCTCTGCATAACCTTCGGGGATTGCAAGCATGGTGCTATGTGATGGTACATTTTAATTTTCTGTAATATACTTAAATCTGAACAAGGGCAATTTTTTTATGTTTTCCTATTTTGTCATCGTGTGTCCCTGAGAAAACTAGGGGAAAATTAACACATTTTATTAGTATTCAAACACCGTGCAAACACCACCATTCAAACTCTCAAATATCTTCTGATTATACCACGCGTACCAAAATAATATTATTAAAAGAAAAAATACACAAAATTAGCATCTAAATTAAATGTTGATAGAATTTAGAAGGCAATCTGGATTTATTAATATTCATCCTTCCAAAGTATAAAAGAAAAGGTAATCCAAATTAATTAAAGTTCCCGTAAACAAGGAAATCCCAAAGGTAAGCAACGGTTGTCATGGTAACCGAATGAAAAAAAGAAGTCTTGACGTATTTATTGGAATCAAAAATAATTACAATAATTGCTAAGAAAGATGAACGTAATGTTCTAAGAATATGCATCATTATTATTGTTGTTGTTCTTTGTGGCTGGGATTAAAAAAAATACAAATACGTACATAGCTGATTTATACAAATCATAACGCAATATTAAGTCGCAATTTCCAATTACACCTATCACGGATATTACCAACAGATCACAAATTCCAACAATTTTGCGCAATAACCAAAGTGACAGGAGGCGTCATGTGTCATGGCGGCGGTGACGTCATCAAGTGCTTGTAAGTGCGTAGTTAGAACTTTGGCTGTAACTTCCAAGGTGGGTAATTTCGCATAACTACAAAAGTTTTAAGTTCATCTTGAATTAGTTATTCTACACTGTGTTTTGGTAACGGGGTGTAGAGGAATTCAAAAGGGATTTGTAACTACGGAAATTCTGTGGTTTTGGAATTCAGGTTGATTTAGAAATAAAAGGGAATATTCATTATTTAAAGTCTAGTTACCACATTATTCTTAAAAAAAGAAATTTAAACTCCGTGAAAAGCAAAAAGTTTTAAAATATTACCTAGATGTTCACAAGTCCATCAAAGAGTTGCGGTAAAATATTCCATCTTTACATTTTTATAATTCAGTGCGCAGAACAGTTTCAACTTGATTATGGTGATTAATGAATAAATTAAGGAAGCTTTGTCTCAGACTGCGTAGAAGACATTTTTATTTACACAAATTGGAGGAAAATAATAAAAGAATCAAGTTTATCAAATGTACGTTTAATACGAAAACAAAAAAAAATAAGCAAAAGCGTTCAAGGTTCGGAGGCTACAGTGACTACTGAAAATAGAATGGATCAGTAAAGTTAAATAGTTCCTACCATGTCCAATTCGTGGATGTAACAACTCTTTACACATTGAACGAAGAGCACTTCAAGCAGTCTAGGTATCGGGATTGTGCTGTTGCAAATGTTAAATAACAGTAGCTCCGTGTAATGGTACCTAGTGTCATCAAGTTGGACTGAAAAATGAACCACAACTACGAAGCTATAGCATTATCTACAAAAACCATCTTCAAAGTTGGACATCCATTCCCAAATCGCCTTTAATCTATTTCATACAACCGAACCTTGCATAATACTTTTAAAGGCCGGAACTAATAAAATATAATCGTTTTCCACATGAACTGTAACTTCGGGATAACTTGGGCTTCATAACTTGCCCAGTTACCGCGCGTAGCACGGGCGGAAAGGGCTCTTGTTCACGACCGGGTTTTACCCGGACGACCCGGCCCGGTCGACAGTCTTGTACAATCGAAGTTTATCCACGACGCCGGCGCTATCGCCGGATAATCTTCGTCCCGTGCCCGGTTTGGATGTGGCTAGTCCCGGTGCACGGTAAAATATGACAATCTATGAGAACCTACTTGTTCCCGAGCCTGGACGCAATACGGCGCGTGGAAGCAAAATCGCATCTTTTACCGGCTAAAAACTGGGTACGCGAACAAGCTTAACCTGGTGTCTGTGTTTAGTGCTAAGAACCGATCGTGAATAAGAGCCCTTACGCTTAGCAGCTCGTCGTTCGTAGTCGAAACGTTACGGTCCGTAGTACGGAGGGGTCCAGAGGTAGGGAGGGTGTTATGTGCCGGTTTATGCGAAGTCATTCGCGCCACTCAAATATTAAACAGTGCCGATCTGTGTACTGTTGTGTTACGTAATGCAGTGGAAACCGAGTTTGTATTAAACGTAGTGGAAACGTGCTGAGAAATTGAAGGTTTCGAAAATGTGTTGGGGTATTGGATTTTAAACAGGTTATGTATGCAAGTAGAAAGTTTTGTTGGTGTACTGTAACAGTTGGAAAAGAGGAAGGAAAGAACGTATAAAGAAAACTTTTTCCATTTCTTGGTACACTTTGAGAAATAAAGTAATTAAAATCAATCAATTTTGAAAAAAGTTCATTGAAATTCAGTGTAAATAAGAAGCGCGTTATAGCCCAGTTAAAGACGGGAACACGTTTTGATTCGGGAAACGATTACAAATGTTTCGTGCTAAGGAAACAAAGATGACATATTGTTTTGACGACCGAATAAATAATAACAACCATGTAGTATGCCAACGATTTCCGACCACAACATAAAAAATCCTAAGCACCTTCCCCTTACACTTTGAACGCAAACAACTCGTTAATTTTAACAAGGCACTCACTCGTTCAAAATCCTATAAAAACGCTAAAACAAAAGCACGTTAAGTACCAATAAAATGAAATAGGCTTTACCTGTCAATACACAATGTGATGAAGAAGTCATCCGAATCGGAAGAGAGCGACATGTAATGATTTTGAATGGAATGATTTAACACTTGATTACATTTGAAATACTTTTAATTAAGCTGCGGGTGATCCGGTACATATAGCCGGCTATATCAGCGACGAGCCGGTATGAATGCAGGTGATTGTTTTTATTTTCAGTAAAATGTCTCTTCAGACACTTGAACTATTTGGTATGCAATTCTATGCTTCTAATTACTTTCCTTAGCCCATATCATCCCACTGCTGGGCATGACCTCCCCATAGCCTTCCACTATTCTCTCCGGTCAATCTCTCACAACGCCTCTAAGTCGTCACTCATCAAAAACTCCTTAGCTGTAGAGACAGAGGTGGCCAGGCAAATTATCTATAAAAAACCAATTAGCGGCACACCTAGCTTAGAATACCTGTACCTAACAAACCATACCTTTGGGAAATCACACATGAAAATGACCCCACAGAAATCTATCCATATTTTGACGAGAACTAATCAGTACTGTAACTCGTTAGAGACGCGGCTATAATTTAGTAATAATAGCATCATAACGGGCTCAGCCGCGACTACGAAGTAGTTTGGTATTCATGAAGTGGCTAATTATTGTCGACACTCGTGTTGTTTTGTGGGCTTATGACGTAACCGTGTCATTGCGTAGCAGTTGCTTTTACCTCTACTACGACGGAGCCGAAGGTATTTGGAACATTAGGTACCGATTGTAGTAACCACTATTGCCTATTTCTAAAGTTGTCTTTTTGTGTGAAAAACGGATTTCTTTTTAATAACCTGCGAAGTTTTTATGCTGGCCAGTCTAGTCTTTGTACGTCTGTATCATTTACACTCTGTGTTCTTTCGCAAAACAAAAGCAACTGAATTTCCATCATCAGCCAATAATGATGTAATGTAGATCCTCCGAAAGGTGCCATGTAGTGTTACGCCAGAACATGAGTCCCAAATCCCAACCCCAACAAGCCATTCAAGCGTTAAAATCTAAAATTAAACGCCTCACTCACAATGCAGTTTTATTATTAGAAAGGGTTCTCCTAAACCCTTATTAGCAGGTAAAACAAACGGCCTGATTCCACTATACTCGTTTATAATTTTCTGAACAATAAAACGGGCCCAACTAGCGCTAACTTCAAATAAATTAGTTTTAAAGGCCCCACGTTAATCTCATATAATTTTGATTGTTTCGTAGTTAATTTGAACCCTTTAAGAGGCATTAATCAGATTTTGTGCTAATTTTATAATTTACTCTTACGTTTAATTACGTTTTAGTTTATGGATTTTGTGAATTTTAAATGGCTGTGTTGTTATTGCTGCTCTCAATTAAACGTGTTGCTGATAAAGTGGTCAAGTTTTGACAATCATTTGTAAATTACAAACCTGACTCAAACTCAAACTCAAAAGCATTTATTTCAATTAGACCATTACAGGCACTTTTGAATATCAGAGAACTGAAACTGATTGACTGCCCCGTTAGTCTCGTGGTCGCAAGCGCGACTGCTGAGCGCTGGGTTTGATTCCCGGGTCGGGCAAATGGTGCTATTGGATTTTTTTCAATAGAAGTTGCTTTACTTTTTATAACATAAGCATAATATAAACATCATTTATTTCAGGCTACAATGGTCCATAGATATACACCTTATAAACTAACATTTAAAAAGTAAAACCTGCGCCTGATCTCTCGGCGAGTGTCAGATTGCCATCCTATCAGACTTTGAGAGTGAAGAAACAGAGAGTGCACCTGTATCTGCGCACACACGCCTGCACGCCTAACTCCCGCGCCGATGGCTAATCTCCGCTGAGATTGGCCACCGTAACTTAAACCGGTCAGGACACCTATTATAATTACAAAATATGTACCTACACATATTGTTACATTTATGACTCGAGACTCGAAACTCGAAGAGTCTGACCACCAGTCTTACCGAGGGGTGTCGTATTACCCAGTAACTGGATTGGGCAGGTCGCTCCATGTATGATTGTGTTCGTTACAAGCAGACAAATAAGATTTAATTATCATCAGTAGCCAAATATATATTCACAATTTCCGTAATTATAAATTTAATTATAATTTTCGCTCTCATTCAATGTTACGAGTTCATTATTATTTAATGAGATAATGATATTATCAGAAAATATAGATCATTTCTAACAATACATTCTGTACATGTCTGTCAAGGAAATAAGTATTCAATTCATAAAAGTTTGAACAAACCTTTGATTTGACAAAACATTTTTATATCTTGCATCAAAACATTGCTAAGTCGCTTGATCAATTATATTCGATAAGGAGCAATACAATCAGTCCATAGCTTCAGCTCGACGGCACATTCGATTTTCTCAGTAGCACCCCGAAGCCTAGACGGTGCCCGGTTAATAGCAATAGACTCGCCCCCTATTGAACGGGACTAAAACTACAACATAACTGGCAAAATGTGGGTGTAGCTACTGAGGCACATCTCTGCCTAACCTTTCGAGGTTCACAGGCGTGATGGTATGTTAGCAACAGTCACACGACAGTCGCTCGTCGGAAACACACGCTTAGCTCAGCGTCGCCACGCTCAGACCGCGCTCATTTATCATTTAGTCAAGCATACAGCGAGCCAGACTCAACTCCAGCCCGTTTGTTAGTGGCTGCGACTCTGAAGCTATTGTAGCCTCGCTGTCCCTGACTCCGTGTTGGGATTCTGGATATAACATTTCTATTTTAGCCTTGAAACACATTTCGCTACGCCATTGTAATAAACATGCTTGCCATCTCGACACTTTATCTTACTAGGTATTCTATCTAGAATATATTTTAGTAAAGTGTTAGCGTTCTTAGAGCACTGTCTTAGAATACAAATGTGGAGCAAAAGATAATTACCAATTTGTGAAAACAAACGATACACAAAAAAAAGAAGAATTGATTAAAATTGACTAACCTTTTACTTATTTTTCACAATATTAATTTCTACATTGTTTCACCGACTAAACGTTCACAATAATTGGACAAATTGGATCTCCTGTTTCAATTAAATATTTTTTCTCTGTAAAAGCAATACTTTTTGCTGCCTGTCAATAATTGAAATATTTTTAGTTAAACAGTTTATTGAAAGCGACTGTAGGTACTCCTGACCCCTGGACCCTTGTACAATTGTATGCTATGCTTCTCTCGTCTGTACACAAGTCATCAGGTCTCACCTGGATGTCGATCTTCCGACACTTCTTCTGCCTGGCTTTATGTGACAATTCAAATTACCACCCAATCATCATCATCATATCAGAAGACATCCACAGCTGGATAAAGGTAGGCCTCCTGAAAGCGTCATCTCGTCGTTTTTATGCCTCTTGTTTCCAGCAAAATATTACTTTTCTGTAGCGCCGTGGCAGATGTACCCAAAGGCTAGCAAACCATCCAAATGTATAGCAGTATACTACGCGAGACCGACTAAATAAGACAGAGAGTTAACCATATTTTACAGTTGGCTAGACTTAGATAAATGAATGCATAATTGAATTATGTATCTCTAAATATTTTAGGCAATTCAATAGCGAGAACCCTCCCTCCCTCTCTTCCTCCTTCCCTCTCAAAGAGAGGAGGCCTGTATCCCAGCAGTGGGAACATTAATAGGCTGATGATGAATAGCGAGAACTGTATTGAACTAAATTACATAATTTTATAGTTAATAGGCACATTTAAATAGAGGTGTACGTACATGCAAATTCAATTTAACTTGTTTCAGATGTAACTTTTGAACATGTTTGTAATTTCATGTAGGTAGTTCGGTTTTTAGTCCATATTTAATGTTCATAATTGTTCATTATTTAACTTTATTAATTGGCTAATTCAAATTAAGAATACCATGATAAAGTAGTCTGAATTGTATTTTTCTGGAAATTATCTAATTTTGGTATTTTCTCTCGTGGCTAGTTTCTTGTAATGGATCACTTATTATAATTAGGAAACAAGCATAAAAGTAAACGAGCGTGATCTCAATCATTCCGAACATTCGCAATCAAGCCAAATATGGTGTGATTATTGATCAATTACAAACAGTTCTGTCGGAGTTTTTTACCCGACCACTACAAAGCCATAAAAAGGGGTTATGATTTGAGCTCTTGCTACATCGTTCTCACATAATGTACCATCTCAACATGAATGATGTAACCAAGGTTTTTGTAAAAATATACTGATTTAAAAGAGTGTCCATGGAGTTTCTTGCCCGTTCTTCTCCATAGAGATCTACGCTAGGGAATGGGCAACTACAGTACTTTCACAGTTTTTATGCCTTGTGACTGGGACTGTAGCTTCATTACATTTTTATCTTGTCGACAATTCAAAAGTGCCTGTAACTGGCCTACTTGAAATAAATGCTTTGATTTTGATTTTGAGCAGTCTAAGTACGTATGTGTACCTTTTTTTTTTTTACGGATGGGAAATCATCAAATTACTTCTCCCGCTCTGGGCAGAGCGGTAGGGAGTGTCAGACTTGTACTGACTAAAACCCATCCATGTTCCTTCCTTGCCCTTTGTGTTCCAGGGCCGCGGTATCTCTTTCGAACAGCCCGCAGCCCACGTATGTGTATCTTGATTTTCTATAATAGTGATATTAATTATCTTTGCCACAATGTTCCTTTTTGATTACTGTCAGACGTAAAATGTGAAAGAACTGTAGTACACCTAACTACTACCTGTAGTACACTGACATTCAAAAAACTTGACGAACCCAGTGGGTACATAAATCATGCTTCGCGGAAACCTCAATCTTAATCATGAAATCTTAATCTTGAGCGGTGCTGTACCCTGCATCCAAGCCTGGATCAAAGGGTGTAAACAGACTCTTAACGAAGCCGAAAGGCACTTGTTCTCCCCGTGATTGTGAATTGTGACTTGTGATTTTTCAGCCCAAAAAAAAAAGTCGTTTCCCAGCAATAATTTTGGCGTAAAGTTACTTAGTTTGATGTACATAATGCTTGGTTGACGGCTTCGTGAAGAGTCTGTTTACACCCTGTATTCGCGGAATGAAAACTAAATATTTTGCATAACATTTAATTACGTATCGCCTGATTCTATAACTTAAATCTTACATATTTATGTGTACTCTACGTCGAACAGTGGACACTTAAACTAGTTGAACAAAACTTAGCACTGGCTGTGACTCGAACTTGCTCAGTCAAGTCCAGCTAAATTGGCAATTTATGCTTTGTTACCTCCACTCGGAGTTAACTTAGAAATCTAGGTTCAAGTATTTCAAGTATTTCAAGATTGTAACTATTACGAATGAGTGAATAAATAAATGACTAAATAACTTCTCATACAGAGGTAGGCTTGCATATTGCGCTAAAGTCTACAAGCATCTTAAGAATACATCGAATAATAAATTAAAGACATGTGACTTTTCACTAGGTGGACCGATGACCTGGTGAAGGTTGCGGGGATCCGCTGGATGCGAGTCGCACGGGACCGGTCAATGTGGCGACACTTGGGGGAGGCCTATGTCCAGCAGTGGACGTCTTTCGGCTGAAATGATGATGATGTGACTTCCATCAGCTCGCACCGGAGCCGCGCAGTCGGTTAAGATCTGTGTGACTGTGTCCCAGACTCCCAGCAATGGGAACACCGTTGGCTAAGGCACATGTGAAGCTTGGATGAAAGTGAACGTACCTACTTATATACTTTTCTTTAGTACGGGCGATGTGTGAGGGCGCTAAGTAGGGCTGACACAACAGATGATATTATTACTTTGTTGAAAAACTTCACAACTTTTTAACTTCACAGGTTTTACCAACTTTAAGTAGAGTTATTTATTAACGTTACGGGAGAGTCTTTGTAAATGTTGAAAGTTATGTTTTCTCAAATTGAAAGTCCCTAAAACGGAGGAAAAATGTATGCTTTCGTAAGTCTTTGCTTTAATAAATTTGGCTTAGTATTCTCAAGGTATTTCTTTAAAAACTGGGAATTAAGGTAGTTATTTTATCCTTTAAGGCTAGATATAACTTACTTAAACTACCTATAAGTTAAGAATAAGCTCATATTATAGTCTCGTGCATTTCACACAATGGGAAGAAACATTACATTTTTATCGTACAATCTATTCAGCTAAGGCCATAAAGCTCATTCTACAAAGCATTAAAACAATTCCCAGCGATAAAAATACCGAATAAAACCGACTATAAACTAAAAGCAGGCAACCCTAGGCAAGAGGGCAAGAAATGTAAGCGCTACTCATTAAGAATTAATTCCGACGATAAATCCGAGGATGCCAAGGTCGCCGCCCCTACCCTCGGATAAGCTGCTCATCTGCATACCGGCCTGAAAGCTGCGGAGGAAAGTTTTTTGGCAACCAGCTCACTTTTGTTGGGGAAATTGTCGCTTCTTTAGTTAACTTAAAGAAAGGTAAGATACTGCGAGTGTCTAAACGAAGCTATTGCAATGACGGAAAACTGTCTAAAATACATATGATAACTCTTATTGGCAAGACTAGTACTGAAGCCTCTACTCCTTTTTCTTCGAAATAATTCATATCAACAGTAAGACAGACCTATGTCCCATAGTCAAAAATATTTGGTTAGTGAAGTAGCTTCCATAGTGTAGTGGTTGCAAGCGGGACTGCAGCGCATGAGGTCCTGGGTTCGACTACTAGGTCGGGTAAAGTATTATTGGAGTTTTCCGTCAAGAATTCCTCAAAAGCCACAGCGTCGGGTTTCGTTTCCAGTTAATGGCAATAGGCTTGCCCCTATTACATGGGACTTAAACATAACTGGTGAAAAGTGAGTGTACTATTATAGGTACACCTCTGCCTAACCCTTCGGAGATTACAGGCGTGATGTTATATTATAAAGTTATTTTCTTTGTGCAAAGTTGTGGCTAAAACTTTTAGCAAAGAAGTCTAAAGAAACCTTACAGACCAAACTGGTTGCGGCAAACAAATCAAATTAGTAGACGCATATGAAATTATAATTAACTATATTCTTAATTGACTTTCCCCTCACTTTGTTTGTGCTCAAGCCGTGAGAGGGCACCCCGCGGTGTCAATAGCACCAGATTATCTACGATAAGACCTGTTTACATTAGACTGTAATTAAAAATGAACGGAACAACTTTAAAAGGGGTTCAACTGTTCATAATTGTGTTGACTGTTAATTTTTCTCTCTAAGACGCAGTACTAAGAAGCTATCTTGATACATCATTAAAAAATACTACTTTTCTATGAAACGTCTTCAGTAGAAATATTGAGGGCTAACTTTTCTTGTCGTAGAAGGGGAGAAAAGGGTGCAGTAGCTGTGTGGCCAGTCTTAAGATACAACTACGATGGCTAACGCAGATCGCAGATCACCGACGGCAGTGGCGTTGTGGTTTACGATAACTGGAAGCGTATATGCTGCTGCGGTTTTCTTTCCGAATGCGACGTCACACCTTCAACGGCAGTGACACTTTTACTTACAAAAGTAATTTTTACGAAACCTAAAGGGGGTTTATGATTCTTCAAACAAATAAAAACCACACTACTGGTATGCCATTTGCGGTCACCGCTCGACCAAGCAGTATAAGAGGATAACTGAAAGGAGGACACGCGGGTTCCCGAGAGGTGGAAGAAGTGGAGGGAGGCCTTTGCCCAGGAGTAGGGCAGAGCAGGATTAGTAAAAAAGAAGTTTTCAAGACCAGTTTTTTATAACATCTGTACATAAAACAAAAACCACTCAACATAATTCGTTGTTTACTGGAAAACTTAATCCCAAAGACTCGATTAATGTAAATGAGTCTTTACAGAGTAGTGAGAAAGTGTTGAGCGTTTAATGGTAATCAGTTCCAAGGAACGCGTTAGATAAAGTAAACAGTCTAATGATAGCAAACGTTTGACGTCGCTCGGAGGCGAGACACTATGAATAGATAATAAATTGTAAAATTAATTACTATTGCTTAGTTATTTTACTTAATAAATCATGCGATTTTAACTATTAGTATTATTTGTATAACGAAAGCAACGCATTTTCGAATGGAAATTGCTACTATTGTGCAATAATTTATTTATGAGTTTAATATTCGCATTGAATTTACTTTTGAATTGATACCTTTATTTAGACCAATGATTTATCTAAACACTGTTTAATTTTATAAGATTGCATTTTAATTAACGGGTTCGCACTCTTTACTGTGGTTATCAGCTAATGTATGATAATGTATATAAACATTTCAAAGCGGTTCCTCATTTTGTACAAAATTATTTATTAATTGATTAATTATTTTATTGAAAAATATTACGTATTTATACTAATATTATAAAGAGGAAAGATTTGTAAAAACTACTGGATTGATTTGAAAAAATATTTCAGCAATGGATAGCTACATTATCAGCGAGTTATATAGCATAGGCTATTTTATCCCCGTACTTCCATGGAAACGGGAACTACGAGGGTGAAACCACTCAATGGTAGGCTGGGGTCCTGAGCTCAGACTCAATGTTGGGCAAAATTTTGTAGCAAACATGGGACTTAAACAGAAATGGCAAATTGTGGCTAGTGAGGCCACCAGTCTATGATGATGGCGCATGAATCTTCGTCAGCAAATGCACAGGACAGTGGGTACCAAGAGTCGTCATCAACCTGCCTTTACAACAACCATCCCATTTTAGTGGCGAATGAGGCAAAACTGTACATAAAAGCAACATTTTTATTTTGTTACGCTCACCGTACTTAGGCTACGCAAAAAGAAGTGTCAATACTGAACACTGACATCTGACTTAGCTCTCGCACCCTTAACATGGCAGGTCCCAGACAGATGGTGATGATGATATATATATACATATTTAGAAGAAGTTCTTTATTAATATTATTATTGATATTTATTTATTTATTTATTTATTAAAACTTTATGCACATAATGTACAAAGGCGGACTTAATGCCTTGGGAATTTTCTACCAGTCTACCTTAGGGTGATGCAGAGACAAAACAGTAGGTGCAATAGTATAGAAAATTTCCAAGAATAAAATATAATAATAAATACATATATACATACATACAACAAAATATACAAAGTAAAGAGAGATATAAAAATACATAGATGAAGAAAAACAACAAATTAATTGTGAGACGAGTCTACCAACTTATGAAAGTGTTCACGAACTTTAACCTTAAAAGTGAACCGACTGGTTGCCGTCCTGATATTCAGAGGGAGCGCATTCCAAAGGAAAACCGCCTGGACAAGAAAAGAAGATTTAAGAAAACCAGAGCGGTGAGTGATATGTACATTATTTACACACTACAAATCTATAATAGTAATAAAAATATGTACAAGTATCAAAAGGGTTACAGGGCGTCAAAAAATTCGTCCACATCGAAGAAGTTTAGTTAGATTTCGCATTTATAATATTAATTAGAATTATTGTTACTTGACAGTCACACGAAACTTCATAATAAAATAATATCCTGAAAATAAATCCTCAATGTACACTACACAACAACTTCAAACGTAGGTCTCACAGGTTCAAAACGAATATATTTTGCTTGTCTTTTATTCTAGCAACCACGTCAGAAACCAAACACCACAAAAAAGCCTTTTACTGAAATCAAAGCGCGTGACAAACGGCACGGTGCGGCACGGTACGGCACGGTACGGCACGGTACGGCACGGTACGGCACGGTACGGCACGGTACGACACGGTACGGCACGATACGGCACGGTACGGCACGGTACGGCACGGTACGGCACGGTACGGCACGGCCCGGCCCGGTGCGACACAGACACGTGAATAAACAAAGTGCTAATCGCAGTCGAACCTAGTGTCGACCTATTCTCATAACACTCGATAGAAAAATATCGACGCAGATATAAATGTCTCGAATTTTCTTAAGATACTTGAACCTTAATAATATGATAAGGTAAGAGTAATATTACAAGCTTAAAACTTCCTTGATAATGTATACAGTTTTCCCTGACAGCCTGCTGTCAACGTCCGCTTTAATAAAGAAACGTCCCCAAAAGTTGCTAATGAGTGGATCACAATCTTTATCTTTTTCTGGGTCAACACAAAACGAATGCCATTTGACCTTTGAAACTTTGTGAAAGCCAACCTTTTACGTAAAATTGAGACCAACTCCGAACACGCCCACATAAAACGGGATTTCAGTTATTTTCGAGTAACGAAATCTCTTAAAATCCATCACTGGGACACCCTTCACACATTATCGGACATCACACCATCAAACCCTCGAATTGCGAGCCACAATGACCGTAATATCCCTCCAACAGACAATGAATCAGGGGCTGCACGCACCGACGTGACGCGCCGTGATCAATACCGCTAGGAAATGGGAGATTCATCCCGGTGGACGGGCCCGAACGGCAGCCGGCGCCGGCCGATCCGATCCGTTACATTCCCAATCGTCTTTAACGAACATTTGAATTTACAGCGGGGATTTAATTTTCGACGTTTTGGTGATTAGGTACGTGTAGAACGCAGTGAATAGGTAGATAATTCGAGTTCAGTACACCGCGTCCTGGAATACCTGTAGAATAGCTGGATTTACTTACATTCCGTCTCGCAAATTTAAAGGAGCGTGAATTCCCATGTCCGTTGCGAGTAAATGAAATAGACTCGCATATACTAAGCTCTCGGAAATTCTCGAGTCAGCCCCAGATTTTAGCTGTCAGATATATTCACTAAGTACTCGTTCAGGAGAAACTTGGGGTACGAACAAGTTATCAAATATACATATAATTGATAGAAGCATTTCTTTGGTAATACAGCATCGAGAACAATGATAGATCACCTGATCAGTTAGTCCGTAAGTAGACGTCCCTTAGGGTCTCCTACACTCGGCATCAGATGAGTCAGTGATCCATTAGTAGTAAGTGCATTAAGTGTAGCTCGTGACGATATTGAATCAGTGCACGACGCGACGTCTACGTACTACTGATGCGGATTAGGCCCGCGTGTACCTCAAACCACTAAATGAGTTAAGCACTAAATGTATTTAAATATTGTTCCACTTCTGCCAATTGTTTAAAGACGACAAGGTTTGTTTTAAATGTGTTAAGGTTCGTTAAGGTAAACTCTCAGTTATCGTCTTACTCAAGAACACCAATTCATCTTACTATGAAATCCGTTGAAGGAATGTCCCATTCAGATAGATCTTTTACTACATTTCTGACTAACTCTTCAAAGATGGTACGTTCGTCTTTATTATCATTAGATAGACAGGTAATACATAATTATGTCATTACCTCTGTATCCAATCAAACCTTATTAACAGAGACAAGCAAATATTAACAAATGAGAAATTAGAACGGCTGCAGCTGATTGATCGGCTCGACACTAACACCAAAACAATAGTTGTGTTGTGTGTGGTACTACACAACACTATGATTGTGTGCAGTACTACATGATGAGGTAATCACTCCAATTAGTTAACACGACATAGATACTGAGAGGATAATGTACTCTTGTAAACACAGGTAAGGGGTAATATAGCATCCAGGGCTGCGGGACTGTTCGAAAGAGATACCGCGGCCCTGGAACACAAAGGGCAAGGAAGGAACATGGATGGGTTTTAGTCAGTACAAGTCTGCCACTCCCTTCCGCTCTGCCCAGAGCGGGAGAAGTCATTTGATGATTTCCCATGCAAAAATAACGTCCAGACGCTTCCGCTCAACAAAAATGATCATTCACTTCATTCATTCGTTCACGTTTCTGTAAAATACTGGTACTAAGATGCCTCCGGTAATATTGAAAGCCGACCCCATAGTTTGGAAAAGGCTAGGCAGATGATGAATGAAAGAATTCCATTTTTTTTTTACTTTTATCTGCGCTCGCGCATTAAATGTGTCCTTTTTCTTTCCAGGCTATGAATAATATCATTACCACATATCACCTCTAGCATACACCAATTACAAGCAGATTCTTACACTAGTTCACTCTGAGTACAACTAATTTTGTTTCATAACTAACGAAAGTTCCCACTTTACAACTAACAATACAATAAGAAGTTCCGCACAACCATTATAACTTCAAACGGCACTATTAGTCCCACACTCCCACAGGTGGGCAAATCTGGAAAGTCGTTTACGGCGTCGTTATGATTTAAGTGGGGCGCAGTAATTAGGCCACATATTGCGTCGCGGCGACGTGAGCCGCGTACCAGTGTGGCGCGACCCTAACTCGTTAAGTCATACATGTGACAATAATAATTAATAATTATCATGAACAAGTCCTGTGCCCTATTGAGTTTCCCATTTACTCGTACCTACTCTAAAAATGACGAAACTCAAACCAACTTTCATCCCCTTTAGAGGATAAATTTAAAAGTCTTTTCTCCGTCACTTTCGTCATATTTATAAAGAACTCTTGTGCGTTGTATGTTCAAACCGCGCGTTGCTGTGTCAGTGAATAAATCTAAGATTTTTATTAAATGGAACATATTGTCCGTGATAACAACTGCCTTGTAATGATAATATTATAAATAATAATTGATGTCTATCGGACGTGATGTTACCTTTCAGAATGGTAGTTTCTAGTTTTCTCTATTTCAATAGAGAACGCTATCGAGTAGCCTCAACCTAACCAAAATCTGAAACAAGAGGCCCTCATCATCATCATCATCTGCCTAGCCTTTTCCCAACTATGTTGGGGTCGGCTTCCAGTCTAACCGGATGCAGCTGAATACCAGTATTTTACATGGAGCGACTGCCTATCTGACCTCCACAACCCAGTTACTACTGGGAAATACGATACCCCTTGGTAAGACTGGTTGTCAGACTTTTTAGGCCACTGACTAGTTTAACGACTGTCAAAGATCTTCAAATGACAGCCGGGACCAACGGCTTAACGTGCTTTCCGAGACACGGAGGAAACTCGGTATGTAATGGGTGGTCACCCATCCACAGACCAACCTAGGCAAGCACCGCTTAACCTAAAGATCGACCCGAGCGGCTGTTATTGTTTTAGCCACGAGCTCCTCCAAGAAGAGGCCCTCAATAAGAAGAAAATACTTGTTTTTCAACTTATTAATTTTTAAGATTGACTACATGTCTTTTATGGTTTTAAGTATATGGGGGATGAAGGACTTTACACCCTGTTCTTCACACCCCTAAATTACCGTAGGTATAGCAGGCATTATGTTCATTCGCTATTTTACTACTACGAGTAAGTAACAAATTCGTAAATTCCGAAATTGAATTCAATTTTTACCGCATATCACTCAGTCGCGCACCAGTAACAAGACAGTAGATGAACGAATCCACGTCCAATCACTTCCTACGACTGATGATGATGGCTGCCAACCCAACCTACGACACAAACAGCATCAATCCCAGATCAACCAAAATGAATTCCCCGAACACAAAAAACATTCGGTAAACAGCTTCGGAGAACAATTTATCACAATATATCAGCACAAACAGAGCTCACGTCGCTCGGAGCGGAGCTGAGCGACGAATTTTAATTAAATTATGTTTCTCCCAACTATAGGGCCGTCAACAAGTATACTATCTACGAAACAGTTTGGCATGCAGGTCTAATTAGTCATCAATAGAATACCTGACTGTATAGTTATTCAATTGGTAACTATATCGACCTTTGTTTCACTTATGAAAATGGCCATTGGTTACCCGACTGCGTCAGAAGGATGGTAATGTTTTTTTCGGTCATAACATAACATCACGCCTTTAATTCCCGTAGGATTAGAAAGCGGTAAAGCTAATAGCAGACGCACAGTTCACCTGTTATGTTTAAGCCTCATGTAATAGGGGGCGAGCCTATTGCTATCAACTAGCTGCTACTGGGATATTGCTCATGGAAACACCAAATAAGACTGCCCGTCCCGGGACTGAAACCCAGGTCCTCAGGCTCAGCAGTCGCGCTTGTGACCACTAGACCAACGAGGCAGTCTATTTTCAGTCATTATTATTTTTATTCAAATTGTATGTAACTTTTAAGAACCCAAACAAGCTATAAAAAAAACCTTCGTAATTTGCCAAATAAAAATAACAATCTTCAAAGTTTAGTAAATTACAAATAAGTAGTAGATGTAGTTACAAATTTAGATTGTTAGCTATCTCAAATACTTGACATAACATGGCATAAACGACAGTAATTGTTAACTACCCGCATACTTATCCGTTTTGTTGACATTACCTACTTAGCTAAGTTCTCAGCCCAGTTCTTTCAGTAAAGTTAAATTGGAATAAAAGCCGTCAAAGAATGATGGAATGTATTTAAAAGTTAACACAGTATTCTACTTAGGCGTGCGCAGATATAATGACGACAAGTTTTAATTGCAATGTGGTTTAATTGCATCCGATAAATATGTTTTTTATTTTATATTACAGTAAGCTGCGTGCTTTTTTATTTAAAGTAAGATCCATAGCTTTCTTTGAATATTCATAGTTCTTCGTTATTACGGTTATGTTGGACCTATACATAAGAGCCTAAGTGTTCTTTCTGTGAATGTAATCGTAACATGACACGCCCGAATTTCACGAACATAAGCCAAACGTAAACCTACAGTACACCCACATTTCAAATAGGGATCAAGCATATTGCCATCAAGCGGGCATAAATCTAGACACGGGCTGCTATTGGGAAATTCATGTTGAAGAAATCCCAGCAATCAGTTAATGCTTCCGACCTGACTCGTTTTTTTATTAATCTTTATTTATTATAAGTGGTTTTATCACTTCGCTATAATGTCACCCCCATACCAGCTACAACTTAAACAACTTAAAACTATTATAGTTAGTTATTATTATATCGTTTATTCATTTTTCTTAACCTATATTTTTATATTTTTACATATTTCTTAAAATATAAAAAAATAGTAGCCCACCAGTATCTGGAACAGGGTCCAAGCTACCCGGCGGTCAGGGCTCCAGAGAGAGGAACCTAACAATACGAGCCGTGTCAAGGAGTACCGCTTTCTGAATCAAGCCCTTGATCCAGCTACCTTACCTATTATTATAATTATTACCTCTTATGTCCCTACTCGTTCTGGTACATAACAAACATTAGCCGACACAACATACTAGCCTCCTCCGACGAAGGGGACGCTATAATACTGTTACATGCCCCCACTTAAAATCCCACACCAGACGAATATTATCTTACCTAACTCTATAAAACGTTTTTCTCAATCAGCGCACAGTACTAAGGTATCATAAAACAGTGCAATAATATCGGACTCAGATCGGAGGTATGCAGGCATATTGCCAAGTATGCAACCGTGTGCCTCGCAGCCGATGCTGGCGGCATTCTCGACGACCTCTTCAAGTCTCCTGCATTCCTGAGCACACGGCGTCAATATTTTGTTAGCTACGTAACAGCTAGGCGAACCTGCGAATGTGTGTTACTCTTAAAGAGTATTACTTGGAACGATTAAAGAAAACGGTACCATATCTATATCTAATTAGCCTGGAAATGTCTTGAATATATAGTCGGACTTTCCAGTAACCAGCATAATAGCAGGGGCGTGCCGTCCATAGAGGCAATTAGGCCAAGCCTACCCTACCAACAACACCAAATGCATTTATTATAACTATGAAATAAAATAATACAATATATTAAAAAAAAGTTAAAACGCCTGTAGAATACTTATAGCAACTTGTCGCGCCCGTGTGACGTAACGCACGACGCTCCAAGGCGTGCCGATAGGCAAGCAGGCGCACGGCCTCAGTTCCATTCACAAATTTACGCACACTGGTGCATATTTTCGTGTGTATAAACGGCACACATGTATAAATTATGGGTGCAACTCCTTGAACAGGAGCTGTGTTGTGATTGGCTCGCTAGATTATGAATTAAGATCAGGGTTCCCAATTTGTGGAGATTTCCCCGATTTACGGGGAATTCGAGAAACAGACTACACTTAAACACGATAGTTTCCTTAATGACTAATAGATACAGTAAAAAAACAGGGTGGTATTCTCGAATTTATAAATTCCGTAAAAATGATACATTGTAAGGAATAGCAAAAGCCCTTTAAAAAATAAAAACTACAATCATGAATTTTATTTTCCACTTTGTTTTTTGGGGAGTTAGGAAAATAGATATTGGCAACTGTGCTGTGTCTGTCACTTTTATTGACAAATTAGAAATTAAACTTTTCTTTTAGTGTTTCATGTGACAATTTATTGGTTCGGATTTTTATTTTTATATCTTATTCAGTTATAACCATCGCAATGTCAGATGTGTGTGAACAGATATTAATAATTATCGGTTGATCGTCCCAAATTGAACCGATTTGTTGTGTTATTTGTTTATTTACTTATAAAATGGTGTTCTGTTGTGAAGTTTGCGCTGTTAATGTATGTTTGTTAGAAGTTAAAAGCAGTAAGTTTACGCAATTATCATTCTATATCATATAAATGATAAGATAATTTAAGCAAGTTGTGTCTCAAGGTAGATGTGTACCCAAATTATGAGAATTAACCTAAAAATTTGTATACCCATTTTTTTTGGGTTTCAGTATGCATGGCCTACCCGACGTGGAGAACCACTGCACGCCACTGCATAATAGTCACGGTTATTGATGATTTTTGATGATCACCACAGCACATTTTTTTAATCTTTTAGCGACGCTGCAGCTTATAGTGAGAATGTTTTACCTAAAGTTTGCAATCAAGAGTTTTCTTTTAACTTAATATAACAGAGCTTTTAATAAGGAAAATCTTTTGACAATAGTTTTTTTTTTTAAATACGTATCTGATGAACACTCAGAGTCTAACTTGGGATGACATCCCATTGCGACGACTCCGCCCAGCCCTCAGCCACTTTGTGACCCAAGGTTAAGCTCACTATCGCATTACCGCTTCGTAAAAAACTAACAAAAGTCGCTACGTGATCTAATTAAAAATCTCCCTTGCGAGTCCACAAAGTAGACTTTTTAGCTGAAAAGAAAACTTGTAGACAGCAAGATAACAGAAAAGTTGTAGCGTGGCGCCCCGCCCTCGGTAAATGGTAAGTGCTGGGTACACGGTACACGGGCCCGCGCCGCGCCGCGCCGGTATCGCGCATCTCCCACGCCCCGTGCTATCAGGCCTTTATTGTTTAGCGTTTGTTTGTAGCTGCGCCAACGTACTCTTTTAATTTAGATTTCCTCGCTCGATGCTCGTTAATCAGCTTGTAAAAGCCAAGTTTTAGAATGAGGTGTCGGAGCTTATGGCCGGTGCTGTTAGCGAAGTTTTTTCCTTATTTATGACTGTACCGTGAAATGGTGTAAAGTTTTTGGCTTGGATCAGGTTTAGTTTAAGGATCGTTTTACTCAGTTAGGACTTGTTAACACATCGTTATTTTAAAACAATGCTTATTAGAAATTTCTTTAAGGCTTTTCTTCCTATTTATTTTACAAACAGTAATAAATAAATAATTATAAATTAGTTTATTTCAAGTACCAAGACTTATACATACAAACAGATACATAAAAGGATACAGACACACACTCACAAGGTACCAATATGTTTGCTACAGCAGCATTGCTGGATATAAGGGCAATCCAGTCTGTTGGCGATCATGCATCGCCAGAACGCGTGTAGTTGTAATCAATATAGCTATGCCAAATGTCAATTCTTATGATTATCTAGTACGATTTTCCGAGTAATAAAATGTTTTATAGGCAATCTTCACATCTCAAACATCCACTAAAGCACAAAGCATGTTCTCCTCATCTCGCATCAAAAGTGCTTCCGTATGCATTTCGTTCATACTTCAACAGCAAACATTTAACACAAAAGCTTTAGGAGAACGTTGCTCGAGAGTAAACGTTAAAAATATTGAATTTTGTCAGAAATGCATCCAAAATATATGGGACACGTAAATGATGTACCGCTGCCTTTACAGACGAGGACGGCGTGGGAACTTGGCTGCTATTGGTGGGTTACATTATGCATGGCCGTCCTACTTCGCGACGGCCATGGTGAATGTTTCAATTGTGTTTGGTAACTGTGATATTTAAAGTATTGATGAAGGGTTCAGTTTTGTCAGACACAGCAATGATGAATTTAATCATATTTTTCTATAGTTATTGCAATAAATTTAGGCAAAGTGAGACAATATACTAAAAAAAAATCGCGGAAGAAGTGAAACTTCGTAATTTGGAAATGAAAACAGGTATACTACGCGCATGTGTTCGAGTGCCACGCATTTACTCTCACTCTGTCTCTTTCTATTCCCCCTCCCCAGGACCGATGAACGTTTAACGCAACAGTGCTTTCATACCCCCTCCATGGCAGCGTTAAACGTTTAACGCAACCTTGTTGGAAGTCGCATTAGAAGTTTCACTTCAAAAAGCGAATTATAGTATAACAAACTGGCAATACATGTAGATAGAGAAACGCGTGGTAATTGTGCTACGAAATACGATTTCTCGTAGCGCTGTTGTGTAAGTTACTGCTACAAAGGGAAAGATCGTAGCATGCGTTCGTAGCGCTACGGATAACGCTACGAATTATAATCATACGTAGCATTTAAAATGTACGTGAGTCGTTTAAAAACGAAACCGTAAAATGCAAACAAAACGATTGCTATTATTACTCTTTAAATCAATAGCAAACATAATAACTGCATTTAATTATTGCAAACATTCGCGAATAAGTCATAAATAAGAACTTTAATATGAATTTGAGACACAAAATATGTTCACAATAACTTGTTGTTTTCGAAACACATTTAATAATATTAATTGATACTTAACTTCAATAGCTTGTTCAATATAATAAAATCAAGATAAAGTAAAATAAAAACTTATTAATATTCAAAAGCTATAACAATCGAGGGATAACGGCTTACAATAAAATTGAGATTCGTAAAATATTTATAAACTTTGTTTATGGATTTTCGAACAACGTACGTAATAAATAAAGTTAGCAAGCACCATGCACTATATATGAATGGCCAAACAATAGTAACAACAGAACAACACGAACACAACACACAACATACAACAACACAACACAACACACACACACACAACATGCAACTACAGAATATTGTTCAGCTCCAAAATGATTTCGTTCACTGTCGGTTATCTTCTCGACATCCTTGTTTCTTGTCACCAACGGGACTGAACAACTGACTGTTCCTTCACGTTCAAGTTCTGTGTGGGGCGTTCCTCGCGGGACCAACACATGCATTAAAGTATACATGGTCCTCAAAATTATAATCAGAGCATTTTCATTGAGTTTGTTTCTTTTCAGAGTTGTCGGTTAAGTTGACGTAAAAAAGTGTTTTTTTTTTTTAATATCAGAGATCTTCAGACGTTCACCTTCTTCTCTCACAGAGAACCAACTAGCATTGATCATCACACTTCCTCATTCCATTTTACTCAATCAAGTCCTCCCACATTTCCTCAAGATATTTTCCTTCCTGAATCTACTTATCTGACAGATATCGGTTCGATCTATGTTCCAAGCGTTACTTAGCGGATTGCTTCCAAGTTTACCTTTCGCTGAGAGCATGTTTATCTTGAGAACGTTTAGTAAGTTGGTCTCTTGACCAGTTGCCAACTTTGCCATAGAGATGTATGTATGTATGTCTGGAGACTTTGATTTCTGGGAATTGTTTTAGGTTAAAAAGTGGGCCGATGAGGAATATTCAACATCTCATTACAAAGCTAGTTCTAACTTGAATGCAAGGGAAAGCCTTAACATTTTGAAATTTATTCCAACTAACGTAAAGTTCTGACAACTTACAGAGACTTGGGTAAAGAGTCAGACTTAGTAATTAGAACTTTTGCTTTGCCGAAATAGAGTGAGATATTCAAAGGTTAATAACGCGATGATGGTTTTCACCTGGTACAAACGAAGAACTTCGTTTTGTTATCAGGCCGTTGATGTGTACCTGTGAAACAAGAGGCAAAACATAATATTGCATTTTACCGTCTTTATTGACTGATTGGTAAACAAGCAGGGACCAGATGGAACTTGATTATCAGACATGGAACATCAAAAGGAATTCACATTGAAATATGTCTAGCACCCAGATAGAGGTACCTCTAACTTCACCGAAACTTGTACCAACTACACCGGATCACAGAAATGCTTTGTAGCGGTATAAACAGGAATGACAGGATTGTTTCCACGAAACAGCCTCCGCTAATCATGCACGTTTTAACACTGCCCCTCAACGCCGAACGTATAATCGGCAATTTGTTGAATACGCGGTTGGCGGGAGTGACTTTGGCTTTAGGGTTCTCACCAACACTAAGGGATACCTAATTGAATGCGTATACGATAACAGTTGGTACGCAGTCGTAGACCAATTGGAGGTAAGTTCCCGTTGGATATGTTCGACAACCAAACGAAGCCACCAAGTAAAAGCTTAGGATCTTATACTTTTCAATACAAAGGATATTTTTTGCCTGACACGTTCTTAGCACGGTCATGGTATGATACGGTGGAGTGGCTACGACGTTAATCGTTTCACAAATAATATTTGTTGAATATAAATACTGTTCAATATGAGTGATACCTACTAATTTATTGTGCTTTACGCAAAAAAACTCTAACTACCTACTATTTGGGTATTTTTTATTAAAAAGTCGTTCGATTTTAGATTCGTTACGCTTACGTGGTGCGTTCTTGCTAGCCTAGCTTGCGGCAACTTTTTAAACTCTTAGCACACGTATATAGACGACACTCAGCCGTATTCTAAGAGCTTCGAGAGTACCTTATAGTCACAGCTAGTAGTGAATCAATACTGGCATATCACAGTTTGACACATTACCGTGTTATAGAGTAGCTCTCCACTCAAGTAAATACTCTCAGCTTAATCAACAGTTAGCATTAATTATAATTAGTAATATGTATGCGGCATAGATTGATTATTCCAATTATAGTATTGAAATTAAGGAAAACAGATGGTGCGAGAAGCATTTCAGTTAGGGCCGTATCTTGATATAACGTCAAAACGAGATATGGGCTAAAAACACGGCCGAAACGCATCACTGCAGACCGAGACGAAGATAGGAGTGGAACGAAGCTTGAATCCTACCGAACGCTCGAGCTGGACCAGGAAATGACGGAATTGTGTGGAAAATGGAGAAGGAGGTCTTTGCTTTGCAGTGGACAATACAAGCTAATTAATTAGACCAAGGTACTTACTTTACTATTATAACACCTGATACTTTTAAGGGTCCACCCTTAAAAGTATCCAGGTTTCACATAATCATTATCCAAACGTACCTTACCTATCAACATTACATCATTTGAGAAGCACACAGGCGTCATAACTCTAGCGAAGGAACGAACGTGTCTCTAACTGCCTCACAATGGTATCTTGTCTCTCATCCACACAACACAGAAGGCACACCTCGCTACAGTGCACGAATACTATAGAACCTGCTTATGTTAGGCATAGGACATGCAGTCATATACTGTCAACTGAACAGACTGGAGCCGTTTTCATCGTACAAATGGCCGATCTCCTAATTGCCTACAACAGTCCACTGTCGGTTTTTTTTTATTGCTTTACCACTTTTGATAAACTCCACTAAGGTTGATTTGTGCCTCGCTGAAATAGACCTTGCTGTTTTATAACTTTAAATGAGAAGAGGTACCTTTATAGATTTACAATTGAATTAAAGGGCTTGTACAACAAATTGGGTTCTCTGAACCATCTCCTATAGCGCTAGAAATTTTAACCCTGACCCAATTAGTGTTTCTCGCGAATACCGCAACCACTGCCTTCCTTCACGTCGCGCCGTGAAGGTCGCGCCCGACCACAACACGAAAATAGGCACGAAGTCAAACAATAGTCAGTTATACTAATATCGATAAGTTAGGTTTATCCGTGATAACTTGAGCTGAAGGAAAATATTGTGAAGAAGTCTATACTTGTTGGTCTGATATCGCCAACGTAGGAAGGTAAGCACAGTTCGCAAAATGTGGTCATCAGTGCCCGTTTATTCGTTGGTTAACCTATGGTCTAATGTGGCAAACGCCAGGTCCTGCTAAAAGTTGTAATATCCTACCTGTTGCAAGCCTGATTTAGACGGTACGGTGTTATTGCTTGTAGAAAACCGTAAGGTGCAGCAACATTAGAAGTTCCGCCGTCTAACTGCTTGGCCACGAGCTGCATGCTGGGCGCGTGTTCTGCGTCAGCGGCAGCAGGAAAAAAATAATTGGACAAATAGCTTATAGCATACCATGAGTAACCGCGACACGACGCGAAGGAAAAATAGTCTTGTGCCATAGCCCCGCGTCGCGTGATGCAAATCGCCGTCGCAGATCGCGTCGTCTGAGGTCGTAAACTGGGCCTGAACAACGCTTTAGCGGAATGGTTTCTATTAGAAGAACCATATTTAACTGAGTTGGAAAGGTTAAGAGATAATTTGTCTTACAAGATTTGTTTTTGTTAGTAGCTACATGCTGATATATTTAAATTGGCGTGTTAAAACAGGAACAAGGTAATCTACCCACAATAAACAAATGTTTACTGAATGGAACACAACTAAGCGGTGGTACATATTATTTTGTTCATTGGTAATTGAGGTAGTGAATAGCGGCGCTGTTTGCCGCGGGAAATGAAACTTCCGCCTTGTTTTCCTGAACACCTCCCATATTCAGAGCCGCACGTAATTATTACTGACAGACACCTCATTTCGATTCGGTTTTTGTTTTGCATTATAGCTTGTGGATTAAATTTTAGAGCTACGGGATATTGAATATTTTTGGGAATTATAACGTACAACTTTGTTTTATTTGAACCTTTTTCCTGGCATAACAGTTAGCTGGCTTACCTGTCCTTCTAACTTTGTTCTACAAAGGAAAATAGATGGAAGGTTTCGACAGGCTTAGAAAACACGACTAAATCAGTGTTTTTCCAACGGTATAGCTGGTACGGTTAGCTTCAGGATAAAAATCACTGTAAGTGAATACTCCGCCCGTTATACCAAATCGTGCATAAAAAAAAACTGAATTATCTTTTAACCTTAACTAAGTAGTACCTAAAAACGGATCAGATTCCTAACTCAATAAGAACTTAAGACCTTCATTATCCTTATTACTTTAACTAAAATAAAGCACTAATGCAAAAACATAAAAAAAACACAACTCTTTTAAATAAGAAAGGTAAAATAAAACAAAGACACAGAGGAAGTGTTAAAAAACTTAGTGATTTTATTTACTAAGAATAAACTAAGAGGAAGTTGGAACAAATAAGTATTTCAATACAGTTAGTAATAGAGTAAAACAATAAAACTATTGGAAGCGTTTACTGGAAGTCGTATAATTAAGAACACTCCACTCGTCCGCTGTGAAAAAATAGATAAGTTTAAATTTTATATCAAAGTAAATGAGAATTTACTCGAGTTAAGGCGCAGGGCTAGGGAACTGGACCACTTCAGGAGGTAGGGCTGGGAAACTGAGGGTCTAGATTTCCATATTGCCTTGTCGCCAAGACATTGAACCTTATAAAATTAATAAAACGGTAGGAATGTTATTTGTTGTGACTCCTACTGGCATCTTAAAGGTATTCATGTTATTCAATTTAAATAGACCGATTACTATAACCGCAAACTTGTCACTTTCAATACTGAAGGTACAGAAATCTTAATTTAGGTTTACTTTAATAATTGCTAGTCACGATTTCAAAACACATGACGTCGTAAATTGCTCATTAATCAGTAAAACTTTAGTAAAAATAACTTCATTTATAAGTAGCAAACCTAGTTAGCACTTACGCATTTAACTGAGTTATAACTTCAATAACCTATCGCCGTTTTCATTTATTATGTTATTTAATATAATAAATGAAAACGTCGAGCCTTAAGCATCTCGCGCGAGTAATCAACACAAGTAGAGCGAAATTGAATTGAACGAAATAGTCGAGTCAGCTGACGGGTGAGTACTCGCCACTAGGGCACTAGGACCACAGTACAAGGAGCTGCAGTAGGCTCATTCAACAACACTTATTTAAACTCACCGACGCGCGACGCGTCAAAAGTGAAAACATTACGCAAGTGAAGACATTACGCAACACAGACTTGACAATTAGTTAAGAAAAAAACAGCGTAAGACTGGAATTAAAGTAACAACCTACATAAAGCAAAAAATCGAGAAAACGTAAACAAATATTTTAATTACCGTTTTCACATGTGTAAAACGGTCAACGATTAGAAATGCCGACTTACCACGTATTTAAGTGGCTAGCACGTTGCCAGCAACTTCATCCATCCCATAGTCTTATCCCGGGGGAATTTCGAAAATCCGGCGTTGTCCACATCGTAAAGGGAACCTCTGTGTAGAGCTTCCTAGATCCAAGAGTTTGGGCTGATCTTGAAGCGACAAACTACATGTTGCGCTTTGCATCAACTTCACCTTCTACGCTCATTTACTTAGTCAAGTATTAGCTGCAAGTTGCTGCGCTAGTCCGGTGAGGCATCCAGTGTGAGTCATGATTATATTGCGTTTGTGATTTAATTTCCAAAACATGCAAACAAATGTGTTTTTTCATTCAAATATATATCTCTTTTATGACTTCTTTAATAGTACCTTATTGTTATTCTGGAATAAACTTCTTTTCACTAAGGTAAAGTTAATATTCGTTTACGAGGAACTTACATAGATGGTAAACAAGGATTTAAATAGAGTTTATCTACTTTATACTTTGCACTAGTTCAAAGAGAGCACAAATCACCTAAATATGATACAATCATGGATTCAATATCTAGATATGGTGTCACTGTCAGTGCCCAGCCTGCATGTCAGGCCTAGACAGGAGCCATCCCTCTAAGTTCCTGTTAGAGAAACATTTTAACTTAATAACCGACCTCCAGGTACCCAATGTACTGTGAATTGGACATAGATATGTTACGTTAATGTAAACTGCTACATTTGTCTTGAATTTCTTAATTAAAGGAAAATTTAGTTCAATTCACGACCATAAACATGGTCGCTGTGTGAAAGTAGAAAATGTTTTTGTTATTCACAGAAAACGACATATAATTGAACAACAACAACCTCACATAATATGAGAAACAACCCTTCAACAATTCAGGCTTATTAATCACAACAAAATCGTTTTCCCCTGAGCCGCACGGCCGGACGGACAAATTCATTACATATTTATTTGAACGCACCACTTTAATACATCCCTGTCTATACCCCCGGGAGCTACCGTGAGTTTAGTTGGTTATGAATTTTCAACGAAGATTAATGATATTAACTGTGCAGGCTCCCACGTGTGAAAATGACCCTAAAGTTTACGTACCCTGCCTTTAGGATGCTCATAAAATATTAGCTATGATCTCTTTGTTTAGGTAAATGTAAGTCAATCAGGGAATGTAAGCAGATGACATCCTTAAAACAGCTCTATCACTTAAAGTTTTCTCCCCGAAACTGTTTGCTGGAAAATCTTTGATATGGGTCATACCGATAAGTTTCGCGTTAGAATCAAAGCCTGTCTATATTGCGGATGCGACTTATAATGCGTTTCAAATAAGAATATGCTGCGTATAATATGCCTATAATAGGCATACATAATACCAGCACTTTTATTGTTATTTTTATTGTTTCACATTAATTCTTAGTATGTACTACGGTTGGTCTACCAAATAAATAAATAAATATAGAATAGGAACGTCAAAAATATTATCAAACGTATCTTTTTGGCTGATCATACCCAACTTTTTCGATTTGACAGCTTTGACGTCATTATGTCACCTATTCAGCATAACTCATTCCCTTTAAAAAAGCCCTAGAGGCAGACCAGTGGCAATCGTATTTGTACCAGTTTATATCAATTATTTAGGAAATCGTTACCACTGATAAAATGTCACTTGTCTAAGCCCTCTCAAACTTACAAATAAGTTTCTTTTTGGAATCCAACCCACGACTTAACACACACAAACAGTCAATCAATTATATCGTTTATCTACCATGACACATACTGTTCATTTTCAGCCCAAAGAAACAAAAAATACCATCAGATCAGAATCAGAACGGCGCGTAGTCTGTCCCCATGTTAGACAAGCTAATCAATATACCGTAACAGATATCCATGAATATACTTGAATCTGCTCAAGAAGGGCTAAGTTCAAGGAACAAGTTTAGCCATAGAGACGTAAACTTAGGCTTGTTTACAAGTAGTCACTGTGGAGGGATGTCAGACAAGCGAAGCGACACTTCGGTCAGCAAATTGAGTAAGTGATGCCTGTAGTAAAGACTCAATATTTGTTGGTATTTATAGTAATCTTCTTCTTCTTCGTGTATTTTTATATTTTGTTACCGCAGAACTTCGCCACTTCCACCGCGTCGTCGGTGGCAGCAAAGAGGTCACTACGGCTGCATGTTTTCGGGCTAAGAGAGCAGGATAGGAGGTGGTGCAGTTTGTGACAGCTCCACAACCACACCCTACAGATAAAAAGGCTCCTTTTATACATATTAACATTTTATATATTATTGTAGTTAGAGAGAAAATTACAGGAGATAGTCAACTCTATAGAATTTAAACTTGATAATTCCCTATTGCCAAAGCCTGATTACAACTTCAGCCTGAACTATTCGATATACAATATCAAATGTTTAGTTTATGGAAGGCTAGGATCTATGGCGCGAACGCCTTGTCAACGTACTTATTTCGAGTATCAAAAGATCAAAAAATAAAATCACAGACTTATTTTAAAAATAACAATCACTTTCATACATTTTTCATTTAAGTATTAAAACGATGGATCCATTGAAAGAAAACCCAGATCCCAAACTAGTAACAGACCAGATCACCAGAGTCAGCTTCAAATATGCCGTTAAAATAACTGCTGATAGACGGACGTACCCACTAGCTGTGTCTATACATGCCGCCGGGGTAATGTATGCACACACGCTATTACTAAGTGTAATGTGCCCATAAAGAGCCCTCATTATAGCCGGGACACCGAACTTCAATGCAGGGCTGTCATGGAACATCTATTTATAAAGATGGCCGGAAACCTCCGATGTTTCTACTTCAAACTGGGGATAAAAGTCTGTAGATGTGCATGGGTTTCCTCCTACTCTCATCCTAATTTATTAAGGGTGAGCCCATCATCTTTCCTACTTCCACACTCCTCTTTTAGTATTATAAGTTGGGGGATTACATTGATGATAAAAATGCTTGGCTCAATGCTGGTCCTGCTCCACAACCATAGGGGCAAACTAATTGATTACCATGTGAAGTTATTGTGGAAGCTGCAGGAGATTGTAATAATATCTTTGCATTGTATAGACTCAATATATTAGTAAGTATTATATAATTGCATAGCACATGTGTGAGTACTATGTACTGTAAAGCTATCATTTACATTTGGTTATCTTTCGTTGACTTGAATTTACCCTGGTGGCTGAGAGTACTCATACTCACTAAAATGTCTCGCTGATGGTGGCGGGTGTGTCGGGTCATTTAGCTTCCTTCAATATGGTTGAGCTGAATGGGGCTGATCCATGCGTCATGCTCGTGAACGGGCGCTGTCAGTTGGGACTGGTCATCTCTAAGCTGCCACGGTTTATTTTAACTACTTACTTTGTTTTTAAATTGTTGATATAATCTTTTACTCTGGACGCTCTTAACGTGCACGTATTTCTACACCGTTCTCAGTGAGAGTGAGAGAGTCCGTGCGAGTGTCCATGGAGTTTCTTGCCCATACAGATCTACGCTTTGGAATAGGCAACTACAGTACTTTCACAAGTTATTATGCCTTGTGTCTGTGACTGTAGCTTAACCTAATTTGTTTTTCTGACATTCAAAGTGCCTGTAATGGTCTAATTAAAATAAATGGTATTGAGTTTTTTTTTTTTTTGAGTCGTCAACGGCATCTCCCTAGTCTCCTCCTTTCTTACATTTCACCTTCCACGCAGTCCTTCCATCGTTTTTTTGGTCTTTCCCTAATCTTAAAGCTATATATTCACATTGTCTCAAAACCTTTCTTGCGACAATATCCTAATTCTTCTGCATCAAATGCCCATCATACCATAAATTCATTCTTCATGAGATTTTGCTGCTATTTAACTTGATATTAGACGATGGTGCGAATTTACCTGAAAAAAACATAAAATAATTATAGTCCTTATAGATTGAAGATACCCTAATTATAGATACCTATTATTATATCTCAATTTCAATAAGCTCTTCTTAAAAGTTATATTGTACGCCCTTAGTATCTATATAAATCAGCTAATAGTAAGATATTTCTTTAAGATTTTATACAAGTATCTTTTCAGTGGAAACCCTATTCCCGAACGAACATAATAATAACGAGAACATTAACATAAAATTTTACGCAAACACTTTAGACCCGAATAAGATTAGAGCCCTAGGTAACTGGGAACTGGGCACAGTGGGCACTGGGGCGCTACGCGAGATTATCATAGACTTTTGTAAATTATCCATAGCAATTTCCCAGTTTGATAACGTTACCAAAGAGAATTCAATCGGCTTAGGATTAACGCACAAGTGTGATCGTTTCTTAATAGGAATATTTCTTGTTCAAGAACGGATATTTTAAGAGGATAAATTGTCAGATCTCTTAAAGATTTTTATTGCCACCTTTGTTTTAACGAAGACCGGATACTGCTTACATATTTATTTATTTAAACTTCATGTACAAGAGTGGTAGATAGGCAGACTTAATGCCACAAGGCATTCTCTACCAGTCAACCTTTGGGTGAAATAGGACAGCATTGTGGTACATTGGACATATCGCGACAAACACACTACACAAATACCTACATGATTTTAGCAATATTTTTGAGACAATTTATAGCGTAATTAATATACACTGTGATTTTGAATGGGATATAAATGGTGTAAAAAGACTCTTAAAGAAGCCGAAAGGCACTTGTTCTCCTCGTCATTTTGATCATTTTTGTGTGTTTAGTTACGGAGATATTGGAGGTCAAAGTTCCAACTTTTTCACAAGTATTTTTATAAATACATGTTTTTATGTATTTTTTTACTTAAGACACCTTTACGACCCCCGTACTATTCAATCTATCCATCAGCACAATATTTTGAATGTGTTACATTGAGTCCTACCGTAAAACGTGATTTTTCACACCAAAAAAAAAAATGTTTCCCAGCAATATTTTTTGCGTAAAGTTACTTAGTGTGATGTACATAATGCTTGGTTTAACGGCTTCGTGAAGAGTCCGTTTACACCCTGTAGTATATCTACAGATACTTCAAAACACATGGAGCGTACCGGAGCGGCACTGAAACTGTTAACAATCCCTTGACGGAACTACAAATACTCTATCACCCCACAGATTCTAACTACATTAACTACACCCCATTTCTTGGTACTACTTAGTTATGCTACTAGTATGTAATACCTTAAGCTTCGAACATCCGCTGCCCGAAAGACCTATACCTAACATACAACACAGGTAAACAGTTGAAGATCACAGCTGAAGGCCAAACACCACTTAATCCCCTTGTCTAGAACCCCCGCTTCACGTCCACCCCCTCAATTACCCCACAAGAGGTAGTTGATCAGACGCCTAATTTAATCTAGTCGTAATACTTACATTCCTTTTACAAAATTAAGGTGTAATATAAGTATTACGGCTAGCCTGTCAGACGAATTGAGACGTAATATCGCCTAATCAACCGATTCAAGAGGATCTATTCTTATTGGTAGCACGTATTCCTGATTTTTCTGAGTAAATGGCGATTATTTTATGAAGTAGGTAGGATATTGGCTAGGAGTCTCTCGGTTATTATCCTGATATTAACTTTTAGCTTAGAAAGGTCTTTTACCTAAATACCTCTTGGTACCAAATTAAATAACTAATAAGCGTTATTAATCAAACGGACATCAACTCTATTTCATTGCTGATAGAGCCCAAAATATCTGGAATTTTGAAAATATCGTGTGTCGGGAATATGGCGGCGTCTCTCTCATAATAACTGAAATCTACCACAAACATCAGTGCAACCAAAGAGTTCCTAGAACCTATATCCAAACATGGTGACAATCGTGCAGCGAGAAACTCATCACGTAACCTAGATCCATAACAATGTTCGAGCTACGAGTGGGAGTTCCGTTTTAACATTAACTCTTTACTCGTAATTCCACGTCTGCAAATCCGATAACCCTGGGAATGGCGCCACCCATCATTACGGAACCCATCAGGGCAATAAATGGAATCATCAGCGCATCGCACGCGCGCATCTATTGAACATTTTGTTATCAAAATTAATAAAACCGGCTTATACGGGCTGTTATACGGAATCTATCGGTTTTTATCAATACATTGTTAGGGGGAATTTACACTGAAAATATTTTAAATGATCTACAAATTTTACCTCTATTTATCATGTTTATCATATGAGTGTAATCTTCGGAACTACTGATCCAATTCCAAAAATTCTAGTGACTAATAAAACGAAATAGTCATATTTAAAGTAGCACCACTGTATAAGAATCTTTTTACGATCGAATAACGCTGACATTATGCTGTTGGTAAACTTTGAACAAATTTTTCAAGAAATATATTGCAAAAACTAGATTTGGCGGTGTTAGTTCTAATTTTGGCTACGCCCCACAAGATTATTGTAAAACTATCAATGAGAATGTTTCGTTTACAGCTCTAAAACATTTTTCTAAATACATGCTTAATAGTAGAATACCTCTTAGTAGGCAACTAGTCGCTTACCTAATACCATTAGCTCTGAAAAAGATTGAGACCTATTCAAATACTTTATTCTGAATTAAGTATTCTAACCCACAGACATCCCACCCAAATCCACAGTACCTAATTGGCTTTTACATGAAAATAAACCAGCCCGTACTTCACCTAGACTACTTACCTACTTACTTCGAGATGTACTTAGTAATGTTTAATTTTCTAAAAAAGTAATATCAATCATAAGACAACTTTAATGTAGGATACAGATAACTTCATTGCCATCTTTCAGTGTACTTGATAGTGGCCGTTGTACTGTACATACATATATAAGTTCGTGTAGTACCTATGTACAATGGCTACTACCAGCTACATTGCAAGACGGCAAAAAATTAAAAATGTCGTACGTACACATGCCATTCGTGTAAAACTAGTGAACCCACGCCACTCGTGTACATGTATGTACAGTGGTGTACATGTACATGTTGGGCCGGTGCATACCAACCGTAAAATGAAGGAGAGGCTGTACGAAGAGATTGGATGCGACAGCTTTCGAAAGCTTGAAATATTTCATATTGAACATGAAATAGATAATGATATGTGTTACTTAAGAATAACAAACTATGCAAATATCTAAGATTGGTGTCTTTATCACTATGACTTAAGAAAGCACAAAAGACCATGTCCAGCCTATCAACTAGATATATTCTATCCAGCAAGGCACATTTGGGAAGACAAATTATATCTCTAAATTCATCGCCAGCTACTTGTTTATTTTTACAAAGAACACGTATCCAAGACATCTGATTAACCCATCCCCACTCCGGGGAAGCCCACAGAATCCTGCCACGCAGCAAAACAGCAACAACAACATGTTGCCACCACCAAAATTAAAAACAAACACAAAAGATACCGTATCTTTCCGCATCATACATGGAGGTAGGGTCTGAATATCGCCATCAGATATTAAAATCAGGCCGACCCTCGGCTCTCATAAATAATAACGGCATCTAAATAAAAATCACTTTTATACGCTTTCCGTGCCGTAAAATATAAAATACACTGATTCCGCTTGCATACCGTTGTGAGGCCCACGGCCCGCAGTCCACACGCAAGTGAGCGCGCAGCCTTATAATTAAAATCTACCGGTATAGTTATGCATTACTGTGATTATGGAAGAATGTAGTTTTATTGAAATTACTGATTGCATTCAGGCTGGTGTTTTGTAATGTTAAATTATGCCATAGAATATGCCACATAAAACAAAGTCACCGATTGTCGACTATGACGCCTCTAGACCGTGTGCAGGTGACTAGGTGAGTTACAACACACAATATTTAATATCACATCCCCTGCGGCGTAGGTAAAATTGGTTGATTTGTTCTTGAAAGTTTAATTGGTGATATAATTTAAGATGATAGAAGTGATACAGTATCGGTGCCATCACGGGTCCCATAATAGCGAAAATTTTCAGAAAGTAACAATTTCGACTGCCAACTTGTAGGAAAAAAACTTGAGAAAGCCAGCACTAATCTAATTTACTTTTCAACAGAGCAGAATTTGAAGATCCAATCACAGCCCCAACCCGCCTCACCGCCGCCCTTTCCCACAGAAATTAACCCAAAAATACAATCGTAAAAACGGAAGAGCCCACAAAGTTGTTGAAATCTATTTAACACTTTCATAGCTCAGCTTTTTCAGGAGCGGTCGGTAAAAATTACTGCTGACTCGTGTATTTTAGGCAAAAACGGGGAGTTTATCTGACGGGCCTGCCTAATTCCCATGAATTTATAGTATGCGGGCTGTTACACCGGTTATTATTGCGGCCCCGGGTTCATTATTTGACCTGAATAGAGTTAACATAACTTTTTGTTGTTTTTGCAACAAGTCTTAAGTAGCAATGTGGAGGTATTTTGCATAAGTAAGTTTATTTGAAGTTAACAACTGTGAAGTTATTTAGACAATAGAAACTAATTAAATTCTCCTCATCCGTCCACCTGTTCTGTTGTCTAGTCTTATCACAATGCAGTCTTGCGTCAATAACAGAAATTAAAAAATACTGAAACCGACTGCAGCGGCAAAGCGCAATGACAGCCTGCCGTAGCGACACCACTGTTACTCCAAAATAACGCTTCGAACTGTGTCGAACTGGCGTTTTCATACTATCATAGAAAAGAGAAAACGGCTTTCACTACATCCGAAAAGCGTCCATTTTTAAAGCCCTACATTAATAAAAGTAAAGCTTCAACAGTATTTCATATTCAGGATTACCTAGCTAGTGGATGAGCCAGGCAGGCAAGCAATCTCGTTGCGACTGAAAGGCTTCTCAGCTGATTAAACGAACGTCGCTCTAACGTTAACTCATTGAGTACCGGACAGGTTGGGGGAATGGACTGACGCCACACTACTCTAAATAAGCAGTAAAATAGAGAGGAAATTCGTAGATGCACACTTTATGGTGTTAAAAAATTAACTTTAAGAATTTCGTGTGGATTGTACTCATTATTATTAACGACTTTTATTAATAAATTTAAAAAAAAAAAATTGTTTATATCAAACTAGGTAATGTTACTATGGGACGCAGGCTGAAATCGCGAAAAAAAAAAAAATGTATGGAACACCTGATTTTTTTTTGCAAAAAGTGGGATACTCGTAGGTTTTTTGGGCGATCTTATCGCTATACCTGACATGTGGCCGACAATAAGAGGATGTACAGAGTGCCTAGTGTCAGATTTTATACGTACCCCATCGCGTTAACGTTACGTCATTTATCACCATCCAAACCCTGACTTCACTCAGTGCTGGTTCAGGACTCTCTTAGCTCGGCCAACCTTCACGTTCCTGTGTCGGTCACATACAAGATTCATTATGTTACACTTATCCCATACTGTCACCAGGCGGTGCTTACTCAGTTTCAGTGCAAATTGAACTTTATGTTTAAACAAACAAATACCGTGTATAAAAACTAGCCTTAGTCATAAAACTTGTTCCATAGTCTTAGTCATGGAACAGGCTGAACGGTAAAACATCACGCCTGTATCCCCGAAACGGCAGGCAGAGGTTTTCAGTGAACTCAAATTTCGCAAATTACCTAATGGCTCGTATTTAGTTTACCCATAAATAGTGATTTCCATGGAAAATAGCATTACGCCCGGCAAATCTATTAAGTTGGTTCTAGGAAAAGCCTTCCAGCTGTGAATTCGTAATATGAGCTTGTGATACTACAATTACGTTGAGCTAAATGAAACCCGAAGTTTATTTTCCAAAAAAAAAGGTTGGAAAACTGGTCTTCGGAACTGCTAATGGAAAGTGATAATCGCCGTCTCTCGATAACTGTAATAGTACCTATGGGTTTTTTTTTGATTGCGTAGCGATTTGGCAGAACCAAGTTCCGAATTTTCGGCGTAGTACTTTTTATATCGGAACAATACGTCATCATCATAGGCTTCTTTTAGGTTAGCTCGTTCCATCGTCGACTACATCTCTGTCCTCAGGACAAGCTTGAGGTCAAGAGTAGGCCCATTTAATATAAAAAATAAACATCATCTGCCAAGCTGTTTGTCGTTGGCTTCCAGTCTAACCGGATGTAGCTGAACTGCTTATCTGACCTCCACAAACAGTTACTGAGTAATACGACACCCTTTGGTGAGGCTAAATCGGAACCCAGTAGTGGCAGAAAAATTCACTAACCCCAACTAAGACTCATAGCATCTGAGTATTAGGAATCTATCTAACTGCCGTTGATCATAGCTATATCTGAAACTGTACAGATGTACAAAATAGGTATACATTAACTGACATCTAACATCACACACATGTAGTTCTCCTACAGATCGCACTGTGCACAGAGCACACATACTCGTAGATAACTGTATCTTAATTAGTGATGTGTTCAAAAGCGATAATTTGAGCAACTTTGATCGTAACCCGCCCTCCGTAGCTCCGCGGTGACGCTTAGCATATTGTCTTACGAACAATTATACTAATAGTTGGCGCTAACGACACTTTCGCGCTAATTCACTTCTTATGCGAAAGAACTTCGGTATTGTTCCGCAGTTGTAACTAACATGTTAATCGGGGGTACCGTAATAGCCTATTCAAAAAAACAAAAATCTTGGTTTCAATATGAGACTTTATAATTAGCCTTTCTTTCTCACATTTCTGGGGCACAGGCCTCACGCGCAACTTGTTTGGCTATGCCCAAAAACATGATATTTTATGCAGAGTTCCGTAAAAGTACCTAGGTAATCTATCAAATCAATGTGTCTACCATTTTGGAAAAGTAATTCTTACCATAAAAAAGTTAGAGAGACGATAAAACTTATATGAATTTTATTATGAGTGTGGAGAACACACAGCATCGAAGCAAGGTGCTTGCTGGTGTTTGAAGACTATGACAAGCAAGTGACAGATGCACTCCAGTTTCGAAAGTGGGCGCCATTCTGCATAAGGGTGAAAGAGACAGGTAACACAAAAAGGAACAAGGTAAGAGATATAAATGCATTATCATAAGACGTCCTAAGGTATTATTTATGAGATATCTAAATTGTCAAATAGTTACTTTTGTTTAGTTTCTGGGTGCATCACAAATTGTGATTCACAATAATAAAAAACCCAACTACAAAACTAACCCAACTACACTTCTGGCACGATGCTGCGTTGTGCAAAAGCTAAGGAACATGTGATTAACGTCAAGTAATTTTTTTTTTCTTACATCTAAAACTGAACAACAATGAAGATTGTTAACTGATACGCTTCATACTGAAATCAGAAACGGTTCGAGAAGAATACTTATTTAGTTTTAGTTTGACCACTTTAAAAAGTTTACTTATTCCATCTTGACTACTGCATGAAAAAGTCATTCAATGGGATTTCATGAATTTGGAGGGTTGTATTGATAATTTTAATGATTATAACTCAGTAAAGCCATATTTGTTATAGTCGCGAATCATATTTTAATCAACATACAACCTGACACTGACGTGCAAATGGCAAATAACATAAGAAAAGTTGAATTTCGCGGACTAACCTTAGCGCATCCTCCTTAATATATTTTTTACAAAATGGTCATTATAAAATTTAAGCTGACTTAAAGATATTAAAAAAAACCAATAGTTTAGAAGTTTAATTTATTTTATGATTTTGATAGACTCTCCATTTGTGCGACATCTAGTGATTCTTACAAGAATTACGATACATTTGAAACTCTACGGCACGATGTAAGTTCAAAAACCTAAAACTAGATGGCGCTGTTTACTGAGACAGGTTTTCATGTTTTCACAAGTATATTTTACAATACATTCATGCTCCAAGGAGGAGATATTATTCCAAAATAAATAATTCTTAATCGTTCACACAGTAGATTAGGATCGACCCTCAAAATTCGAGACTTTCATAAGTAATAATAAAAATCTTAAATTAGCATTCTTATTACTGGATTCAAGTATAACAAGAGCGCCATTCATATACATATTTTCATAACGATGATGATGGTATTTTAAGTTCGGGGCCGCCTGATGCTAAGGTAAGTCCAGAAATAAATATGTTTAAAGAATAGATACATTTATTTATTTATTAATTACATTAAAAACTTGTGCGACAGGACTCCGTCATTTGCCCTCAAAGAAACTGAAATCCTGGAAAGAAAAAACAATGCTTTACTAATACAACCTGAACCTTGTAACTAGTGAGACGAAACTAATTCTGTTGTTCTCTAAGTGAATTAAGAAACAACAATAATAACATCAATTGTTGGGACTTCGTCAAGATAGATCTAGCGAAAGGTTTTAGGCCTACGATTAACACTTACAGGCGAAGCGGGTTTATGTTATTATCTGGATCCGGTAAGTGTATCAATGGGTAATTGGGTACTGACATCCAGGGCCCTGTTTAATAAAGCTGACAATTCGACATATATGCAAAATTTTAGAATTGTTAAAATTGACAAATATGTCAAAAATCGACAGGTAAAATCTTGACATATATGTCATGTAAAAACGCGTTTAGTAAAACTCGACATATTATGTCAGAAAACCACGGTCTAAATATTATTTCTGTCAACTGTCAGTGACAATTGTCGGATTGTCGTGACAATTATGTCGACTTTTGACTTTTTTGTTTTTTCTTTAAAGTAAAAATCTGTAACTGAGAAGGATAAATTGATTCTGCTTTTAAATGATCGTCGTTGCCTCCTCGTTTGTATTTGTTCCAAGTATTCATCATCACTACTCTCACTGCTCGATATAAGTACCATTTTTTTGTAATAAACCTTTTAAAAACACTTTCTTACACCTTCAAAATTGAAAATATGATTTCGCGACAGAGGGTAAAGCTCCTGTCAGAATTGTCGGACAATTCTACAAATATGTCAATATGTCACGACCATTTTCTGTTTAATAAAGCAGATTTGACAAGTTTTTCACGACAAATTGACACCTGTCGCTTAAACAGTTTTATATTATATTTGTGAATTTTTCGCCATGACAATTTTGTCGCCCGTAAGTTTTATTAAACAGAAAAAAGGTCGAATTTTCACTTTTTGACATATGTCGGACTTGTCGGATTGTCAGCTTTATTAATAGTCTGCCTTATTCATAGCCAAGACGTGAAATTAAGGGTTGAACCTCATCTATCCGCAAGGAATCTCATTTTTAGGGTTCCGTACCCAAAGGATAAAAACGGGACCCTACTCCACTGTCCTCTGTCTGTCTGTCTGGCTGTCTATCACCAGGCTGTATCTCATGTACCGCGATAACTTATAGACAGTTGAAATTTTCACAGATGATGTATTTCTGTGGCCGCTATAAAAATAAATAATAAATTATTTAATAATTAATGGGGACTCCCATACAAGAAACGTGCACGGGTTTGAGCCTGGTTACAGACTGCCAGAAACGCGTTTTTTCGGTTTATGGTACGGAACCCTTCGTGCGCGAGTCCGACTCGCACTTGGCCAGTTTTTCCATGCTCCTATCCCTTTGTAGCGCTGAGAACCGTCATTTGTTAGAGCGAGAACCAGAGCGGGAGTGCTGTAGCACGAGGCGGCATCGACGATGCGCTCGGCAGCAAGCTCCTGTTTCGGGTGAGCGACAGAAGGATGAAAAATATGATTCCGTGCTCATAGATGTGGGGCAATCCAATCAAGGCTCGTATATCTCTATATTGAAAAATACTGCCTCGTTGGTCTAGCGGTCGGAAGCGCTACCGCTGAGCAGGTCCTAGATTCTGGGTTCGATTCCCTGATCGGGCAAAGTGTTATTATTTTTTTCCGTCAGAAAGCACTATTAGCAGCCCGTATTCTGGATTTGTGCCTGGTCAAGTGAATAGGCATAATTACATGGGACTCAAACATAACTTTCGCAATATGAGAATCCATTACAGGGTTGATGTAAAAAAACTGTTTATAAACTTACAATGAAAACGCAGGCTACGATGACACCTAGCTTGTACTGCAGGGCGAGGTCAGCAGGGAAGTTGATGATGAAATCATTTTTGCGGGAGGTAAGCTCTTTCTTCCACCCGCGCCACAGCTTATGCATGCTGCCTATGGGGACCTTATCCATCGTCTGCAGCTGTAACATTATATCTATTTCAAGCAAATAAGGATTGTAATAGGCTTATCTGAGATTACCTAACTTATGGTATCTCAGTAGGTGCATACGTGTAGCGGCACTACAAAAAGTACTACAGCAACATAGTTCAAAATGTACTACAGCGCCATCTGGGCCACATGCTCAGTTGGACACCCATTTGATGCAACTTTGAGACGCACACCACACTTTGTATACTCGTTGTTTTATTTGAAGTAGGTATGTCATGGTGTTACTATACTTCTTCTATTTCGTAAAGTTTTTCTTTTTATATATTGGCACCTGGTTTTTATATATATTCATTTAAATGGCGCTTCTGTGTTGTGCTATCTTTTGTGTGCACTGAATAAAAGGTTTACCTATCTATCCATCTGTGACACAAATTAAGAGCTAACGCCAAATTATAAATCGCTCTATTAAAGTTATCCGATAACAACTGCCGGGCAGTAGTACACCAAACACAACACCCATCTGGGCCTGCAGTCCCTGCAGCCTCGACATAGCGATAGTAAAACAACCAATTTCAAAAAATTGAATTTCGCGGGCTAACGTGACGCTTCCACCTTAATACCGCATCGTTATGACTTTGCGACCGAATTCGGTTGTTTTGCGATCGCTATCTAAGTCGAGACTGCAGGGCCTGGCCGGAGGATCCTCCCTTTTCTATGGTGGATGAAGAACTTTACACCCTGTTCTTCATATTCCTATATACGCAAAGGATTGACTTCGATAACCCTAGAACTCATTTCATTCAGGATTCAATGTAGCGCCCGTGAAAACATAAGACACTGCTTTATCCCCTTAAAACCACCAAGATGCAGGCTGTGCCTAGTTTGGGGCCCACGGCTACTTCTACATTTGTATTCTATTAACTTTGCTTATGTATCTTGATTTTTTATTTCTAAATTTGTATGTTACCTAACTTGTGTGTGTCAATAAATATAAATTTAATTTAATGAATAATCTACGTTTTTCTTTACCTTTATCGGAACCAAGTGGTCCCGGACCTGAGAAGCAGAATGATAGAGGAGCGGAGCAAGTGGTCGAAGCTATGTAACGAAATTACCTGGAAGATAGCAATTTCACTGATCTTCCCCTTGAGTCGGATGACAGGCTGTTCCTGGGGGCCATTGATGGTGAAGAGGGGTGTCATGTATGTTTTCTCCATGCGGATCACGCTAACCAGCTCATCGTTCATGAATAGCTCTACTTTTCGCGAAATTAATATGCGTCCTGCGGGTCGACGGAACCAGAACACCTGAAAATATAGCAGGTTGAGAAGGAAAAAATAATAACCCTGAAAAACACAGTGACTGCCGACTGACTGGTTATATTTGTACCAAAACTATAAAAACCTGTTAAGTTCATAGAGGTGTCCGCAAAGTGTCATGACGTAATGCCAACCGTGTAAACATTGAAGAACCAAATTGCCATTTTGCCAGGTTTGTCGACCCCATAGATGCGTTATATAAATATCGTCATTTAGGGGTCTTCTACTTCCAGAAATGACAAAAATCACATAGCTGCGCTTGTTTCAATTTCGCGAAACTCTTTTTGATGCCAGAAGTGCCAACATTAGGTACGGGGTTTGTGAACCAACAGAAAATATTCAAATTAATACCTATACACTGATTCCTATTCCCATTTTCTCCATAGCTTTGGTACTTCCTCGTGTGCAGCCTTCCAAGTGGCATGAATTTCAAAGCGTTATTTCTATAACGATTTTCAACAGGATTTACACTAGTTTTAAGGTAGCTGATGTCTGTTCCATAGAATTTTGACAGAACCACAGATAGGTGGAACCAAGGCAAAGGTCTTCTCAGCACACGTGTCCAGTGGGTACGTTCTACAGCGTATGTCTGCTCACCTTCCTCCCTGTGTTCTCTACGCCGTCGAATATAAACGCCCTGTGGGCTCCACCACGGAAGAAGGTGTCAGGCACATCCTCATTCATGGTGAACAGGACTTCGTCCTCACTGAAGACAGTGTAACTGTTGCCATTGTAGCCGGAACTGGTCTGGTGGACGTTGACGGTAGCCAGTTGCCTTAGGTGCTCCAGACCTGGAACTGTAATTTTGCAGTATTGAAGCGTTTGAAAGGTGCATCATAAATAGTATGTATAACTTCACGCTTGTAAGTCGGAGATGTAGGTACCTATATCCCATTTGTTTAAGCACCATAAGGGGCCTACTCAATCAACCGGACACAAATCCAGACAGTGGGCTGTAAAAACCTGAACCCTGAAACTGGGCTGAGAAATTCTTTGGATGAATAATCCAATAACACTTTGCCCGGTCCCAACCCAGGACTTCTTGCATATTAACATTTTCTCTTAACATCATCGTGATTGTGCTATTTATTAGCTAGGAAATTCATCTGTATATATATTTCATTCACTCACCTCTGACTGGAGCAGGCAGAGCAGCAGCCATTGTTTACAAACAAACAAATCTAGAATCAACTCACTACTACATCGTCAATAATCTTATAAAAAAAACCGAAAGTTACTTCATTCATTCTTATTTATAGCTGCATTCACATACAGTCTGTGCTGATTAAAAGCCACAAAACAATTATTTACCTAAGTAGGTACATTATCAATCTTTAAACAAAATGGTTGAATGCGCAATTTGTGACGATATTAACTTTTAAACACAGGTCAATAAGGGTCAATTAAAACGAGTTAATGACAAAACAACACGAATAGTTCGAAAACGCAAATAATATATTCTTTGCGCGGGACACACGTCTGTTCCGTTCAAGGCCAGACGCCTGACTGGCGCCTAGCTACCTAAAACATGACTCAGTCAGTACAATAGCGTCCAAAATTAGTAGTCTTAGTAAGTTTTTCAGGCCACCAAACCAACATTGATGTGCCTCAACCGCACAACAAAACATAATTCGATTATATTGTATTACATAGAGCGTAGTAACTATATTTATACAGCGAGTTTACTGTCCGCACTTATGAAGGTCAAGTGCATAATAACAAATTTTATCATTACAGTTTCGACAATTTAGCAGGTTGCTCTTCTAATTTGGATATTGCGATAACTGACGCGATGACGCGTAGTATAAAATTGAAAAGCCAACCATATGGAATGTATTTTAATAAGTTTGCAGTATATATAAAGCTCACTTGAGGCTCCCAATCATGTCAACCTTACAATGCCCTTCCTTGGGTTCGTCACATTGGGTACGTCAGTTTGTCACCTTGGTTACGACCGTGTGATTCGGCAGCACTGGGCTGGCTCGGCGGTCTAGACGCTTGTTGCTAACCACGCGAATGCAACTTTGTAGCTGTACGCGTTTGCTTGTCCGATTTCCTCACCCGAGTTCACCCGACTACAAAAAGATGCTGTGGTTCCCATCCCCATTCTTACAAATATTGCAATACGCCAAGTTCAGCAGATTTAATGTTTTTAATTGATTCAGCAATAATTATTCTAACAGATAGATCTTCATACGTTTTCTTTTCTAGCCTTAGTTGACCACAGAAATACCAACTCACGACAACATCGTTCTCTTCTTTTTTTTTTGCAGTAGGGGTAAATCATCAAATGACTTCTCCCGCTCTGGGCAGAGCGGATGGAAGTGTTAGATTTGTACTGACTAAAACCCATCCATGTTCCTTCCTTGCCCTTTGTGTTCCAGGGCCGCGGTATCTCTTTCGAACAGTCCTGCAGCCCACATCGTTCTCATCTTAATTTCGAGTTTTTTTTATTATTTTTCTATGGCCCTGTATATCCCACTGCTGGGCAAAGGCCTCCCCATAATAATAAATTGATGTTGTGTCCTCTTAAGGTAGGTACCTAGGTACAGGACTTACTACTGTGACGTGTGTGTACTTACTACTTACTACTGTTCAGTGGAGACTATAAATAATAAATAGAAAATATTATTAACCACTCGGGTCGATCTTCAAGGTTGACCCACGCTTGCCAAGGTCGATGCGTGGGTGGGGACTATCCATTTTAGACATACCGAGTTACCTCCGTGCTTCGAAAAGCACATCTTACAGGTAGTCAGTGTCAGTCGCCTGAAAATGTGTGAACCAGTCTTTAAGCCAATGGGTATCGTCTTATCCAGTACTAACTGGGCCGTGCAGTTCAGATACGCAGTCACATAATTATACGGGGTTACAGGCGTGATTATGTGTGTGGGGCACATAATCACGCCAGTAAACACCGAAAGGTTAGGCAGAGGTGTACCTAATAGTACACCCACATTTCGCCAGTATGTTTAAGTCCCTTGTAACAGGGGGCGAGGCTATTGCCACAGAATATAAAGGTACAGAAGCATCATTTCGCGCAACAATGAATAGAAATAGCGACTCTTGCTATGCTACTAAGCAACAAAGTGCAATTCAGCTCGCATAAGCGCTAAGTACCTACGGCAATATTCACCTAAGCGTTGCCGCTCTCTTGTAACGCCTAAGGGACTACGCACACTTATTCAGCTCTATTCAGCTTATGCCCATAGAAAACAACGATTTTGTTTGGAGAAGCGTACGCATCCGTTCAGCTTTCCGCTGCGTACGCGTCTCCATACAAAATCGTTTTATTCTGTCGCCGTCTGGCGCGGAGTGACGCGCTAGCCGTGGCGCTAGGGATGTCGGCTTGCTGAGTTGCCGCTGTCGTCTATCTACCTACTTGACCACGTAATCTATCTTATGTTTGATGCGTATGATTACCTACACGGTCAATTAGGTAGATAAACAATGAACATTTAAGTCTGTCATTCCTCTTTGTTTTACATAATAATATTTTCACATGTTCGCATTAATTAAAAAGTTCGTAGAACAGAAACATCAAAAATTCCGGCTGATTATATTTTCAGTTTACTAATTCTTACTTATCTCCTAAACGCGTGAACTGATTTACATGATTTAAACGGAAAAAAGGGTTGTAGACTGTCTCGCTCTCATAAATCCAACATGTATGGAACGCGGTACAATTCTTTTAAAACTATCTTATCATGAACTGTGTCTAATTCAATAAATAATAGTTTAAAAAAACTAAAAAACACGCTTTTTATAGAAAACCGAACTAAAAAATAGAAAATAAATTTTAATGAATTTAAATTAAGAAAATAGTGTTAAAAATTTCAATGAATATAAGTTAATAATAGTGTGAATAAAAAAAAATTATCTTATTTTAAAAAAAGCGTGGGGTGCATGGTGTCAATAGTTATAAATATTTTATTGACAGATATGAGTAGAGTGATTATCATTTCGATAACATTTTAAAAAGCACCCCACGCTTTTTTTAAAATAAGATAATTTTTTTTTATTCACACTATTATTAACTTATATTCATTGAAATTTTTAACACTATTTTCTTAATTTAAATTCATTAAAATTTATTTTCTATTTTTTAGTTCGGTTTTCTATAAAAAGCGTGTTTTTTAGTTTTTTTAAACTATTATTTATTTTTTAATTTTTACGTTTTCATAAAATTTTACCTGTCTTACGACTTAACAAATTATTTATATTCTTTATATATCTCATACACGTTTTCGGTTACTGAGCACCAATAGTCTACTCCCCTACATAAATATGAGCAACGGACGAACGTAGACACGGCAAAATAATTAAACTTAGTCACAGAGACGGTGGCGGACTCTTCGTGGCTCGTGAAATCTAAGTTACATGCGCAGACACTGTTGCAAACTCTAATGCGCATACCTAGTCGAGTGCCGCGGTAGAAGCACGGAACCACCCGTATAGGAAAGAACAACGGGCCCAGGCTTGCCCCAGGCTTGGCCCAACTCTGTTAAACTCTGGCCAAGCTTGTAAGCCAGAGTTGGCCCAGCCTTGGTGGAAGTCTGGAAATTATATAAATTAACAAAAATCATATTTTGCAAATTGAATAATTTTATCAAATTAGTGTATTGTCATCGGTCCTCAATAAATCTACAAAGTTTGAACGAAATCTGGCCGTTTAAAGTGGGTCAAAATCGCGCCCAAAGAAGTCGGTTACAAACAAACATACAAACATACAAACATACAGGTGAAGCTAATAATAAAAAATAAAAAAAAATAAAAAAATAATAATAGTGTGAATAAAAAAAAATTATCTTATTTTAAAAAAAAGCGTGGGGTTCTTTTTAAAATATTATCGAAATGATAATCACTCTACTCATATCTGTCAATAAAATATTTATAACTATTGAAACCATGCACCCCACGCTTTTTTTAAAATAAGATATTTTTTTTTTATTCACACTATTATTAACTTATATTCATTGAAATTTTTAACACTATTTTCTTAATTTAAATTCATTAAAATTTATTTTCTATTTTTTAGTTCGGTTTTCTATAAAAAGCGTGTTTTTTAGTTTTTTTAAACTATTATTTATTTTCTACTTTTTAGTTTGGATTATTTATAATAGCTTGTTTTTTTTTAATTTTAAACTATTGCACGACTCATGATGCGAAGCATCAGAGAGTGCTTTACGATCGAAAAATTTTTTTCGCCTTTTTTTGGCAACTATTTTTAGTATTATAGCCTTGTTAGTTAAAGGAATCAAGATATTTTGCATACTATTGTCGAGATAATTTAACGGAGATTAATTCTATACTTGCTAAAAATTAATTTAGTGCAATAGAAACGGAAAAAAATATCAAAACAGGTCAAAAAATTTTCCTGTCCGTCATGTATGAAACTCCGGAAACACTGTAACTTATGAAAAAATCAATTATTTGAGTTAGATTTTTTTTTTAATTCTAATCGACAATTGTAGATCATCGAATGGGAATGGATAATTAATTAAGTGTCGTTTAATTATAATTAATATTTTTTTAATTTTTACGTTTTCATAAAATTTTACCTGTCTTACGACTTAACAAATTATTTATATTCTTTATATATCTCATACACGTTTTCGGTTACTGAGCACCAATAGTCTACTCCCCTACATAAATATGAGCAACGCACGAACGTAGACACGGCAAAATAATTAAACTTAGTCACAGAGACGGTGGCGGACTCTTCGTGGCTCGTGAAATCTAAGTTACATGCGCAGACACTGTTGCAAACTCTAATGCGCATACCTAGTCGAGTGCCGCGGTAGAAGCACGGAACCACCCGTATAGGAAAGAACAACGGGCCCAGGCTTGCCCCAGGCTTGGCCCAACTCTGTTAAACTCTGGCCCAAGCTTGTAAGCCAGAGTTGGCCCAGCCTTGGTGGAAGTCTGGAAATTATATAAATTAACAAAAATCATATTTTGCAAATTGAATAATTTTATCAAATTAGTGTATTGTCATCGGTCCTCAATAAATCTACAAAGTTTGAACGAAATCTGGCCGTTTAAAGTGGGTCAAAATCGCGCCCAAAGAAGTCGGTTACAAACAAACATACAAACATACAAACATACAGGTGAAGCTAATAAAAAGCGTGTAAAAAAGCGTGTAAAAAAAAAGCGTAAAAGCGTATAAAAACGATTCTAATTTCATTTGTGAACAACACGATAATCTAAAATACTTTTAAGTAGGTAGGTAGGTCTAAAATAGGTACAATGCAAAAATGTGTGTGAAATGGCACATTGAAATAAAAACAAGTTTGCGCGCGCTAGCTCTGCTATTTTTCACTTCATGGTTTAGAAAAAGGGATATACAGTAGATAATTTGATAAGTGTGTGTTCGTCTTCAGAGTTGCTCTTATTCAATTAGTAGTAACACTGAGTAACAAATACAATCATGTCATCATGTATAATAATAGTCAAATAAAAGTCTATCCGTCTGCTTCATCTGATTCTGATAATGTATTTTTTATTTGAAATTGATTTTCCAAAATTATGCCCCTTTGACGGCAATTATTTTATTGAAAACTACCTACCATTTATTATTTTCTTTATTTATTTTCACAAATATTCTTTACATTTTTAAATATTTAATTATAAAATATAAAACGATATAAAAAACATTTTAAAATATAAAAAATAGTAGCCCACCAGCATTGGGAACAGGGCCCGAGCTACCGGTGGTCAGGGCTGTTGAGACACGAACCTCCTAACAATACGCGCCGTGTCCAGAAGTACTGCTTTCTGGATCAAGCCCTTGATGCAGCTGCCAAGCGAGAGCCTCCTCAGAAGTTGTTCGAGGCTATTGGCTATTGCCAGGGATGCGGGACTGTTCGAAAGAGATACCGCGGCCCTGGAATACAAGGCAAGGAAGGAACATGGATGGGTTTTAGTCAGTACAAGTCTGACACTCCCTTCCGCTCTGCCCAGAGCGAGAGAAGTCATTTGATGATTTCCCATACGAAAAAAAAAAGCTATTGGCTATTAAGCCATTGACCGACACGACTATTGGCACAATGACTGCTGTACTCACGTCCCACATGTCGCGAGCCAGATCTAGATACTTGAACTGCTTTTCTTCTGCTTTCAGGTTCTCGTCATGCGGGACTGTTATATCAAAAATCATTGCGCGACGCTCCAATCGATCTAACACCACAATATCAGGCTTATTGGCAACAATAGTCCTGTCAGTGGTGATAGATCAATCCCAATACAACGTGATATTACCATTATCAAGAACTGGGTCGGGCGCATACTTATAGCATACTATCAATGCTGAAATGCTTTTTTTTCTAAAACTTTGTTTAGCGACTTTTGAAAAGTGATGGTCACCTATTTAGGATAATCATTCATTTCTGGCGCTTGTCATGTTGAGCGATTTAGGTATAATACGGTGTAGAGCGATTTTGAAAATCTAAATGTGGTCATCAACTTTTGATGCTGACTGTACTTCAAAGCTTGTTGCTGTTGAAAACTACCAATTATTATTGTTATGGCTAATCATTTTGTGATTTTCTTTTCCTGTATCCTTGGCTTTGAAGGGGATCAATATCCCGTTAGTATATGAACAATTCGCTGAACGGGTTTGTGATTGTCAATATGATTTAGAATGACGCGGCATCGCGTCGGCTTGAACAGGTCAGCAAGAGCTTTTTGTCCATACGCGGTGGAGTCTTTCTCGTATTTATTCCATAAGGAACATCGACTCGCAAACAGTGAACAGGTGTTCAGGACATAATTTTGAACGCCATAATTTTCCATCGAAACATAAAAGATAAAAAAAGAACGGGGTCTAGTACGCCTGCCCGTCTTCGGCCAATATTGTTCGGTTTCATGGTTCGACTTCATCCAAACTTCTCGTAGTGTAATAAATCCATCGGCTGCCCGAATTCGTGTAAGCTCTTTCGACCACCCGAATTCGGGCTAAGACCAAGTTTCATTGTGCCATTAGCTTGATCTTATTTGTTAAAGGTTTCCCTCCATGCTTTACCTTAGGTCTTCCTTGTAAAATTAGACCTAAGAACAAAATAAAAAGAAACACAAATTTAACACTCTTAATTATATTTTTGTCAAAATTCTCAATAAATGTAAAAATCGAAAAGTTGAACGAATAAATGAATTTTGTACTCCCTGTACTATCGCGATGTGACGCCTATATATAATGATTTTGGATTATAGAAATTTAGAAGTCAATGGCACGAGTTAAGTTCCGAATTCAAAACTAGATGGCACTGTAAACTGTTAGTAAGATTTTAGATTTTTCTCAAATCTAGATCTAAGTATCACGCAATCTTTTTGCGTGATACTTAGATCACTTCTGCACGATTTAGTCGATTAGAGATTCGATAGTCGAGACTTCTTAAATAGGCCATTCAAGTTCGCCTAGAGCATTTAAGGCACCTAAATAAATTGATTTAAAAGTCATACTATATTTTTCTTACTAACTGTGCTTATTGACACGGAATACTGATGAAGAAATGGGTAATTCACTTCAAAATGAAAAGTTCATTTGTTTTCTTATGGTGACGAACCGGGACTTCTTGTATGTAAAAAAATTTGGTGACCAACCGGGCCAGTGACGTAACTCATAATATATATTTCACTCTTGATAGCATTTTTTATTAATAGTTATTTATTCGACATTTATGCAGGTTGGAATCGACACCGACGCGTAAACGGTTAGCATTAGCACGTATTCAGTAGTCCGGTAGGTACATGATTCTGAAACCGGAGACATATAAAATTTTTCATCGGTTATTCTAAAAATAATTTGCTGCTTAATTCCATACATTTTGACCGTGTGGTTGTTGCAGTTTTGTAAGAAATAGCTGCTTTTTTTAAATTACCAATGAAAAATTTTTGTGTGGTCCAGAATGGTGTACTGTATACTTCGGTTTCCCTTCCACCCTGTTTTTTTCTTAACGATACAGATTGTTTAAGTTTTGGGCACCAGTTGCTGAGATACAAAGAGCACTTTAAGTGCGTCCAAAGAATACATATGAAAATAAATAATTTTTCAAAGTTGTGCGACAGCGGTCCTTCCGCTTCACTTGCCCTCGTGGAATTTGAAGTCCTGAAAAAAACTAAACTTTTAAGAATATAATCTCGTAACTAGTGAGACGGGTTATTCAGATGGGTTCCCTATCCATTTGCATAAAATTTTAAGACCTAATATAACTTGGCATACTTTTGTTTTTCCTAATTATATTTTCGCATAATATTATTCACGCATAACAGTTTACGCATAATTTTTTAAGCATAATTTCTGTAACCATAATAATGGTTAAGCATAACATTCTAAAGCATTTTTTTTTTTACGCTTAATGATATTAAAACATATTCTTTTATTATTTCTCCTAGTTCTGTCTGCAGGGTTTAAAGAAACCTAACCGAACCTAACTCCCCGTGATGTCGACCGTCTAAGGTTAGCGTTTCCGTCAGCAGGTCGACGGAGTTCCGCTGCGCGGGGCTCCTATTTCTGCCTGCACGGTTTACAGGAACCTAACTAACCAAACCTCGGGGTGCCTCTGATGTTGACCGTCTAGGGTTAGCGTTTCGTGAAATACGTAAAAATAAATCAAATTTGTTGCCGTTATTTCTATTAATTGTATGCCTAAATACTATTATGTTAATAGTCATTAGGTCTAGATAATTATGCCAACAAAAACTGTATGCCAGAAAAAAATAAGGCAAAGTATTATTATGGCAAAAACAAATTATCCCAAAATCGTTATGCCAAAGTATATAAGAAATAGAATATTATGCAAAAAGAAGGGATCCCATTCAGATGTGATATAAATAAAATCACGAGACATGTATTGTGTAATTCATTTTTAAACCGACTTCCAAAAAAGGGAGATTATCAATTCGACTGTATGTTTTTCTCGGTAAATTGTGGATAGATTTTGAAGATTTTTTTTTGTTTGAAAGAGTATACTTCCAAGTTGGTCCCATAGAAATATTGTCGTGATCTGATGATTGACTTCAGAGATATGGAACGGAACTCTTCAATAATAGATAGGTAGCAAATCTGTCGTGATGGCAGCAATCGCTTGGATGTTTATTGTTTACACAAAACCACAACATAACATCATGCCTGTATGCTCTGAGTGGGTACGCAGATGTGTACAGTAGACCCACATTCCACCCAAGTTCCATTTTATTGGGGATAACCCAATTACCATGACATGTAGTGTTAACAATGTAAAATAAATGCATAGCAAATATTGTATAGGATATTATAGCTAAAAAAACAAAACCGACTTCAAAAACACAAACAAAGTGAAAAATTACTTTAGCTTCAGAAGTCAGTGACAAAATAACTGAATCAAACAAACAAAAGTCACCGACTTCTGAAGCTAAAGTTAATTTTCACTTTTTTTGTGTTTTTGAAATCGGTTTTATTTTAAGTTGTCAAATTCAAGTAAGTAAGTACTTAATTCGTTGTAAAATAAACTCTGTAGTGATGGTGTTGAGCCTTAGGACACCGTACTTTGAACCCAAGGTTCCCAGGTTTGTAAAAAGGTTCTAGAAGAAATTCCTGACATTCGAAGACAATTACGGACTTTTCTCTTTTGGAATAAAAAAATCCTTTTCTTCTTCCAAAAAAAATCGCAGTTAAATTAAACAGCGTTCTGTTTGTTCAGTGTTCTGTGAAAAAAAACCATTTCTTGTTCAAAAAAAATGAAAAAAAGGAGAAGAAAACGATTATTTTTAAAAAACCCTCTCTCTTAAAAACTCTTCTCATTTTCATAAATTCTGAACGGTTCAAAATTTACCCCGCATTCCGGATTCTGTGCTAAAATTCCGGACTTGTCCGGGAAATTCCCGACCTATGGCCACCTTATGTTGAGCTTACTTGCAAGCGAAGCTAGTGCGCATTAGAATTTATTTTACTGCATGGAGTCACTGTACTGTACTAGGTTGTAATGTATAAGGAAGGCCAGGACATTAAGCAAAGATAAAACTCCGTGATATATTGGCATAGTTACATGCAGGGCATCAGCATAGCCCCTAAACGAGCTGTTAGAAATTCCTTCAGTAAAACTGCAAACTTATTAGTGCCGTTACGACATCGCTCGTATTGGGATTATTCGGGATTAGCTAGTAATATGTACGTAGCAGGTTCCACCCAGCGTCGCCGAGCCATTGCAAGCTATACAAGATGGAAGGGGCACCGGTACGAACACGGCTACCACGTGTTTAGTACAGTCTGAGCCCCCCTACATAATAACCAGCTGGTTCCTACAAAAGTGCTCGAGGTACCGACACGGTCAAAATGTATGGAACAGTTGATTTTTGAAGTGAAAACTTCTTTAGCATCGTTGTGATTTGAAAGTCGATGAAACGAAAAAACGAAAGTAAAACAGACACATAAATTCATAAGATTTAACGTGGGAGAAAATGAGATAGGAAGCAATATACATCCCATACAAAAGAGTGGCCACGGAGTTTCTTGCCCATTCATGACGCCTAGGTAAGCTGTTCACCAGGTTACACCCAGCTTACCTACACAACATGACTCTACATACTACACACACTCTGTTGCGCGGCGTGTTCTAAGTTAATATAGGCATGTCGCGCAGCTACACCACACATGCATCTAAACTCACAAGTGAGGCCGCGGCGCGGGCTCGCGACTTACGCTTACACTGGGCGGTGTTACACAGTACAATACCGCCCACACACACATGTCGGCACCTTAGTCCGGACCACACTGGCTAGCTTCTGTTGTGGGACGGGCGGGTGCCACACATCCACTGTAGGTGCGTCGCAGTCGGCACCTCTGTCGCTGGTTGTCCTCCGCCGGGCCTCCTCCGGGTAACCGGAGGTCTCACCAGGGGGGGGAACGCCGTGGTGTCGTGAAGAAATCAGCGGTGTGGCGCGCCTACAGAAACTCACATAGCAACCACTCACATAGACACATACGTTGCTATTAACGTGCGTCTAACCTGCCTCGCCTAAATCGGCAACATAATGACGGGCCTATTTTTATAGGCCAAGGTATAGCCTCCGCGGCCGAGGGGCAAAGCCCCGAGACCGCTCGCCACGCCCCATAGCGGGGGCGTCGCGACTTCCACTGAAGTCTTGCCCATTCTTCTCCATAGAGATCTACGCTTTGGAATGGGCAACTACAGTACTTTCACAAGTTATTATGCCTTGTGTCTTTGACTGTAGCTAAGCCTTCTTCGTTTTTCTGACATTCAACAGTGCCTGAAATGGTCTAAATGAAATAAATGCTTTTAAGTTTGAGTTCTGAGTTTGAGTTTATACAGTGTTTATCTTGAAGCCTTGTAGGTTTCACTTCTACCACGTGTGAGTTGCACACCTGTTTTTTTTTTTGGGCCTCAGAATGATAGACTGCATGCGTAGTAACCGTTTTCGCGTCGGTGTCCCTTCCACCCCCTATGCTAGGTGCTAGGTGGACGTCTGGTAGACGACGAGTCGATCCTGAATCTGTGAGTGTTTACAAGTGCGTGCTGAAAGTTAGTTTGGTTATAAAAAATGTTGTTACAAACTTACAATGTAAACGCATGCGACGATGACAGCTAGCTTGTACTGCACGGCGAGGTCAGCAAGGAAGTTGATGATAAAATCATCGTTGTAGGTGAAGAACTCCTCCTTCCACCCGCGCCACTGCTTTTGGATGCTGCCTATGGGAGCTTTAGCGTTTGTCTGCAGCTGTAGTACAATAATTATAATAAAAATAAAAAAGACGTGTGGCACTCGTAGACTGCCGCGGTAAAGCTATTGCATAGCATTTTTTATCAACTTATGTAATTATAATTATTTATTCACTTTCGTAGTTTTTATAGGTATAGGTAAAACCTATACAGCCTAACCCCCTAGCTCCAGCAATAGCTTAAAATAATAACCTAGGGTTGTCAATATCTGACACTACGTGTTAGGCACTAGGTGTTAGGTTATTTTCGTTACGGAATTTCTGGATTCGGTCTCCACGCTCAATGCCCGCGATAGAAGCTATGCAATAGCTTAAAAATGTTTATTCGATCAACAAAGGATCATAATAGGTAAGGTAAAAATTAGAAAAAAAAATCAGAGAATTAAAACAGTTAGTAAATGAACCAATCAGGAATGGTTTATGTGCTTATAAGCAAACTTTTTGCGCGAATTCCGCCACTGGAGTTGGCTCGAACCCTGCAGGGACCTGGGATGTGCATCCTTTTCGCATAGTCGTGTAGTAACAGTCTACTTGTGACTCAGCGAACTTCCCAGATGCGCTACAGTATCGGGCTAGCTTCATCTACACCCTAAATGCAATAACAGGTTCTGCGTGTGCCAGATAACAATTATATGGTGCTTCAGGACCTGTTATTGCTTAGACAATCCGTTACGTTGCGGATTAATTAAAGCGCCGTTAATAAAATCGACGTATTTCTTTACCTTTCCCAGCGCCATGGGCTCTGAGAAAGTCGTATAAGGAATCAAAGCAAAATAACGAAATACCTCGAAGGTTTTAGTGTTGTTCCCCTTGAGCCTGATGACAGGCTGTTCCATTGGGTCGTTGATGCTGAAGATGGGCGTTTGGAGGGTACTCTCCTTGCGGATCACGCTAGCCAGCTGGTTGTCTATGAACAGTTCTACTGTATCCGAAATTAATATGCGTCCTGTCGGACGAAGGAACCGGAACATCTGAAAATATAGCAGGTTGTTAAGGAAAATTAATAACCTTCAAATTTAAGAAATTCAGTGACAGCCCAGAGTTTAGATATGAACCCGATAAATGACAATCAAATATCCACAGTGATGTTATGTAAAGTTTTACAGTAAGATTATACAAGTCGGTGTGTGACAGAACTAACAGACATTCATTTGAAAATTATTGTTTTCGAACACTTAAACAGACAGACAATAGGTAGACAGTATATGACGCTTGAACGACATCAGAAGGGCGCGTTGGTTAACATTTTTGACCTTGTCTGAAGTAGCTCTACAAAATGATGGTTAACAGAATAGCAAAAGCCGATTGGTTAACTTACTAACTTCGACTAATTATGTTATGCTATTATTAATTATTAACTGTAAAAACCTATTATTGTTCATGGAGGTATCCTCAAAGGCTGACATGACATAATGCCAGAGTGCAAAAATTGAGGACATAAAATGGTATTTTGCCAGGTTTATCGATCCCATGCATGGACCGGTTATGTTAGTATCCCTATTTATGGATCGTTCTAATTTCAGAAATGACGAAAACTTTATACTCTTTTTGATGTCAGAACCTTTTGTACAAGATTTCAATTTCTTGGTTTCACAGGTGGAGCCAGCAGAATAAAATAAAATATTAAAATAAATACAGACAAATCCCCATTTTCTTCTAAGCTTTGGTACTTTCTAGCTTGCAGCCTTCCAAGTGGCATGACTTTCTAAGCATTATTTCTAAAACGATTTTCAACAGGATTTACACAAGTTTTAGGTAGCTGATGTCTGTTTCATAGATTTTTGGCGCAAGACAGAACCACAGGTAGGTGGAACCAAGGTAGGCTCTTCTCAGCACACGTGTCCAGCGGGTTCGTTCCACAGCGTATCTATGTCTGCTCACCTTTCTCCCTGTGTTCTCCACGCCGTCAAATATAAACGCCCTGCGGGCTCCACCTCGGAAGAAGGTGTCCGGCACATCCTCGTTCATACTGAACAGGGCTTCGCCCTCACTGAGGACAGTGTAGTTGTTGCCATTGTAGCCTGACTTAGTCTGATGGAGGTTGACGGTTGCCAACTGTATTAGGCGCTCCAGACCTGGAACTAAAAGTAAAATTATTAGGTATAGCTTCTTATGGCTTCGTCAGTGCATTATAATTAACAAAACCCCACGCCAGTGATTGAGTAAGGCAGAGATTTGCGTATATAGTACGACTTTAGGCGGCTACTGAGACATTCATGATGGAAAAACCCAATGATAAAGTATTGTTGATGGGTGGGGCCCGACTTGAGGATTGAACCCAAGACTTAGTCCTCAACAATGCATCAGAGTTTTCGAATACCTATGAGTCATTATTACATAAATGAAACAGGTTAAAAAAAATTACTAAACAACATTGTGGTAATTATTAGGTCAATCATGATTGTGTACTTCACTCACCCGTGACTGAAGTAGATGGACCCGCAGCCATATTGTTTACAAACACCTACGACTACCTACGCAGTAGTCCTGTCAAAAAACTGAACGAAACGATACTGTTATTTATAGATACAGCGCAAACACACTCTGCTGATTAAAAGTCACCAAAATATTTATTATTTACATTATCAAACTGAAAAACTGAACACTTACTTCAAATTGTCGAATGCACAAAATGATTGTAACTTTTTATCACGACTCAATAATAGGGGTCAAAAACGGCGCGATTACGTGAATAAATCCCGTAATGCAAGTTTTTTTATGCTCGGATAGCACATTAGCACGACTGTTCCGTCCAAGGCCAGACGCCTGACTGGCGACTATCTACCAAAATATAATCTAGACTTTAGCACATAACATAACCTCACAATTGGAAAACTAAACGCTATTGAGGTACGTTACCGTAGCTACATTGCCGGCATGCGGCGTGTCCAAAATTTAGTAGCTTTAGTAGCTCAGCATACAGTTTTGCTTCATATTCGGGTCCCTTATGTCAGTAAACCAGTTTCCATGCATTTCGACAAAACAAACATTGACGTGGCTTAACCGCATTTTATAACAAGAAACAATTTGAGTACGTATTACTAATATACATAATATAAAGTTGACTGTGCTTAATTATGAAAATCAAAGTTTATAATTACAAAATTATCATTGGGTACATTTTCCAAAATTGTTCTTGGCCTAACTAAATGTAATAAAAAAAAGCCGAGCATATGAATACCCTTGTTTTGTATGCAATAAGAAGCACACTTAGTTCTCCTAATTTTGTTAGCTTTCAACGCCCTTGGGCTCATCAGATCGTCACCTTGGGTGCGTTTGGAGCGCTTCGGGCGCGCCCAGCGCGAGTGCCGCACCTTGTGTGTCTGTGAACTGTCTACTAGACGCTTGTTGCTGGCCACGCAAGTGCAACATTATGTCGCTAGGTTTACTTTTAGAAGGCCACACACGCCTAACTTTTCAGTCACCTCTTCTGCTGTCACTTCTTTTCGAAGTTCTCCACAAAAATATAAGTAGGTACCTATTAAACTCACGACAACTTTTACTGTATCATCTCTCTTTAAGTTTATCGTATTTATATTTTGTCGTATGTATTATTTGTATGTCTACTCGCTATAACTTCCTTATTTTTTCGAACCTCTCGCTTCCTGGAAAAGGAATGACAAAGTAGTGAAATAAATAATACAAAATCTTTAGTTTTAATACTTATCTTATAAAAAAGTAACAAATTGATATTGTGTCCTCTTTACGTTCAACGCAATACAAGTACAGCACAAAACTACCAGCTTATAATTAAAAAAATAAGCTACGAAAAACGATGCAAGCACAATATTGGGTAACCGTAATGGATCTAGACAACTAATTACACTGATAGATACTTATAAAGAAACAAAAAGAGAAGAAATATGGATGAATGGATGGATAGAACTGACAAATGTTAAATAACAAAAAATGAGATCACTAAATTTTACTGATAAATGCAATAAAACTGGATGGTTTCTACTTCCTGAATTAGAAACATTTAATTTTAGGTACACATAGATCTAAATATTCTTGTGACTAGAAGTTTAGAGTACCTAGCTTTTGTTCCTTATAAGTAGCAAATGAAATAGTAAGTAAGTCTTTCCGTCTCGTCTGTTCAATAAAGTTGAACTGCTAAAATACTCACCTCATTCAAAATTGTACCTGGTAGGTTTACCAAAAATATATCTCATTCATTGACGATTCGAGATGCAAAATTCGAGAGGATATTTACTTAAGTAAATATTCCCTTTTCAGTTTCAGGTTGTCTTACCTTCTAGATAACATTTATACATTCATTTTTTACAAATGATATTTTTATACGTAATATTATGCATCACTTATTGCTTACTGTTTCAGATAAAACACTTATTAAGTTGGTAGATAAAGGGTGTAAACAGACTCTTAAGGAAGCCGAAAGGCACTTGTTCTCCCCGTCATAGCGATATTTTTTTTGTTCTAGACCATGCCTGGGAACCTTCTAGTTACAGAGATATTGGGGGTCAAAGTTCCAACGTTTTCACAACATTTTTTTGAAATACAAAATCAAAAATCAAAATCAAAATCAAAGCATTTATTTCAAGTAGGCCAGTTACAGGCACTTTTGAATTGTCGACAAGATAAAAATGTAATGAAGCTACAGTCCCAGTCACAAGGCATAAAAACTGTGAAAGTACTGTAGTTGCCCATTCCCTAGCGTAGATCTCTATGGAGAAGAACGGGCAAGAAACTCCATGGACACTCTTTTAAATCAGTATATTTTTACAAAAACCTTGGTTACATCATTCATGTTGAGATGGTACATTATGTGAGAACGATGTAGCAAGATGTGCAGTGTGCACGTTAAAAGTGTCCATAATAAAAAACAAAAAAAAAAAATTAACAATTCAAAAATAAAATAATTAATTCAAATAAGCCGTGGCAACCAAGAGATGACCAGTCACAAGTCACAACTGACAGCGCCCGTTCACGAACATGACGCATGTATCAGCACCATTCAACTCAACCATTTTGAAGGGAACTAAATGATCCGACACACGCGCCACCATCAGCGAGACCTTTGAGTGAGCATGACATACTCCTAACCGCCAGGGCACATTCAAGTCAAGAAAAGAATAGGTTACCAGTGAACGATAGCTATCTAGTACAAAGTACTCACACAATATGGGCTATGCGGCTATATAATACTAAAGAGATTGAATTTATACAATGCAAAGATAGTTGTACAATCTTCAGCAGCTCCAACAATACAGTTTAATGCTATCCATTTATGCGCCCCTGTCCTTGTGGAGCAGGACCGGCATTGAGCCAAGCATTTTTATCAGCGATATAATCGTCCAACTTGTAATATGCTTGCTTACATAGTGTGCGTTTAATGCATGTTTTAAATTTCGTCTCATTCAGTTCAAGAATACTTTGTGGAATTTTATTGTAGCATCTCAAACAGTACCCCATGAAAGATGAGTCTACTTTAGCGAGTCTGAAGCCTGGCTGAACTAATTGGTCCCTATTTCTAGTACTGTAATTATGTCTGTCACCTCTTTTATTAAAAAGATGTAGATTTTTTCTTACGTACATTATGTTTTCATAGATGTATTGACAATGTACCGTCATGATGTTAATTTCTTTAAACAGTTCCCTTAGAGAATCGCGCCTACGAAGATTATATATGGCTCTGATGGCTCTTTTTTGCAGAATAAATATAGACTCAATGTCTGCAGCCCGTCCCCATAACAAAATGCCATAAGACATTATGCTATGAAAGTAACTAAAATAGACCAGTCTAGCGGTATCGACATCAGTAAATTGACGGATTTTTCTAATAGCGTATGCTGCTGAACTTAGCCGCCCTGCAAGAGTACTTAAATGAGAACCCCATTGAAGCCTTGAATCAAGCGTAATCCCCAGGAAAACCGTTTTATCTACGAATTCAAGTTTCTCTTTATTCAAAACTATATCACAATCGCTATGTTTAACATTCGGTAAAGCAAATCTTATGCATTTTGTCCTTTTTTTCATTTAATACTAAATTGTTTGCTGTGAACCAATTATAGACTTGAATTAGGGCATTATTCACGTCATCTAGATTTTGGGCCCTTCTATTTATCTTAAAAATTAGAGAAGTATCATCAGCAAATAGCACCATATTTTGAGGCTGGTTTTTCAATAAATAAGGCAGATCATTAATATATACTAGAAAGAGGAAAGGACCCAATATTGAGCCTTGCGGAACCCCCATTTTTACTTTTAAACCCTGTGAATTAACACCATTTATTTGAACATGTTGCTGTCTATCACTCAAATAAGATTTTACCAAACTAACTGCAAGTTTACCTAGTCCATAATGCTCAAGTTTCAAAAGTAATGTGTCGTGATTTACGCAATCGAATGCTTTGGAGAGGTCACAAAATATGCCAATAGCGTCTTGGGACTCTTCCCACGCAGTAAATATGTTCTTTAATAAAGTTACACCGGCGTCGGTTGTACAACGTCCCTTGGTGAAACCATACTGTTGATCGTGTAAGATTCTGTTGGTGTTAAAATGATTGAGCATTTGATTAAGCATTACTTTTTCAAACACCTTACTAAAAACTGGCAACACGGATACAGGTCTATAATTATTAGTATCTTTACTATCCCCGGATATGAAAAGAGGTATGACTTTACTGTATTTCATTAAATCAGGGAAAACTCCTTGGTCTATACACAAATTAAAAATTAAAGCTAAGTATGGTGCTATAGTCTCAACTATGGATGTACAAACTTTGATAGACATTCCCCATAAATCTTCGGTAAGTTTGACTTTTATTTGCCGAAAAGCTTTAATAACTATCATAGGGTTTATGTGTTTAAATTTAAATTCAGCCGAGCAGCCAGACACATTCGCCTTCAATAAACCAATTGAGACTTCAGGAGAAGAATTAAGAGCCTCCGTAGTTTTTAATGGTATATCGGTAAAGAAATTTACAAATTCTTGAGCTACTTCTTGATTAGAGCTTTTAGGACCACAAGCTGTGTCTAATGTGTGTGTGTGTGTATGTGTTACGTATTTTCTTCCTGTTAGTCTCGTTATTTATGACTTTCCAAACTGTTTTTATTTTATTTTCTGCTGTTTTGATCTTGTTGCTAATGTGCAGGGCTTTGGCAACCTTGCATGTATTTCTAAATATTTTTGAATACTTAGCAACATACTTGTTAAAAGTTTCAGTGTTTATAAAAGGCTTAAGGCCATAAAGCTCAAAAAGTCTTTCCCTACTTTTTCCGATACCTCTAGTTGCCCAATCACTAAAAATAAATTTAGGGCAAATACTTTTTGTCTTCTTTTCAAAAGTTTTGTTGAATTCAGTGTGAACTATTGAAAAGAAATGACCATACAATTGATTTATATTAATATCGTCCATATGATGGCTCATAACACTTAACTTGTTCTGTAGGGAAATATTATACATATTTAATTTGCTAGTAGTTATAGGTCTAAATTTAATTTCAACTTTTTGCAATGGTGTGTTACACCTGAAAGTTACAGTTTGTCCGCTATGGTCGGACGGCAAACTATTTACTACATTATCTATACAAGTAGCGGAAGATGGCGTGACTCTAGTAGGTTCTATAAAAATGTTGGTCAAGTCAAATGACTTAAAAAGATTTAATAACCGACTGCTATTTGAATTTTCTTCTAAAATATTGATATTGAAATCACCACAAATAATTGTAGATTTATTACTGGCTACAAGTTTTGCCAGAACATCTTCCATTATTGATTCAAATAAACATGTTTTTAATGTGAGATTTTTACTTTAAATACCTCCAGGACCCCTTACTATTCAATCCATCCATCAGCACAATGTTTTGAGTGCGTTACATTGAGTCCTACAGTACAACAGTGATTTTTCAGCCCAAAAAAAAAGTCGTTTCCCAGCACTAATTTTTGCGTAAAGTTACTTAGTTTGATTAACATAATGCTTGGTTGACGGCTTCGTGAAGAGTCACTTTACAGGCTGTATAAGCGAAATCGAAGGTTTCAACGTTAAAATACGAAAATGACGCTCGAAAAATTAAGTAGGTATTATTATTACACCGAAATGTTCGCGATACGATGAAATCGTCCAAGGCCAGACGTCTGGCTGCCGTTGGCGCCTAGCTGTATATACTACCTATGTAAGTATAATCTCCACCTTTAGTGCACAACATGAAACACAAATCAGTACCTAAACTCAATGTTGTCTTTACTAGTCCCTGGTCGTAACAATACTAATAAAAGTAATCTGTGATACTCACCTACATTTAGCTTAAAATATGAAACGATTAATAAATAATACCTCGTGAGTTCATTGTGCTGACTCTATGAAGGGCTGAAGACACAAGAGAAGATCAAGTTCAAGTAAGTACATTATAAGCAACACAATTTTAGTCAACAGTGCAACGCCCTCGGTTTACATTGGGGCGAGTTTTTGTGACCGCTTAGGATAGCACCGTGCACCTCGTTTGTAGTGTGACTGTGTGGTTTTCTTTTAATTATCAAACATATGATCAGGACATATCATCAAAGGCCAGCAGAAACCCACTACATTTTTGATTCTTGGAAGCAGGCCTCTGTTACGTTCGTTTTAAACCGTCGGTCAGTTCCGGGCACCGGTTGTCATGCATACAATTTCCTTGACAGTCGTACCTAACGAATTACACGATTACCAAATAACTCAGTGCTTCATGTAAAATACTGGTATTCATTCAGCTGCATCCGACTAGACTGCTGGGACCCGACCCCAACTAAGTACACTGGCAAAAAACTGCACGGTAACGTTAATTCATAAGTTGTTTTTTTTTTTTAATCTTTATTGAAAAAGATTATTTGATCATGCAGGATCATGTCATCCCCATAGTTACTATACCTATTAACTTAAATATTCACAACTTATTAATCTTATCTACGATTTAAACCACAGTCAGCCATTTTATTTACGCATTTCGCTTCCTCTGTTAAGGGAATAAGCAAGAATAGTATTGCATACACCGGTGTCGTGTAAGCTAATGCCGTAAGCAAGCCCAAAAGATAACCCCTCAGCCTCGTTCCGAACACATTCCACTAAAATATGAATAACATCTACAATAAAATCGCAGTCAGTACAGTTCTTTGAAGTGACTTTGCCCATTAGGTACGCAAAACTATTCAATGGGATATGTCCGGAACGCAGCCTCATAGCAGTTAACATGGAGTGCCTAGGTAAGCCGGAATTAATAAACCAAGGAGCACGAGACAAATTATTTTGGATGGGTTTACCATATGCTTTTTACTAGAGAACGCTCATTAAAATATTCGTTCCACATATTCCTACATTCAATCTTAATCTTATTAAAAACGTCGGTATAATACGGCAAAAAAACTTTAGGGATACCATCAGTTATGGCCTGTCTAGCGAGATAGTGTGCCATTTCATTTCCTGCCGTAAATTATTAAAGCTAAATCAAGGTATCAACTAAGGTACGGAACCCAGGCTGCGGGCTGTTCGAAAGAGATACCGCGGCCCTGGAACACTAAGGGCAAGGAAGGAACATGGATGGGTTTTAGTCAGTACAAGTCTGACACTCCCTTCCGCTCTGCCCAGAGCGGGAGAAGTCATTTGATGATTTCCCATCCGTAAAAAAAAAAAAAAAGGTCATCCATTTTCTTTGCTGGATACGTTTCGTTGCCGTTTGTTGTTTAAAAAGACGGTGTGTCAATACGGCCGTGGAACTTTCCACATGTCGTCACCGTAAAGACGGCCGTCTTTTTGCGTCTGCAATATTACGGCCGCTATATGACGGCACCGCTATCCTGGGAAACCAAAGCTTAAGCAAAATTTTGCCTATTTTGACAACTGTCGACATACATGATGACATGTTTACAATAGAACAGGTTTTTTAGACTATTTGCCACATAAGTAGCTTGACGGACCAGCGGTCGCCCTGTGAATAGTGTTTTGCAAGTTCGAGCCCCGGCCGGAATTTTTATTTTTTTGTATTTATTTAGATTTTTTTTCCAAAAATAATAACCATGGCTCGCGAGTTCGATCCCCAACCGGTTTTCACTTTTTCTAACTATACATTTTGATTTCTTTTAAAGCTGTAAGATTTCTAAATTATTACCAAATAGTTTTATACATTGTTACTTTTAGTTTTTTTAACCAATCAGACGACAGTTAGGTAATCAAATTAAACTAAATTAATTAACAAAAAAACCAACACAATAAATTAAATAATTACCTCAAAAACTACTAAAACAACTGGTTATGGTTCCAATAGACCAGCGGCGTTCCCACGTTGAATGCAATACTTAGCCTCAGGCCAAGGTAAATGCCAGCCCTTGGGTCAAGGGAAGCGTCGGCTAGGCGTTTAGAAATTTCTTTAAAAGGCTGTGACCAGTGAGCGCTCGGACCCCACGGTCCTAGAATTTCAATCCCAAACAGCAGGAAAATATGTTACCGATAAGGTGACTTTATTTACGCCGCTTGAGGATCAGCACTTTTAGTTTTGTATAGATACCAAATGTATGAAATAAACGTTCTAAAACATTGTTGTAGGCATTTTCAATGTCAACAAAGCAAGCGATCGTTGACTGTTTTTTAGAAAATCCTAGCTGGATTCCCGACACCAAGGTGGACAAATTATCTAAAATGGAGCGCCCTTTGCGAAAACCTTTAGTATTGGTCGATAACATGTTATTATGTTCAATAAGCATTCTACTCTTCTAATCAATATGTTATGTATAGTAGCAATCAAATAATATAATTCCTAAATCCAATTAAATACACTGAAACTGGGGCCTTGACTGCCCTTGACCATGTAGCTCGCCTTCATGATTATTTATCATACTTTTACGATATCGGGCAATTCGAAAATGTATTTTGTTTTAAATAATGTGTTTTGAATTATATTGTGTTTTGTTGTAAACTTACTGTGCTTCATGACACGAATAATATTTGTTTACTTGTCCAGTTTAGAGCAACAATTGTAGCATTGGTAGCTCCTTCCATTCTTTCAATTTTGTTCTTATTAATTATTTTCTATTTATAATGAAACAACGGCGAAATAAAACCAACTACAAATATTCAATAGTTTTATTACTCCTTATTCTGTTTGAAACATTCATAGAATCAGAATCAGAACTTTATTTGCTATGAATGTAGGTACAGCTTTATGAGATGTTATTCATAAATAAATGAGATCGGCTACAGTCTACCTTACGGCGTAAAAATTATTACATAAACAAAAATAATGTCAACAAAACAAAACAGAAATACAGTGAATATAAAAATGATAACATAAAACAATTATGGGGAAAAGATAAACATCGGTAGCAATTTGATTCTGAACATTGTTTGTAAATGCGACATCTAGTGACGATTACGAGAGCTAATAATGAAGTCAAAATCATGACTACTTAAAAAGCGCTGTTCCTTTTTTTTATTTTCTCAGAGAACGTAGAAAGATAATATAACATCATTTCATCATCATGATTTCAGCCAAAAGACGACCACTGCTGGACATGGCCTCCCCCAAGCCGACCGGTCCCGTGCGACTCGCATCCAGCGGATCCCCGCAACCTTCACCAGGTCATCGGTCCACCGAGGCCATTCAACGCAACGTCTTCCGGTTCGCGGTCGCCACTCCAGAACTTTACGGCCCCATCAGCCATCCGTTCTGCGAGCAATGTGCCTTGCCCACTGCCACTTAAGTTTGGCAATTCTTCGGGCTACGTCGGTAACCTTGGTTCTCTTCCGGATGTCCTCATTTCTGATTCGATCACGCAAGGATTCTCCGAGCATAGCCCTCTCCATTGCCCTTTGGGTGACTTTAAGCCTTTTGATGAGGCCCATTGTGAGCGACCACGTTTCGGTCCCGTATGTAATCACTGGCAACACAGACTGGTCATAGACTTTCGTCTTGAGACACTGCGGTAAGTTGGACGAGAAGATACCACGCAACTTCCCGAACGCCGTTATTATCCTACATTTGTATGAGTAATAACAGTTTTATATAATAAATAAATACCTCGCATTTTACAGTTTGGTTTAAGGTGGAAGCGACATGGTAGCGCGTGAAATTTTCTTACGTTTTTTGCAATTTACAGGCCAGAGTCATCATGAAAATCATTAATACAACCCTCTAAGTTCATTTGTGTTGTATTAATGATTACAATTCTGTAACTACATACGTGTTACTCGCGCGACTCATTTTTCATCGACATACAACCTGACACTGACCTGCAAATTGCAAAAAACCTAAGAAAAAGTGAATTTTGCGGGCTGACCTGGCGGTTCCACCAAGTACCCAACTAGGTCCTAAAGTTCTTAATTGTATGTAAGTAAACTTGTACCATAAGATCAAGGAAAAATTTCTCTTCATTCTAATAGAGTAGAGATAACAATACAAAAGTTAGTTTTTAGGGTTCCCTAACCAAAGGGTAAAAACGGGGCCCTATTACTAAGACTCCACTGTCTGTCTGTCTGTCTGCCTGTCTGTCACCAGGCTGTATCTCATGAACCGTGATTGCTAGACAGTTGAAATTTTCACAGATGATGTATTTCTGTTGCCGCTATAACAACAAATACTAATAAAAACAGAATAAAATCATGAATACTGATCAAAAACTTCTACGGGACCAAACAAAATGTATGGGAAAAGTTTTTTACAATTTCTAATTTTTTTGGTACTTACTCCAACCTAGGTTGATCCCGTAGAAGTTTTAGATCAGTTTTAGAAACAGGTTCGATTGGCATCAAAAAAAAGTTTTGTCTAAAATAGCCATTTTTTGCTAGTTGTACCTTTTTTTGAAAATCTGTGAATGGTGATTAAAATTTCATAAATAATTATGAATAGTCTCCTAACACCATTTTCGTGTAGCTGCAATACTTAAGGTAGTTCCCCTTACTGCCCCGTTTTGGTTATCCACCCTGTACATTGTATCAGTGGGATACAATGTACAGGGTGATACCAAGGGGTATCGTATTTCCCAGTAGTAACTGGGTTGTGGAGGTCAGATAGGCAGTCGCTCCATGTAAAATACTGATATTCAGCTGCATCCGGTTAGACAGGAAGCCGACCCCAACATAGTTGGGAAAAGGCTAGGCAGATGATGATGACATTGTATCAGTGGACCGAAAAAATTGTCACCTTTCTAAGTCAATGGCTGGCACTGTTAATCGTTTTTAAGATTTATGATTTTTCTCAAATGCAAAATTAAGTCTTTGCGTGATACTGAGATTCGATAGTCAAGTCTTATTAATTAGGCCATTCAAGTTCGCCAAGAATATAATATATTCCATTCTTGACAGCATTTTTTTATCAATAGTCATTTATTGGACATTCATGCAGGTTGGAATCGACACTGACGCGTAAACGGTTCGCACATATTCAGTAGTACATGATTCTAGACCCCAACATAGAAAATTTTCATCAGTAATTGTAAAATTAATCTGCTATTCCATACATTTTGATCGTATAGGTATTGCACTTTTGTAGGAAACAGCTGTATTTTTTAAATTACCGATGAAAAAATGTCTATGGGTCCAGAATGAGATACTGTATACGTGGTAATCTATGTGCGTCGGTGTCCCTTCTACCCTGTTTATTTTCATAGCGATAACGATTGTTTAAGTTTGGGAGCACCAGTTGCTGAGATACATAGAGCACTTTAAGTGCGTACAAAGAATACATTTGTAAATAAATTATGCATATTAATAAATAATTTTCAATACACTTTCTCGAAAACTGGTTCTTATCGCACTACGATTAGGTTCAACATGCAATGTGTTTCACACGTGTGGATTTTTAATATTTTTCCGCACACCTGTGGGTTTAAAAATTTCCACATATAACTATACTTATACTTAGTCCAAATTGATTCAATGACTATAGTCGGCGATGATTGTTTTATTTTTTAAATCTCGGCAAAGAGATATGCGCATACGGCGTAAATATTATTTGTGTTTATAGATAAAATACTTATCATAGATAAACATGATTATTTAAAACAAACATTTACTTTAATGAACAAATTACCATTTATTTCTGAAAAATTCAAAAATATTTGAATCTTCTATTTTTCATATTATGCTCTTTAGCGGCGCCATACCTTTGCTTCTTCTTCAACCCGGCGAAAGCAAGGCGCGGAAAAAAAGCAAATTAAATCATAGTTTCAGTTCAAAAATACTTTCAGTTTTAATATTTTATTACTTCGAAAGTGTATTGAAAAACGTCGTTTGATTCGCGTGGGGATTATTTTGTTACTGCAGTTCTCGGCTCCATAACACCTTCACCTGCATTCCGCCGAATGCAATAACAAAGTTTCCCCACTTAATATCAAAATGTACTTTTTTCAAAGTTGTGCGAAAGAGCAGCGGTCCTCCCGCTTCACTTGCTCTCGTAGAATCTGAAGTCCTGAAAAGAAAAACAATCTTTTTAAGAATTTTATCTCCTAACTAGTGAGACGGATTATTGAGTTATTCAACTGTGATCTAAATAAAATCACGAGGCATGTAATAAATATACGACTAAGTTGTCCAATTCAAGTCGTTAATTTGTTGTGAAATAACACAATCGGTGTCAAAGTTTCCAGAAGAAATTCCTGACAGTCGAAGACAATTCCGGACTTTTTTTGAATTGTTCTGTTTAATTTATATTGCACTTTTTTTTAAAGAACAAAAGGACATTTTCAAATCTTGCCCATTGCTTAAAATAAAAACTACTCACATTAACCCTGCGTTTAGACACGGCGGAAATCGCGCGTTTGCAGAAGCGCGTGGGAACCGCGCGGGTCTTTTTTCAACATATAGAACTTTTTAACTCTTCGCATACTCGTAATTTCCGAAAGTTTTAGAATTCCCCCCGCATCCCGGACACTGATCAAACCCTGTGTTGAGCCTACTTGCAAGCGAAGCTAGTATGCATTAGAATTTATTTAACTGCATGGAACCAGTCACTGTACTGTACTAGGTTGTAATGTATAAAGAAGGCCAGGACATTAAGCAAAGATAGAACTCCATGATATAACGGCATAGCTATCTGCACTGCAGGGGATCATCATTGCCCCTAAACGAGCCGTTCGAAATTGTTTCAATGAAACTGCAAACCTGCACACTTTTTAGTGCCGCAGTACGACATCGCCTTGTATGGGGATTATTAGGGATTAGCTAGTAACATGTAGCAGGTTCCACCCAGCGTCGCCTCGGTGATGCGCCGATCCATCGCTAGCTAGGTGCTATTTGTTAGGTGGACGTCTGGTAGACGTCGAGTCGATACTGAATCTGTGAGTGTTTACAAGTGCGCGCTGAAAGTTAGTTTGGTTAACCCATCAACAAACAAATGTAGTTACAAACTTACAATGTAAACGCATGCGACGATGACAGCTAGCTTGTATTGCACGGCGAGGTCAGCAGGGAAGTTGATGATAAAATCATCGTTGTAGGAGAAGAACTCCTCCTGCCACCCGCGCCACTGCTTTTGGATGCTGCCTATGCGAACCTTAGCGTTTGTCTGCAGCTGTAATACAATAATTATAATAATAATAAAAATGTTCATTTGATCAACAAAGGATCATGAAAGGTAAGGTCAAAAATTAGAAAACAAAATCAGAAAATTAAAGCACTAAGAAATAGAATTTATTTTGATGCTCAATAAATTAACCATACAGCAATGGTTGATGGATAAGCAATGCTTGGACAATCCGTTACGTTCGGGATTCATTAAAACGCCGCTGACAACATAAGACACTGTTTCATGCCCTTGGTGAATAAAATCGACGTATTTCTCTACCCTTCCCGGCACCATGGGTTCCCGGATCTAAGAAAGTCATATGAGGAGTCGAAGCAAAGTAACGAAATTACCTCAAAGGTAGTAGTTTTAGCGAGCTTCCCCTTAAGCCTGATGACAGGCTGCTGCATTGGGTTGTTGATGCTGAAGATGGGCGTTAGGAAAGTACTCTCCATGCGGATCACGCTAGCCAGCTGGTTGTCTATGAACAGTTCTACCGTATCCGAAATAAATACGCGCCCTACCGGACGAAGGAACCGGAACACCTGAAAATATAGCAGGTTGTTAAGGAAAATGAATAACCCTGAAATTCAGTGACATCCCAGAGTTTAGATATGTATGTACCCGACAAATGAAAACCAAATATCCACAGTGATGCTATGTAAAGTTTTACAGTAAGATTATACAAGTCGGTGTGTGACAGAACTGGTAGACATTCATTTGAAAATTATTGTCTTCAAACACCTAAACATACACACAATAGGTAGACACTACAGTAACATACAATTGACGCTTGAATGATATTATCAAAAGGGAGCCACTGGTAAACATTTTTGACTTTGTCTGAGGCAGCTCTACAAAATGTTGGTTAACAGGATAGCAAAAGCCGATCGATTAGCCCCACGAACTTCAACTCATGATGATACAAAACTGTAAAAATCATGGAGGGACACCTCCATGATTTTTACAGTTTAGCAAAGGCTAACATGACATAATGCCAGAGTGCAAAGATTGAGGACATAAAATGCCATTTTGCCATGTTTGTCGATCCCATCGACGGGCTATGTAAATATCACTATTTATGGGTCGTTCTAATTTCAGGAATGTCGAAAAGCTTATACTCTTTTTGATGTCAAAAGCGCTAACTTTTTGTACTACAAGGTTTCAATATCTTGCTTCCACTGGTGGAGCCAAGAGAAAATATTAAAAGAAATACAGACAAATCCCCATTTTCTTATTAGCTTTGGTCTGCTCACCTTCCTCCCTGTGTTCTCTACGCCGTCGAATATAAACGCCCTGTGGGCTCCACCACGGAAGATGGTGTCAGGCACATCCTCGTTTATGCTGAACAGGGTTTCGGCCTCACTGAGAACAGTGTAAGTGTTCCTATTGTAGCCTGACCTGGACTGATGGACTTTGACGGTTGCCAAGTGTATTAGGCGCTCTAGACCTGGAGCTGAAAGTAAAATTACTAAGTATTGCTTCTTATGGCTTCGTCAGTGATAGGGTAAGGCAGAGATGTGCGTGTAACCTGTACCTATTTCTTCAAGACTTAGGCGGCTACTGAGAAATTCATGATGGAAAAACCCAATGATAAAGTATTGTTGATGGGTGGAGCCCGACTTGAGGATTGAAACCAAGGCTTAGTCCTCAACATTGCAGAACTTGCGAATAGTAGACCATCATTATTAGATAAAAAAAACGGCTTAAAACATTTCACTGAACAACATTGTGGTAATTATTAGGTCAATTATGGTTGTGTACTTCACTCACCCGTGACGGGAGCAGACGGAACAGCAGCCATATTGTTTACAAACAAGGACTACCTACGCAATAGTCCTTATTTATAGATGCAGGCGCAAACACACTCTGCTGATTAAAAGTCACCAAAAGAATTATTTACATTATCAAACTTAACACTTACTTCAAATTGTCGAATGCACAAGATGATAGTGACTTTTTATCACGACTCAATAATAGGGGTCAAAACGGCGCGATTATGCGAAAAAGTCTCGTGCAAGTAATATTATTCTTTGCTCGGATAGCACTTTAGCGCGACTGTTCCGTCCAAGGCCAGACGCCTGACTGGCGACTGTCTACCAAAATATAATCCAGACTTTAAGTACAAAACGTAACTTTTAGTACATAACGTAACCTATAGTGTCCAAAATGAGTAGCATAGCTTAGCATACAGTTTTGCTTCATCTTCGGGTCCCTTAAGTCAGTATAAACCAGTTTCCATGCATTTTGCATTTTTAGGCGCGCCCAGCGCGATTGCCCCACCCCACCTGACGTGTCTGTGAACTGTCTACTAGACGCTTGTTGCTAGCCACGCAAGTGCAACTTTATGTCGCTAGGTCACTACGCGTTTAATTTTAGAAGGCTTCCACACACGCCTGACTTTTCAGTCACCTCTTCTGCTATCATTTCTTTTCGAAGTTCTCCACAAAAATATATGTAGGTATCTATAGAAGTCACGACAACTTTTACTGTATCATCTCTACTTAAGTTTATCGTATTTATATTTTGTCGTATGTACGAGTATCATGTGCAGTGTGAGCAGCGGTGGCGCAGAGCAGCGGTGGCCCAGTGGTAGCGACCCTGACTTCCGAACAGTAAGTCGTGGGTTCGAACCCAGGCAGGCGCGCATTACTTTGTGTAATTTATTTCATCACCACTGCTCTCAAAAACGGTGAAGGAAAACATCGTGAGGAAACCGGCGTGTCCTAGAACCAAAAATTCGAAGACATGTGACATCTACCAATCCGCACTGGACCCGCGTGGTGGATTACAGCCCAATCCCTCTCATAGAGAGGAGGCCTGTTTCCCAGCAGTGGGACCATTTATAGGCTGATGATGATGATGATGATGTATCATGTATGTCTACTCGCTATCATGATGCAGTTAACTTCCTTCTTTTTCTAACCTCTCGCTTCCGGGAAAAGGAATGACAAAGTAGTGAAATAAATAAAACAAAATCTTTAGTTTTAATATCTTTTAATAAAGTAAAAAAGTAACAAATGATTTTGTGTCCTCTTTAGTTCAACGCAATACAAGTTCAGCACAAAATTACCAGCTTATTATTAAACATTAAGCTACGGAAAACGATGCAAGCACAATATTGGGTAACCGTAATGGATCTAGACAACTAATTACACTGATAGATACTTATAAAGAAACAGAAAGAGGAAATATGGATGAATGGATGGATAGAACTGACAAATGTTAAATAACAAAAATTGAGATCACTAAACATTTTACTGATAAATGCAATAAAACTGGATGGTTTCTATTTCCTAAATTAGAAACATTTTAGGTACACATAGATCTAGATATTCTTGTGACTAGAAGTTTAGAGTACCTAGCTCTTGTTCCTTATAAGTAACAATGCAATAGTAAGTCTTTCCGTCTCGTCTGTTCAATAAAGTTGAAATGCTAAGATACTCACCTCATTCAAAATTGTACCTGGTAGATTTACCAAAAATATATCTCATTTGCAACATTGGAGAACATTCGAGAGGATATTTACTTAAGTACCACCCTTTTCAGTGTCAGGTTGATTTACCTTCTAGATAACATTCATACATGCATTTTTTACAAATGATATTTTTATACGTAATCTTAGACATCACTTGTTGCTTACTGTTTCAGATAAAACACTTATTAAGTAGGTAGATACTTCAAAATATGTAAGAAATAACATTATAAGCATTTTCCTTTGCGGCAGCGCTTCTGTTCTGCTCTAATTCGTCCTGAACTCGTGGAATCTGAAGTCCTGAAGAAACAAAAACTACGATTAATTAATTGTTATGGCTAATATTGTTATGATTTTACTTTTCTTCCTGCTCGATCTTTGAAGAGGATTAATATTACATGGTATCATTTTTCTGAACTGCGAAGGGGGATTGCGATAGTAAATGTTTTAGAATTAAGTGCTTACAGTCTAAAAATGTGATCACTTACTGTCGCAATTTGGATTGAGCTGGTCAAGAAGAGCTATATATCCATGCAATTTAAGGCGATAAGTGTGGTCACGGCTCTTAGTAAGACTTACAATGAGAACGGCAGCCACGATGACAGCGAGCTTGAAGTGCACAGCGAGATCAGCAGGGAACGTCACGACGTAGTCATCGTTGCGAGACGTCATCTCCTGGCGCCAGCCGCGGTTCTTCTTCACAACGCCGCCTACGAGAGTCTTGCTCATTGTCTTCAGCTGAAATTGAAGATAGACTATTTTACTTTGGGTATACCGATTAGTGCTCAGCCTATCGCAATTCACAGCTGGAGAAAGGCCTCTGTAAAACTGCACCAGAACACCTTGGCTTGCACCTTGGTTCTCCGCTTTCCGTATCAAGTCTGTCGTAGATAGTTTTTTATGCTCATCAGTTCATCGAGCTGGGTAGCGGCCCACACTTCGCTTGGCGACAATCGGTCTCCACTCCGGCAGTCGTTTGCTGTATCGGTCATCGCTCCTGCGACCATCAAGGCCAGCAAACTGCTACTTCAGCATGCTTAATCTGCAAGCTACCTCGGAGACTTCAACTTTTTTTTGAACACAAAAAAGTTGAAGTTGGGAGGTTGTCAGTTACCTTATAAGTGGAAGGGGCAGTACAGAGCTTGCACTTAAGCCTGAGGGTGGGGACGTCCTGTGCGTCGTTGATGCTGAAGACCGGCGTGAGGCAAGTGCGCTCCATGCGGACCACGCTCACCAGCTCGTCGTTCATGAAGATCTGTATCTTATCCGATAAGGACATGCCCGGACGACGGAGCGAGAACACCTGCAAATGTACCAGGGTAATGATAAAAAATTATATTTTAGATCTAGCGGGGACAGGCGAAAGCCTTATAACCTCCAGCGCTCCCTCAAGAATTGTTAACTGTGAAACATTCTCCAGTGGATAATTTTAGTCAGTTTACCTTCTTCCCCGAGTTATCCACGCCGTCCATGTGAAACCCCCTACGGTTTCCACCTGAGAAAATGCCCTGCTTCTGAGTTTCTTCAACCAGGTTGAACAGAACCTCCTCCTCATTGAGGATGTCATAGCTATTGCCCTTGTAGTGAGAAACCAGCTGGTTTAGGATGACGGTTTCAAGCTGTGCCAGGCGCTCGAGACCTGGAACTGAAATGGCACAGCTGTTGCTTAACGTGTCGACTAAGATAACATTCGACAATATTAGGTACATAGCTAGGTACCTACATCAAAGTTTTATTTGGGTAAGTTGTAACAGTGGCCAGTTTTGTTTAGGTATCATTGCCTATTGTTGTATAATTGATCTATAGACTCAAACTCACCTGCGTCTTGAACCGTAGCCATCTCTATGGCAGCCATTGTTTACAAACAAACAAATCTAAAGCCACCACACCACTATTAAGCCAATCCTACCAAAAACTATAATTATCACAAACACATGCTGTTGTTTTAAAATTGCAACTATTAACAATGCCAAAGTTCAGTTAAAAACAAAACAATGATTAGGTGCTACCTAAAGCTTCATGTTTTGAGCTAATAATAACTAAAAATAACTTCTATAAAAGCTGTAGAGTCAACTTTAAAATACGAAAACTAGATTCGAAAAATTAATAAGTTATTACTCTTTGCACCGAAAAGTTCGCGACACGATGGAACCGTCCAAGGCCAGACGTCTGACTGGCGTTGACGCCTAGCCGCCTATATGTACTCCCTATGTAAGTATATTTCCACTTTTAGTGCACAACATGAAACAAAAAGCGGGACCTAAACTCAATATTCTGTTTACTAGTCTCTGGTCTTAACAATACTAACCTACATTTAGATTAGCGGTAAAGCGGCACAGCAAAACATGAATCGATTCATAAATGATACCTCATGAGTTCATTGTGCTGACTTGAAGGACAGAAGATCAATGTCAAACAAATGCATTATAAACAACACAATTTTAGTCCACAAATTAAAAGTAAACGAAAAAGTTAATGTTTTGTATTTTCGAACATAGACAGTTGGCACAATTACAAAGAATACGATGATAGATATACAAGTTTATAACTGTGTCGCAGGTACAACGCCCCATATTAAAAAAGAAAACAATTGTTCCAGACCTAAACTATAAAACAGTATAACCAACATTGAGGTAGACTTTAGTAGAAAAGAGGGGGTGGGGGTGGTGGGGAGGGAATGTGTGTGTGTGTGGGAGTGGGTGTGCATGAGCGGTGTGTGTAAGTGAGTGACTGTGTGGGCTTGTGTGGAGTGTGGGGGTGTATGTGTGTGTGAGTGAGAGTTTGGGTGTATGTCAGTGTTTGTGCTAGCTAAGTTTCCACAATTTTTTCAGTTACGTCATATGACAATACGACGTAACTGAAAAAAATTACGATTTCAACCACTAAGTCAACTTCCTTCTCTAGAGACTACGGGGTAAATGATAAATACGTATTTAAGGTGTTATTTATGTTGTTCTCGAGCCTGAGGCTGATAAAACTGAAATGTCTCCTCACTCCTGCTGTTCCACAGCGTAAACATTTGCAAATTCTGTCAGAGAGGCGTTTTGTAGTATGTATGTACTATAAGAATAAGAATCTGTTTGTGTTTTCTGAGTACAGTCTGTAGTACGAAGAGCTGCCTAACTGTGAGGTCCTTGCATAGTCAATAGAGGTCAGATGTCGGAAAGCGGATTGGTTTCTTTGATAAGAGTTTTATTACGGCCCTCTGGGCCCTTTCTAGACGTAGCATGGTAGTTTTGTGCGCTCCACCCCATGCGGTCACACTAAATTATTTTTACTTTGCAACACTCTCATCAGTGGACATTGGGGCGAGTTTTTGTGACCGCTTAGGATAGTGCACCTCGTTTGCAATGTGACTTTGTGATTTTCATTTAATTATCAGATATATCATCAGGACATCATCAAAGGCCAGCAGACACCCATTACATTTTGGATTCTTGGAAGGACGTAGCGTAACACAGGCCGTGTTACGCTCGTTGGAAGCCGTCGATCGAATCAAATAATAAATCATTCCTAAATCTAACTAAATACACTGAATCTGTGGCCTAGACCATTCAGCTCGCCTTCATGATTATATATCATATTTTTGTTACATATTTATCTGGCATCAGGCGGTTTGGAAATGTATTTTGTTTTAAAGAACGTTGTAGTTAGGTATATTGTGTTTTGTTGTAAACTTACTGCGATTCATAGTACGAATACTATTTGTTTACTTTTCCACTCTCGAGCGAGAATCGTAGCATTGGTAGGTCCTTACATTTTTTCAATTTTGTTCCTATTAATTATTTTCAACTTCAAAAGAAACAACGGCAAAATAAAACCAACTACAAATATTTAATAGTTTTATTACTCATAATTATTTTAAAACATTCATATAAAATGATAACATAAAACATGTATGGGGAAAAGGTAAAAATCGGTAGCAATTTCATTCTGAACATTGTTTGTAAGTGCGACATCTAGTGACGATTACAAGAACGAAGATTATACAGACGTCAAAATCATGGCTAGGTACTTAAAAAGCGCTGTTCATTTTTTTTCTTTGACACTGTAAAGATAATTTACAGTAATTATATTCGTAAAATTTTAAATATCCCACATTTGTATGAGTAATAACAGTTTTATATAATAAATACCTCCCATTTTACAGTTAGTTAAGGGGGAAGCGTCAGAGTAGCCCGCGAAATTTTCTAGTAGTAGACATAACAAAACAAAGAGGCCATGTTATTAAAAAATATATAATATAATAAGTGGACTTAATTGCGTTGCAGCAAATATAATACGAGAACAGCGAAACATACCTTATTACAGTTAAATGCAAAATTATAAATATCTACTTATCAATCAATTTTGATGAGTTGTACATAGGTATATGTACCTAAGTACGTGTATGTACTTCTGTTTTATTTTTAATTTAGTTTAATCGCTTAAAAATTAGGAAAACTGAAATGTTTTCAATTAACTTTCCTTACAAGTCGATTAACACTTCGATTTCCTAATGTTTTAGCAAACCACTGAATTAAAAAAAAACAGAAATATCTACTATTTAAAGAATAAGTAAAATTAAATCTTCCATAGTTACAAATATAAATACATTTGAAATGTCAAAAACAATTAATTTAACGCATTTTATGTAAATACGTTTAATTATTAGTGTTACTTTTAATTAACTTGCCAGTGTAACTTTGGTCGCTAACTGTGTTACGAGGTGAATGAGGTGAACTGTATCCACCTATCTTCAGAAGTAAGACAGAGTAATTATCAGCCATAAATAAATGCACATTTTGCTGATAACAGAAACAGTGATAACTTGATAAGTCACAAGTATTGCCATGTCACTTCGATGAATGCTATATCGACGCTCGTTCTCACTAACCCTCAGAAATACCTAAATGAATACTTAAGTAAATGCGCTTTGTTGCATCATCAACACTCTGCTCAGCGCTGAAAGTAGAAATTGCAACAGTACCTACCATGAATAACTTTTACATTAGGTGGGCTTTTGTATCTCAGTTCGTTTCGATCCATTATCGGAACTAAATCGTTTCACTCTATTACGATAAATGCAAAACTAAATCTTTTCATCTGTTTGATATAATATTACTTGTAAAAAAAAAAATTAAATTGAATTCGGCAGATAAACTTTTTGTATTTACAAATTAACGTAAGTACAATACTTGAATGCCAAAAGATAAAAAAAAATTCTTAGTTTTCCCACTAAATAAAAAAAAAACACATCAAAGGCAAAAAATTATATCATTCATAACAATAACTTTTTCTTGAGTGAGAGACTAACTTTCATAAACACAATTCAGACTATATAGTTACTAAGAAAAAACATTTATTTAATCTTAAGAATAAAATGCTTGAAAATGTATAAATTGTCATAAAAATGAGTGCAGAGCTCCGTCACTAACTCTCGTGGTATCTGTAATCCTGAAAAGAAAGACAAAGGTTTATTATTATTCAGAATCTTTGTCAAATAGTTTTCAAGTAGGTACTTATAAATGGCATTTTTTAAATCATGGACCAATCTTCTATCATCTCAACTGTCTTTCAACTAACCTACAATATAACATCTTATCTCCAGAATCTCGTTAAAAAAGCAATTAAAATTCCGCGAAAGACTATCATATCCATGTGACAACACGCACTTCATATTGCAGTTTTAATTCATTCTGATCTGCTTAAAGTGCTAATTACAATGCGTGTTGGAACCTTTGATAAGCGGTTGAAGAAGGTTGTAAACTTGTAAATGAAATCACAGAGTACAGTATAAACTCTGTTGATAGTAATAATAGGAGTAATAGTTACAGTGACGTTTCTTACATAATCTTAATAGCACACAAGTTAATGCTAAGGTGCGGCGAAGACGACTTGCCGGTAGACTGTATGCGTGGGGATCCTTGCATTTAGCACGTTAGCATTTTTGTTACCTGTAGTTCCTACATACATCCTCGCTTTAAAATAAAAATAAAAAACAAATGCATCCATAATTAAAAATAACCTAAAACGTTAAGGGTAGTCACCATGGCAAACTACTCTGCTATAAAAATAATTGATCACCCTCTTAGAGTCCGCAATATTTGCCATGATGACGCGAAAATAAAACGCATGCTCACAATACACTTTAGGCACATAGGCACTATCTTCTTCTTTTCGTATCGATGAACTCAAATTGTATTAGACCAGTATGTAGCCACCTGCCCAGCTCTAACGTTTGCTTCCATTACATCTTGATAGGTGCAAGTGGTTGTGCAGGATGAGCAGGACAAGAGGTGGAGCATGTCCTGCAGAGGGTCTCCACACTGGCAATCTGTTTGGGATGAATCGAGGATACCCCATTTGGCCAGATTAAATCTACAGCGGCTAACCTGGGCTCGCAATCAGTTAAGGGAGTACAGGCACTTTATCCTACTATTTAACTTAATTTCATTACGTTGGCGCTGCCTTGCTTACGTGTGAATTTAATGCATTGCATTCTTGTTGCAGGAATATTATATTACGTTACCGAGAATTATTGTTATCGAAGACATTTCCTGTTGGCAATTTTATTTCATAGTTCGTTACAATGTTGATGTCAATCTAAACCCAAAAATTACAATAATTGAACTACTGATTTTAATCCACACTAAACATTACTTATCTCTAATGCTCTATAACTATGTCGCTGCAATCACCGCGCCGTATTTGCATCATCTTCTGCTGTTACACCTTGTTATTACGCGTATGAAGCTTGCGGGACGGTAGCCTGCTGGGTCTCTGTTATTGTCCCTCTAGCCACACCGATGTCAGTTCCTTTCTTAACCATTAATTAGAGCAATACCGATCACCAATATAATTACGCTAAGGTTTTCCAGTTTATTCTCTATGTCGCTGACTTGCTTTGCGTTATATAAGCTTCTTGCTGAGCAATAACGACTTCTCCCCAATGTATTTAATTGAAATTTAATTTTTGTTACAACTGATGTCTAGCTGTTTCTTAGACTAATAATAAAATCCGCAAAAATGGCACAGTGATTTCTACATTACTTAATCTACGGTAGCATAAATCGCACCGTAGTAGGCCTTACACGCAGACCACTGCTTGTGGTATGTCCTATAAGCGGAAGCGATTTATACTCAACTTCCTTTTTTACATATTTTTTAAATTATTTGTGCAAACAATTTGCGTCAATATTCTGCTCGTTGTCTTGTAACATATACGCTAGTTTTAGTCTGTCTATTGATAAATCGCTTTGTCTAACAAGCAAATCAAATCAATCAATTGTTTTGTGTGTATTTGGTAACTTTAAAAACCTTATCATTTCTACATATCATGTCATTCTTTATGAAAACATGTGTACACGTATTTAAATCTTTACTTACAACATTACGTGAGTCGCTAATCGCTTGAGACGGAGGTTGCAACTTGTCTGGTGCATGGCGGAAAACTAGCTATACATATTTGAAACGGTAAACTAACTTTTGCTTTTTGACACTGAATACGCTCTTGTTCATTCGTTAATCTCTTTATTCGTTCCTGGCCAGAAGTACCTTTGCGCCATCGTCTTACACGTAGTACAAACACCTGGATGACTGATATTATTTATGTCTTCATTTATGCTATTTTCCTAAACTTGCCTGTCAAATGGTCTGGCACTACCAGTTGACACCTCGCAATATAATCTCTCTCTCTGCTTATCAACTACGTGTCTGGATGCCAACTTATTGCTAACGTCACGTCCTGCCGTAACCCGATCGCACACTTGCGCTTGAGCTAATCCCTTGAAATTGAATACCGTTGGACAAACACTAGCATCTACATATACGCGATAACGAGTCAGCAACTGTATTTTCTGGGACCTTTACGTGTTGTATGTCGCTTGTAAATTCGCTAATATACAATATTTGTCGGGCCCTTCTTGGTATTTCCTTAACGTTACCTACTTTAGTGAATGCGTATATTAAAGGTTTATGTAAAAAAATCTGTAAAAATGGTAATTCGTCGTCCCGTCCTATGAAATTACGAAAGTGAACCATGGCCATGTAAATCGCTGCTAACTCTTTGTCATACGTACTTTACTTATTTTGTGACTCTGCTGATTGTTTAGAAAAGTATCCGACTGGCTTCCACTTGCCGCCTACTTTTTATTGTAATACTGCTTCTTTCACGCTAACTTTAGATTGCTCGAAAGCCTCTAATAAGGGTGTAAAAAGACCCGTAACGAAGCCGAAAGGCACTAGTTCTTCCCGTCATTGTGATCATTTTTTTTGTTCTAGACCATACCTGGGAACCTTCTAGTTACGGAGATATTGGGTATCAAAGTATCGACTTTTTTTTAAGTTTTTTTATTTTTAAATACAACATGTTTTTAGTGTATTTTTTTTTACTTAAGACACCTTCACGACCCCTGTTCTATTCAATCCATCCATATCCATCAGCACAATGTTTTGAATGCATTACATTGAGTCCTACCGTAAAACGTAAAGTTACTTAGTTTGCTGTACATAATGCTTGGTTGAAGGCTTCGTGAAGAGTCCGTTTACACCCTGTATGCTTTTGCTACCCCACGGTATTTTTGTCATTTCCTGCATTGTGTCAAAATTGATTCAGTACTGCTTGTTACTCTACTGCATGTGGTAGATGCGACCTAAAGAGATTAACCATACCCAAAAAATAACGGAGCTGTTCTACTGTATCTCGGGTAGCCTGTAATCGCCTTAACTTTATCTGGTAACGGTTTGGTTTGGTTTTATGTAGGAACTAAAGGTAACAATAATGCTAACGATGGTTCCCGGTTGTTGTACCGCACTCGCCTACCGAGCACGACTGCACTGCACTCAGCTTCCCGAGTTTGACGTTCTCCTTCCAATTGCACGGGTTCGTGCATGTCCTTGCATAATGGTAACTGCATAGCCACTATGGACTTTCCGGAGTGTAACGTGGACCTCTCGATCTTGACACAGTTTCCGCGTTCCCTACTACGTAAGCGTATCTCATTCATTCTCTCCGTAGTTCCTGCAATTCCGTATAGTCAATCCGTTCATTACGGTCGCTATGTCCGTCGTTGCCGTGGACGTTGCTGAAGATATGGTGGCTACCTCTGCACTGTTTAAATTCTCCATGACCTTTTCTGCCATTTCCGCGAGTTTCTCCACACCTTGGCACACAGATAGAACAGCCTTCGGAACGGCCACGGTCCAGGCAGGTGCGAAATTTACAAACGCTATAAGACTCCTGCTGGTACCTCCGTGTTTTGCGCCTCTCACATACGTCGTAGTAGATCAACGGGTGTTGAGATCTTTGATCCAATTTTCCGACAAATTTTTGGAATTGCCTTTCAGCGCAACTACCATGGTGCATAGAACCATTAACTGGGACTGATCTCGTCAGAAAGTACCTATATCAGCTCGTAAACTAATAAAATTCCAAGTCTTCCTCAAAGATCAGTTAACATAATGAAAACCTGGATCATACTTTGATCCTTTCTAAATTATGTTAACAATGCAAATGATTTCACCAGAATTTAAATCAACAACAATTACACTAACGACTACACATAAACGATAAAGACAAATTCATCAAGTAGTTAACCAGTTACATCATAAAATCAAAAGTGAATAACGTTTTCAGAAAATGATTATTAACTGAAGATGAACTCACAATGAGAATACAGGCAGCGATAACGGCGAGCTTGAAGCGCACGTCGAGATCAGCGGGGAACGTGATGACGTAGTTGTCGTTGTACGAGAACATCTCCTTCAGCAGACCACCGGACTTCTTCTTGATGCCGCCGATCTTTTCCTTGTTATTTCCCTGGAGCTGGAATGGGAGACCAGATGTATTTACAGGTAACGTAAAGCCGAAGGGAAAGGAGCGGGCGAGCGGGGCTCGTGCATAAGTAATAAAATGATGTAGATGTTTATTTTTGGAAGTAGATCTTAAAATTAACGTGTAAAGGTATCTTACCATTTACACGTCTTGTCTTTTTTTTTTTAACTGGATCGTGCCAGGGTTTCCTGGCTGATCTCTGAGAATAAATACCGAAACAATCTAAGAGCTCAAAGGAATGACAGCCCCAAAGATTCCTTTGAGCGCTCTCTCTAATATGGTTAAGCTATGTTTACCGAGGAGATTTCATGAATGGGTGACACAGCGAGCCTCCTCCGCGACACGGAAAGCAGTTAAGGCTGAACGTAGATCATTGACATAGAGACATTATAGTCTAGTGTAGATTTGAGAGTCCTTACGGGTAGTGAGAAGGCCGGAAGTCGGACAACGGCGTGGTAATATAAGCTGGATGACGTACTCAACGGTTTGGAGTATCAAAATACAACACGCAAGTGATGTTGATCCTCGTTCCTTTTCTTTATAAAAATACCATTAACCTGTGACTGGAGCTGTTTTTCCTTTTTATCTATAGGCTGTTCTTACTGAAAGAAGACCAAAAAACTATGTGAACAAGTTACCTCAAAGTCAGAGTGATATCCCTTGAGCCTGAGAATGGGGGTATCATGTGCGTCGTTGATGCTGAACACGTGCGTCATGAAGGTGGTCTCCTTGCGCACGACGCAGACCAGCGATTTGTTCATGAGCAGCTCTACCTTGTCCGAAATGAAGACGCTTGGACGACGGAGGTGGAACACCTGGACACAAAGTCAAGTGTTAGAACTTCTGGGCCCTACAGATTGTACAGGGACATTAGATCACGCGGCAGATCTCCAATGCGATGAGCAGACCAAACCAGGGTTGCTCTTGGCCATACCATGCACAAATGAGGAGAGCGGCAGTCAGAGAGGAATGGCGCCGCAACTAAGCGGTTCACACATCGTCAAGTCTGTCAAGAATGCACTGACTAAGAAGAAGGCACCGTGGTGATCATATGCCAGCTAAGTGATGTACAGGGCAGGTCAAAGTGACAGTCGACACTCCGACAATTGCAGGTGGCACAAAATACACACACTTTAGCTTTCGTCTAATAGCATAATCAGCCTATAGTGTTCCCACTGCTGCGCCACACGGCCTCCTCTCTAGAGAGGAAATGGGCTATATTATCCACCACGCGGACCCAGTGTGGGTTGGTAGATGTCATGTCGGTTTCCTCACGATGTTTTCCTTCACCGTTTCGTCTAATATAGACCTGTAATAAGAGGAGTGTTAAGTGCCCTGTAGCAAGATACTACCCTTCCCATACACTCGTTGTTCTGCTCCAAGTCTTCGAATTTTCAGTTCTTGTTCCCTGATGGTGTTTTCCCTTAGGTACTGCTTCGAAAGCAGGTGATGAAATATTTTAGTAAAACAAAGTAAAGTGCCAGTCTATGTTCGATCTTACGTCAAGCAATTGTAAGTATTGGCCCCCGCAGGTACAAGCACGGAGTTTAATTTAAGACTCAACACTCGATCCTAAAACTCCTTAATTTGAGAACTAAGGTGCGTGTGTCACGGCATTCTTTTACTAAAATGTTGCTTTGCTGTTTCCGTTGTAAGTTATCCTGGGTATGTTTACATTGTGTGGTATAGCTTATAAGAACAAATTATTCGAGCACCACAAATGACGCAACTTGAACAAGAAAGCAAAGCAAGTACTAGTAACTAATTGGTTCCTGCCTAAACATTTATAAAATTAATAAAGTATATTTATGTGTCTGTAAATTAATAAAGTATATTTATTTGTTCCGTTTTAGTTTTAAAAAATAATCACTTCTTCTATAACAGTTAGCCGGCGATGTACTTTTAATTAAGCACTTTAAAAAAAAACAAAATCTAGATAGGCGATTACATTAACTCCAATTACTTATCCACTTTATACTTATAAAATTCATTACTTTATGTTAATAAAGACAATACAAAGAAGTAATTTAAACTCTAAGTTTGGTTTTCTACTCGTTTCTTTATTTAAATGAGTAGCAAAAGGGGCAACAAGCTACTTGACTTGTTAAATTACTGTGAATCGACAGCTGTATTATCAAAATCACACACATTTAATATCTGAAATTCTGAAGTAATTGTAATTTTATCGACTCTATTAATCTTGCTCAATGGAATCCAGTAATGCTGCTTGCGCCCGAAACACAAAGAGGTCCACTACCCCTTAACATGACACCGACTACGTGGTGTATTCTATGCACAACGAACATTGTTTTGACCATAAAAATATATCTAAGAAAAAGTCTAACTTATGGTACACATGGCGGCACATCAAGCTTTACATTTCCAGTATAACGTGGCCTCGCTTTGTATATATTTTCTGTACAATGAGAGATCCGTATAAACTGGTTTTGTATAGCTTGATCAGCCGTCGAGTGTTCCTTTTCGTGTGATCGTTAATTTTTTTAACTCTGCACAAGATTTTGATGCGGTTTTTAATTTAATTCATTCCGAAAGGTTATTTAAAAGTTAAAATAAATATTTAACTTACATAATATAATAAAGAGAATCGAATCTCCATGTCTTGTCAAGTAGTGAAGACAAGCGAAGCAGGGGCGTTGTGGGTCGCTAGTGTGTACTAAAGAGATGTTGACTCAGTAGCCCACTCAGTATCTGTTACTTCCCACTATCCACACAAACCTCCATTACAATATTTTAGGCAACATACACGTATACGATTACTGAGCAAGCCTGTTTTATGGGAGCACACCATGAGCCCACATTCATTGCAATTTAAACTGTCAATTAACGGACATGACGTAATGTCACAGAGCCCGCCATAGGTGGCCAAAGAGCAAACCTGGAGGACACAGGTGCCATTAGTTTGTCGACCCATCACATGGGTAACAAAAATAACCCATTTTATTGTTCAAGGTGTGCCTAAAATCGAATGTTTGTTTGAGTGCTATGTGTTTTCAATGCGCCCTTTACTCCAAGTCTGGGGCGACCTTACAAAAACATTAACTGTACCACAAACAGACACAATTGCTATTTTTATTTCACTTTCCCATTAACTCTGAGGCCGAGATCCTAAAATTCTAGGTTTTATAAACCTTGGAATCTATAGCCACAGTGAGCATTAGTGACCCAGGGCCTTAGGCGCCGACTTACGAGCTTGTGGGTTCGAACCAAAGTACTCACTTTAATTTACTTCAACACCAATGCTCAAAAAAATGTAGTGAGGAAACCGACATTTCGAGAACCGAAAACTTGAGACATCTACCAAGTACCAACCCGCCCCGGCCTACGTGCTTGCTTACAGCCTAGTCCCCGTTACCGCAAGGAGGTCCATATTCCTCCCTTTTCGATCTCACTCAGAAGTCCTATATCACTACTACTACCTCTGGAAAATTCTAATTCTTACCGTCCTCCCTGTATTATCTATTCCATCAATGTGTAAGCCCCTTTTAGATCCACTAGCGAGAAACGTCAGGACGTGGCCATCCTCCTTGAGGTTGAACAGCACCTGTCCTTGGCTGAGCACCGTGTACTTGTTGCCCTTGAACCCACTCCCCTTCTGCTTGATGTTGATGGTGGACAGGCGTGTCAGGAGCTCTAGGCCTGGAGGTCCTGAAACTGAAATGGTTTTACGTTATGAAGGTTCAGTGGTGGACTTTTTCACCACTAGCTTTAAGAGGCAATTGGCTCGCAATGTTTGTCAAAGGACCGATAGAGCAAACTAGTGCGGGAGTGGAGAAGGTGTTTCGGCAAGCGTAGAGTGGGATGCTACCAGCTATTAACTGAGTAGATTGAGGTTTTAATTCAGTTGTGGTGCCTACCTAACATACATATAAGCAAATACGAATGCCATAGCCACAGATAGCTCAGTTCGAGTTCAGCAAAACGCCTGGTCAGCCAATGAAAATATTTTTAAGTTGTTTAAAAATTACGGAAATATTTATACGACAAAAAATAACACGATAATATTATTTTGTGGCAATAAACCTACTTGGCTGGCCATTACATTATGAATATTTTTGAGAATAGGTTATTAGTGGCTGTAACTGGCCTGGCTGCACTTCACATTCGTTTGTGCACGATAAATAGCATTGGTTCGTCTAAGATAAATTATACTTCGTCGAACTTGGCTTGAAACAAAATAATTTACATTCACAATATTGTTTCAATACGAAAAACCAGATTACAAACGAAAGTACTAGTCATAAACATTGCTATTTCGGGCTACGCTTTGCCTGTAAGGAAAAATGTAGCGGACCATTATTATTTTGACTTCCCTAATTTAAAACTAAGCAGATAAGTACCTACACCAGGATACCAAGATATTACGCATAACATTACGCGTTTATTTCCCTATAAACCGACAATTATTGGAAATAATTCGTTTTACATGTACATTCCCTGTATCTAAATAATAATAGCCGCTCGGATCGATCGTTAGGTTAAGCCGCGCTTGCCTAGGTTCGTCCGTAGATGAGTGACCAGTGACCACCCATTATATACTGAGTTTTCTCCATGCCTCGGAAAGGCAGGTTAAGCCGTTAGTCCTAACTGGCTGTCATTTGTACATCTTTGACAGCCGTTACAGGTACAGTGGCCCGAAAGTCTGACAACCAGTCTGACCAAGGGGTATCGTATTACTCAGTACTAACTGGGTTGTGGAGTTCAGATAGGCAGTTGCTCCATGTAAAATACTGATATTCAGCTGCATTCGGTAAGACTGGAAGCCGATCCCAACAGAGTAGGGGCTAGGTAGATGATTGCATGTATTTTCCCTGTATGTACCGACCAATTAAACAATAGTGCGACTAACATCATCAATATCATCATAGAATAGAACATTCTTATGTCCCCACCCCATGCAAGAAAGCATTCATAAAAGAAAGTATTCTACATAGAGTGACACAATGGGCGGTCGTATCGCTAAGAGCATCATCAGCACACGGCAGTCCTCTACTTGATACAAGCCTCTCAACTCGCACGCCATCCGACTCGATTCACGGCCACTGTCACCCAGCTGCTACCAGCCATTGCAGCTTCGCAGGAAGCTCATTGCTTCACCCAGCCCCATGGCTTCCTTCCTACACTACGTATGCCGTACATATCCACTCAAAAAAAGATGAGGATGTTTCCACAACCTCATCTTTTTGTGTTACAAACAGACTATGAATATCTATTCCCTAAAAGCTCCAGTCAAAGAGACCTCTGTGCTGCCACCAACGCTGACGACGCATGTCGTGAAAGTGGCGAAGTATATCATAAGAATATTATCAAATCCGTTCAAAAGTGTTATTTGATGACATCTATACAGGGTGTAAACGGACTCTTCACGAAGCCGTCAACCAAGTATTACGGACATCAAACTAAGTAACTTATTGCAACGCAAAAATTATTGCAGGGAAACAATTTTTTTTTTGGGTGAAAATCACGTTTTACGGTAGGACTCAATATAACCCATTCAAAACATTGTGCTGATGGATAGATTGAATAGAACGAGTGTCGTGAAGGTGTATAAAGTAAAAAAAAATACATTAAAAACATGTATTTAGAAAAAAAACTTGTGAAAAAGTTGGAACTTGGACCCCCGTAACTAGAAGGTTCCCAGATAAGGTCAAGAACCAAAAAATGATCGCAATGACGGGGAGAACAAGTGCCTTTCGGCTTCGTTATGAGTCTTTTTATTACATCCTTTTTATTTTTTTATAAAAAGAAAAGCCTTGAGTGACTCATCAACGCCCAGCCCAAACCCTTGGACCTAGAAAGCTGAAATTTTGCACAGAAGTTCCCTTTATAATATGGACAAGGAATAACTTTCGAAATTCAACCCCTAAGAGGGTGAAATGGGATGTTGAACTTTCATTGAAACTTTTTACTCTCGGACTTGAGTGACTCGAAAATTAGTGTACAAACTCATCCGTTAAAATTATGAAAAAAGTGTATCACAGTTTTTCCAAAATCTTCCCCTTACTGATACATCAACGCACAGCCCAAACCGCTGGTCCTAAAGACAGGAAATTTAGAGGGTATATTTTTTGTGAAGAGTAGGTATCCACTAATAAAGGGATTTACGAAATTCCATCCCTAAGAAGGTAAAATGGGGGGTTGAATTTTTCTGTGAAACTTAATATTCTCTGGGATTGACTCGAATATTGGTGTCACTCTTCAAATAAAATGATGAGACACGTGTATCACAGTTTTGGCGCGCGTGTTGCGTAGGGCGTGCGAGGCGTGGTTTTTTTGTTAAATTACCGACACCGATTTCTTTGGGGGCTCCAAATGACGTACTGAAACAAACTATTACATACATAAATAAACTATTATAAATGCGAAAATTTGGATGGATGGATGTTTGTTACTCAATCACACCAGAACGACTGAACAGATCTGGATAATACTTGGCACAGATTATAGTCTGGTTTAGCACAAATATTACTTATTATGTCAGAAGTAAGAACCCGTGAGCAATTCCCGAAATCCACGCGGGCGAAGCCGCAGGAAAAAGCTAGTCGAATATAAAACACGAATGAGCAAATCTGTATCTGTAAAATGGGATAAAATATACGTACTGCGATTTTAATAAACACGCTACCTATTTACTTATTTATTCTAATTCCTAATTCCTTTCCTTTATTTTTAACCGACTTTCTTCAAAAAGGAGGAGGTTCTCAATTCGGTAGTATGTTTTTTTTTTTGTGTTTGTTACCTCATATCTCTGTCGTTTCTTAACCGATTTGAAAAATTCTTCTTTTATGTTAGGGGACTTCCCGATTGGTCCCATAGAAATTTCATCAAAATCGGTTCAGTAATTTGGTATGTTTTCACATTAATTGCTATATCACGCGACGACGCCTGAAGTCTTGCATGTTTCATTTGACACACTTCCTGATTTCCGATTGAATTAAAAATTTGCACGCTTATGTATATCGCGTGATAGTACAATATATCGATGACATGGAGCTGATCTGATGATGGAGCTGGAGGGCGGCCTTAGGAACTCCGTTATGAAACGACATAACCCCATCGAGTTTGGGCTCGTATGATTCGTCTTGACGAGTACTTTGTCTCTAGATGGTATCCAGGGTCTGATGATGGAGCTGTAAGGTGGCCATAGGATCTGCGTGATAAAACGACATAAACGCATCGAGTTTGGGCTCGTTTGATTCGTCTTAATGAGTAGTTTGTCTTTAGATAGTATCCAGGGTCTGGTGATGGAGCTGTAAGGTCGCCTTAAGAACTCCGCTATAAAACGACAACCCCATCGAGTTTGGACTCGTTTGATTCGTCTTGACGATTACTTCCTTAAAGTTCTGGTTACAATATAAAAATTTATTCATGATTTTAATTTGTGTGGTATGCTGCAAAGTCTACAACTAAAAAGGGTGACTTTGTTTGTTTCATTGTCATTTTTTGTCACCGACTTCCTAAAGTAATTTTAAAAAAAGTTATTTTAGTTTTTTTTAGTGTTTTTTTGGAAGTCGGTTTTTTTTCGCAGAAAGTTTTTTTTTAAGTATAATTAATTAGCAGATAGATAAGGTAAAACTAATTTATTTAAGTTATACACACTTATACATACACTTATAAAGGACGTCTAATTGATTAACACTAACTTGTCAATCAGCAATACACATTTTTTATTATATATATATATATATATCGGCAACTTACCGGAAGCAGTAGCCATTGTTGACACTCAAACAAATCTACAATCAACACACAACTTAGACAAAAATCGTATCAAAAACGATTAGCACACTTTACTTAATTATAGTCATAAACACATTTGATTGTCCGAAACTCGCGATGCAACTAATAATGTCAAACTCGAGTTTAATAAAAACAAAAATATGCTTAGGATAACAACAGAATGATAATTCCAGGCCAGAAAGCACACAAAAGTGTAGGGCTCAATTAAAACAAGTTATTCACGAACGAGGGTATATAACGATGTATCGGTGATTATTATTTTTTGCGAGGAAGTGTACACGACTGTACTGGGTAAGGCCAGACGTCTGACTGGCATCTAGAGTCTAGCGTACTCGTGAGCCCAATGCTTGATGGTGTACAGGGGTTGCAAACATATGGCTCAGACATGGATGCAAAGCGTCATAATACACGGCATTGTTGTTAAAAATAACATACATATATAAACTATACTATATGACGGCACGGTTGCCGCAATGGTTGAGCGATTGACTGCTGCGCTGCGTGTCGCGGGTTCGATCCCCGCACGGAACAAATATTTGTATGTCCTACAGATAGTTGTCCCGGGTCTGGCTGTTTGTGTATGTGAGTTTAAATGTTTGTGAACGCACCCATGATACAGGAGCAATTCATAGTGTGGGGCAACGTGTTAAAAAAAAATCACGCTCTTTTCCCATGGGGGTAGGCAGAAACCACAGAAAGCCACCTGCTACGATCCTTACATACTCCTTTTGCCTCGTCCACGTTCATACATCAGGTCATATAGCACGCCGGTTGCGAGTACTACGCACCTGACCTTTCTGAAGAACTTCACCAATGAGGCCCTTCTAGGGCGTTCCCTCCGGGCGTTGCCACTCACAACTGCCTTGAAATACCTTTTGTAGTCGCCTTTCACTCATCCTCTCCTCATGACCAAACCATCTAATCATACTCTTTTAAATTTTTGTCACTACACCTTCTTTTAAACCGCAACGTTTCCGTATAACCTCATTCCTCACTTTATCAAAATCAAAAATCAAAATCAAAGCATTTATTTCAAGTAGGCCAGTTACAGGCACTTTTGAATTGTCGACATGATAAAAATGTAATAAAGCTACAGTCCCAGTCACAAGGCATAAAAACTGTGAAAGTACTGTAGTTGCCCATTCCCTAGCGTAGATCTCTATGGAGAAGAACGGGCAAGAAACTCCATGGACACTCTTTTAAATCAGTATATTTTTACAAAAACCTTGGTTACATCATTCATGTTGAGATGGTACATTATGTGAGAACAATGTAGCAAGATGTGCAGTGTGTGCAGTGTGCACGTCAAAAGTGTCCATAGACAAACAAAAAAAATAAACAATTCAAAAATAAAATAATTAATTCAAATAAGCCGTGGCAACCAAGAGATGACCAGTCACAACTGACAGCGCCCGTTCACGAACATGACGCATGTATCAGCACCATTCAACTCAACCATTTTGAAGGGAACTATCATTCAGAGTTACACCACACATGCTTCGCAAGGAACGCATTTCCACAGCATTAATTCTACTTTCATGCCTCGTTTGCCACACCCAACATTCACATAAGTGTAGGCACCAGCACACCATTGTGAACAGCCAGACGAACCTTATTTGACATCGACTGGTGGGTAACAACCGCATGTATAGCACCATTCGCTTTATTTCCTGCATTTACTCTCCTTTCCACATCTGCGTCAATCTTTCCATGTCTTGTAAACATACTGCCCGAATATACAAACTCATTCACTTGCTCCACACTCTTATCATTTATTTTCACATCACACACCGATACATCCTCTTTTCTTTCAATCACCATAACCTTCGTCTTGTTCACATTTACATTCATCTCTTTTCTCTTAAATGCTTCACTCATTACAGTTACCATATCTTGGAACTGTTCTGCTGACGATGCAAGAATAACTTGATCATCTGCGTACAGAAGGCATTTGACAGGCAACTCATTCATCCTCAATCCACACTCACTTTCTCTTCCTACACATAAAGGCGGGTTATGTGTTTTTTTTCTCGCGTACTCCATAATGTGGGATGTCGTTGGATAAGTCTTTTAAAAATATTGCGAGTTTGATACAATCATTTTTTGATTAAGGGATTCGTTTGTGAAATATTAAGCTTTAAAGTGATATTTTTTGTTAGACTCAAGTGTGCCCCCCTAAATAAATAAATAAAAAAAAGTAGCTTTTCGTTCTACAATTGTTTGACTTAAACTAGTGATTAGTGTTACTTTGACTCTTAGTGTAAATGTTAGTAATAATATGTTTATATTTATTATTTTATCTACTATATTTAAAATGTCGTCGCTCCATCTCATTTGTGGTCCACCTTGTCTGCGCTTTTTGTGTCTGCCCTATACCAGCTAAACGGTGGTGTTTGGGAGTGTGAACATATTCACGGTGGTAGTATATATAACGAAATTAAGAGGAAAACTATCACAGCTAAGTAGGCTTTACAAGTTTACGAGTAATAGTCTACCAACTTATAAAATGTACTTGGATAACATACATATTTTCCTAAGCATAATGTATGGGAGCACAGGTTTGTCATCTGCAATTAATGTAAGTTTGTTTTTTATTTATATTACAATAAAAATCATCATTCAGAGGCAAATCGGACCGTAGGAAGTGTCCGCATATTTTGATGGGAAACTACGAACCCTACATTGTGCTAGTGCGTGGCCCGACACGTACTTGGCCGGTTTTTTTAAATTTCAGTGGAATTAATATTCTTGATCATTTTAAAAGTCCTAAATATGAATTATACATGCATTCTTAAACCGCAGTATTCTACATTTCGTATACCAACTTGACGGCCGCAATTTAACAATGACCGGCCCTACCCGATCCAAATGGCGTAGTACCGGCGCGGCCGCGGCGGCGCCTGCCGTCGTTTGTGGTCGCAGGTTTGATTCTTCACTGTATCATGACCATTTCGTAAATGTTCGTGAGATATGATTGTGTTTTGAGAAAAACACGTTAAAAGGAATCAAGTTTCCTCTTATTTTAGATCCCTCATGTTGAATCAAAATGAGCAAAATGGCTTTCAAAAGGGCAGTTCGGAAGTTTTATTTAAAATCTGACTAAATTCCTTACTATCTAGTCATCACTGGAGACATGGTAATTATTATAAGGTTTCTCGTATTTCAGGCTATTTGTATGTATTATAATATATATTAGTTTATTATATCTTTATATATATGTATTAGTAAGTATCCGTTTATGTGTATCACTACTATTTGCAAAATGGTATTTTGTTTATTTGTTGTTTTTGTACTCTACCACAATGCTGTCCTATTTGACCCAAAGGTTGTCTGGTAGAGAATGCCTTGTGGCATTAAGTCCGCCTATGTACCACTCTTGTACATGAAGTTTAAATAAATAAATAAATCCCTCATGATAAAAAATTCGTACATATTTCAAACCTTGTAGAATTGATAATTTATGTGAACTACTTTTACGACAGTTCATAAATTCTTTTGAAAATCAAAATGACTGCCCCGTAGGTCTAGTGGTCGCACGCGTGCCTGCTGAGCATGGCGAGTCTGTCCTGGTCAGTCAAATTTTTTTGTTCCAGGACTGTGTGGAGACAGGTATTATTAATAATATACCCCGTTTATAGTAATAGGCTCGTTCATTATTACATACATGGGTATGAGCAGGCAGTCAGTCTATTTTCATCACATCACATCATCAGCCTATAATGTCCCCACCGCTGGGACACAGGCCTCCTCTCTATGAGAGGGATTGGGCTATAATCCACAACGCGGGCCCAGTGCGGATTGGTAGATGTCACATGTCTTCGAATTTTTGGTTTTAGGACATGCCGGTTTCCTCACGATGTTTTCCTTCACCGTTTTTGAGAGCAGTGGTGATGAAATAAATTACACAAAGTAATGCGCCTGCCTGGGTTCGAACCCACGACTTACTGTTCGTAAGTCGGGGTCGTTAGGGTCTATTTTCAAAACAGGTATAATTTCCAGTTAGTATGTATTATTCAATTACGGTACGTTCACACGGCGTTGAGTGTTTCTCTACCGAATCGGTTATTTGCAGGATTCGGTTTAGTGGCAACAGTATTTCAATGAATGAGTTCACACATGCATTCAGTTTCAAGACACGGCAAAAAAACCGAATCTTGCTGAAGTTGACATCCGATTTTGCGACTACAAACCGATCCGGCCGTACTGCAAAATGTAAGATCCTGTGCAGTGGTAAAGCGCATTCAATACATGCGTTCATACGATACACGCAGAGGATCTCGATACGAGGCCGTCGGATAAACCAGTTTCCGAGAAAGTGTATTGAAATATAATAATTGTTTCAATTATCCGCTTCCTTAGAGCGGAATTAATCAGACAACGTTATATTATACCCAACTTACAATATTAACTATGATACAGTTTAATTTATCTACCTAATCTAATTACAATACGATTTAAATAAAACAACACAATTGTTTTATTACATTTATTAAGTGAAATTAACCAATGATCACAATAATAGAGATACCTAGGTAGGTCGCATCAACTAAACTAATCAGTCTATCAAAGTATAAAAGTAGGAATAACGTTAATGAGAACTGAGAAATCACATCACGACTTTTCTTCGCTGCCGCTAGATTTCTCCTGAATAGGGATGGTTCGCTCGTTCAGGGGTTCAGATCTAAACGCCACCAACACCAGCTTGCCCTTATCAAGGTGACATTCCACACGCTCTGGAGGGAAACCTTCAGGCAGCAGGAACCGTCTCTCAAAGTGACTCCTCGTCCAACCATCTTCTTTCTTAATCTCCTTTTTACCTTCCACCGTTATCTCATTCCCGACAGTTTTCACATGGATCTGTTCAGGACTGAAATTCTGGACATCCAAGTGCACTTCCACTTTTTTCCCGTCGTCTTTGACTTCGTGGTCGGAGTAAACGCCTTCGATATGGTCGACGGGCGCCGTGACAGCCTTGATGTACTTCACCGGGTCCCTGAAGAATGGGTCTCTTGAAAACACCGCGAAGGGGTCCTCAAGAGCTCTGGCTATGGGGTCCCGAGTCGCCAGATTCCTCAGGTGTCGAAACCAGTATGGAGCAAGTGACATTTTGATAGTTTTGTTTACTTCTCGTTTTTTTCGCTTTCGCGTCTAATCTCAGTCGCTTCCGAACTTTGAATACTGCGCAGTTCCCGCCCGACGCCCTTTATATATCCCTGCTGACAACGCTATCTATCAACGAGGGGCCGCACGAATAGACTCGAACAATCTTTAACAATCAAGAAAGTTCGAGTAAGTTGCTAGTAAACTTAACTTTTCGACATCTAGCGCCGAGTAGCTGAACTTCTAAGAACCTAGGTGGTCAAGACATGGTTGACCTAATTTGGTTCATACTTTTACACCAGAGTCGAATTTAATATTTTTATGTTTTTATGTAACGTTAAGAATATAATGCAAACTCCAAAAATCAAATATCCATAAAAAACTAAAGTTTAAAACTAATGTGGCTCTTCTATTTACCACAAGATGGCGCTAGGAGTAGGTTTTCTCTGCGTGAAAAAATTAATAACGGCGACATCTGTTGGCAAGTAGTGACACCATAAAGTGTTGACTAGAAAGTTCAAGAGTTCATTCAAAATAGAAGTCTTTCGAAAATCAATACTTCTATGCCATTGAGTATACAATTTTTATAGAGTAGCTATACAATAGCAACTCATACCATTCGAACAAATTACAACTCTTCCCACGTTTGTGTGATTAATTAATTAAGTACGAATTCGGTGTAAGATCAAAATATTACTGTGCAATTGAAGATGATGAAATCTTGCCCATGTTTTATGTAATTATCTGGTTTTGGTACACCTAGATATTTCATCAGCTATTACCATTTGCGATGCTATTGCAGATGATGAGATTGTTTGCCACTCAATTATATTACTGGGCACCTAAAAGAAAAAGATAGAACATACCTACCTACTTTGATTCTCTACACTTAATCCTATCTCAGGATTATCTCAGGACATTTCTGCATTTCGCAACAATAAGAAACATCAATGTTCAATGTTTGCAGTGTGCACTTTGCTAGCTTACCTGCTCATTTACCTAAAATTATATTAGTAAAAGGTGGTATTTTTTTTAAATATTATATTACTATGTTGGTACCATACTTTTGGCTGCACTTGGGTAGGTATGTGTTGCTGGGAAGTTTGTTCCACTTCCGCCGCTACTCTACAGCTAAACACAATGAAGTACTGAAGGTGAGCGGTGGCCCAGTGGAAGCGACCCCGACTTACGAACAGTAAGTCGTGGGTTCGAACCCAGGCAGGCGTATTACTTTGTGTAATTTATTTCATCACCACTGCTCTCAAAAACGGTGAAGAAAAACATCTCACGTGAGGAAACCGGCATGTCCTAGAACCAAAAATTCGAAGACATGTGACATCTACCAATCCGCACTGGGCCCGCGTGGTGGATTATAGCCCATTCCCTCTCATAGAGAGGAGGCCTGAGTCCCAGCAGTGGGAACATTATAGGCGGTTGATGATGAATATGAAATCACAAACTGGAAAATGAAACGAAGTAGGTAGGTACCTATGTAAGTAGATTGTAACGTTTCCCCATTAGAGATACATACATAGGAAACTGCTCTGTTATCACAAGTCATTTGCCCAGTTTATCTCAAGCACACAGTGGATACAAGACGCTGATATCTTCCACAAATACCATCGAATGGAACTAATAACAATTGACGCATGAATTGGGCTCCAAAATAAATGTCTAATAATAAACTGTAGGTAATAGGTTTACAAGAAATGACGTCAAGCTGTGGTCGGCTATTAGGATTTAGGACTCCCATCAGTATCAAATCAACATATGGAAATCGCATAAAAAAGCATTGCTGTTGGCAACTGATTAGTTTAATTCGTAATTGCAAATGAACCGCACCTCTTGAAATCTAGAAATTTCTAGTCGTGCAATTGATTTGAAGGAGACATTCCACTTTATGATAAAAAGTGCACCTCAGGTAAAAGAACAATAGTGACGTCATCGTGCGAGTCTTGCCTTATGCCTCCCTGACAAAAAACATGTGATCTTCAAGCATTGATAACCTTCTCTTAAAATTAGATAGGAAAATCATGTCGTGTGCTTTATGATTTTATTTGAAAATTGGACAGTATGCTTTTGTCCAGGAACCAGACAATATGTGTCTCTCGTTTTCTATATGATGTGATAGATCTAAAGATCTGAGAAATTCAATTCCCACATTCTTGTGTGTGATGCATGTGGACCATAAAATATCCGCCCGACACTCGTGTGAATGCGGTGCTCCCGACCTGACCATGGCCCACTTGCTGGGATGCCCAACGTGTCCCTGCCAGGGCTTTCAAATACCGGATATTTTCAATACCGGTATCAATACCGGTATTGGAAGTCAATACCGTGATCACGGTATTAATACCGGTATTGAACGCAAGTTCAATTAGGACATTAATAAAACCATTAAAATACGTGTTTTTATTTTCAAATCAGTCTTTATCGTTCTTATCACTTCATATTATAAAACAAAGTCCTCCGCCGCGTCTGTCTGTTCGCGATAAACTTAAAAACTACTGCACCGATTTTCATGCTGTTTTCACCAAAGGATAGAGTGGTTCTCGAGGAAGGTTTTAGTATATAATTTTCAAGTTTTTGTATACATTGGCTAAAAAATAATGATATTTGTTGGATGTGTCGGAAAAAAATAAGCCGTCTGGGAGCTTTTAACGAAAACGCTGCCTAAAAACCCTTTGAGATATAACAAAATGATGTATGGTGGAATTGTGTATCTTATATAGGTCTACAGAAAAGGCCTCGATGGCATGTCTATCTCTTAGGATAATATTCTATATCCATTTAATACTTTTAAAAGTCGCAATAACCGACATCCAACTGGGCGAAGCCGCGGGCATCAGCTAGTTTATTAAAGACTAGCTTTTGCCCCCGACTTCGTACGCGTGGTACTTAGAATATGGTATTTTTTTTTTTTGTGGTAAATGTAGCCTATATTTAAGTTAAGCATCTAGCAGTAGAGCGATGAAAACTGCGTTCAAATCCACGCAATAGTTTTTGCGTGATGCGCGTCCAAACATATAGACAATAAAACAGACAGATAGACAAAAATTATAAAAAGTGTTGTTTTGGCTTCTGTTACTCTAATAAAAACCCTAATATATATATATATATTTTTTTCAATATCTTCAATGTACAGACATCGGCCTGTTACAATTTTAATATTATTTGAGATAGGTACCTTTTCCTGCCAGGGCTGCGGGACTGTTCGAAAGATGTACCGCGGCCCTGGAACACAAAGGGCAAGGAAGGAACATGGATAGGTTTTAGTCACAGTGACAGTCCCTTCCGCTCTGCCCAGAGCTCCCGGTCATTTGATGATTTCCCATCCGAAAAAAAAAGATGGGTACCTTTTGTACATAGCTCTCTTATTTAACAATTTGGTATAGATTGATTATTCATTTAGGTAGGACTAGGATTTAGGAACGTAATCAAAACTTAAACACAACGCGCTTTCCTTTTTACGATCACACTTTTAAAATATAAAAATACAAATCATAATAATGTTGAATTAGACAGCGAACTTCTCAGCCTGTTACATAAATAGCCTTTTGAAGAAAAAGCATGAATCAGTTTCGAAGACACATCTCTAATCCTATTCTAGATTTAAAATCAGTGCTCGCAGCTCTCTTGGTTTTAGGCAATTTGGATATCTCCTTCTCAATTGTTTCTGTATGGACGTGTCTTCATTTCCACTGCTCGTATTCAATGAAGTAGAAGGTTCTCCTATCGTTATATCATGTTCATGATCAGTCATTGTTGTAATACCGTGATCCCGGTATTGGGGCGTCAATACCGGTATTGAAAAAGGCCGATATTAAGTCCGTGATCACGGTGTTACGGGATCCCGGAATACCAGTATTGAAAGCCCTAGACCCTACACATTAGAGGACTTTAAAAATGCTAGAGACGGCGCAATTAACGTAGCCACATGTCTAGGCCAAAAAAAAAGTCATACCATCGAAACGAAAGATGTGGAAAATTAAAAACCAGGAACGGAAACATAGTTACCTACTTATTTAATTTTAAAACAGCAACGTGGAGGAACACAGCCAGAAAGAGGAAGTATAAATATACTTCCTCTCTCTCACACATACACTAGAATGATCTCGTACAAGCGTGACTTTTCTAATTAAAGGTCTTTTGTCTCGTGGACGCGCACAATATGTCTACGGATTATGTTTCTCGATATATCGTGGCTCTCTAGTTACGATCTTACTTTTATTAAACTAAAAATATAAATAAAACGGCAGCCAGATTCTGGTTCCGTATAGGACAAACTATATAGGATATAAAAAATTGAAAAACGTCAAACCAATGAAACTCAAGTAAACCCGGAAAAAGTTTTAAGCCCGGAACCTATTTTGCGAGTAACAGGTAGCCTAACTTCCAAACTATTCACTAAATAACTCTGTGACGCCTACTTTCTTCAGGTTCATAGTCATAAATAAATCCATATCAAATACTGAGATTGGCAGGTATAAACAGGTACATGTCGATTCTAGTTATTTTCACCCATTAGTTTAATAAACTAATCTTATACCAAAATAAGCGCCGTTTCATTGCGAGGTTGCGAACACGATGATATAGGGTTGTCTGCAAAAAATCTGGTTTGAATGAGGGTTGTTGAATAGCTTGGGCAGGATTTTTGAGCCAACCTACTCGCGATTAAAATGATCAGTGAAGGTCGCTTCTAGCTCGGATCTTAAACTATATATTGTGATGGATGGAGATGGCAAGGAAGAACAAAGAAAAGATGAATAGATTGTGTAAGGAAATTATGTGAAAAAATGAGTAAATGATAGCGTGAACGTTGACAAGGGAGAATGGAAGCAAAACACGTGTTTCGCGGACTCCAAGTAACAAGGGCAGGAAGGTGACGATGACGTGGAAACAAGTGGCATACCATTCCACTAATAAGCCCACAAATTAGATCAGACAACAACTTAACACTACTGGAAATAAATTTGGACAAGACAATGTCGCGGTAGCTTGCCGGTCGAACTTGCTACAAAAACCAAGCTTTTATATTTTGTCATAGTTGATAAAAACGAATTCAGAAATCACAAATTCTTAGAACTAATGGGATGGAATCTTAAACTCATGCAAACAAACCAAGTTAGCTTATCTCGGGCACGTTTTTGGGCAAAAGAGCCTTACTGCAACTAATCATGATTGGCAAATAAGCGGAGAAACGCGGTGTCGACCGGAGAAAAACGTTTTGATTAAGAAACATTAGCGAATGGAGTGGAATCATGAGTGCTGCTGGGATTTTCCACCACGCAAAGGACGAGGCGATATTATATTCGGAGTTGGTTGCCAACCTTCAGTAATCGGAGAGGCACCAGAATGGAAGAATGGTGTAAGCCATGGGTTCCGTAAGATCCTTGTAGTTTTCACAACTAAAATATTTCCGTAAACAACTCGGCAAGACTTCGCGTTCCAAAACTTCGCCCTTTCCGCATTGTACAGCAGTACAGAACCCATTTGATTCAACAAAGCGGTGAGCGCTTTGTTGAAACAAATGGTTTGTTCTAGTTAACACCACATTATGACCGTATTATTTATAATTCCCATTAAAGCTGGTACACACGTCAATACCCCGACAACGTGCAGAACTTCTATATAATGCCAGCAGTTTCGAAAATGCATCAGTTAGAATTTGGCAGAGGGTTGGAAGATATTGAACAGGAATTTTTGAAGTGCTGTGAAAATGCAGAAAATGATTGTATTCTTATTTGTAGCTTTATTATGTACAGTTTTGTGCCACCCTTTGGATTTAGAAAAAACTGGTGAGAATCTTATTTCTTTAAACGTGCAATCTCTTAGCTCTGGAAAATTTGTTACTCCGTCAATTCAACAAAAGGACTCCATGGAGGTCTACACTTTGGAATGGAAATGCAAAATAAGTGTGAAAGGACTGTTATCCTGCCAACATATTATGTTAAAATCACAGCGGTTAAGGGTGCTATCATTAAAAATCGTGTTGCGCCGACCCCAAGTATTTAACTTGGACAAGGGCAGGAAGATGATGATGAAGGGTGCTACTATCAGGGGTGGAGGGACTGTAGCTTTATTTTAGTGAATAATAAATAATAGACTCCTTTCCAGTGCAAAAGTGCCCAATTCCTTGACTTCGAGGAAAATTCTTCTCTTTCCTTTTTATAGACGATGATCCCAAGGAGGTACAACATCACCTGAGCAAGAGATTCATCAACCCAATGTTCGCGCTGGGAGGGGCGGCAGACAGCAGTATCTCCAAGATGAGGACTAAGAGACAGTAAGTGCTGGTCAACCAGAAGAAGAATGCCTTACTCGCTCACTGTGTTAAAAGTCTATAAGAGGCTAGAAGTTGGCCATTTAGTCTAAAAATACATATATTTTCTTATATAGAAGTCAAAAGCATGTTCGCTCATTGTTTAAACTAAGTACTCAATCCGTGTAGGTAGGTACTAAAGTCTTGTCTTTGTTGCAGAGCCGACGAGTGTGAAAAACTAGCGCTGTGCAAGCTACATGCGAGATCACAGAATAACTTCTTAGCTGCTTTCCAACTGTACTTTGTCAAGTAAGTACATAGAGTTCCATTCCGTCCTCGCCGACGAGGCCCGTCGCGAAGCCCCGGTCCACGCCCTCCCCGACCCTTGCTCGAGCCAGCCCGCGCAGTTGAGCTAGTATCTTTAAATCAGCCCCTAAATAATATCACTCAGATCCAGCCTGTCCCTTTGCTGTCCTCCCCCAGCGACGCCCTAAGCCGAGGTCCGTACCCCACAGGGGGTGCCTTTTTGTAGTTTAGTTTGTAAGTTGCTCTGGCTGGAGGCCTTAACCGATTCGTTGCGGATGGCACGTCTCCCGCGCCATCATTCTTTTTTGCATGTGGCGTTAGGCACGGGAGCCGTGTCATTCTGCAATCGATGGTAACTCCTTCAAATTAACTTTTAAACGTATGACGCTTGGCACGGCAGCCGTGTCACGTTATTTTTGTTCAGCGCCACAGCTATAAGTTTGACAAATTGGACAACGCAACGAAACGGTTAATTTCGAGGCATCCACAGAAAAGCGTGAAATATTTTCTAATTCTACAGGTTAGCGTATGTGTATATTAGGAGTCACATATTACAATTTGGATAATCGTTCGGATACCCGCATGCGGGTTAAGACTAAGTGTAATTAAGTCTACCAGACGTAATTATCATTATTGTAATTATAGTAATAAAGGGTGTAACAAGACCCTTAACGAAACCGAAAGGCATTTGTTCTCCTTGTCATTGCGATTTAGACCATACCTGGGAACCTTCTAGTTACGGACATATTGGGGGTCGAAGTTCCAACTTTTTTTTAATACAAGATTTTGTTCTTTAAACACCTCCACGATCCCCGTACTATTCAACCCATCCATCAGCACAATATTTTGAGTGAATTACGTGACTTTTTACCCCAAAAAAAAAACTGTTTCCCAGCAATATTTTTTTTACAGAATGCTTAGTTGACGGCTTCGTAAAGGGCTGTACGCCTGGCAATACATTACTGTTTTGCTTAAAGGTGCGTCTAGATTAAGTAATATTTTACAAAATGTTTGCTATATAACACGTCTAAATACAACATTGCTAATCTCTCTATTGAATCATGTTATATAACCATGTTTTATAACATGTTATGTTATTAGTGTGGACACACCCAAATATTATAAGGAGTTCGAGTCGATCTTTAGGTTAAGCCGTGCTTGACCCGCCGCCGTCGCCGTGCCGTGGTCTGTGGATGGGTAACCACCCATTATATACCGAGTTTCCTCCTTGCCTCGTTGAGCACGTTAAGCCGTTGGTCCCGGCTGTTATTTGTAGACCTTTGACGTTCGTTAGGTAGTCAGTGGCCCAAAAAGTCTGACAACCAATCTTACCAAGGGGTATCGTATTACCCAGTACTAACTGGGTTGTGGAGGTCAGATAGGCCGTCGCTCCATGTAAAATACTGGAATTCCGCTGCATCCGGTTAGACTGGAAGCCGACCCCAACATAGTTGGGAGAAGGTTAGGCAGATGATGATGATACCCAAATATAATAAGAGTGAAGGTATACAAGTCTAAATATGTACTGTATTATGATCCTTTCTTGTTCACAGCAAAGAAAACGCTCGTCTATGGGACCACCACGCAAGATCCATCGCCGATTGTCAACAACGCTTTGGAGACTGTTACGAATAAATAATATTGTAATAATGTTTTAATATATTTGCACGATTTCTGTACTGGTCGAAGCTTTAAAGTCTACAGCAATAAAAATAGAACAGTTTGAATGCTTAGCCAAATAAATATTTAAAATCATTTTTAATCATTTTTATAATGTGCTATCAAAATAGCACATAAAATTGAAAAAAAATTGTAAATTGTAAATTGTAGCACACATTATTTGGTTTGTTAGAAACCTTATCACAATAGAGTTTAAAAAAAGAAAAATACGATATATATAAGATGTTTAAAATAAAAGCACTTTCATAAACAAACAATCCATTTTATTTTCCCCACATTTGGAACATACATCACTTAAATGCATTCAAGTTTAAAACAATGCACAACAAAATATAAATAAATTCACTCACTGTACCTTAACCGAAGATAACTTAAAATATTTTTATTAATAATATAAATTGGAATACCACGAAAACGATCAATGAATCAACGGACATTGGTTCAATCCGTAGACGAAAATAAATAAATGATGATTTTTTATAAGAAAACTAAAGCCTGTTTTAATAAATCACTCGGCAGTTTGAGAGGCGTACTATTATGCTTTGAGGTGCTTTAAAATAGAACCTCCTTTTTTGACGTCGGGTACAAATAGCCAATGTCGTTTACGTTGAGACTTTGGATTCTAATCTCATTTGCTGTGTGATTTACAACTACAAGTCTAACTATTTTTTTGTCTAAACACTAAACAGTCTTTTTCGTTTAAAACAAAGACATGAAAAATATTTAGGTGTCTTAATTACCGGAACTTCACTGCATTTTTCACAATATTTGGATGATATTTATTGATATCTTCAATATTTTATGATTTTTAAATTAATTTTCTTTTTATCTAAAATTTCATGATAAAAATAATGATGTTTCAATCTTTTTTGTTGGTATTATAGATTATGACAATTTAGGAAAACCGATTCCTTAAAACATCATGTGTACTTAACGAACTTGTTCGAATGTAGATACTTGTATGAAGTAAATATTGTGGTTACAATCTTTTTTGGTAGCACACTGGTATATTTCTGTGTGAAGAACTAATTTAAGATGGATTAACAAACAATTCGTGATCTTCTGATGTATTTTTGAAATTATTTAATTTTTAAATCACTGTTGGTACACATGATAAAAACTTCACATGATTCAACAATTATACAAATCTAATTTAAAACAGTTTCGGTCTAGTGGTATACATGTGTACAAACAGTGATAGTTTCATTGTACTATCACGATTTTTGAACAGCATATAAATTGATTGATCTTTCATTTTGAAATTTGTTCACACAATTTCTTCACTCCAGTATAAATACACTTCCTCACACTTACACAATCACTTCATATTTCACTAAGGAACATTTGATGCACATCCCACCTTACAGTTGTTTCTTCTTAGGCTTCTTCCCAGGTGGGTTGAGAGACGACACGATCTGGTCGATGCTGGCGCGTTCCAGCGCGTCCGGGCGCTCGGTTCGCTCGGCCCGCTCGGCTCGCTCGGCTCGCTCGGTGCGCGAGGCGCGGGGCGCGCGGGGGGCGCGCTGGGTGCGCGCGGCGATGGCCTGCCACAGCGACGCCAGCAGCGCCTCACGCTGGATGTACGCGAACACTAGGGCCGCCAGTAGAGGGATCACTAGTAGAGATGTCTGGCGGACTTCTTGGTCGCTGGATTTTACCTACGGAAAGAAATTGCCTTGGTTTAATTTTCGTTAAAAACAAGATGTGGAAACTTTGTCCCGACTATGACGGAGTCAGATTGTCAGACATTCAAAATTGTAGAAATGACAGTCGGCATTTTTATACCCCCGTTGAGGGGACCGACTTCGGCAAACATAGATTAACCTTCGATCAAACTGTGCGGTTGTTATTATTGAGACGAATGCTCTTCATAATCATTATATCGTTTAAACGAAGCATTTTTAGTAGTAGACATTCCCCAAAAACCTTTATAGTAAAATTATGTTTACCTTAGGCAGAAACTCAAAAGTGAAATGCTTAAACTGTCCATCCGAGGTGAAATAATGCACCTCCTCGTCGTAGGAGTGCGTGGCTTTGGAGAGCGTGGAGTCCAGCTGCAGCACATAGGTGTGGTTCCCGCGGGTCTGGCGCGGCAGGTGCGGCAGGCGCGGCAGGCGCGGCAGGCGCGGCAGCACGTAGAGCAGGCCCGGGTTGTGCCGCGCGCAGTAGCCGGCCGCGTCCGGGCGCAGCACCAGCAGCGCGCCGCCCGGCCCGGCCTCCGGCGCCAGCGTCAGGCGCAGCGACTTGTAGTGCTCGATGTTGGGCGTGTACACCAGCACGGTCGTGTCCGTCAGCTGGCTCGGCTGGATCGCGATCAGGCGGACGTTCTCGATGTCTTTGTTGTCTTTAACCTGGAAGAAAAAATGACATATTAATGCATTACAAATGAAACGTTGTAATGATGCAATGATCGCCTTCATCATCATCACCCTATAACAGATTTCTGCAGGATATGGGCCTAATCAATGAATGATCAAAAATAAAAATATCATGGGAATTACAGCAAGATACAAAATATAGGGGAGAGGTGCTTATTAGTATGATGCTGTATTTTACCTCCAACACAGGGGGTGCTTTAGCTAGTTTAAGTCCAAGCAGTTCTGGAGCCGACGACTCCTTCAGCTGAATGTTGTACACGCAGTTTGGAAGTAGGCCTCGGATTCTGTAGATTTAATACAAGTGTTTATAATGTTTAGCTAGGACTAATTACAGCTAAGGAACAATAAATAATTCATGAAAAAAGTTTGAATTTATTTTGTTAGGCCATCAGAACAGGTACAAAACTAGGACATTTTAATATTATTGTTAAGTGTAGAAATAATACTCATAAAGATGTAATCGATCTCAACGCTATTTCATAACTAAAATCAACATTTTACAAAGTTAGTACCGGATAGCTCGATAGATGGCGTTGGGATCGAATTACATCGCGATATGGTTTCGTTACACGGCAAACTAGACATGGTTCGGTTTAACAAATTAAAATTGTCCCGCTCTGAGGTACTGCATTTCATTTGAGTATCCCTGGCTTCAAGGCACCTTGTACTGATATTGTACATGGTCCTTACGAGCCGAAGGGCGTTTTTGCAAGAACACAAGTAACAAGTTTTAGTTACGCTACTTGATAAGAGGTGGCGCTAGTAGTCGGTGAAGTTATCACAAGGGCGGAATTATTTTACAGAGATCGTTAAGGTTTTCACTTTGCCCGGATCACAAGCTCGGGCTACTCCAATAGCGTCAAGCGAACCGCACCTGCTTCAGTTGTTTCTTTTACGCAAGTGCAGTCGATGCTTTGACAGATTTTTTCATTTGTTTTATAAACAGTCGCTGTAGGGCCGAAGGCACCTAAAAAGCCGATTCCTGCTGGCTTCTAGTAGTGTAGTTGGTAGTGTCTAGATGTAGACTGTAGTTAAATAGTATAATTTGGAAGTGAAAACTTCTTTAGCATCCTTGTGATTTGAAAGTCGATGAAACGAAAAAGCGACACTAAAAAGAGACAGACACATAAATTCAAAATATTTAACGTGAGAGAAAGTAAGATAGGAAGCATTATACAGTGTTTATCTTGAAGCCGAAATTTTTGAAGGTTTCACTTCTACCAGTTGTGAATTGCACACCTTTTTGAAGTGAAACTTCTAATACGACTTCCAACAAGGTTGCGTTAAACGTTTAACGCTACCATGGAGGGGGTATGAAAGCAATGTTGCGTTCATTTCCACATTACGAAGTTTCATTTCTTCCGCGCGGAGGGACTGCATGCACAATTTTTTTTTATTAAACTCTGCATTTTAATCTTTATTTTTTTTCGGTTTTTTTCGTCATGGGTGCGATTTTCGTGGTTTTTGGATGGTGCCGACGAAGCTTTTCGATTTTTTCATCATGGGTGTCCTTTTTTTTGGTTTACGGGGTCGCAGATAACGAAAATGAGGTCAAAATAAAAATCCAAGGTGGCGCCGACGAAAATTTTCGGTTTTTGCGTAACAGGTGTCATTTTCATAGTTTTCGGGGTCACTGATAACGAAATGAGGTCAAAATGAAAATTGAAGATGGCGCCGATAAATATTTTCGGTTTTTTTCCATGGGTATCATTTTCGTGGTTTTTGGGGTCGCTGATAACAAAAATGAGGTCAAAATAAAGATAGAAATAAAAATCGGGAAATATTTTTTTCGGCTTCCTTTGACTTAATTTTGACCCTTCACCACTACGCTGTAACAACACGCGTGTCACATCGAGCGTTTCAGGGATTCACTGTATAAGTTCGACCTTTCAGTACACAATATTGTGCCATATTAATATCGTCGTTTGTTACCTGAAAGCGCCATTGGGCTCAGTGGTAGCTTCTTCCGTGGCGCAGTGCGGCGCGGAGCCGGGCGGCGGGGCGGCCTGCAGGGCGGCGCCCGCCCAGCCCGCGCCGCCCAGCGACAGCAGCGCGCCCACGCACGACCACGCCACGCGCACTCCTCTGTGGGACACCATATTAATCTATATTTTCATAGTATTACTTTATTGTTTTCTCGCATCGTTATGATACTCACCAGTTAGCCACAACACTATTCCTGCTCCATAAGGGTCGCAGTACGCGCGTAAGGTCTATGAAAATGATTTATGAACTTTGCGTTTGCGGAGTATAGTAAAATTGATTCATGATGATCAATAAAATGACCCCAGAGAGATTTAGGGTAAACGAACACTAAGCCCTGTTTGCGTGTTTTCGTTTAGTCGGCTACTAAACAGCTAATGTATCAAGATTTCTGGAGGCTCATACTCATCAAAAGGACTCAAACTAATCCCAAAAACCTGAGCCGAAAACTTCTTGTTGTTACACGGACAGTTTATCAGTTTTCGGACGAGTAATTAAAAGAAAGCAATATAATAAAGCTTCTGAAAAATAAAATAAACTTCCAACGATCTGTGGTTGACTATATAATACGATCTTGGTTAAAATGAATTACCGAAAATTAATACAAAATTAACCGGCAAAAAATGTTGTATTTAACAAAGAAACATGAGCTTATTCAAATTACAACTCTACGAAAAATAATAAAGCTCGAGACTTGGGACACCCGAAGTTAGGTTTGTTCAGGTTACTTTAACCTGCAGACAAATATAAGAGCTACGTCGACTACGCCTTATTACATTTTGATAGTTATCTTGACGTTGATTTTATTTATTTTATAGGTTAAAACGCAATTTAAGCTGGTGGAAAAATATTCAGCAAATATTGTATTAATTTTCGGAATTTTCAGTATTTTATTCGGTCATTTCTTTGTCCTTTCAGTTGTCGCAAGATTAGTATTTAAAGCAGTACATTTCATATTTTGAACCCATTTTTTTTTCTGAGGTCTTATTACTTCCCTAAAAGAAAAACTTGAGAGGTGTCAAGGGACTACAGATAGACAGACAGATAGACGGACAGATAGACAGACAGATAGACAGACAGACAGATAGACGGACAGATAGACAGACAGATAGACAGACAGGTAGACAGACAGATAGACTGAGCCAGCCAGACCGATAGACAGACTGACAGACAGACAGGCAGACAGACAGCCAGCCAGTTAGACAGTCAGCCAGACAGATAGCCAGAAAGACAGCCAGACAGACAGCCAGATAGACAGACTGACAGACAGCCAGACTGGCAGACAGACAGCCAGCCAGACAGACAGCCATAAAGACAGCCAGACAGACAGCCATAAAGACAGCCAGACAGACAGCCAGGCAGGCAGATAGACAGACAGATAGACAGATAGATAGACAGACAGATAGACAGACAGATAGACAGACAGATAGACAGACAGATAGACAGGCAGATAGACAAACAGATAGACAGACAGATGTCGCGACACCACACTGTTCAATGCGAAATAGAAATGAAAATATCTGGCTTGCTTTCTATAAGAGAGAGAGAGAGAGACAGACAGAGAAACATGCGACGCCGCACAGCTTACAATAGCTTACTATAGCAAAAAGTGTCGTGACAACTTTTCGTGAGAATTTTTTCCGTCTAGCCCCCTTTCACAACGCGCGATAAGGAACTTCGTTCCAATAACTAATTTATTTATCAGAATCACAAGCCTCCCGTGTCCGTGAGAGCGAGTGAGGCGTCATCCACCACGCAGGCCCATTATGAGTTGGTAAAATAAATGAATAAGTTACTTGAGCGTAATATGATGCGTGTGTCCCTCCTCCAGCGTCACGATATGGTGCGGAGGCTGGAAGCGGTACTCCTTCATGTTGGGCTTCACGTAGTACTGCGCCGGCGACAGCGAGCCGAAGCGCAGCCGCCCGTCCGCGCCGCTCGCCACGTTGCGCCGGTACGTCCCGCCGCTCACGGACACTAGCGCACCCTAAGCACAGGAAACACAGTTTAACTTAAAAAAATATATGTCATTTAGTTTGACCACATTGTGGTTTTGCTGATTGTACTCATTATTTAATTATAATTTCGACATCCACAACCCAGAATCAGATCATTTCGAGGCAAGTTGACAGGAAGACACAACTCTAAATTTGTTTAGTAGAAATCGTTATAAAACGTTTGATTCTATTTACCTTTCTGTAGTCATTTTAATTTGTAACATTAGCAGTGCAAGTCAAAGTTACATAACTTATCATTAACTTATAGATGTTGAGTCTTTTCATTCAGCGACTGAACATATAGGTTAAGAAGTATAATGGACCTGTAAGGGCGTCCCGTCCGCATCATCCCTGAGCTCCACGGAGATCTCGGCCAGCTTGTGCGCCTGCATGTCGCCGTGCTCGTCCGGCTCGCTGAACACGTAGGACTCCTTGTGCGCCGAGATCTTGTAGTGCTTGGACGCGTCCAGCGGACCGAAGCGGTAAGTGCCGTCCTCAGTCGTCACTTGCGTTAGTTTGAGGTCACCTGGAAAGGGGAGAGGTAGGTTACAATTTTTGAAGTAAAACTTCTTTAGGTGCGACTAGGGAGTAACTCAGATTTTTTTTCTGACGGAAGTAACGCTTACTATATTTAAAAATGGAACGATCTTATACTCAAAAGCATGGCAACCAAGGAGCCAACTTATCAAAGGTTTTATTTAAATATCGAATTGGCTTGCAAATAGAAAGCAGTTTATTGAAAAAAAACAAATGAACTCATCAACGCGAGAAAAAATATTGTTGTTTGTGTGCATCATTGATTTTGAAAATTTTAATTCATTTCCTCGCATTATTTGTATGCCGTTTTTAGTAGGCGAAAGAACTATGTTTGTGTTATAAAATCTGTAAAATACCATATTTCAGGCAAATAAAGTCAAAGTCAAAGTTTTTGAAGTAAAACTTCTTTAGGCGCGACTAGGGAGTAACTCAGATTTTTTTGAAAATCTCTATATATACTTGTTTATTTATTACTTTTAAAATAAGTAAATTAAAAGAAAAAGGAGTTTTACTTCAATCGCGCGTAAAGGTTACACGCACACATTTTTTTTTCATATTGGTAGGTTTTATAGATAAATCGACTTGAAATTATTGTTTTTAAGTACGAAAATAATATGATAGGTTTTGTTGTCATGGAATTAAGGTAACGAGCCGAGAAATAACAAGAGGTACTGTTGCCATTTTTTCTCTGACCTAACGTTGCCAGGAGAGCGCTGTTGGTAAACATTTTGCGAAATTGTATATAAAAAACAAAATGGCGCCGAAAAACCTTGGCAGTACTACAAACGGTTTTTTTATATAAAAAAAATAGGGGTTTGTCCCTCTGGTCAGGGATCGGCTTGCTAACTGAGCAATAACGAAGGGTGCCGTTATATTCCAAAGGTGACACTAGAACAATGATGATCTATGTTACCTATGGAGAGCGTAACGGTGACGTCACCGACGGGCGGCACGATCCGACCGCGCAGCGTGAGCGCCGGGCGCGCCTGCACCGTGAGCGCGGCCGGCTGGCACGCCGCGCGGCCCCGCAGCGGCGCCGGGCTGGCGGGCGACATCAGCAGGGACGAGGACGACGCCGACACCACTGCCACCTCGCCCTGGGGAGATCAATAAGCGATTTCAATTACATATACAATACATTTTACTCATAATAAGCAATCGGACGCAGGTTATGGTATTTGTGAAGAGCGAGTAACGAGAGTTGCACGCTAAGTGTCACGATTTAACACAATGAATATCCTATTCGCACAGGGACTACACCATATTCCCGTATTAGTAATTTCTATGTTTTTCAATATTTTCTTCTGAAAACACTCATGTGCTTCTTTCACTTATGACAATTTATTTAGTTTTAATTAGCGTCACAAACATCTGCAGACTCACATCAGCCATATAGAGCGTGTGCTCGAACCCGTACCCTCCTCCGGGCTGCGCCAGCGGCACCAGCGGCCCCACGTCCCTGGTGGGGTGGCCATCCGTGCTGATATGCAGCACCAGGTCCTCCACGGGCAAAGGCGATGTCACCTTGATTACCACCGCGTGCGCCGTGGCTACGAAGTATACCGTCTACAAATGAAAGGAAAACATTTAGGTTTTTGACATGGCCTATAATCTAAACATCTCAAATCTGTAGATATATTTTTGACACATTACGTTCACATTAACGATATATCCTTGCAAATACATTTTTAATAGAGCTCATTGATTTGGTAAGTAAGCAGCTTTAAGCCCGCTTGTGTAACACACATTCAAAACATCTTTCGGTCTCTGCCATCTTCAAACAATTGGCAGAAACAGAACTTTGTCTTACGTATGTTAAGCAAAATGCATTTAGTAATTGATGGTGGAAGTAGGTCTTATAAAATTGATAGCACATTCACGTCAGTTTCCAGACAACGCACAACGACACTTGTCAGTCACATATCTGCGACTGACTTGTGTCGTTGTGCGTGTACATTTCCACGATAAAACTTGCTAATACACATAGTACATCGTGAATGTGTGCCAATATAATCATGATAATGAATTCTCCAAACTAAGAGATACTTATATAAATACTACTAGAAGTTCCTCACAGTAGGCACTAAGGTGGAAGTATCAGCGTGCGCCTGTTCGGGTTGGAAGCGATGGCACCCTCGCGGAGTGAGCGTGTACAGCTCGGCGGCCGGGACGCACTGCAGCGACGCGCCGGCCGGGACCGACATCACGCCGGCCGAGCTCTTGCTGCTGTACTCTACCTGCACGGGGGGAACAGAGGATTACGATATATTTTAAAAATTATTATGGTTCGAAGGTGATAAATGTAAATATTTACTTCATGACCTTTACACATCAGAAAATATTAATAAACCAGATAGATTGATTGAATGTACTTTATAAGATTCAGATTAGCATCTGAGATTATCTTTGGGAAAAGAACCACACAGTTTTAAATGACCCTGTTTAGTCAGTGGATGCATGTCAGTACACCATTAAGACACGATTATTTAAAATTAACTACTTATAAAAATGTGATAGTATGTTTATATTCTTACCTCAACCTCATGTGTAGAATGCACCCTCAGCACATAACCGGTGTGTTCGAAGGTGGGCACATTGGTATGATCCTGTGTAACGGCTACGTTATGTCTCGCCTCCGCCCAGCACAGCGGGTCGCTTTCTACGGAGATCTCCACACTGCCCGGTAAGACTTCCTCGAAGGTGTACTTGCCATCTGTGAAAATTCAACTGATCATGTTTAATTTTCACAAAAGGGAGTGACCACATTTACGCCGATGCGAAATTTGGGTCGAGTCGGTCAGGGAAAGCTTTATATGGATATAAAGCTCTAAAGCTAATATTCAACTAACAAAGAAACCAGCACTGTGAACGTTTCTGTCTTTGTCGGTCGCCTTAGCAGAGCTCGCCATTCAAGCTGCGTGCACATACCCTTAGCGACAGTAGTGAGGGGCGTGCCGACGTACCCGCCGTCGGGCGACAGCGGGCGCAGCGTCACGGGCACGTGCGCGCACGCCTCCGCCCGCCTGCAGCGCACGCGCCCGCTCAGCTTGCCCTTCAGCTGCGAGAACGTCACGCCGGCTACGGGCGCGTTGCCGACTGACACCTTCTGCGTTAGCGGGTAGTATCTGTCGGAGGAGATATGTTGTCAGCTAACTTACACATGTTTCCCGAACGCCATCTGCTTCATAATACTCACTGCAAACCATCCCTCTGTTCCTGCTCCGAAACCTCGACTTTAGCACTGTACACCCCAGGCGCAAGGTACGAGCACCAAGCTCCCTGCTCCCCGTCCGCGGCCACTCGCGCCTGGCCGACGCCCCCCTGTTCCGGCGTCAGCAGCACGTGGCGTGACCCGGCCGGGGTCACCGCTCCACAGACGCGCCAGCGAGATGCCCGAGCGTTCGGGGCAGAACGAGGACCGGAAGGGGTCACTACGAGTTGGATGTCGTCGAAGTGGGCTTGTTCTGGAAGAAATATAAACAGTTCATTATTTTCTCAGTAGCAGCCTGTCAAATAACCGGAAACGTGCATATTGTGGCGTAGTTGGACGCCAGTGGACTGGACACATAATTATGATCTTGGGCTATATGACTTGCTTTAGGTATTGAACTGTTACTTTTTGGATGAATTCCTATATGAAATGAACATAATAATTTGAAATGGATTGAGAAAATATAATTAAATAAAGAGTGACAAACCATTATTCAGAAAAATATTAACGTTATTGACATAAGGTTTATTCACAACTATTTATTACCATGTTTAAATCCAAGTGTGTAAGTCGATGGCTGCAGGTTGGGCAGAGTGAACTTGCCGGTGGCATCAGTATTGCCGATCGGTTTGCCATCCATTATGACGCGGGCGCCCGCCATTCCCGGCCCGCCTATTGACTTTACTACATTTCCTACAACTGTGAACCCTGTTACCTGGGGAGAGAGTATAAAGTTGTGTAAGAGAATTCTATTATAGGTAACTTCTGATACCATTTTGTAGATGGCTGGTTTCTAATTTCTAAAGAGGTATAAAAGGCATTAAACACTACCGCTCTTTTTATCATATCATGCTAGGCCAGCTCACAGGTGTTACATGCCATTGGTTTTGTTACTAGGCATTTTCAGAGCAGATTATAAAATAGGCCTTATAATTTTTAATATTTACTTTGAGATAACCTGAAAAGATAACATGCAATTATCTATTTGTATCATTTATCAAAACTTACCTCAAAAGCATTCTTGATGAACAGGCTGTCATGTCTGACAGTGAAGGGTACAGCTTCTGGTCTCACATTGTAACTGACAGTGACCTGTCCAGGTGGAGTAGGCAGTGCTAGGAGTTTGTACTCTCCAGCTGGTACTAGGCCGAAGCTGAACTCTCCATTTTGATCAGTAATAGAGTAGCAGATGGGAGCATCGGGTACTCCCTGGAGGAGGGCTGTCTTGCAACCTTCCACCCGAAATTTGGGATTTTCCTAAAAATATTTGTATTATATTTTTTAATTTATTTTTTTTGGTCTTTTCTCAGAATGAGGCTGAAACATAAAGTCTGGTTTTCACAATATTTCAGACATGCCAGAATATACCAATCATTGCTTGAAAGTGACTGTATCTCTCATGTCCGGTGTGTTTAGCTGAATTACAGGTTTTCTCACTACATTGCTCAACTCTGCTTAGGTGGAAACCAGGCCTTACCCTTTCAACAAAAATCAATAAATAAGTAGAACATGTACCTCTTTGGAATACAGTAGCACATACAGGCCACCAATAGGGCTGCCAAATGAGGTAACTGATCCTGTCACGTCATAACCTTTCACAGCTAGCACACCGAATGGCAGAGCAGTGTTGCCTTCCTTCACCTGAACCACGGCTTGAGCAGGGTCAAGCTTCCACCTGAAAAAGTATTCTTGTACCTTGAACACAAAAAGTTTGCGGAACACTGCTTTACAGGCTTCTTATTAGAACTTGTAAAAAAACTATTTTTTAATTAACATGTGTGAAGTAGTCATCAGTAGTAACTTACTTTGCATGGGTAGCCTTCACAGTGTATTTCCCTGGGATAACAGGAGTGAAATGGAAGTCACCGCCAACTGAGGTCATAGTATTCCGCACCTCTCCCTTATCATTGACCAGTTGGATGGCTATGCCACTAGGACCCTGCTTTTGACCAGCAGTGATCACCTGCCCCGTAATGCCGAAGCCATTGAAAGCGAAGTTGATGTCCTGACCCGAGGAACAGCGGTCTGTGGTGCCGTCTACTGACAAGTTCACTTCAGACGGCTCAAAGCTCCATCCCGCTGGAGGATGAACCTTTAGAACGTACTCCCCTTTTTCGTAAAGAGGCAGGAAGTAATAGCCATTCGTAGGGGCACTCTCTGTCTTCTCCTTCAAACTTCCTTCTTTGGTATAACTGAAAATATACTTTATGAATTAAACAGTACATTGTGACCCCACAATTACATAACTACTATTATAAGTATCAGTTCAAGCTACGTAACTAAGATTTGAAGCCAATTGCTAGGGAATACACAGGGAAAATTAAATTAGTACAAGTTTTAGGTTAACTTACAGGCCAATTTCTATTTTTGAGAAATCCAAAGGAACATGACTCTTTACAAAACCACCACACCCTAGGATATCATTTGCACTACATTTTGTACTTAATAATAGTAAAATTATTGGTAAAAATATTCTACCGATGTAAGCAATCATCGCCATTGACGCCATTTAATATAGTGATGTGGCGTTTTCATTTTCTTGATAACACTGACCAATCGATTAGAAGGTAGTCGAGTTAGATAAAAATTCGAATTACTCGACTAATTTGAGGGATATTTTTGGAATATTTTTTCTGACAACAGATGTCGCTACGTAGATGCCAGTGCAACTTTAAACCGAAAATTGGGCGCGTTTGCACTGTTTTTTACTGACAAAGAAAACTTCTTGAAAGGTAACTTAAGTTACCCATATTTGTTTTCAAAATTTGGTTTGGATTCTTTATCTATTATTTTATATCCTTGTGAGTTGTTATAATTATCACTGATTATTTTAAATGTCACGTTAGATGACTATGACTGAAACAAAAACTTTAAACCAAGTCTGAATATTTTAAATTATAACTTATTATACCTACCGCCTCGTTGGTCTAGTGGTCGCGAGACTGCTGAATGAGCTCCTGGGTTTCCATCAGAAATTTCTCAGTAGCAGCCACGAAGTCAGGATTTGTGCCCGACTGATGCAATAAGGTTACTCTCTATAGCAAGAGACTTAAACATAACTAGCGAAATGTGAGTGTCGTACTATGGGTTTTATGGCAAATGATTAGACCTTACGCTACAGTGCTGCCACCTCATGCATGTTATTACAGAAAATCCTAATTGAAAGTTTCGGTTTTACCATAATTAAAATCATCAATACAACCCCTTTGTTCATTCAATCCCATTTATTAACTGTTTCATGAAAAAGCCATTCAATAGGGTTAAATGAACTTAAACGGGCCGAGTTGGTCTAGTGGTCGCAAGCGCGACTGCCGAGGATGAGGTACTGGGTTCGATTCCCGGGTCGGGCAAAGTGCAGGGTTTTTCCATCAGGAATTTCTCATCAGTAGCTACGGAGTTTGGATTTGTGCCCGGCTGATGGCAATAGGCTGGCCCCCTATAACATGGGGACTTAAAAACATAACTGGCGAAATGTGGGTGTACTATTAGGTACACTTCTGCCTAACCCTTTGGGGATTATGATTCTGTATCTACATCGTGTTTCGAACGCGATTCTTATTTTCATCAACATACAACCATACAACATACACTGACCTTCGAATTGCAAAAAACGTAAGAAAATTTAAATTTCACGGGCCTGGTGCTTCTACTCGTATGTTAAAATATAGAATTTGTTTTTGAAATTTGAGTCTCGCTTTCCATTGATCTACTTAAATTTTCATTTTAACCCATACATTCAAACAAGGATATACATCGAAGAAACCTGTTAACAGATAACTTGTTCTCTATCAGCAAAGTTACACTGCCAAGGTCCCCAAGGACCTCGCGCACTTTCTTCCTGATTTCGACTAAAACTCGTGGTCGCGTCGCGTAGTGCGTGAGGTGAAGTCCCTTCCTAGAGGTAGCTTATTATGTTCTTCGAGATGGGCCTGGGCTGGTTGGACTAAGAGGGTCATCCTGGGACAGGGAAAGCCTCATTTGTGAGAGAGAATGATTAGAATCAGCCCAGGAGGGCCAATATTGGCATAATCTACCATGCAGGCCGGTGTATTGTGGTTTAAATTGTGAACACGCGACTTTTAGATAGGTTATTGATTTAGGAAGGTACCTTGTATAAAAACATTAAGCAGCTTCGGTTTTGTGCTATTTTATTTAATGTTTTAGAGATATACAAATAGTAACATGTAAACATATGGGTGTAGAGTGGTCAAGTTGTACATATAAATATATTAAAAAACAAAGAAATAGACTTAAAAATACATTTACTAAGTTAAAAACATTACAGGATTGTATCTTTACAGACTTTCCACTAGTGAATTTTATGTAGCCACTGCAGTTTTTGTCTTGTTTTGAATTGGTAGGAATAATTTAAACTCTGCTGGAAGTTCATCTTCTGAATACAGTCTATCAGAAAAGTATACCCTTCTGATTCTGCAGTTCGCATGTATTTGTACTCTGAGAGTTTCTACATAGTTTGTTCCATAAGCTCTTCGAGTAAAATCAGCTAGGTTGAACTGGATTTGATTCCAACCTTCATCAAGACGCATGGGCATTGTACAAATAAAGGGTTTCACTCGAGTTGTAGACTGATAATTGCTGGCTCTGAATCTTCTCCGTACATTTTTATCATCCAAAACCTGTAATTACAAGAGTTTGAGGTTAGAATAACTTTTATAACCTAGGAGTACAAACATTTTGTTATGATTCATCTTCTGAATGACAAGTATGAAAATATAGTTAGAAAAATAATGTTAGGCTTACCTGAACTTCAAATGTGAAGTACTTCTTCAGATTCTTTATTATCATAACCAGAAAGGGCAGCTTGATACCGAGCGTCTTTTTAGGATCAGCGGGACACGTAATGTACGTCGTGCTGACATTGGTACCGACAATTTCAAGTACTAGACTTTGTATATCGTTGTCCGTGATCCTTTTGATGTGCCCATTTCGCACCTTTTTGTCCCAAATTTGCAAAGGTTTGCTGCCTATACTGTAAAGAATGGAAAGGAAACCGGACTGAAATGTATTTTTGAACATTTCGCTCGAGCTTGCCCGCAACACAAAGAGTACTCTTACATTTAGCAGACGAATAACAACAGCAGTTTGATCAATAATTATCCCACATTCGCGTTTGCATTGTAATTTGACACTTTGACAGTAAACACACGGGAATTTTGAAAATGGCCATTGATTGGTCATGCGTTTGTTATCAACACGATTACCATAGCAACGACACGGAAAACTTCGTTCCCTTGTAAGTATTATATTGTAGTATTATTATAACAACGCTGTTTCAAAAGCCCACCTACTTTACGTATTTTGGTTCAAAACGAAACCTTTTATTTTCTTCAAGTATAGTTTTTTACAAGAAATATTGAAATAGAGATATAAAAGCTTTAAAATCATAAAATAAATAAAAAAGAAAAACAAAACATGACCTTTTAATGGATTTATTCGTAAAATGGAGTGTATTTCTGAAATTGACAGCTGTAAATATTTTATCTGTGCTTGTCGCAGTAAAAAAACTCAAGCGGTGCATGTGTAGTGCTTGCGTATTTATTTCAGTTAAAAAATATATAATTTACGGTCATTTATTTCACCATTTTTAAGAGAATGTGCCGAGATAATATTGCTAAGTGTTGATACAAGTATAATGAACGTTTTTCTTTGTTTAACTAGTTGTTGATTTCAATAAGTGATATAGCGAAAATGACAGAAATGTCGTCCAAGAGGTAAGATTACTTTCTTTACAATAGAGTTCTTGCTTAATCTATTTTGCTAACTGGTTTCTGTATTTACCTGACTAAGTTTCACCAAATTATATAACAGTTATCCCGGTGCCGCGTTGGCTGCCCATAAACCAATGTTAAGATATTGAGCACTTTGGATTTATTTAAAAAAAAAAACCTTACATAAATGAGCTTCACTAATAGCAAGTTTCTCGTTAATAATGTAATACTATCTAATTTACCATGTGTAAATAAATAAAGTTTTCGTAACGCTGAACTATTGAAACTTGTTTACTGACTTCTGTCAATATTTAAATTGAGAACTATTTTCGTGCTTTGTTATTTTTAGACTAAACATCCAAAGACAACTTAAAGTAGAAGAGAATGTTTCAGGATTATATTAATAACATTATGTTGCCTTAAATAAATTGTTACTAAACTATTAGCAATAGGTTTGGTCAGTGGGTTGTCTTATACCCATTTGGTAATAGTTAACAATTTTATATATTTAGCTAGTAGTTAGAAGTATTAAAGCTTTTCAAAATTGTGTTTACTACTAACTTTAAAGAGCCAACAAAATTACAATTGATAAGTTTTTTGACTCTTGATATTAAAATCAGACTACTGGTTGTTTAAGAACAGACTAAATCATATCAAATTACTTGTTACTTGGTTTCACACAACTGCTAATCATTGGGTCCTTCCAATTAGGTTCAACTTTTATTTTCTACATGAGTTCATTATAATTCTTCAGGTCTTGAAATGAAGTAATCAAACATTAATCTCACAGCAAATGCTGCAAAATATTATTTGATTTGCCAAAATTACAATCTGGATGACATTCATACAACAACTGTAATGTGTCAAACACATCAGGAAAGTCAGTGTAACAGAGAGTCATCAAAACTTTTTGGTAACAAAGAGGTTGCATACTAACATACAAACTTAGTTTCCATATGGTAAATCAATGCTTCTACTTCCATTATTACACAATGTAACTTAATAAGCTGTGAAGTAATTCTAGGATTTATATTACCCGGTATCACTTGATTGGTTAAGCAGTATCAATAGCAGTGACTACATCATAATTATTTTGAAATTCATTCATATTCAGAGGTATTGTTAAACAATGGTGTAGTGGCCCATACCCATACCCATACATAGTGGGCCATATGTGACCAAAGCCATTCAAAATTGTTGCAGGCCATCCACCTGCAATGATTTTGAATAGCTTGTGTATTGACTTTTGCAGTGGATCCTTAATTGATTGCATACTTCTGAAAGTATTTGATTAAGGCTAACAGTAATTCTGCTGAACTAGAAGTAGATATGTTTTTTCATTGATAGATTGAAGTTTTTACATGTTGGTTCCCTATATTCAATAGCTTCGGGGCAGTTTTACTTTTATGATTAGTCGGGAAGTTATTTACATAAGTTATCTACATATACAACACCTACCTACATGTCCCTAAATGTACAATTGACAGCCAAACATTATTCTCATATTTATCCTCAATTTAAATCAGTACCGTGACAGAACCTAAACATATAGTTATTGAAACATTGTGATTAATGTTCAACAACAGGGAAAAAGGACAAGGGCCATTGGTTTTATCTAAGCATACCGACACACGCACTTCCGTCGATACGGCGAATGGCAAAGTCCTTCATTTGACTGGCGGCATTTACAGTTCGGTAAGGAATCTTGAGCATGTGTTGCCTTGCCCTTTCTTGGGCTCCTAGTACTTCAGACTCTAAATTGTTAAGTAGTCTCTGTTTTTTTTCGGACAGAAAGTCTCGATAGTTCTTGCCGAGAAATACCATACGTCTACATTTGGCAGTTTAATTAAACAAAAACACCTAGTGCAGTTTAGTAATTTGTCTTTTTATAATACACAGTACGTATGACTCCTCGCCGTCGCTGTGTCCCACCCGCTCTTGGCCGGGTTTTGAACGTTCCAGATTGAGTCGTAAGTGGTGGAATGCGCGCGGGCAGCTATAAACGGAGAGGACACAATCACGCCGATTATCCCGCCGCGCCTCCTCCGGGTAACCGGAGGTCTCACCTGGCGGGGACGGACCGCCGAGGTGTCGTGAAACAAACAGCGCTGCGCGCAGCGCTGTAGGCGTGCCTACAGTTCACATACGACAACCACACACAGAGCGCACGTTACTAACGTGCGCTCACCTCCATGGCCAATATTGGCCACCGCGAGGTCGGGTCCCGTGTTGACGGGCCCAGGACAGCTTCCGCGGCCAGAGGGCTAATGCCCTGGTACCGCTCGCCTCGCCCCCTTACGGGGGCGTCGCGATTTCCACTACGCCGATTAGACTTCGTCGCCGTCGCTCATTAGAGAATATTAATTATGCGAAAATATCTTTACAGCAAAAAAAGATCGCACTGTATTTCTTTTGATAACTCGGTCTAAGAGGATGCAAAATAAAGATTCCTAAGAATTTAACGTTAAAAAGCCAACCGGTGTCTGCGAAGCCCCCATTAATGCAACTGTGCCTATTTCCAAGTTATGCAGGTTCCGGTTAATTGTTACTTTATACCATTTTTTGCAATAACAATAAATAAGTACGGAGTTTGATACTCGAGCGTTTGTTTTCGTTTTATTTGCCCCGATGAATGAGTCGGAATCGGAAAGGCATCGCTTCGATTTTGCTCGGTACGGGGTCGCTAAACCCACCGCCTGCTTTAAGGACTATTCTGCTGTATTCAATACTCCTCTAAATGAGTACGGCAGAATAGTCCTGGCACCCCATTGTACAAGTTTGTAGTTAAGTATGTTAATGAATCGGTGGCGACAGACATGGAGTGCTTGCAAGAGGAACAGTTCTTTATAGTTTTATCAAAGAGTTATGCGAACCAGTGATTAAGTTAATGCAGGACAAAAAATAACAGCTAGGTATACCATGAATCGTACGTAAACCATTAAATCCTGGCTGTTTTGTACGATCAGAATCAGGAATACTTTTTATCAAGTTTACAAATTGAAAGGGTTGGAAATCAGGCAAACGAGAGGTAAGTGGAATAATCGCATTACACGCTGACGTGGGCATTGCAGATCAGTTTAACTAACAAGGAGATGAACATTGAACAGTTTGGGTTTTCCACTTTTCGTATTGGCTGTATGTGAGTAGGTAATACAGATTTTTTCAAAGTAACTGTTGCAGAATAACGCTTGAGAATTTGCGAGCGCGGGAAACCGGCATATCATCGCCATTGTTCTCAGTTTTTGTGTTGACGAATTACCCATAATTTAGATCACATTTATTTAAAACTCGCTTCTAATTTGAATAATTGTTTTTTGAGTCATATCCTCAAAACAGTAAAAATTTTACTTGACAACATTACGGACCACAAACCGCTAAAAACTTTATTGCGACTTTTTCGCTCCTTTTTACCGAAACATTATATTTTCTCTACCACTTCTCCTAGAATAATTAAATCGTTCATTTCCAGTGCCAAGGTGGCAATCGGCTAATGTAAACACAGCCAATCAGCAGATAAATTCATAATCACAATCATTATTTGTATAGAGTGATAAAAAAGTCCCTTATCGTAAGCGCCACGATGCAGTTTTCTAGCACTATCACACCTTTACCATACCCATGTCTGGAATTTTATTCTAAATATCGATTGGCATAGTATGGGATTTTCCATCAGGAATTTCTCTGTAGCAGCCCGGAATCCTGGACTTGTATTGAATCTAGGTATGGCAATAGGCTCGTCCCCTATTCAATGGGATTTAAGTTCGGTGAAATGTGGGTGTACTATAGTTACACCCCGTATTCCCCCGCATGATGATATCGATTGAGGATATAATTTAAACGTCCCTTGTTTCATGTGATCATGTCCAACCGATTACGCACAGGTATTCTGCATTATTAATGGCGCTTCGTATTGTTTCATTGGGCAGGGCGGTCGAGCTCAGTGAGTCAGCGGCCATCGGTGTCCCATAGCCTAGATTACTGTCCATTGTTACGTGGGCTGATTTGATTTATCACTAAAACAACTTTTTTAGGTCAAATGTCAACTTTGATGCAGAAAGCCTGGCAGCTGATGAGAAATTGAGTACAAATTCTTGCGTTGATAGTGCTGCTATTGTACATTTTAGTATTCGGAAACTAATTTGGATTTGAAATAAGACACATCGAATACACAGGCAGGTATTCAATTTTCGGAATGTTATTAAAAATATCCTTCACATCCAAATCAAAGTAGAATGGAACGCAAGGTGCGTTCTGATGTCGAAATTAGTGTTAAACAACAGTTATTTACAAATAAGACCTGAAAACATAATGTTGATGGATGGAGACGGAGAGGAAGGCCAAAGAAAAGATGGATGGATTGTGTGAAGACTGATATGAAAGAGAAAGGAGCAAAATGATGCCGTGTCGTCTAACAGGGGAGAATGGAAGAAGAAAACGTGTTGCCCCGACCCCAAATAGAATGGGATAAGGGCAGGAAGAAGAAGAAGATTAGACTTTAACATTAGCAAAAATTAATGTTTCAAGAAAACTATAAACGAACTTGCTCCTTTATTACAGGATAATATTTCAGCAATAATGCAGTTTATCTATTTTAAGGCGTACCGAACACTGAACCATTTATCAAATGCATTAAAACGTTTATTTGACTGGTTCGCTTGCAAAACTGGTTCACGTGCGAATAGTCGGCGGATCGCGTGGGGGTATATCGAAAAGCGGGATTATGAACGGCTTTATTTGTTCAGTTTCTGGGTCGTCGATCTTGGCTGACCTGTCTCGAGCCAACGAGAAAGTGAGTGCTCTTTTTACATGGCGTTTCATGCTGCGGCTATATTTTCCATTGGTATCATGGCCACACATCTGACCCACAATATGAACTATTTGATTGGGCTGAATGCAATAAAATATCGCAGTTCCATAATATAGCATAGTCGTGATGCCAATTAAATCAATAAAACCTCATGGTCGCTGCACGATTGTATGTAATAGGCTCTGTATCGGTAGACAGTCTGTCTTCGCCAAGTTCATTGCACGATGAATTGCGGACGCGAAAAATATCACAAACGGAAGCTTAAATGTGTCAAACATAAGCGGTATGTGGTGACATCTTGGAATAAATACCTATAAACTATAAATTAGAACACTTGAAAATTCCAATTAGAGCATACGAAATATTTGGTTCCACCTTTCAGAAGTTCGACTTCCTTGTTCTCAAGTCGAGCTTGTGTGAAGGTGCGTCCAGATTAAGTAACATTTTACAAAACTTTTACTACATAGCACGTCTAAATAATACAACACTGCTAATCTCTATATTGAATCATGTTATATAACCAATTTTATAACATGTTATGTTATTAGTATGGACACACCACCATCCAGTAGCAAATTTGCTACTGGATCCAAATCTAGCACCATCATTAAAGTCTTTTAAATCGTCATGCTCCAAATAAAGACGCAGATGTCAGCACAGGAAATAACAGATGAAATATCAAAAAAGAACCAACAAAACCTCAAGATCTTTGTAAATATACAGTCCATTATAAAGCAACAAACAAACGTGGGAGCCTAATATCATATAGTGCAAAGGAGGAAGACGAATGAGAGAATTACAGTAATAATAATAACAGTACATGTTACTGTAATTCTGACTAATGCACGTTAACTGTATACAAATAAAAAGGTCACAGTGTCGATGTAACGAGCAGGATCTGCGTATTATTTATAGACAGACCAACACGCGGTTTTATTTATCTAGAGCCGCCCACCCGGCCAAGCGGGCCCGTCGACCAAACGCGACATACACCGCCGTCTTAAAAAACTTTGTTGCGATGTGATTTATGTGTTTTCGTTATTTTATCGAATACCACTTTTTTCAAGAACGTGCTATGCTCTTATTTGGCATTTTCTTGTCATCCGGATGAATCACTCCCGCATTCGTGTAAAATAATCTGAGAATGGCCCGCTTCAAATTAGTAAGTCTTGGCCTGTTCGTTAACTCGATTGTAATAAACTGCTAATGAAACGTTTGGTATTAGGTATGCAGTGAACAAACAAGGCGGTGTTAAGTAACCTGATTTTTTTCACCTTTGTGAAACGTCTTTTGTACGACGGCTAACCGCTGTGTTGCCGCTTGAATTCCTGCAAAATCCGGATTATTATGTACAGAGTCCTGTCTGACCGCTTAGAGCAAGATCAGTTGAACTTGGTACGCTGGGTTGTTGTCGAACATTAAAAGCAGTCACGTAAAAACTGTCGCAGTGAACAGACGCGCCGGCGTCGCCCGCCTCTGCCGGTTTTAGCCCTGAAAGGATACGTATGTGTTTATTTCGGGACTAAAGTCATGTTCATCTCTTTTGGATGATTGCCGTGGACTTGACTGGTTACGTAAATTGTGGGAAGTGCGTGTGTACTTGGCTCCGGATTCATCGACGAAAGCTCAAGTTTAATGGACTAAAGTTTTAGTTACTCCCCGATGTTTCGAGTCTAAACAGTGATCAATTTCAAAAGATAACTCTATCTAGTGTACACCACATGTGCCGTTACCCCATTTTATAGATAGAGACGTGGTAACTGTTTACACGATAAACAAAGTTTCGGTCGTGTTTGTATATCGATGTTTTCTGAAAGTGTAGCGTGTAACTCAAGATTCTGGGAGCACAGTCACATTACGAATACATTAAAATTTATGGATTTTTGCTACGTTTTTAAGTCTTATAGTAGACAAAAGGTGAATTGAAAGAAACTTTTGCCAAAGATGCTTCGATTATGGTAAATATGCAAGCCCCTCATGGATAGTGAGGGTAGACTGGTGTTTTGGAAGAGCGGTGTATGGGAGGGGGGAGCCCCTACTCTAAACTGCAACACCTGTAAAAAACGACGCGCTGACAGAATGAGCGCCAACGAAATGCAACGCCCCCAGGGGTGAGTATCCGGGCTTACACTAACTTTGGTCACGAAAAACTAAGTAAAAAATGCCGTGTGAAACTTTTCACTTATTAAATGAATGCTCTCTTGCGTGAAGGTTGTTTATTACAAATGTACACTTTACAGTCACGCACTAGATGATCTGGAAAATAACCTGTTGCTGTCCAGACACATTACTAATTAATTGTCGACTAAATATCAGCAGTACGAAATGAGGAAAACTCTAAGCAATGCCAACAATTTTTTCACCTCATGGAAATAGTCTTGCAGTTGCTTGACTCTTAATCGAAAAAATGTCTATCGAAGAGAACCACTTGGAACACCCACTGCAGGTCTGCATCTTAAGTTAGAAGATAGAACTTGACTGATGAAGGCTGTTTATGTGTGCCGTGTAGACGGCGCGTTCGTGTTCCACGCGCGTCTCAAAGAGATGTCAGCAAACAGGGAGGGGCCCGCAAGGGCCGATGCCTGCCAGGGCTGCGGGCTGTTCGAAAGAGATACCGCGGCCCTGGAACACTAAGGGCAAGGAAGGAACATGGATGGGTTTTTAGTCAGTACAAGTCTGACACTTCCTTCCGCGCTGCCCGGAGCGGAAGAAGTCATTTGATGATTTCCCATCCGTAAAAAAAAGGCTGTTTATGTGCAAAGTCATAAAAAAAGCACTCTTGGATACAACACAAGTACGTACCGTATGTACGAATCATTGATTGTGTACAAAACAAATCGCTAGCACCATACAGTCTGCACGATTCGCTCCTGTCAAGCTTATTATTGGAATCAAAAATAAACATTGCAGCATTCTACGTCCCCATACAATAACATTCCTTCACTTGGCTCCCGAGTCCGTACAGATTTAGTAAACTAAATGTGGGTGTAGATAGCCAGTAGCTAGTAGTTCCAGTTTTGTTGCTTAAAACTGCCCCTCAGCTTACGTTTTTTGCAGAGAACTTTCAGTAGATCTATGTTTACGAATTTTTTTCATTGTTCGCTACATTCCATTATGATGTAATGAAAAAGTTTTGACAGGTGCATTGATGACTATCTTTTGCCTTTACGTCACTTGCGAGTAGAAAACTTCTGATTTGGGGTGTTCGGGGGTGGAGGAAGATTTTAACATTATAAGTTATTCACCGAGCGAATTAGGGTAACATTTTAATTAATTTTGAAACTTGTTTCTTCAACAACGCGCTTTACAAAGAGCTTCTGTACGCCAGACTTTCGCGCAATTTCTACGTTCATAAAACCAAATACGCAAGATTACTCTGGTAATTAAAGTGCGTTACTCGCAATACCAAGTCTGCACAGTGTTTGTACGTAAATAGATCGTTATTTTGAACAAATTCTCAGCATTGTGCGCTTATTTTCACCTTGTTGATTATAAGGGAAAATAATATTTGCATGAATCACCGCTCCCTTGCAATAGTCCGGACTTCGGAACCTGTTTTCCTTAAGCGGTCGGCAGCAAATTTAGTATCGCACGTACGATACGGATGTGTTGACTTATTATTGGTTTAATATTGTTAATTGAGAACAATGGAACAAAGACTGATCGTCGATTTATCTCTCTTTGTTTTAACATTGTCAAGTGAAGTAAGATTTGACCTTGAATTCGGTAAATAAGTGGTTGATGAGATTTGAAATTACTCCCACAATGATTGTCAATTTAAAAACGTATTTTCTTGAATGCATTGTTCTACATAGATTCACATTACCATGAGTTAAGCTCGTTTGCATTGCTTCTTTCTAAGTAAGTATACTTTTAAAGGGATAGGAACTAGGAACGATAAGGGAGGAATTATAAGGTTTACTTCATTTAGAGGCGCAATCGTAACAGAAAGCGACCTTACCCTCCCTTACGTAGAAAGTACAGAAACTTACTTTTATTTAGAAGTGGTTTCCCAGTCTAGTGCCGCTTTCCTTCTGCATGAAAAAATGTCAGTGGCAAAAATATGTCGACTCAGCATGGCGTATTTTTGCATTTCTACGACTACTCACCTCATTAAAGGAAACTGCGAGCTATTAAGGAAGTGGTGTAAATGTTTGATCATTATCGATTGCTTGCGGTTTGCTATATTGATGAATGCAGTTTTTATAGTAATAAATTGCTTGTAAATGTGGACGTGATTATAACAAGGCTGAGTTTTATTTGGAGACTGCCAAGACCATCAGTTTATGATCACAGAACATTTTCGCTCAGATTTCTTTGCGGTCAAACCTAAAATCACAAATTGCATTTTGGAAAGCTTCTGGTCTTGAGATCTTTAAAAGTCTGAGGGAGGTACAATGCTTCAATACTTTTCTGAGTTCTAATATTAGCATTCATGCGCGCTATATTTATGCTGAATTTATTAGCTGTCTCGTTTACTATTTTTAAAGTAGGCTATTTTCGCAAATATTGGTATCGCGGTTAGCAAGTTGTTGAATATAACAAAACATACTTAAATTTTTCTGTGTTGAAAAATGTATGTAGTGCAAGCATGAATTTCACAATTAGAGTATTATCAAAAACCATCTCCCAAGAATGTCTGCTTTGCTCCTTGAGCTGATCAGGCTGTCCCGAGTCGTAGTGGAAGTCTTCGAGGAAAATAAAAAAAAAAAAACATCATATCACATCTTGTAAAATCATCTTCCAATTCAAATTTCCCTTGCGGCATAGCATTTCCAGCTCTAGGATCCACAACATCAAATAAACTGTGCCTAAATTAGGTCGTCAGCCTGCTACTCAGGGATATAATCTTGAATCCCTGTTTTATTGACCCAGCTACACCGAGTCACCTCTATGCAAAATAGTCTTCTAGTAGTAAGGAATAGTCTCGATTGTACTCACATATGGGGCAGGCGGATATAGTTAATCACGTGTTACTCATCGTAGTAAATGCTAGGCATACTTATGTTACGTAGTGAGTGCTTCCCGTGTTTGTTATCTGTGCTAGTCTTGGATACATAACTAGTGTTGTTACTTCGATAGCAATGTGTTTTTAGATTAGTGGTTCGATTTTCTCAGAATTATTGTTCCTTGGCAAAGATTCCACTTCAGACTCATCAAACAGACTCGGACTTTTCAAATACCTAGATCCTGCGAACCCAGTTACATAAATCTAGTCTGTTGACAAATCGTTACGTACCGTTCTTTAACTGTTGACATATCCTGTCTACGACTCTACGCAACCGAAAGTCATCGAACTATTTGCGACACCGAACACAAATAAACCCGTACCACCTTTCGTCCAGAAACCAGGCGTACTCGAGGTGTCGACATTCTAAATGTGATTCTTAGCCCACTTTTAAATGCCTACATTGAAGCAAGTGAGGTGTGTTTGGAAGAGGTTTAACTTTTTACCGCCACGTCAATAACGAAAATCTGTGTTCTCTACGCCAAGCAACTGTAAAAAAGGTGTATTTTCGACGTGCCTTGCCGTCCGTGGCGTCGTGAGCACTTTTTGATTTGACGTCCATAGACGTCCGTGGCGGTCAAAAGGTTAATGCCTGGTAACACATTGGTGTAACGTAACGTGGAATGTAACATGAATGAGCCCGACGACAAGGTGAATTTGTTTAAATGCGTGTTACATTGCATGCTACATTTCATAAGTCTGTACATGGCTTTGAACATTTTTCTCGCAACATACGTACTATAATACACTTACTACATACTGGAGACTTTACACCCTTAATATTATGGGCGTATGAAGAATCATACGTCCATAAGATTATTATGTCGAGTCGAGGACACATTCACATTTGACACTAGTAATCCAGGTGTTGGCAACTTTCTGCGTTATCAAGCCGGCTCGGCGCGGCGTCGTTTCAATCGCAATCGTTAATATTGCCTTTAAATCATCACAATGCACGTGTCGTATTCCACGCCTCGTTTTAGTTTTTATTACAATCTGTTTTTGTGTTTCGGGTTGTATTGTAAGGGAAATTAGTTCAATAGCTGTCCTCGTTGGTGTAACATAATATTTATTGATGAGATCATTGATGAGGGTTGTTAGAATTTCGGGCCACAGACTTTCCGTAATAGTCAATTACGGAAAGTCTGTGGCCCGAAATTCTAACAACCAGATTACCAGACTTACTAAGGGGTATCGTTTTACCTGGGTTGTGGAGGTCAGAAAAGCAGTCACTCCACGTAATATACTCCATATATTCAGCTGCATCCAGTTAGACTGAAAGCCGATCATAACATAATTGAGAAAAGGCTAGGCTGATGATGATGATGAGATCTGCCTCATCATTAGTGTTGCTAATATGAAACCGATACCGGTGACCCTATAAATAGGATTGAATGACTCTGGAGTCTGAGACGCTTACCCACGTTGTGCCATGTTTTTCTCGTCTTCGCTAAAAAGCAGTGTTTCTCCTGCTATAATTTCTGATACCTAGTTCATTTAATAAACATGATGTCATGTATGTAAAAATATTTACAGTAACATGTCCGATTATTCAGTCACGTTTCTGGTACTATACACGAGGCAAGTTTGATTTAAACTAAATGGCACAGTTAAATATGAAAATACTCAGGTTCAGTGGTTTTCCGGAAACTTCAAAAATTGAATTTTTTTAAGATATAATGTAAATGGAATTCTCCTGAATAATATATTGGAATTCATTGAATGACCCGTACAAATATCACATGTAATGTTCTATTACATGTAACACTTACATTAAGATCCGTAGAATTGCCTAGAGCCCGCTTGGACGCGAAACGAAATTCTCAGGAAACCTATTCTTGGACGGGTATTACAGGGCAAAATTACTGAGACGGTCTATTGACCTTTAAATAATAAATAAACAAGTTATTTCAGTCTTTAGATTGCTTTGCTATTTCTTCTCATTTATAAACATTTCTTCTTTTCTATCTAATGCAAAAATTACTTTATTATTCGCGTTCCTATTTATCGTGCTTTCCGTAAAATATTTGGTATTCATTTCCTTCCTTCCTCTATTTCTGGCTAACGTAATTCCATTTTGATGTCATATTTTTATTGGAACTGGTTTGAGTTTCCTATTCCATGACTATCATAAGCGTAAAATTGTGATAACGGTATTTGCACTCATTTCATTATTTGGCGAATTATATTACTTCTGATTTACTGACCTATGACATTTTCAAAGTTAAATAAGTGATTGCTAGTAAATCCTGGACGAGGACATAGGAGTGTGGATGTTGGCACAAACAAAGAGAAGCCTATAGCCAGCAGTGTGGATGATGATGAAGTGATTATCGTCAAGACGTAAAGTTTGCTTTATAAAACAGAACGAAACATGGCAATAGAAACTCACTAGAGCACGAAAAGTAACTCGTTATACTACGTTATATAGTTTTAGGGACGACTGATCAACTGCGTGTCACACCCATATTTGATAAAAGTTCGTTAACACCGCGACGATTGTTGATATACAATAGTTTTTATTTAGTTATTAGTTCTACGGGCATGTTTATTGACAAGCGGGTAACTCAATAAAGATATGAGTAAGCAAACGGGCTATAATTTGTCGATCCTGTCTCTGATATGTTGAACTTTGGCGTTAGATTGTTGAAGTTGTATTAGTGTGAGTTGGTTTTATTAGATTTGAATCGAAAACCGTTTTAATAAAGTTCGTTTTAATGGGGTTCGAAGTATTTCTTCATACGCCTGTTTGCCAAAGACCTCATTTGTTGCAATCAGTGCTGGTCGTTCTTTGCGGACCATTAACATAAAAATTGACTACGAAACTGCTATCAACAGAAACATGTAGAAGGTGGCCAGCATCTTGCAGCAATATCTATACTATCAAGTGTTTGCTGAGGAAACTAGCGACATCGGTATGAATGCTATTGCGAATGAAAGAGTGTATTAAAAGCACCACACTGTTTTGAGGAACATAACATTCAATGAATGACCTATTAAATATCACTAATCAAACGCAAAGAACATTAGTAGGATGCTGACGTGTGCGTTTGTTTGTTGCAGCGAGCTAAAGAAGCTATCAGAAGAGAGCCTGACGCGGCAGCCGGAGGAGGTGTTCGACATCATCTGCAAGCTCGGCGAGGGGAGCTATGGCAGCGTTTATAAGGTGAGCTGGGACTTCTTAGGCTGGCTGTTCACCAAATTCGAAGACATGTATTGTGGGATCCACCCGATCCGCACTGCGCACGCGTGGTGACTACTTCCTCTCGCAAAGAGGAGGCCTGTGTCCCATCTGTGGGAATATTAGAGGCTGATTATGCTCTTGCTGCTCTAGTTTCTCTAGAAGTTTCACCATTGAACATCTGCTCTAGGAAACTGCTCTAAAAAGGTAAAATTTGCATTAGGATATTAATTCTACCTTTTTGGTTCATTAATGTAGAGGAAGATTCTGTTTCTGTATTCTGTTTCTGTATAAAGAATGATGTCCACGAACTTAACTAATGAAAGTTTCTACGAGTTAAGATAGACTTTACTGAAACTTAACTAATTATACACTTGCTTTCTTCCTGTTAAACCTTTTCAAGTTAATTCAAATAATTTAGTTCTTATGAAAGACGCGGACGTTGACACAGTATCTGTCAGTGCCTGGTTTCCGCAGCTGGTCCGCAATTGTCTGTACCAGAACGACAGGATTCAGAAGAAACTTATACAATGATATCGAGAATGTACATAGTTAATATACCATTGTACAAGTAATCCTATTACTAAGAGGTTATTTATTGAGAGCATGTCAAAGAAGCCAAGAAACCTTACAAATTCATGAAAAATGCAACAATATTCGAAGCAACGAAAGATAACAATGCTATCTTTATGTTAATTTAGACTGTGAAAATCTTATTGTCTAGAAAATTGTACGGTCTAAGTATGCAGAATTTTTGTTTCTGGTTGTTGTTGTATTCTTGGAAGGTTGATTTTAAAGACATACGTACTTAGTGCGGTCGTGGGAACCCACTGAATACTAGAAGCTATATAGGCTCGGTCCATGTTTGTTGCTTTTGTCTGAGAATTTTTTTAATCTTTGCTAATATGTATTTACAATTATATTTTTGCACTAGCCTAACACATATGATAAGTAAGTAAACTCGAAGACTTTATTCGTTGCTGTCCAAATTACGCGGCGGTTATGTCAGTAAATCCTAATCTATTTCATCTTACCAAGGCTTCCTTTATCTAATTAAATACAATTAATGGATCGCTCATTAGTAACCGGGTAGCGTCTACACCGCAATCCACTCAGTTACAAGACTCCCTAAATTCTAAAGTTAGTGTAGAATTAATTCCTACGGTGGCGTCAGTAGCGACTTGATTACAATTAAATTAGTAACTTAGTCTTAAGAATGGTCTAGTCTGGCACCCGAATAACTTATAGTCTTCCACCAACTGAACATGCAAAAACTTATGCCGTTTTCTATTAGGGTAAATGAACATTACTATCCTTACATAAACGATAATTCAAACACCAGTCAAAATGCGCTAGTATAAAGGGTGTAAACAGACTCTTCACGAAGCCGGCAACCAAGCATTATGTACATCAAACTAAGTAATTTTTTTTTTGGGGTGAAAAATCACGTTTTACTGTACGACTCAATGTAACGCATTTAAAACATTGTGCTGATGGATGGATTGAATAATACGGGGATTGTGAAGGTGGCTTAAGTAAAAAAAATACATTAAAAACAGGTATGTAAAAAAAAAAACTTGTGAAAAAGTTGTAACTTTGATCCCCAAATCCCAAAAGGTATGGTCTAGAACAAAAAAATGATCGCAATGACGAGATGCATTTCGGCTTCTTTAAGAGTTTTTTTACACCCTTTATAAGTACTACGCACCTGATCTTTTTTAAGGACACCAGCAAATGCAGCAAATCAACCACACGTTAATTCTCGCTTTTTTCAAGGTAGGCAGAAACAACGCTATCTGCTACAATCCCAATATTATACTCAAGTTTACAAACCCCATTTTCAGTCGCTCTTTCTCCTTCCAGGCATTACACAAAGAAAGCGGCCAAGTCCTGGCCATCAAGCAGGTCCCCGTCGACACCGACCTGCAGGAGATCATCAAGGAGATCTCGATCATGCAGCAGTGCGACAGCCCCTACGTCGTCAAGTACTACGGCAGTTACTTCAAGAACACAGACCTATGGGTGAGGCATTCAGAGGTCACGATATGTTTAGTAAGTGGATAAGGACGCTCATCTTCTTGCTATGTTTGAGTATGTGCGGATGTCTGTACAGTGAGCCTAGTCTTGTAGTTAGGACTTTGATTTGTCGTAGTTTAGCTTGTTTTTTGTTATTTTAAAGCCTTAATGTCCCGCAGCCGGGCAAAGGTCTCGGCTGTATCTTTCCTTTTTTGCGCCCGAATCTGCCTTAGCCTCGAAGCAGATCAGTTTTTTTATTGTATTTTATTTGAATCCCTACAGAGCGATCATCGTTATGACATCGTGGTAAAATGTAATGGTTTCGACGGAGAAATCGTTGACAGGATTGGGACGCTGGCGAAAAAACTTAGAGATTTTTGCGATTTTGGAATCATCCGTTTTCTGCAGTCTTATCGAATTGCATAACTAAATAGATATAAAGATTCAGGCTAGTAGTTTACTTGTCCTGTAGAAAGCATGTATTGTAACAATGATAATAATCCATCTTGATAGGAAATCTACAATGTTTATTACGTTTACAGTTTATAGCGTCCACAGCTGTGCAATTGTTTCACTGGCATTCCTTTACGCGGAAAGATGACTAACGCTAGCTAGCATAACTGTGCAAGATGTTAGTCATAACTCCAAGAAGTTAATCGGACGAACGATAACTGGTTTTTATCAACCAACACCCCCTAGAGAGTCCTATAACTGCTTGACCACTAGCTACTCGCTCACACGTTACGACTTACGACAGTGACTGCGAAGGATACGCATGAAAGAAATCCCTCAAAGACTGACGTCACGTGTTACCACAACGCGACTGGCCGACGTTGGCGGCGTGAAGGTACTCATGCGAAGGAAAAAAGTGTCTCCCGAATGTCTCATGTCGCTTGAAGCAACACGCATCGCCTGAGGTCGTGCACAGGGCTTAAATACACGCAGTTGATCCATTCTAGCCTAAATGCTTAGGAAAACCAATTATCCTAAACTATCCATCAAGTGTCGCCGCTAATTGGAGACAGACGACAGACGGACATTTTAATTGGGAAAACTTTAAGGTTAAGACCCGATCGATATCTTCTATGTCTAAACATAGGTCGTAAGTGTACTTGGGAGTAAGGTTGTAAAGTGGTTAAGTCTAGAGTGCTGGCTTGACCTACATTTTTAAATTGCACAGTTTGGGTTTGGTATTGCGTCCTTTGAATCCAGACGTACTGTTGGCGGGAGTATAGTTGTATTGTTGAGTTATGAATCCAGGCAGTTTAATAGCGCAGTAGTTCCATTTCTGCCTTCGATTTCTTCAACATTAGCAGCCTTGCTTCACCCACTACTGAGGTCTCCTGACTTTTGAACCAGACTTCCCTGCTCTATGCAAGTTTCATTCATGTCTTCTTCGATTCCTTATCTAGTGGTATGTCTTTGTTCTATCGTATCGCCAGGATTACTCGCTCCAGAGTAAACTCCAAGCGCGTCGGAGCTGACACGCATCATTTTTTTTTTCGTTTAGCTATTATTTTGTACAAATACTATATAGGCTTAAAGATCAAAGTTATTTCTAAGGTAGCTTGAAATAAACCAGTTCAAATTAACTGGGCATAACTTCACTGACGACGTGACATGAATATGAAATGATATGTTTATTTTATTATTAATGCCTAACTACAGCTGATAACAGGGTCAACGGTAGTGTCCCTCACGCCTCGTGTCGTTAAGTTTTGTCAGTTAATTTCATTTGACCTTGTGAATGTATAAAATCGTACATCTTGCTTCTCATCTTACCATCAAAAAGTAAGTCTTCGTCCGCACGGGCAATTTTTGCACATTGGATTTTCCACTTTAAGCGATAACCGGAGCATTCAGAATCCAATAAGCCATGAGGCATATCCTAGCGCTTTAAAAAAGCGCTCTGATAGATTTTCTACTCAGTGCTTTTTTGAGCCTTTCAACGCGTATCCTCTGCGTGGCAAAATAATGTTACAAAAGGGCTCGTGCGGACGTGCGCATAAATATAATGAGACTGCTCCATAACGTTACAATTCTCACATATAACAGTTACATTCCAGATCGTAATGGAGTACTGCGGCGCCGGCTCCGTATCAGACATAATGCGGCTTCGCAAGAAGACGTTATCAGAGGACGAGATCGCCACGATCCTGTGCGACACGCTCAAGGGGCTGGAGTACCTGCACAGGCGGCGGAAGATCCACCGGGACATCAAAGCAGGGAACATACTGCTCAACACGGAGGGACACGCGAAGCTGGCGGATTTTGGAGTGGCAGGACAGTTGACGGTGAGATGAATGTTTGTATTTAGTTTTTTTTTGTGGAGGATTCCTTGTATTTTATCATTTAATCTATTGAATATAGAAAAGGTTTTGGGCTAGAATGATGTGTTAATTTGGCAAAATATTCAAAAATTTACTATATCATTACATACGAATTATGTCCATAGGCGTTCGTGACTATTTCCAATTTGGATCCGTCGGATTACTGACCAAAAAGAATGGTATTTTTTTGGGTATATTATCGTGTGTTTAAAATGCTAATTCTTGACAATTATTCCTTCCTAATAATGCTGTCTTTTAAAGAACATTAGTTTCTTAAACACCGCCATACATTCTCATGAAAAACTCTACTGATAATTTTATCCTACAAATCATTATAGATCAAAATAAGGAAACTGTAACCACCTCGTCAACAATTGACTGTTCCAGGACACAATGGCCAAACGCAACACAGTGATAGGCACTCCGTTCTGGATGGCGCCGGAGGTGATCCAGGAGATCGGCTACGACTGCGTGGCCGACATCTGGTCGCTCGGCATCACGGCGCTGGAGATGGCCGAGGGCAAGCCGCCCTACGGCGACATCCACCCCATGCGCGCTATATTCATGATACCTACGAAGCCGCCGCCATCCTTTAGGTGAGGATGTATTACCAAGTCTTCCTGGCGTCTCTACCGCTCTGGGTCTCGTCGAAAAATTTCAGTTCAACTGCTTCATTGAGACATTTGGAGGCCTTCATTCTATCCAGCTTGAAAATTTAAACTGCACTGCAAAGCAATCTTGATTTAATAAGCGGCGGATTTTTTTTGTTATCTTATGTTTCTAATAGGATATTTTGTATTAATTTACAGTTTTTACAGAATAAATTGATAATATATGTTTGTTGTGTATTTCTAGAGAGCCGGATCAATGGTCGCCAGAGTTCATAGACTTCGTGAGCCAGTGTCTTGTAAAAAACCCCGAGGAGCGAGCCACTGCAGAGTTCCTGTTAACACATGAGTTTATAGGTAAGTCTTATATTGTTTTCTTTATTAGTTCTTTACTGTCTAACCCTGCTCTATCTTAGTGACATGATGTTTGAGTACCCCCCCCCCCCCCCCCCAGCCCAGGACGCGAGCAACACGAAGCACCCGGGCACGCTGAGCGCGATGATAGCGGAGGCGCGCGAGATCCGCGAGAGTCAGGTGTTCCGCACCGCGCAGCACCACACCAACAACGCCAAGGGGTTCGCTGCCGTAAGTTGTGAGCCACTTTCAGGCCAAATGTCTCCGTCGTGCTCCTTGTGCGAGTCCTATTACGTAACTAGGATTTCGATATTCTATTGACCATATTTGTAATAGTTTTATCTGACGTGTTCGTTTTTAGTTTCACTTTACACAAAAACTTAATTCATTATTAAGGGTTATTCGTCGTCTACATCTGAAGTAACTCTAACGTACTGTGATTATTCTCCCTTCCAGGGTGAAGGTTACGAAGAAGCGACCATGAAGCAGCGAGGAGACGGCACACTGGTACCTACGAGGGACGGCACGGCCGATCTGGCTGCGGACCTAGGTACCATGGTCATCAACGAACCAGACGCAGACCTCGCTACTATGAAACGTAAGTCATTTTAAGACCAGACCCTATTTAAAAAATTAAAAAGATATTCACTGATTGTGAGCCTAAATCTTCAATCATGAATGATCAAACCCCTCATAATGGTGTAACAAGTATCCCTCTGTGCAGGTCACGACACAGACCCGATGGACACGAACAGGCCCAAGTACCGTCCTCTGTTCCTGGAGCACTTCGACAAGAAGGAAGTGAACCACCTCAACATCGGCGCGCCCACCAACGGGACCCTCACTCCGCACGCACGACGCGCCAGCGACGACGCCGTCAGGTATGGCTACACTCTGTTACTGGGCAATACTGTCGGGCAAGTGTCAGGTATGTCCAATCATGTCCATGACATTGATACTGTCGAGTCTGTCCATGTAAGTTTATTTATTTTATTCATTATCACATACAATTGTTTTTACAGGTAAGACCCAAACTAACAAAATTAGTCATGAATTGCTAGTACAAGTTACCCAGTGGATAACATATTAGTTAGTTATTAAGTGGTCCTGGACAATACGGTCACGTAGGTCCATGTCTTTTGAAGGCTACTTCCTACATCGTGATTAATGTTCAAAATCTAGTCTCAATGAAAATGTCAAAAATGTAGGTATTTAATGATATTCATTGTGTAGATTTGTTTAAAGAACACTTTTAAATGTCAAATATACAGGGTCAGTTTTTCAAGTGGGCGAGGATGACCATTCGAATCTATGGGGAAAAGCGAAAACTACTCTTTCCCAGCATTTGATCCTTATTAGCGACGCTATCGAATGGTGTTATAATACAGTGTGTGTGTGTTTTTTTCCATCAAATTCGAGATTCCTTTGAGTATTTATCGCTATTCCTCATAGTTTAGGATGGGCAATCCACGCCCATTTAAAAAAATCATCCTATATATTTATTAAACGCTATATACAATTTTGTAATAAGAAGTTTCACTATTCCAAAATCGAAATGCATTTGTTTCCAATTTTCTTTTTTTTAAGATAATGTTAACCGTATCCATGTCCTTCGCAGCGTGGGCGTGGACCCGGAACCGGACGCGAACCCCGCGCTGACGTTCCAGCGCGCCTTCGTGGAGGAGGGGAACTTCGAATTCGTAAGTCAGCTCCACGTGGTCTCCCTGCTGCCGCTGCCCAGACGTAAGCGGCCGCCGAGATGTGTCGACACCTCCACACTTTCTTATATATATCTTACTGTTACTAATCACTCTTTGACTAAAATTTTGAGGTTTTTATTTGATTTTTTTTGGAAGAGGGTGAATGCAGGTTTAGGCATCTTGGTGAATTGGAGTTGGTGGTATGGTAGATTTTGATGAGGATATGGATATGCTTGCATGAAAATAAAGCCAAAATAAATGGCACGCTAGGCAAGGCCATATAAGTTTCAAGTTGGAAAATAACATTTATATAAGTTTCCTATGTTACTTGCTTTTTGTTCTTAAAAAATACTATGTGTACAAAACGATTTTACTTATCAGAATTATTATAGTTTGGTAGTTTTTGCGCGTGCTAGTTTGGAGGTGTCGATATACTAATACGAGCGAATAACGAAACGCGTGCGTCACTAACCGCTTACCTCTGTGTGTGCTGGTGTTACATAATAAGTAGTTCTCTGTATGCTAGCGCAGAACGTTGCATATTTGTTGCATAAGTCTATTGATTAACATTTTGAGTGTGCTTCATTCGTTATTTAAGTTGAATATATCAAAAGACTTATGTCCAGCAGTGGGCGCTTCTCGGTTGAATAATGGTGATGATGATTAAGAAAGTAAAGTAAAAACTTTTTACAACATTTTCAATATAATTCCAAAATGCTGTCAAAAGCTCATTATAGATGGAGCCACCATAGCTAAGTGCTAATCTAACCAATGAAATCAAGCTATTTTGAAATATATAATGACATTACCAGATTGTCATCATTGACTATGAAAAGAGACTATGACCTCTGAGTTTGTTTCGGCTGTTTCTTCTCAGAGTAGTCAGGTACGAAACACCGGCCCCATCTAGCTTTAAAAAACATGACGTGTAAAAGTGTTTGTAAAAACCTACTTGCAAAATAAACATCATTTATCATTTATGCTCGGAACCAGCTGAGCTAGCGCCATTACTTTTACAGTTGCCATCCCCATTATTCTCTCTCACAAAGAGGAGGGCTGTGTCCCAGCAGTTTGAACGTTGTAGGTTGATTATGCAAGTAAAACTTCATAGTCAAAACTCGGTTACCATCCGACGTAAGTCTCCCACGCACCTAGTTCGCATAATGTCGGTCCGCTTCCCACAGCTGGGCTACCTGTCGGTGGGCGAGCTGGAGGCCCGCATGGCGTCGCTGGACGCGGAGATGGAGGCGGAGATCGAGCAGCTGCGCGCGCGCTACAACCGCAAGCGGCAACCCATCCTCGACGCCATACATCTCAAGCGCAAGCGCCAGCAGAACTTCTAGCGCCCTAGCGCCCTAGCGCCCTAGCGCCCTAGCGCCCTAGCGCCCTAGCGCCGCAGCCACGGGACCTGCTCTCTCACCGGAGCGGTCTTGAGTAAGGATATTAATTCCATTCTCTGATTTGTACAAATTGTACGTCAAAAGTCAAAATTGTTAGCTTAGTTTTTTATGAATCATTTTTCAAACACGCTCATTTTAGTCGACATTCATATAGTGTTACATGGCTCTTTTGGCGTTTAAGTGACATTGGCATGAAGGCGTCGTTAGTAAACACACATGGTGACATTATCTGTGGAAAGTGTAATGAAAAAACAAGATGGCGAAGCTTAGTTCTAATTAAGACCACGCGCCAAAAGACACATGTACAACACTATAGGTGCTTTTCATTAGAAGGTGCCAAAGTTCGAGATACGACTGTCTGTATGTTCCTAAACTATCTCTTGAAACATTTACTAGGAAACGATTCGGCCTAATATTTTTGAAATTTTCTCGTCTCTTGCTATTGGCCAAATACCGTGCCATCTGTGTGGAATGTTCGCTGTGTGCTCACTACTTGTACCATTTGACGCGAGATTGAAGTTGATGAACTGACCTGTTTTATTTTCTAAAAAATATTTGTAAAAGTGGTTCATAAATGGCGGATTTTGTTAGTGGATTCGCCAAAATATTGATCAAGGCTAACGCGAACTGCCAAAAGGTGCTTTTTGTTTATCATGAAAATATATTTACACAAACAACAAAAGACTCTCCCTGTACTACTGAAAAATTATTTTCGCACACTCTGCGTCGAAGGCTAGTTTGGGCTTTGATTGGCCGCCATGACAGGAAACAGTAAGTTGGGAAAACAATCGTGAACCATAAGTAGACTCTGACTTACGTCACAAGTTAACTTCAATCTTGCGTCTCCTGCATGCGTGTCACAAATACAATGACAAGTTGGGGAGCTCGCATGTGTGCGGCCCCCATAGTTGTAGAGCGTAGCTTGTTAATATAGATCGTTATCGTAGTGTAAAGTAGCCCCTAGTGACGTAAGGACACGACAGGTTGCTGGAACATATCCCGCGGTAGGCGGCGCCACTGTCGACTGTTCTATTACATCTTGGAGTAATGTGGTGCGCCAAGTGTATTTTCTTTGTCTTTTAGAATCAATGAGTGTGAAAAATTGTAGGAATGCCTTGATCCGTCATGGCAGTGCAGTGGACTGATGAAATAAATAAGGATAAAGTGTATTGGTACGCCTGCCTAATCCACTGTCAATTAATAGCGACTTGTACTCGTATTCTAAGGTAAATAAAATACATATCCGCATTGTAGATTACTGTATTAAATTCATGACAATATTATTTGTAGATATTACTATAATGTAACAAATAATTTGAACGTGAATCGTTGCGTTTTGTATGTTGTACTGCGTTCGAACGTTAATATTAAGTTCCTTATGTTTTAGATCTCAGATGTATCTCGCAAACTGTATTATATATACGTATATATTGTAATTAGATTATATTATTCACTCAATTTGTACATGGTTTACGACTTTGTAGTGGGTTGTGAGATGAATTTATTGAAAAATAATTATAATACAAGTTACATTGTGAATTCAAATGATTTTCAAGTGGAGGCAGTTGGGTGTGGGGACGTAGTGGATACGGGCGCATTCTACGTTCATTCAATATTAATATAGTATCTAATATTTCCCCATACTCAGTTGTTCACACCTGGTACACTGTACTGTTGGTGCCAGGCTCCACTACCGCATATTCCCTGAGTGCCGTCTGATTCTCATAGTACAGATCGTAGCAATATTCATCCTCTAAGGATATTTACTCTATTCTCACAAGATTTTATGCATTTCTACATTGTATAATGTAAAATAATTAGCAAATAATATGAAATACTAGCGTTAACGAGTGATTGTTTCCACTGGACATAGATAGCTGTTTTTCATGTAAAAATGTCTCGATTCTCTTCTGCCATAATATAGATAGAGTATTTTGCAAATATTAGTGTTCAACTTCATCGATTTAAAATTAAAATAACAAAAGTTGTAGAAGTGCCATTAAATATAAATAAAAACATAGTATTTTCGTACTACAAGCAATAGTTATATATTAGAAAACTATATCTTTTGTCAATGAATTATAAAAAATCGGCGATATATTTTTGTGCCATTGAAGTTGAAAGAATTCTGCTGTGTTAGGTAAAGTGGAGAATGAGCTAGTGTGCTGATACTCTGCTTTCAGGTGAAAGGCTATTTTATTCTATTTTTAATGCAATATAATATTAGAATATAAGTTTCCCTCAGACCTGGGAGCAGGCAAGCTTTTTGTGACATTTTATGGACTCTAATTATTCGAACAAAATATTGACAGTATAACTTTTGTAAAATTTAACAATCGATTGCTCGCGCATATTTTGTGCTAATATTGTCTTTTTGACTTTTTGAAACGCCATGGTTTATCAAATGATAATTTGCAAGTAATTAAAACAAATGCAAGTCAGCAGGTAACACAAAAATGACAAGCAACTCGAAATGTAGACCAGTGATTGGTAGAAGATTTAATGATTTAGAAGTGTATTCACAAAAAATCCTGCTGACTCAATTCAACCGGCCTATAATCAAATAATTGGAAAAAAAAACATTCGTCTGTGTAAAATTTACAGGGTAAAATTATATTAACTACGAAACTCGTTATGACATGCTCCATACCCTCATTCGATTTTTACTCGAAATTTTGGGAAATTAATATTGTAATCTATCTAATTTTTGCAGAAGTTATTATATATTTAAGTTTACGTACTTTAACTACAAATCTAGGATAAAATAGACCGAATGTGGATGACGAAATAGCAATAACTACTAGTGTTGTTGATGCAATGTGCTATTATTGAATGTAAATCATACCTTGTTGGTAATGTCTTACAGTGCAAAATCAAGAAAAAATTACTGAAAATATGATTTCAAATCTTTGTCTTAAAACATTAGTACGTAGTTCTAAGGTATTTTTGTACCCTTTACCTGTAATCACCCAGCAATAAAAGAGAGTAAAACATTAGCAACAGGGTTGATTATCGAACGTGTTTCGTTAAGCGTTCTAGTAAGTTTGTTGTTGGAGTGCGACGCCGCTTTGATTATACAGCGTGTGTTTTGTGATGTACTGGCTGAACACCAAGCGATAACATACATTGACCAAGTTTTCAGCCCTCACTAAAGCTCTGGTCCAACTGTACGTATCTAATTTGTTTAGAAGTCAGCAAACTGCTGCGAATACTCGTAAAAAAAAGGATGGGTACAGTCAAATTGTGGATTTGCCTCATTGTGACCAGAGCTTTAGTATATTTAATGAAATAGTATGGATAAGAACATACCTACATACATAGGTACCGTGTAAAAAGCTAGATTTGAACCAAGGAAAGTAGAAGTTATTGAACGTTTGATATTTAGGATTTGCCAATGTATGTGTATTCGTTGTTATCCATATTTTTTGTTTAAGAATTACGAGTTGTCGGTATGTTATTTGTAAAAAAAACATTTGTAACCTCTATAAATGATTCTTTCTTAAAAATATCTCAACGTCAATTAGCTTAATTCAGCAGCGATCTATTTATCCACTATGTTTGATGTTGCATCGCTGTGTGTGCAGCCAGCCTGATGCCTTGTATAATAGTTTGTAAGAGTACGACGGAAGTGCACTTTGTAATTCTGTAGCCTGTTGACGAGTGTTGAATAGCTGCGTACGCATTATATTTTTGGACAGACAACTCATTGAAATAAAAAGATTAATTCATTATAAAAAACTTGGTTTTATTTCTCGTTCAACGAAGTTACAAATCGGTCAAGATCTTTGCGTTTATACAATTATACACAACTTGACAAATGACTACTTAGCCAATGAAAAGTCATTAACTTAAACCTCCAAACAAATTAACATTTTTTTAAATAATCTCTTTACCATGACTAGTATTTTAGATTCTTAGAAATCGATTCTTAAAAACTTTTACAAAACTTTTTTGAAGCATTTTTTGCATAAAATCAAAATATAATAAAACAGCCGAAAAATCACAGATGATAAAAAAGATTCACAAACTTATACAAATAAACGAAATTAGTAAAATAGTTTAAAAAATAATACTTGAGAGGATTTCAGTGCAGGAGTATGAATACTTAAAATTCGGTGGGAAGATAATATTGCAGTCAGGTGCGGATCTTACAACCAGGAATGCATTTTAACTACGAGAATGTATTTATTGGAAGAACCAGTTATTGCAAAAACAGATTTTCTGGGAACCTTATGGCGCCGTTTACGGCCTGCGGCGATGCGACACGCGACACGCTCGCTCCATGAGTCGTGTCGCGTTGAGTCGGTGACTCGTGGTATGCTGTACACAACTTATTGCATGTGTTTTCTCCGCAAGGCTTTCGGCAGAGTCCAAAACTAGTCGGAAAATCCCAGCAACCTTTTGATAAAAACTATAGAGTTTATATTAAATTTGCGATCCGCGCCTGACTATCTATCTACATAATTTATCTAACACTTAAAACTAAATAATACTAGTCTGCTCGATATCTTACATCTAGTCTTAGGGAAAGTTACAGGAATGTACACAACATTGGCAAGGCAAGACTTACGAGATACATAATGTTCAGGTAAATCTATCATACAGTGTGCATTACAGTTTATTGTCTCCGGTACAAAAACCCGCTGAGCTCCGTATAGCGTGGAAAATTTAACAGTAACAGTGAGATCAAATTAATGGCTTTCATATTTGGAAATTGAGTTTCTAAAACAAACATCCTTAGCTGCCTGGTTTCTTAGTTCCTTAGATAAACTCTATATCAGGGATGTTGCGGATACAGACTTTTTTGACATCCGCGGATGCGGATTTTTGAAGGCTCACATCCGCGAATGCGGATCTTATTTTTTTTAAGAATCTTCGTTTTAGTGTAGTTATTGCATATTTTACACAGAGCCATACCCTCGTCATATTCATCTTGTTTAAAATAGGTCCAAATTTGAATTTGAATCGGTGGTGACATTTTGAATTCACTTTTCCAATAAACTATTAACTGTAGAAAACTCGCTTAGCACGCAAAAACTGCAATGTCCATACGATCAGCGAAAGTAAACTCGTTGTGATTGATTTTACGATATACAAATGATAAACAATAACAAACGCGTCGGATCTTATCACAGAAATCTTCGCTCCTATTGGCCAGTGAGCACGTGCCCACGGCACGCGCCACTTGCAAGCCCTACTCAATTTTTTCTTGCCGCGAGCTGCGCTACATCTGCATCCGCATGAACATCCGCATCGATTATTGCGGATACGGATGCCCGATGCGGATGCTCCGCATATACGGATGCAGATGCGAATATCCGCAACATCCCTAAATAGCTATCTTCACTATTATCAACTTGTGACTGAGTGCTGAAACGGCGTGTGTCAAGTTATGAACTATCGGATCACTATCAAACTGAGAAAGAAAGAATACCTCAGAAACCAGGCTTCTAAGATAAACACACAGGTACAACCGGATAAACTAACAATCAGTTAATATCTAAACTGATTTTTGTAGATTCGTTATATTCGACGATCACAGCTACAGTGGAATGATCATTCAATTATAATTGGACAAAGTCCTCTCCGTCAGCATTGCTTTGAAGCTAAAACAGTGCAAATAGGTAGTGTACAACTAGACTATTTACAAATAAAATTTGATGGAACCTCTAAATTCAGAAGCAAAGATTCAAATCAATAGATTCGCCTAAACGCATAAAACATAGATTTAAATCTTTGAAACCGTTATTTGAATTTTTGACAAATGTAGCCACAAATCCCAAGCAATGCCGACTATCAATAAAATACACAACAAAACCTATCGTTTTTCAAACACAAGGAGAAGACAACTTCCCCTTTTAAATGCATTTAACCTTTTTACAAGATTGCTATAAAATTTTGTATAATCATATATCAGCCTCTACGGCAGACAATGGCATCCTATGGATGGCTTCTATATATAATAACGCTTAAATTACAGATGTTCGCCCAATACTAGTGTCGTAGTATCATTTGACAGTAGAGGAAGCTGTCCAACACTGGAAAAGAAAGAAAACAACAATTATACAGGCCATAAAAGACGGATGTAGAAACCGCAGTGAAAACTTTGAAAAAAGTTTCTATAGGTATTCAATTGCTAAAACACATTTGTATAGGTGAACATTGAGGACAAAGTAGATATTTCTATAAAGGTATAAATATAAATAACTTATTTGAGAATTTTTTTTTGAGGTGCTCGTGGCAAAATAATAACAGCCGTTCGGGTCGATCTTTAGGTTAAGCCGTGCTTGTCTAGGTTGGTCTGTGGATGGGTGACCACCATAAGCACGTTAAGCCGTTGGTCCCGGCTGTCATTTGTACATCTTTGACAGTCGTTACAGGTATCGTACTTACCAAGAGGTATCGTATTACCCAGTATTAACTGGGTTGTGGATGTCAGATAGGCAGTCGCTCCATGTAAAATACTGGTATTTCAGCTGCATCCGGTTAGACTGGAAGCCGACCCTAACATAGTTGGGAAAAGGCTAGGCAGATGATGTTAGTAAATAACTTATTTAAAATATGAGTTTCACGTAATTATTGCTTTTATTAAGCTACTAGCACTTCGCCCGCGACTTCGTCCGCGTGGGTGGAAAATACAGCCCTTGGCAACCACAGAGAATGTTTGTCACTGGGATTTGTTAATAGTCAGGGCAAATTATGTTTTTACGGGAAACTGGAGTCACTTAGAAACTGCCTCGTTGGTCTAGTGGTCGCAAGCGCGACTGCTGAGTCCTGGGTTCGATTCCTAGGTCGAGCAAAGTGTTATTGGGTTTTTCCTTCAGGAATTTCTCAGTAGCAGCCACGGAGTCTCGATTTACATTACATGGGACATAAACATAACTATTAGTACTATTAGGTACACCTATGCGAATAAAGGCTCTGCCTGCCCCTTCGGGGATTACAGGCATGATGTTATGTTATGTTATGTGTGGAGTCGCTTAAACGATATACGCAGGTCCGTGGGAATCATTGGAATTCTCGGGACCTGCGCCAACTGGCCTGCTCCTGGTCCGATGAGAAAGTACCATACCTACCTAGTACCTACCTATCTACCTTCCTGGTACCTACCTAAATCCCTAGTATCTACCTACCCTACCTACCCCCGTAGTACTTACCTACCTACGTGACGTGAGCTATCAATTGCGCAAATTTATAAAAACGCTTTTACATATATATAATTGTGATAGCTTCGTGTATGCCACCAAGATGTCTTCGGTCATCGTCAGGAAGGAGAGAAGTGTATTGCATTGCACCAAGCTCTTAAGTGAGTTCAACATTTTTTTAATAAAATCGATGTGGTTATTTTATGGGTCAATTTCGATGAAAGTCCAGTAACTGTGTATCTGTATTTTTTTTTTCCTTTCCATTGTATTTCAAATTGATTTTCTGGTATTAAACTGTTACATCAAAACTCAAAAGCAAACTCAAAAGCATTTATTTCAATTAGACCATTACAGGCACTTTTGAATGTCAGAAAAACAAATTAGGCTAAGCTACAGTCACAGACACAAGGCATAATAACTTGTGAAAGTACTGTAGTTGCCCATTCCAAAGTGTAGATCTCTATGGAGAAGAATGGGCAAGAAACTCCATGGACACTCTTTTCAATAAAAATATTGTTACAAAAACTTGGTTACATCATTCATATTGAGATTATACATATATGTGAGAACGATGTAGAAATACGTGCACGTTAAGAGCGTCCAGAGTAAAAGATAAATGAAATATTTAAGAACAAAGTAAGTAGTTAAAATAAACCGTGGCAGCTTTGAGATGACCAGTCCCAACCAACAGCGCCCGTTCACGAGCATGACGCATGAATCAGCCCCATTCAGCTCAACCATATTGAAGGAAGCTAAATGACCCGACACACCCGCCACCATCAGCGAGACATATTAGTGAGCATGACACTCTCTCACCCACCAGGGTAAATTCAAGTCAATGAAAGATAACCAAATGTAAATGGTAGCTTTACAGTACATAGTACTCACACATGTGCTATGCAATTATATAATACTAAGATATTGAGTCTATACAATGCAAAGATATTATTACAATCTTCTGCAGCTTCCACAATAACTTCACATGGTAATCAATTAGTTTGCCCCTATGGTTGTGGAGCAGGACCAGCATTGAGCCAAGCATTTTTATCATCAATGTAATCCCCCAACTTATAATATGCTTGCCTACATAGTGTGCGTTTTATACAAGATTTAAATTTCGTCTCATTTAGTTTTAGAATGTGGGGAGGTATTTTATTGTAACATTTTAAACAGTACCCCATAAAAGACGAGTCTACTTTAGCTAGCCTAAAACCTGGCTGTACTAGTTGGTCCCTGTTTCTAGTACTATAGTGGTGCCTGTCACCTCTTTTACTAAATAAATGCAGATTTTTCCTAACGTACATGATGTTTTCATAGATGTATTGACAAGGTACTGTCATGATGTTAATTTCTTTGAACAGTTCTCTTAGAGAATCACGCCTACGTAGATGATATAAGGCTCTGATAGCTCTTTTCTGCAGAATAAATATAGACTCGATGTCTGCAGCCCGTCCCCATAGTAAAATACCGTATGACATAATACTATGAAAATAACTAAAATAGACTAGCCTCGCGGTATCTATATCAGTAAATTGACGGATTTTTCTAACAGCATATGCTGCTGAACTCAGCCGTCCTGCAAGAGATGTTATATGCGGACCCCATTGTAGCCTTGAGTCGAGCGTGATCCCCAGAAAAACAGTATCTTTGACGAATTCTAGTTTCTCTTGATTCAATACTATGTCACTAACAATACTTTTGACATTCGGTATAGCAAATCTTATGCATTTCGTTTTTTTCCCATTTAATACTAAATTATTCGCGGTGAACCAATCATGGACCTGCAGTAGGGCGTTATTTACGTCGTCAAGATTTGTGGCACGTCTGTTTATATTAAATATTAAAGAGGTATCGTCAGCAAACAACACCATTTGTGGTTGGTTTTTAAATAAATGGGGTAGATCATTTATATAAACTAAAAAGAGGAAAGGACCTAATATTGAACCTTGCGGTACACCCATACTTACTTTTAAACCCATTGAATTGACACCATTTATGTGTACTTGCTGATGTCTATCGTTCAAATACGATTTCACTAACCTAATCGCAAGTTTCCCTAAACCGTAATGTTCGAGTTTAAAGAGTAGGGTTTCGTGGTTTACGCAATCAAATGCTTTCGAGAGGTCACAAAAGATTCCTATGGCATCTTGTGCCTCTTCCCACGCAGTAAATATGTGTTTTAATAAGGTAACACCGGCGTCAGTCGTACAACGTCCTTTGGTGAAACCATACTGCTTCTCATGTAAGATTTTATTGGTGTTAAAGTGGTTGAGCATTTGATGGAGTTTCTTGCCCATTCTTCTCCATAGAGATCTACGCTTTGGAATGGGCAACTACAGTACTTTCACAAGTTATTTTGCCTTGTGTCTGTGACTGTAGCTTAGCCTTATTTGTTTTTCTGACATTCAAAAGTGCCTGTAATGGTCTAATTGAAATAAATGCTTTTGAGTTTGAGTTTTTGAGTTTGATTAAGCATAACCTTTTCAAAGACCTTGCTGAAAACCGGCAACACGGATACGGGTCTATAGTTATTGGTGTCTTTTCTGTCCCCGGATTTGAAAAGTGGTATTACTTTACTGTATTTCATAAGGTCCGGGAAGACTCCTTGGTCCACACACAAATTAAATATTAAGGCTAAGTACGGTGCAATAGTCTCAATAATAGCTTGACAAACTTTAACCGACATTCCCCATAGATCCTCGGTTAATTTGATTTTGATTTCCTTAAAAGCTTTAATGACTGCTATGGGGTTTACATGCTTAAATTGAAACTCAACCGGACAGGCCGGAACGTTCGCTCTTAATAACTGAATAGAAAGCAAGGGTGAGGAATTTAAGGTTTCAGTAGTTTTAAGTGGGATACTAGTGAAGAAGTCTACAAATTCTTGAGCAACTTCGTTTTTAGTGCTTAGAAGACCACGAGAAGTCTCTAATGTGATATCATTATTATATTTTTTATTTCTATTAGTCTCACTATTGATAATTTTCCAAACCGTCTTTATTTTATTATCGGCGGATTTAATCTTGTTGCTAATGAATAAGGCTTTAGCTACCTTACAAGTGATTTTAAAAATTTTTGAGTAAGTTGCAACATATTTATTAAAAGTTTCCGAGTTGATGTAAGGCTTAAGGCCGTACAGCTCAAACAATCGCTCCCTACTTTTCCTAATACCCTTAGTTGCCCAGTCACTGAAGATAAACTTGGGGCAAATAGTTTTACTTTTAATTTTTAGTGTATTATTGAACTCTGTGTTAACTACCGAAAAGAATTCCTCATAAAATTGATTAACATTTTCAATAATATGGTCCGGAATGCCTAAATTACTAACTAGGTTATCATTAAATTTATTCAAATTGCTGGGTGTTACTTGTCTAGATTTTATCTGAATTTTTTGTAATGGTGTGTAGGACTCAAAAATAACGGTCTGACCACTGTGATCAGAAGGCAGGTAATTTACAATGGATTTATCTAAGTAGTCGCAGCAACAAAATACATTATCAATACATGTAGCAGTATTTGTAGTAACTCGAGTTGGTTCCGAAAACACGTTTAACAAATTAAATGATTTAAAAAGATGTAAGAATCTACTGCTATCTGAATTTTTGTCTAAAATATTAACATTAAAATCACCACAGATAACTAGTGATTTGTTACCAATTGCAAGTTTTGCTAAAGCATCTTCCATTACTGACTCAAATATAGAGTAGTTTTGATAATTTGGGGGTCTGTAAACGCACACTATTACATGCTTATCGAGCTCAACACAAGAGCTCAATATTATGTTCAACCGATAGATCAACAATATCACTACGAGTCTTAAATTTAATACAATTTTTAACTAAGATTAATGAACCCCCACGAATCTTAGTTTTTCGGTTAAAGCAACTTCCCACACTGTAATTTGCGTGATTAATTAACATTTCATAGTCTTTTAACCAATGTTCAGTAAAACAAACAATTTCAAACTTTGTTTTTTCTAAAAACAATTCAATCTCTAGTTGCTTTGAGGAGAAACCTTGAATATTTTGGTGAAATAACTGCATAGAATTCTGCTTAGCCCCTTTTTTACATTTAGCTATTTGAGAGCAACTAGAGCAAGAAGGTACATCGTTGTTGATAAGTTTAACTAAGTTGCCGCTCGTACCTTCTATTGTCTTATTGACTAGTTTAAATCTATATATTATATTATATACATATAATAAAACAGTAAAAAAACTGTGTCTGTACATTGAATAGATCAAAAAAAAATATTGTGGGGGGTTTAGAAACAGTAATAGAGCACGAATCCAAAAAAAAAATCTGTGAAAAAAAAAAAAAATGTTTGTCTGTTCACGCTAATCTTCAGAACTACTCGACGGATTTGAATGATTTTTAGGCTATAATTTATCTTGGCAACTTGAACACCTGATGCAGAACCGCAACAGACCAGCTAAACTATAAGAGATATAAAAATGGTACCATAGCAAAAATTGATCCACGTAATGAGCATTTTCTGCTAAGAGAATAAATTTTAAGATCTGGAACAGCTGATGTGGAACTCCAAGAGCCCAGCCACACTATAACATATATAGAAATGACGTCTTAGCAAGAGTTGTTCAGACTGATAAGCACTCTCTGTTGACGTATAAAAATCGAAGATCTGGAACACCTGTTGTGGAACTCCAAGAGCCCAGTTACACTATAATATATATAGGAAAGACGTCTTAGCAAAAGTTGTTCAGCCTGATGAGCACTCTCTGTTGACGTATAAAAATTTAAGATCTGGAACACCTGATGTGGAAATCAAAGCTATCACTAATTTCACTGTATAATTTCACTAGGTGTGGTGCCGGTGAGACTGTGTTCATACCGCGCATACCACTCGTCCCCAACAATTTCCCCTTTCAATTTAAGCGCACACAGTTCCCTGTGACTACATGCTTTGCCATGACAATAAACAAGTCACAAGGGCAGACGCTAAAAGCCGCTGGTGTTGACCTGACAACCGGCTGTTTTTCTCATGGCCAACGTTATGTTGCTTTTTCAAGAGTCAGCAACGCTTCCGGTCTTTATATATTAGCTCCTGAAGGAAAAACCCAAATATAGTTTATAAAGATTTTTTTAAAGTTATTTGCAATATTATTGTTAATTCAATGTACCCTTGGGATCCGCTGCGGAATAACGGGAAGAAAAGTTTTTTGTTGTATAGGTATTAAGTCTGGGCATCATATAGGCTATAATTTATTTTGGAAAATGGAACACCTGATGCAGAACCGCAACAGACCAGATAAAGTATATGAGATATAAAAATAGTGCCATAACAAAAATTGTTCCACGTGAAGAGCATTTTCTACTGTGAGAATAAATTTGAAGATCTGGAACACCTGTTGTGGAACTCCAAAGCCCAGCGACATTATAACATATTAAGAAATGACGTCTTAGCAAAAGTTGTTTAGTCTGATGGGCATTTCCTGTGGACTTACAAAAATGAAAGATCTGGAATGTCTCCAATCGTCTCGCTCATCCCGTTGTTTTCCCGTCCCCGGGCCTTAGAATTCTACATCAGACGTTTCAGATCTTCGATTTTGACGACCCCGTTGTCACTGGCATAAGCAACAGGATCCGCGTACGAAGTCGCGGGCAGAAGCTAGTATTGAAATAAAATTCGGATCGGCAAAATATGTCTTGCTAATTTGACACTCGGGCCACAGATTTAACAGATTGTTTTTAGAATCAAATCGGATTGAATTTTGCACTAAGGAGTATTGATATCAACTTCGACACCCACAAAATAACTTTCTACCCCTTTTTAACCGCGTTAGACGATGAGTTTCAATAAAATACGAAACACGTCTTCCATCAATTCTGTTAAAGAATGTTTATGCAAAATTTGAAGTAGATTGGACCAAGGAATCACGTTGTCCCATACAAACTTGGCCCTCGTTTTTCACCCCCTGAGGGGTAGAATTTCGGAAAATCCTTTCTTATCGGATGCCTACGGCATACAAAGAACACACTTTCCAATTTTCAGGTCTCTACGATCAGCGGTTTAGGCTGTGCGTTGATCCGTCAGTCATTCAGGACAAAGCATTTTATATATATAGAAGATAAAGATATGAATTCATTAGAATCAGACTACGTTGTAAAGATCATGCTAAAGATAAACATCTTAGCTGAATATCTAAGCTAATTATGGCTTCTAATATATGCTACTCTGCTTTTTGTTAGACAATTACCATTTAAATTAAGAAACACATTTTTTTTTTAATATTAGGTTCGTCTTCTGAGAATGTCGTCACATTATGTCGTCAACGACAATAAAGATTCTAAAATAAATGAATTTCCAAAAGAATTAAAGTAGGTATTTGGTAGATGTAAAAAAAGAAAAATATAAAAATATTACAAACTTGTGAATTGGGGTCAAATAAAGCTGTAGTTTAATTTAATCATGTTTTTTTTTCTATTCCTTCAGCTTTTGAAAGTTTCAGTTCAATTCATAGGTTTTGACCGATAAGAAAATCCGCGTGTGTGAGGCAGTGAGTTTGACACTGACTTTATGAAGTAGCACAGTCGTAGACGGTAAAAGAAGGGAGAGCCCTTTCTTATAGCGTCTACGACTGTGCTTTAACAACTTTTTACTTTTGCTTTGGTCATTTGATGAAACGAATGTGACTGAAAGAGTGACGAACATGAATGTTGATGGATGAAGAGGGAGAGGAAGGCCAAAGAAATGATGGATGGATTGTGTGAGGATGGGACAAGGGCAAGAAGAAGAAGAGACTGCATGTGCTTTGTCAAGTCTTTGAATCAATTTCAAGTAAAAACTCACTGACAGGCAACGCACGGATTAAACCGCTGGATCTTATCATACAGACATAGGACTCCCCCAAGTGCTGCCATATTGACCGGAAATTGACCGCAAGAAATTTCGCAAAATAGCCGTCAACCAAGCATTACGTACATACATAAAACTACCTACCTACCCTACGCAAAAATTATGACTGACTGAGAAGCGACTTTTTTTAGGATGAAAAATCAAGTTTTACGATAAAACTCAATGAAACGCACTCAAAACGTGCTGATGGATGCTGTGAATAGTAAACTGGTCATAAAGTAAAGTTATAAATTTATAACCTTAAAAAGCAGTAGGTATTTAAAAAAAACTTCTGAATAAATTGGAACTTTTATCCATCCATGTCCGTAACCAGAAAGTTTCCAGATATGGTCCAGACTAAAAAAATGACCGCAATAACGGGGAGAACAAGTGCCTTTCGGCTTCGTTAAGGATCTTTTTACGAGTATATTCTTTATAAAAGATGTGCCAGCCAATACAAAATAAAAGAGACAGAAAAAAAGAGGTTTGTTGAATATCCAATAAACTAATATTTTCAGGTAACATAAGCGTATGTGTGCTGGGTGTAGTGTGGCACATAAACCTTGACCTGCTTGCTAATGGTGTGACCTTTTACGGTTACAGCTACTAATCTTTTGTGCCATAAAGAGCACGAACTCTTCAGCAGGGCGCCGCGCCGCGCGTAAAATAGGAAAGTTACATAATCAACTATGAATAGTAATTTTCCGTGGATGACGCAAAATGCGTAGGGCGTGCTATGGCCAGCGCATCAATGTGTGTATCATTTTTGTAAGTGAGTTTGGCTCACTTGTTGTGATCCGATCCTCGGATGTTATACGGTCCGCTCTAGGATCGCAGAGTACTAGGTACTCTACCAAATCAGGTAACTAGATCGCTTGCTGTGTGCGAGTCTTGAAGGGATCAGCTCAACTGTCAAACTGGTACGCACAAATTCCAGACTGGCTACGGACACTGTACCTACACTGCAGACACTTCAGTAAGTGAGTTTTATAGAAGTACCTGAGTCCGCAATTGGGATTATCATCATCATCAGCCATCATAATGTTCCCACTGCTGGGACACAGGCCTCCTCTCTATGAGAGGGAATGGGCTATAATCCATCACGCGCGCCCAGTGCGGATTGGTAGATGTCACATGTCTTCGAATTTTTTGGTTCTAGGACATGCCGGTTTCCTCACGATGTTTTCCTTCACCGTTTTTGAGAGCAGTGGTGATGAAATAAATTACACAAAGTAATGCGCCTGCCTGGGTTCGAACCCACGACTTACTGTTCGTAAGTCGGGGTTGCTACCACTGGGCCACCACTGCTCTCAGTTGGGATTCAGTCAATTGGGATTGACTCAATCTTAATTAAGTATTTCAATGCACAGCGATGATTCACGATGATTCGAGGTCGTGCAGCCGTAATCATAAGTTTAGCAGCAGTTCCTCAACGATTATGTCCCACAACATCAAATATTTCTGGCAACAATTTTGACGACACCCTGTCTGCAGAGGATATAAATAGAAATCCTTTTCAATACATTATTTTAGGTCAACAATCAATCTCCTCAGTGGGCTGTAGTGAGTGGACGAGCCCCCCACAAGTTACGCGCCTGTTGATTGGTCACGGAGGACTTTATTTGCGCAGTTACTGAGCAATTGGTTTCGTTATGCGCGGCTTCGATTACCGGACGGAACGACGAATTGGAGTCATGTCTGTGCACACAACACAGGAAACAAGACATAAAATACAGAGTATGTGAATTTTTTCATTGTTTTCTTCAATGGACTATGGTAGGATTGTGTGAATGATGTATAGCTAGAAAGGGGGTGAATACTGAGATGATGGCTGTACTGAACACGACATGGTGCATCAACATCAACAAAATTGGGTAGTAAGAGACGAAGAATGATGGCGTTAGGTCATTATCATTTGCCTAGTCAACTATGTTGCTGAATACCAGCATTTTACAAGAAGCGACGGTCTATCTGACCACAAATTAGGTACTGGGTAATAAGTGCTTCGACATTTGGACTTCTGATTCCCTGTAATTTCGTAATTCTGTCTGCCTGTAAAGTTCTACAAATGACAGCGAGGACTAACCACTTGAAGGAATAATGTTGTTAGGTGTGAGCTGTGAGCTAATAATTAAAAGTAAAGAGAACACGACACTATTGTGACGGGTACCGCAGGGTATCAAGATGTCTCAGGGAAAAGATTTTTGAAAAATTTTGAGGTCTTTTGCTAGCAGTAGGAAAGTGAGCAGCTTTTAAAAATAAATAAATATTGAGAGATACTCACGGTACTGCGCAGCACTGATCAACAGGTCATACACTTGCAATTGTCCCTTCCCTCTCAGTACTATTTCACACACAAACACGTAGACAACCCGCGTGGTTTCAAACAGCGAGTCTAGCAGTAACCACGTGGTTATGTTCTTGCCCGTGTTGTGGCTGGCACTGCGGTTCATCACCACGACGCTGTTCAGGAAACCTATGACACTCGTCAGTATCATTAGACCTGTTATGAAGTAGTGGATACCTGTGGAAGGAAAAGCTTCTGCAGTAACTGTGATTGAGAAAGGGATTTTAGGCATGAGAGTATGTGAAGCATTCAAGCAATTTTATTAACAACGGTTTTGACCGCAGCTTCGCGCGGGTTTTTAAATGCTTATCTCTTTACCTAGGCTATGCTTTATCCATGTGCCAAATATGATTTAAATCCTTTCAACCGCCAAGGTGTTAAAAGGTAATAGGCAGTTACTTGATACAAGTAGGTATGGATAGATAGTCAATAGATTATATGCATTGCCATATCAATGATAGTATTAAAATTTATCGAGAAACTGCACAGAAAATGTTTTGTGGTCGTTCATTAAATATTGATACCTACCACAACAATAAATTTTGAATTTGTCTAGGTTCTGTTGATTTAATTGAGACTCGATCTAAGTTGGACATGGGTTTTTGAAGTTGTGGTAGACCAATTCTCAGTCAAAATCAAAAATTAAAATATTTTATTTCACATAGGCCCTTATAAAACGTCGACAATAAGGTGCACGGTCGGTTGGTGTTTCCTATGGAGAAGAACCGGCAACAAAGTAGTATAGCTACTAGTTTAAAAGAAAAATATGAAAAAAGGTAGTAAATTTATAGGAAAGATTTAAGAGACAAAGATAAAGTGAGGCCAGGATGAAATTATGAAAGGTCATGCAACAGCAATCTAAATACAGAAGTATAGTATACCTAACGCATTACCTATTTCATTTCCTTCTAAAGGATCTAGGTAAAACAGATCTGGGTTGAGGAGGCGAATAAGTGCCAACACGAAGGCTGTTGCCGATGATATCTGGAAAATAAAATTCATAAATCCTGTATACTTTTTAACCAACGAAAAAAGAGGAGATTTTTAAGTTGATGCAAATTTAAATGTTTTCTTTTGTAATATTTATGCTTTATCTTATCTATAAGAGACCGAATCTTGTAAGACCACTTCAAGCAATGTTATGTGATCTCACTAAAACTCGGAATTTCTTATTTATATTTATTAGCTTTTCAGTAATGCTGTTTTCACTGCAACATTGTCTACATCTAGTTCCTTGACCTCTAAAACACTGCAATCTTGAAAACGTCACTTTCCCTTTTTCTGTGTGTGAGGTTGAGCCTTGGTTTATCCCTCCTTCATTAACAGATAATATTAATTATTTAATAAAAACTATTTATTCTTTTTCTTTTGTTAGCATTAATTGTATCCCACTTCTGCCCAAAGGCCTCTCTTTACTCCTTTCAAATCTGTGATCTCTGGTCATGTTAGACTCGCATTTATGGTCATTAGAACTATTATAAAATTTAATAAAACAGGCTCAAATAAACCTTGAATACCTACAGCTGAAAAAGTAAATTTAGTTTATGTAATTGAATTAAGAAAGGACGAAAAAGGCATACAACAATATTATCTAATCAACAAATGCTTCAACAATCCTTGTTCCAATAACAACTCATAAACTAATGATACTCTCTGTGAACACTGGAAGACGATAAGTAAATAAAGAAGCTACAGTCTTATTACAATTAGGTACAAAGATTATGAACAAATAGTCATAAAGACATGAAATAATATGTTGTTGTACACATTTATTAATTCATCCTGTCTTATGTTGCTTGTTGTAGATATTATGATGTATTATTACAACTTTCTGTAATCAACATCAACGTTCTTAGCGAAGGATTTTTATTACGATTAAACATGAGGGTATTAATCAGATTTTATGAGTTGCGAACACCATTTAAAAGCCAGAGTTACATCTTATTCATGCTTTTCAGAAACTGGCTTTTTGTACAGTATTTATGTGTACTTACTTTGGGAAAAATAAAATAATATTTACTTACAGAAAACACGGCAGCGACAATTCTCACATACATTTTAAGGTCTAACTTCGGCATCGTCTTAGACTGTGTTGACATCGAGACACGTAACTACACTGACACCTAAACACTCTCACTGCATTGAATAACGAAACAAATTCAATATTTTGGTGAAAATCAATAATTTTATTTAAGTTGTCCGTATTTACGCGCTCGTTATCCTTGCCTGCAACCCGATCAATTTATCAATGAAATAGTGACAATTGGCTGCTGTCAAAACAAAATCAGGCCAAACGTCACTTTGACAACAATGGTTAAAAAAATAGTAACGGCAACATTGACAAATATGATTTTTTATTATTATGTTTAAATTGATGTTGCACCTACTAAACTAACACAAAATGATTGTAAACTAATACGCTCTTGATTAGTTTTATACTGCCATCTATGATTTTAAAGGTTTCAATGTTTGTTTTGTTTTGTTAAGATAGATGACGCTACTGACAGTAATAGAGTAGAGCAAAGACTACTATATATATAAGGAGTAGAGAAGCTCTTCTGCAAGATGGGTGAACCAACTTGGAAGCTTAAAAACTGAAAATCCGAAATAAGTTAAAAGAAAGACTGTTACTGTTTATTGTCTCATCAGCATTTACATCATCAGCATTTGACAAAGTGATTAGCAACACCCAACTTTCGCCTTTTATTATATTTAATAAAAGGCGAAAGTTGGGTGTTGCTAATCACTTTGTCTTCTGCTTCGGAATAACTACAGTATTTTTAACCGACTTCTAAAAAAGAAGGGGGTTATGTTTTCGCAAACATCTTTTTTTTCATTTATGTACGCACGATGGCTGATCAAGCTATACAAAACCAGTTTATGCGGATCCCTCATAGTACAAAAAATATGTACAAAGCGAGGCTACATTATACTGGAAATGTAAAGCTTGATGTGCCGCCGTGTCTATAGACGCCAGCAGGTCAAGCTACCCGAAACTGTCAGATTTTCCTGACCAACCTTGAACCTAATGCTATAGAGATAAAGTTGAAAATCCATCAAAGAAAAATTGACAGATTGTAGTACATAGCTTGATGTGCTGGTGTCTGTACCTACACCGATTTCTCTATGATACTGGCCCTATTTAAGAGATTATTTTTGAAGTAAAACTTCTTTACGCACGCATGACTTAGGGAGTAAGCTGGTGAATGCGTGACGAGAGCGTTACGGAAAGTGTGCGGGCGAGGCGAACGGAAATTGAAAGGGAGATTAAGTAAAGTGAACATGGAAAGAGAGAGAGTTACGTTTTTTAATTTGACTGACGATTGTTTGACATTTTTTTAAGTTTTACTTCAGTCTTGTGGTCTAGTGCACACTCGTTTCTTTATTTGGTAGTGCTTCGGTACTTTAAGTAATGTGTGAACAGTGTAGGCCTTGTAGATTCCAAGACGCGCGTTAACTTTTGTCTTGTTTTACTTAGAAATACATCGCTAGGTTTACTTCTTTGTATTGTCTTTTTTAACTTAAAGTAATGAATTTTATACGTATAAAGTAGATAAGTAATTAGTGTTAATGTAGAACTAATCGCCTATCTAGATTTTGTTTTTTTTAAAGTGCGTAATTTAAAAGTACATCGCCGGCTAACTGTTATAGAAGAAGTCGTTATTTCTAAAAACTAAAACGGAACAAATTGCGTATTATGCACATTTCGATAGAACAAATATAGATCTAATTATTTGATGTATTCGTTAAAACGCAGGGCATAGTCAATCGCTAGGTACAGACACATCTTTCTGCTCGTCCACGTTCCATCTGGTCAGACATGCACTTGATCTTTCTGCAGAACATCACCAATATGGTCAGAGTATGTTCTTCTGCCTACTCATCATATTAATCTAACCATACCAATATATAAAATTGAAGTGTCTGTTTTTTTTCGAAATAACAGCTTTTTAATTAATGCTTAAGAAAGTATATACGGAACAAAAACATTTTTTTTTAATTTTTGTCTGTCTATCTCTTTGTTCTGGCTAATCTTCGAAACGGCTGGACCGATTTTTACTGGCAGATAGCTGGATGTTATAAGAAGTAACTAAAGACAGTAATGGTGTGAGACAAGGTGATAGGATGAAACTAATCCAAATTTGCACAGAATATTACAAGTCTCTATATTCAGACGAGGACACAACTTTCCAACTTGCAGAAGAAGTCTACTCATGCCCTGTCGATATACCCTTGATAACTGGTCATGAAGTTCATCGGGCTCTCGCTCGGTGGAATGAAGTACAACAAAAGCCCAGGTGAAGATGGTATTACAACCGATTCACTGCGAGTGGGAGAGTCAAATTTAGTACCACACATATGCAACCTATTTAATTCTATTTTAAAAACCGGCATATTTCCAAATAACTTCTGTCATTCCCACATTATTTTACTACATAAAAAAGGAGATAAATCTGATGTAGGAAACTACCGTCCTATTAGTCTTGTTTCCCACCTGTACAAAGCCTTCATCAAAGTTCTCGAACACCGTATATCCGACCAATTAGACATTCACCAACCTCCGGAACAGGCTGGTTTTCGCCGAGGCCTATCCACTACCGACCATCTGCACTGTCTGAATCAGTTGATCGAAAAACACGAAGAATTTAATTTACCGTTGTACGTTGCGTTCGTAGATTATTCCAAAGCTTTTGACAGTTTATCACACGAAGCAATATTTAGAACCCTCCATAAACAAGAAATAGAACCAACTTATATCAAATTACTAGTGGTGGCTCGACGCACCGAAAACGCTTGGAAGAGCTATTGGTCGATGAAGAATCTAATGAAAGGACGCCTTCCACTTTCCCTCAAAAGAAAACTCATGGACAGCAGCATCCTGCCCACCCTCACCTATGGAGCGCAAACGTGGTCGTTAACGAAACGTCAAAAGTCTGCAATCGGGGTCTGTCAGCGAGCAATGGAACGAAGTATGCTCGGAGTCAAAATTACTGACCGTATAAGGAACAGTATACTTCGTTCCAAAACACAAATTGCAGACGTAGGCAACACAGCCGCTAAACTATAATGGAACTGGGCAGGCCATATACGCCGCATGTCGCATCAGAATTGGGCGAAAATAGCCACAGATTGGGTTCCGAACAACAGGAATCGGCGACGCGGCAGGCCCAGAAGGAGATGGCGCGATGAGCTGGACTGCTATCTAAAGGATTGGGCTGAAATAGCTCTAGACAGAGAAAAATGGAAAAAAGGAAGGGAGGCCTTTGCCCTGCAGTGGGACACAACAGGCTCATAATAATAATAAAAAAGCTACTTTCATTTTAAATTAAGAATTAGGGTTCCATGCAAAAAAATAAAACCCTTGAAATTGGTAACAAAATCTGAATAAAAAAGGGAAGTAATATTTTTTTATAATAATATATACAGAACAACGAAGCCGTTAACTAAGCATTATGTACATAAAACTAAGTAACTTCACGCAAAAATTAGTGCTGGGAAACGACTTTTTTTTGGCCTCAAAAATCACGTTTTACAGTACTGCCGTCTTAAGGAAAAAGGGCACAACTAACATTTTTTTTCGAAATAGAGTTATACACATATTCGGAATTAGAAAAAAAGGCAATTCTGCCATAATTTTTAACTCAATTTCGAAAAAAATGTTAGTTGTGCCCTTTTTCCTTATGACGGCAGAGTAGGACTCAATATAACGCACTCAAAACATTGTGCTGATGCATGGATTGAATAGTAAGGGGGTCCTGGAAATGTTTAATGTAAAAATCTTACATTAAAAACATATATTAAAAAAAAAACGAAACTTTGACCCCCAGTATCTCCGTAACTAGAAGGTTGCCAGGTATGGCCTAAAACAAACGAATGATCGCAATGACGGAGAGAACAAGTGCTTTTCGGCTTCGTTAAGAGTCTGTTTACACCCTTTATAATATCACGCGAACGGATCGCGGGCAACAGCTATCACATTTAAATTGTGCATAAGTCTATAAAAGATTAGTTAACCTACATACTTATACATATAGACGTGTGCAAATTGTGCAATCTGATTAGAGATTAGTAGATTGATTCAGCATGCAACTATGATTAAAACTTTGGAATTGGGAGGTAAGTAAGTAGCAAGATGTTTTATTTGATACATGTTACAAGCGTCTCGAGTAAGGGGTAACTCGGCCACTCTACATCTGAATAATATCAAATGACCGTCACAATAAAAACAGTATTAATTTCAATTCGTTGTAGATGTCAGCACTCGTCCCAATGAAAGTGTAAAAGCAATTAAAATCATTTGAAAGCTTTTCTACGGCTGTCAACAATCATAGCACGAATCCATTTGCATGGGGCAACTTTTTATTTTAATTGTTTAGGCTATAAATGAATATTAATGAATTACTTCTGCAGGATATTGTTTTCATAAAAATACCTTTATCTAATGCATTATTAATAGCCTTTTAAAATACCCAACTCCTGGTTATTGGGCTCTTTTTCAAGTACCTAAATAATATACCTAATATCTATTGTCTGTTTTGTTGTTTGAACAATAAGAAGTCTTAATAATGAGGTGACCAAATAAGAATGAAGCGAGGTCTGTGATCGATTTGCCTATCTCTAGATGGGCAAATACCTTAGAGATCATATACCTCGGTAGGTAATCGGTATTTTCCGACCTCACTCTTCGCAGTTAAGTAGGTACTTCACGTGAATACTAATGAGATTTGACATCTCAGAAAAATCAATAGAATTCTTTAAACTCCGAAATGTAATCAAACCTAAAGAAAACAACCGACGTTTATATATTTTTTTTTAAATAGGTAGGTACGTAACGCAATCAATTTTGGAATATAGAACAAAATCTTCAAATGAAAACTTAATTTGCATCAGGCTCAAGAAAACAAAAAAGTTTGAAATTAGAACGCTCGCACGCTCTTAGTGATGGGGCGTTTCGCACAATGCACGACACACGCTCAATCATTAGCTCCCATTCATCGAATAGCCGCCCGACTCGATTAAACCGATTCTATTCCAATTATTAATCTGATTATAAAGTTACGACTTGTTGGCTGTTATAAATTTCCTTGATTCCACTATTGCATATTTTTATTGGGTTTCTGATTTATTATTTAGTTACCAACTGGTATATTTACGATTACAGTTATGATAATGCATTTTTCATTAATTGCATCGATTTTCAATTTATTGGATTGCAAATCACGAACAGGCACAAAACTGGGCTCCATCAAAATATTTTCTTTCTTTGTTTTCATCTTGTAATTTATACCAAGTCCATTTGATACTGCTTCATACTAAAATAATAAGTCCCGAATCCTCTTTTTGATTAATATTTGTTTAAGGCTGACCACTGAAATTGCCTCTGTTTAATTAAATTTGTTCAAGTGTATATTGCTCAAACAATAGAGAGCCCTTTGGCTACCTATAAACTGTATGCTCATTGTTTTCTCTGACCACTTGTCTAAGAGAGAGGTCAGTGTGTGGTCAATTCTGTTGTCGGCTGTCACCCAAATTTAGAGTATAAATTGATTTAAAGTGAGCTCTATTAGTTTGTGATAAGGGTCACGTAGACGTAAGTTCGTATTTGACAACGCTTGCGCCCCATCCCGGTAACTAATTGTTGAGCAATAAAACGGTATGGTCAGTCAGGAGTGTATCACATTCACATGATAGGGGAACGTTTGATGCAATCTACTTAATTAAATAATAATGATTGTTACATTGTAACAGGTTCCAGTAGTTTTGGTGATAGTTGTATTTGTGTTTTGGCTTATTCAGTTCATAAAGTGTGTGAATCTAAGGTTTCTTAGGATTTTTCTGTTTTTGGTCGTTTAAGTTTGATTAAGTTACTTTGTACACACATAAAAAAGCGCTTACTTTACTTAGTGTTCACTTAAGTAGATACTTTGAAAATAATATTAAGACCCAAACACAAAAAGATTCCCAAACACAGAAACGTGTCCATTCTACTGTAAGTAAATGACAGGTCCATTATAATATCAAGCTGATTCGGTCACTCTCTATTATTCGAAAACCGTGTGTCGTCCACACAGATATGTCAATAAAAGATGAATATAATATAATATAATTAAAGCTCGCACTTTTGTAATGTTTGCGCGCATAATTCATGTGGTCAATGTAGTGTGCAGACGGGGACCACAAATGTCAATAGTATGATAAATAATTAAGTAGATCTACAACACTATTGCGTGCTTTTTTAAATTATTTTGTGCCAAGCTTTTTTCAGATTAATGTACATACATAGGCAATGTGTTTACATTCTAGTCAATAATTTTAATTGGTTAGTAATTAAAATAACACCCTGAGATTTATAACCATTGGCAAAAGTTAGGGAATTAATTTACATTTTTTCCTTACTACTTACTTTTATTGCAAAAGGAACTCATGTGTAAAATTTTATCCAGTATGTGTATGTCAGTGAATTTAAGATTTTTATTAAGATACTTGGGTAAGTATTCGATTTTAGGCACAGGTATAGGTATATATAGGTATAGGGTTTCAAGTATAGGTATTTATTCAGTCCTTATCTAGTCTCATAACATTTCAATTCTTCTATTTTCACAAGAGGGTTAATTAAATTTAACAATAAAATTATAACTTAGCAATCGGCACATGTTCAACTCTTCCTATTCGATTGTCTGTCATATTCGATGATCGATGGTAATCGATTGTCATAATCGATTCGATTGGCATAACTCAATAACAACACATCCGTCATCTACTAATTTAAAGTTTTTATTTTGTATTTTGGCGGAATATTTTATTTTCTAGGATGAAAACTTAAATCGAAAATTGCTTGCAAGTTGTAAACAGGAGGAGAGGTGGATAGGTTTGGATTTGTTTCTAAGATTTGAATCAGGAAATCTAATACTAACAATCAATAATTCATTTAATGAAACAGAAAATTCGTTTTCAGTATTTTATTTTAAACTTCATAAGGTCTTTAAATGTATTATGCTATAAACTTTAAAACAAACTGTTGTAAGTCATAATTAATCCAATATTTTCAGAATCACATTTAGAATTACATCCATAATTTTAGCACCCTGAATCAGTGGTTCCATGGTGTAATGGTTAGCACTCTGGACTCTGAATCCAGCGATCCGAGTTCAAATCTCGGTGGAACCTAACCTTTGCCTATTTTTGAAAGTTCTCTGGAGCTTTCTATCAACTTTTTAATAATTTCATAATTTATTCTTAGCATTCTTATTTAGAAAGAATGTCACGACGTATACATAATTTTTAGCACTGCCATAAAAATAAAGCTTTTCTTTTTAATAAGTTCATGTAAGCACATACAAACTCCATTTAAAAACTAAAATCCATAATCCATAAAAGCATGAGTATGATTCATCTTCGCCGCACGTACGCCGGGCGCGCGTCGCGCACGTGCTTCGCGCGCGGCACGCGACTAGCGTGCGCTTATTTATTTTTTGTTTTTAATGAGCAAAAATATCTAATTGCTCTTTGAAGACATTGTGCTCTGAAACTCGGTAATCTGCTAGAGTGCTTGTTAACGTTGTTAAGTAGAATGTGTATTGATATTGTCAATGCTTGCTCAAACCCTCTCATATTACAATTTGGGGAATATGAAATAGTTACAAAATTAGTACCAACTTATTCCTATGGGGGGGGATTCTATTCGGAACTATAGACATTTCGGCGGAAATGGAAAATAAGAGCAGTTGGTTTTTCACTGTGAGAGGTTGGTTTTGACCATGAACTTTTTGGAGTTTCTTGCCGGTTCTTCTCCATAGGAAACAACCAACCGAACCGTGCACCTTTTTGTCGACGTTTTATAAGGCCCATCTGGGCCTATGGGTTTTTTTTTTATTTTGATTTAGTTTTGGCTTAAGGCCTTGAAATATTAGTAATTTTTCGGATTAACGTCTTCAAGATTGAGAAAGATTAGACCAGCTTTTAGCAAAAACATATTGTCCCTTCAATGGTTTGACAATATCGCTACAATTTTGATTACCCCGTGCCAAAGGAGATGAACTGAACTTCGGCCTAATACTATTGCATTGGCATCACTTAAAGCCGCCGTCATCGTTATTTGTCGGTCAGTCTCATTTCAGCTTTATCAAATCGTCATTTAGGTTTCATGCACTATTGACCACTACCCAATGACGGGGACTAGGACTACAATTTGCGCTCGCATTTCACAAAACGTTCGTATATTGACGAATAATACGATAATACTGACGACACTTACATAATGATGCTGATTTACTTCTTCAACGTCAACATAGCAGCCATTTAATTTTCTCTCCTTTGTTCAACGCTATCTGCCAAGCTTTTTCACGGCCACAATCACAAAAACGTAATACATATCAAACCGTTACCTACCTGTACAAAGATTTATAACGCGAACTAATGGGGACCCCCGCGACTTTCACATAAAGATATCAACACACAGACTGCGTTGCGATTATTGTGTGTCGAACAAGCATGTGGCCCATTTGAGGGCATGTACAAAGTAAAATTCTATCAACGACAACGGTAATGAAAAAGTCGACCTTGTGTGACATTTTCTTGCATTTGCTACCAAAAAGCTAAATGTAATTCGATTGAATGTCTTTGTAGAAATACGGTTTGAAAGTGATTGTCATTGTCTTGGCCCTTTGATGGTTTAAGACATGTCTTGTACTAGAAGCATCACAGGTGTGTTGGCTCGACATCTTAGAGATGAAGCTGAAAGGTTTTCATAATTACACCGGAGTCCATACACCTCAAAGTGAAAACAACACTGTCTGGTGACAGAAACAAGACGAACGGCGAACTTTACAAAAGACCTTATTACTCTCAGTTTCTCACAAAGGAATATTAAATCGTGGTACGCGGTTACCACGTCGCCGCGACGCCCTTGGTGTGCACGTTAGACCTTGACTTTTCCGGTCTGCATAGGAGGGAAAACAGTTAACTATGACACTGACATGCTATTTTGCTTTCAGGTTATATTTTTGTTGACAACTTTGAGTTTGTGTGGTTCCGAACATCCTTGATAATCACAAGTTGTTATGCCGTTTTGTAAAGCGAAAATTTAACCTTTTATGATGTTCATGGAAGTTACATAGCACCACACTTTCTCCGAGTAAAAGATCTCTGTTTCGCAAAATAAACATAAGCAAACATTCGAACATACTGCTTGAAAATGTCCTATCCTATCTTTTAATTTAAAATCAATGTTACTGTGACACTATTATCAAATGGACAAACAAAGTATCCAGCAAATTTATTCCAGGTTATTCTCTGGAAACTTTCTGTGTCTGTGTAAGTTCTAACAGATTTAGGTCCACGTGCCGTTTAGATTTCTAACGTAGGAGTAAATTAACTCAGCTAAGGTAAACATAAACAGTACTTAATATCATAATATCGTCTATTTCGAGTCATGTTGTCCTTGGTATAGTTTAACTACAAGCAGAGTAACTTCTAATAATCATGCAACAAAAACAATTTTGTTGGGAATTTGCTAGACTTTGCATGTTACCTCGCTTTTACATTTTCATTGATTTATTTGAACATCATCATCATCATCATCATCTTCCTGCCCTTATCCCATTCTATTTGGGGTCGGCACAACATGTTTTCTTCTTCCATTCTCCCCTGACAGATTTATTTGAACAATTATCACAAAATATAATGTTCTTTTTGAGATATTTTATGCTTCAAACGCTGGCTTACGACGCATTTTGCATATTCAGCCTACTACAAAACTATGATGAAAAAAAAAATGAAAAAAAGTTTATTCACGGTAATACATCGAAACACAAATTTATCACGTTTGATATATCAGCATAATAGCTGGCACCAACGGATTCTCTTCTTGAAATCGAATGACGTGAGATCGAATAACATTTGCTCGAAAACATTAACTCGATAGTATTAGAAATCGATAAATTATGAGCGCCTCAGTTCTCTACCTCGATGCATCAAAATCTCGAATACAGGCCTTTTCTCTGTGGATTTGTCCGTATTTCTAACATGTTGGCCTAGCCTTCGTATTAGCCCTAGCCTTTGCCCAACTACATATGTTGAGGTTGGCTTCCAGTCTAACCGGATGCTGACTTTCGGGCTACTACGCCCCCTACCTGTTACGACTGTCAAAGATCTACAAATGACAGCCGGGAAAACTCGGTATGTAATGGGTCAACCTAGGCAAACGCGGCTTAACCTGGAGATCGACCCGAGCGGCTGTTATTATTTAGCCACGAGCTCCTCACCATGTTGGTACATATGTTACAAAGTTTTCGATTTTTTTTGGTTCTTGGAAATGTCGGTTTTCCTATTACCGATTTGATATCAGCGAACCGTAATTATTAGGTATTAACGTGTTTACTCGAAACTGAAGTTGTTTACCGAAAAGCGGCTAATTAAAAGCCGCAAGAAGCGTTCAGTGAAAGCAATATAATAATTTCGATAACAATGTTTGAAACGAATTTCAGGAATTACTGCTATGACTACCAGTTTGAAGTAGTTACACGAGCCGTACAGCTCCAAATGAGGAAGGGGGTCGGTGTTTTGCGTTGCTAACATTTTGTATATTAGTTTATAAGCGGGTATCACTGTTTGTTTTCTATCTATTCACCGGTATAGAGGAAGAAGGCGTTAAGATCTTCATCCTGCAAAATGGCAATAGGCCGGACAAAACACCGACCTGGTCGAAGGATCCTCTGTTTTCTATGTGGGCAGATTACTTACACTCTGTTCCTCATAATCTTCAAGTTTATCTGTCTCCTTTATTCAAGGCATCGTGCCAAGCTTGTGATTTTATACAATACTGATCATCTTCTTCTTAGCGTGTCGATGGCAATCTATATTGTGTCGGCCCAGAACTGGGCTACTAGTTTGGCGCTTTCAGTAGCATCCATCAGTTCCTGTAGTGAACAAGTGACAGGACAAGCAGGACACGATATTAAGTGGTCCATCGTTTGTGGAACAGCACCACATTTACACTCCAGGGCAGAGTCATCAATGAATCTCCACCTGAGCAGGTTTTCCTTGCTGCGTCCAACCTGGGTCCGGAGTCTGTTTAAAGACTTCCAGGTCAGCCATGGCAACTCATGTCCAGGTGGGAGATACAATACTGATTGATCAAGGGAACCACTCCCCCACGTATATTTTTAATTTAAATCCCTCTTGAGTGATGTTCTTAAAATTATTGTTAATTTAATTAGACGTTTTCAAGGGGCTAGTACGTCGGAGGTCGGGGTCAGTATGCAACCTTTAGAAGGTAGAGGTCTTAAATGTAACGTGAATGTGATAACTTGTGTGACATTGCCAACAGTTAAATAAAAGTGTTAATTAAATGTTTTCAGTTTACACAATCTCTTTCAGTATGTAATATGTCCCCATAACTTACTCAAGTTATGTAGACACATAATATAACGCCTTGTAATGCCAAAAGGGTTATACAGAGGTACCTAACAGTACATTCACATTTCGCCAGTTATGTTTAAGTCCCATGTAATAGGGGGCAAGCCTATTGCCATCAACCGGGATTTCAGACTCGGTGGCTGCTATTGGAAAATATCCTGATGGAAAAACAACAAAAACAGTTTGCAAGACCAGGGAATCGAACCCAGGCTCTCATGCCCAGCAGTCGCGCTTGTGACGACTAGACCGAACAGTCCTGTCCTGTAGACCAGTATCAATACCTCAAACTAATCCCCTAAAATCATCTTTGCGTTCATTCCAGACCATCAAAAAGTTGGACATAATAAACCAGTGATTTACAGGTAATCCCCGTGCATATCGCCATTACGTCACAGACACGAGGTTGCATAATTTCAATAACACGGTAAAATGTTACGTAGTGTCGTTGACATAGTGCGGAGAACACTGTTTGTTTTGTTCTTTCATAATTTTATTATTGTAAGTAGGTCGAATTGAAAAAGGCCTTTCCAGGTGATTGGAGAGGCCTAGTACATAATACCAAATACACTTGAAAACCATGTGACGTCTAATGGTTTTTCTTGCGACTTATTTTTTAAATTACCATATTTTTTTTATGGAACCTGTCCATCTACAACACATCACTACGCGTCGTAAGAGACGTCACGCAAAATCCCACATGGCGCAAGTAGAGCTATCCGCAAGACTGGGATATGTAATAATTATAGTCCGACCACCCGGCCCGACTGACGGAAAGTAGCCTACCCTACCAGGCCCAACACCTGTCTAGTCAAAGGATTCTCCCTTTTAAATGGAGGTTGAGGACATTGCCACGTTTTCCACCCTGTTCTTCATATCTCTATAAAACTAACCAACATTAAAATTTAGTAGCAATTAGGATCACCAACACACTACAATAAAGAAATCTACATAATTTTATTGCGAACACATAAACTATAGCCATCATAAATACATATCAGCTATTGTCACACATTCCAATCATTTAATCAGTCATCGATAAGATTTTGATTTTTAATATCCCACTTTCAACCCCATTCAAAAACCCACCTTAACTGTTCCTCCTACAAGATTCATTTTTCTACAACAAGACTTATTAACATGCCCCATGGAATATCACACTTTATTACGTAGGCATAAGGTGGAATCTTGAAAATCAAAGGGGTTAATAACATAGGGGGTGAATAATTCCCGTAGTATAGTGATTATGGCCGGCGCACGCGCCACCCCCCGTGGGATCGGCGCGGCCGCGCGTTCCCACGTCGTGGCGGGAAAATTGTCATTTTTCCCCGAGCTTTGTGTAAATATTGGCAAATAGACTTTTATTGTGTGTTATTGTAGTGCAATGGAGTGAATTGTTTTGTGGTTTTATTGAGGGGGCTTGTCATTAAGTATTGCAGGTTCTTATTTCCACGAATTCATAAAATTGCCATTGTACATTGTCACATTGTAACTGGCTATAGTGGTCGTGGTGTGCAATTAATTTCTTCCGTTTGTTTTCACCGTGGTCTCAGCATGTTAAAGCACTAATCTTTTCTTGACAGCACCTTATTTTATTGTACCTGATACACGTGTAATAACAAAATCAAACACATAATTGAGTCTGAGACTTCTAGAAGCTCCATCTAATAAATCTATGCCACAACAGAATACAATAAAACATTTGAAACCAATGAAAAGATTCCAAAGAAATTCACAATTTTCACTTGATGAAATCTGTAAAGGAATCAATAATCTAGGACAAGGTCGTGCGATACAGTCCTTTAATATGACTTGACCTAAAAACGAATCATTTAATAAAAGAGATTGATACTAACTGTATCGGCTGAGTATTTCATTAATTATGCTAATCTGTTTGACTCTGATCAGTGTCTCGTGTTTCCAATTATTTGTCGAAGTGTGAGTAACCTACTGACACGACTGTTCTCTGACAGAGATGTAACAAGCTTTATTGTTTCGTACGATATGACACAATAACGATATAAAGTAATATTAAGTGTTTCTTTAAGGGGCCGGCGGACGATGAATTGTCCATGCAAACGTAATACCAACATCATTTTTAGTTTAAGCATATTTCGACCTTATTATGCTGTTATTCGGAACAAGACAGTGTTTACCTAGGTTTCAATTTTATTTTTTTGCAAAATATTTACCTAAAACGAGTTTTACAGTATAAATAAGCTGTTTTCAACTCATCTGTTCTATATTAAAATCGGTAATATTTTTAATTTTGTTTATTTCGGAACATGACTTATATTGTTAAGTTAAACAATAAAAAAAAAATTGGAAAACCTTTAAGTTTTCATTAATCATTTTTGGTATTACGGCACAGATTCAAATTAATCACAAATGTTCAGCGGTGATACGAATGAACGATAATTATAGAATAGTAGCTAGGTAAACAGTATCCACACATGCTCCCGCACGGCTTCGCAATGCGCCGGGAAGTGTGAAACAGAGATAACAATATTTTGACGGCTTTTTCCTTCGCTTCGAATTGCAATTCCACGCGGCCTCCGCAGGGCTCCTAAGAATTAAATATGTTTAAGAATTATAATTTAATGTTATTGGAACTTTAAATAACATCATAAACGCACCAGCGACTTCTCCGGTGTTCATCATCATCTGAAAATTTCAACTGTCTAGCTATCACGGTTCATGAGATACAGCCTGGTGATTGACGGACAATCAGACGGCGGAGGCTCAGTAAATAGGGTCCCGTTTTACCCTTTGAGTACGAAACCCTAAAAAGCGCCGCGATAATATAAATCGGTGAGTTACCGAGGAACTAGTTTAACTATCTTGAATATCACAAAGAAATGATGTTAACTTTTTCTCTCCGTCTTCTGTCTTATCCACTCTGATATCACAATGTTATGTTATCAAGACGACCTTATCACAATCGTTCTTTATCATATAGAAGCTGCCTTAAAAGCTGTCATACGACTTACAAACACACATACTAGTATACACAGGGATCACCCCTGTGTAAGCAGCACGCATGATGGGGTCCTCGGTTATCGGCAGCCCGCAGTATTTGTTAACTGATTGTTTCCTAACGGAAGGTTCTGCGTAACTGAGATTCATCTGTTGAATTTAATGCGAACATGTTAACTAGACATACAGACTTATGTTTAAACGCTCTATTCCGTTTGGTATTCACATACAGAAGAATTATATTGTTGGTTTGGAATTAAAGGTCTACATGAGCGAACGTTAACTTAATCCAAAAAGGGCGAAAAGCGGTTTTGAACATGAAGTAGACCTGTTCACATCTCACCTCGCCTCGTTTGCACAAAATTTTGCTTCACACTAACTTGGTGTTTCGAAATCCCTTTGTGCTGTACTAGCTGCCTATTTCAGTTTACACATAAATGTATACAGGCTGTAAACAGACTCTTCACGAAGCCGTCCACCAAGCATTATGTACATCAAATTAAGTAACTTAACGCAAAAAATTGTGCTGGGAAACGACTTTTTTGGCCTGAAAAGTCACGTTTTACAGTAGGACTCAATGTAACGCACTCAATACATTATGCTGATGGATGGATTGAATAGTAAGGGGGTCCTGGAGGTGGTTAAAGGGTGGTTAAAAATCTTACATTAAAAACATGTATTTAAAAAAAAAAACTTGTGAAAATGTTGGAACTTTGACCCTCAATATATCCCTAACTAGAAGGTTCCCAGGTATGGTCTAGAACAAAAAAAATATCGCAATGACGGGGAGAACAAGTGCCTTTCGGCTCCGTGAAGCAACTATTTCCTTTATTTATTTATATACATATTCGTTTACATTTTTAAATATTTAAATATTATTATTATGAGCCTGTTGTGTCCCACTGCAGAGCAAAGGCCTCCCTTCCTTTTTTCCATTCTTCTCTGACTAGAGCTATTTCAGCCCAATCCTTTAGATAGCAGTCCAGCTCATCGCGCCATCTCCTTCTGGGCCTGCCGCGTCGCCGATTCCTGTTGTTCGGAACCCAATCTGTAGATATATTTTGCAACTATATGCAACTATCAACTATATTGTATCTATATGCATCCTTGAAGCATTTTGGCCTAGTTGGTGCAAATATCTGCCTAGTAGGTACCTACTTTAAAACTCATCCTTCGTTGAATGTGAGCTCATTCAACAAAACAACCACGGAACATGGGGCAACAAAGCATACAATATTTTTGTGTAACATGTTCCGTAGTTGTTTGTACTACCTACATAGTTTTTCTCCAGTGAGTAATAACTACGTCACAAAAAAACATGGGATAACATCATTGCCAACCCTTCCCCCTCTATTAAACGCGTGCAGCCACGTGACAGGTAGGGTTGTCTCTGTTGAGGCTCACCTCTGTGCCCTGTGAGTGTACGCCTACGCGGCTACCGTCGATCGATCCCGTCATCCCGCTGATTGGTGATATTGACATGTTTTTTATGTAACCGTACTTGTAAACAACGCAGTTTAACAAAGAAATTAGAGGAAAATTTTGGTCTTAATTAAATGTAAACACAATTTCGCACTAGACAGTATTTTTTGACTCATTGTGAGAAAATCCTAATAAGCATCACCTTTATATTTACATATTTTATTTTGTCTGATAAATAAATAAACTTTATTTCCGATGGACATCTACGCAATTTTGTTTTTCTTTCTCTTTTCGTAGTGGCCACACTAACTTATCGTCGAGCAATCGGCTTGGGCCGCTCAGAAAGAGCTTTATGTTCAAGCAATAAAAGCGAATAACCCAACGCTATGTCGAACTGCGTCGTCTGAACCGAAATGAGGCGAATAACGTTTTGTTTTCATTTTAATTGCATGAACATTAGTAAGCTTGGTCACTCGTTAACTGGAGCCAAAAGGGCTCTGTCAGGCTAATTTATAAGTACGAACGGATAATAGTCAAAGTCCAAAGCAAGACTGAAAGCTTTAATTAAAGGGCAGTCTATTTTGAAGTCAACAATAAAGAACAATATTCAAAAAACCCTTTTTGGATTGATCGAATCTGTTTTACATAAACGCTTTATAATAATCGTAGATGAAAAACACAAAACGACATTCCCATCAAAGTTAAATAAATGTTCATACATAATCTCTTTGAAATTCAAACGTCGTCGTGTTGCTGATCAGAAAACAGTGTCTTTATCTTTGGTCCAAAGCCTTTCGGTATCACGCTTAGCCTCGGCATAGCAAGCAAATGTTGCCTGTAAGCCTTCTAAGGATAATGAACATCTAGATACCTTTCTAAGTACATGTATATAGGGTGATTGGTAATTAGCGACCGATACATATACACACGAGATTGTACTCATGATAACAAACAACTTTCCCTAAGAAACATTTTATTTTTGTCTTTCATTTATCTCAATAACACAACACTGTAACCCCGTAGTTTACTTGTTAAAATATATTTATACATGCGAATCACATGAAATAGGGTCTTCAAAGGCCGCTTCGAATATCTTGCAAGTGATGTGTTCGGTAACTATCACCCACCTACTTGGATGAGATATTTGAGTTGGCCGAATCATTCTTCTGTTTGCATCGTCAGAAAATCGTGATTTGAACCAGGGCTTGAAAAACCGGTAAAATTCCGTAACGTTACCTTCATTTGACAGAGTTACCTTTAATATTAAAAAAAACGTTAATATGTAGATTTAACGTTATTTTCGCAACATTTTATCGTTAACTTTATAGCCGTTAATTGTTTAATAACGTTAGTTTTATCGTTATTTTTAAACGGTTAAACTTGTGAAGTGGAAGAAGCAGGGGCAGAGGCGATCGGCGGGCCGCCTTACGCGCCGACGCGTCGTGTTGTCTGGCTCTATCAAAACGTTGCCACATTCTTACGTGTGAGAAGTGTTGGTAGTACAGTGACCTGACGACACAACCGTGAAAGTGACCGGGTTGTGGCTAAATTAACGGTACAAGTAACGTTATTATCTGTTTTACGTTAATGTTAATTAACGTTAAATTACTGGTAATGTTGTCAATTAACGTTATATTTTTGTAACGTTAATTAGGTATCAAATAGGAATTAACATTACGTAACGGTTATTATTTAGGCCTATGTCCAGCAGTGGACGTCTATTGGCTGAAATGATGATGATGATGAACGGTTATTATTTTGTTAGTTGGTAACGTTAACAAGCCCTGATTTGAACCTTGAATACAGAATAATGTAGTGAGTTCTTGTATTTCTAACTTTTGTTTTTACAGTCTATAATTGCAATGTTTTTTCAAATATTATAAATCAATAAATGTTGTGAACTTTGAAGGTTAAGTAGAGCGACACTGTGATGATGCGCGATTTTCTATTTTCTTGTTTTTTTTTTTGGGGTGTCAGTATGCGTGGCGTACCTTCCGTGGAGAACCACTGCACGCCACTGCACAGCAGCCATCTGAATCTGAATCTGAAGCTTTTAGCCGCGTGAAGCCATTCTGTCTCATTACTATCGTACCGTGCAACAGTAGGTAGGCAGAGCACTCGCGCGTCTCTTAAGCCCGTTCCGTAAGCGGTTGTTGTGTTATTGTGATAAAAGCGAATCAGTATAAAAAAAAAACATGTTATTTTGGGAAAGTGGTTTGTTATCATGAGTACAATCACGTGTTTAAGTATCGGTCACTAATTACCAGTCACCCTATATAAGAAGGTACGTAACGACTAGTAAATGGTAGTTGTTGACGTAAATAGAAATAATGAGAAAAACATTTCTTTGTTTGTGCCGCACGTGTCAAAGTTGTATATTATATTCGATTTACGCCTAAACGATGAATATCGGAGTAGGACTATGGGTTCCTGAACAATAAACTGGTTCCTTTGTGGGTTTGTGAAATGATTTAATTTTTGTGTCTTTGTCAAGTGCCTTCTTATAGATGAAAAAAGGCTCGGTACTTTTGTTGCCAATAAACTTTAAGAGCAAGCTTAATTTATGAACAAATCGGCCAAGTGCGAGTCGGACTCCGTACCATCGTAGTAGGGGAGCAGCCTTTAGTTTTTATTTTGTTATTTGTTGATATAGCGTCAACAGAAACACACATTCTGAATAAACAAATCAACTATCTACCTCTTACGGATCATGAGATATAGCCTGCTGACATATAGACGGACAGACAGCGGAGGATTAGTAATAGGGTCCCGTTGGTTACCCTTCGGGTACCTTCTACATGGGCCTATATAATTTAACAGAAACTTTTGTCATTCAGTACCTACATAGTTTTCCAATTTCAAATCAGTCTCAATACTTTGCAAAAACCATTAAAGAGTCTCTGGAGTGGCGACCGCGAACCGGAAGACGTTGCGTTGGAAGGCCTCCCACTAGGTGGACCGATGACCTGGTGAAGGTTGCGGGGATCCGCTGGATGCGAGTCGCACGGGACCGGTCAATGTGGCGACACTTGGGGGAGGCTTATGTCCAGCAGTGGACGTCTTTTGGCTGAAATGATGATGATGATTTATGGATGTTATGTTGTGTTTGTTATACATGATATTTTAATTTCACTTCTCATAGGACCAACGGACAGTGTTGCCAACTATTGAGACAGTCTCGGATACAACACATTTATATAAACGACGCCACAGTTATGTTAGAGTTCAAGGAAAGTTCTGCGGATCATAAGCGAGATATAAGAACCCCTCACGATGGGGAAGTAACGATTTGTTGATGGAGTGACGTGATGGAATGAGGAAAGGGGTCTATTTATAAAAGACTTCTGTGACTGACTGACAGACAACCCATTAACTACTTCAGAGAGAAACATGAAAAGAAAATGTTGATGTTGGTGCACCTATAATAATTAATGAGACAAAGCATATTAATCAAAAGGGATAATTTTACCATGAGCACTCTTATGTCAGTCAGCAATTTCTGCACGCATCAGATTTTATGAAACTTGACTTTAGCGGTATGAACCAAGTCGTGGGTAACCGTTTCAATGACTTATCTTAACTTCTAAATTAATATAACAGCGAGGACAAAAAGAGAGATTGTTTGTAAAAGGTACTTAAAAGTACCAGCTACACTATTGGACAGTATCATAGGAATCTTTTTCTTCGCGGGCAAAGTTACAGATAGAAGCATAATGTAAGCGTCTATAATGTTCTTATAGTTGCTAGTCACGCTGAGCACCTTATCATTTGATGGCAGTAGGTTACCTATACACTGGGTGGGCAGCTCATCTATCATAGCGTCGAAGATAAAGTGACCTTTACTTCTTAATACATTAGCTTAACTGTTTCATCTATATGTTTAGCATCGGAGTGAGGATGAGGGTGGTTGTATGATACATCACGTAAATAAGCTCACCCCTGTACTTTAATAAACCAATAGTTACGATTAAAACTTGATAATGTTTTCATACATCTCATTAGCAGCCCGGATTTAGGATTTGTGCCTGGTTGATGGCAATAGGTTCGTCTCCTACATGGGACTTAAACATAACTGACGAACTGTGGGTGTAGTATCGATACATCTCTACCTAAAAACTGATGGCTAGAGGAAAATTCAATCAGCTAATTATTAAAGGGAACTATATTTTCTGTCAGTTAAGTTTAGATTTGTCACTAATCTGTAATACCCTAATTACAATATCTATTGCTAAGAAATATATTAGTTATCATATTGTTATTAATCAAAACGGCCTGTAAGGTCTGTCCTCAAAAAAATAAGTCACGGGCAGAAATAATATACTTGTATTCAAAATGATAGATCTATCACCTAATTAATAGATCATTCTATGAAAAAATACCTATTAGGGGCGGAGTCAATTGTCCTAAATGTCTTGCTTACTGGGATGAGGAGCGTAGGCCGAAGGCGACAGACGACGATATTTGTGACAGAAAGTGTATGTGTAATGTAAAATGCGAGCGTAGCGAGCGCGCCTCATGGAGTCGTCCCAGCTGACAGAATCATTTTTTAGGTAAACATTTTATGTGCGTGCGGTGTGAGGGCCACTGTGCTAAAACTCTTTGAAAATGTGCTTAGGATTAAGTGAAAATTCCTAAAGAATTGTGAAAGTTGGAATCAGATTTTGTGAATATATTTATTTGTTTAATTTTAAAGGAAGCTTACAGACTAATAACAATCTTAAATATCATGCGTAAGTAGGGACATTTTCTAATTACAAGCTTCCACATGTATAAATCTACTTAGTTACGCGTTATTTGCGTTGACCTACAGTTACAGCGATTTGAAAAAGTAAAAAGATTACAATGTACACATATAAGTATGTCAAGTCGTGCAATACCAAAATTAAAGCTATTTATGTTTGTCACCAAAATACTCCTTATTTAAAATCTTTCTAATTTTGTTTGCGCTGGTGCAAAATAAATCGATTTCCAGGTGTGATGGTAAACTATTGAAAGCTATAACATTACGTATGCAGAAGGCGTTTCGCCTATACTTTGTCGATGCGAATGGTACCTGGAGTAGCGGCCGTTTCCTTAGGTTGTTTAAATTAGTGCGAAGAAGTATTTTACTAAGTAGTTCGGGACAATCAACCGAGCCGTTTGCGATGTTCACTAAGAAACAGATATCATTGATATTATGTCTTACTACCAACGGTAAGAAATGGTATCGCTTACAACGGTGTTCATAGTCGACTGAGAATTGCCCAGACTTGAAGTTCAAGTATCGCAAAAATTTCCTCTGAACAGACTCAAAACGTGCTTTGTAGATTTCATATTGAGGGTTCCATACTGGAGAAACGTACTCAAGGTGGCTACGCACTAGAGAAGAATAAAGAACCTTACCTTACCTTCCTAATGGTTTTAGGGAACGAAAGCTAGAACAAGCTCTAATAATGAAGCCTAAGGTTTTGAACGCCTTGTTGACAACTGTTTCTATATGATCATCAAAGAGCAGCTTGCTGTCGTGTACCACACCAAGATCCCTGATACTGGTTTCTTTACTTATGTAAGTACCATCTAGTGTATACCCAAGGCCAATAACAGATTTCTGGCGAGTGAATACTACGTGAAAACATTTGGATACATTTAGCTGTAATTTGTTGGTGTTGCAATATTGTACGAATCTGTCAAGGTCTGACTGAAGTAGCTCAGTATCAGAGAGAGACTATAGGACCTTCATGTCATCTGCGTATAATAGGATATGTGAGTTTTTAAAGCAGTTTTTTATGTCCAAAATAAATATTGTAAACAATAACGGTCCCAAGATTGAGCCTTGGGGCACTCCTGATGGGACAGATTTCCATCCAGACGTGTATCCACGTAAAACCACAGCCTGTGTTCGATTAATTATCTATGTATTATGAAAACCACCAGAATAGATCACCGTGAAAGTCAAATAAGCGAGTTACGGACTGTAAAGTTAGGCCCTCAGTTCTCACATAGAGGATAGTTTATCAGGGACAGGTGGGCACCTGTACCTGATAAACTGTGGACACTACAAAAAAAATCTTTATGCCAAAATCTAAGCTAATGCCAAACAAAATTTGTGAATAATAATAAATAAAAAAAATAAAAAAAAAGTTTTTATTGTTTCTCATACAATTGTTCTACAGCACAATATTGAGGCAGCCCCGTTAAGTTATAAGGATACTTGTGGTGGGGTTACCTCGCAACTTCCCATGGGTTACAGTTTACAATATTGAGACGTAATTTAAAAAAAAAAGAAAAGAACAAACAAACAATAACAAAAGATTTAAGGTTCAAGGATGTTACAAAATTATGTAGCAAGTTCAGGTATGTGTAGTGTTTGTGGGTGTGTGTGGTGTGTGAGTGTTTGTGGGTGTGTGTGGTGTGTGAGTGTGTGTGTTGTGTGTGTGTTTATGTGTGTGGAAGGTGGATGTGCGGGATGTATGGGTGTGAGTAGGTGTGTGTGTGCTAATTGTTGATCGCTTGATGTATGTGCAGATTGGGTACAGTTTGTATTTTAGCAAATTCTGTTTAATAAAAGTTCAATTTCATCGTATGTTTGTGATTTTAACCATTCCAATAAAGTGTTTTTGCATTCATATCGTAACATGGGGTAAATATTCAATATGAGATTCAATTTATTATAAATATAAGTAGATTGAGTGTTATACTGACTCCTGGCAAAAACTGTACGGTGAATACAAGATATTATCGCAAAACACTATCCTACTTTGTACATCTTCGTTCGAAATGGGCCCTCAATTCTTTTAAAATTTCATTTTACATTGTTTGGTGTCCTTCATATTCATTCAGTCCTTTCTTTGTTTTACCTTCTGCGGCCAAAACAGCGATTCCATGCAGGTTCGACGACAACGACCGTCTTCAGGCGTCCTCTGTGTAATGATCCTGGCCCAATACGTTCTCTTGCGTCCTGTATGTGGGACCCGCACAGTCCTAAAACAGCTGTCTGGATTTTCCAAAAAAACAATATTAACATGCTTCCTTATAAATCCAGCAGCGAAATCAATTGAAGTTAATCAAAGTCTTGATTGTAGGCTCTTCTCTGTAGCTACATCGTAAAATTATTATTTTGTCTAAAATTACCTTCTTATACGTGAGGGACACCCACGTAATACCTTAAACTGCTTTTGCCTTAGCGAAGCAACATTGTCGTAGGCCGAAGCTACGAACATTCTTCAAACATTCTGCTGTCGCTACAAACTTCTATAAATTGTTACACCTGTCCCGGAATTTATGAAATTGGCCAAGGCTTTTCATAACATGACAAATAACGGCCTAATCCGAAAAATATGCAAAATTTCTCTTACGAAGTGTAATTAGTAGATTTAAGGATCTGCTTTACCCGCGGCTCCTCCCACGTAATTTTGTTTTCTAATTTTACAAATTAATGGAAACTTGAGGTTATACCTTATACAGGGGGTTAGGTTAAACCAATGAAATACTTTAAAAGACTAGAGTATTCATGATCAGCTGTTCCCTAAATTTTATCGAGCTATACGAATATAAATGTTTTGAGCAGCTGATTTTGTTTTTCCTGTCACAGTTGATCCTATGTAATATGTGATATATCCAAAATGTTCACGAGTATATTGTTTTTTTTAGCTACCTACATACATATTATATGAGTCTCATTAAAATATATGATTATTTCAAGGATATTTATTTTAATACTCAAAGAAAAAACCGCGTAAAACATTATAATTTAATAATTAATTGATCAAGGGAAAATTCCTAATTATATAAATCCCAATATGATATGGCTTCAGTAACCTTCTACTGCTTGGGAGCCCTTGGGCCTGGTGAACTGGGTCAAGGAGCGAGGTGAGGAGTGACCCTTGGAACCTTAAACCATGATCCGTCATATAAAACATTCCTTAAGCCACGCGGGGTTTTAATTAAGGTATTTTTAGGGGTTTTTTCCAAGGTGTGAGGGGACGACTGAAAAGCGATAAACTTTAATCACCTCTAAGGCTGTTGTTGAAGATTTGGAGGTGACTCAAGTTTTTTACAAGCTTTTATTTAATATGCAATGTTTTGTATGTTTGTTTCAATGATCTTTGTGATTGAGCTGAAAGCAGTTATAGTTTAGATGAAAATGCATGGTTATCTAAGCGATTGTAGTGAGTAGTTCTAAATCTAATACAGAGTGTAAACAGACTCTTCACGAAGCCGTCAACCAAGCATTATGTACATCAAACTAAGTAACTATAGGCAAAAATTAGTGCTGGGAAACGACTTTTTTTTTTGGGCTGAAAAATCACGTTTTACGGTAGGACTACATTGTGAAAACATTGTGCTGATGGATGGATTGAATAGTAAGGGGGTCCTGGAGGTGTTTAAAATAAAAATCTTACATTAAAAACATGTATTTAAAAAAAAACTTGTGAAAAAGTTGGAACTTTGACCCCCAATATCTCCGTAACTAGAAGGCTCCCAGGTATGGTCTAGAACAAAAAAATGATCGCAATGACGAGGAGAACAAGTGCCTTTCGGCTTCGTTAAGAGTCTGTTTACAACCTTTATATTTTTTTTTATTTAAAAAAAAAACGTTGCCCTACACTAGGAATTTCACCTGTATCGTGGGTGCGTTCACAAACATTTAAACTCACGTACACAAACAGCCAGATCCGGAACAAGTATCTGTTGACCATACAAATATTAGTTGCGTGCGGGGATCGAACCCGCGACACGCAGCGCAGCAGTCAATCACTCAGCCACTGCGCCAACCGTGCCGTCAATATGGGGGATTCCAAAGAACGCAGAATAGTTATTTTCTGTGCACCCCATTATATGGATATCAATTTCTTTGGTTTTGCTGAGAGGAATACGACACCTGCGAAAACTAAAACATAAAAAAAGAAATTAACAGTAAAAATCATTTTTGAAAACAAGTTTTTATTTAAATGCTCTCATCATTTTCCAGCCCATGTCCATGTCTATTTGGGGTTTGGCGCAACACGTTATTTTTCTATTTAAATGCTCTAAAAGAAGAATATAAACTGTAAATTAAATGTTGTTGTTTTTAAAAATGTTTTTTTTTTTATTTTTTTATTTTGCAGTGCCTGTCCCTTATAAAAGAAAGATTGCGGTGATTTTTGTGGATAGTAAATTAGTCTACGCGTTGTCTAGTAGTAAATTATTTCGGCGACGTAGACAATCAATTGTGACAGAGGTCAGTGTCCTGTAAATGGGGAACAGTTCGCCATCTTTCACGAAGTGCTCGAATATGTTGGCACTAGGCAGCATGTGTGATCTACGATCGAAATCTAAAACGGTTTACCTTACTCAGAGATAAAATCGACTCGTCACAAGATATTTTAAAGGAGAAACGAGCTGATTTTGTGAAAGGAATATTTTCTAGAATTTAGAATAATCTTGCTGAGACATATCGTTTATGTCAATCTGTCCAACAGTATGACATAAAAGTTATTCTACATTGTGTTACTTTTTGCCGTCTGATCGGGCAAAAAACTATGTTTTAATAAACCGTCAAGGAAAACATAGTTAATTCAGTGAGATCTAGAAAGAAAGAAATCATTTATTTGCCATGAATGTGGGTACAAAATAAGATGCAAAGATTGTAGGAGCAGTTCCAACACACTCTACCTTGCGGCATGCAAAAGTAAAAACATATTTATATCTACTCAAATATATAAACAAACAATAAGAAAAATCATAAAAAGTACAATTATATGGATCTACAGCCTTCTTACATAATCTAAACATCAAAAACAACAACATTAATTCCATATTTTACAAATAATTGATTATTTTGCCAACACTAACAATAACAACCTACCTACCTATCTGAGCTTAACCCAATTCTGGGTTAAGCTCGCCATTGTACAGTCAACAAAACAGATAGGTATGCAGGGTCGAAAGATATAATTGTTTTTTTCTTAAAAACAGATCGATGTTTTCGAATGAAATTTAAATTAAATGAAGAAAAATAATCTATTGGTTAAATTAATTCGAAGATGTGCAACAGTTTCTAAAAATTTAATTTGAAGATGTGCAACAGTTTCTAAAAAAACTAAAACTATATCTTTCGACCCTGCATACCTATCTGTTTTGTTGACTGTACATAAGTTATACCTTTGCAGTTTGTATGTATATTTTTAATTTGTGTGCAATAAACAATAAGAATAAGAACATTATGAAACTTGAAATAAAATATAATAAATTAATGTAACAATATAAACTCTTATCATTCACAACATTTATCTTTATAGTAAGGATGATGTTAGCCTCTTTTTAAATATACTTAGTGATTCTTCTTTGTAGGCATGAGATATAAGCATTTTCTCAATAATGCTGTTTTGTACCTTCCTGTAAACATTCGATTTTTGTATTGCGATCTAACAGATCCCGGACGTTTTCTAATATCGTCCATTAGGGTAAAAGGTGTATGTTTGTTCTAACAAATAATGCAACTTCAAGTATACACAAAGACGGAAAAGTGAGTAATTTTAGAGACTTGATAACACAGGTGCACAACTGTCGGAATTTTTAGCAACCCGCACTAGCCCGTGTGTTGGATAACACGCAGCCTGCTCCTTTTCATGGAGAGGGTATCTATGTCCCAGCAGTCCTATAGGCTGATTATGGGTCTGTTAATCCCTAACAAAGAGATGGGTACTAATAGACACCACGTTCACTATTTATAGAAAAACTTAAGCTAGAGTAAAATCTTTCCTCTTACCTAATAGAACTGAACGAAGGAAAACCCATACACCACAGCCGTTCTTCCACTGGCCATACGTCATGTAATAATATATGTACAAACGTGATAATTGCTAACCACCAGTTTCCTGTCAGTGCGGCTAGAACTACGTCAGATAGGCGACTTATATGAGAAATGGGATTCTGTTTTTTTATTTTTAAAATAGAATCACTGATTAATCAATATTATGCATGTTTTATTATAACTAGTTACTTATAACCAGAGTAACCAAGCACTAAGCAGACGACAAAACATAAAATCTGCAATGATTTTGAACCGAAAATACAACTTTCCTAATGTGGGGTTAAATTGGGCGCTGCCGATCCAATCTGGCCAAATGATACCCCATGTGGCCAGATTGGATCGGCAGCGGCCATCAACCTATCCCAAAGTCAGTGTGGAACCCCGTCACAACATCACATCCGACTGCCTGCACCTTCCAAGATTTGAACGAGACTTACGACAGGGTGGACAAAAACATTAAACAAAAATAAACATTTAACAAAAAACATAACATTTAACCACCATTTAGGTTAAATGTTATGTTTTTTGTTAAATGTTTATTTTTGTTTAATGTTTTGAGACAACCAATAAATATCACCCATAATATAAGGTCCCGTTAAAATAGATGGACAAATTTGAACACAGCGTTCAGTACGTCTAACCAAAAATAACCAAGCAAAAATAACACTGATTAAAGTGATTTTATTTTAACCTAAAATAATAATTTTCCAGCATTTTTAGTGTACTTTCGTTAGCTGATTTTATTTTCTTGTAAGTATCTAATGCGTTTTTCCTATTATTTTTTTACCTTGGTGGTCTGAATGATTTCTAAAAGTTTGTCCATCTATTTTAATGGGACCTTATATATGTAAAAATAGTTTTTACAATGATACAATCTTGCCCGGTTTACATGTCAAACTGGGCTAATCGCGGACAGGCAATATTAGTTTTTACTGGATATTTGGATGAATGCGGAACGGGAACCTTAATTCCAGGCATAATGTGTAAAAAGGGCCAACCTGGCCTTTCATCCTGCAGGAATCTAAAGAAAGGAAAGGCTTATTGGAAACGAAATACATTTCATAGAAATAGCGTTCTATGGAGTTGACCGATGATCGAAAGTTGATGTATTAATAGAACATTACAAATTAATAAAGTAATGTCTCTAGCCTTCATTTGTTTGTCGTATGCTGCTCTCCCGCGGGAACTGATAACGTCATCAATAGTTTATGTGCGACACTATCACGTCGTGTAACTCATCTGGGACCATAGCATGACGGCAATGTTGTTCAGTAATTAGTTTCAGTGTAAGACTTGGTTGACCCTAGGTTTTGCTTGCTTAGTTACTGAGCATTAGACTGACTGCTGATATGACGAGTAATAGAAAATATGGAAGAAGAAGACATGCTGCGCCAACCCCAAATAAATTGGGATAAGGGCAGGAGCTTGATGAGTTGCTGAGCATTAGAGTATCGAGGGATATTCTGAGATATTCCAGGTACACCTGCGGCTGAGGTGTACCCGGTAATATTCTAAGATGGAAGACAATAATAGCATTCTGCAGAAATCGCTGCATAGAGGTATAATGAGGGTAATCTTTAATCGATCCATGTTCAGAAAAGCGTCAAACGAAAGCCTTCATTATGATAAAAGATACATAAAAAACAAGTTTAAATATAACCTCATCTACACGTCGATCTAAGCCCAGTCCAACCGTGAAAGTTTTATTATTAGCCAGGATGAACCTCGGCTCCTAACGACTAGATTATAAAAATGGCACTTTCAGACGATTCGCCGGTGAGGACAGGTGCTATGAATACTGATATTCTCGGCGACGTCTGGGAGGGCTTTGTGCATGCTAAACAATGAGTGTCAGCGACCAGCAGTTACAGGAGTGAATACACTTGTACGGAATGAGTTGGATGGGTATGAGATGACATTAGTTTTGCTACAGTTTGTCTTGTTGATTTTTAGCTGCTTCGTTTAAAACACTTCTGGTCTCCTTCTTGTAAACGTGTCTATGGCAATCTATGATGAGTAGCCCTACAAATAAGTTACTTAAATTTTGCGAGACTGTAATATAACAATTGTTGAAAAAAAGCCAAAACTAGGTGCTTTAGTTCGAAAGCCTTTTGACCAATGCAGTAATCTTCATCAAATAAAAACGGTTAGTTAGCTGAAGCTGTGGTGATACTGCTAATCAATTATTCACTTAAATATGCCATTAAGATGAGTTTAGAAGCGCATATTAATAAAGAACGCGCAATACGTAAATAAGGCAGGAAAAAACGGTTTCGCAGACTGCTACCCACTACCACTTGGTCGGTTTTCCTGTAGTTATTTTGATCTAAAAGGTCTATCTATTCATACACGAAATCTTACTCAATCATCACAAACATCTTTCAAAATGCGACTAAACCTGAAATCGATTTTGTACAATGACCTCTTAAGATATTTCGTGTATGAATAGATAGACCTTATATACCTTATAAATTGGCTATAATTGAAAAGAAAAGCTCCAAACACCGGTCATTAATAACAAATGACGTTATATCTATAATTAACAAAAAATATATAAAAATAAAAATAACCTTTATTCTACCACAGTTTAACGATTATTACAACAGAACTATTAAATAATCACTTTATAATATAAATTTAGTAAGTTGAATTTAAATTTTAGATTAATATCATTATTGAATTATCATTTACATGCATTATTTAATTATTATAATATATTTTTCTTTGATTCAATTTGTGTCAGTCGCCTCTTGGGCGTAAGCCTCCCCCAACTTTCTCCAGTTGTCCCTTTCCCTAGTCTGTCCTCTCCAGTCTGGTCCACATCTTTCCTCAAATATGTGCTCCCATAGTTTTTTTGGTCCATCTGTCATTGGTCATCCTGCACACATGGCCTGTCCATTTCCATTTTAAATTTCTTATTTTTTCGAGTATGTATGATTCTCAGATAAGATAAAAAACGAAACAATAAGAAAGAAAACGAAAGTAACTGACATACATATCCTTAATTATGCGTTAACGATTTGCGATAAATCCCGCATAAATGTGTTTAGTCCCTTGGATCTCTATTTAATTACTTAAGTAAAAGATTATGTAGAATAATTCTGCCATTAAGCAGGTCATGCCCGCTAATGATCTAGTTTTAAATAATGTGGGATTATATTGTTGCCCATTAGCCAGTACATAGTGAAAAATGTTATTCAGAAGTTGCGATTAGGTATAATAATCATCATTAACATAAGCACCCATTTCGGCACATTCACACATTTCTAGACATGACGATTTATAATGCAGTACCCTTGGAAATTTTAGTGTTGATGAGATGATAGATACATATCCAGTATGCATCATCAGTCAATAATGTTCCCACTGGTGGGACACACGCCTGCTTTCTATGAGGGGATTTAACGACTATTATAAATGCGAAAGTTTGGATGTATTGACGTTTGTTACTCGATCACGCCAGAACGGCTGAATGGATCTGGATGAATAGAACCGGTAGAACAAATCGGATTTTTTGGTCCCACTAGTTCTACTATTTTGTACCACCTGAAATCGCAGGACTAGTGGGAAAAATATTCCCATTACTTCTACCGTAGAACTGTACAGTAGAACTAGTGGGAATGAACCAAGATTAGAGTTTAGAATAGCTCATAGGCGATTTTTTTTTCTCAAACTTATACATCAAAAATTTCCACGCAAACGAAGTCGCGGGCAACAGCAAGTGGGGCATAATCCACATGCCCTCGAATTCTGGTTCTAGGACATACCGTGTTGGCACAAACAATACTCTGAGTTCGAACCCATGACTTTCGTCACGTGAGCCTGGGTTAAGATAGATAGATTCACAAGTTAATAACTCAGCCTTTTGTTCTCCAGTGACAAAATATTAATAAACGATAACTCCCACTAACGACCTCCCCATTCAGTGATTCTAAAATCAACAAAATTGTTGTTCGCACCAGTTAATTCCCTCAGTTCACAAGCCAATTACATAATTGGTTGAATCCTATAATAAATTATACCTTGAATGCGATGACGCGCAAAATGTAAATCAAAAAGTCAACAAATACTTAGCCTCGAAACAATGACATTGTCTTCACACAGAATCCCTGCAAATATTATCTTAAATGCGGAAGATATAAAACTTGATGAGATTACGCCAAATTGAGAGGAAATCTCTTCTACTTGTAGATCGCAGGTGAACGCTCGTCTTCCTAGTGAAACGTCACTAAAGACCTTTGATAATACACACTACGTCATAGACAACACATTTATCATTGATTGGTATGCAGCCGTCTTCCTAAAGTAGAAAATTAAAAATAGAAATTCGTTTTTGAACAGCATGACGTATTTGCCAAGTTTTTTATAGTAGGTATTTATTGCGGTAGCCTAGAAATAGTAGTGTCTGTACCGTCAAGGAATCGGTTATGGTTGGTCCTACGACGAAAAAATAAAATATTTCGTTGTTGATCATAAAAGTAATATCAGGTCGGCAAAGGTCCTACAGCTAATGGAAACACGATCAAAAAATACTAGCGTATTACTGTCCCACCTCAGGGTACAGACCTCTTCTTATACAGAGAAGCTTAGGCTTGCGCATTGACCACTACGCAGCACGCTTCTTCTGCATTGTTGATTTTAGACTCACAAAACTACAAATCCAAGTTTTCTCGCAATTCGTTCCTTCACCGATGTCAGATTAAAATAAAAGCAAGGTAGAGAATAAAAAAAAGTATGTGTGTACTTTTATGTACACGCGTTAGAAGTTATACTTCTTTTTAAAAAAATTATCTGTCGCCTTATCTCGCTTACCACTGGAGCTAGGAGGTTAGGTTGTATAGGTAAGTACCTATACAACCTAACCTCCTAGCTCCAGCAGTAGATTAAAAATAAAAACCTAGGCTTGTCAATATCTGACACCAAGCTAACTTCAGGGTGTATATTGAGATAAGGCGACAGATATTTTTTTTAAAAAGCCTATAACCTATACAACCTAACCTCCTAGCTCCAGCAGTAGATTAAAAATAAAAACCTAGGCTTGTCAATATCTGACACTAAGCTAACTTCAGGGTGTATATATGTTGACTAACTTCACGATGTAGGTTTTTGGTGTGGGTGTGCGCGCACATCGTAAAAAAATACTCTCATCATTTTTCCCTAACGCGCCTAAAGAAGTATAACTTCAAAAATCAAACCAAATGATAGGACTACGTAATTAAGGAGTCATCATCCTCATCATATCAGCCCGTTGCTGTCCACTGCTGAACATAGGCCTCCCCAATCGATTTCCAACGTGTCCGGTCCAATGCCACCTGTATCCAGCTACTCCCTGCAGTTTTGACAAGGTCGTCGGTCCATCTGGCTGGTGGCCGTCCCACGCTGCGCTTTCCAATGCGTGGTCTCCACTCCAGTCCTGTTTGCCCCATCAGCCGTCCGATCTTCGGCCTATGTGGCCTGCCCATTCCCACTTCACACAATTAAGGAGTAATGAGGATCTATTCCTACAACCAAGTATAAGTGTTACCTCAAGCATCCACATTAAAGTTCCAAAGTAGGACACACCAGTCTCAATAGGTTCGCTTTAATTAAAAACGCCGCGATAAAATAGAACTGTTGGCACAATGTGATAAATAATGACTAGACTCACGTAATGCGCTCATTGCCCGTCACGGCGTACTTAATTGAAATGTGTGTTAGTGTGGCTAGGTAATAAACCCGGTCGCTCACATTAAAAACATAACATCACGCATTTAATCCCGGGAGGATAAGCAGAGGTGTATCTGACAGTATATCCGCCTGTTGCCGATTTTTTTTCTCATGTAATAGGGGGCCAGCTTATTGTCACTAACCTGACACGAATCTGTACTCCATGGCTGCTACTGAGAAGTTCGTAATGGACAAAAAATTAACACTTTGTCTGACCTAGGATTCCAAACCCATGACCTCATACAACAGTAGCGCTCGCGCTCACTAGACTAACGCGATGACTTGATTTTTGACGTCATAGCAAAATTAATAATAATAATGTCCCAACATTATTATTATTCATTCCAATGTGAAATGTAGTGTTTGTTTTTAATAAATAAATAAAAAACCGGCCAATTGCGAGTTGGACTAACACCGTATAAACTTGTACGTATTTGGTTATTAAACTACATATTTGCGGTTTTCAGATTTTTTACATGTGCTGTAAGACATTGCTTCTTGCCAAACTTCGTGATTCTAGGTCAACGGGAACTACCATAATGTTTTCGACCCAAAACCTAAGGGTACTTCCGGCTGAACTAGACTTGTCAATTTTAGTTAAAAGCAAGGTAAAGGGAAAATTCCGATAAAAAATAAAAAATAAAAATTAAGGTTTTTGGTACTTACAAGTTTTCGCGAAAATATAAATTTGCCAAAATATGCAAAATATGTAAAATTTGCATGCCAGTAAGGTAGATCAAGGAGAACGATATTAAATGTAATGTTAACAACACTGTATATACCCTTGACCAGCAAATAAATGATTTATGATGATTGATTATGCCCATATTTTTTATCGTGTTGACTCAGGACCTTGATTTTATATGCACCTAGTAGGGACTATAGACCTCAGTATCTGGTATAAATTTCAACTTGCCAGGTCCACTCGTTCCTGAAAAAATCGGTGGTGACACACGGACAGACAGACAGACAGACGGAGAGAAAGTGATCTTATAAGGGTTCCTTTTTTTACCTTTTGAGAGAGATAATTAAGAGAGATGTATGTTAGTTTGGACAAACCGGATGCCCTGGGTGGCAGTTTCAGGAGGCGCCAAAATCATAATATATATAGATTAATTATTTAATAAAAAAAACTTGCTCCACAAAGCGCCTAGCATACGGAAGCCTGGTTGGCTTACCGTCGACTTGTAAGGAACAGGCGTCATACAGGGCGTCACACAGGCCCACACCACAAGTTAACTGGTGGACTGGAGATACCGATTTGAGATTTGCCGTGTCAACAATTGACGTCTTTTTACTGAAATTAAAAAGATAAAAATGCTGAGACCTAAAGATTTTTAATGTTTTGATTTTATGTCATCTTTCCTAGTTATATGTTTCCTATAAACGGAAAAAAAATGTAGTAGATCTACGAAAATCTAAATAAAGGCGAGTTAGCTGTGCGTCTATCTATTCTATCTTTTCCCAGGTGTCCAATTTCAAGTCACACAAATGAAAAAGTTAATACATAAAAAAAAAGTACAAAATATTGTCCTATTCACGAAAAATGTCAACCATTATATATTCGTGAGTTTTTAAAGTAATTTATCTCAAACGCTGGAGAGTGAGGCGCCACTATCAAGTTCGAAAGAACCCGGTTCGAAAGAAATAGTACATCCGAGACTGGTGACATCAAACACGGTCACTCACATGGGCAAAAATATGCAAATCCTCTAGTGTAGGACAGTGGAATACATATATATTTATGTATGTATAACAAACATACATGTTATCTATCTAATACTTTAAACCAGCCATTCTTGTATATATATGTATATGTATATATATATATATAATCTGAATCTCGGAAACGGCTCCAACGATTTGCATGAAATTTAGTATGCTAGGTTTTGGGGGCGATAAATCGATCTAGCTAGGTTTCATTTTTAGAAAAAGACGTTTCATCCGTGAAAAAAAAAACCTAGCGAAGCTCGGTCATCCAGGTACTGTTAATTAAATGTTATGCAAAATATTTAATCTAGGCGCGCGGTATCTCTTTCGAACAGTCCCACAGCTCAAAAGATCCGGGCCTGGATGCAGGATGTAGCACGGTCCTCGAGCCCGCAAAATAAAAATGTTTTGCATAACATTTACTGTCATGGATTTCCGAAAAGTAACACCTGATTCTATAACTCATGTTATGGATACTTTTGAGACTAGATTTTTTTTATTTTTAGAATTTGAACGAAGGCTGCTGCGCGCTCGATTACGCATTTTCTTCTGTAAAATTATATATTTTGGAGGCTCGGAACTAAGACAATAGCAACAGTAAATACCAAAGCACACATGATGATGCCAATCCCAGGCGATGTAACGGTGCTTATAAGTGTGTGTGCAGTGCGGAGTTTCATAGAAAGTAATTTGAATGGCTAGTTAGAATAGTTATGGCAAAGCGGATTCTCTGCTGTGCTCATCCGTGTGCATTAGAGTTTGGAGTTCAGATAGAAACAACAGTGAGCGACCCGAGTTGGAGCGATGCTGCTACGTATATCTTAACACATATGATTACCGCAACAAAGCCATTCTGCAAGACGGTAGAGGGACTTACTTACAGTAGTAGTATATCCCCTGGCGAAGCGAGGCTTTCACGAGCTGATGTTACAAGCTTCATAAGCATAATCTGGCTATAATGTTCCCCGTACTGCGTTCCCTCTTCGCGTTGAGAAAGAATACGAGCTTCGAGTGGTTGGTGAATTTCACATGTCTTTGATTGTTTGGTTTGCGGTTTCTTCACGAAACAGCTGATAAATCCGGTAACGTTTTCCGTTGTAAGCTTTTACCTATAAACCACAACATCATATACCGACAGTAAATCGGTCAAGGCGAGGCGAACGCCCGGGTCATGTCGGCAGCACCAGTTATTATGTTCCTATGTAGATAATATCATGTTATAGATACGGTTTAATGGACTGTTGCGTATTGCTCCGTAAATCGATTCAGTCGAAGTTTTGGAAATGTAAAACAATAGTATTGATTGACGAGATTTTTATTTGCCTACTTTAGACAGGCCAATTTGCTTTTTAGGTAAATATAAATAATAATAATCATAAGTATTTATTTTCGCAAAAACATGACACTTTGCACTGTATACATTGTTTGAAAAAATATTTACATAATGATGCAATAGTAGACTCTATCTTTTAAACTAGGACTATCCTGTATCTTAAAAGATAGGGTTCAGCCAAATGGATTCTGTTAATATTCACAACCAAAAACAAGTGAAGACAGTGTCAATGATTTGTACTAACAGCTGTACAGAAAAAAGAAACAAAATGATAATAACAAAAACTAATCCTAAGTAACAAAATAAATAAACTTATTCAAAAATATAAGGTATAACGTTTACAGTTTTTCTTAAATCTATGATGGATGCAAATAGATGGATCGCCAACCTTAAAAAAGACGGAGTACAAGCTGTTTGTGGTTGAGGTAAGTCTGATTCATAACTATGCTCATACTGAACATTTGGAATTATTCTTGGCTGCCATCAAAAATAATAATTGCGTTTATTTAGAACATGTAGAACTTTTTTCAAAGTGGTAACATAGCTAATAAACTTCAGGCACCAATCTGATAAAAGACCATTTTCTCAATATTTCCTATTCTCTTAAGAACCTCTTCTCGCACACTTCACACCAACTTATTAGAACAAAGGTCGGTCCATTGAGGGTCGCATCAATAGGTAATGGAACCTCCGCGCCGTCCATACATCGCGTCCAAGGTTCGTTCCCGGCTCGCTAATTACCGTAAGTGTGCGAAACACTACCTAGGTCAGTTGATTATTTATCTGAGACATAGAATAGAATGCATGTAAGCGGATTGCTGTAACCTAAATGAATAAATAAACGAGTTGGAAATACGCAATCACAATATCGTGGCAGTGGCTGTCATTGTACTAAATGTTTCAATTCGATTTTCTTCGGTCACTAAAGGATACACAATAAGACGGTAGTGAGTTTGCATTTGAAGGTGTCTGTCTTCAACATCGTACCATACCATGACCGTGCTATGAACGTATCAGGCACGGAACAAAACATGACACTATGTCCACTAAAATATGCATATCAACCGCGCATCATAACGGGTTGAGTCACCGTAGCAATCGCGTGCCATAACCGTACTACGGTCTAGTGGGTATAGTCTTATACTTTTCAGTACAAAGAATGATTTTTTGCCTGATACGTTCCTAGCACGGTCACGATATAAAAAAAGTAAAAAAAAATGTTTATTTCTTAACCAAAACAGAACAACACGTTGATGATTGGAGCCTCCTTTTAAGCAAAGAAAAAGCCTGTATTAGGAGACTCCGCTCTTTCATAGCTAGACAATTTAACAACAGAACAGAATACATATCATTTTTACATTTTTACATTATTCACGTGATAGTGTATGGGGATGGGGGTGGCTGGGTTGTGTGTGCTTAGTGCGTGTGTGTGTATGTGTGTGTAGAGAGAAATGGGTGAGTTAGACTATGTGTTGTAAGAGCGCCTCAGTATCATCATAAGTAAATGGTTTTATCCAATTTGTTATCATTTTTTTACATTCATGCAGTTGTTTAGTGTATATGTATATATCCTTGTTTACCCTATTATAAAGCTGAGCAGAGCGTTTGTTGTATTGTATAGCAGCGAATTTTGATTTAGTTTGTGGGATTTGAGCAATTATGTCTTTCCGTCTCTTTGATAGTGTGTTTGCATTATAAGGAAGTGTCTTATGTTTTTTCAGGACTGTGTAGGAGATGTTTAGTTTTCTAACAGAAAGCAGGCCACTCATCTGGTAAACACTTTCAGTTGGGTATCTTTTCTTTTTGAAGTACATTATTTTTATTAGTGCTCGTTGTGCACGTTCTACATCTATAAATCTGATATGATGCCGTGTAGCGGGCATACTCCCTTAGGGTCAAACACATACGATACTTCGTCGGACCGTGACACGTTGCAATGTCTTGTACAGATGAAAGTGTTGTGAAAATCTGCGACATGCATCCTAAAAATTCACGACACGATATCATATCGCTGTGCGATACACGGCTAAGTCTATCTATTTCTTTCCTTTATTGCTTCGTCAGTTTTTTTATAACACAAAGTCGTATTTTTTGCGATGCATGTTGCAGATATCCACGACACGACATTGGATCAATACACGACGTACTCAAAAGGTACGAAGCAAAGAAGGTAATGGGAAAGAAAGTGCGTCACTGAATGAGCTTCGCTTCTACTAACCCAGGTCTCTTATTCTACGCATATTGGTTGATAGGATACCCAGAGTATTTGGGTCAGATAGAGGTTGGGCTCAAAATTATTTGGGTGAATGATAATCAGGCAGATACTGAAGCATTATTAGGAGCTGGACAAAGCATTAATTAAAAAACTTTTTAAATATACCGAGATTGAATGTGTGGGAGGTACGTACATACGAGTATCTGTTGAGTTTGTTTGTTCTTCAAGTATTTGAAATTGTTCCAGTATAAATGAAAGTTAGTAGCTAATGTAAATGACTTCATTGCAACATATTTTTAGCAGCATGTAATATTATTCTACCTTCAATTATTTTAAAGGTTCAGTAATATTGTATGTACATTAAAATTTTATTGTAAATTGTCTAGTTCAGTTTTACTAAGCGTTTTCAAGATCATATTACATTCATGTTGACTGCCTGGTTGGGTAGTAGAAAGCGCGACTGCTAAGCATGAGGTCCGGGGTTCAATTCCTAGGTCGGGCAAAATGTTATTGGATTTTTCAAATGTTTTTTTTTTGTAATGTTTATTACAATCATTTCAGAATCGTCATCATACATCGGTTTTCAAGGGAATGACAAATAATCCCAATTGTAAACAACTACCAAATCCTAACTAATATTATAATTGCAAAAGTAAGTTTATTTGTTTGTTTATTACTTTTGCAGGTGTACAGAAACGGACATATGCATGACATATACCTTTCATCCCGTGAAAAGTACAGTTCCCGAGGAAAACAACAATAATGTTCTTATGATAATAGATGGCGCCAGGTGTCCTTCGAGTCATGATTGAATTATATTATTACAAGCAGAGTATAACTCGAAATAATCGTCAATTTCTAAATTAACGCCAACGAAAGCTAGTAAAACAATATTAATAAAAGAAAAAGTGCTTCAATCATTAGATTTTCTTCACGGTTAATCGGCGTTTTACGCCTATTAACAGAAATGGGTCACAACACAACAATACAACAGTCCAGTTTTATTAGTACTAAATGAACTACCAATCCATCTGACCTACTCCAGAAAAAGATCGTTGTAAACACAATTTACTTAAATGTTTCTTCTGACTCTTGAAATCGATCTCTTATGAAAAGTTTCCCAATTAACCTGAATTCATTCGATAAAACAAATAAACAATAATGATCTTAACAAACAAAACTGAATACAGCTTGTTTTCAAAGCTTGGCGTAGCACCATTTAACCGAGTTACACACGTGGCGTAGCGGCGTAGAGGAGCTACGCTACGTCAGTGCTACGAAACATTTTCATAATATCCTAATCTGTATGACATGATATTGATAAATATTTTTTTTTTTTTTTTAAATAATACGTTGCCCCACTCTAGGAATCTGTATTGTGGGTGCGTTCACAAACATTTAAACTCACATACACAAACAGCCAGACCCAGAACAACTGTCTGTAGGCCATCCATACAAATATTTCTTCCGTGCGCGGATCGAACCCGAGACACGCAGTAAATTATAACAATGGTTATTAAAGGGCGAAAGTTCAAAATATAATGCAGTAAATACTAGAACTGAACTGTAACATTCACCTTTATCAAGGTTATTCAAAGGTTTATTAGTTAGGGTTTTAGTGTTATTCCGTCAAGAAAACGAATGTTCTAGAAAAATGTTTTTCGGGTAATGTATGGAAGTATTTTGAGTTAATTCATTAGTGGTGACAGTATAATAATTACATTCGTTTAACATGTGTCATATTACTTGTAGACGTGGTTAATGACCCGAGTGACTGACGAGTTCATGGGTTCAAACCCAGGCAGGCGTTTTACTTTGTATAATTTATTTCATCACCACTGCTCGCAAAATAAAGGAAAATTTCGTTAAAACTCAAACCCAAAGCATTTACTCCAAACTACCTTATGCCCGCGGCTTCGCCCGCGTGGAGTTCGATGGTCCCACGGGATCATATTACCGGGGTAAAAAGTGTATCGTGTACCAAATTTCATCAAAATCGGGTCAGTAGTTTTTGAGTGAAAGAGTAACAAACATTCAGACATCCATACATACTCACAAACTTACGCATTTACATATAATATTGGTAGGATAGACCCGTTACAGGCACTTTTGAACAACACAAGATAGGCGTGTCCTAGAAGTTCTAGAACCAAAATATTCAGGACCCGCAGACTGGGCTCACTCGGACTTGACAGAGAGAATGCCAACGACTCAGCAGTGGGAACATAAAACGCCTATTTTGCTATGAAGTGTGAGTAATTTGAAGCAAAAAAAAAAGTAATAAACAAGTTGTTGACGTATTTTTCTCAACCCGTCTAGGAAACAAAGCGTCCCTCACTGCAACAAAAAGCTGCTGACTGTCTAAGATATCAACAAACATCGCAACCGGACCGGGATGGCGGCGGCTGGTGCACGTGACGTCTCTCAGCAGAAACGTAAGACGCGGGCACGCTGTTAGCCCCGTGGGCACTACACGGGTAGACATAACGTGGTAAGGGCCAGGAAAGGGTTTTGAAAAGATATGTCCCCTAAAACTCCTCAGCCTATATTTTTTTTTTTCGGATTGGAAATCATCAAATGACTTCTCCCGTTTCGGGCAGAGCGGAAGGGAGTGTCAGAATTGTACTGACTAAAACCCATCCCAGTCCCTTCCTTGCCCTTTGTGTTCCAGGGCCGCGGTATTGAAAACTCGGAATTGAGACTTGAGAATATTATATTTATAATATTATTATATGATACTGATCCTCAAAAAAATACACTCAATTCTATAGTAAACAGATTATAGTTATTTGGCGAGATGCCCAAGTACTTCTCAGGATTCGCTGAATATTGAAAAATACTAAAAATCTTATACAATCTACACACCTATATAACATCTCGCCTGTAATCCCCCAAAGGTTAGGCAGACATGTACCTAATAGAACACCCACATTTCGCTAGCTATGTTTGTTTATGTCCCATTTTATATGGGACGAGCCTGTTGCCAAACTTTAAAAAAAAGACGGTATATATACGGAAGCCATTTTGAACTCTTTACAATCTTTGATAATTGTTATAACTAAAACATGAATACCCTGGGATACTTTGAAGTCAATATCAAACATTTGCGTTAAGAACTTTAGACATCAACAAATAGAAAACATCACCGGATCACCCATTTCCAAAAACCAGGGTCACCCAAGGCCACAAATACAAAATATTTACTATTCATTATCAACACAAATAATGTCAAGTAAGCCTAGTCCCTTATCAGTCGTTATCAGGCCTCATCTGGTGCTCTATTTAACAGGAATTTTTCCATAAGGTTGTGGACTCAGATGTCGACAGCGGGGACACAGTAACCGGGTCACTCAGATACAGGACTGCAGCGGAGATAATAGGGTTAAATAGTAGGGTTACATGTAAACAGATGGGTTTGCATAACAATAAGAGATACATCGATTTTCAGAAGGATTGACAAAATCTTGTCGATGACATTTTCGACATTTATATTTGTCACACATAAAATGTCACTATGTCGAGGCCACTCAAATCAAATGTCTCTAGACTATCAAAAGTCATAAAAAATGTGCACCCACGTCTCTTTTCACGACACGAGAAATTTTTCCTGTTACGTGGGTGTGTTTACAAAAATACACAAACAGCCATACCCGGAACAACTGTTTGTAGGCCATACAATATTTGTTCCGTGCGGGGATCAAACCGGGACGACACACAGCGCCGCAGTCAACCGCTCAGTCATTGCGCCAACCGTGCCGTTTCAGTTTTGCACCAGCACTAGATGAGCGAGCTGAGTGGGAGATTACGATTATTTAGTTTGCGTTGACCGTCGAGTGTCTAGGCCCTCTGAAAGGCATTCTGGAAAAGATAATAATGAATTCGTGTCACTCCTACAGGATGTCGATAGATTCAGTGATTTATTGTGCCATAGTCGTTTTGGCAAATGTTCAAATAGCCAAGAGCCACAGCCGTCACCTGAAACGGTGTTCTAAAGTCCCATTTAAAACTTGAGATGCAGAAAGATGTAGGTACAGAGACAACGAGCATATTGTTAGAACGTTCCTGATGTTATTGCACAATATAATTGTCGAAATGTAGGTTTCTATACTATACACCAACTTGGTGTCTTGAATAATAAATTCCTGTGTAATGGACACCCGGCTATGCATATACCTAGCCTGAGCCCAGCTCAAGTCAGTAGCTTTAATTAATGCCTTCAGTCCGAGGTCAGAGGTCAGAGGTCAGTTCGTTAGCAAGCGCAACTTATCAAAATAGTGTTACAGTGGTACGCAATGTACACTAATGTCTTTTAAAATAAAGTGTTTTCATGAAATAAAATATCTTGCATTGTAAGAACCATCTCTGCTAAATTTTTATTAAAACAAACAGTTGATAAATATATGTTTTGCTGTAGAATAAGTGCCTAAAACAATAACCTGCTCTGACAAATTCCATCATAATCTAAGGATGTGTGTGTATGTATTACGAATTGACCACTTTTCACTTGCATCACAAGCTTGAAGACATCTGTTCCTATATACTACTGTTCCTTACCCAGTCGCAAATTAGACGCTATGGTCCACATAGTGTCGAAATCCTTCAGCTATTCTTTCGTTCAAACGCAGATCAAACAGATCTTCAACCAACGCTGTGTGTACTGACATATAGTATACCGACATTTTGCCAGATAACTGAGCATAATACTTCCAAAAGGCCGTTTCATACGTCACTCATCTTTCCTCGTGCAGAACCACGTTCCCACGTTCTTTACGTAGTTTTATCCTTCGGAGGCGGACAACGTGCAATAAAATACGACAACTTTATAGATACCTGTCTGAATAAACGTAATTTTTGTTCATTCATGGAGGAAAACACGTGGTATGCCACGGGCTATGTAAAAATAATCGTCTCAGTCTGCCGTTTTGTTGAATGACTATGGAAGACCACAGAAGCTTGCCCATAAAACTAATACCTAGGCAATTATTTGTATATTATAGTGATTCTAGTGTTTTATTAAAACACTGGAACACTTTTCCCCGTTCTTAAATCCAGCTTAACTGGTCCTTTGAAAACATTATGAGGGTTTTACGTGCCAAAAGCTACTGAAAGTATAGAAAAAGTTTTCCGTAGATCAAGCTTGCAGGGGTTGCTCAATGCTTCTTGTTATGAACACACTATCAGCTAAGATAGTGTACCTACATCATCACCCCACTGTCGTTATTCCAATTTATTGGGGTTCATCAACACGTCTTCCTCTTTCATACTTCTCTATTAGTTGTCATCTCATGAGTCACACCCCTTTCTGGCATAGGGAGTCTATATTATATTTTATTTTAAGATAAAAGTGTACAATTTCTCTGGGTAATGAACTGAATACAATGCAGTACCTATACGATAAAGATACGAATTACTTCCTTCAATACCCCCCTTCTTACCTCCCTTCTTAGTTAACTGCTTGTGATTTCATTATCGTCATGAAAAACTTTTCCTTTCATTTGTAGATGGCCCAAAAACAAAAAGCTATCAAACAGAACATCTGGCACACGATATGATAAAAAGTCGTCAATCATTCTGACCTGATCTATACTTTACACCTAGTTATAGATTGGGGATAGCAGAAGTAAGGCATCCATCTAAGTTATACTAATAAGCTTCGGAAATGGCATGTAAGGAACTTAAGTCGAATGTTTTTACAATTTAATATCATATTGTTGCCAACCCAAGAGATTGAAGGTTTTCTTTATAAACGAAAGGAAGACATACTCATCAATTAATTTGTTATTTACGTAGAAATGTTAAGTAGGTACATAAGAATCTCTTATTTCTTAACGAAATGGGTTTCGGCACTGAGGCGAAATTGACGAATATCAATTCTCTACTCATTCTGTTCAGTGACTTTATTGTAACCAAGAAATTGGATGTTCTAGATTTCCAGAACTCTAAATTGAGTCTGAAATTGTAATTTTCTGTAGAACCTTTTATGTGAAGCCAGTTTAATTTATATCTCAATTGAAAACCTTAATGAAAATAAATAATGTAAATAACTACTCATTTGGGTTTAGGCCCAAATTTCGACGTAAAAGCAATATACAAATAAACATTAAGGCTTCTTCCTCGGCCGTGTAGACGGCGCGTTCGTGTTCCACGCGCGCCTCAAAGAGATGTCAGCAAACAGGAAGGGGCTGCCTGCCAGGGCTGCGGGACTGTTGGAAAGAGATACCGCGGCAACATCGAGAAAAAAAAGGCTTCTAACTAACATAATGATATTTTTCTTTTAGAAAAGATAAAGTACCAAACACACTTTAATTTTTTTCTCTTGTGTGACCGTTGACATTAAAATCAAAAGCTTCTTGAGTTGTTGTGATGGAAATATATTATTAACGTTTCAAAGAATACTTATAAGAAAGCTTTTAAAATTGATATTTGTGGCTCCGGTATTAAGGACTGACTTAAGATTTTTTCGATTCGAAATCGGGCACACTATTCACTCCGCTGATTTTAATGAATATTAGGCGAAAAGGCTATTATTATCTTCGGGGGCAATCCCTTGTCCTCATTTATTAGCTAACTAGCTTTTGCCCGCGGCTTCGCCCGCGTGGAGTTCGGGAATTGCTCACAGGATCTTACTTCTGTAATAATAAGTAATCTATGTGCTACACCATACTATAATCTATCTCTGTGCCAAATTCATATAAATATCATATAATTTAATATAGACCAATATTATGAAGTTTAGTAAAGTTTCAGTCAATGCTACTGAACAGAGAAAGAATAGGTAGTTTAACAAATGTTCGACGTGATTCTTTAAATTGGCATAACTTTTTTATTTATGAACCGATTGACATGAAACAAACACTAAATGTTAAGTGAAGCTATATACAATATATTAGTGAAAACACCACATCTAAATTGGATAAGCCTTTTCTGAAATTAGCGTGCACAGACAAACAGACTAAAATTCTAACAATCATTGTTTTGGGTACTATTTGCGTTGATAAAGGTCCCTATAATATTTTTTCGTATATATCTTCCATGTACAGACAGCGATCCGTTACATTTTTATTATATGTAATAGATTATTATAAAAGGAAATTATGTCATTATCACTATACCTACGCACACATTGACACCTATTACACATTTAACCATTTATATACGTTCTGAATGAAATAGGTAAATACATACATGAATAAGTAAATAATACTAAGTGTGAGCGCATTTTACTCTCTGATTCATGTATGAACAATAGTGTGAGTTATTATGAATGTGGTTAGAATGAACCTAAGTAAGTAAATAAATATAAATAATAATAATTGTGCGTATAAAAAGTTGCGCTTGCTCACTTTGATAAAAAAAAACAAAATGGCCGACGCGTGCAACATGCTGATTTGGTATTTTTATATTGTTGTGTAAGTTCAGTGAATTGATAACAAATTATCATTTTTAATTTGTGTTTTATATTAATTGTGTAAAACTTGCCAAGTTCAATTGTGTTTGAGTGATCAGTAGGTCCTGTAATAAAATTAAAACATGCTACCAAAAGGACCAATTTTTAATAATGTTGAAAACAACGAAAAAATCTTTCCAGATGCTGACAGAGTTTTTAAAATATGTGCAAAGTAGATTCTAAGCTATCAAATTATAATAATCGTTCAATAAGTTTCACTAAAGCGAAATTTAAGATCATGTATAGCAATCAAAGCAAACTCGAAATCTTAACACCCTTTGAAGTCGCACTTTTAATCATTACAATGACATCTTTTAATAAGTAGGCCATAATGTAATCCGAAAATAATATACGTGGGTAGCCCTACAATTTCTCTGGAAGCTTGGAACAATCCACCGCGAATGCTCGGTTTTGTCAATTTTAGTTAGGAACTGCAAATTGAGAGCAAAATTACTTACCTTTTAGCTCTGAGGCCAATTATTAGAGAAGAATTCTAGGTAATTGCTACCGCACTGGGAATTTGTCAACGTGCTAAACATTGCCTTGGATGCAGGATGTAGCACCGTCCTTAGATTCGGGTGCTCTCTCTCTCTCTCTTCTTCAACCCAATGCTGAGTGTAGGTCTCTTCCAAATCTCTCCACTTTTGGCGGTTTTGTGACATTCGGGTGCATGGCGTGCTAATTTTTATTAATTTTCCTGCCTGTGAATATTTTTGAGGGCGGAAGGGCGGTGTCAGCCGGGGCATACCTGGATCTGTTTTGCGGAATGAACAGTAAATATTTTGTATAAAAAATAGTGGTTTTCGGCGCCACGTTTGAGCGTTCTTCAGGCCATCCACAGTTGATGAAAGGGGCCGCGTTTTACAGACCAAAACCCCATGATGTATTTCCTTACAACCCTTTTGATGGTGTTTTTCACTTGGATTTGCATAAATTGACGTAAATCGAGTTATTTATAAGACGTCGACTCATTGCCGCTAAGCGTCATACGTTTTCTACTTAATTTAATTGTTTGTATGATTGATTTGTTTATGTTTCACTTTCAGGTTAAAATTCACAGTAAATCACGACTTGTGAGGTCAGTAACATAGTGACAAATGAATAAAATTTTCCTTATAGTAGGTGTAACTATACTGTTACAAAAGTAAAAGTTTTGTTTATTCTTGTTTTCTAATTACCAGGCCATTCGTTACGAAATTCAGCGAAAATATTAGGTAAACCCAATATGTTGTTGTTATTTTTCTGTTGTAATGGATTGTCATAACTGGTTTTGTCAATTGATTGCAGCGTTGCGTGGGATTGGGTGGGCTTTTCTCACACATTTATTGCTTTTGTAAAACAGAGACTTTTCTAGAACCATTAAGGAACACCGGTTTTTAACTATTTACTAACGTATGCTGAATTTTTTAAACACTAAACCACTGTGTAACTGATGAAAGTAAGCTGTTAGGATAGCAGCAGGTGACGTTCTGTAGATACTGTCAACCCCCTTGGAAAAGGCGTGAGTTTATGGAATGATAAAGAATATTCCGAGCCACAGGACCAGAACGAAGTTAATAACTCCCCCACGCCATGTGGTGTCGCCAACGTCTCCACATTATTACAATAATAGTTATTGAGACTTGTGTTTTGTCGATCGTACGATAACTGCGCCTCGAGTAACGGTTGCTACGAGTAAACTATTTTGTATTTACTTACGTAGTCCTATTTATGTAGTGTTGTCTACCTTGTATTATTACTGATAAGATCCTAGGCGTGTCTAGATCTAATGGTCACAAGTGCTAGTACTACATGGTCTATACTGCCGTCATAAGGAAAAAGGGCACAACTAACATTTCGAAATTGAGTTATATACATATTCGGAATCAGAAAAAAAGGCAATTCTGCTAGAATTTTTAACTCAATTTCGAAAAAAATGTTAGTTGTGCCCTTTTTCCTTATGACGGCAGTATAGCTAGACTGAGGAAAGAGTGTTGTCGGGTTTTTTCAGTTGTGATGTTGAAAGTTGAGGCTCGGAGTCTGGATTTGAACGCGATTGATGGTAATAGGCTTGTGTCCTATTATATGGGGGAAGTATTATAGTACACCTCTAGCTCTCACCTCTTAGGGGAAACTAGCGTGAACATTTTTTATGTATTAAGAACCTAGGTTTTTGTTAGCTTGAACTGCTGAACTGTGTCACTCCTGGGCAAAGGCCTCCCCCATTCCTACCACCTTTCTCGATGTTGCACCTCTTCTCACCAGTTAACGAGGGTCCAAGGCGTCCCGCCATCTTCTACGCGGTCTGCTGCGACCTTGTCTAGCTGTCTCTAGGCTCCAGTTTTGTTATATGCGGGCCCACAGCTTTGTGGCAGACATGGCCTGCCCAGTCCCATTTTAGTTTGGCAGCTTTATGAGTTATATCAGCAATTTGAGTTCTGGAGCGCAGATCCTAGGATAAGATTTTAAAAAATATAAATGTTTCATACCATATCTATAATCCGGTTCCACGACAGAGTTCGTTCGGGAGCATGTAGCCTTGTAGTGTTATAGGTGTACCGGTGAAATTAAGGGCTCATGGGACTTTCGTTCTAAGGTCAGCAAAACAAGTGAATTCCCTAGGTACAGCAGACGTACATACATATGTGACGTTTGCCGCGATCCATTAGGGCCGTAACTGTGTGTCTGTTTGTCAACATATAATGGCGTATATAACTCAATAGCGTAGCATTTTATTTATAGTAGTATTTCTTTGTTTGGTTTATTATAAGGTGAATTAAATCAGCATAGTTAAGAGCAGAGAAGAATGATAAGAGCTAGCTATAATGATAAGCTAGAGAGGTAGAGACTTTATTGCTGTACAAATAATTGTGTTACCGATGAACGATCAAACCTTTTTGAACTACTTCTTTTGGCGCGTTAGGAAAAAATGATGAGAGTTCATTTTTACGATGCGCGCGCACACCGTCACGAAATAACGACACCCTGAAGTTAGCTAGTCAACATACACCCTGAAGTTAGCTAGTCAACATTTTAGTTTTATACGCCGAAGAAGTGTAACTTCTAACGTGCATAATAAGTACACACACACTTTTTTTATAGTTAAAGTTTGATTGAGTTTTTGAGGACAATTTTAAGACTACACGCAATTTTTGTATTATTCTAGTACCAACTAGAATTGGAAAATGTGGAATCCATCGAGACCTTTCGTGATAGGTATTGTTCGTAATTTGTCTAATCATATAATGGGAGACTTTATCCCCGCACTGGAACTATAATTTCTACTGTCCAGTTCTGTATATACATAATTATTTTGACGTAAAAAAAACATCAGCTCTCCCAAAAGAATTGCAAAAACCGGATCAATTAACATTTTATTTTATAGCGTTAAAACAAACTGAGAAATGTTTGTTTTAATTGCATTAAAACAAACATTTCTCACAGTAAAAAGCTTTTGTGTACCACCCCTTTCGGAACCCATTTAGTTGATTGCATTTTTCGCCCTTTTTAATTCGATTATTAAACAATCATAACCGCAGACGCGTCCCTTAGGACCGGAGGGACCGTGGCTAACAGGACCAGGATTAGTACGTCATGATTATGATTTTTTCTCATTATCAAATATATTTTTTCCATGATGACAATTTTACAAAATCTTTCGACATTCTGCTTTTCAAACCATAAATTAAATAAATGGAAACATAAAAAATACTATGTTTTTCACGAAATAGACCCATGAATATTTAAACTGAATTGTGGATGACAAAAAATGCACTGAGACGACTGACGACTGAGACTAACTGACTGAGTTACTTTTTCTACAACATTTTAAAATATGCGCTTGGACGTGGAGTTGCGGACACCAGCCCGTTATACAATACGATACAATAGTGGGTTGAAATTCTTATCATGTCTCTAAATTGTCCAAAAAAAAAAATAAGAGGCACACGATTTTCCCTATTATCGATTCTTTTCAAAAATGCAAAAAAGATACCCCTAACTTATACATTGGCCAGTAGGACTAGGGTAGCAATGGTGCGGGGGAGTGCGGAGGGGACATAGGACGGCGTCGCGCGGCCCTCCGACATTCCCTCAGTGTCCGCGCCCCAGCTCGCACGTCGCACACAACGCCAAGTTAGCTCGCACGCGGTCTATCGTAACTAATTGTTTAATTCATAAATAAACGTTATCAATTGTTATCAGTGTTGAAGATGGTGCTTTCCGATTTCTTGACGGAGACCAGAAGGCGATGGCTTAAGGTGAGCTTTTGTGTTATTGTGTTTTAATTTGTGTAGTTTGCCGAAACAGTAATATTTTTGTGGCAGTACTTTTTTTAAAATCCAGTTATTTTCTTCCAAGTGTTAAGCTAGTATCAATATGAATCAAATAAGATAATGAGTAAATTATCAGTGGTTTCCCAGTACTACAAACACTATATTATTAAATCAGCAGCCTATACTGAACTTGCGCTATGTGATGCTACATAAATGATTAGTAAATGTGTTGTTCTTATCAGACAGTTAGTGTTTACTCTCACTCTATGTACAGAGATTGTTGATACTACATATTATTACACTTTCACTGTTTATAGCGTGTACCTATAAAGATAACGGCTAAAAAATATTGTGGATATCACATAGCTCTAGTACTGAGTGAATTATCTACGTTTTAGTTTTCCTGCCTGTAAAAAATCTTTACTTTTAGTACAGAAGCCTCTTTTAGAAGTCTTCTTGAAGTGTCAATTTGACATAGAGAACAAACCAATTAATGTATGAAGTTTGGCGGCCAATTATTTATTTTTTATCGCGGGTGTTTTGTTTCTTATTGGATTCTTATTATTTCTCTTTAAAACTTACTATTACAAGGTCTCAATACAGTCAGCCAATATGTCATTATAAGAAGCTTACTCAAGGCAAGATTAATGTTATATTATATTACCGGTATTTTCTAAAAATATTCCTAGGATCCGCATTACTGATTATACAAAATCACAACACAAATTGTCTAGCAACAAGTGAACAAACTGCTAGATTCATCACTGACATGTCGAATTTAGCACGAAACTGAGCAAACACTTCATAGCCGCTCCTCTAAACAAACCAACGATATTTCGTCGTCAAACACCAGTGTCGATGGACACAATCTATGTACACTATGTATGTACTACTCTATAGTCTACTACGTTACGCACACAATGAGTTAGGTAAACAGTTTTCGTAAACAAGACCTAGGTATTTGACCCCTTTCACATGACTTAGCCCTCGTTCTATTTTAGTCCACTGTTGGACATAAATTCTTTTTTCAAAGTCACAATTCTAGACAACCAAGTATTAGTATTAATTACTAATTTAGCTAGAAGACTATCAGATGATACAGTATCTTTCACTGCGTCGCTTTATCCAGGTCAACTGTTAGTTGTTAACGCATACAACTGATTACGGTACGTTTCGTCGATTAAGCTACGTCTCCAACCAGTTTAACCGGCGGTATAGTGATCAGCTGATTGCACAACGTCTCACAGTTATGGGATAGGCCATTACAGTATTCATAGTCCTTTATCTACCAATACATTTTTACCAAAAATAAACTCTAGTCTACATTGCATCGTTATGAGACAGCTATTATTAATCAAGCAATTAAATAAATTAAAAGGACAACAAGTGTAGACGCAAAAGCCATAACTCAATCCTTGTTAGGATTCTTTGCCATCCTACCAAATGGGAGCCTATGTTGTAACCCAAACATAGCGCCATATGTACTGGTTTACAATGATAATCATGTATGTAAATAATTACCGAACGATCTGATAATGACGCAGACGTGCTTCGACGTAGTATAGAAATTGTCGCGTTAATACTACGGCGTACGGACGGGCATGGTTGACTGATTGTAGTAATGATTCCGAGAAGATGGGCCGCGTTTGAGACTGTTTACCTTTTAATCTGTTGGTAAATATAGCGGTGTAGGGCCAATTGATTTGGTGAATTCTAACTATAGTGTAACATCACGCATGTAAGCCCCAAATGGTGAGGCAGAGGTGTAATTGTAGCCAACTCACATTTTGCCAAACATGTTTATGTAGGGGACGAGCCAATTTAATTTTTAACGAAACATATTACATTGGTAGGTGCATTTTTTAGGAAAAACTTATCTAGTTAAAATATGGATACAGAGAAAGGAACAAAGGTGAAGCTATGAGTTTAAGCACTTACCAAAACAATATAACTTACAACCAGAATGTTCAGGTTTCCTTGCCAAAACCTTTTATGCCTCTAAGGACCGAATTCCAGGCATACTTTTAAACATTCAAAATAAAAGCGCTGTATCCCGTACACACGTTTTCTACAACGGTTTTGCGAGACCTAGGATGTCTCGTATCGTGAAAATGATCAGTTTGAATAAAAGTCCTTCGTGGAATTTGTTCAACAAACAAAGAAAAATTTTGTCGTCGAGCTATCTGAGATATTAAAATGTGTTCTGAGACCGCTATAAAGAGATTTTATCATAGTACTAGACTTGGGTAGACTGAACAGTTATCCCTTGTTTGTTTTGTAGCTTGAAATTTTACAAAGTTGATGCTTCATCCGATACGAGGTTATTAGGAAAAGTTTTTATAAAATGGTATCAAAACACATTCAAACCGTACTCAAAATCTCCAACCTTACAGCTGTTCTCATTATCAAATCAAACAAGTAACATCTAGATAACTTTCTCTTCTCCGAATAAGACAACTGTTGAACATTCCCAGAAAGCATTTTAATAGCCCAGATGTAACCTAAGTGGTCGAGCAGTCTCCTAGTTGCTCATGAGAGCCAAAGACAACAAGAAACATTCATAGTTCAAAGTTGAGTAGGCAACCTGATTAAATACCATTTGCTACAATCTGGACATAATTTATGCTCACTATCTGTTGAATATAAGTATAAATTATTTAATTATATGTCAGCAATGTTAATGTACTTTACGCAAACAATAATGTTGATAATAAATTATTGGAAAGATTCGTTAGTTCCGTCCGCCATGATTGCTATGGGAGTGTGCTAAATGTCAAGTCTTTAAGATAAAAGTATTTGTTTTGTTTCGGAATGGTGATGGTAATTACGTTTGAAGATGGATGTTAATGGATTAAGGGGAAAACAGCTTATTCTTTAGCTGGGTATGTTTGTGAAACTTGATATCGTTCTTTAAATGTAGCTATCGTAATACGAAAGGAAACATTTCTCTCTGTATTTGCGCAATTTTCCCTTTAACCTTTATCTACCACGTTTTAAAAACTTTTTCACGCTATGAACGTTTTATATGGCTTCGACGCAGAGTTTTCTATTACATTCCCCCGTACTACGTTTCAAAGGTTTCTTAAAAATTGATAGAAATTTTCCCTTTCTATATAAAGTTGTAAACAGCGTATAACGTTACAGGAAAAATTTACAATTACCGAGCTTTTGGATTTTAATTATTTTACCCTTGTTTAAAACTTTTTAGGTAAAATATGTACCTGTTGAAAGAAAATTGTTCTCTAAGATATATGAGATGATATACCAGTATGTGTATCTCAGGATGTACCTAATTAACATAATATTACGCATTTTACACACTAAGTTAACTGAATATTTTACGTTTCCTCAATCCAATAACATTTTTTCAAAAGCTTTTCTCCTCTACGATGTCTTCCATAGAGTTTTTGGATTTTTCTCAGAACTTACGAGGGAAAAACGCTTTGGCTTTTTCCGTCGTAAGTTTGATATTTTAAATTATTCACATTTTATAAACTAATTTAAAATACAAAGATGTTAACTAAGAGAAAAATAAGAAAAAACCTTTTAGTTTTCTTCTCCGTGTATTTTATCTCATGAATTATTTAGTTGATATTTAAGTACATTTAGAAAGGTACCGTAAAGTAACCGAGTTACTCGTGCGTCTACAAGGACCAGAATTATTGTAAATATAAGTGCGTCCTAATTTTTAATGTCGTGAATTAAATATAATTTCAATTTGAATTTAATAAAATGTAAGAAAACTAGATTACCTCCCAAAAAGGAACATTTTCGTTTAACAGTGCCTAATGGACTGAATCCTAAATAAATATCTTCTGAAGCTCTCAGAAACGATATGGGTAGTTCAACAATGTCTTGGTAGCATAAAATCGATTTACCCTAAAGTATTTGTTCAATTTAAATTTCTAAAACATCTTGGGGATACTAGATTATTTACACATGCAATAGATTATTTCATTCTCGACTGTGAGGACCAGATTATTTTGTAGTTGTTGCTTTTGAACTAAAATTTTATAGGAAAACGCTTTCAATAAGTTCAATAAACACATTCAATTTGTACTAATACAATAATAAATTCAGGGCATTAACCTAAGTTAGTTAAATTGTGGATTTGGTTTCTAATTTTTGGTGATCCGACAATCTTGTGTCGACTTAGGATGTTGAACTTTGGTAGCAAACACTAAAGTACATTATCATTGTAAGGATGAGTATAATTAAATACATATATTATTTTTTTCTAACGATAATAATTACTTATGAAGCGATAGCGAAATATAAAAAAAAAAAACAAAAATAAAAACTCGCTGAAACTTAAGTTTTACCCTTGTACATGTATTACACAACTTAATTAGCAAGCTATCATAATGAGAAAAAAAATTACTTTTCAATGGTCCAATTTGCTGTAATATTTTTTTACGTGGCTTCACTTTTCTTTTACAAAACTCAAAGCGAAGTCTCGTAACTTGTTACCTCGAAAAAAAATTCTCTTTTCTAAACTTCGGAAGTTCGTTCGAGTTAGTAGGTATACGCTAAACATTAATTAATAAACAATGAAATCGTTAAGCAATGATGTTTCGTAAGTCTTCCGAACTTCGTCCTTGGTACCAGTTTGTTATGGAACCTCCATGTTATTTGTTATCAGGTGACTTAGGTACTGGTGGTCAAGTGTTGTCGGCCTCCACTTACGTGTTGTAGGTCGTGTGTTCACATCCAGGCAGGTGCTTTCATCATCATCATCATTAGCAGCATTGTGAGTTTAGGCCTCCTTGCTTTTCCCAACTATGTATTACCTGCGATATACTGTATGTCATCTACCAATCTGGCTAATTGGTTTGCCAACACTTTTTATACCGTCTCTCGGTAACTATTCAGTGCAGATGAGTTATTTTATGCAATTTATTAAATCACCACTGTTTTTGAAAACTTCCACACTCCCCACACGTACGCTTATTATGTTCATGACTCAAGAAGCCTCAGTGGGAAGCTCCTCTCTGACTAAATGTGCATTTTCTGGTAAATTTTGCAACGTCAATCAATATATTGTTTAGTAATTTGAGGACAACTACGTAAGTATATTTTCTTGTCGGTGAATAAGGAAAATTAGTCAACGGGTATCGGTGATGTTATGTTATGGTAATTACGTTTTAATACCTGACGTAAGTAGGTATATATATGACGAGTTTGTGATTACTAGGTAAATAAATATTTATTATACGAACTTATTAATAGACATGATTTAGCGGTATGGTGATTTTTAAATAATGGGCGTGTGGTTCTGTCATGCAATTATATTCATGTCGAGATTTTTATTTTTTGTTTTGTTTGCGTACGTATTTTTTTTTTGTTTGCGTATTCTATAGAAAGGAAAACTGTCATATTATTGGATACTATTGTTAACCGTGTTTTTATTTCACCGCATGACACACTGTCAGGAAAAAAAACAACATAAAAAATGAATGAAATCAATCATGGAAAGCTTTATTGGGTTATTAAAACAACATTATTGGACTTAAGATGAGAAAGTATTTACTAAAAATGATTACGAACTAGCGTCTGCCTGTGACAAAGGAAGGCCGCGATAAGAATCTTGTTTTAATCTAAACATATTATATCTTGTTAGTGTAATTGACATTCGGCAATACCGTAGCTTTCATAAGCGAATCAGTTTTTTAATCGGAGACATATTTTCGACGAACATTTCCCAATAAGACCAATATATAACGTGCCTGCTAGGACCAATTTTGTTTTATAAAGTTTTGGCTCTTAGGGCCTCATTTTACACTCAAATATCCACAATTATAAAACCAAACACATACCAGCACACCACTCCTTCGACCCCGCAGTCAAGTAGTACATACGACAGTATGCAAATATAACTGTAGGACATACAGGTGCGCGTGCGCCTACCCCTCTTTCCCACGCCCGCCGCAGTGGCACACGTGGTCGACAACATGGGAATAGTTTTACTACGCGATAGTATTACTGTTTTATTTGCAGTATAGCGATGAATTAAGGGCTGGTAAAAGTGGTTAACGCTTGACTTCTCCCCGCATTTTTTTTAGGGTAGATCGTCATTTTTAGGGTTGATAGTGTGATGAAAAAAAAAATGAGAGCGTGTTGATCGTGTGTATTGCATCTAATAGTAATTATGGGTGATGCGATCATACAACAGAATTTTTAATTTCTATAATGGGACAGTACAGGTTGTTAAAAAACAAAAGAAAAACAAAAATAAATGGTTGTCTGTAAAGTCGGTTTACGGACAATAATTTTACGTGAAAACGTCATAAGAAAACATTGATGAAAAATTGCATACTTGGATTGAGTTTAATTATTATCACTGAATTATCATTATTTTGTATAATACATAGATGCGAAGCAAGCCGAACGCTTAGGCCGATCGTACCTCTCTATCGCTTGTTCCGCGCTCTCGCTCCGGCTCAGGCGGGACGTGAAACTTTTTCGTGCGTGCAGCCGGCGTTCATCGATTTATAAGATAAGATCGTCAAACCCAACTAACATATTATATTAAATTTTGAATTCTTAAAAAGGTGACTAATTAGGCAAATTGTTTGCCTAATTACAAGGCCTACAAAGCCTTTAAAATTTCCTCAGTAATTATAATTTAAATGTAGGTGTCTTATATTGCTCTACTTTATAGAACTGAAAGAAACCGTATTTTAACAAATTCTTATTACCATACAGTATACTAATCCTTAGCTGAACCACAATTTAGTAAAATGCTGTAAACGTAACATGTAAACTGGCACCACAATATGCACAAAACCGTACTCCGCTAGTTGATACTGGTGGAACAGGTGCGCCTGCGCCGCCCCCGGTTCCCACGCGCACAGTTAGCTTGCGTACGGCATGCGCATGCTGCCAGTTCGCACATCTGCGCTTTATTACTTGATATACCTACTTGACTTACTGAATTTATGCTTTTTCACTTTCACTTGAGAATTTATGTTTGGTTTTAAGAGTTTTATTGACGCACAAACGAGGCGATTGACGTCTTTTCGCTTTTATTGCATTATTGATTTGCAACTACTGCTTTTTCTGACGTGAATCCAATTCCGCTGATATCATTAATAACTGTTGTCACTTCCTAAGTCTATCGATCAAGCTCGCTAATCAAGGAGCTTTTTTAATTTTTATGCGCATCTCATGATCATCTTTGAACTCAGCTTCAATAACAACTCGTCTACGTGGAATATTAGATTTAGTCATGGCAAAATACTTGAAAAGACAGTAAGTATATTAAGTATCTACTCTAAGAAAACCACTCAACGTAAAATGAAAAACTCCTTGCTCCTTAGAAGCTGACATTAGATTCGCCCCCGCCGGTGGTAAATACCTGCTATAATATATACTTAAGATAGAGAGCTTTTAAAAGATTAAAGCTTATACCTCGGTACAAGGTAGAAGGATGATTTTCTTTTACCGTGCACACTGAACACTTTTACCGTGGGTTAGTATATAAATGATTCTAGACAAGCAATTCAATTTTTCGACTGTTATTAATTAAATCCGCTATTTCATACATAAGTGGTTTGTCTCTTCCACCGTGTATGATATGTATGGGCCGATAAAGTGCATTGTGTACTTACAGGCGATGGCGTTTAAGCTTACCTCAACTTAACCAGGAATATAATATACTATTGATTTTCTACGTAGGCGTGCACTTACGTTGAAAACCATGTGTCATATACCATTAATAATATACATATATAGGTATTCCCTCACTTCTCCATTAAGGATATCTACGGGATGTTTCGCCATCGCGCGAACTGAATCACGCGTGTAAAGCACTTCGTTTGAACAAGTTTCATATCTCTAGTGATACTAGTAACACTGTGAAAGTTGATAGCAATGTATGCAGTATTCACGTGCATAGTGACTAGTTTAATGTCATCGTGGAAGGCTCTAAAGTTCAGGGTTACTTGTAGTACCTTTCTAAATAGATGTAAAGACTGTTCTGAGAACTTCTGCATTACATTGAAAGTTTTGTTCATTCCAGACTCTGTGAATGACCTAAGTACACCCGGTATCCCGGTATCACCCGGTAGGACATCATGACACATTTTACTGTGGATTCACTGCATAATAAATAATCATAAATGTTTATGTATACACGCAAAATACGCGCATTGGACGTGAAGTTGCGGACACCAGCCCGTTATACAATACAATGTTTATTTATCTCGACATCAGGAACTACAGGCGCTGGTTCACATAATTATGCACAATCTTATAAAGAGATAGGTGTCTGAAGTAGGCGGTCCTGAGAGCCGGAGAGGTGATTGTACAAATCACCTATACATTTTATTTACAGCAATTTAAGTCAAGATACTAAAGTTAAAATTGGAAGTAGGAAAACATGACCTTTAAAATTAATTAGTTGAAATTTGACATTTAAACAGGTAAAACAAATTAAATTGACATAAAAACTGCTGTTTTATACATTTTGACCGTGTAAACCACTTTTGTATGAAACCGCAGATTTCAGACACAATGTCCCCTTCCACCGTGTATGTAATCCTACTATAACCTACAACGGAATGAAAAGACGGTGTTTTCTTTGCAAATTATAGCTAATATTTGCGAACCACGCGAACTGTGGTAGCTGATAGTCCAGATTTTAATTAGGGCCAAGGTGAATGTGTTATCATAACACAACATCTCTTTTATAGAAGGACGCCGTATTTTGGAAAATAAATTAGGTAGGTAGGTAATTTGGCGAAATCTGGGTGTACTTCTGACTAACCTTGCGGAGAAAACGCATGATTTATTTAATTGTAATAAAAATAGGTACATGATTACGATCCAGAAATAGTCTGGAAACGGTTCAATACGAAACAAGAAACCGTCCACTCGTTGCGTTGCATTGTCATTGATTTTCAGGAGAATTAATACTAGGAAAAACTACGAAAAAAACAACATGGTTAGTTACTATCGAGTACCAATAATAGTATATGTACCCATGTCATTACGATAACAACCCTAGCACCATTGATATAAAATGTTCTTTTATTCGTCTATGTATACAATACAACCACCATTCCCTGATTTTTTGTACAAAGTATTAAATGTCTACTCTTATTGGTTAACATCTAATATTATTATTTTTCCAACGTAAGCGTGTGAGTACACTTCCACTTAATTCAATTATTGATCGATAATTAAATAAAAACAATCAATATGATTGTTTTGTGTATATATTGTATCACTACAGGACACTGCGGCGCGTAATTCGTCACCATTGACATCATATATTATCAGTTTTAATTTCCCCCAATAGTTAAACAAACAATGTGTATAATTATGTTAATTTACCGGTGAATGCTAGGTAATAAACTTCATTAATTTATTATTAATATTGAAAAAAACAATACTATTCAATTCAGTGGCAACTTCAGTTGACAAATCATTTATTTTTATCATTATTTTTCGCAAAACAGGTAAAAACTAGTTTAAATTAAATAAAGTAAGGCGTATTTACACCATCTGGTATGCTTGTGAAGATGTGATAAGCTTATCAACTCAAAATGTCCTAATCTCCAAGAAAGAAAACATTCCCAGCGATTCTTTATCTCACTAATTATCTCAGTGACACGAAAACAACATCTTTAGGAAACAGGCATTTCCTAGAACTAAATATTCAAAGACATCCATTGATTCCCATCGAGTCCTAGTGGTGGATGGCTGGTCCACTCCTTCCTATAGAGTAGGCCTGTGTCACGGCTGTGGGATCTTCATAGGCTGATTAGGCTTATTACCTTCAATTTCCCGAAGCCCTGAGCATAACTTCCCTTTATAACTTTAAACGGTCCCTTTATCTCAGTCCTCTTATCATGAGCAAATATTAGAGCAGCCATCTCTCTTAGTGATAGCCGATTGCCCTAATTTGCCTATCTGTAACGAGCATTAAATGATTTATTAATGATCGCGCTAAATTCCAGGCTATCTGACGATTAGTTATTTTTGACCTGGTCTAGAAATAGTAATATGTCGGTATTGCGAAAAAGCAGTGGTTCAGAATAGTCAATCTATGACAATTTAGCCATTGATCGTTTTTGACAGTCGATTGGATACGATTCGATTTTGATAGCTTTTAAGTACGGAATTGTCTTCAGATTCGATCGGCGCGTTCTTAGTTAATTAAAAAATCTTAATTTATTACTTCCCTATCTAAATATTAAATTGTTAACTCATAAAATCTCACTGTTGGGGAAAAAGGTAAATGTAATCCTCACCTTTCAATCCTAAAACCAATAAACTTACTTTACTATTTGACTTTCATCTTTTTGCAATTAAAAATCATAATTAAACTAACAGGCACCTTCAAAGCCACCCATTCCAGTAAGTTAGGATCAAAAGACCGTTTTCTTTTATCAAAGTTCGGAACTGAGCAACCTTTCAAACACTGTTTTAAGCGTTCACGGTTTAAAACTAAACTTATACTGTCACTTACAGGATATTTTTCGTGATTAATTATTATTTTGAGCTCCCGATATTTCGACGCTCTTGCAAGCGCCATGAAACGAATCACGGAAGAGATTAAGTACACTATAAGTTAAGCTAAGGATTGGTGCCCTGAAACAGTGACACGGGGTGGCGGCAGACCACGTAGGAGATGGCGGGACGAACTGGATGTCTTCCTTGAGAATTGGAAAGAAGTAGCACAGAATCGCGGCCGTTGGAAGGAATGGTGGGAGGCCTAGCAGTGGGACAACATGGGCTAGCTATAATAAAAATAATATAATATAAGTTAAGCAACTTTTTAAGTAAACGTTCGTTCAAAAAATCCCTATCGACCAATTATTACGGACACGTATTGACTATCATTGTCATATCGCACGCAAATTCACCCCCCATGGCTGTACTGCGTAATACATAGCACATTACCTAATATATGCGTCAGTACTTACGCGGAATGTTATCAGTCGTGCCCAGTGATGCCCAATTATTGGATGTTATTATCTATTTGGAATATAGCGACGTTGGGTAATAGATACGAATCGGTAGTTCAGATATTGGGTACTAGTTCTTTAGGATCGATGATTAATAATATCGTTTTCTGATCGGAATCTCAATTACGTGAGATATTTTCATTAATACGAAGGACATTAAAAATGAAGGAAACTTCTAATCTATTCTTTAATTTGTCTGAAAAATTCTTATACGTGATAACATGAATAACGCATTTAATGTTTTTTTTTTTAATTGTTTTTTTTTTAATTTTATTAAACCTCAAAATCTCTACCAAGGGACGGAGTAGTCTTCATGTTTGAGTTACTTTGCTTACTAATTCAAGAAAAAACGACCGTGTTGTCTGCATTAGCATTACATAGTAGTTAGGTCGGTCTGGGTAGAGTACTGAAGGTCATGTCAATAGCCTTAGGTACTGGCCAGACATATGCCATGTTCTAATATAAGGGTTCTAGTTTAAATAAAAGGAATCTTTTTAACGAGCTCGATTTTCTTGAAAGGATAAAAGGTTTTCTTGAAACGCTGAAATATTTGGTTTAGGTACCTTCGAATATCAGACTGAGAAGTAGTGTTAGTAAGCAACCGTTATTAATGTCAAATAAGCTAACAATTGTTTGTGGTATAACTGTTTTATTAACAAATACGAGTTAAATACCTAAGCTTTATTCGCTTTGTTAAAACAATTCACAGTATTAAGGTAAACATCGCCTATTAGAAGCTCATGATACGCATATCCACTGAACTATAAATAACTAGACCGCACTAATCGGTATCTGACCGCACTAATCGGTATCTGACAGCACTAATCGGTACCTGACCGCACTAATCGGTATCTGACCGCACTAATCGGTATCTGACCGCACTAATCGGTATCTGACCGCACTAATCGGTATCTGACCGCACTAATCGGTATCTGACCGCTCTCACCCTTCCCTCTTACACTTATTAAGAAAGGCCAATGATTATAAAACAAAATTACTGTAAGATCTCCAGTTATAATGAAAACCTATTATTACGTTAAAGCTTGGTTACATAGAAAGAATAGTTTAATGTTTAATTTTCAGTTACAGACTCGCCTTGTAGTCTTGAGCCATAGTAATTAATCAGTCAAAAAAGCAAAAATGATTGGCCTGCCTAGAGTGTGCCAGACGCACTTTTGTTTTGTCATTGTATAGCGTGTTTTAGTAGATATTTTGATTCCACTGGCAGGTATAAGTCCTAGTCTGATACTAGCCACTAAAACGCCAGCGGGTACTGCGGGACCCGGCAATAAAAAACGCTTAACCGCCATTGGGTACTCGAGGCCCCGGGTTTCTTAAATTCACATTATTGACAATGACATAAGTGACACTTGAACTGTTCAAACAAGGTTTAACTGGTGCTGGCCACTGGCTAGGCAAAGATAGCCCATGAAATTCATTCCGCTTCGAAGATGATACTGGGATTACCATCACAACTAGATATGTTGCGGTAGGTTGTAGGCTTTAGGCTTCCAGTGTAACTGGATGCAGCCGAAAACCAATGTTTGCATGGAGCGACTGCCTATCTGAATTCCGCAACGGAATCACTGTGCAATACGATACATTGTAATAATATTATAACCCTGAAGATTTCACAATGTGTACTTACTCAAAGTTGACCCCGACATAGTAAATGCTTTAATGCTAATAAAATGATCCTTGTCGAGATTTTTTTAGTCGCAAGGACATAACTTGAAGTGGTAACTAATACGCGATAAGTTTATGATAAGTTGATGATATTATAATGTCGGTATCGTATCATGTCGCCGCGTTTGGCCGGTAATGGCGGATATATTTTGGTTTGATTATGTACTTAGGCTGCCTTTGTATGGTTTTTGTTTTTGGTGTCGTAAATATTATGAGTATACAGTGTGTAAACAGATTCTTCACGAAGCCGCCACTCAAGAATTATGTACATCAAACTAAATAACTTTACGCAAAAATTTAAACATGTATTTAAAAAAAAACTTGTGAAACGTTTGGAACTTTGATCCCCAATATCTCCGTAACTAGAAGGTTCCCAGGTATGGTCTAGAACAAAAAAATGATCACAATGACAGGGAGAACAGGTGCCTTTCGGCTTTGTTATGAGTCTATTTACACCCTTTATATTGATAATGTGTTTCAAGGATAGGGAATATGATTAATTTAATTGTATCTATTAATAACCACAAAAGTACACATAGTATAACGCCTGTAATCCCCGAAGGGTCATATCAACATATCACCATATTATCATAACTTATCATAAATTTAAGGGGCGGTAATAAGGGGCGAGCCTATTGCTAATAATTCGATAAGGATTATGGTAATCAATTATTCACACAATACTTGTATCAGTACGTCAAAATTTCGCTGTTGAAATAGCCATATCCTAAGCCAACATTACATATCCGTCCTTTGAATTGAACATCCCCGCAATTATGCCAATGAATACTCAACTAACCTCATATCTCTCTTTGCAGGCCTTCAAACTGTTCAAGCGGAACAAGAGCCGCAAAAACACACGGAACCGGATCTCTCCGGAGCTGACCCGCTCGCCGTCCTACAGCGGGACCGTCGACGCACGCGCAGACATCGACATACAACGCTTCTGCGCCTGTCGGGCCTCCCTCCCCCCGCTACACATCAACGAATCATACGAAAATAATTCTTACTACAACAGCTATAACAGTTATAATAGCTCGAGGATTGACAGCTTGGAGTCTTATGGCACAAATGAGTCTAACACCGGCAGCACTCGGTCAGACTCGGCTTATGACTCGGCCAGGTCCAGTCCTGAACACGCCAGGGTCTGCTATGCTACCGTCACATACTTCAACGTGAATGACAGCGAAGATAGCAGCAGCATCCGAACTGAGTACACCCTCCTCGATGACGCCGAAGCTGACCGAATGGCTGATCTTGACGTAATGGAACACATGGATGAAGACGAACGAACACAGAACCTGATCAACGAGAGCATCGAACTAGTTAGCACCTTATGAACTGTATACGAAGTAGTATGTTTGAGTTCGTAATTTTAATTTTAGTTTAGTTAGGGAAGCGTTTTATTCCGAATTAGGAAGCGTGTGTGATATTTGGTGCGTGATCGACGAGGTGTGATGAAATTATTCAGTTATTATGGTATCGAGGACTATGAGTGATTAATATAATCATAACTAGTGATTTCTTCCACGTGTATGCTATGTATTTATAATTTCTAATAATCTGGCAACTGTAATCTATACGGTAGAACTTAAGGTTTTATCATAAGTAGTTTTTGTGAATTTTCATCAGATTTTACACTTTGTAGAAAACAAAATAGAAAATCAACGCTCTTCTCAACAAAAATTCTTTGAAATGTTTAAATGCCACAACGCACTGACATAATTGACCAATCAGCTTTCACTAAAAGCCAATTCTGACACTTTGCTCCGTGAAAATTTTATTGAAATAATTTCTTCAGACGCGACAAGATATTGAAAGTGGAAAGTATCTCTTCTTATTGAGTTTTGAAGTCTTTTAGACTTCTTGTTGACCTATGAATTTTCGAAATTAAATACATTTACTTTTATTTGAAGCAGCGATACGTAATTTACGTTTAGTTGAAAGAGTACTTCGTCAAAGGAAATTAGAATTATTTTACTCATTACTTTGTTTGGTTGTCAAGGCTGATTGAGTATCGTAATTCGCTTTATTACATAACTTTTTGTACTAATAACTACTTATCAACCAAACCACTCTTGTGGTAATTTCCGCTGATCCTCGAATTAACTTCAACAAGACAAAATAAAAGTTTAGATTGAAGTGGCTGAAGTTATAATCTTGTTGCAAGTTTCTTTGATTTAGTTTCGTCGTGTTTTCTATTAATTTTGAATTTATATGTAATGAAAGTTTGTAATATTAATATGATGTAACCAAATGGGAGATGGGTGGAAACCACACGATCGCTGAACATTCAGGAGGATCGATTTCAATTTTGTTAATATAATATAAAATAATTTAAACGTTAAATTGATGAAATACTCCACCCATAACATGCTAAAATGTAATGTAATGTAAACTACTGGTTTTGTAAATAGTTCAGATATAACGAAGCACCTATTTATCCAAGTTTCTGAAACTGTATATTACTTTCACTGTCAATATGTATCGCGATATTGAACAAACTATTGATTATGTTGACTTCGGTCGTGTTTATTTGTACTTTTCATGTATTCCAACTTTGAAATTGAAATTGTAGTCTATGTCTGATTGATTTTGAAGTCTTTTAGTGAAGTTTACGGTTCATAATCTATGTTCTAATGGTATGTAGGGACTCTTTAGGCCCATTAAGTAATCAAATAACGTTTTTAAGCCTATTAGTGACCTTCTGTGGACAAGCTTGTCCCAAGAGTCAACCCGATTGGAAAGCGGATTGAACGCTATAAAATGGATGTCGAGCGTCGAGCAATCGGCTTATAGAAATAATTATTAATATCAATTCTATTGAAAGGGCAGCTTGTCGAATGTAGGTTATGCAGGAGATAACCATTTATATTATCATATTTGTACTGGTTTTGGAATATAGAGTTCTAATCACTCGCTGGCGAGTGATTGTTAATTTAAGTTTTTCGATATAATTCTAAGCTATACTGTGTTTAATGAAAATGTCGGGAATATATTGTCATCAAAATCTTTCTTGATACATGAGAAAGTAGTTTTACAGTCGATTGCACGTCGTTGGCAACACTTTGACCTTGAGCTGGCCTAAAGTAGTACGGAGTTGCCATACAATAAGAGGTCAGCTTATACTGGTTTTGTCGCCAAAGACGTGTGGCTTACTGTACCTTCCAACAGTTAAATGTCTCCTTCAAATGTTTACCAAAGTAAATGTGATACTTTAAGATTATGTAACTAAGTTAAAGATATTAAAATAATTTAGTAATAATTACGTCAGTTGATCTCATGTAAATTTTAATGTAAGTTTGCGTCAGAAGCTGCCTTGCTATGCAGAGTAGTGATTAAGATCAGACAGGCATCGTGTTTGACGAACTGCCGTGACGCACAGAGTAGTGGATTGTACGTTAACAGATACCTACATTTCGTAACTATAAATAAATAAAATTAAAATTTTTAATCCTGCCATTTTTTTTTTCTCACCTTTAAATTAATGTTTTAAAGACAATTGCTGTTTTAATGAGTTTTAACAATACTTCGTTAGCATAACACACATGCCCAACATACTTCACTAGTAATTATATAGTCCTATTCAATAGATGAGCAAGCTATTAACGTGGCCAGGCCAGTAATTAGATAAGACGTACCATCGATAAGAAGGAAGAAGGAAGAACTGGCCACTGAAACCTGACAGCTACCACAAAAAGCTTGAAGTCTACTGCACAATAATGCACTAAAGCCCAATATAATAATAGATCTACCTGAAGCGCATCACTAGCGGAACCAGGCCACTGACCTCACGTGACGTAGTTGCCACTGACCTGTCCTCGATACTGGATGAAGCTGCCATCCTGAATTGTCCTACATTTCGCCAGCGAGTGCCGGGAAGCTGGGAGCCATCGCTTTGTTCTACTTATCTAGGTCGAATTTAACTCAATAAGGATCGGAAATATAGGTGAGAGCGATCAGTGAACCATTGAGTGAATTGCCTAAGAAGCTTCTCTTTACCTTTTTGCATCAGATCTCTAGAATTTAGAAGTATTCTGTATTTTTGAAGTCAAAACATCTGTAGGCGCGTTGGGCATTTTTGAGATGGGGAAAAGCAATTGAACTCGAGACACTGTTAATCGACCTCTTTTTCATTACAGAGTTCGCCGTATTGCTACATATTACAAGCCCAAAAAAATATAGTGTATAGTCAAATGTTTAAGTAAAAGAGTTTATTTTCTAAAAATAATCCAGAATCTTGAAAAAAGAAAAGTTTTCGCTTCAGTCGGCACTGCCGGAGTGGTTGGGTTATATAACTACGTAGGTAAACACTCAGCAGAGAGACGGCAGCCCTCATAGAATATGAGCAAAATGAAAATGTCAAAATCAAGGTCCACACTAACCATAAATCGAAAGAACTGGGAGTCATGGGGGAAGCTTTTGTCCAGCTGTGGGATAACGCAGGTTAATCGTAACCTGTAGTACCAGTAGTACATTCAACAAGTTTGTGTGACATCTAACTGTGAGACGTTGGATATGAGATGCTTTATCACACGACTTCATTTTCCTTTGAATTAATGTCAAGACAAGTTTAGCCAGCTTTTAAAAATGATTATTCATCTAGGTATCCAATAATAGGTATACAATGTATCCAACATGTGGATTGTGTAGTCATGAAGTTCTGCTTAACAAAAGTATAGCACTGATTTGTAAACTAATTTTCATAGAAAGACACAAGTGCTAGCGCTTAAAAAACACTTATAAAAGTCGACCTCCAACCTGTTTTGTGTCACACAAACTAAGCTGAACAATTCACATTATTCTGCACTACTCATTGAACAGTACAATTAGAACAAAATCTAGTTTAGCAGCAATTCTAACTCCAATTACGATATAGTCGCGTCCCGCCACAATGGCGCGGCCGGTAGGGGGCGCCACGGGGCACAATGAGCCCAACTTGCCGCTAATAGGCTCAACAAACAGGTTCCGAGCTGAACTAATGGGCGGATTGAGTTTCACCCAGCGGAAGAGGAAATACTGCTACTACATTAGTGTTTGGTAAATAATTAAGTACTCGCATTTAGTATGTTTTGTTTGGTAAAGGAAAGTATGATAGGATTTTCGATAGCTGTTCTAGAGAAATAACTGCAGTAAGACCGACTTCAGATGGTCTATTTCTAAATAAATACACTAGAACTCATTTTAAATGTGACTGCAAAAGCTGCCCAAAACGTAGATGGCGTCAAGGTCGCCAGATGCCATTTTCCTAGAGCTCGGGCTTTGCTGCTACGGTTTACAAATGCGGAAGAGTATTTTAATTCTGGAAGTTCTAGATTAACAGGCGAAATAACGGGAACCTGAAACACATTATTATTCACCAAATCTAATTATCATCCCTAAAATAACAAAGGTACACAAGAAGAGCAGCACCTATTTCCAACCGCGCGTTTCATTTTCCAGAAAATTTAATTACGTAGCTCGGCTTTTCATTGCAATTTTATGTGAAACTTTTGCGGCGTGGTCTGAAACTCCTTCGAGTTACGTCAAACGAAGTTAAACTAACTTGTAAAGTTGGTGGTAACACTTTGACCTTGATCCACCAACCTTCATGAGGTTACAATAGTTAAATTACCGACACTTAATTTTGGCTTAATTTATGTGTATTGTCATCGACACGCTGACAAAAAGTAAGTTTATAAAAACATTCATAGAAGAAAATTGAAGCAATCAAATAAAACATGAATTATGAAAGTAGTATTTCTGAAGTCTCAGACATTCCCAACTCAGATGAACCGCTTGATCAACATATTTATTTATTTAATTACAACGGTTGTACTAAAATTATAAAAATAAAAGAGATAATTATAACACGTACAAAGCAAAATTTGTCAATTTCATAAATTCCTCTCACATACCAAAAAAATCTTCGTCCATCCATCCGCAAACAGATCATCTGTTGGATTACGTTCGTTAAGAATTCTGTGGTTACGTTCAATAAGAATAAATCGTCCGAAACTGAAAGGAGGACGCGCGGTTTCGCGAGAGATGGAAGGAGTGGAGGGAAGCCTTTGCCCAGGAGTGGGACAGAACAGGCTAGTAAAAAAAGAAGAATGAACCTAACAAATTAGGAATCTTTATGTATGGCAAAGTTAAAGGCTTGGTTATTGATGATGTTATCATCATCATTAACCAAGCCTTTTCTCAACTATGTTAGGTCCCGTTTCCAATCTAACTGGATGCAGTTGAATACTAGTATTTTACGAGGAGCGACTGTCTCTGACCTCCGCAAAACTTTTCTAAAGATCAACTTTGAAGTTCAAAAAGTGCTGAATCTCATCCTAATTTGAATAAATGATTTTTGATAATGGAGTTATTATCGTTGCTGACGAGCCACTTTATGAAACGTAGTTCAGGTCAAACCTGCTTTATGAAGGGGTGTTGCCCTTTCAACTTCAATAGGGTGCTTTAGCTTAAAGTTCTGGTTCAAGTCTGCATATTTAGTTTGTTGAAGTTATTTAAAAGTTTCGCGCTAATCGGCCAAGCCCCTATGGAAACTTTGTAAAATCTGTCTATTCAACTACTAGATTGGCATCCCTTATTATTCGGATCACAGAGGGATCGCTGGGCGAACTTGGTACTGAATTAATTGATTATTGTTATTTGGGACGAAACAATCAACTGGGATTGGGGTATATTGTGTTAATAATATTGTGCAAGCAGAAGCTTGGACATAATTATTTAGATTCAAATAATTGGGAGGTGTGCCTAAAGCTCATCTTCTTATGGAAACGATGGAAGGTCCCTTTTAGATTAATTGAGCCTAATAGGTGGTCGACTGGTCGCGCTCACAGTAATGTCAAAATGAAAATCGTATATAATCGTTTTTGGTGTTCAATTGTTACATTTATGAACCACCACCATTCTTGCAATTATGATATTTTTCAACACTTTTTTCGCTGATTGCTCTAAATCGAACCAGTTTGCAGCTTAACTAAGTTGCCAAACAGGAAATATTACTACAAATATATTTGTTAACAATCATCGAACATCGTTAAACTGTTTTGTTCCAACAAGCTTTTTACATGTTTTATAATAGCTAATGACAAAAACCATTCAGTTTTGTTGTGTTTGTCAAAATATAATCCACAAAAGTGTTATTTTGTATAGAGGACAGACAGTATTATAGCTTTGAAGAAAGAAAACCTGTAATACCTGTTTGTGGTCCTGTTCGGACTTGCGTTCAGGGATGGCTGGGAGAATATGGGTGGACATCAATGGGGTTCGCACTGGTCAGTTCGTTATTATTTGCGTGAACAAAGATAGGTTTTTTTACTCTTTGATTTGTATAAAAGGGCTTTTGTAAGTTGATAATATGGTTAGTGGTGATACAAGACCAGACAACGGAAATATAGAAACAGAATACATAAGTGAGCTATTAAAGTAGAAATTAAAAACTAAACAACTTGTTTCCGTAATTTTAGTTTAAAAAGAGCTTTCATTTTATGTCAGGCGGACAATTTGGCAGTATACTGAAATTAAAACTATTTTTTGGCATGAACTGTAAACTGAATGTAGAAGCGACCCAGAACTTCCGAACAAAGTGATTATATACTCTGCATTTCCGAAAATATGCCTAAATTATGTTGTTAGTACAGTTTAACACATGAATTTTGGCAAGCAAACTGCTTGAAGGAACAGCGCAGCGGAGAGCCTAGGGTCAACTCACACCGAAAGAGCGGTGAAGGGCAGCGAAGCGGAGCGCAGTTTCAGTGTCATATGAATTTTAACTTTATTTTCATTACTATAATACTTATTACCGCATGAGAAACTCGAACGAATCGCGCGGATGCCCGCGGCGCCGCGGGAATTCCGGCGAATTCCATAAACGGAGCCATGCGACTGCGCGAGAAGTCGCGGGAAGTCCTTAGAATGCTCGAGCAGTCGCGAGCGGCTGCTGGCAATGTCCCGCCCCTCGCGCCCGCTACCCGCGGGCGTCAGTTGCGCGCGAGCGTTCGCATTCATTCCTTGCAGTGCAACGAATACAGAGGTGATGGAAATGGATGAAGAAAAGCTTATTTATAACACATTTGCTCGTAAAGGGGCTCTTATTTCACCAATTTCAATATCGTATGGTACCTCATTACGTACTAGTGCGGTAATGTAAAGTAAAACGCACGGCTTCAAGATGCTCCGTCAAAAACGAACGGTACTTTTTTAAATCTTAGCAAAGAGTTTTTATGTTAGAAAAGTGGTCAACATTTTATGAATAAAATTAACTTTGGGAGATAGAATACAGGGTGTAAACAGACTCTTCACGAAGCCGTTAACCAAACATTATGTACATCAAACTAAGTAACTTTACGCAAAAATTATTGCTGGGAAACTACTTTTTTTATGGGCTGAAAAGTCACGTTTTACGGTAGGACTCAATGTAACGCATTCAAAATATTGTGCTGGTGGGTGGATTGAATAGTACGGGGCTCGAGAAGGTGTCTTTAGTAAAAAAAAATACATTAAAAACATATATTAAAAAAAAACTTGTGGAAAAGTTGGAACTTTGACCCCCAATATCTCCGTAACTGGAAGGTTCCCAGGTATGGTCTAGAACAAAAAAATGATCGCAATGACGGGGAGAACAAGTGCCTTTCGGCTTCGTTAAGAGTCATTTTACACCCTTTATAATAAATAAACATTAAATTCTTTAATTTAATTAATTTTGACAATAGATTACAACCATTTATACTGGCTGTTTTTGTGCCTTTGCCTTAAAAAAAAGCGCTAATGCGCGCGCCTCACTAATTTGTGAACAAGTAAAAATTATTCCGCGCGCTTTTTCTTTTCGCTGTATTGTTTTTATTGAAAAATGTCGTCAAGTAATGATGAATTTATTAATTCGACACCGCCTGAAGTCTCAGAGGTAGCGAAAAAGGCCACTCTAAGCCTCTTGTCTGAAAAATCGGCCGATAGATACTTACAAACGTGTCAAAATTTCGTTTAAGAAAGTCCGAGTTTTATTTATTTCCTCGCAAATATGTTATAAAACGTCGTATGACATACGTGCACTTTGATAATTATAGCCTCTGCTTTCTTGTAGCCCTCGCCTACGGCTCGGGCTAGCAATTTCGCCTCGGCTGTAATTTTCAACTTACCGCACTTATATCATAATGTACTATTATTTGGTGAAAATGTACGACTGCCTTTACACTGCTTAAACACAAGTTTTCTCGAGTTTTGTTGAAAGTGAACTGCGCATAGGAGAGCGACCCGTGAATTCATCGCGGGCGGGTTCTAGAAGGCGCGCGGAGTCCCGTAACTTCTCGAGCATTCCAGCGACTTCTCGAGCAGTCGCGGGAATCCGCGCGCCGCTCTTTCGGTGTGAGTTGACCCTTATTTGTAAATGCCATGTTTCTTAATACAGGTAGTTACCTATTACATGTACTTGAAGTGGAAAGAAATATTTCATGTAACGTGTCTCGGATGGTAAACAATATTGTTAAGGAAATGTCAACTAGATAATCCGTAATCTTTTTTTTATCTGTTCGATACAGACTTTGTTACAACAAAATACGGAAATAGTAGATTGTATGACAAGGGAGCAAAATAATATTTTTACGGCGAGGGCGCTATTTTGAATCTAGAGCGAAGCGAAGGATTCTAGAATAGAATCCCGAGCATAGCAAGGGATCCTAAAATAGAATCCTGAACGTAGCGAGGGATTCAAAGTACATCGCCTGAGGGAAAAATATTTTTGCTCTCGAGTCATATACTCTACTTTTCATCTCCTTCTATGAGAAAATAAATAAGAGAAACTTTTAAGTAATTAATGAATAAGTTTAATTTAAAAAAAAATTACATGAATCTAAAAAGGTCAATTACAAATTTATATTTATACTAGCTAATGCCCGCGGCTTCACCCGCGTGGATGTCAGTTATTGCGACCAAAAGTAATCATGAAATTTTGATCCCGTTCCCGCAACCCATGGGAAATAACATAATATTTTAGGTAATGAATACAAAAAGGTTGACAAATTATATACTAAAACCTTCCTCGAGAACCACTCTATCCATTGGTGAAAAAAGCATGAAAAGGCATGAAAATCGGTGCAGTAGTTTTGAGTTTATCGCGAACAGACAGACAGACGCGGCGAAGGACTTTGTTTTATAATATGTAGTGATAGTGATTTGATACACTGACGCAATTTTGAAAATTTTCTGTCACTGTTTTATTTGGGATTGATATATTTGTGGATTTATTTATATTTTGAGTGTTTGTAATCTCATTATCTGGCTGGTTCTCAGAAATAGGCACTGATTCCTTTGATGTAGAAGGGCGTGGCGACAATGGTATGGGCCAATTTTTTTTTTGCATAATACATCGTAGTCCGTACCGATTACAAGAACAAGGAATTAAATCGCGCGCTTTTGTTTTTTTTTTTAGTAACCGCGCCTCCCCGCACCGTGCAGCCAACACTTACAGCCAGTAATTTATACAATTTGCGTCGATTTCAATGAACGATTCATGTTCCAAATTCAAGTATAGTATAGTAGGTACTCGTACAACCACATTCAGCCGGATAATTTTCAGTCCTATGAGGCGTGCCAATTGCCATCATCCGGGCACTAATCTTGTCTCCGATTTGGGAATAGCCCCAAGGACCGCATCCTAAACTAACCTACCAGCATGAAATTACCCTCCATCAAAATGAGCTTGTTATTTAGCTCCACAGTACTGAAAACGTTCAACAGTCACTTCGCCTCGCCACTGTCTTATGATCTTAGAGCTTGAAGCATCCTCTAGAATTAGCTTCAAAGGAATCTCAACACAAAGGAAATACATGATTTCAGACGATCTTCACAGAGCTTTCAGGCGTTTACTACAAATGGAATTATTAAAAATTCCTTTTGTTAGTAATTCAGCCAAGTAATTATACCGTAGATATGTGTGGGAATAGTTTCACACAATATGACGTAAGGAGGTTTAAATTAATTTCTAATAGACTGCTAAAACTTTTGTTACTCCTGGAATTCTTGGGACTATCGTACTTCACCTGATTGTGTTTCAGAAAGGTCAGGACTCAGGTGCGCAGTACTCGCAACCGGCGGGTGTGTGTGACCGGCTAGATGAATGAACTCGGATGAAGCAAAACCAGTATTACACAAAAGATAGCACGTAAGGATAGAAGGACCTGTTACAAAAAAGATCGTAGCACGTGGCATTCTGTAGTTTTCGCCTTCCTGGATCGTTTTCCTGTTTCCTGTGCTTTATGGAAAAAGGCGTAGGTGTATGTCATAATATCTCAATATCCCTCACACACCTCACATGCGAATAACATAATACCCATGGAAATCTAAGGTTTAAGGAACTTTGTTTGCTCACTCTACCGTCAATGTATATATATAAATATGAAATAGGAGTGTTTGTTCGCTGTAACTTACATTTATTTAAAAAACTGCTCTCGCCGTTATCAGATTACCATTCATGTTGCCTCTCATAAAACCGCATTTTTCGGAAAAAGTGAGCTAGGTATGTATGGGCCCAAAAATATATGTATAATAGTATACCAGCAGCAGCTATTAAAAATAAAGAGTGTCTGGGATTCTTTAAGTGGTTTATATTCCTTTTAGATAGATGTTACTACTCCATCACTGAATTTACTACTGATAAACAGAGGTATGACGATTCCGACTTGCCAATTGAACACTTATAAATTTAGTTATTGACTAAGTATGAATGTGTCTATTTATCAAAAATTGTAATGACATGTTTATCTAACTGGCATTTTTTAAAATTTAATTATTATTTCTCTTAATGTAATCTATTGACATCCCACCTTAATTGTAATTGCTTGTTTATGTGTCTGCTTGTTGTTGTTGTTTGTATTGCTAGTTTTTTTTTTATTTTTTTTAATGTTTATTTTGTCTGCAATTTTGTACGCCATATATTGGTAAAACAAAGTGCACATATTTCAGACACTATACTATCTATAACCATACCTATGTTTAACAAAATAAATGATTGATTGATTGGAATCACGAAATTGTATAGCAGATGTGAAACTAATCGTTTAGTACTAGTTGGTGACGGTACTTTACAATCACTACTACTTCTAGTTTAACTTACGACACGTGCCCTGCGTCACGTACCGTTCGGCACTTTACGTGCCAGTCGGTAAGTCAGCTACTATCTGCCACTAATGACACTATTTGTGGCGCGTTCCTTATTTACGCTCATTAACAAATTGTGTGATAGGGCTTCGTTTATTCTCTTGGCGCCGGCTGGAGCCGGAATACATGTTGAAGAACAGGGAAAACATGCATTTTTAGATCTCCATTGATTGCATGTCTCTAGTGCCTATTTGGTAGGGAATGTTCTCGGTTGTACGAATGCGGGAAACGACGTGGGATGGACATAACCAGGAAGCAGGTATGGCAGAAGGTAAGGTGCCCTGCAGCGAGTGATTCGGGTTAAAATGATGATGATAGTACTTAGCTGATCCTCTTACTGAAGACCGAGAAGCAAAAGTCTCTCTTGATAAGAACATATCATGTTTTCAACACACTCAACATTTTTTTAAAAGCACATTACTTTAGTTGGCCAATTCTTAGGTGAATATAAAAAAAAACATTTCTGTGTGCTTCAGCGGTACACAATCTTTTTTTTTTTTATTTAATCAAGGGGCTTTGTCGCTGAGCGACAAACAATGAGGAAAACAATTTACCTACGATCTGTTTCACACTAGCTTATGATCTACTTATTACTAACTCATACAATTCTTTTGCTTTCTCGGACACTGGTAAAGCAAGGATGGTTTTACAAATTATAAGTTTTACATTGTCCATATTTTCATTCCGGACACGTTCCATCAGAATATGAAAATCATCATAAATCACTCCACAGTCATCACAATTTGGAGACAAAACTTTCTTCATTAAGGGATAAAACTTACTTGAAGGAATATTTACGTAGTAGAACGTAGTCTTAAGGCTATAGTAATCAAGTTACTGTGAGATCACAATCAATCCACGGAGCTCGAGATCTCTGGCTGGATAGTTCGGTACCATATCTCCTTTTCTTTCGATCTTCAAAATACTCTTGCCAAAGTATAAACAGTTTTTTTTTGCCTTTTCAAAATAGTTCGATTACAGCAGGGTAATATTCATGGGAACTCCATCAACACACGAAGCGCTTCTATCAATCCGAACCTAAAGCCTGAAAGCTTTAGATAGGCACTAGCTAGAAATAGCATTCATTTTGCTGTTAATTTATACCCGGTCAAACAACACCGTAGTAGTCCGAGTTGTAGACTATTTACATATTTACGAGACGCCATGTTGTGACGTCATCATAGACCTACATAATATTTATTCTTTGAGGAATGTTGCCGCAGTTCAGCCTGTATAATGAAATGCAAACGAAGGAGGAATTAATATCGGCACGTTCGTGTTCCACGCGCACTTCAAAGAGATATCAGCAAACAGGGAGGGGCCCGCAAGGGCGGATGCCTGTCAGAGCTGAGGGACTGTTCAAAAGAGATACCACGGCCCTGGAACACAAAGGGCAAGGAAGGAACATAGGAACATGGGTTTTCGTCAGTACAAGTCTGACACTCTCTTCCGCTCTGCCCAGAGCGGAAGAAGGCATTTGATGATTTCCAATCCGAAAAAAAAGGAGGTTTTCTTAATACCTCCTTTTTTTTTTGGCATGAACACTCACATTTTGTACTCAGGATGGTAATTGAGCTAGTTTCTAACAGTGAGTTTTTTGGCGTATGGTTGCCTGTGTCTTCATTTACACAGACATAACATCACGACAGTAGTAAATCCTCAACGGGTTGGGCAGAGGTGTACCCTATAGTACCCTGGCTGTGGGTCCGTACCCACTCAGTTTGGCCAGTATTATTGCCTTTTCCACCAGAAACTCAGCAGCAGCCCGGATCTAGATTTGTGTTTCGCTGATGATAGCAATAACAGTGTTAATAAATAAGACTTAAAACTATGTTAGTGGCACTTCACTTGTTCACACTTCACTTGTGCTGGCTGTCCAGTGGAACTTGTCCGCGGACGCGACGGAACACTACGTCCTGCGGCCAAAAGTCTTCCTTCATCACCAGGGGCAGATAACAATTCGGTACTCGCACCACGAACGCCTTGAAGTTGACGTTGCGGCGCGACTCTAGGATCTGCACCCTCGGTGTATCCGCTTTAGTGGATGGATTAATGTAGAGGAGTACCGTGCGGCTGGTATTATTTAGCCCCGAGCTCCTCCATTCTATGACCATGATATAACTATTCAATTGACTTGTTAAGATGTCGACAAGACATAAAAAGAAGGGTTTCTTATTGTTCCTTTACCGAATTCTATTCTTTCCTGTTACTTCGCGATTGATTGACGTTATCTGATATTATTTGCGCTTACATTTTTTACCTTGCCTTTGCCTTTGGCATTTTGTAAAACAATGCCCGTACATTGTTTTGCTGAATATCAAGTTTAAGTGATTGTTCTTAGAAATATTATCCTTGTTTCTTAATGGAATGTTTTCTTGAAGATCTTATAATGGGAAAACCTTCTCATTTACATTTAACGTTTTTTGCACCTGTCGACCGAGCTATCGCTAAGTTTTTCCTGAATGTTGACGTCAATGGATACCACTAATACGTCATTCCAAAATGTACATAAGCTTTAAGTTCTGTACATACCTGTTAGGACTTACGGACGTTATCACCAACACTAAGCAACTCCGAAACGAATGCCTAAATACGAATAAACTTTTTTTTACTTTTGCCCCTCGCTAGGAATGTTGTCCTGTATCGTGGGTGCGTTTGCAATCATTTAAACTCACATAAACAAACAGCCACACCCGGAACAACTACCTATAGGCTATACAAATATTTGTTCCGTGCGGAAACGAACCCGCGACACGCAGCCCAGCAGCCAAACGCTCAGCCACTGCGCCAACTGTGCCGTCAGAACGTCAAACTGGTTGAAAGTTAACCTCTCGGCCCTGAGCTAACCGGAAAAAATCCAACCGTGTGTTTTTAACTAGTCCCTAAGTAAGAGGTCGCCTAGTTGTTAGTGAACTCGGGTTATATTCCCTAAACTGTAGAGTAAAAACCATATAACACAATATTACTCAAGTGCTGTTACTAAAAAAAAAAACGAATTCTTGTATCTATTTGATTTCCTCCCCTTTTTTCTCGAATAGTAATTATTTTACAAAAAGAAAGACAAGAAAAAAATCTAAACAACGTCCACACAAAGGGCACACCACACCTACTTCCCAAAAACCGCCACACGGCGCACACACGAACATTAAAAAACGTGACGTTTTTGCACCCCGCGTCTTCCTACGGAAGTACCGAGTCAGAGCGAGACGGAGATACTGACCACACGGGGGCGAGCGAGAGGGAAGTCGTGGGAACCGCAGGGGTAGCGATATCCCATACGATCATTGAAGTGGGACGCGCATAGTGACCCTTCCGTGCATATGTCCGTAGTCCGCACTCGGGTCTATAACACCCGTGAATGACACCTGTGCGATGTTTATCGCTAATTTATGCGACAAATGGCGAATTCGTTAGTTTTTATAGTAGTTAATTACAGGTGCATTAAGGGTTGTCAATTAAAAAGAGTGTTATGTATGAAAATAATTTAATTTTCTTTCTTTATGTCCGCAAGCGACGGTTATTTACATGATATATATACAGTTCAGTGGTGCTCAAAAATGACTAATTACTTTAATGTTAATTAGGCGGTTTTGTGCACCAGTAATATAATTAGCCAATAAGCTATACAAATCACACATTTCATGAAGAATATCTAAGGCTGAACAATTATTGGTAAATTCACAACCTATGATCAATATTAAATCGTAATATAGTAAGAATACTTTTACGTAAATTCTATGATGATTACGTCGAATTTTCACATCAAAGTAACGAAATATGATACCGAAATGGTAACACAATATTATTCGATTCCACGATATTTAAAGCTCAGTTTTTTGGTCCCAAAATACATCTAGTGACTGTTGATAAACTTATACAATATACTATATAACTATCACACAACTTACAAAATAATATTTTGATATAAAAACTATTTTTACAACAGTAGGTACAGTCTCCAAAAATATAATTTAGATATTTTTTAAACTCTGAGATCGATACAACAGGGTCTTGTAGCTTGGCGACAAAGAAATAATCATAATGGTCGTACTTGCTCAAGTATCAACGAGTATCAAGTATCAAAACATCCACAAGAGGTTCAAAACATTGAAAGTAAAAGTTCAATGAACGCTGGAGGGTCCCTGAAACTTCTTCCAATATATTTGCCGAAGAAATACTTGTTTAAAGTTAATACCAGAAGGCAGAAATACTACGATTACTTTTTCAATCGACTATAGAAAATATTCTGTTTGATTCCGTTCGATTTGTTCCTCATTGCCAAGCCACAACACAATAATTCTGATTAGTTTTAATGTACTTTAGTTCTAATAGGCCAGCTCAGCTCCCCACGGCCTGTAGGGCTTCGAACTGTTCTGTGAGTACTGGTGATGAGGTGGATGGTGGGGGTATGGAGTGGGGTAGTGAGGAGCTGGGGGCGCAGGGTGGGGTCCTGGAGGTCCAGGGGGTGCCGGTGGAGCGGGGTAGTGAGGGTAACTAGGAGCTGCAGACAAAGGTGCAGCAATCGCAGACATGGGTGTGGGTACAGCTACTGTCGTCGCCGCTGACGTCACAGGTATATCTTGCCTTGGTCCTCCTAGGTCCGTGTAACCATGTTGAGGCTGAGGTACTGGTGTGGTAGGATATTGGGGATAACCCCAGTTCGTTGACTTCGCTGCTAACTCCCTCTGCGCAGCGAAGCATTGGAGATGGCTCATGAGACGTAGGCGTAAAGGATCCTGGATGTCAAGACCTTCACAACTGACGAGATACCTCGCCACTTCAGCAGCACATTCTCTGAAGCCAATGCTGTGGTAGTCCATCGCATACCTTTGAGGGTCGTAAGCGAATGTGTCCAATCCTGGAACAAAGGAGAACGAAGGTTAGAGCTGTTTATCATATTGATTAATTCTATGACGCATTTCTTCAATATTAATTCAGTTCTACCGTGTTTGGTTAAAAATTTCAATACGGAGAGCGCTGTGAACGAAACTGGCATGTTCCAGTTACTGTCGGAATAATTAATGACGTTTCAAAAGGTTTCTGCAAAGTTTAAGCTCACACTGGGGATTTTTTTATTCCGTATTTTCTTTGGTCTTTTTAAGCCAGCTCTCCGAATGCAGATGTTATTTTGAATGTAAATAAGACTTAGACAATAGCAAGACGGAATAAAGAACACAAAAGTTCAGTTCATTCAGGAAACGACCCTCCAGTTACCCTTGTACAAGTAGAGAGGGATGGGATATAGCAGTTTGATCAAGTGCGTAAGGGATGGAGATTTGTAGTAATGGTAACGGGAACCCCAAGTTTCCGGCTGTCTTCCGATAGGGAAGGAGACAAATGTAAGATGAGCTCTCAGACCCTCACTTACTTTGACAGAATGTTCGAGAAAAACATGATTCATTGATAGGTGAAGGGTCAAGGGTACTTGGTCCAGTCAGTGTGCCACCGGGCCACAGGACCGAAGGGTGAAGAAAACTGTCTATGCAGGGTTTTTTGTAGTCGGTGAACCAGTTTAATTTCTTTTTAAACTTTTTTCTTTGTCTGCCCTTGCTTCTTTTATGTTTTTAAATGTGTGCCGTTTGTTAGAACGACACGTTTCGTACTTAATTGGATAGACGAGAGGTAAAGGAAAAAATTGTAGTATGTTTTCTGTTAATTATCTTGTTGGAAAAGAAGAACGCTGGGAAATGTCGGACTGCCTTTCACTAACATATTATAAAAGAAAGTCCTCCGCCGCGTCTGTCTGTCTGTCTGTCTGTTCGCGATAAACGCAAAAACTACTGCACCGATTTTCACGCTGTTTTCACCAATGGATAGAGTGGTTCTCGAGGAAGGTTTTTTAGTATATAATTTGTCAAGTTTTTTGTATACGTTGGCTAAAATATAATGATATTTGTTGGAGGTGTCGGAAAAAATAAGCCATCTGGTAGCTTCCAACGAAAACGCTGCCCTTTGAGATATAATAAAATGATGTATGGTGGAATTGTGTATTTCATATAGGTCTACAGAAAAGTTCGCGATGGCATATGTCTCTTAAGGATAAAATACTATATCCATTTTAATACTTTAAAAAATAGGCAACATAGGTTCCCATGGGTGGCGGGAATCGGATCAAAACGCGCGGGCATCAGCTAGTAATGGTATTTATCATCACTCTTGTTTGATTATTTAGCTTGTTGATTTCGTGATTTTTCCTTTCAAAAACCATCATTTTAAGGATAAAAATGAGAAAAGTACTACTGCTTTGAAAATGCTTTGTTGTTTTATCACAATTTAAATCTGATTGAATGATCAAAGAAAAAAGTTCGTTTTTTTTTTTTTTTTAACCAACACACTGCCATCTGATCCCAAACTAGGCAGAGCCCGTACTATGGCAACCAGACAACTGATAAACATACTTATATATTTCTAAATACATATACATATTATAGATAAATTTACACCCAGATACAGAACAAATAATCGTACTCATCGCACAAAGATTTGTCCTGTGTGGGAATCGAACCCACGACCTCCGTCCTAGCAGTCAGGGTCACTAACCACTAGACCAACAGGCCAATCAATTTTAAAAATCCATGTCACATTCTACTTAAATATATTTATAAGCAGACATCTTAACCCTAATGAAGCGTACAATTGTATTAACTTCCTCCTTCCTTCCTCGCAACGTTTTATATCACATTTTTTGCGCTCGCGCAGGTGCGACAACCCTTTGCGTTAGAATCGCTTCCGCTTGTCACGTGGGACACAATGGACGCGTGATTTGATCGAAAGAATGTAGATTTAGAGGTTTAATTTTATTCCAAAGGGTTTAGATCATAATTATTGGGTTGTGATGAGGTACCAAATCCGGTACATTGTCAGTAAAGATTGTAGTAGAAAGTGTCTTTAAAGTTTATATCAAATATTTAGATTTTAGGTTGCATGTTTGGTTTGCATTGCGTTTAAAAAAGAAAGTTATTTAATTTAAATAAAGTATTCATTTGGAAAACCACCAACACGAACTGTGCCCGCGTGGTGGAATATGTGATCTCCATCTCATTCTGAGCTCTCATAGAGAGGAGCCCTGTGTCCCAGAAGTGGGAATATTACACAATACTTTTCAAATTGTTAAGTCACCCACAATAATCATGAATTAAACAGTCCCTTACATTTCAAATCCCCAATCAGCGAACTAACATAAGTTGCGATTAATTCCCGACTGACGGAGGGCTGTATCATCATCCCCCCGTGTCGTTTAGTGGTCGGCAGGGTGAGAGCGGCCCCGCGTAGTGTTCCCACGCACCCTATGCGCATGATTCGCTTACTGATTGATTTATCTTTGCTAATCTGTTGGTGTGCTTGTGAATGAATTTTTAAGATCAGTGTTTGGAAAATAAATAAGGAAATGTGTTGAGAAAATTATCTCGGAGCCACCCTTGGTTGACTAATTTATTATATTGCCGAAATTTAAATAAATTCGAATAAGAGTAAAGCAATATTTTTTTACTGAATCACTGTTAACAAATATCGACTTTGATTAATTTTTGGACAGGGTTAGATGCTTCGAGGCAGCAAAAAAAAGCTACAGGAAACGTTTTTACTACATTTTCAGTTTATTATTTACCCAGCAATCACAATCTTTCCTAACCGACACGTTACTTGTTCAAAAACGCATTAAACCAACCACACAAAGCCCATATGGCCAGTGTATCCCACATTGTCTGTTGACCAAGCACCCGAGATCCCCAATCCAGCGCATACGCATAACTACGTTACACCTGGCGCCTACAAAAACTCAGGAAGTCGCTAACAGGATTGCGCTGATCCAGTTTTTGTCCCGCTCGCACTTTGCGTGGGTGAGGGGGATGGACATAGTAAAGGAATATTGATACAGTTGATACTTGATAGGGTTAAAAGCGTCAATGATGAAATCGATATGAAGTTAGATACACATCGTATGATGAAGTTTATTAAAAAGGAGTTTAACTGAACAATTTTGATAGATTTTCTAACTAAAACAGTTGCAAGATAAAAAGGTCACGTTTTATTACGACTTAATACTGTGAAAAGTAGGTAAGTCTCAGTCTCATACCGCAAGGAAAAATCGAATAATACATTCTGTCTTGTTTTTGCCAAGGTTTTTTACGACTTAAGTACGTACGTCAGAAATGACGCAAAAAAAAAACTAAAAATAAATTAACAGTTACTAAAGGTCAACCGCACATCTCGTGATGCCAGTTTCCGGATTCCCTCGGTCGTGACACTGACCTTTAAACGGCCAAACTCGGCCACTGTGTACAGCAGTCGGCCATCGCTGCCGGAAACTACTCACAACTGAAGAGGATGCGGTTTATCGTACACTGAACCATATAGCGACATTGGTGAACTACTTTTGTAAAAGTTAAATGGTAACCGCAAACTGATTTCAAACCACAGATTCGGTTAAAAATTCATAACGGAAGGATGAGACAATTATTTTGTGCGTAATTTTTGAAATAAATGAATAAAAAAAAAGCATTTTGTGTCGTTCCTTAAAATATTTTTGAATGAAATCGAGACGAAGCAAAAATAGATGGCAACAGGTGGCGTTCGCTAGTTTCTACCTAATCCCATTAGAAAAAGCGTAAGTTTTTTCTAATGGGATAAGAAACAACTCTATAGTTGTTTCTTTTATTGGCCGTCTAACAAGTAAGCTGTTCACAGAAAATCAATTAAAATTCCCTTAAAGAAACTATCAATTTCAAATCTTCCCAACGCACACCCAAAGCAAACTCACCGGCATTTTTTCTATCATTCACAAGATGATATACTACGTGTGCTGTAACAAAAACCTCAGAGTTGGTCCACCTGCCGCCGGGACCCGGCCCCCGGGCCCCTGGACCCGGAAGCTCGGCGTGGGAACATACGGAGATGAGCGGGATAGCGATGTTATGATGGAACAGCTGACTTTGTTTATAGTGGATGGTTGGAGGATGGCTGGTCAAGTTACTAAGATGAAGAAATGTTTACGACGTGAACTAAACTCAATTTACGGCGAACTTTCTATATGAAACTGAACGCGATCAGCACAACCAAACAGCGTTCAAGAGTTGTCGGTATTCTCTTTCTTGTATAATAATGACAATGACATGAACAAGGTTTAAATAATCGCTTCAATTTCATTGATAAAATTCATCTTTAGACTTTAAGGAGACTATATAAACTTCAAACCTTACACGGGCTTAAGAGTCCCTATCGATTTCGTGGTCTAAAAGCAGAAAAGACTACTTTTTTCAGCTCAAATTTCTCAATAACCACAAGGTATCTGGTATTTATTTTAATGCACAGTTATATATCATTATATATTAAATGTACGAATTTTAATTTTGATAACCACTCAACATAAATTAGGAAAAGTAAAACATACGTTTTTACGATTTATTCTTCGACGTAAGCACGAGACACCAGGTTTTTCAATAGCTTTTTTAGATTACTAGTATTGAATTATAATCTGAAAAAAAATCGTACATACTGGCCATATAGTATATTCGTAAGTCTACGTTTTTTATTTTAAAATAATTTAATTTAAAAAAAATGTGGTTCACACTGAAAAAAACCGATAAAATGATGCGCAAAATCAAAACATAAATATATAGGTGACATACAACTATGCATTAAAAAAAATACCAGATACCTCATGGTTATATTGAGAAATTCTATGAAAAAAAAGGCAATGAAAAAAGTAATATGTTCTGTTTTTTGACCACGTATTTAGGGACGCGCGATAGGAGATTTGTCCATTTAACATACATAACAAAATAATTATTTGGGTTCAGACAGGGCTGATGAGGCAGACTTTCATTACTTTTATATTTTAAATTACTTTCAAAGTATCTCTTTGATAAAATAAATAATGTTCGGATAATGATCTTATACAGGTTGTTAACGACTCGATAGTTATGTCACCAAACGAAACCATTGCCCTTGTTAAAATCAGGATAAACAAAATTGTTGACTTTGATAAATGAAAAAGTCTTTTAATGTGTATCTTTTTAACTTTGGAGAAATATGATCAATCAATAACTATAATTTAGAACTTCGTTCTTGTCTAAAAATCTAGGTTAGTAAATAATAGAAAGTAATAATTTATTAAATTTTGCCTCGCAGGTGTTATAGGATGTTTTTGTTTAGACAATATTAAAAGAAAAATACCAATTGTAGAAAACAAAAGACTGACGCGTTTACAAAATTATCCGTACTAAGGTAGCTTTTAGCTCTTTACAAAGTTTGATAGTTTAAGACACTATCATTTTGTTTTTTCTCATAAAAGAACATAATACGGTATCAATTGTTCATTCGTCTTCATCGACAAATGGAGATGAGAGCAAGATCCCGTTTCTAATATTCTATTTCATCAAGGCTTATTGTTATATGTAACAGTTGCAAATCATACAAAAGACAGGAAAAGCGAATCAAATGTGTAGCTTTTGCTTTTTAACATTATTTTTTTCTATTCTACTTTTTAACGAATCACCGTTACGGTTACATCTTTTATTAATTTACAGGAAACGGAAACGCACCGAACAGGTTTCTGACAATTTCATCACTGCGTCTAACGGACGAGTCCTTTTTGCGCATTTTTACTTTTTAATTTTAACGATTCCTTATTCGCGTTTGTAAACTTTTCACTGTTGCTGCGTTTACAAGGTTTATTTGCTCGTAACTTGTTTTTGTTGTTGCCGGAACTTTAATTTGTTTTGGTGAACAACAGGCGGCCATTACAGACTCTACTTGTACACTGAGTTTTCACCGTAAAGTTGTTTACTAGGCTTCGTTTTATACTTCAATTTGGTTTTAGTTGGAGTATTATTTGTTTGGGTTCCTATGTTATTTAAGTTATGATTTGATATGCTGGCGTGCTTCTTTGTTCCAGACAATTACTGCCGGGGCAGAAAGCACAGGCTGTTTGCCGTGCCACCATGTCGTACTGTTGTCGTTAAGTCGCCAATTCCTCGCACTCTGGCAGCGCTTAATGATCTCTTGGATTCTAATCGAACAAACGATCTGTTTGCGGATGGATGGACGAAGATTTTGTTGGTATGTCAGAAGCACTGTGAGATGAATCTATGAAAGTGTTATTAACCTTCTTTTATTTATGTTGTCATTCTCTCAAATTTTGCTTCAATTTGTTATTTTCTGTTAGTCTGGGTCGATAGCACGCTGACATGGGGTGGGCAGATCGATTCACTGGTCTCTAGGCTTTTGTTTTTAAAAATCTAAGGACCTCCGCAAATTTCTCTACCCTGAGAACTGTGTACTTTGCTCTTGCCCATTCCATTTTAACGTACTGTATCTCGGCCTGGGGAGGTGCCGGTAAATGTCTTCTGCTGCGTCTGGAGAGGGCCCAGAGGGCTGTTCTTAAGGTAATGGCCTTCAAACCCTATCGCTTCCCTACCAGCGAACTGTACACGCTATGGAAGCTCCCTACAGTAGGGCACTCTTCTGTGCTGAGTACAGTGTTGCGGAAACACTCAAATATGGCTTTTGACCCTGAGTTTAGAAGACAAAAACGTAGAACTGACAGAGTCTGCCCGACATCAGGTTCACTTTCTGCATTCCTGTGCTCTATAACAGAATAAATAAAGTCCTGACTATTTATCCATGTACTTTCCGGTATTGCAAAAGAATCATTGATAATTGGCTTCATACTCTCACTTACGAAGAATTGGAGATTTTAATAAAACCTTAAAGACCTTTCTTCCGCAGACATGCACACCAAATACACGTAGCGTAGAGTTGCTCGTGGGGAGGTTTCACAAGTACACTCTACACTTACACCCCACATACACGCACTACACTCACATACAAAACACTCACATGCACAAACTAAGCACATAATTATTTATTTTTTCTGTTTAACTTTATAGTATTTTAATTTTAATTTTTCACCTCTGGAATTTGGAACGCTGTCGTCTCCCTCTTGGAGGTGGGCGTTAATAGCTGCGACACAGTTTTAACTAATGTAGCTATTTACGAACGCAATCAATTTTTGTAAAATGTGTTTTGGTTCCAATAAAGATTTGAAAGATTTTGTATATTTTAATGTGTTAAAATTGTATTTTTTATTTTGATAATTTTATTTACTGTAATTGGTTATAAACAACCGTTGTAATTAAATAAATAAATAAGATTGATAAAGGTCTTAAATTTCCAGCTATATTTATATCAATCAACGTAACTTTCTGAACCAAGTACCTGCTAGGCTAAGTCTCAAACGACAAAGTCTTTAGATGCAGTATACCTATGTAATAGGTTAATATACAGTCTGACGTCCACGTATTGTAGTAAAGTTCTCAGTTTAAGATGTTCTAGACTTTACCAGTCTATTCTCATAAGCTAAGCTGCAACACTAAAGTCGGAAGGGATTGGCAAGTTAAGAAGAACAGTACCAACCTTTAGCATGCAGCATCTTCAAATGATCCACAGTAAGCTGCAGAATCTCAGCCTTCTCCAGCTTGGCGCTGCCTTGCTTCTCACAGGCTGCTGGTACCAGCCTCTTGAGCTCAGTCAGCGAGGTGTTGATGCGGTCGCGGCGCTTCTTCTCTATGACGCCGCGACGTCGCTTACGTGTCATCAGCTGGCAAGAGTCACCGCCTGGAGACCTGAAATGGTGGATGATGGTGGGTTAGTTCTGTATTCCTGTAATGTGGTGGTTTTTATCACTATTCCAAGTTGAAGCTGCCTTGGCTGACCTGGAAGTCTTCTATACTCCGAACCAAAGTAAGGGAAACCGGTTCCGATTGAAATTTATAGACGACTCCTCGATCTCCTCCTGGAGTGTAAATCTGGTATTTTACCACAAACTATTGGTCATTTAATATCGTGTCTCGAGTGTCTTACCCGAACTGATAGAAGCTACGGAAGGTGTCAAACTCGCTGTCGAATCTTGGTAGACTCAATGTACATACACGCTAAGAAGAACATGAACTCAGACAGAATACCCTTTGAATAGGGCTTTGGCTATGTACAGCAGTATTGCGTCACGGTTCGAAAAATTTGTACAGAATAAATATTGTTATCGGGTTGGCTGTTTGTGCATGGAATTCAGGTTTCAATTTGTACGCTTGAAACTGTCTCGAAACCTCGAAATCTACAAATAGAAGTTAAAAAATCTGAGCTCTTAATCCGAGCAGATTTTTTTGATTACACAAACAGAATATATGGTCTATATATCTTGTTGCACAGTTTTGCAATAGATTTTCATACGTTATGTAATCGGATTTTCAGTCGAGGTTTTGTTTTCAATCCTACAATTATATAGAAAAATCCATTGACCATTTTTTGTAGGCAAACTGCCCGATGGCCCAGTTTATGTTTAGAATCTCACGGTCAAAGTATGACATGTTTAGTTTTTAAACATATTTGTTAACAAAAAATCACATTAGTGGACGGAATATTTAACGAGATAAAAATGTCATCTTTAATGATATGTTTGTGAAACATAGCTTGTGTTTCATTAACCTAGTTAAATGATTAGGAAATAAGCCTGAAGCCATTTATTTTAATAATATAAAGTTAACGTAATTAAATAGGTATTTTACCCTTTTTTTTACGGATGGGATATCATCAAATTAATGACTTCTCTCGCTCTGGGCAGAGCAGAAGGGAGTGTCAGACTTGTACTGACTAAAACCCACCCATGTTCCTTCCTTGCCCTTTGTGTTCCAGGGCCGCGGTACCCTGGCAGATAGGTATTTTGCCCTTCACATATACTGATAATGTGAAAAGAATTTTTTTTTTCTTCCGGTGTTGTTGGCATCTAATGTGTGGGTATGGTATTCCAGATACCCTTTGGTCAGGTGTGTGGAATTTTCATATATGTTTGAGCCTGAACGATTCATGAAAGAGGCGAACTACATTGTTTTTGGCCTTTTCCAACCCCATCTCAAAATTACATCATACGCTAAAATGAAGAAAAGTGAACAAAAACTTAAACAAAACAGAACATAAGAAAGTATGTATATGACATAATTGACGTAACTCTGAAAATCTTTAGACAGAGACTTTACAAAAGAAACGTCTTTGCTACACGTAACACTGAATCACAGTTATGCGTAGCGTTTGCTACGTGCGTAGCGAGCTACGCCGTGTAGGCGCTACGAGCTTCACGAGCTCTTACTGGAATCTTATGTGATATTATGAAAGGGATGATTTTTAAACGGTTTTTTTTTAATATTTATTTTTGCTTCAAATGTTTATGACCCCATTTGACCCGAAATAGGTTAAGCAGAAATGCAAATGAAGAAGTAAAAGGAGAGATTTTCCCTTTTATCTTTTTCAAAAGAAAATTATCTCAGTTGATATTGGATAATTTTTCGTTACTACATAATTATTTAAGGTATCTTCGCCTACTAGGCAAATAATTTGTTATTTGCGTCTAAATTTTCTGAAATGTTCCATATATTTAGACCTAGAGAAAATTAACGTCAACCTAGCGTTAATAATATCAGATTCTACTAAGCTTCATCCAGGCAATTAAACACCTACAAACTAAAATATTATATCTTTAAATCTTAGTTAATTATTTTGTTCGTCCCACTGATTTTTGGCTAGTTACTTTTATATCTGTTAGTGCTCATACATTTTCAAGAAACAGCAACACAGACAGATGTATATATAGAAGACTATGGTGGAGACCTCAGCCAAGCAGACGGACAGTAGGAAGACTAATATATGTACCTTCTAGCGTATTGATTGTAGTTTTATTCTTACGCAAACATTGTATTTGAAACCCAAGCTGTTATGGAATAGGGCTTATTTCACAGTTACTGCCAAACATAACATAGGTCTGAAAGGCTTAAAAATCTTTGTTTCTCGTACTCACGTCGCATCTTTACTGCTCTCCTCAGAAAAGTCATCGTCTTCGCTTTCAGAGCGAGTCCTCTTGGAGCGCTGCGCCGGCGCTGGCGGGGCCGGGGCCGGCGCCGGCGGGCCCCAGCCGTAGCCCCACTGGCCTCCCTGGCCCTGGAGCTGAGGACCTGGTTGCTCCATATGCCGGTGATGATACTCCATGGTCACAAAAAAATTGAAACACTATATTCGTCCTAATTTTCACAGTCAAAATAATCACTGATATATTCTTGGCCTAATTTTCTCAGTTATCACTTTGTTTTCATCGGAAACTTGGTCGGGAGCGAGCGTGTGCGCAGGCCGGTCACGTGCGCGCGCGCTGGGCGATAGGCACGGAGTGTGTGGCCGCGTGGCGCCCCGTGTCGCCTCGTGTGCCGCCGCCCTAAGCGACCCACCCTATTGAGAATACTCTTTATCTATGACCCACTAACTTTTACTCCTGATATATGCGATTTAGAACTTTATTTTGTGAAGGATAGGGATTTAAAAACTATCCTGAATAAGTTGGTAATTTTTTTGACAGCCAAGATTAAAAATGCGTTTTTCGTTTGCAATTTTGTGCGTTACGTGGTTGCAGTAAGGACGTTGCAACTGCGTTTCTGGGTCACTTAGCGATATTAAAATTTATAAAGTTCGACTTTGCTACTGCTTATCGGAAAATAAACTTAGTGTTTGAGGTGTAAGGTGCAGAACAGCTTAGTTATTTTTTTAAGGGTGTATCATAAGGCCGCGTGGCAGGCGCACGGTGGGAAACTGCAAACAATTAGGTAACGCAATTTATTCGCTCAGATATTTGTGTGAATGTGTTGCTAGCATAGGGGAGGGGTTCCGGGGTAAGCACCGAAGACGGTGGGACGATGGTTCGGGGATTAACTAGTGGAAAACATTAGGACCTACACTAGAGTGAAGGATTAGGGCATGAAAGGAAAAGTGTGTATCAAAATATTTGTGAATTTAGAGGCACTTGTGTACTACTTGAGTTATTTTTTATTAAAAGATGTTTTAGTGAAACTTGAAATTGTTTATTAATCATAGATCCTTCAGTATGTTAATGTTTTTTTAACTATCCCGAAATAGAGCTTCCTACCCAAGTTTCTGGCCTTTAGAAGACACACAAAAAAAAGGTGCAAAAAGTTTAAACTATAAGTTTTCCGAAGAGAACAAAATGAAGGAAACGTAGGTTTAATCCGCAAACGACAAACATTGTATTTTGAATCTTAATTTGTTATTGAATAGGGCTTAGATAATTTAATTTCCCAAAAAAAATTGAAATTACCAACTACTTTCAGGGTAGATTCACGTCATAATTAAACAATCCCAAACTCATTAGCAGCACTGGTCAGTTATCCTCCTAATTATTACGTAATCACGCGGTTACGTCACGGCAGACGTCGCCGGCCGCCGGTCACGGCCCGGGCACGGTCGAGGGACGGTCACGCACGAGACTAGAGGAGTTCGGACGTGATAGGACGGCGGGTGGCACACTGGCACGCGACCACAACGCTGTCCCCCCATACTTAAGTACTAATGTTGTAACATGATAATACATATTGTAAAACTAAATAATTTTAAAAGAGTTACCATGGACTATCTTGTTCTTCTCCATAGGAAATGACCAACCCTAACCGTGCACCTTTGTATCGACGTTTTATAATTGCCCATGTAAGCCTATGTGAAATAAAATATTTTGATTTTGAATGGTATTCAGTCTTGGTTTCTGAGAGTGCTAGCATAAGACATACACGGGGATAGGCAGGAATATTATTTTGTAGATGGTATTTACATCATCATCTGCGTATTCTTTTCAAACTGTGTTGGCAACGGCTTCCAGACTAACCAAGTTTTTTCTATGTACCGACTGTTTATCTGAACTTTACAACCCAGTAACTCTGGTACCACCGATTTTCAGGCTATCGAGCCGGGCTACCTGTAACGAGTGTCAAAACAAATATGTTTTGAATGCCTCGTTGGTCTAGTGGTCACAAAAGCGGCTGCTGAGCATGAGGTAGTGGGTTCGATTCCCACGTCGGGCAAAGTATTATTGGGTGTTTCAGGATTTTTTCAGTAGCAGCCACGGAGTCTGGATTTGCGCTTGTTTGATGGCAATAGGCTCGCCCTCCATTATATAATGAAACCACCACGACCATTACCACCACCATGACCATTACGTTTCAGTCCCATATGGGACTGAAACGTAATGGTCAAATTGGGGTATACTATTAGGTACACCTCTGCCTAACCCTTCTGGGATTACAGGCGTGAGGTTATATGAAATTTATAAAGGTTATTTTCAACCAAACTATATCCCAATATGTTGCCAATTCTGTATTAATACAGCCATTGCTGGTCAATCTAATCTATTCGTACTAATTCTGTAAACATTCTTACGACCGTAATAACTCGATATGTGTCGGTCTGAATATGTCATGTTATTGTTATGTACTACATGTTATGTGGCTAATAATATTACCGAAATTATGGCATCTATTGATGATCGTGGTCATGTCATTAACTGTTCCTTCATAAATTCTATCTTTAGGCATGGTTTACTTGAGTTATATTATGTAATTGGGTCCTCTTCAGTTATATAAGTCAACTGTTATTTAAATAATTACAGTGCTCGACGTTTTAAAAGTGCCCATGTAGGCCTGTGTGACATAAAATATTTTGATTTTGAAATTAAGGCGTGAACGCAGATTTATAACTTTAATTTACATCTGACAACATCAAAAACCACAATGAAAGAAGGAACAGTCGACTGCTGGTGGTAGCATTTTACCCTTGAAATGATCTAGCGTAGTAATTCATACAGTAGGGTTAAAGTTAAATTGTAGGAGCTTAAACGTGCGTACATATTTATATTAAGGCTACAGTTATATATTCAGAAGTCGTTGTTCTTCTTTTCTTTAAATTAGGCTCGCCATCATTTGTACAGACCACGACATTTTGCGTGGCACCTATAACATCTAAGAGTTCTTAAGAAAAACCCGATTACAGTCTCAAATCTCCTTTAAAAAAGCCAAGATTACAGGCACCTCTTCCAAACAAGGATTTTGACACATTACGGTTGAGAGAGCTGATCTTTTGCTAACAAGATTGACATTAAGTAGGTACTACAAACGGATTGTTGACGCAACACATTGCAGGAAAGAAGATTTGAGGAATATCTTCCTCCGCTTCAGCAATTTAATGAGATTGGATTAGTGATATAAAGCACGCCCTTGTAAAATCGGCTACAGAGAGAAGCCGCCATTATAGTTGCAACATAGTTTTTTGGGCTAAGGTTTCTCCCAAGGTAATACGGAACCCTTATCTATGTCGGACCGTCTGTCACAGAATGAAGTGTGGAATTAGCGCGTCTCACATGTTGTTGGGTTCTGTTAAAGATAAGTTTATTTTAATTATTGTATTGGTGTTGGTTAGGCCTTCACACAACACAGATTGTATGAAGTTCGTCGCAATTTATTAATCTGTTTGTCACTGTCATCATCATCATTTCAGCCGAAAGACGTCCACTGCTGGACATAGGCCTCCCCCAAGTATCGCCACATTGACCGGTCCCGTGCGACTCGCATCCAGCAGATCCCCGCAACCTTCACCAGGTCATCGGTCCACCTAGTGGGAGGCTTTCCAACGCAACGTCGTCTGGTTCGCGGTCGCCACTCCAGAACGTTACGGCCCCATCGGCCATCCGTTCTGCGAGCAATGTGCCCTGCCCACTGCCACTTAAGTTTGGCAATTCTTCGGGCTACGTCGGCAACCTTGGTTCTCTTGCGGATATCCTCATTTCTGATTCGATCGCGCAAGGAAACTCCGAGCATAGCCCTCTCCATTGCCCTTTGGGTGACTTTAAGCTTTCTGATGAGGCCCATTGTGAGCGACCACGTTTCGGTCCCGTATGTAATCACTGGCAACACACACTGGTCATAGACTTTCGTCTTGAGACACTGCGGTAAGTTGGACGAGAAGATACCACGCAACTTCCCGAACGCTGCCCAGCCGAGTCGGATTCGACGATTGACCTCTTTCTCGAAGTTAGACGTACCTAACTGGACCGACAACTTCGATTGTAGAGTCTCCGATCTTGACAGAACAGTGACCAGTGACAAAACCAAGGACATGTTGAATGCCCATGTAGGGCATTCAACATGTCCTAGGTTTTGTCCATGTTCATTTTAAGACCCACTCTTTCGGAAGCTCTACTGAGGTCATCGAGCATTGTACTGAGGTCCTCCATGGTCTCAGCCATAACTACTATATCGTCGGCAAACCGAAGGTGAGAGATTTACTCGCCATTGGCATTGATGGCTAGCCCTCTCCAGTCCAGAACCTTGAAGACGTCCTCCAGTGCAGCGGTGAACAGTTTCGGAGATATGACGTCTCCCTGTCTCACACCTCGCGTGTAGAAGGATAAGTTCCGAGGTCTGGTCCTGAAGTCGGACTGACATGGTGGCGTTTTTGTACAAACACTTCAACACCTCGATGTACCGATAGTCGATTTGGCACCGTTGGTGAGACTGAGAAGGCTTTTTCGTAGTCCACAAACGCTAAACAGAGAGGCAGGTTATACTCTTCGGTCTTCTGTATAACCTGCCGCAGCGTATGTATGTGGTCTACGGTGCTAAAGCCTTTTCGGAAACCGGCTTGTTCGGGAGGCTGGAAATCGTCAAACCTGCGCGCGAGACGATTCGTGATGACACTTGAAAACAACTTGTAGACATGGCTCAGAAGTGAGATGGGCCTATAGTTCTTCAGCCGGGCATTGTCACCCTTTTTGAAGAAGAGTACCACCACACCTCTGCACCATGCCTGTGGCGTTTTCCCCTCGAGTATGACGGAATCAAACAGCTTCTGAAGGGCCTTAAATAACGGGTTTCCACCCGCCTTCAGGAGTTCCGCCGTAATTCCGTCATCACCCGGTGCCTTGTTGTTTTTAAGCTGTTTCAGAGTCATCCTAATCTCTAATTGTCACTGTAATGTTAGGGAAATGAGTACGAAACAAATTGACTACAGTCCGTCAAATTGCAACTGTAATCTTTTGCCGGTTGTTTATGTTTAAAGTGGTAAATTTAACTAATTTCCCATTCTTCACTTACATTTCTTGTACGGAACACTACAACCACCTCGTCCATTACTTTTTCTTTCATTTTTTTATGAAACAAACCTCGGGTGTCGCGATTTCAGTCACAAAACTGATCAGATTCAACGTCACCCAGTCAACAAGGACGCCATTGTACAGTAATCCGTTTACTGATAATATAAAAAGGTCCTTTGTTACAGATTTTGTGCTTTCAAGTATGTATTTGGAGTCTCAGTGAATCTGTGAACTATGAAATCAAAGGTTTGAAGAACGAGTTGTAGGATGAATTGATCTCTTTCTAAAAATAAAAAAGATGGGTCTCCGTGAGTTAAAGAGAAGTCATGTTTGTTTACCGTTGGGGATACATTTTGGAAGGAAATTTCCCAATTGGGAAGGTGTTTGTTGAAGTTATGTTTTGTCATTTAATATTTAGATACTCATTCAAATAATTTAGTTTAACGATTATCTCGATGAATATTGTTAACATTTCAATTTGGAGTAGGATGATGTTTAGATGTTGTGTGAAATTTCGTGCAAACCTATTTTGTAAACTTGTATCATGCACTTTCAAAGAGGCTGTGACCTTTGAGTCTGTTTCGGTGTTATTTCTCAGAGTACTGACTACCAATTAAAAGCACAACCTACTTTTGAAATAAATCATTTAAATCTTGTGCGTATGCGCATGTTACAGTCATCAGCATCTGCCTAACCTTTTCACAACTATGTTGGGGTCGGGATCCAGTTTTACCGGATGCAGCTCAATACCAGGATTTGACATGGAGTGACTGTCTATCTGACCTCGATGCGCATATTACAGTGCATTAATAAATTAAATTAGCATGGGATCGATCACCTACTTTACAATATAAGCAACAAGAAGGCCCTCACATTACAAATCAATGCAATAACCGCACCGCTGTCCATTAAACGCGTCATACATCGTCAGCACAAACACCATTACGACCATTACAAGCGTCTAATGTCATTACTAGTGACGTCTTTCGTGGAGTAATTACCATAACGTAGTATAACACGAAGGGGTAATGTGACGGTAATAAGTTTTACTGCTGAACTTGGCCTTGGGTGGTAAGGTGCAAGTGACGCTGAAGGAGTGACGTAGCGATCCGTGACGTAGTAGGTGCTTATTAATATGCAACTGCCTCGTTGGTCTAGTGGTGGAAGCGCTACTACTAAACGTTAGTTACCGGGTTCGATTCCCAGGTCGAGCAAAGTGTTAGCAGCAGGATTTTTCCAGTTACAGTTCTGAGTCAGGATTAGCGAACAGTTTATGGCAATGTATAAACACGAGTAGGTAACAAGGTAAATGTAACTTTCATCAATTTTATTGTTGAACTTGGATCTTGGAGGGTAAGATGGCGGCTGTGACGTTCAATGGCGGCCAATGCTGAAACACGTGTTCTTTGTATCATCATCATTCTAGCCGAAAGATGTCCACTTCTGTTCATTGTATGAAAGCATTTTATTAGGTTTTCAATAAAGAGTTAAATTTTACTTTAAATCATGTACTGGCTTATTAGGAAGGGGTTAACGGTCAACTTTGATAAAGTATTTTAGGTTCAAAGTTCAGATTTGAAAACATTATTATGTTGGGTAACCGAAAACCATTTATGAAGCTACAATAGCAGATGACTCTTTAAATACTTTAACTGTTTGACCTTGGAGGTCAGTCAAAGGTCACTAGTAATGTAGTAGGTATTTATTTAGTACAATAACAAGGTTGTTTTAAAAATGGATGGTTATAGCAGCTTATTGTTACTAAACGAAGGGGAAGGACGGGACTAAATTAATTAAAAGAAAATAAATCATGAAAGATTATAGAAATTTATCCAAAATCATAACAGTACAAATGTATAATCAAATCAAGTAAAAGCAAAAATATCAAAATCTACACGTTATTATTTAAAGAATCATAGCTATTAGAATGCGCCCACGCAAAGTCGATCATGTATCCACAATTCAAAAGACCGTCTCATTCATTGTTAAAACCGAAAAAATCAAAGCAAAAACTGTGGGAGTCTTTTTTTTAGATTTTTCGAGTATTAACCCGTTTTTTGTGGGCGTGGGTCCATGGGACTTTTGGACAGGTGGTAGTGGGTTTTAATCCCATTGTTGGGGAACACGGAAGGTTAGTCGGCCTGTCAATGAGATTTTGATGCAGTCAGGTTTATTTTAACTAGACCTTATTCACTTGGTCATGTTTGCGTTTGTGGTTTCAGTCATTTTTTTTGTTTATTAGCTTTAGGGAATTTTGTTTCGCGAGGTTCCTTCACCGAATTGTTTTGGTAGGTTCCTGCACCGAATCGGGCGGGAGGAAACGCCCGGGTGTTATCACTGTGAGGATCGCCCAAAAGACACGGTGGAGGTCTGCCCCGCTTGGGCACGAGGACCGCCGTGTCCTCGCTCCACTGTTGTGTTAGAGTCAATTTAATTTAGATTGACATCGATTTGGCTTTAGTGAATTTCTATCCAGACATAAGTATAGATGAGACTAGATGGGTTGGCATCTGATACCTAAGTAATTATCACGGTGTTAATAGGCAACCCAAGGTATTGACAATTCCTATAGATAAGTTTTTAAATTGTCTAGGTCACTACCATTATCATTAACACTGGGAACGGGATTCCGTGATCATGGAACAGCGCCAAAATATCGGGAAACCAACAGTAAACATGGTAAATATCCTGTTTCTAGTGTTAATGATTCCTAGATAGTTCAAATGTGTCTGTAAATGAAAATAATCTATTGGGTTGGAAATTGAGCTTGAACGGCAACCAGGTATTTTAAAATCGCATCACGGCGCAACAACCCCTGAGGTTACAAAAATATTGAAAACATATAGAACTAGTACAAAGAACTAAACAAACAAACTATGCTAGTTATAATAAACCTGAGCACATAAAAGTCTCATTGGTGACGTCTAACCTTCCGTGAGTCATGACAATAGGACTACAATAGATGCCGACCCCCCCAGGGTTAACTGCTTGAAGAACTGCTCAAGCAAATGGATTTACATTGAAATGTATTATGACTGTTTTGAAAGAAAATAAACAGAAGATATTGAACTGCATTTGAAGTAAAAATAATTGATGTCTGTTCTTTCTTCTTTTTTTATCACTCAAAGTTTTATTGAGAACCTTTTAGTTTAAAACTTAGATTGAATTGTCTTTTACGTAGCGGAGTAAGCTGGCACGAGCTATGAAGTTCAAACATGTGCATTAGAAAAACTGAGTAAAAAGACCCAAAACGAAGCCGAGAGACACTCGTGTGGAGTTGTGGACCATACCTGGGCTGGGAACGTTCTAGTTACGGAGATATTAAAGATCAAAGTTCCAACTTTATCACAAGTTTTGTTTTTAAATAGGTAGTTCACTTTTTAAAATATTCTTGTACTATTTCCGCTGATGGATTCAATGCATCCATCAGCACAATGTTTTGAGTGCGTTACATTGTGCCCTACCGTAACCATACCAAAAAAAGTAGTTTCTCGGTAATATTTTTTGCGCAATGTTACTTAGTTTGGTGTACATAATTGTTAAAAATCAGATTGACGGCTTCGTGAAGGTCCGTTTACACGTTGTAAGTAGGCCCCCTGCACGGTTGCACCCTAACCTGTCATCGTCAAGTCGCCATTGCTATCATAACAGTCTGGCTGGCAGACGATTCACAATGTCTGTTACTAAACTGACATATTTTTTCTGATAAAAACAGATGGACAGCTACTTAGGTTAAATTGTTTGAAGAAACAAAAGGATGGCAAGAAGGAATCGTATTTACGTCTTAAGTCTGTGATAATAATAGAATCGAAAGCTGTTTGGTTAGGTTCGTTTTTGACGAAAGTATTATTTCCTAAATAGTATCTTCTGAGATATGATCCTTTTTTCATAGCACTTGTTTATTTTTCGTACTTTTATGTATTATTTTTCACCAAAATCAGTGTTAGTTTTCAAGTTTCACTACATACGATAGGTATAGCTCATCGATCATATTAGTGATCGATGGTATAGCTACGTAATTGTAACTACTTTACAAAGATTAATAAGATACCTTTATTTTAGGTGTAAGAAGAGGTACTCATTAGGAAGGTAAGGTACCTTCCTCAATTAACACTTTGTTTATATAGTCACCTATTTCTAAGTATTTCAGTGCGAGGTCAAAGCCTTTTTTTTTTACGTATGGGAAATCATCATATGACTTCTCCCGCTCTGGGCAGAGCGGAAGGGAGTGTCAGACTTGTACTGACTAAAACCCATCCATGTTCATTCCTTGCCCTTTGTATTCCAGGGCCGCGGTATCTCTTTCGAACAGCCCGCAGCCCTGGAGGTCAAAGCCTTCAGGGGTGAATATCTTCTATAACAAGAATCTTTTGTTCCACAACATGGTTTTGAAAATACGTAGACATTTAATATAAGTTCTCAATATATTGAATTTCTCTTCCTGAATCCTTTTCTTGTTAGGAAACTAATCAAATTGCCAAAGTGGACACAGAATGTAACGACCTGATATATGTACCTATGTATAGATATTTGTACAGTTGACCTTGTGATTGCTTTGTCATCCTAAGGTTGAATGTAATTTGCACGTCAGAAAATGAAAATCTCTTTGTCTTAATTAGGCAATTTCAATATTAGGCAAAGTTCAATTTACTGGTAGGTAATAACTGTTTTCAAAAGTGGGAAGTAATTATATATGCGGTTCATTATACCTACCGACAAGTGCTTTTTTTTTGAAAATTAAACTTCAAGCCGTGCAATGAAAAAATGTGTTTCCGGATTCTTTTGTTTTCACGGAATTGTTAGCAGTCCTGGGCATGATGAAGAAACCAATTATTTTAATGGTCTTGTATCACTGCGGCTACATCAATCAACCACAATACAATTATAACAGTCAATAATATACAATTTTACCAAGCAAACAATATTCTTAGTAAAAAGCACTACTTATTTGTCGTATTCTGTTACATCAAACTTATCTATACAGCTGAACACACCCCTAACATGAAGTACTAAAGTTCAATATCCCTTGTTTGAATTGTAAATGTAAGATGGTGTTATAGTTCGTTCCCGTGTGAATTTGGGGTTGGGTTTGGGTTTGGGGGTGGATTGGCGCCCAACGTGGGACTCGCTTCCAAACTTACAAAGTCAGCAAGTTTGTCGTATGTTAGGTATTCATTGACGTAATTTGCACGTCTACTGAGACATCAGACTTGGGTGGAACTTTGATTGTATCTACTGTTTATTTATAGACGCTAATCTGTTCGTTCACTAATGAATTTTGAAATAATAGATACCTTAGACAGTAGGTGTGCATCTCTGTACCGTGGAAGTTTATATAGTGGAATCATCCATAATGCAAGAGTAAAGTAACTGTCTGTCTGTCTGCCACACATTTAAAACACGGCCCCTATTCCTATTTATTAACCGATTCGTTGCGATGTCCAATTTGTCAAACTTATAGCTGTGGCACTGAACAAAAATAACGTGACACGGCTGCCGTTGTTTCGAGTAGATCTCCCTAAAAGTTAATTTGAAGGAGTTACCATCGATTTCAGAAAGATACGGCCCCCGTGCCTAACGCCACATGCAAAAAAGAATGATGTCACGGGAGACGTGCCATCCCAACGAATCGGTTAATTGAAAAGGGCTCTATCCGAAACTGACTTGACAGGACGAAATCTTTTTAAAACTCTTTTGATAATTAAAATAAATCTTCTTCACGAAGCGTTTGCGTAATTTAACTTTGAAAACTAATATCACGTCGTTTAAAAACTTTTTAAGACACTATTTTTTTTTTTAAGAACTTTTCAAATTTTTGTACCTACTCGTATGTTTCTTAAACATGAACTGAATTTTCAATCTTATCTTCAGCTATCTTTATCCATTGAATAAAGATGGATTCTAAATTTGTGATCGGTTAATGGCGATGTCCCTTCTACATGGGGTTAAACACAACCGGCGTCAGCAACATCACGATCGTAATGCCTGAAGATGTAGGCAGAGGTTACTGCAAGCATTAGGCCGTTACGGCCGTAATGTTATGCTATGATCTAAATGTGGTGGTTTGACACAAAACAGCGAGATTTGGAAGTCAATGTGTCATTGCACTAACAGTACTGACTATCCTTTGTATTGTACCTAGGTAGGAACCATTTTTTGGGTTAGTAAGTTTACATAGAGTTCCATAATTTTGAAAGTTTCAGTTTTGATTTAAAAAAAAAAAACGATTTCGTTCAATACAACATTCTCGCTCGATTACCCAAAGCCACTCAATATTATGACAACACCGTCACATACCTCTGCCGGTCCCCCACACGGCAAGTGAGCGTCGCGTGCGCCGCGTGTGAGCGGGCGCGCGCCGCCGGTCGCACGCGGCGCCTGATCGGAAACATTCGGAAGTACTCGGAAGTGATGCGCGCGCACGTTTCTAGACACAAGTTCAATGCTACGGGAGTTGGGTTTGATTTGATTTGGTGGGGAATTGATCAGAGGTTCCATGCTTGGATTTATACCTATTCCAGTTTTGCCTTAAACAAATAAAATGTTTACAGTGAGATTTATGAAATACCTAATTAAGGTTAGTATCTATTTAGTCAGTTTTTCGGCCATGGCGGCCAATCTCAGAAGACTAACCATCGACACAGGAAAGATTATAATTATATTTTGTGCATGAGATTGCGCAAACGCAGGTGCACTCTCTCTTTCCTCAGTGTCGTAGTCCGATGGGACGGCGACTGTTGAGAGTGGGGTGCTGGGTTCGATTCTCACAGATCAAATTTCTTAGTAATAGCCCGTTGTTTGGTGCGACTCCTCCGGGGTTTGGAAACTCCGTTCAACCGATAGTCCTGGGACTGATCATGATCCAGCAGTGTAGAATTTACACTAAAAGTAGCTTCAAACGTCTTAATAAGTAGTCTGGACCATTGTCTCCTTGCTCACTGCCTGACATTTTTACCACGTCATAAGATATTTGCATAAAAGTTTGTGCTGATAAGAGTCAAGCCACCACGCCTACACCTCTGATTCTACATTGACTTCGACATCGGGCTGGCTTACCAGGTTGTGACGGATGAATTTGTTTCGTCACTGCCGTTTCGCTACTGAAATCTGAACTACTCGACTGGTAACGCCATCTGTTGTTGAAACGCTCAGTATTTTTAAACTTTCAGTTGGCAATAAACGCCCTCTAGCTTCAGTGGTTGGAACTAGCTGATCACTGACAAAGCTTTAGTATCAATCTTTAGCCGGGCTGGACCGGTTCCACCTTGTGCACGTACCCGGTTTTAAACAGAGAAAACTTGCAATCTTACTAATATTAGTTATTCTGTCCCACTGCTGGACAAAAGTTTCCCCCATTTATTTCCAATTCTCCCGGAGTCAGGGGCGAGGTGAATCTCCGGGCAAAGATTGATTAACCGCCAGACGACTCAGGGTTAAGTTTTAAGGAACTTCCATTTTTGCATAATTTATTCAAGAGGAACTATTATAACAATAAGTCATACACGTCATAGATTTTTTATGATTTATTAATATTCCTTACAACAACGTTAACATTAATATTGTAATCAGTAACTATCCCTCTATGTTTATTTGTCGTGACTCGATCTGGAGTCAGGGTCTGAAGCCAGGTCGCGATGCTCATTCATTTCTAGCTCGAAGTCATCCACGGCCATGGGAGTGTCTGTAGTCAGAGAAAATGTTAGCTTTAGAATGTTTAAATAATTAAAAGATCCCCCATACAAAATTATTCAAAAAACACTAGTTACCACCTTCATGAATCCCATATTGCAACGCACACTAAAAGCATCGTAACAGCATGGGATGTACTCGCCAGCAGAAATGAGGTGATGTGATGGCGATTTTGGGTATACTTTTAGGTGTCCTCTGGGCTTAAAGCGGTGCATGCTGCTGCACTATGGTGGCTCTATTTTTGTAATTAGCGATATCGTGAAAACAAGCAACATCGTTCATTGCACCAGAATGATGGTGGTCCTTAAGAAACAAGGTTAGTGCATGGCGCACTGGCCGGTTGGCGTGGATGTGACACATATTTTCGTCCTACTTATTCCTATTGTGATTCTTGGAAAGTAAATGATTTTTTGTTTCCTCCCTCACCGAGATGGTCCAGCGTGACTCCCATCGCCTTCCTGACGGCGGGTATGGGCGCCACGTGTCGGGGCGGCACCTGCAGCAGCATGGCGCGCAGGCCGGCGCACACCTGGCGCGCCAGCTCGCGCTCGGCGGCCGGCGCGCGCGGGGCCAGGGACAGGTGCCACGGCGGGGGCGCCGACAGGCTGAGGGTTGACGCGTAGCAAGGTAATACCACTTTTCAAATTCGGGGACAGCAAAGACACCAATAACTATATCCCCGTATCCGTGTTGCTGGTTTTCAGCGAGGTGTTTGAAAAGGTAATGCTTAATCTAATGCTCAACCACTTTAACACAAATAAAATCTTACATGAGCAACAGTATGGTTTCACCAAAGGACGTTATACGACTGAGGTCGTTGTTACTTTATTAAAACACATATTTACTGCGTTGGAAGAGGCAGAAGATGCCATAGGAATCTTCTGTGACCTCTCGAAAGCATTTGATTGAGTAAACCACGAAACCTTACTCTTTAAATTTGAACATTACGGTTTAGGGAAACTTGCACTTGTTTAATGAAATCGTATTTAAACGATAGACATCAGCAAGTACAAATAAATGGTGTCAATTCAATGGGTTTAAAAGTAAGTATGGGTGTACCGCAAGGTTCGATATTAGGTCCTTTCCTCTTTTTAGTCTATATAAATTGATCTAGCCCATTTATTTAAAAACCAACCACAAATGGTGTTGTTTGCCGACGAAACCTCTTTAATATTTAAGATAAACAGACGTGCCACTAATCTTGACGACGTAAATAACGCCCTACTACAGGTCCATAATTGGTTCACCGCGAATAATTTATTATTAAATGGGAAAAAAAACGAAGTGTATCAGATTTGCTCTACCGAATGTCAAAAGTAGTGATAGTGACTATAACATATTGAATCAAGAGAAACTCTTGATCTCTTGACTCAAATCAAAGTTGTGTCGAAGATTACATCAGTGAATGGACTTTAACTATGATAGCTCATATCTCGGAAACGTGACACTTCAGAACATTATCATAGAAAACTTATATGTACCAGCTATCTATACAGGAGTCATGCGTGGCCGCGACTAAAAAAAATTGGTTCATACAAAAATCTTCCAAGCCCTTTCGTCTGCTGAAAATTTTGTTATGCCCAGTTCATCAAAACTATGGGGTGCGAAGACGTACATAGTTTCGCTATAATAGGCTGTTTCAATATTTTCAAAGATGTTACATTCTGTGTTAAAGGAACAGTGACATAAATATCGACAATCTATAGCTGATATCGATAAATCTTGTTAAGCGTATTGTAAATAATGAAATTTGTTTTATTGACTGGATTGCTTTACCAGTTCCTGCCGCTCAATGTCACAGTGTACACACGCCGTACTAACCGGTCTCTCTGCTCCTTCTCCAGCCTGGCGAGCAGCTCGTGCGTGTGCCGCAGAGCTCCGCCGATGCCGTAGTCGTGCTGCGAGGCCGCCACCTCCTCCTCGATGTCGTTCAGGTACTCCACGTCGATGCCCAGCTCGGACAGAGTGCGCAATTGGTCTATGTCCACCTTCACCTTGCTCGGGTCCTGTGGAAGTGTTTTGTACTGTAGCGCACATATTCAAACCAAAAAAGAACACTAGCCACATCTGTGAAAAACAAATGAAGAACTAAAATCAAAATCCTGTATTACGACATAATATTAGTGTTCTCCGCCAGTTAAGAACGTATGGAAAAATCCGACAACAACTGTAACAACAACAACATGCCTACCCTTCTTGTGCCCTACATGTGGAATGCAATAAAAGTATTGATTACCCCTAAAGTTTCGTGAGATAGTGTTGTGTTCATTGGAACGTCGGCAGCTTGGACCCATTTCAGCATCGAAACAAAAGAAAATCAACCTGGTATTCGCCCCATTATGGCCAAAGCATATGAAGTGGGACATGGTCTAACCCCTTATTGGCATGAAGTTTCAAGATACATATTGCTTACATACTATGTTGTTGTTACACTTACTGGCTCAGTAGTGGTGGGTGCTTCCTGCGGCTTCTTCTCCGGGAACAGCGCCTCCATGTCGTAGATGAGCGCCCACGGAGAGTCCGGCGCGAAGCGGAGAGGCTCCTCCGTGGTTTGTCCTGTCTCGTACGCTGGAACGATCACGAATGGAAGTTAAAACAACATCAACAATTGAACTTAAACTTGTGTAGTCTGGTGATAAAAATGGGCAGCACAATTATTTATTTTGACGCGATCACTATTTATATAATCAAGATAGAAAATTGTTTACGCAGTCAAGTAGTAAGCACAAAAAAAATAGTCAAAATAAAGAATTTTCCTTACGTAACGTGTGATACAGTAGATGTGATTCCTCCTTATTCAAAGTAGCAAAGGTGCCGTCGTACGAAGGCGCGTATGAGCTAAACGGGCCGTAGTTTAGAGGCTTCACGCCTTTGGCTACGTTGCGACGGTCTTCGCGAGGTGCTGCAAAGCAAACAAAACAACTTTTTATGGCTATTTCAGTAGGTACCTGTGAGAGAACACACAACATTTGGCTTAGCTTGATAAAGCAAGTATCAAAGGAGCAGAAATTAGTGACAGAATAAAGGGGATGCATTATAAAGTCTCCACAAGTGCTGATCCTCGTAGCCAAATTCTGGGGTGACTCGGTTTAGATAGCCTTCGAAAACCCAATACGCTGAGTAGACGATAGACTATTTGTCCGTCGCACGGTGGGCTGAAAATCGGCTTTCATAGACTTAGGGATTTCAATTTGCAAGTGCTTGTTTTTATGCCGGATATCGCTTCTATTAGTCATTACTATGTACAAAAATGACACCCGAGTTAATTCTGCTCAAAACCGAAGGAAATATAATTTTTTTACGAAAAATTTGTATGAAGCTAGTATGAAAAATCGAATTATCTCCTAAACGGCATGTTTAACCGTAATATCCTTAGAGATGGTCATAGTGCTAATTATTTATGATTTTTTGGTTGACGATTGGACAAAAATTTTAATGCCGTTTTTTTTTAAAAATCGTCAAAATATTTTTATTTGTTTTTACGTATGAAACGATTCCTTTTGGTGTTTATGTTGAAGAACACGGACTTTTAACTACACATAACATAAAATAGCATCACTCCTATATTTCCGAAGGAGTTGGCAGAGGTTTATAGTACACCCACACGTAGCCAACTATGTTTGAGCTAGATATTTATCAACACAAAATGAGTTTTAAAACTTTTCATACAACCAAATTACCAATTGTCTTCTAATGAGTCCAAAAAGAAGTGATTAAGTAACTACAATGCTACAGACAAGAAAGAAAATAATTCAAAATAAATTCAAAGATGAGCTCAATCTGTTGATTGATATAGTAAAACAAGGCTCGGGAACCACCAATGACGGGAATACTGCAAGAAAATTCTTTGAGTTTTCTAATAAAACCGCAGCTATAACCGGTTTGGATGAAGACCTCATCAAAAGATTTGCTGTAATTTTACAAGCAATTACATCTGGAGAGCAGATCGATATAATAAAATTTAGAGATTATGCTCGCAAAACAGCAGAAAAGTACGTATTACTATACGACTGGTACTACATGTCGTCAACCGTTCATAAGTTACTAATCCATGGGGCTGACATAATCGAGAAAAATAATATTGTGCCGATTGGGACTCTCTCGGAAGAAGCCTCAGAGTCTCGAAACAAAGATTTTAGGAGGTTTCGAGAACATCATTCGCGGAAAAGAAGCAGGCAGGATTCCAATCAAGACATTTTAAATATGCTTGTTGTTTCTTCGGACCCTTTGCTAAGTGCACAAAGGCCTAAGTTAGATGCCAAGAAAAAGCAGAGCTTTTTTGCTGAAACTCTCGACTTAATTCAATTTCAGGAAACTGAGTTCGAATTTTTGGATATATCCAATCTGGATGCTGACTCAGAATTGGAGTCTGACAACGAGAGTGATAAGGAAAATTTGTAAAAAAGATATATATGTACATATTTGTAAATTTGTATTTGAGTGTGTTTGGGTTTTTTTGTAATATTTAATGATATGTTTTATTTTTTTTATTTATTTTACTTTATTTTACGAATGCTTAGTATTAATTCCTTAAATTAACTTATTTTGTATAAAATATAACTTCATATGTTACTTCAATATAAATCTTTTTTTATTTAAATTAATATAAATGTGTCAAAAACAGCAATTTTTTTATTTTATTTTTCTTGTTTCGTGTGTTCTTAATATTTGGGTTAATAACATATCGAACTTTTTAACTTAGACACTAAAAGGGATCGTTTTACATGTAAAAATAAATAAAAATATTTTGACGATTTTTTAAAAAAAAACGGCATTAAATTTTTCGTCCAATCGCCAACCAAAAAATCATAAATAATTAGCACTATGACCATCTCCAAGGATATTACGGTTAAACATGCCGTTTAGGAGATAATTCGATTTTTCATACTAGCTTCATACAAATTTTTCGTAAAAAAATTATATTTCCTTCGTTTTTGGGTAGAATTAACTCGGGTGTCATTTTTGTACATAGTAATGACTAATAGAAGCGATATCCGGCATAAAAACAAGCACTTGCAAATTGAAATCCCTAAGTCTATGAAAGCCGATTTTCAGCCCACCGTGCGTCGGTCAGAAATGACCGCTGAAATGATGCCTGTCGATTGTTTGTTGCAAATTGTCTGCAGGCAAATTCTTCATCATCTGTTTAGCGCTTCAGAAGAACATTACTTGTACGTCGAGCGTACCCTGAAGTCAGCATGGCTAGCGACCTTGTTAATTGAATCGTTTTTACGTTTTTAACCACGGTAGCATATCGTTGGTAGGTATGTATGTAGTACTCACTGTGCAAAGTCCCGCTGCCCTGTGTGAGCTTGCCGATGTACTTCCCAAGTGTGAGCGGCTTGTCCTCGCCTGAACCTTCCACCGTGTTGGTGACCAGACAGAGTGTGGTCTTGCCTTCCGAGTCCATGCGGGGGAATGCTGCACGAAGAACATAGAAAATTCTGAAGAACCTATTTAAAGTTGTTTAAGGGGTGCTATATCACACATGATTTGATTAGTCATGATAAGCCAAGCGGCAAAATCGAATGTATATTTTGCCGCCCGGCAAAATCACGCAAAAAATACATGGTAAAATCATTCGGGCTCGAACGAATGTGTAGCACCATTTGTGAAAATCACAAAGTTCATACTAGCACAGTTGATTAATAAAATTATGTTCAAGAAAAAAATTAAAATGACCATTAAGTTTAGGAGTAAAAAGTCATATTCATATTTAGTAATTGTTTATGTAAATTTAAGACGTCGTCTCGTTTCGGTTTCGGCTATTTATCGACACAAAGCTCTTTCTGACCGGCTCAAACCATATAAACGGTCATTCCCTTATAAGACTCCCAATATAAGACAAAAAACAGCTCTTCAATGTGTACCTTTCTTAGCTAGCCGCCGCCTGTGCTGCTCCCTGGCGGCCTCCATCTGTATCTTGACGGCGTCCCCGGCGAGCCCCTCCAGGCCGCCGTCGGAGGCCGCCTCGGCCTCGGAGCCGCCGGACTTGATGGGGCTGCTGCGCTTCAGCACCTTGTGCTGTCACACACGGACAGGGAGACTGCAGTGCAAGCGCCGCGAGGGAAACGCGCTCTATGCTACGTCGCGGTTGGTGAATGTTGGAGACGGGTGGAGTTTGGTAAACGCTTTTATTGTGTGCCTTGCCGAATTTATTGTAAGTTTTACTCAATCCTTTTGTCACTACACATTCCTTCATCGAGCCAGCCGATCAGAGAATTACGCACCGTGAATCGCGCGTGTAAGACAAGAGGGCTGATACCAGGCCGGGGGAGCGTGATGAACTGCGCCAGTGCCCCGGCAAAGAGTCATGGAGTAAGAATACCATGTGGTTTCAGTCAGAAAGCTTCTGACACACCTCTTCGACTTCGATTTCCACACGGCAAAAGCAGCAGATAAGATTTTTTTCGAAATTTAACGCATGTTACATCCAACGATTAATTGTTGAAGTTTGTACGCGGACAAGACTTTGCATATTTAACGTTGTGGTTAAGGAAATGATGGCTTATAAAGCGTAAATTGAATACCTAACAAGATGATCTTGCAAAGAAATAATAAAGAACTCTTTTTAAAACCACTTTAAACTTTTCACAGCCTGTGGCTGTGAAAAGTTTACGTAATTTCTTTTCAAGTATCAGAACAGTACTCACATGAGTCTCCAACCCGCTCAACGTTCACCAGCCGCGCGTGTATACATGCATTATGCTCAAACGCCGGGCTGTAGTCAACTCGTCCTACCCACACAACACAGACGCGTCAACCGACAGAAGCAAACAAAATGTCGCTAACCTCTAAACACGACTACCCTATGAAATCACAGAGTAGATACGTACAGAAGACCGGGTCTATAAAACGAGCGAAAACCGGCGCACGCACACATAGACGCGAATAGTTGAATATAGTGCAGAAGCCACGCGTCAAATAACGTAACTAACATCGCTTTATTGTTTTTTTTTCAATACAATTTCCACATACCAATAGCGCCCTTCGGGTAATGTCATTTCAGGTCTGTGCCAAAAAAGCAATGCTGCACTATATCAATGCTACTAATATCGGAACTGACACCACCACCTTGTATTTTTAACAAGCCCGTTTCACAAATGTTTGCCAATAGGAGTTCTTACAAAATCATTCGAAAACATCCTCTCAGCACTTACGAATGGCCCGATCGAAGAGATGACAGTCACAAGTGCGCTTGCACTCGTTGTACGTGAAGTGTCAATGTGTGGATGAGTTTTCACTCGTTTTATGGAGCCTTCTGTAACTATCTATTCTGTGATTAAACTATTAAAGAGTCAAAGTGTCACCTTTCTGCCGTACGTCCTAAGAGGCTGCGATGCAAAAAGTCATTTTATCAACATGTTTAGTTCAAACTTCAATATAAATACAAAAAAGAAGGTAGTTTTATTTTTTTTATCTTTATTTAATACTCAGTAGGCTTGTTAAGGTTTTTTTTGCGTGTTTGTGATTAGGAAGGGGATTGAAAGTGCGCGTCTTGACTGTGGCATAATACAACACTTATTTGTATACCTCGCAAAATAAAGTTGCAGTACAGTTTACATGTTTCAAGTTACAAAAGCTGTGAAGCAATACAATTTAACCAAAGGTACTTCTATGGTTCAAGCAATATTACTGATACTGTTTTGAATGAAAATCTATGAGTAGAACACATATTCGGATCTGCCTCGCCGTAGTTCAGTAGAAACGTTTTCAGCCCAAATGTTTGTAAGTTATCAAATCGCGAAACTTTAAAATCGTTGGTATACTTTAAATAAGTTTCTAAAAAAGACAATCACAAATCTGGTTTTCAAAAGCACATAACCATAACAGTTGATTAGTGTCTTCAATTTATGATTTATTCTGTTACAATTTTTTTTCCTCTAAAAGCGAATTTTACCAATGACTGTGTTCAGCTCTTCTAAACAGCATTCAAAAATGGTTACTGACATCATTATTGTACAAATTGATTTTAATTTAATTTTATGTATTGTGTATTGTTTGGATTACTTATTATCTTCTTTATCGTGTGGTTAATGGATTATAATTATCTGACATGAATGAATTAATAATAATTATTGTGAAAAACTGAAACCAACCATTCTTGAACACGGTTTATGAGTGCTAAATGCGTTCAGTTTCATTGGTAGAAAGTGCTCTTAAATCTTTGACAACTTAATTTCCAGAATATGATGTCTTTCAACTCTGCCAGAATGCCAACCTCTATGTTTGCATCTTTGTTTTGCGAGGCTCCTCATAACAAAAACAAGTTGTACTCACCACATCCATTTTCCCGATATCGAAGCCAAGCTCCTTGATAGGTATCTCATACATGTAGGTGAGCATGTTGCCGAGGGGCCGGAGTTTCTGTGGGGTCAGTTGCTTGAGACCGGCGTGGAGGAGACGACGGGCTGCCTTGTGATAGACTGTGCCGGGTTTGTTGTACTTCATTGCGTTGTTGCACATTAGTTTGAAGTCGCTCTGTGTGGGGAATAGAAATAAGGTTAATTTTGGAATAAAGAGGAAATGCAGTGAAAGTAAGATTTGTTGAGTGAGATGCTTTCAAGGTAGTTCTTTATCTTCTGGGTGTTTAGAATAACTCTGAGATAGAACTTAGCCTACAATCATGCTGTGAACTGATCAAAATCACGCAAAAATAAACTGACGCGACGTTGACGGATCAAATTGTGAGATTATGCTTAATTCCTCTCTTTATCTCACCCAGCACTCTCTTTAAAAAAAAATATTCTATACGCAGAACTGTGTTTTAAAGTAACTTCAGGTAAAAAGTTTTCAGATGATAATGACATCATCAGTGAATGATAGTTACTTAGTTAGTTAAAACGTACTCACAATAAAACAGTTAAGAGACTTGTACTCATTATCATCAATCTTCTGCTTCATAGTGGAGAAGTCCATGGGTCTTCTAATGATGTCCGAGTATCCTGGTGCGAAGTTATCATTGACTGGCCACGCAAAGAATTGGTTAGGGTCCCGCTTCTCGAGGTTGCGGAGTAGCTGCTCTAGGAGACGGGACAGTGGGCGTCGCTTCTGGCTTGCCTGCAAAGTAGGACAGTTATTATAAAGATATTATATTTTGTGAATATGGCTCTAATAATATTCAAGAAAGAAAACTAAAGGTAAAAGTATGGACAGTTGCATAGTGCATAATATACTAATTTAATTCGTTTTATAGAGTTCATACTGGACAAGACATTTAAATAAATGAAGAAACCAAAAAACAAATATTTACACCCTAGCAATTGTTTGAACAATATAGACATTAAAAACTTGTGAAAAATGCATATTAAATACAGTCACAGTCACATACCGAGAAACCTAACACATGCAGAAGATAAGTAGGACTAAGCAATTGTAACTTGATACTTAACAAGTGCCACAACAATGGAGAAACTCCCAATAAGGAAAAAAGATTAAGAAAAGTATCAACATTGTTTCTAAAAACATGTATGTGTATGCATACAACTTCCTCTAATTTCTTTCCAGTCTTCTCCATAGAAAAATAGAAAAAAACCTATGCCTAGTATTTCATAAGACGTGTCCTAGTTTCAACAGTGATAGTACATAGTCATCTTTGTCCAAGAGAAAGAGGTGGTCAGATAAACTGAGAAAAGTAACTGGCCCACTGTGGCAAGAAAGAAAGGTGAGTTGAAGTCTAGAGGGGGGGTTTGCGTGTCAAGGACACATTTCTATGTAAACTGATGTGCAATGAAAAACTTTTTTTTTTTGAGTTTATTTTCTTTGGTGCATTTATGTAAATAAAGGCTTTGAATTTTGATAGTTTCAACAGTTACCTTTAGCACACAAGTGCGAGGTTCCCTGTGAGAAGCAGGAGAGTTGGGTCCTGGGCCAGGGCTGAGCCGCCGAATGAGCTTCTTGGCCAGGCCCTCGTCATCTGTATCATCATCATCTGACATTTTAATCTGGAACAATCCGTTTCAAACAACTTGAGAGATTGAAGAGTTGACGATGAGTAAAATGGTTACTGAAAGACTTATTTTATAAGGAGAAACTGTGTGTTTGACAAGTGGAGTGTATGTGAATGATGTCACAGAAAGATGACCAGTACAACAAAACAAAACATTGATCTTTAAATGCTGATTGGATAAATGTCATACTTTAGGCTTAGCCCAAATTGAAGCCATATAATTGACCAAAGGACGCTACTGCTTTAAGTCAGAATAGTATGCGTCGTATCACTACTTAGTATTATTACCGTATACAATGAAATTATTTCATTGAAATTTCGGCAATGGCTAACTATCTTTTGTGTTGAGCGGATTTCACAAATTTTAGAGGCGCATGCTTTATAAATTCTACGTTTCTACTTTCATTCTCCAAACAAATTTAAAATATTTCTTATCGGTGCCTACAGACTCAGTGTTTAGTGCAGTGAAAAATGAGTCCAACACAAAATGGTCTCAATGTACGGGAATATCGATCCTTACCATGTCAATTTCGCGGCGTCTCCGCTTTCTTTTAAGACTGGGTTTCTCGTCGATCTCCTTGTGGTCGTCCGCCGAGTGTTCTATATCGCTTGCTTCCAATTCTTCCTCTGTGAAATTTGTATTAGCATCAGTAAAATATTGTAATGAGTAAAGCGACAGTTCGTTGTGGGTTTTTTCAAGTTTTTACTCACTGCAACTTAATTTTTCTATGTCATCCATGTTTATTAGACTGTCCTAAATAATCCACACCTACTTTAACTTATAGGTATTAGTTTTATTGCCCTAAAATAGGAGTTAAAACGATATAAACAACCATTACGCTAACCAAGCAAACTGACAGCCGCATTCCAGATTCATAAACAAACAGTTTACTTGTGCATCAGAATGAAACTGCCATTTGTTCGTTTACTCCTGAATGTCCAAGACAAGGACGAAGATAATAATAGATGATGGAACGCACTTCAGCCGTGCGCTCTCGATTACTGTTATTCAATGGTTACAGATGTCATTCGTTCGATGCCCTTTTATGTTATTGGTGCGTAGTGGCATACACTAAATTTACAACCAATAGCAATTCGGCATTTAACAATGATTCAGATAGTGTTTTACAATGCGAACAGCTGAAAAATTAAAACGCTAGTAAACTACGGAAGGATAGACAGAGCTTTTTATTGAATGGGCAAAACCGCAATGAGTATTGATGACAGAGGTCACAACCTCTGTCATCAATATTCATTGCTGCTGCACAAGTCCTGCTAGCTCATTTTGTGATGGTTTTTATCCAAAGTATAGAATAAAGTAGCTACTAAGTACTTACCTATAACAATGTGTTATTGTAAAGACGAAGCTACTACACTCAAGCTACAATCTGTCAAATATCTTTAATAGATTTCCAACTTTATCGCTATAGGATTAGGTTTAAGGTTGATTGGGAAAATTTGTCAGTTTTGGGTAGCTTGATGTGCTAGCGTCTGTACATACATAGGATGAAGTTTGATGAAATATTGATGTAGTTAGGTACCTAACTACATCAATATTTTATCAAACTTCATCTTATTTAGCTTGTATTAGGAGGTACCTATTCATACCTCTATATACTAAATATAAAAATTAGTACCTACCTGGATGACCGAGCTTTGCTCATTAACACGGATAAAACGACGCACGGTTATCCCTTGTCCCCTGGCACTACTCCCATGAAAAGGTAATGCACCGTTCTTGAGAAAAATCAATTGTTGTAACCTAACCTCAACACACTTTATATTCGCCTAAAAAGCGTAGTCGAAGTAAACACTCAACGTGGCGCAGTGGAGGGAAGCCCAGTCGACGGAGTCCCGCTTCGCGGAGCTCCTACTTCTGAATGGTTTATAAAAAAATAACCACGAAGGGGATGGCGGGGTCTATTCGCTCGCTTCGCTCGCTCATTCGACCCCGCCATCCCCTTCTAACCTAATCTGTCCGAGTCGGGGTGCCCCAAGTCCAGAGCTCGCTTCGCTCGCTCTTGCATCCAAATACTCCTAGTAGCGGTAGTAACATTGCCTATTGTACACACATACAATCAGTATTTCATTCGTTTTTTTATCAACCCAAAAATCCTCAATGTAGCCCTATTGAGGATTTTTGGGTTGATAAAAAAACGAATGAAACAACAATTTTCTTTTTGTTTTACGTTCCGTTTTGCCAATTTTTCACGTCATTTTGCACCACAGACAATATAAGGGACAGATTTGGTTGCCAATCGCCCATTTTAACGTTCCATTTCACTTTTTAACTGATTTGAGGTTAGAAACTTTTTTCATTAATTTCTCGAAAAATATGCATTACCTTGTAATAAGAATGGTAGCATTGTAATCGGGGACTTAAGCCCTACCAGCTTTAACCCCCAAATCGTGCCAAACGATACTAATTCCAACCCTGTATAAATTGTAAAATTTGCAAGTCTCTAACGTAACAGGAACGAGAATAAAAAAATATTTTATCAATAAATGAAAAAAAAAAAAAAATTTAGCTATTTACGGGTCGCATTTTTTTTTTATTTCCATAATATACTTATGTAAAGTAACTTCAACTGGAGAAAATTCTAAATATGTATCTAGCGAGATCTCGAAGATATTGCTAAGTTTTTATTAAATTTCTATGGAAATAGGGTTGTCACAAAGTAGTAAATTTTTGAATTGATTAGTTCAATCGAATAAATCAATAATGCTAGCCAATGTTGTAAACGCTTATTTATGAATATACTCGCTATCGGATTGAAAAATGATTTCGTCAGTCGTCAGTCGTCCGTGTAATATTATTTTCTTCGGATTCTAAATGATTATAGTGAACATTATCTGTTGTGACGCATAGGAGTTGAAACACTGATTTCGATAATGGTGCCGATTCACTTGTATACCGAACTAAACTAACTAAACTATAACTATTATTATTATTTTTTAATTTAATGCAAGGGCTTTGTCCCTTAGCGACCACATCGCCCAGTGCAGGAACACAAATTACTTAAACTCTATTTAACACTAACTTACGATCTACTTATTACTAACTCATATAATTTTATTGCTTTCTCGGACACTGGAAACGCAAGGATGGAATTACAAATGCCAATATTATAAGTTTTATATCGTCCAAAAACATTAATTCTACTATTATTATTCCGGACACATTCCATCATAATATGAAAAACATCATCAATCACTCCACAGTCATCACAATTAGGAGACAAAACTTTCTTCATTAAGTGATAAAACTTATTCGATGGAATATGTCCGGAACGAAGTCATAAAGCTATAATAATTAAATTTCTGTTCAGATCACAATCAATCCACGGAGCTCGAGAAATCTCTGGCTGGATAGTTCAGTACCATATCCCCTTTTCTATCGCGTAGGCTGTCGGAATACCTCGCATGTGAGAAGTGTGCCGAGCCAAGTGTTGCAGCGAAGTTTTGGAGTCTGTCAGAATCACAAAATTATCGCCATTAATTGACAGAATATAGGAAAAAGCTTCCAATATAGCAATCAACTCAATGTGCATAATAGAAATATCTGAATCAATCCTAAGCTTCATGTGGTTCAGAAGAATGGGATCCATAAAGGCAGCGCCTCCTAAATGTTTATCTTTGGAACCGTCAGTAAATATTGTGTGATAACCAGAATATTGTTCTTGTATATATGATGTACATAGGTGTTTTAGTTGTAAAATATTGTAGTGGCGTTTAGCTTTAGATATACTAGGGATGTTATCGAATATTAAATGAGATATATTAATGCTACTAATCCACTTATCAAGTGAAAACATTCCAAGTTGAACACTTGATTATATTGGGACGGAATTATAATGGGAGAAGATATCAACAAGTAATGGCAGCTTCTTGTTCTGCCAATAGCTGGAACCTGTAACTACTGAAAGGTTTTCTACTGATTCTAACGTTTTATTGCTGCGAAAAGATTTTGATTTTAATATATTTTTACTCGCTAGGTTAAAAATTCTTACTTTTGGCTATGAGAATCATAAAGCTATTCTGCAACAAAAAATCTCTAAATTACAAATTATATTTTGACACAACTAAAATCGAATTTGACAATTGGTCGGCGACTTCACGTGGTACCTATTTGCCCTACCCTGTGTGTTTATTAGAGCTGTAGGCGAAAAGGGGCAGCCTTGACGTGTTTTATATGGAATTTTTACTTTTTGTATGGAAAATATGAAAAATTATTACCTATAGGCTAAGTTTTAGGGGTTTATGAGTTTTATAAAGGGGGTCGAAATTTTCATTATTTTTGCGATAGGACACACCATTTTCGAGATATAAGCCTAAGAAAAAAAAGGCAGTACTGTTTTTCCACCTGAACTCGAGGTGTTGGTGTGAATTTTAGTCCATGACAACTAATTATATTCCACACCTTTTTAATCGCGATTAAAATTAGTCAGATTTAGTTATACAATCAAAATTTTGGGTGAAAAACGTCAAATTCAGAATAGCAAATATATTAATATCTCCGTGCCATCTTAGTGCTGTCAAACTATAATATAGATAAGTTGTGTCACATAAATCAATTTCAGAATGCGAAATCGTCATTTGACCGGAAAAAACTAAATTTTGGTTATTTTTAGTCTAGTTTAGAGGCATCTGACTATATTTTTTTCCGCTCCTCTACAATTGTGGCTGCCGGTGACTTTTTACTTACTCTCCACTTCATAACTACTGGATCATTTTTGTACCCCAAGTGCAGTAAAAACTCAAAAATTCTTATCCAGGCATGTAAGGGACTTAATCCATGACGTAAGGTTTCTGGATTTACCTCTGATTAAGTATTCCTACCTCCATGGGATTTACGGGTTTGTTTATGACAACATCCAACTTATTAAACTCTGGTGCTGTAGCTCCACAACAAGCACAACGTAATTGCGACAATTGACAACCCTAACCGGAAATTCAATATTTCCGAGATCCTGGGCTTGTTGCAACTGATTTTTTTTGTGGTTATAGTTATTATAGTGGTCATGGAAAAAAATATATTCCTACTTGTGTGAGCAAGATTTTTAAAGTTTTCAAGAAAAAAATGGTTCCGGTAGTGAATTTCTATAACACCTTAAAACATTTCGTGTAAAAATCAAATGAAAAAACGAGATATGGTGTTTCTATGGTTTTTAAGGATTTTTCTCGATTTTATTTATTTCTCTTAAACTACAGTAGTTAGAGCCGGCGGAGTTTTATTAAGAGTTTTTTTTTTATTTTAAGCTTTCCTAAATACACATAAAACGAACATGTCCGCAACTAAGGCAAAATATCACACTGTGCGACGTTTTCTAAAAATGAAACCTAGCTAGATCGATTTATCGCCCCTAAAACCCCCTGCATACTAAATTTCACGAAAATTGTTGGAGCCGTTTCCGAGATTCAGATTATTATATATACAAAGAATTGCTCGGTTAAAGGTATTAGATAGATTTGACTAGATAGATAGATAGATAAATTCGATGTACTTAGTTTTTCTCCAGTCTCATGCTTCAAGTTTTTCTCTATTACCCACTTACGTTTAATTTGATGGCCTCGTTGACACTAAACTTTATTAGTATCTAATTAGCGTAACTTTCTCAGAACGACAGTTTTTTATCAGTGAGGTTACGATTAGTGAGAATTTGGGCGATTTCCATTGTGTTGCTATTGAAACCCGCGGGCTGCGAGGCTCGGCGGTGTCACGCTAACTAAATCTCGATTCTCGTAAAAAGCTATATTATTATTTTGTCGTGAATTCTCACAATTATTAGAGGGAAAGTGTACTTGCTTTAGATTGTTAGATGATGTCATGTAAGCACGCTTGGGTTGCGAGGAAATAATTAGGTTGATATGGTAGGTAGGTAGTTCTTACTCGATATTCTACAGGTAGGTAATAATACCTATTTCATTGACAGTCGACCAGTTTTCAACCTTATCTCTAAGGGCATAAGATAATGGTGAAGAGTGGCAGACCCTCAGTGAGATCGGCCTCGGTAGTACCTACAGGTAAGTTTTATGCTAAAATCTAATTGAAACAAAATCTTGTCCTGTTGTTTGTTTATTGCAGGAACGAATGGACGCTACTGAGGACGCCACACTCATGGCTCACAGGATTTAAATTGCCATCGACACGTTAAGAAGAAGTAGGTACACAAAATCGATTTGACTTTGCATCAGGTACTAGGGATGGACTGTCCAAACACCTTGTGCCACCTTCCCCTCCCCCAAACGATTGTCATAGCAAAAAGTTAGAATCGTCTAGCTAATCTAGGCAACAATCCTACCCAAACTTATATAAGATAAGGAGATACTTTTTGCTACGTTCAGCATTACTGATTAACAGGCACACATAAAACCTTTGTACAAGGCAATAATAGCCATCACGCTAGTAACATCGCCTTCGCGCTAGTAACTTCAGTAAATATTCTATCGGCTCCCATTTCACTGTGTACATGTAGAAAGTGATGTATCATTGTTAGGGACGCGGGACGGGCCCGCAAGGGCCGATGCCTGCCAGGGCTGCGGGCTGTTCGAAAGAGATACCGCGGCCCTGGAACACAAAGGGCAAGGAAGGAACTTGGATGGGTTTTAGTCAGTAAAAGTCTGACACTCCCTTCCGCTCTGCCCAGAGCGGGAGAAGTCAGGTGATGATTCCCCATCCGTAATAAAAAAAAAAAATGTATCATTGTTCACATATTCAATAGATATCGGTTTATAGGTAACTAGCTGTTGCCCGCGACCTTCGTTCGCGTGATTAAATTATTATTAAAAAATCCCATTAGCTTTCCCTATTTGAATCGAATTTTGTTACCAATTTCTAGGTTTTTTTTTTTTGCACAGAACCCTAATTATTTATCTAAAATAAAAGTAGCCTAAGTTACTCCTTGTTACATCAGCTATCAGCCAGAGAAAGTCCCGTCAAAATCGGTCCAGCCATTTCAGAGATTAGCCGGAACAAACCGACAGACAGACAAAAATTGTAAAAAATGTCGTTTTGGTAAAAGTATGTACCGTGTATACATCCATATGCACTTAGTAAAAAGCGGTTATTTTAATATTATAAACAGACACTCCAATTTCATTTATCTGTATAGATGTACTTTTAGATTATCTGTATAGATGTACTTATAGATTACGTATGGTTAAATAATAAATTAAGCACAAGCCAGTTCATCTAAGCAATGCACACATCACGTAAGTACTTATATCTGTCTAGATGCCTCAAGTTGTTTCCATAGATTTCGAGAAACGGTTGAATAGTGTCGTCAAATACCGTTACCTAGTTAATACTTTAGGTTAGGTAATAATTTATTAAAAGGTAGGCGATTTGTAGGCTAAATACTCAAGAGGTTGTCTTTATTAGACTGCCTATTTCATAATCACGAATTTAGCACAAAAATCTCTCTTTTTAAGTTAGAAGTCTGACCAATACTGACAATAGATGATTTTGTGTGTTAGGTATCAAGGTACAATGGTATTGGGATTGACCAATCACATGAGCTTAGTTATCAACCTATTGCATTTAAAACTAAAGTTAAAACAATGCCTGAAAGCAACTCGTTTGAGTTGGTTTCAGGCATTGTTTTAACTAGACAGCAATTAATGTTGCAGGGTCGTTGAGCTACGAGTATGTAAGTAGACGTCTAAGTTTCTTGATCGGAAATCATAATCACATAGGTATGTACCAGAGATGTTATGGATATGATATTTCGGATCTGGATACGGATATGGATATAGGAATAAAAGTTATATCGGTTACGGATATGGTTACGGATATGTAATTATTTTGGATTATCCGTTAATTTCGGATAGTTTCGGTTACGGATATAATAAAAAACTAACTAGTTATGAAGGTTATGTTATGACTAAAAATAACAAACAAACTGCAAGATTCACGTGGCGCGCGAGCGGTGAAACCAAAACCTGTCGAAACATGTCGTTTTATTTAGACTCCGCCCTTATACGAAACTATCCGAAACTTGTGAAACGGATACGGATATATTTTTATTTCGGATATCCGATAGTTAGGTTACACCGATAGTCGATACAGACAGTAGTACAGTTGATAGGTACACCGATTAGCCAAGTAGGTATCAGTTGCACGGCTCATGTGCTACCTAATTAATTACCATATCTATGAATTTCTCAGTCAGACGATAATATTAATGATGTAATTGCCACTCGGGTCGCAAATACCTCGGCTGATGATGAAAACACAACATTGTGTCAACTTGCAGCTAACTACCTACCTACCGAATTATCGATTTGTAGGTTGTATCCAGTTTCGATACTAATTGCAATACCTACTTTTCGGAATCGGTAATTGGGTAAGAATCGCTTTCGGGAATTTCATTGTTTGCGAAAATTTATTGATATTGTGTGTTATGTCTTGAAAATAAATTGTGATACAGTAATATGAGTAACAAAATCGCAATCATCTTCAGATAACAATTGGTCATTGATATATCTTCTGTCCGATACCTTATTGCAATAGCAATGAATCTGGAAGCATAAGTAAATGCCTGCCAGGGCTGCTGGACTGTTCGAAAGAGATACTCATGCGGCCCTGGAACACAAAGTGCAAGGAAGGAACATGGATAGGTTTTAGTCAGTACAAGTCTGACACTCCCTTCCGCTCCGCCCAGAGCGGGAGGGGTCATTTGATGATTACCCATCTTAAAAAAAAAGTATTAAAGCATAAGTAGATATTTTCAAGACTAAATTTCCATTTGGTTCTGGCCATACAATTTGCTATTTCTTTTATGCAGGAATCAAACCCACGAGCAATCCGTAACGCGATGATAACTTTTCAGCTACAGCGCTGTTCTGCAAATGCCCGATTTTTGTCAGATGAATGACAAACGTTGAAGGACCTAAAAGGTTTTGGGTGCTACATTAGACTTGCATTAATCTGATGGTATCTTAGTTAATGAACAGCCAAAATAATATATTTGAGACTTGAGCATCCTTCTCACTTTGGCAAACCTTGAAAACTGTGTACTCTATAACCCTCTTGTACAAAAAACAATATTAATAACAGTATCTAATACCATTGCATGTAACAACGAACAAATCTAACACTACACAGTTTAATTTATAAGAATCGTGCGCGTTGTATTTGCGGCGCTGCAGCGCGGCGCGGGCGCAGGTGCGCGCACGAGCGATGATCGATATAACGCGGCTATCGCTTTCGGCGGGTGCGCCCGCGCCGACGACCGACAATTAATTTAGAAGCACCATTTGTAAGATGATAACACAGGTAATGCTGTGTGTTGTTTGTAAGATAAAGTGGCGTTTATAATGGAGCCTGTTTTGATTTTAGGTAAATCAAAGCTCTATCAGGACAGAACACAGTCAGGTCTAAAAAAAAATTCGCTTAGGTACCGTAGTATGTATTAGTTATTTGCTCTAATATGTAGCAACGGTCTTGTGTGGAGCGAAAATCCATTTTGAAAAACGCCTGTGGCGCAGCTTGATATATAATCTTAATTAGTAGATAGGTAAATCGGCCAATTTTTAATACTTTTTACAATATCCGTGTGAATTTAGACAGAGAAGCAACTTATAAAAAAGGGCCTAGTATTACTTGTACTATTTATTCTGTGCTGGTATATTGGATGATCACTAAGCTCTTTATCCCAATTTGTTTGTTTTCAGCGGATTAAGTATGTCTTCCTTGGTCTTGATTGGCCTGTTGGTCTAGTGGTTAGTGACCCTGACTGCTAGGACGGAGGTCGTGGGTTCGATTCCCACACAGGACAAATCTTTGTGCGATGAGTACGATTATTTGTTCTGTATCTGGGTGTATAATTTATCTATAATATGTATGTATTTAGAAATATATAAGTATGTTTATCAGTTGTCTGGTTGCCATAGTACAGGCTCTGCCTAGTTTGGGATCAGATGGCGGTGTGTTGGTTGTCCCAAGATATTATTATTCCGTTTATTCATTTATATATACACATTTTTTAACATTTTTAAATATTTCTTAAAAAATCCATATAAAAACATTTAAAAATATAAAAAAATAGCGGTCCGCCGGTGTCGGGAACAGGGTCCAAGCTACCGGTGGTTAGGGCTCCAGAGACAGGAACCTCCTCACAATGCGAGCCGTATCGAGGAGTACTGCCTTCTGAATCAGGCCCTTGATCCAACTGCCTAAGGAGAGCCTCGAAAGATGGTCGTCGAGGCTCTTAGCCATAAGGCCATTGGCCGTTACGACAATCGGCACAATGATAGCCGAGCTCACATTCCACATGTCGACAACCTCATGTGCCAAGTCGAGATATTTTATTTGTTTCTCTTTCTCAGCTTTCACGAGGTTCTCGTCATGCGGGATGGTGACATCGATTATCATTACGCGGCGCGCTGATCGGTCTATCACCACTATGTCAGGTTTATTGGCGACAATAGTCCTGTCTGTAATGATAGACCGATCCCAGTACAGTGTGACATGGTCTTTCTCGAGAACTGGGTCGGGCACATACTTGTAGTACGGTACCTCAGATTCCACAAGTTTATATTTCAAGGCAAGTTGCTGGTGAATAATCCTGGCTACTTGGTTGTGCCTGTGCAAGTACTCGCCGTTAGCCAGACGAGAACAACCAGAAATAATATGTCTAATGGACTCACCCGGACGGTGGCATGCCCGACACACGTCAACCGTCCCGTCCTTCATAATATATTTCCGGTAGTTGTTCGTCAACATAACTTCGTCCATAATCGCACAGACAAAACCTTCAGTTTCCCCAAAGAGGTCACCGAAACGTAGCCAGGACACGGACGCTAGAAAATCTACATCGGGCCCATGAAGAGCCCGGTAGAAGCGCCCGTGAAGCTCCTTGCCTTGCCATACTTCCTTGCGGTCATCAGTAGTAAGTACTACAGGTTTGCGCCAGTTCTCTTTAGCCATGGACAGCGGGGTCAGTCCCTTGTCCACTGCGACCACATCTCGGTGCATACCCACATCGGTTTCTAAAAAATATTCTCTGAGACTGCACACCTCGCGGTTGTGGAGGGTCTTCGCATTTAAAAAGCCTCGACCTCCGCACTTCCGCGGGATGTACAGTCTCATCACTGATGATCGTGGGTGATGCATCCGGTTTGCCGTCAGCAGTGTACGGACTCTCCTGTCCAGGGTATCGAGTTCCGTCTGAGTCCATTTGAGTATGCCGAAAGAGTACATTAAAACCGGCATGACCCAACCGTTGAAGGCGCGCACCTTGTTCCCACCTGAAAGAAGGCTATTTAATACCTTCTTCAGGCGTCCAAAGAAGCGCTCCCTCAACGATTGCTTCATGTCAGTCACATTAATGCCCAACGCTTCCGACATACCCAAATACTTATAGCTTTCGGCTGAGGAGAGGGATCTCAGGTGTATGGAATCCGAGAGCTGAATTCCCTCGGATGCCATAATCTCCCCTCGCTTTACATACATGACTGCACATTTGTCCACACCAAATTCCATCCTGATGGCGCTACTAAAAGTTTCAGTTACTCTCAGTAACTCCATCAGACGCAATTTGTTGGGGGCAAAGAGTTTCAGATCATCCATGTAAAGCAGGTGAGATATGACCTGACCATCTCTTCTCAACCGGTAGCCTAGACCTGAATCCTCCAGCAATGTGCTTAGAGGATTCAGGGCTAGACAGAACCAAAGTGGACTCAGACTGTAGCCCTGGAATATTCCCCGTTTAATCCATACAGGCTCATCGTTCCCCTGGATCTGTCGACATCCTGGATATCGAAGGACCGTCCTCCATTGCCCCATACACGAATCAAGGAAGGCGCGTAGAGTTGCATCTATCTTGTACAACTCCAGCACCCTCATGAGCCATGTATGTGGCACCGAGTCGTAGGCCTTCTTATAATCTATCCAGCATGTCGCCAGATCCTTGCGAGAGCGACGAACCTGTTGGCTAATGGCCATGTCGATGAGGAGTAGCTCCTTAGTACCGCGGGATCCATTCCTACATCCATTTTGAGAAGCAGACATAATGAAGTTTTTGTCAATGTGTGTATTAATTTTCGCTCTCAAAATGGATGTAAGAAGTTTATAGACCGTCGACAAACACGTGATCGGTCTATAATTCTTGGGTTCCGCGGGACTACCTGACTTATGGAGCAGGTGGGTAACGCCTGTTGTTAGAAACTGTGGTAGTAACCCAGACTCTAAGGATGACTGGAATTGGGATGCCAGGCAAGTGTGTGAACTACTAAGCCATTTGAGCCAGAAGTTATGCAGTCCGTCCGGTCCCGGTGACTTCCAGTTCGGTAACGGACGAACTGCTCTGGCTACATCTAATGGTGTAACCAAAACTGGCTCCATTTCTGGTATAGGTTCACACACTCGCTCGACATCACGCATCCAGTCAGCCTCAGTATGACAGACGGGCACCGACCAGATGCTGCGCCAGAAAGAACTCGTGGCGGCATCATCTGGGCGGCACACGTCTGTCATATTTTGCTCGGTTCGCTCCCAAGCTCTGTATACCCACCTTTCATCGCTCTGGAACATGCGATTCTGCGAGTACCGATCAACCCGCCGCTTATACCGCCGAATACGGTTCGCCCATGCATAAACTTTCTGCTTCAGGAAGTCAATGCGCTCTGTGACACGGGACATGTATTCTTGAGGGCTGAGTCCAGTCCCCGAGAATGCCCGCCTCACAAAGCGCATCACACGTGGTCGAGTATTGCCCTCCCTGAAGCAGTATAGTTTGCCGATGAGTACCCTGGCCCCGTCGATACGGCGCTCGATCCTGCGCTGCCAGGCTGGTACGGCTGGTCTTGGTCGAGTAGCTACGTCACAATTTGGAAACCTGACATTAGCTAAACGACATGCCGCAACAGCCCCACAGTACAGGATCGAGTGTGTATCAACGAGGTCCTCGCTACTCTCGAATATACTCTTGAGTTGCGAGTCCAAGGCACACACCAGCGCCCTATTTTTCTTATGCATGGGTAACCGTGGTAATCGGGGCCTAAGTTCGGTAGGATTGAATCGATATTCGCGAAGCGCATCTTCCAGAGCGCTCCTCAATCGGTCGTTGCACTGGCTACTTACCGTGGCAACCCTATCATCTTGCTCTTCAACTGCAGGACTAAAACGCAGTGGGATTGGAATAGCTGGCGCTGTAAGCGTTGGTGGTTGAGTCAAGATGATACGGTTGCTCAGTACCTCTGAGCGCAGCCTATCAAGTGCGGCATCGTCCAACATGTGATTGCGTTGGATGACCCGCACCTGATCCGACAGTCGTTGGGCCGAGACGTTGACGGTTGGTTCAAGATCCTGAAACATAGACAGCATCCTAACACGGTACGCAGTGAGGTTAGTTCCCCCCTCTGTAGACCCATAGTATGCGCGCATGACGTTCTCATTTATTGACTGAGTCCATTTCATGCGCTGCACACAACCACCGGCAGCGGGGACCCGACTTGGGGCCGGATGGCCCCTAAGTCCCAAGCTCTTCGGTGGTCGGCCTCTCCCCTGCCGACGCACAGGTGTTGGCGACGTCGGCGGAGAGAAATATTCGTCGCTCGAGCTCGACGCGACTGCCGCTGCCGGTGATCCGGGATCCGGCGGCGGCGAGGCGGAGCTGAGCGACGAGTCCGGGGATGGTATGCGTGCGCGTCGGGAAGCAGCCCTCGTAATCATTTGGTTATTCAATCATCTCATTCATTGTTTTGGGAATTTTTAATTTTTGTGTTGACGCCGCTGACAGACGTCATTGTCAAAGAACTGGTTTAATTTTTCACTTATTAGTCGTTTTCCAATTTGCTAGTATGTATTTGTAAAAAAAGTCTGCTTTCACTGTTATTAATGATCTATTGTAAAAACCTTTATATTTAAACCAATATTTATAGTAAAACAACAATAAAAATGACGACGATAATTATAACCGATGTGATTGACATACGGGGTTGCCAGGTTATATTATTATTATTATTATTCTTACATCCCCTTCCGGGTACCGATTACCATCCATTTTTACCCGACTGCCAAGTAAGGGTTATGTTTTTCGCGCGTATCTTGTATATTTCCACCATGACGACTGTGAGACGCTATAGTTTAAAGTAAAAAACAAAAAACAATAAATTGGATACTTTATATCATGACCATTATATAACTAAAAAGTGTAACGAAAAAAAATGCGTAAAAAATAACTAAAAATAAAAAAAAAACAAGTTCAGTCCAGAAGTGTAGAAAGTAATTTAATTTAAACTGCAACAGTCGGTAAAATCATTCTATCCAATTTGTTTGTTGCCAGCGGAGTAAGTATGTCTTCTTACATCTCCTTCTGGGTACCATTACCATCCTCTTTTCGATTGGTACCAAGTTTACCTCTCCAGCCTAAACTCAACCTAACCGAAATTTCAGTTTGTTCTGTTGCCATTGCATCCTTCCGTGTGATCACCTAATTAAATGGCCGCAGCTGGGCAGCTAATGGAAAATCGCGGCGAATAAATCTTTGGTCGCGTTCAGTTCCTCCCACTGCGGAGATACAAGACGCGCGTGCATTAGCGGAGATACCTGGCTCAAATTCATTGTTTCATGTTTCTCCTCATGCTAGAATTGCTTGTCTGATCTTCTGATTGTTTGTGTATCCTTGTGTTTTGTGGTGAGGCTGCTGGCTGGTATGTTGCCGTTAGGTATCTTGAGGAATGGTTGGAATTTTATGAAGGGCAGGTGCTTCCATCGCTATAGTATAATCTCCTAAGCTCTAATGGTAAAAATCAAGAAATTTGTCGATGATTTAATAATTATACCACTTTGATTATACCTAGATGACGCTATGACTTGGTAGTTGCTTGTTTAAAAAAGTTGTACGATCGTGTCTAAAAGAAATGGATAAATCTTTGGGACTAATAGTTAGGAGTCAGCTAACCCTTTATTCAACAGATTCCAGCTTCAATGTAATAATGAAAATCCAAGTTTACATAGCTACTAAAGCTGAGAAATAAGAACTTGTAAATGAAATTATTTCTGCCAGTTTACTTTTAACTGTGTAGGTAAGGCATCTATTTCTGAAAAGGTGTTTCACAGCAGATAATAAATACATTTTCGTATACAACACTCATAAAGCAATCTAATTTATTTCACCGCACACCCTTGTTTACTCGACGAGCCAAACAGAAAAAATATTTCAACTATCTAAAAAATTCGATTGGGGACCGTGCTGCCAATTAGCGGTGCCGATGAAATGTGTGATGGTGTGATGAACAATGACCATCTGCGACACTCCCGCGCAGATCGCGATAATGGCGGCCGCGACGTAACTTAGCGCGTTCTACACCGCGCTTGCGCACACGCGGAATTTCACCTTTCATTAACGCCTGCGTATTCGACCACACGCCATTCAATTTACACCCCCAGCACAGACACTTCCCATAGAATTTTCAATTCAGACTCATTCATCGAAAGTGTTAAATTGTGAGTAAGAAATTCTCAGCATAAACATTCGTCTTAGCTTTGAATAGAATAATAAATCTTCAGATTTCATAATAATTGGATTAGAACAACACCTGAGATGGAATGATGAGATCATCCGCATGTTGATCTCGTGCTGATTGACGGTTTTGTAAGTCTTTACCTAAAACACTAATGACATAATAGTTCTACAAAAATATCTGGATTGTGAAAGCCTGGTGTGAGAACTGTGACATAGAAACGGAGACCGGTTGACTGCAATGATATAATAATCGAAATACCTTTCATTAGCAAGTTGTGCCGATAAAATTATAAATTGTAATGTCGAAGGCAAGTTTAGTCGGGTACTGGGCTAATAGGCCTTTTTATTGTGATTTTATGAGGTTTTACGATTTCATCATGATCGTTGTCAACGACAACCTAGTTCCACTAGGTTGTGTATAGGTTTTCTATTTTGTGCCGTGCCTGGTCTGCCCGAATTAAATTTTAGGTCTTACCGACTGTCTTTTCTTTGGAAGGCATCCGATCATTTGACTGTAGTTCTTCCAACATTTATTCCGTTTTTCGCTAACTTTAGGGAACTGCTCCACTCGTAAAGGCTTGCCAAGCATCCTACACACATCAACGTTTCAGAGTATATATTATGAAATGAAGATCTGATGAGCTCATGACTCGGTCCACATTAGAGAAGACCGCATAGCTACCGCGATCTTCAGCAAGCGACGACGAAGAAGAAGAAGGACCTATTTTGAAACAGTCTCAATACTAAATGGAAAGTTGTCATAATTTTACGCGTATTGTAATGTAAATGTAACGCTGCCATAAGGCCGTAGTTATTGGCAAACGCATTCGTGTTCAGAATGAACCAATGCCTTGTATTGTAATACTTGTAATGGGTCTTACGTTTTGCCATTATGTAGTAAGTGTATTCCCAAACGAAACTTATCTAGTGTGATTATTATCTTCGCAATTTTGGAATTAAGCAAAGATCCTAATGACCTGAGAAGTATAGGCAGCGTAGACTTGGTGCAGTTAAACGAAACCATGGATGGACTGTGTCAACTTTGATATGGGAAGAAAGGAGATGTTTTATGAGATGATAAATAATAATAATGGTCTATTGACCCCAAATAATTCGGGATAAGGGCAAGAGAATGATGATCAGTCTTGCTGCAGTTACTGAGATTGACTAACGGTTTTACAGCTCCTTTAACATAATTAGCCCTGTAATGACCCCATTGCTGGGCGAAAGGCCTCCTCTCTAAAAGACTGAGTGGGCCGTCCACCACGCGCCCCCATTGCGGGTTGAAAGCTTTATTCGAATTTTTGGGTTTAGGACATTCCGGTTTCCTCAAGTTCTCCTTTTAGGTAACTTCTATGCCTGCTGTAGGTTGTCAGTCAACGATAGGACAGCCATTATCAGTCTAATCTAATACAATGCTCGTCACATTGAATACTTTGAAGTTTAATTTGACTTCATATTTTTGGAAGCAAATTTATAATTACCGCATAAATCTAGTCTAGTTGGAATCTCTCTATTTATCTATCCTGGTTCATAGTGCATCAAATCCGCCGTAGCTAGCAGGAGTGTAACATCGCCCATGCACACATACCAGCCCCGACGCGCTGCATTCTCGTCATTCCGAAGTCCTTTAACTATATAATTCGGTCGTTTACGCCCGCCAGATAATCTGGCCCTTTGTTTCGAAGCCTTCATAAACATAATTGTGGAGGCAGAATTATGGATGTTACGGGAAAAATTCTAGTGTTCTAACTTGCAGGATTTCCAACATTTTGTTAGATATACTACGGCTATTTAGTGGGCAGGTAGGTATGTTGGGCAGTTGGTATGAAAATTGGACAATGTGTTCTGCTTATTGATTTAGGAAATTGTGATTTGTATGCTAATTTAAGAGAAGATTAATCTAAAATGTTTCCAGTGCTGGAATACAGACCTCTCTGCGAGAGGTAGTGCGCCGTGGGCACAGTAAATTTTCGTTTTTTTTTTGTTCTAGGACATGTCAGTTTCCTCTCGATGTTCCCTTACCTGTTTTGAGAGCAGTAAATAACACAAGATGAAATAAATAACACAAAGTATCGCGGATACCTGACGCATACTTAATAGGTTACTGTTAAGTTTCAAACAGTAGTTAAATTACTTTGACAGTAGTTCAAGTTGTAAACAGAAGTTGAACAGAAGGTAGTACTGTGTCTTTCCTTAGAAGAACACAAATAAGATTGTAAGAATGTGTGTGTAAGATAACGTTAAATCGGTACGGACAAATGGCAGTCACCGGACATCGACAGATAATGTACTGAAACATCTAACAGTCCGGTGTCCAAAGCTGCGTTCGCAACTATTTGTCTGAACCGCACCGGAATGAGTGAAACTGTAGAAAATTATAAAGTCTGCCTTTTACAGTTTACCTACTAAGACTGACTTCTCAAAAATAATATATTTAATTTTTTGCAATTGAGATCCATCAGACCGTCCAGTGGAACGAATGTATGGGAGCGGTTGGACGTAGACATGTCCGAAAAAAAAGAGTAAAATTATGCCAAACTAATGATGCCATCTTATTCGATTACTTAATGCCTTCATAACTTGTGGTGATGAATTTCTTCATAACTCCCATATTTCGGGAGTAATTTCAGAAAATGTGAAATTTTACTATGAAAATGAGTGTATCGAGCTCTCTCCCTCCTGATTCCGGGCTTGTTTCAAGTAGCGGTCTCTAATATCATAATGCTAATACTAAGAGCTATATTTAATACTAAGACACATAGTGCGCCAAATGTGCACTTTCTGGGATAAAGAGTGATGTTTATTTTATAACACAATTTTTTTATTTTTTGTTTATTTTGTTGATTAAAACCGTTTTTCTAAAGGTTTACCTTATTACAATAACATTTCTGAGCAGCCAATTAGAGAAGATATAAGCTAATTAGGATATATAATTAGGGACTTAAGGTTTACATATAAAACTGATGCACTAATGATTACTGATAAGAACATTGCTATTATTTAATTACTAAATGGCTCTTAATACACTAATTTAGCATGCATCATTTACTAATTATCACAATAACTAATTACCTTGCAATATTTAACAAAGGATACCTGGGATACCTGGATTTTATATAAATAGGTCACTATTAGTAACTTTAAAATCAGTGTTGATTTACACCTCGTTGTATCCAAGCTAATCTCGCAATGTATTTTCCAAATTTTAATACAAATCTTGATATTCACGTTGCTTTATGCGCACGCGCACATAAAGATTTACGCGACTTTAACTATTTGTTCAGTGTTTTAAAAGATAACAGTTGTGTTCAGTTATGTGAAAGTGCTGAAACAAGTTTAAAAGACTGGTGTCGTCGATTTTGCTACCGCATTTATGCAAAATGGACACAGTCTGGAAGAAGCACAGATAAGTTTCGGAAGAAACATGAGATTTGGCTACAGGCTGCAATTCAATGGCCGGAATTACAGAATGAAAATATGGAACCTTCTACAGAAAATATAAGTGACGTCATCGAGCCCATAATTTCTCCTGCTAAATCTGATGCTTCAACTTGTACACATCCTAGTCCTCGTAAATCTTTTGAGGACCTTAGTAACCGGCAAAAAAGAAGACGCACTGAAGATAGTCTTTCATGCAGCAGTAGCAGCGCTGAAATTATGTTTTCGGCCGAAAGGGCGCTTCAAAAGGCAGGACAAAGCGATACAGCTTATGTTATGAAATACTTGACGGAGAATCCAGAAGAGGCCTCAAAAATCAAAGCCTTCATTGAAGGTAAATCAATTCAGGTACGGGAAATATCCCCTTTGAAGGCATTGGCTCTTTATGTATCGATGAACTTATCGAAATGGCGCTATAACACTCTTCGGGATTTCAACACTCAAGAAGGAGCTCTTCAATACCCGAGTTACTACATGTTGGTTAAAGAAAAAATTAAGTGCTATCCGGCCAAAGAAGATCTCACAGTTACAGAGAGCTCTGCAAAAATCAAATTACAAGCCTTGATGGATTTAACCTCAAGAAGACTTATTAGGTCGTTAGAAACCCCTGTTGATCCCAATCAACAGCTCGTATTGACCAGCAAATGGGGTTTTGACGGATCATCTAGCCAAAGCATTTATCATCAAAGGACGAGTGAAGATGAGCAAATCGATCTTGCTAGTAATTTTATGATTAGTCTTGTACCACTGCGGCTCGTCTCAAAAGGTGTAACAATTTGGGAAAACGAGCGACCATCTTCCACTTCATTTTGCCGGCCAATATTGTTTAAGTTTATAAAGGAAACCAAAGAAAATGTGCAGAGAGAGATGGCTGAAATCGAAGCAGAGATTGAAGCCTTAACTCCATCCACCATCACTGATGGAATTAGTGTCAAACACCAACTGCTGTTGACAATGATTGATGGTAAAATTCATTCCATTATATCCGATACAGCAGCTTCAGTGTGTGACATATGCAAGGCTTGTCCTAAAGAAATGAATAATTTAGAGTTAATCAAAGATAAACACGCAAACGAGGACATGTATAAATATAGCTTAAGCACCCTTCACGCTTGGATTCGCTCAATGGAACGCTTATTACACATTTCCTACAAATTAGACATAAAATCATGGCAAGTAAGGGGTGATATAGCAAAAAGGCAAGTTGATGACAGGAAGAAAAGAGTTCAAGAGGCTGTAAGAAGAGAAACGGGCTTACTTCTCGATGTTGTGAAACAAGGCAGTGGATCCACCAACAATGGCAACTCGGCAAGGAGATTTTTTGAAAACTACACTAAATCTGCTGAACTGACCGGAATAGATGCTATGCTTTTAAGAAAAATCTGTGTGATCTTGCAGTGTATTTCATCAGGAGAGAAGATCAACGTAACTAAATTCCGAGAGTTCTGCTTTGATACTGCTAAGCTTTACGTGGAGTTATACCCATGGTATTATATGCCTTCTTCACTTCATAAAATTTTAATGCATGGGCCAGACATAGTTCAGAACATGTCAATTGTGCCCATTGGTTTTCTATCCGAAGAGGCATCTGAGGCTAGAAATAAAGATTTTAGAAAATATAGAGAGGGGCATTCTCGAAAGCATAGCAGTATCTCATGCAATGAAGATATTATGCACAATCTTTTACTGTCTTCTGATCCACTTGTTACAAGTATCCGTCCAAAAGGAAATAAGTTTGTAAAAAAATCTTCTTTTAAGGAATTTTATGAGCTTACGGATTCTGAGAAAAGTGATATCGAATTTGTTAACATAAATGATTTAGCGGACATCGATTCTGAATTTGAATTAATTGATGATGATGATGATGACGAAGATAATTAAATGATGTTATTGTTTTAAAATGTGTAACTTAGTAAATTAGAGCTTACATCTTAATTATTTATTGTACTTTTAATGAAACTAGGTAATTTATTATCAACTTACTTAAAAGTCATACTCTCATCAGTTCTTGTGAATATTTTTGTTAATATATATTTCTGTATATATATAATATATTTATAGACCTCTTAATAAGTCTGTCTGCGGTTTAAAGTAAATACAAATGGGGAAAAAACGTTTTTTTTTTTAAATTTTCATTTCCTTTTATCCCAGAAAGTGCACATTTGGCGCACTATGTGTCTTAGTATTAAATATAGCTCTTAGTAATAGCATTACGATATTAGAGACCGGTACTTGAAACAAGCCCGGAATCAGGAGGGAGAGAGCTCGATACACTCATTTTCATAGTAAAATTTCACATTTTCTCAAATTACTCCCGAAATATGGGAGTTATGAAGAAATTCATCACCACAATTTATGAAGGCATTAAGTAATCGAATAAGATGGCATCATTAGTTTGTCATAATTTTACTCTTATTTTTCGGACATGTCTACGTCCAACCGCTCCCATACATTCGTTCCACTGTGCGTCCCCTTGATTTTAGTAGTCCACCGTGTAACGAGACCATAACGCGATTCAGCCGACGGCGTCTGGGTGCATGAATGAATGAATGAATGATTTATTTACTTAAAAAAAAACCTTAAAGCTAAATACATAGCCCCACAAAACTGCTTACGCAGTTTAACTGTGAGATCGTTGAGTCTCTTTCACATTAAACTCAATATCAGGTGCATCCACAACCTATATATTCCCAATACCTACACTTACAAAGAATCCAACAGATATTTTTTAAGTTTACGTGCGAATTTTAATTTATTATCTTCTTGTCTGATGTCAGCAGGTAAAGTGTTCAGTAAATAAGGAACGCGTTTTTTTAAAGTCCTGTTGCCATAGTAATTACTAACTCTGGGTACATCATATTTACCCGCTGTCATTACCTGGTAGTGTACTTGTTAGAAACTAAAGCGTCACTATCCCGATGCCATGGCTATTAACTAATAATACGTATTTATGTTTAAAGGTAACTGGTAGAATTTAACATATTTTGAACAACCTACTATAGTCTCCTTTACAGCTGTTTTTAGATTTAAATAACGCCATCTATCGAGTATGGGGAATACTACTTTATTTCTTATGGCTAAACTTGAGTGGATTGGAAAGACGATGTTTTATCTAGCAAAAATAACAAACAGTATGTATTATATCCATCTTGAAGTAGATCTTACAATATTTGTTGCGTGCAGTGATCGGCAACTGCCCAACTGTACACACCATTCATCTGTTAATCGTAACCGTCATAATACTATTCATGTTAGAAGCCAGTAAGTAATTACTTACGTTACGATTGATTAGCATTGACGAGTAACATAACGTGCTAACATACCTACATACATTTTATTATGTATGTGTAACAATGTTATGTAATGTATGTAATGTACAATTTCAAAGAAATGCATCGCCCGCATTACGAGCTGGTAATGTTGTACCTAATGTACGACTACCAAGGGTCTTGGTCAAAATGGGCGTATGTCCAACAGAATTGAAATATATCTCAAATCGTAGTTCTCAGTATGTTTTCCAGTTCATACAATTGTGACAAGTAACAAGTACCAAAGTCACCAGAGACCGGAGATAGCCAATTGAAAGTGTTGCAATTCTGTTGGTATAACGCTCAGAGCAGAGTTCATAGAAAAATGCCCTTGGTCCTTCCGGTAATAAGGTGAACATTTTCTTATTATATTGAACTAATGACATATTTATCTTACAAAACAGAACAATTATAGGGGGTACCGTAACTGAGTAGTTACTGGGTTTGTTTGAATGCGGAGGAATGAGAAAAATGTCCTGAGGAAGTTTTGGATAATTATGATTGTGCATGGTTACATGAATAGGGGAAGAATGTGTGTTGTTTGGGCTAGCAGTAGCTACACAGCATAGGACAGTCAGTACTTTAGTCTTTAGGAATCTCTTCATTTCTGAATCCTAACGGTTGCAATAAGTAAGCACTGTCTTACTAAACTGTTGCATGCTCGTGTTTTTCGGTAGACGTTTAGTAACATTTTTGTTAATTATTTTATCATACCTGAAATAAAAAAAACGCAATAACCATAAAATATTTTTACACAATGTTATTACAGTGTTAATAAAAGTGTAATAACAACAAGTATAGCGGTAATAAAAGTGCAGTTTGGGTGTTAAGATAAAATGTTTACAAATCACTTTGGGCAATCAATCATTTTTAGGTGTTGATTGTCAGTATTGAGCGTAGAATCTTTATAAATTGCCAACTGAAGTAGCGTTTTACATTTGTAATTAATTTCGTCTAATTGTTTCTTCACAGACGTTTGCTTGTGTGGCTTGCATGCTTTTGTGCTATAACTTGTAATGTGCAAGTTACTGAATGAGCCGCGAGGATTTTACTTGCTCATCGAAAGACATGTGTTGGATCAGATTGTCTCTGCCAAGTGTCTAAAAAACCGAAAATTAAGCAATTCCAACAAATCTACAATCTTGGACACACTTATTATATCAGGTAAAAGTATATACATATATATTTTTTTAAACAACAAACAAAAGACCCACCTTCGACTACGAAAAGGATCCACAACTTAATCCACTCATACCAGACAGGAAACGACAGAACAAGAAATTGAGAAGATCCAGTATCCTACAAGTTGTCACCAACAAACGACTCAATGAAGGATATTTTATTTTTATTGGTGAGCGGTGTGGAGCGGTACATATTACCCCGTATTCAGACATAGCCCGACAGAGCGGCCGCCGGCCGTAGGCTATCAACAACGTGGGTGTCTGCTGTCGCACCTCAGCACCTCAGGGCCCAGGGCTGACAACACGGAGGAAGGATGTGGAGCAAGTTTTGAAAGTGTTGGCCAATGTTTGAACTAATTACTTCAGCTAAAGTAGTTCCAAGGTTGTCGTAGATGTTGTCGATGAGTCTTCTGAAGGTCTGCAAGTGGCGCATTTAAAGCTTTTCATTTTTTATCTGACTTCTAAAATGCAGGAGGTTCTCAATTTAGCTGATGTTTTTAAAATGTCTGTTACCTCCGTGATTACTGGTAAAAAAGTCAATAAAAGACAAAAGTCACCGACTTCCGGAAGTTAAGTTATTTTCCAGTATTTTTGTTTTTTTTTGAAAAGTTGGTTATTTCTTTGCTAAAAAGTTTTAACATACTTGGAATTTCGAGAACTTGTGTCCTATTGTCGTTATAGCAGATAGAAATTCACATTATCTAAGGAGATCAAGTTATTTTATTGTGTACAGGTCTGCAGGAAATTGTGTTTTTCAATCAAATATCTGAAAACTCGCCATATTAACAGTTTTTCAATTAAGTTTTCTTTTATTTTGATCGTCATCTGCCCTGACAATAAAACTATCATATAAACAAACGGATCAGGACGATACAAACTTACACGATATTGCTTTAAAACAAAAAGTCCTATTCAGCACTCTTTTTTAACACCATGTTTTAATCTTAACAAAGTACCTTTTAGTCATTAAGACCCTAGCAGCCCTGACAGCTATCTCGCGGAAACGGCTTGCGGTGACGTAATCGACTCTTGCGCCGATGTTATAATAACGATCACTTTTGTGCCATGCCAATTAACACCAGAGCCAAATGGTTTGAAAGACAAAGTAGTATTGAGAGAGATTGTTTAAGGATATAACTGTGATCCGAGATCAATGGGTAAGTTGATCTAAGGTAAGGATGGGACAGGTCAAGCCACAGACAAGGTAGAAAGGATGCACTATGTTATTATTATGGCTGGTTTAAATTGTTTAATTTTCTCTGTTTTAATAGGTAGTGATGATATACATACAAAAACTGGAAATACCAAGTGATATGATGATCATCATTATCACCATATTCCTGCGCTTGTCCCATGTTATTTGGGGTCGGCGCAATACGCTTTTTCTTCTATTCTGCCCTTTCAATTGTCACGCTATCATTTGCTCCTTTTTAGGGTTCTGTACCTCAAAAGGTAAAAAAAGGAACCCTTATAAGATCACTCTCTTGTCCGTCTGTCCGTCTGTCCGTCTGTCAGTCCGTGTGACACTACCGATTTTCTCAGGAACAGGTGGACTTAGAAAATTTACATTTATACCAGATACTGAGGTCCATAGTCCCTATTAGGTGTATAAAAATCAAGGTCCTGAGCCAACACGATAAAAATATATGGGCAAATTTAGATTTTTGCGACAACTTGTAAGTACCAAAATTTACCATAATTATCAACTTTTTACCTTGTACCTTGCTTTTAACCGAAATTGACAATACTAGGTCAACTGGAAGTACCCTATAGGTTTTGGGTTGAAAACCTATTTGTTAGTTCCCGCTGACCTAAAATTACGAAATTTGGCAAGAAGCAATGTCTTACAGCCATTTAAAGGAAAAAATCTGAAAACCGCAAATATGTATATCATGATACATAATATCATCTTCCTGTCCCTATGACATTTGGGATCAGCGCGATACGGTTTTTTCTTTCATTCGTCCCTGTCTGCCTGTCGGTTAAAATTAATCAAATATTACTAAGGGTATAATACATACTAAACACGCTTAACGAAGCCGATGGCACTTGTTCTCCCCGTCATTGGGATCATTTTTTTGTTCTTGACCATACCTTTTAGTTACGGAGATATTAGGGGTCAAAGTTCCAACTTTTTCAGTTTTTTTTTTTAAAGACATGTTTTTAATGTATTTTTTCACCTTCACGACCCCCGTAGGTACTATTCAATCCATCCATCAGCACAATGTTTTGAATGCGTTACATTGAGTCCTACCGTAAAACATGAATTTTCACCTCAAAAAAAAAGTCGTTTCCCAGCAATAATTTTTGCGTAAAGTTACTTAGTTTGATGTATGTACATAATGCTTGGTTGACGGCTTCGTGAAGAGTCTGTTTACACCTCGTATATTTACCTATATAATCCAGAAAAGGTCTGAGCACCTTCAATTGTGCAAGTCGTGTTGTGCACTCATTTATGGAAACTCACGACTCGACCTTGAGATATTTCTTCTGTACATTTAACATTTAAGTAAGTTCACTTGTTCAGACTTATAGGATTATTGAGGTGATCCTGTAGTTTATTATATTTTGAAGTAAGAAGACCTTCATCAAACGCACTTATCATATGATGAATCTTATTTATTAGTTTCCTAATATTGTGGGAATTCTTTAAATCTAAAATGTTAGTGTAAGAAAGTCTAATCGGATTACAATAATGTTTAGAAAGTCAGAAATACTTCACGCTTTAGATTTACCTATCCTACATGATTACGTCCCCAAACTCAGCAATAAAAAGGCTTTACTTTAACTTTGAGACGATGTAAGCCTTTCAATTAATTGTATACTTATGGAAATGTAATGAGGATATTGTATACTAGTCTATGCCCGCGGCTTCGCCCGCGTGGGGTTCGGTAATTTCCCACGGGATTGTACTACCGCGATAAAAGTAACCTTTGTGTTAATCCAGGTTATAAACTATCTAAGTGCCAAATTTCATCCAAATCTGGTAAATAGTTTTTGCATGAAAGAGTAATCAATCCATCCTCATAAACTTTAGCATTTATAATATTATAGTAGGATACTCAAGATAAGTAACATATTTGTTTTATAAAACCTCACTAATCTTATAAATTCTACCGGAATCCTTGTTTTAGAATCCGTAACTTCAAAAATGCCGTTTTTCAACTTGTATCTCTTTATAAGTAAAGGTGTAGTATGCAAAGTGAACATTTTAGCCTGAGTCAGGCACTGAACCTCGTCCCACGCGTCTCACTACCCTAAATATCACTATCGGCCGTATTTATGAAGTAAGCAGTGCTACATAGTTGCTTATCTCTGGGTAATGTGATGCAAATGTTCTTTACATGTTGTTAAGAGAGGTTCTGTAGTAGATAATCTTGGACGAAGGCATTAGAGTATCGGCTAGATAAGTTTAGTTGATTGTTTTCTAAATATGTGGGAGGATGTTTTCTGTCATCGTTGTAGGTACAATTTTTTTGGTTGGAAGTAACGTAAGAAGCTTGTACTTTTAACTGTAAATACAATTATATTAATCAGCCCATAAGAGAGCAGACTTTGCATATACAGGTTGAATTTTTGAAGTGGGATCTTGTGGATGGCCAAATCTGAAACTATGGGGAATAGCGAAAAATACTCAAAGGAGCTCGATTTTGATGAAATTAAAACTGCATCATTAGCCAGGAATCGAACACACACACTGTATTATTACACCATTCGGTAGTCTCACTAATAAGGATCAAATCTGGGAAATAATGCCATACGGCAAACTTAAGCAAAATGTAAAATCCCTGTATACGTCTAAATGAGGTCAGTTTGCAGAAGGACAAAATAATAATTTAAAAAAAATGTTGTATTGAATCATTCATCATTTGAATCATTTTTGAAAGTCTTCAAAGGTATTCCTCCGTCGGAAGTGCACTGTTCATTATCATTCATCTATTTATCATATCGATATTATTCATCTGTTCATTATTTAAATCCGTGCATTATCTACTGAAGATATGAAATGGAAAACGGGACAGACTAATTAAGTTTTCGGAAACTACGGAAAGATAAATCAAAGAAATAGTACTAAAATCTCGACAAATCAAAGAAATAGTACTAATTTCCGACGTCACTAAAATCTCGAGGCATTTTGCAACTAATGAAATTTTTGAAATTTTAATACTAGAGGGCCCGTTTTTTGAAAGCATTGTCAAAATAACTGTTCTAACGGTGCAAAGTATTTTCTAATCGTCACGATATTTAGTGTTGGATAACAAGTTGTTCATTCAACACGGTACGGTAATAAAAACGTCCCGATACTCCCGATTCCATTACTACCGTTTGTTTTAACAATATAATGTGTAAGATGTGTTTTGGCCAGAAATTCATAATTATTTTGCCTATATTGCCCTATCTGGATTCGATTCACGCATTCAACAAGTATGTTTATGTAAATAAATGTTTTATATGGCTCACAGATAAGTAGTTGTTCCGGGTCTACGTGGTGTGGCACCCACGATACAAGAGAGAATCTAGTGTGAGACAACGTTTACAACGAATTCTACATAAATAATAATAGTTTGTTAAAAATTTTGCGATAATAGGGTTAAACATATAGATACGTTTGGACTAGGGCCCTGTGTACTGGAGATTGGAGTAAATCGACATACAGAAAGATTGTTGAAACAAGGTGTCTGTGGACGTTTTGGAGGTCTGCCTCATGCAATTTTAAAAGTGCCAATTCTCAGCTTAATGTGGAAAGAGGACTTTGATTTTTATCGATTTTGTATTTTCTTTAGTTCCGTCTCCCATGGAAATTCACCAAGTGAAGTAGCTACAACCTGATGAGTCGGCACACTAGGCAACTTTCAGTAAACCACAGAGACATCTCCCATAAATCTACACCAAAACTGACTCTCACTACACCATCCCACAATAAATCTGCATCAGATAAAACCTCGTTTGCAAAAATTTCTCTAACATTCTTCGGACTCGCGTTTCTCCTGAACAGCCGGTTTCTTTGACCTTGATGTGAGATCTGTATGCGCGTGTGAGGATCTGGAGACATTTCCCCTCGTTTAGTATGCTGTGGGGCACTCAAGGCCAGGGGCGACGTGCGCTGGGTTGTGATGAGCGGTGTGTCTGTTCAATGAAGGTGTTTTGATCATAAATGGGTGCTGTGGCTGATATTTTGAGTTTGTGTGGTTTCCTTTTTTTAAATATGACGGGGAATTCAATTTTTTGTTACGAGTCGTGCTTATAAATGTTAGAATTAGATCTTTCTTTTATAGCTTGATTGCTGTAATCTGGTACTAAGAATTTATGGGTTGCTAGATGGAATTCGTAGAGATCATAAAGAAAAACTGGCCAAGACTGACAGACGGACAGCGGAGTCTTAGTAATAGGGTCCCGTTTTACCCTTTGGGTACGGAACCCTAAAAACCGAGAAGCAGCAGCACATTAGAAAAAGCTGAGCCGATAATACATTCTTACATTAAGTAGATGTAGAAGAGAAGGCAGGAAATACAGCTCTTTATCTGCTAGTCTGCTACTATCCTTACGATATGGGATGGATATTATTACCAATAAGTTCGGTGTATGTACGACTGGTCGCATGACTGGCCGCTATTTGGAACAAAGCTGGTTGGATGCTCGGATGTGCAACCAAACTTTCTTCGTGGTCGAAGCTTCTTCTATAAATCATTGTCCCGGCCGTGTAGTGCGTGAGGGCCCTAAGGTATCCCATCATGGCGTTTCCACTCACACCTGGATCTGTTTTCAACACCTTTTATATCGTAACATGATGACGTTAAAGATCGATTAAAACCTTTTCCTTTTTCTATTGCCACACAAAATAACAGATATTTATACAAATGATCTCAAACGAGATACTGCAGGAATGCAAAGGCGAAACTGACCTTTTAAAAGTGGCGAGAATGTTACTAAATACTAAGTACTGGATCAATTACCTATTGCCGGAACAGTGTGGCGGCGTCTGAAGTCTGAAGAAGTAGGGAACTCCATATAATTACGGTGATTGTGAAGGTAGGTAGGCAGAAGTACCGGTCAGCCGATTGTTTATCTATCAATGCTGTGATTTACTTACAGTTATGGAAATTAACGGAGGTTTGCATTCTTTTAGCGGAATCTTAACCGCAGTGTCGGTCCAGTTGGTTGAGGGCTTCGGGAAAAGGGTCGGTTTTATTATTGTCTTTGTTGGTATCAAACTCTTGGATTCTAGTAATTTATCCTTACTTCCTTTTGTCATTTCCTTACTAGTTCCTTAATATTCCTTAGTAATGTTTTAAATGCGAAAGTAAGTTTGTTTGTTTGTTACATTTTCACTCCTAAACCACTGGACCGATCATCCTGATTTTTTTCATATACGTTGTCTGGTGCAGAGAATCGGACATAGGTTACTTTTCATCTCGGTAAATAGTACTGTTCCCAAGGAAATCGAGAATAACGTTCGTATGATATGAGATAGCGCCAGTACGTGTCTTTCGAATCATGATTGAATTATATTATTACAAGTAAAGTACAACCCGAACTAATTGTCAAATTCTAAAATAACGCGAGCGAAACCGCGGGCAAACGCTAGTGGTTAATATGATTGGAACTTATACTTCCGTAACATATTTGAGAGCAGTCGTGGTCAGTTGGAAACGGTTGCGACTTAGTCACCTATATACATCGTAGGTTCGACCCCCAACTACATGCACGTAACTTTTTTTAAATATTTCATCAACACTGCCCTCAAAACGGTGAAGGTATGTCCAGGAACTAATAATTCGAAGATATGTGACATCTACCAACCTGCGTCCGCCTGGTGAATTTTAACCCCCACGAAGAGAGAACTGTGTCCCAGCGGCAGGAACATTAAACGCTGATATCACACAATTTTATATTCTTCTTCATTTCAAGTTCTGTAATCTAAATCTATGTTTCATTGAGATGAAGCCAGGTCTAAGTCTACATCCAACATTGATCGATTGGCACCACATCGGTTGATCTTGGAGATCAAGCGAACCTAACAAAGAGTCCGTTGGATGTGGATTTATCATGTCATCTATCGCATTGGAAAGATCGGGATCTTTGCGTCAACCATAACCTAGGGTCCCTTGATGTGGTCGTGCAGGCCACTTTCCCTCCGATCGACAGCTCGCAGATAACATCGACCATCTTCATTGATAACTTGATGGCGCATAGAGTGGGAGGTGCAGATGTGGAGGTAGGCAGAATGTGTGAGGATGGCTTTTTTGTGAGGGTAGCGGAATCTCTGGAAAATTTCAATTTGGATAATTAATGCGGTTGGTCTTGTGATTTGGAGAGCCTTTATCTCGGGACCCAATCTGTAGATTTGGAGCTTATTCGGGTCTAGTAGACGCAATATCATACATAAGTCATTCAACTCGGCATACCATTCATTCGCAAATGTAGGAAACGAAATCGAAATCCCGTAGATCACTGGCTTTAGTGCGGTCATTCGGGTCACTAACCCAGACGTGATGTCTATGACCTAAAATGCAATCAGCAATTTGTCAGGCATAACTTTGCCTTGCCAAATTAATATTAAACCTTAGCGAGACGTCTATAAATTCCCGTTAATTAATCTTGCCATTGCGGAATGTTATTAAGTACTTTTTTATTTTGTGACACAGTGTCAAAAGAAAATAAAATGTACGCTATAAGATCCGGGGATCTGTGTGGAATTTAATGTTTTTTTTTGTAAGTCCGTTCTACGGCAGTACGTTTTAATCTTTGCGCATCTAAGCGCGACCGCTTTCCACGGTGCGCGCGCGCGCTCCCGACATAACGGCGCGAGAGCCGACGACGCGCGCACGTACCACGACCCGCGCACGCGTACACGCCGCGAGTGAAACACGCGTGTGAACATATACTTACGACGAAGTGACTGTGCCTGTGAATCAACAAACGAATCATCAAGTTTTTGAGGTTCTGTTACCCAGTGTGTCTATAGTGCTCTCCAACCATCATCTCTGGGTAAGTACCCACAATTTGGCGTGCCATTTTCCAAAGATTCGGTCTCTTTGAAGCTGCAGGAATTGTTCTGCGGAATGTTATTAAGTATTATTGACTTTCTAATTGTGTTTAAATATGTTGATTTATACATTTTGTGAATTATTCACATCGCATTAACATAGCCTCGTTTTGTTGTGTTTTCTATTTGGTGTGGTTTGTGAAGCCCAGTTGATTATGTTGTTTCAGTAGCTTCAAAAACTTAATTACTTTCTTCTTTTAAGCTATTACCTACAGATTGTATGTATCAGTTTTATAATAAAGTAGTTTGTTTATCAATACGCATGAAGTTTGCACATTAATTATCCACCTACCCGCATTTGGCACCGCAAGGTCGACGTATAATTGGTAAAAGTTGTTTTATACTCAGTTTAATTTTACAACATATTTGGCAATTCATTTATCATTTCAGAAGACAACATGTGATCTTAGTAATATCGTTATAATTATTGAACTCTTCACCTTTTAAGAAAACTCCTATATCTGGGTGATTTCTTGGAGGAAAAGTGTCAAACATAGGTACTGAAAAAACACTTTTGATTATTCCAACAGTTAGTATAAATCTCAATGACTATTCCTCGTTCTTCATTACTTTTGTTGGCGAAAAAGCAACCTTTGCTTAATTGCGCTGTACCTGTCACCAAAAACCTCCAAAATAAATTCTATCAAGGAATTTGAAAAGTGTCCCGTTCTTCGTTATTTTGATGACCGTTTGAGCACCCGTTCTTACTTACGCCGTTCCTATTGCTAAAAAAGGTATAACCCTCCCGCACAGTCCATCTTCGACAAGTGCTCTAGAATAAATTATCTCAATGAATTTAGGTAGTGCTTAGATCTAAGCCAAGCCTCTATTAACATCATCTCATTCAACATTGTATTAGTAACATGTGTGGGTGTGGAAATCTGTCAAATGACAATATTGGTTGTGCGCTCTGCGCTGGCGCAGTGAGATCGACGCGCGCACCTGTGCACATACGGAATGTAGGCTAATGTCTCATGCGATGCCTAATTTACTACACACACTTATTCTGCGTTTTATTGCCAGAAATTACGTTTGTATGAGTTTTCTGCCGGGTTTCCTGGGGATTGATTTGCGTGAGATTGAAAGATGGAAATGGTTATGTCCCTTGCAGTGTTGAAATCAATATATAAGTTAGTACTTTTGACTGGTTAAGAGTTTTGACTGCAACATATACTCGTAACGTCCGTACTGCTGAGATACCCTATGCCTCTCTGTGAGGAGTGTAGGTAATAAATCCAAAGCGCATACTCATCGTGATTTGGGTGCGAATTGGTAGGATTTCGTAATTTCCTCAGTTTTCCAGATTATTCTCATGGTTCATACACACCAATACCAATCTTACTCCAATGAAACATGAAACGCGTAAGAAAACTGATTTTTTTCCGTAACTATAAATTAATTATTAAAGTATCCTTCCCTATCTACAGTTCAAGACAGCTAAAGCAACAAGAATAAAAATTATGTACATACTATACCTTACCGTGTTAATTACATTCAATATTAAAATTACCAAAACATATGAACGTTAACCTTGATACGTGAATACAACATTTAACGTTAAAATTATGTTATAATTGTTACAAACACTTTATTCACATGGAACCTTATGCTTTATGCATGATTCTTCGAAAGGAAAATTAACATTAAAAGGTTTATTCTATTTTTGTTTTACTCTCGAAGGGTGCCGTTTTTCTTATCAAGATGAGTGAGATTGTATAAGCACGCAAAAGAGATCTGGAATTTTCCAGTATCCATGGCCTTTGAGATTTTGAGTATTCTGTTAGCGAAAACGATGATGGAAAACTTTAAACTGTATGGATCTGACTTAAGCTATCGAAAACTTTATGTCAATCCTCTAGAGAAGTGCTGTAGAAATACGAAGCGCATTGAAAGCCATTAATGCCGCTTGTATAGTCCCGCCGGAATCCTAAGTTATTTCATTTTTCCATCCACTTTACCAGACAAAATTTATTTGAACGCAAAAATGCATTTTCTAGAGTATGTCATTGTGCATTTAAACCTCATCAGTAACAAACTATTTAGTACATTTCCGCAAGAATCACACACACAATGGGAAAGGAAAGAGTTTATCTTCGTATCCAAACATGGCATACGACATATATGTCATAGGAAACACATAAACAATGACAGTAATTACCGCTGTAAATAATAGAAACTTTTAGGACTTCCGAGTTGATGATATTGATGGCATATAAAAAGAAGACATAGAATTTCTAGTCTTTTGGTGGGATGCGATATTACTGTATTTATTTTAGACGTTTGATTGTTATTTTCATTACCGGACATAGATATAATTTTCCTTTTCTATATGCAACCAAAAATATCCTAGTTTATCATAAATATTAGGCTTTGTTTTTCTCCAGGGCTGCACTTTCCCGTGACAAAAAGTAGCATATGATCTTTCCCGATTCATAAACTATCTCGATGCGATGATGTTTTTACATTTATAGCATAAATTGTAGAAGTATAAGTCGTTTTCGTATCTCATCATCTGCCTAGCCTTTTCCCAACTATGTTGGGGTCGGCTTCCAGTCTAACCGGATGCAGCTGAATACCAGTATTTTACATGGAGCGACTGCCTATCTGACCTCCACAACCCAGTTACTACTGGGAAATACGATACCCCTTGGTAAGACTGGTTGTCAGACTTTTTGGGCCACTGACTACTTTAACGACTGTCAAAGATCTTCAAATGACAGCCGGGACCAACGGCTTAACGTGCTTTCCGAGGCACGGAGGAAACTCGGTATGTAATGGGTGGTCACCCATCCACAGACCAACCTAGGCAAGCACGGCTTAACCTAAAGATCGACCCGAGCGGCTGTTATTGTTTAGCCACGAGCTCCTCCGCAAGCAAGTCGTTTTCGTATCTGGCAGATCTAATTGCGTGATTCGTTTTTCCATTTTCGATGTCACTTTTTACAAGCAGTGTTTTACTATATTTTTAATGACACACTACTAATCCCCTTGCTACCAAAGTACTTCAAAAAGTAGACCTGTATCGCTTTCCACGCTCCATATGAGCTGAAACATTCGCAATTACATACAATTAGTACATAAAGGCGGCGTGTACATCTGAGACCTTACTCGTTAATACTGGCTAGTGGCTAAGATATCTTAATTAGAGAAAGCTAACTAAATTGATCTGCGATTATCTTGTTGGTACTTAGATCGGATGTGCAGATGCAGCTATCGAGGAGTAAATTTATGATAAGTATCTTTAGTTTATACAAGGTGTAACATAATAAACGCAAGACCTCCCGTGTGGTCTGTCGCAGCAAGAAACTGATCAACTTCTGTTCTACGACTCATTGAAATTCGCAAAAAAAAAGGATTTTGTACAGGAACTGATGCGATCAGGTGATCAACATGTATGGTAAAACTAAAAAAAAAGTAATGAATTTCCAAAAGTTATAGAACAAAACTTGTTCAGTTTCATGGTCTGAGACACCACACGAGAGGTCTTGCGTTTATTATGTTACACCTTGTAAATTGGCGATGTCTTAAAAGATTCTTGAATTTTAGAGGTGATGAGTTGTAGAAACCGAATGTCTTCTATTGAATGTAATTTAAAACAGTTCTTCAACATATTTTGCCATTTCTTTCTAAAAAATTATGATAGGTGCAGTTTTCATTACAGTTAGAATGGATTCGAGGAAGATTTCGACACAATTTTTGTGGACTTATTCGGCTGTAATGAAACCGTAACACAACTGTCTGTAGTATTTGCATCGTCGGATAATGCGGACTTCCCAAAATGACAACGGAGCCACTTTTTAGTTCGTAAATTTTTTAACAATTTTTTCTAGTAAAGTAAATAAATTACTTTTCCCTTCAATAATATTTATCTATGTAGATATCGAAATTAGAAAACAGCCAAAGTTTTCAAAATGAACATACCGTGATCAATCAATTTGATAAAACAAGTTTAACTTGCTTTGTCTTTAATTGTTGTAAGTAAACAAACAATGTAGAGGCGGTAACTCGTTGTGGTAATAGTTAGAGCAAACTGTCCGGAAGTGTATGCTGTATGGTCGTACCGTATGTGCTAAGTGGCCGGCTTGGAGGGTTAGACCTTACGGTTTCTTAGCTGTACTTACTACTTAGGGTATAAGTAGTGTTCTATCTGGGAGACCGGGAGTATGAGAGACTACCATCGTGTTAATGCTACCATAGTTTGAATCATTTCTTATAGTTTTAGCCTTCTCATACCTACCCTATGAACACATTTCATTGTGATTTCTTACTTGTGATCTCTTGCTTTACATGCTATACAAGATTCCATGTTCAAATGTTTTATCACGTTATGCATGTTTTGGCATGTTTCTTGATTCACGTATGTAATAAGCGGATCTGCTTATTTAAACAAATTAATGCTTCGAAATCGAAGTTATAACTAGTCATAAATACAAATTAGATACGTCTGAAATGATTAGTCCTATTCTACCGCACTTTCCGACTTAGCAAAAGCTATTTAATTCATTATACACAAGGTATTTAGAATAATTTCAAGTTTTTGCTAAAGCTACCACACCAAAACCCACTACTGCATCAACAGTAGCCCGCGGATATCAAAAACCAGATACTTTGTCGCAATACCCAATATTTGTCGCAAGCACAACTGCCTACTAGTAGCGAGTTACCAGTTTTTACACATTTACTTACACAACCATTCATAAGAAAAAACATTGCACACAAAGGTATGTGGAAGCACTTTTATTAATCAACTAAACCAAACATAATAATTGCAAGACAAACGTTTATCCCATTCTTGCAATGCATTTAGTAAATAGTCTTAGATCCTGGAGATGTCTCAGATTTTGGGTAAATTCACGATATTGGTGATCATAGATCGAAAGTCTAATTCTTTTGTATAAAAGGTTTCCAGCTATACTTTTGCCAAGGTACTTTTATACTTTGCTAATACTTTTGTCAAGGCAATTACCAAGGAAGGACATAGCCAGAAGTGGACACTAAACAACATCAAGGGTTCTTTCGTGGTCCAGTCCATGGTCCGGAGCGTGAGGGAATGGGACGCCGTCACCTCCTTCTGCGAAGCAGTCATGCTAGCGAAGGAGGTGGCGGAGCGTGAGAGGGAGAGACCCTCTCGTCCCAGCTGCCGCGGGAGACGCCCCGGGCGTCGGGGTCACGTGGTGACTTCCGGCCACCGTAGACGCGAATTTGTGGACGGTGAGTAATGGGCTAGCTCGCCGTCCAGCCGTCTTTTGACGACAGGCAGTGTAGACGGCGCATTCGTGTTCCACGCGCGCCTCAAAGAGATGTCAGCAAACAGGGAGGGGCCCGCAAGGGCCGATGCCTGCCAGGGCTGCAGGGCTGTTCGAAAGAGATACCGCGGCCCTGGAACACAAAGGGCAAGGAAGGAACATGGATGGGGTTTAGTCAGTACAAGTCTGACACTCCCTTCCGCTATGCCCGGAGCGGGAGAAGTCATTTGACGATTTCCCATACGTAAAAAAAAAGGGTTCTTTGGTGAGACAGTGAATTGACTATCGTGGCTTTTGGCGGCTTGAAACACTTTTAATGCCCTCTTTATTGCTTAAATTTCTGTGTCCCAATACCTCATTTAGTATGCGACGATTAAAGACAGATATGTCATGATTGCCGACGAAGCCTACGTTTCACATATTTCCGGCGTCTTACAACTGCATTATTTACCTCGATAGCTAGCCAACCATCGGCCAATCTCATAAATTGTCCGTTTTCAACATTCCAGTGTTACTAGTTTTCGCTGGAACACTTACACAGTTTCTGCGCTTTGTTTCTTTCTTTCAAGAACAACTATGGTGTTAATGCTACTTCATTTACCTAAACACGGTATCTGAATTTGAAACTGGAACTTGTCGTACTTTAGGTAATTCTTGCAAAATAGTACAACATTCAAAATTTCTTACGGTATATGTAACAGATCTTTTTTTAATTTTAAGGAATATTAAATTCTTGTTTGATAAGTTCTCAACTTCAATATTTCAATTCACAAACCTGGTGTGTGGCTTTTCTAAAGATCCACACTGATAATTTGTACTATAACTAAATTATCTTGATTATAATACAAAACTACAAGAAGGAAGTTGCACAAGGATATAGTAGGTCCACAAATTCACACTAATAATATTATTTATTAATAATTATCTTATCTCAATTACCTTTTATATTGCTTTTACCGACCAAAACAACTGCAAGTTACTAAAAACAAGATATCTTGTTGCAATGGTCAATATTTGTCGCAACACAGCGATTCGGCATGAAAGTGTGGAAATTATTGAACCACGCTGTATGTAGTTCCTAGTTAGACTGCGTACTGCAGTGTTTACGAAACGACAGATAAATTGCCTGAATTGATACATTGACTGCCGGCGCACTAATGATTGACACACGACTAGAGCCAGCAGTATTTAATCGATTGATGCAGAGAGTAGGTCGAGTTGGTAATACCTAGTTTTCTTACTGAGGAAACCAACATGAAAGGGCTTATACAAAATGATGTATTATATCGTCGATACCTATGATAGAAATTTCAAAAATAGATTGACACGGAAAATATTATGTGAACCTTGTTGAAAGTCGATTTAGAAAATCAAAATCAAAATCAAAGCATTTATTTCAAGTAGGCCAGTTACAGGCACTTTTGAATTGTCGACAAGACAAAAATGTAATGAAGCTACAGTCCCAGTCACAAGGCATAAAAACTGTGAAAGTACTGTAGTTGCCCATTCCCTAGCGTAGATCTCTATGGAGAAGAACGGGCAAGAAACTCCATGGACTCTCTTTTATATCAGTATATTTTTACAAAAACCTTGGTTACATCATTCATGTTGAGATGGTACATTATGTGAGAACGATGTAGCAAGATGTGCAGTGTGCACGCTAAAAGTCTCCATAGTAAAAACAAAAAAAAATAAACAATTCAAAAATAAAACAATTAATTCAAATAAGCCGTGGCAACCAAGAGATGACCAGTCAAAACTGACAGCGCCCGTTCACGAACATGACGCATGTATCAGCACCATTCAACTCAACTAGAAATGCTTTGAACGCGATTGCCAATTGTTTTTTATTAGTTTTCTTACCGAGGAAAGCGTTAAGCAGCGCCATTACTCATTAAGTAGTGACTTAGAACGTTAGGTTCTGGTTTCCTTAGGACTGCACTTAAACCTTTGAACATTTTGAGCATTCCTGGGTGAAACAAAGTTGTAACATTGTTCAGTTCACAGACTACTGGGAATATGCCTCTCGTAAGTTGCACTGTAACTAATCCAGTTTTCCCCTTTAAAGTTCTAAGTATAAACATACATTTCATTAAGTTCTACGAAATAGGTCCCTATATAATAGTGTTGTGAGTAGTGTTTCCGAGTAATAGATTATTTTTCAAGCTCCTGTATATCCTCTAACGCAATTTGTCAGTCATCTAATAACAACACAAAAACAACTTATCAAGGACCCAAGAGTCCATTCTTTGCATCCATGAGAAATATCGTAACCTGTCTTATCATCAAAATTCAATTACATCAAGAACAATTCGGAGTTCTTAAAACAAAAACCGTAATATGTACGACTACATAACAGCTCATATATCTGTACAAAATATGTAATACACTCAACAATAGATATTCGCTTGTTTTTTACCAACGTGTAGTTTCTCGTGGAACAATGATAGGCATTGTGGGCTATTGGTAACAATATGACTTCTCATACAGGTTGCATTCGTTTTTGTGTGGTTCAGAGGTCATTTTGTGCCTTTGAGTTGATTATTAGTTCATGTTTTGTTTAGTTTATAGGTACTTTGAAATTGATCCAACCGTTTTGTTCTTAAAACTCATAACTAGCCAAATCTAACCCTGGAACAAAACAGAATATTTGAAACAGATTTTTGTTTTGATTTCGGGAACCCCTAAATTCACAATATGGCCTGAATAATTTCACTTTGATTTCGGGTCGTGAAAAGTAAATACACTTTAAAAATCAAGACGTTCATTAAGTTAGTTACATAGAAAGAAATACGAAACACCTGTCCCTAATTCGCACGCGTTATCAAACTTAAACTTATCAAGTTAGTATAAAACCGCAGACGGTCTTAATCGATGTCACCAACCTTAATGTTTCCAAGACCACTTCATGATGATTCGTTATAATCTTCCTATGTGGAACAACCACAATAGTGACAGTACCACAATAAGAACAAATCGTTTAAAGCCATTAACTTTGAATTATAAACCTAATACTTTATTTCTCACGCTAATCAAAATCATCTTTTAACTAAAAACGACGAAGTTTTTTCCAACTTTCCATCTTAAACCTCACCGGGTTATAGTAATCGTTTCTTTAATATCTGGGTCAGATAAAAAGTTTTAGGTTATTATGTTTTTTGGTACTGACCTAGGTAAAAAGTTTGTGTTGTGGCTGTGTAGCCTAGAACTTTTTGTACACATAAAGGACTAAACCATCTATTTGGTTGCTAATGGCAGGGGTTTGACCTATTTAGCTACGCTTTGGTAAGTATCTCTCCCGTTATGTTTGGTTACTCTACCTACCAAGCATATTAGGCACAAAAATTTACAGACTGCCTCGTTGGTTTAGTGGTCACAATCTTGACTGCAGTCAGCATGAGGACCTGTGTTCGATTCCCGGGCCGGGTATATTGTTATTGGACTATTTCATAAGGAATTTCTCAGCAGTAGCCACGGTATCCCTATTACATGGGACTTAAACATAACTGGCGAAATGTGGGTGTACTATTAGGTACACCTCTGCCTGACCTTTCGGGGATTACAGGCGTGATGTTATGTTATGTAAATTGACAGTCTTCTTCTCCTTCAACCCTTATTCATAAGCCTAAGTGTAGGTCACCTTCATTGCTCGTCATTTTGCCCGTAGGCAAGCCACAAGCCAAGGAGGCTGACGATCTGACTAAGGAACTCTGATCTATTGTCGTACGGCTGAGTTTTTAGTCAATCCATATTTTCATTCTCTCTCAGAATAAGTCACTCATATATAAAGGGTGTAAACAGACTCTTAACGAAGCCGAAAGTCACTTGTTCTCCCCGTCATTGCGATCATTTTTTTTGTTCTAGACCATAACTGGGAACCTTCTAGTTACGGAGATATTGGGGGTCAAAGTTACAACTTTTTCACAAGTTTTTTTTTAAATACATGAGTTTAAATTTAAATACCTCCAAGACCCCCTTACTATTCAATCCATCCATCAGCACAATGTGTTGATTGCGTTACATTGAGTCTTACTGAAAAACGTGATTTTTCAGCCCAAAAAAAAGTCGTTTCCCAGCACTAGTTTTTGCGTAAAGTTACTTAGTTTGATGTACTTATGCTTGGTTGACGGATTCGTGAAGAGTCTGTTTACACCCTATATATCTTCAAAAACAGACCTGTATCTTACTCTATAACAGAACACACAAAAACAGCAGCTCACTTGAAACAGTTATTATTTAACCAGGTGTTGGTTGCATCATAGCCGCATGTCGAGCTCGACGGCCTGCTATCGACAAAAACCGAGCCGCGTTGGGTAACGTTAGTTCTCCGTACTTCGCGGTACCTGTATGTAGTGCATGCGGTAATTACCGCTTGCTTTGTTGTTATGTGGTGCAGGATTATGATTCATATCATAAGGGATCGATGGTACATGGAAAAAGGGAGAGGGAGGAAACGAGGGCTTTTTTAAAGATGATGTTAGTTCACACAGAAAATACTTTTCTTTTTACATACATCATATGTAAAAAGAAAAATATTTTTTAAGTAGACCCTTAAAATAAACAATGCTAATGATGGAATGACCGGTCAATGTGGCGACACTTGGGGGAGGCCTATGTCCAGCAGTTGACGTCTTTCGGCTGAAATGATGATGATGATGATGAATGATGGAATAGGTGACAGGATGTACGTAGCAAGGAATGTTGCATCCTGAGGAGTCGACGTGACAATTACTATCATATTATTACTAAAACGACGGGCACCGATTGACATAACTTTTCCGTAGCTTATGTCAATCTGAAGCATTTTGACTTTTCCACTGTAATTATTGGTAATAGAATGTGACTTTATCTTGGCCCTGTGTAGCAAGATCGTTTGAATACATCGAAGTGGTGGAGATTAAGGAAGGTAGACGTGGCAATCGGAGGCGCCGATTTGGCTGATATGTTAATGTTTTAGACCTATAACTAAGTAGTAAATCATTTTCAAACTATTTTATGCAAATTTCTTATTTTTGCCCGGGTTCGATTCCTGGGTTGGGAAAATTGTAACTGGGTTTTTCCATCAGGGATTTCTCTAGCAGCTACGGAGTCTGGATTTGTGCCCGGTTGATGGCAATAGGCTTGCCCCTTATTTCATGGGACTTACACATTACTGGCGAAATGTGGGTGTACTATTAGGTACATCTGCCTAACCTACCTTAATGTTATGTTCTTACTTTCTGTCTGCATCAATTCATTTTTCTTAATCAGAAAATAGATCGACAAAGGTATACGGAATCTGACGTACTTTGATATCTTATATATAAAATTCTCGTGTCACAATGTTTGTTCCCATACTCCTCCGAAACGGCTTGACCGATTCTCATGAAATTTTGTGAGCATATTGAGTAGGTCTGAGAATCGGCCAACATCTATTTTTCATAATAAAAAAAAAAAAAATTAGGCGGTACGAAGTTCGCGGGCACAGCTAGTATATTTATAGTATTTTATATATCTTTGTAGTTTAACTTACTATTAAGTTAAAAACATATTTTCAGATATAAACACCTACCAATGTTTGTCTCTGCATCACCCAAAGGTTGACTGGTAGAAAATTAAGTCCGCCTCTGTACTTTATGCTTGAAGTGAATAAATAAATACTTTTGGTTTATTTTCTCAGCTTCTCAGACAGCTAAATATTCCTTATTATAATTTAATCAAAACAGATTATATATTTCCGTAACTGAAGTAGTAAATGTTAAGGCTATGTTGAACAATTATCCACGTATGTACAATAAAGTTATAGGAAATGCTTAGCGATATTATGCAGTAAATTTATTTAAACGCGGATTTATGATTACACCATTGATTCGTAATTGGTAATAAGGGATTGTTAATCTTTTGTTGGCGGCATTTTACTTTATGTTACTGATCATCGCGTTTTATTGATTCATCTGACTATTTTAAGTTTTATTTGAGTACGTTATCGATTTCTCATGACGTAGGTCGTAGCGTTTAATTTTTTAATTTGTTAATTTCACCTAGCTACGTTTTATTAAAATATTGTGTTGGTGGTCTGGTGTTCTTTAAGTGCACTGAATCAATTATTAATTCCTATTCTGATCAGAAGTTGAGTCCAGATTGAGGATTTTTGATGTCAGAGTTACCATCAAGCTTAAGAAAGACCTTAACCTAAGCCCCTCTAGAGACACCTTTAATTTTTTTGTAAGGTTCTGGCAAGTATTTGAAAACTTGCCAGAACCATATGGAATAATACATTGGAATACTTTTGCGTTGATTACATGTACCAAGTACATAAGCGAGTCAGTGCCAAGGCAGAAAAACGGCCTGTTGCTCGGATGGTGCACCTGGCTGAATTGCAATATTCTCTATACTTGTAATCAAGTAACTGTTGCTTGAAGTTCGGTCTTACCCATGCTAAATACATTAAGTTAATATACAATAATAGGCTTGACGGTTGTCTCGTTTAAGTTGCGCAGACGCGGCGCAGGCTAGATAAGCGGAGCGTGCGAAGGGATGAACAGTGGCACAGCCACGTGGGAACATGGTGAGTTGGGTAACTAAAGTGTATTTATTTGACTCCTATAGTCAGTCTTGTGTAAGGGGTCTATTGTGATGCGGGCTGTTCGAAAGATATACGCGGCCCTGGAACACGAAGGGTAAGGAAGGAACATGGATGGGTTTTAGTCAGTACAAGTCTGACACTCCCTTCCGCTCTGCCCAGAGCGGGAGAAGTCATTTTATGATTTCCGATACGTAAAAAAAAGAGGTCTATTGTAAAAGTTTCTTATCCATTTTTTCCGCCAGAGAAAATTGTAAATCTGCAATCTACCGGCTGCATCATGTCTGCTTTTCCCTGAAGTGTTGGTCAGAATCTACACCTGATAGACTTTGTCCAACTTTCAGGGGTACACCCACATTCAGCTAGTCATATTTTGGTTGCAATCCCTCCTGTAATTCTTCGGTTAAGTGTCTGATTAATTGATTACTTACTTACATTGTATCATACTTGATTACGGTAAGTAAAAGGAAGAGTAATATTTTATGAATCATTAAAACTTCGATTCTACTGATAACTTCGTGTGGGACTATCTTTGAATTTTATGAACTTAGCGGATTGGCTTCCTTATTGGATCTACTTAGCGGCAGTTAGTAGCGTTTAACAGCGGTTATTTATGTAGAATAATAAATTCATATCCTAGTAAAACTACATGATATTCTGGCGTAAATTCTACAGCTAATTTCTCGGTGTTTTTGAACAAGTTTGTTTATGGTATCTAAATAACACAAAGGGCCTGATATAAAACAAAGATTCGCTTTAAATGCCAAACCAGTTATAATTTTATGAGAATTCTCAGTAGTAATGCCACAACAGTGCACAGATTTGTGAGCACATTTAAATCTTGACGACTACAGATTTCCATCTCGGTTTGCATCTTGCGCTGCTACTGCAGTTGCAGTACAATGCTGAGATGTTTCTTAAATGACGCCATAGTCACACCATATCTGATGGAGAGCCTCCAGCAATTAATCTTAGTTCAGATCAGCAATCAACAAAGTTATTGCAAGTTATCATAAGCTTGTATTATTATAAAATGCACAGTGAGGGAAATGGAATGGTGTCTTTATGAAGGTTGTTTCGTTAACTAGGATGAGTATCTTTTTAGCGTTGGTTTGGAATCAGTAGTGAATGTTTTGGAGGAAAATGGCTTATGTGGTAAAATCTTGGTATAAAGACTGGTCTTCCCTTCCCTTGCCTAAAACCACATAAAATATCTATGATCCATCTATAAACTGTTTCGTACTTTTACAAATTCTATTGAAAGGAATTGACATTAAGCGTATCGGTAGCTGATGCCAATCTAATACAGTTCATGTTTGAAATTTCCATCATCACTTTGCTGATAGAATGCTATTTTGGCTAGGTCTTCAGCTTTTGCTCAAAATGTAGTTTTTTTTCTATGTAATTTTGTGTCGACAATGACTTATTAATTTTTCCTTTTGGATAAGCATGGAAGCCGACCCCAACATTGTTGGGAAAAGGCAAGGTAGAGTAAAGCAAGGGTGATGGATAAGCATGGTAGTATTATTAACCACTGAAATTTTTGTAAGCCAGAATCTACAGCGACCCACTAGAGAATTCTCACACATTCTCAAACAACGTCTTCATTCGAGGACCAGTTTACAGAAACTTCATGCTTCTGTTTGTGTCTAACATAATAGTTGTTTGTCTGGGCGACTTCCTGCAGCTATGCGCGAAGTTTTTGTTAAAATTCGAGAACTCTCACGAACGCGTTGCGTGCGGTGCGGTGTTTAGCGGTCCTTCTAGACTGCGGTCTAAGTAGAGGGCAGTGGCGGGCTAAATACAACCAGAATATTACGACAACGAATGCTGTCTTTCGTGAGCAATGAGCAAGAATGGGATAGTTGTAAAATGTTGTGGAGGATGTCATAGGATAGAAAGAAGTATACGGAGATGACTGGTAGGTAAAGCTAATTAAGAGACATACCCCCTCGAATCCAAAAAAATAGTGAACTGAAAACCATGAGACGACAATCGGTGACGCAGCTGTTTTAAACTAGGGATGAACAAGAGAAAATAGCGAAAGTATTAAGACTAAATTAAGAGGACTGCACTTTGAGGGATCTGTCTGAGGCCAGTACCAACGCCGTCAAGGTGGCAGAGTACTGGTCAAAACTAATTTAATTAAAAAAAGGGAAATCATCGACACGACGAAGAAGAAGAAGACGACAAGCGAACGTTCGCTTGTCCTCTTAATTTTAACCACAACGTCTATACAGGATGGAACTTATTCTATCTACTCAACAAACGCACACGGAAACTGTTTCGTGATCTAGTTTAGGCTACAACCTTCAAGGCCATATCTAAAAAAACAGAGAGTAGACTTCGTAATCCGATCCTTTAAAGTCAATCAGTCGTATACTTGTATGACACATCAGACTAGCGATAGATTAGATGGCCCACAATTGTCTACCAGCGTGTACAATAGTGTGAATGATGGCCTGTCTTTGTGTGAGGTTAGGCCGTGTGGGAATATGATTGCAACAATTTAGGATGAGGAGCTATTCGTTTTGTTGGATGATGTTATCAGTGGTTACTGGAATCTGTGATAGATCTTTTGTCGACTTTTATGACATAATTATGTGAGATCTGGGTAGGTTTTTTGTGGGAACTATGAGGCTACAATACATCTTTGATTTTTTTTATTCACTTAATCATTCTTATTACATTTATTTATTCTATGCATTACACCTAGCGTTTTCAAGAAATTTGTTAATCTATTTAAAAATATATGCAAAATCTGAGTTATACGAAGAATTTCTATGAATTTCTGGAGGATCTTGAATAATCATCTGCCTCACCTTATCCCAACAATGTTGTGTTGTTGATTCCAGTCTAACCGGATGCAGCTGAATACCAGTATTTTACATGGAGCGACTGCCTATCTGACCTCAGGAACCCAGTTAATACCAAGAGGAATCGTGTTGCCTATGATAAACCCCCTTGGAAATACTGGTTGTCAGACTTTTGGGCCACTGACTACCTGTAATGACTGTCAAAGATCTACAAATGACAGCCGAGGACAAACGGCTTAACGTGATCTTTGTACTTAATTCATAGTAATCAATTTTGCGTAGATGTCTATTATATCATGTACTTTCCGAAGTCATATCGTCATCAGCGTCCCATGCAAGAAAGGAACTACATACAATAGTATTTTAGTACATCCAATAAAATAACTTTCCTCCATCCAACCCACAAACACGTACCTAGTATCAAACAAGACTCTGTTTCATTGCACGACACGTGTAGTCGTTGGACCTGCGCGCGTGCCGCTTGTCGCTACACTAACTGCGCTGTAGTACTGTCGCCGAACCACTAACTGTTCTCTTTGAGGTTTGAGGTGTATAGCGACTGCTAAGATTTACGAGCTATGTAGAAGCTATAGGATATATTTTAAACCAGGGTTGGTTGGCTTTAACCGTTAAGGTAAAATTAACGCTAAGTCTGAAGTAAGATTTTTAATTACAATCCATCACGCCTAGCATTAAAAATCCCTCTCTCTATACACACAAAGTTACAAAGTGACTGTTATTTTCCTCAGGAGAGATTTATTTTTGCCTTCCGTTCTATTATGTTTACGGTGTAGTCATGCTACATTTGCTGATTTCCGTTGACCGTTTCAGCCCTTAAACTTACTGCTGAGAGATTTGATCTGTTGATGTAACACTCTTGTCACCTATAAGTTAACTGCAAAATTCTCAGAATGGTCGATACCTTTCATTGTATTTGGTGGTTTAAATCGTCAAAAATCCGAAACTTAATTACTGTTTCCTCATTAGATCCACTTCGTGCTTATTATCACCTAAATTGTTCTCCACCATCACAAAAAAAAAACATTAAAACAATCTTCGGATGGTTTGTCGTAGCGTAGCGGCGGCGACTCTTGCGCAGTGGGTCGTCGCATGGACTCCCGCGCATCCAACTGACACAGTTGAAATGAACGATCGATGCCGTTATTGTTCGTATCATTGTATCACTCGCGATTAGCCGACAATCGAGATGTACCGAGCATTCATGTTCACCGATTTGATACGGTTTAAGTTAATCTTTACTTGGATTACCCCGTTAGGTATTGGAAGCGTGATGGTTGAAATGTTAGGTTATGGGTGAAGTTGTGGCACTTTGTGTCCGAGGTAGTAAACTTCAGAGCTTCTTGGTCGCGTTATTCACAAAGCAGCAGCCTAACACTGATCTTCTTATTTACTGAATTTAGGAAAGCTGATAACAGCAGAATCTAATCATGGCTTATTAACATTTTACAAGGTGGAGTAAATCTAAAAATTAACTAATAAAGGGTCTATAAATAAATCGCTACGCTATTTGCAAAACAGCACAATATTACTAACCAATATTCCTTACCATCGAGGGCCTGTTTAATTTCGACACAATTCCTTTGACATACGCAATGTTTTATGTAAACTATGTATAATAAACAAGGAAATAATTATGTGTTAGATGAATGACAACAAAACATTCTTTAGGTACCTACGGTAAGTTGACCACTAATCAATTATATATGCCAAGCAGGCTGATGCCAGGTGCGCTAGATTTGTTTTGTAGAATGAACATTTAATATGACACTTTTTTCAGTAACAGACTGCATGATAAAATGCAGTTAGGTATGTATTACTATTTAACACAACATACTTAACTAACATCACGGTTGCTATCCCCGAAGGGTTAGGTAAAGTGTACCTAAGAGTACACCCACATTTCGCCAGGGAGTATTCCCATTTGAGCACCGATTTTAAGAGCACCAATACTTAAGCACCAAAGATATTCCCTATGCTTAAAAGGGAATATCTATGGTGCTCTTGAAATCGGTGATCAAATGGGAATACTACTTCGCCAGTTATGTTTAAGTCCCATATAATGAGAGAAGCTGTGGCCCAGTGGTAGCGACCCTGACTTAGGAACAGTAAGTTGTGGGTTTGAACCCAGGCAGGCGCATTACTTTGTGTAATTTATTTCATCACCACTGCTCTCAAAAACGGTGAAGGAAAACATCGTGAGGAAACGGGCATGTCCTAGAACTAAAAATTCGAAGACATGTGTCATCTACCAATCCGCACTGGGCCCGCGTGGTGGATTATAGCCCATTCCCTCTCATAGACAGGAGGCCTGTGTCCCAGCAGTGGAAACATTATAGGCTGATGATGATGATGAATAGGCTAGAGCTTATTGTCATTAACCGGGCACAAATTCAGACTCCGTAGCTGCTACTGAGAAATTCCTCATGGAAAAACCCTCACACCACACACTTTGCCTGACCCAGGAATCGAACCCAGGACCTCATGCTCAGCAGTCGCGCTTGCGACCACTTAACTAACGAGGCTTGATGACTATGGTTTTTAATAAGAGGAATATTGAAAATACCAAAGAGCATAGAATAAGCAGAGGACCAATACAAGAAGCCATAACTTTCAACAGGATTGGCACAAGCTTTAGATAGCTAAGTCAATTCAAACCATTTTTTAATTTCCCGTCATTTTCCTGATGAAATGTCATTTCGTCTAGACTTAAAGGTGTAATGTAACAATATGACACGTCCAAAATAAACGTGACATTCAAATTACGATATCTTCAACTTGTGTTATTATTTTTTTTATTACAAAATGGGCCTGCTCTTGACCTCGATCCCGCCTGATGGAAAGCGATGAATGGGGTCTATGATGGAACGAGCGTGCCCAGAACATGCCTGTTCACTCTTACTATGATGGGTTAAATGTGGGAGGGACCACATATAGAAATAGAAACCTACATATCGTCGGGGATAGTGCAAACCCGCGTATCTAGCATTGGATAATTGCGCGTATCTAGCTTTGGATAATTCCGCGTAGCGTGGCGGTTAAATTAATCAGTGTAACGGATGATCTATGGTAAAAATACAAAGAAAACATCAATTATTACTATCTACGTAAAAATGAGGCCATTTGCCCTTAAAATAACGATATTAAACAGTTTTAACCTGCCCCTGTAAAATTAGATCAAATGCAGATACGCGGCCTTTACCTATGGTAGATTCGCGGCTTTGCATTATCCCCGACGATATCACATTTTCCTACTAAACTATATCGTTACCTAGGTAAATAGTAATATTACCTATTACTTTATATTTCACAGCGTAATTACAATAACTGTACCAGTGGGTTGTCAACATTACAGCAACGTGACGATTGCTGCTTGTCCACGACGCACTAAATATTATGTACTTGCATCAGCGCAGCTAGGAATGTGCTGTGCAAGGTTGGTTGATAAATATGCGTACTTACCTACTTCGTTATTATTTATTGGTCATATTATATTTTTTTGATATAACTTTTTGTGATGAATAAACCTTGGTTTTATGCCGTGACGGAATGATTTATGAGACTAATAACACTTTCTGAATTGAACTAAGATGGGGCAAAATGTTATTGGGTTTTTGCATCAGGATTTTTTCAGTAGCAGCCACGAAGTCTAAATTCGTGCCCGGTTGATGGCAATAGGCTCGCTCCCTAAGTACCTATTACATGGGACTTTCTTTTTTTTATAGAGGTTGCCCCACACTAGGAGTTTTTCGTGTATCGTGGGTGCTTTCATAGACATTTAAACTCACATACACAAACAGCCAGGCCCGGAACAACTATCTGTAGGCCATACAAATATTTGCTCCGTGCGGGGATCGAACCCGCGACACGTAGCACAGCAGTCAGTCGCACAGCCACTGCGCCAACCGTGTCGTAAAACTACTTAAAACATAACTGGCGAAATGTGGGTGTACTATTAGGTACACCTCTGCGTAACCATTTGGGAATTACAGGCGTGATGTATGTTATGTTAAGTACAGCGGTTCGGATAAACTTACCTAATGACATGAAGAGCATATTACACGCTTCATTTATGCACTGTCTTAGAAACATTGACTCTCTTCTCAAAACCCATCAATCACATAGCTCATAATCAGCTAAGGCAAAACACCACACAAACAAAAAGATAGTTAACCTCTCAATCTAACGCAAAACAATGACATTGTTTAAATGTTACATTTTTCGATAGGTAGCTACATTTGGCGTCCATTCCAAAACAATATGCAAATCATGATACCTGAACTATTAGCGTCACTGGCTAACATTCGGTGCCATATTTGACACAAGCTTGATCGCGGCACCTCCGAACATATTATGGCACCTCCATCTACATTATGAGGTAACTTGGATCTATCCAGCCTTATTTGAAACATCTATAAAGCCAGGTTTTGTAACTGATTCGTGAGAAATACATTAAGTTTAGATATCGTGATGTGTTTAATGTCTAAAGTCGAGCAATTGTCTACTGTGTGTAATATATGCAAGGTTAATGCTCGAGTATGGTACGTAACTTATCGGGGGTATCTGTTCTTGTATTAAAATGATTTAGATTGGTTCGTGTGCCCGTAGCACTGGTATTTTAGCGAACGGGGTAATGCTGTTTGGCTGTAGAAATGTTTAAGGTTTTGTATACTCTGCTCTTCTACCTATTTTTAAAACCATTATAAAGGGGTAAACAGACTCTAAACGAAGCTGAAAGGCACTTGTTCTTCACGTCATTGCGGTATTTTTTTTTGTTCTAGACCATACTTGGGAAGCTTCTAGTTATGGAGATATTGGGGGTCAAAGTTCCAACTTTTTCACAAGTTTTTTTTTTAAATACATGTTTTTAATTTAAGATTTTTATTTTAAACACCTCCAAGACGCCCTTACTATTCAATCCATCCATCAGCACAATGCTTTGGGTGCGTTACATTGAGTCCTACTGTAAAACGTGAATTTAGCTCAAAAAAAAAGGCGTTAACCAGCACAAATTTTTGCGTAAAGTTACTTAGTTTGCTTGGTTGACGGCTTCGTGAAGAGTCTGTTTACACCCTGTATTGTACCGTATATCTACCGGTAGGTAGGAACCTCATCTTATAAACATAACATAGCACCTGTTTTCCCCGAAGTGTTTGGCAGGAAAGTACCTTTAAGTACTGGGCTGCTACTGAGAAATTCCTGATCAAAAAACCACTTTTCCGTTTTGATTTGGGAATCGAACCCATGACCTCATACACCAACGAGGAAGGCATTAACTGATATTCATGTAATAAATGTATTGTATTCCATTGCTCAACAAACATCCATATCATATTCATAACTGAATATAATTCGATCGAATGGATCATGTTTTTTTTTCAGATAATATCAACATTAATCCGTTAAAAATATTTAAGTGCAACTCGCGTGCACTTCACCAAATTCTATTCTCCCTAGAAATACACACACGGACTGATTTTGGTCTTACAATCTCCGATTTCTATTGTAAATATCTGCACGCTTACACTATTATTTGAACCATTTACTCGCGCATTAATCCCTTTAATAGACCTAGCTATTTCAACTCAGTAGACTCTAAAATCCAAAGATAATGGTGACATTCTCCTACTCGCAATGGGCCCGCGTGGTGATAGTGAATTCTCAGAGAGAGAAAGAATGTGTTCCAACAGCGAGAACCTTAGAAGCTAATTATGCTTAACACTAAAAAAACTTACGACACATCTCAACGACCCAATAATTATCCACTAAGCACACTATATTTTAATTTCACTACCGTTAACAAAACAACTTCACTCACTATATTTATAGTTTTATTGTAACGACAATTACATCCTTAATACGGCATGTCGCATGCAAATCGTGCGACTTTTTCGACAAAAAACGTTAGATTATGAAGTAATAGTCACACATGCGTTTTTCTCATTGGATGCTTGGGTGTGCGTTACAATGCATACTATTAGCAGGCTTTCTACTGACGACAGTGTGACGTAAGGGTGAGGCTATTAATGATGTTGATGTGATGTGAAGAATAGAAGCTCCCACGGCTTGAGGCTTCTCTTCATGTAGACATGCGATGTACTGGTGGTACTCATTACTGAAGTTTACCACTGATTTTACACAAGAATCTAGCCCCTGGTACCACGCTTTTACGAGATCATTTATCACTCATCGATAAATCTCTAGCATTTATAAACTTTAGTTCTACCTAAGCTAAACATGTCAGACTATTGACGTGCCTATTATCAAACTTTAATTCATATCTGAGGGAGTAGATAATTCTACACGGTGACTATTATACCTCTTCAACTCGAGATTTGGGACCTTCAGCCGTTTTAGAAGGGACGAGTTTCTCAGTGGACTCTCAATAGGTACAACGGTAGGTTGGGTAAACCCATTATATTGTTGTACCCTATGCTAGACAAAGAAAGAGGTCACCATGTAGGGTTAAAGATGACTGACTCAAAGAAGTCACAGCTGGGCTGCGTATCGCGGATTCGATTCCCGCACGGAACAAATATTTGTAGGTACTGCAAGTAGTTGTTCCGGGTCCGGTTGTGTATGTGAGTTAAAATCTTTGTAAACGCACCACCTACGATACAAGAAAAAATTCTAGACAACGCTTAAAACAAAAAAATGGGAAACATTACTCAAGACACCTGAAAATCGAGGTCTTCTTCCTTTCGTTTCTTCTTCTTTTTCTTTCGACTATTTAATTTTTGAATTATATATATCGAGAAGAAAGCACAGTGTGATCCGAAAGCTATCAATAACAAATCGCCTTCCAAGTTCCCAAGCTTCAGGGCACATAGAAAACAAAGTCTTTCTCTTTTTGTCGCGCATATTCTAATTAAATTACCCGTGCTACGGTAAATATGTGAATTGTGTAATATTAGCGAATGTCCCGAGCAAACATCTGTGTATGTCGTGAAATCTCAATGGTCAAGTAAATAGTGATAGGTAAAATGTTACATAACAATTTATTTACCTACTGCTCACTGTAATCAATTGTTGAATTTGGAGGTTTGTGGAATTCTCACGTTTTTCATTCACTTTCTTTGTATATTTGTTTAAGTTACGTACGCTTCGTTCATCTTGTGATTTTCGAGAATGGAGGAAATCGTAGAGCCCTTTGTGAACAGGGTAGATTTTCATGAAATGGATATGAGTTTCTTTGGGAAAGTTGTTTAAAATGATGCGCAGACTCGCTTCCTTGAAGAAAACAGGTATATAAATCACCACCCTGTACATTATTGGATCTGGTATCAGTCATGAACACACATCAAAACAGGACATAAACAGATATCATCCTATTTAGCCTTATTTTAATCAATGATGTTTGTCGACATAACTTGCATGATTATTGTTTACCATTTTCCTTTATTCTGTTATGAACTCAGTTCTTGTTACAATTCTTGCCACAAAAAATGCAAGTATCAGTATTTTACACAATTCAGCACTAGATTTACATACCTACAAATTAGATGGGAAATAGATTGCATAATAACTACTAGAACTTGTATCTAAATTGATTCAAAACACAAACAATCTCCGTTGACCACTGTAATAACGTTCACTATGGCCCTTTGAATCTGCAATAAATCACCGCTACAATATTGGAGCGTCGAGCGTGGTAATTGTTGGCGATCTCAGCCACAGTATAAACATAACTAGTAAGCCAACTTATAACCTTTTTGTGAAATCAAACGCGGGTGTGTAACTTTTTGTGATGTTGCACTAAATTCATACAACTTTACTATTTTTCTTGACGTGACAGCCCTGAGTTAGTCACAGTAACCTGTGGCCTGAAAAGTGCTTAGAATTCGTGTAAACGCTAAACATATTGTGTGTGAGGCCTCCCTTTCGTGTCTCCACCAGGTATTATTGTCATCCAGCTGACTGGCTGTTGGCCTGGCAACACTTCTTCTACTGCCTCTCTAGTTGACATACTGTATCATACCAACTAGCTTCCAGCTAGATATTGAAATACTTTATTATACTGTATATAACATAACAACATCATTTATTTCAGGCTGCAATGGCCCATAGATATATACCTCATAAACTAACATATAAAGGGTGTAAACAGACTCTTAACGAAGCCGAAAGGCACTTGTTCTCCCCGTCATTGCGATCATTTTTTTGTTCTAGAACATACTTGGGAACCTTCTAGTTACGGAGATATTGCGGATCAAAGTTCCAACTTTTTCACAAGTTTTTTTTTTAATACATGTTTTTAATGTAAGATTTTAAACTTTAAACACCTCCAGGACCCCCTTACTATTTAATCCATCCATCAGCACAATGTTTTGAGTGTGTTACATTGATTCCTACTGTAAAACGTGATTTTTCAGCCCAAAAAAAAAAGTCGTTTCCCAGCACTAATTTTTGCTTAAAGTTATTCAGTTTGATGTACATGATGCTTGGTTGACTGCTTCGTGAAGAGTCTGTTTACACTCTGTATAAAGTAAATACGTAACTTGTGTTCATTCATAAGACTTAAAACTATGTTAGTAGCATTTCACTTGTACACATTTCACTTGTGCTGGCTCATCAGTAGAACTTGTCCGTGGAAGCGAGGGAACACCACGTCCTGCGGCCAAAAGTCTTCCTTCAACACCATGGGTAGATAACAATTCGGTACTCGCACCACGAACGCCTTGAAGTTTACGTTGTGACGCGACTCCATAATACGAGTATGTCTACTGTATCTCGGTTTGAGCGGCCGGCAGACGGTGGGTGCTTGTTGACCGGCGCTTGCGCACGGCGCATGGTCGGTATAGCGGGCGCCCGCGCACTTGCGTAAGGTGCAGACAATGCAAGAAAGAAGAGGTAGAGGTGGATCAACGGGATATTAGTAATAGGTTGAAACCCCGTTTTACGCTGGACCAACTCAAAATAAAAGTTTTTCCACTAACATATGGCCTGCTGATTGCTGACACCTTGCATTATCCCAATGTGGGGAAAAATCTATATCATGAATTCAAGCTTTAATATACTTTTGTCTCGATTATTGGCATAGTGTGTTTTAGCATGAAATTCTCAGAATAGGGTGTCTCATCGCTAGCGTTAGGATAGTTTCAATAAGATTTAGGCATTCACTTTCTCCTGAAACAATAATTTCCTAAGTTGTATTATAAACACCATAAAAATCGCTTCCTCCCCTGCCTCGCTCCACCCGTCCTACCGAATTCTCCCACGGCAGTCAAGAAATGGCGGACTCACCTTGGGTTGCAGTAACAATTGCCACAATTAGCCAATTGTGTTGCAACCTGCTGCCACAGTGAGCCAGGTCTACTGCCAAGGATCCAGGTGATGGTAGGGCTGGTTGACAGAACGGTTGGTGGAAAGTTGAAATTAATACTTACTACTTATTTCTTTGTCCAGATTTTCATAAGCAACTATTACTAATTTTAGCTATTTATTTTGTCCAGGAATTTTACTGCCAGTTGTCAAAATCAAATTTCAAGCATTGGTTTCAATAATATAATATAATTAGAAGAATTTACTAAATTAAGGATTGACCACGGTACTTTATTTACTCAATGTACACATAGGTAGGTCCAAGATTCTTTTTTTTCATTCATCCTAACAATTTTTTTTTTGAGAATTGTTGCTAACATGAACTTATACCTTCCCGTCCCTTATTTGCGTAATTTTTAAGTGGCAGTATCGAAACAAGGAACAAGTCTACAGTTTTCTTTCAAATTGCTTCATGCTTACCGAAATAATCCATTTCAGTAAATTAGAGGTTTGGACCAGAAGCTCGCTAATGATAGGCATACTGATTCACGAACTCATGAGTCATCATTTTTTGTTTCAACATTCACGAGATGAGCCTTATGAGATTCATGTTGAGGTCACAGACCTGAGAACCTTACTACTAGTTCTGGTAATGAATTTAGTGTAAGCTACATTCTATAGGGTGTTATCAGTAAACCTCTGACTAATCGTTCGAGTATTATAGGCGCCAAGTAAATTTTTGTATGCTCTTGATATCGTAAGTGAATACCTACTACTGAAGAATATAATATAGCTACTATTAAATAACTACAGTACCTACTTTCTGTTATACCCTCGGGCGGCGCGACGACGACGTGGTGAAATAAGAAAGTGTTTAGGCCTAACCGATGATTGAGCAATGGATATATTATTGTGAATTAAAAAGCAAATTGTCAGTTCAAGAGTGCGCAGGAATGTTAAATAAGTCATGAGATATTTCAATAAACAGAGGTATTCTAGTTTACAATTTGATAATAAACAGTAAATAAATAAAAATAAATCAATGGTGTATTTAATTGTGGATACTAAATAATCAAATCTACTGTTCAAGATAGTTCCGATTTCAGTTACACGTCAGATAATCCGAAGTTAAATAATAACAGTCGTTTGGGTCGTTCTTTAGGTTAAGCCACGTTTGCCTAGTTTGATCCGTGGATGGGTGACCAACCATTACATACCGAGTTTTCTCCGTGCCTCGGAAAGCACGTTAAGCCATTGGTCCCGGCTGTCATTTATAGTTCTTTGACAGTCGTTACAGTAGTGGCTTGTTAGTCTGTCAACCAGTCTTAACAAGGGGTAACGTATTACTCAGTACTAACTGGGTTGTGGAGGTCAGATAAGCGCGACTCTCCATGTAAAATACTGGTATTTAGCTGCATCCGGTTAAACTAGAAGTTGACCCTTACATAGTAGACCCTAATTTTTAGTAAATTTAAATTAAAGGCAGTTCTAATTTTACTGACAACCCTGTTAATATTTAAGGACCAGACACCCTGTGAAATATATTAAGACGTCTAATTACACGTAGTATTGTTTGCTTGCTTCTACATTCCTTCCACACGGTCAGCGTGAAATAACTCGCGCTAAGGTTACGGCCTCAAGTACATTATATACATAATAGGTATATAATGACCTATGGGAGATCTGCTCGGAATATTTAATTATATACAATTATATTATTGTTACGTCATGTACAGACGTATTCTCTTTAATTATTACTGATTGTTTTTTAGTTTGTTTGTTTGTAGTTTTACGTTTGGGTTAATTGAGCTTACTAAAGTAGGGTTACGTAATTTGTTTGTTTTAGAATGAAAGGTTCTTAATATATGATGACAGGGACGTGCAATTAAGTTTACGTGGGTAAAGTTACGAAGGGAAACTTCAAATCGTTTCAATATTATCCGACAACAATTGAAACGGCATCAGGTGTTAATAGACATCGCATCTCCTGAGTTTCACTGGGTAGTTAATATTGGCTCTGTATAGATCTAAGTGTTCAAAAAAAGGTCTGTAGACTATCGATACTTCTATCAAATAGTATCTTTTCAAAAATTGAGGTTTAATACATTTAACACTCGGATAGTATACTGTTTGACTGCAAGTTTCGAATTGAATTGTGATAGTTAATTATTTAGACAATTATACCTTGATAATTATCTTAATAATAACAAACATGATTATGAATGTCACTTAACGTATATTGCAAGTGAGTTAAGTGACAAATAAATAATCAACAAACAAAATGTTAGCCCGAGCTTTGTTAAGTTTGTTTGTTGCTGTTGGGACTGAAACCTTTGCATTTACCGATAGAAACCTTTTGAACCAAAAAGCGGTAAATACTACCTAGATAAGCATGACTCACTCTCAAAGTCATCGAACAGTTCCTGTATCCCAATAATTACATAAGTTTATGTCCCAGCACGGGGTTATCAGCCACCTCGCCGCCTGCGTGGCCCCGCGTGGCCATAAGATACGCAAGTAATCCCCGCTGGAGTTGGGGCCACGTTCGCTTATCGCCGTATATCGCATAAATATCGGAAGGACACGACGCCAATTACACATATCTATTTGTTTTCAGGGTTGGCAGACGAGTAGGTCCGGCTAGCGTGAAACTTTAACTTAACTTAAGGCCAAAAATAGTTACGATCAAAGGATCTTCAGTTCTTTTAACCGACTTTCTTTTTTTTTTGGAATGTTGAGAATAGAAACTGGTGAATAGCGAGCGTTTTGGTAAACTATCTGATGTATTTTTAACGTTGAAAGCAAAAGTTTAAAAACAAAATTCAGGCGAATTGATAACCTCCTGCTTTTGGAAGTCGGTTGTAATAGTGCTGATTATTAGCCTAATTGGAAAATTACTTTTGATTAGATTGATTTTATAACCTTAGCCTGGAGCTTAACATGCTTCAGGACACTTCAAAATAAAGAATTAAGTTACAAAAGTAACTTCGAATACTTGCCAGTGTTTTTGTTTTATATTAAGCTTCACAGACATGCAGCTGTAAAAAGGGCTCGCAAAATTAAAATGAATTTCCTATTTCTCATCGAGAAAATGCCACTATGTGCTATTTCACAAAAAACATCACACATAGAACTTTCTCCGTGTTCCCGCTGGCAACCATGAGTTTTGGGCACGCTCGGCTGCGCCCACGCATGCCGCGTCTTCTCACCTAGATCAGACGGTACAGCGGCTATCTCACTTGCTCTGTTTTATCTAATGATCTGTTCTGCGCTGTTATGATAACTCCCTTATATTGTGAGGAAGATTTTTTTTCTGAAAAAGTCGGGGAAAATGTAATTCAGGAAGAATTATTTGAGATTTTTCATTAAATTTTTATTTGGTACATCTCAATAGCAGCCCGGAGTGGCAGTTGATGGCAATAGGCTCGCACCCTATTACCGGCGAAATGTGGGTGTACTATAGTTTGACCTCTGTCTAACCCTTCGGGGATTACAGGCGTGATATTATGTTTCTGAGATAGTGTGTAGGTATACCTCCTTCCTTTGAATGATAAGCTCATAAAACTTTAACTATGACGGTGCGATTTTCCAAATCAACGGAAAGGTTAAAAAACAAAAGGGTATTTTCAAATTGACGTGCTGGTGAATACCGGTTATCCATCCACACACTAAACATACTACCTAAAAGATGTACTATTAAAGTCATTATAATATTAAGTCTATTGGCTAAAGGCCATTATTATGAGCATGGGCCACCCACTTACTATAATACAAATGATTGATAGCCATATTAAATACTGTAAAAGATCATTTATATGAGGATAATTTCACGCCTCAAATAAATGCTATTTTTTAAATGATTTGAGATGATGCTTGCTGGTGGTGTGTTCTAAGCATGAATAATTTTTATTTCCAATAATAGCTGATCCTTCATGTCGAAAGGCAAGATTCGTCTCGGTTTTAAAATAGGAATCTTCGGTGTAAATTTATTTTCGAATTATAGATTATTGGGCCTCGCCCGCCTGCGACACTCGCATGACCATTCTCGCACCTCAAGCTCTTGACGGGAGAGAAAACCTCCCCGTGTAAATGGTCCTTAATAGTCTGTCAGTCTATAAGCTAGCACATTAGTATATCATTAGTCGCCGCTTGTCATCGTTAAAGATTTGTATTAGAAACCCCGCTAATACGTTTTCTATGTGGACGCAAACAGAGAGTTTATTACTCACAAATGAACGATGTTGATCTCTCGATATATCGTTTGTAAATGGCTTTCTCGCATTATACTTGTGTGAGAATCGTAGGAATTAGAAATGGTCCTATGTTAGCGGATAATGGCTAATGGTCTGGCCATAAAGCATATTATCCATAAGCTGAGTTATTTGCCACACCCGTATGTAGACAGTTCAATAGATAACATTCTCTTCATTTGAACTTATAGTCTGTGGTTTTATTGCCAAAAATAAGAAATGGTAAAAGAAATGCTTCATGTAAAATACTGGTATTCAGCAGCATCCGGTCAAACTTGGGAAAAGGCTAGGCAGATGATGACTACATAGAAGGTGACATTTCCCCGAATTTTAAGTTGCAAAACACCCTTTATAAATTACATACATACATTAACATTTAAATCATATGAAAATGTTTTTGTTTTTTATCTTTCTCAAAAAGATTGCAAACACATTCACACTCACACCGCACCCACGCTGTAATTAAACCTAAGATATAATAATTTCTATAATAAATTACAACTTTCTCTCAATGAAACTAATTGCTTTACAAAGTCTCCTACGCTGTTACGTAACTAAGATAAGTTAAAGTTATTGATTAAATCTGACCCGGCCGTCTTAACTTAATGTACTTACGATATTAAAGATAATTATATACAACGTGCGTTTAATTTTCGGGTAAACTGAAATATTTAGATAAAGTCAAAAAACGCGTGTGAGGAGAAAGTTTTCAAAACACAAAAACTGTAAGTAAAATAAACAAATTGATACCAAACGGCATAAATATCATGTCTAAAATGATATCACTAAATTATTCATACCATAAATCTAAATCTCTCACAATAACATAATCTCATATTTACCACAATTCGTTCCACTCATTCATTCCAATCAAATAGACAAAGAAATCATTTGACATTTCAAAATAACGTGAAATTGTAAATTGACTATTCATTTCAGGTGCCAAATTCCGACATTACCACGCTGATTATTGTTATGTAAGTCCCAGGTTGTCGCGCAGTGAATGGGAAGCTTTAATGTCAGTGAAAGCACGTTGTCCGTTGCATCTATAAGTAAAAAAAAAAAAAACATTTATTTATATTATGTGAACTTTGCTAGTGTCAACATTGTCTTAAAAATACAATACTAACTGACATGTGTGGTTGGTTATGCAAGTGCGTTTGTGTATGAGTTGTGGTTTGTTTATAAAGGACAATGCGAAGTGGGGAAGCGGAAGTTAAATATTAAAGACAATGAAAGTCTTGGTCTGTGATTTCGTAAGCCAAAAAAACTATCTATAAGCTGTCAAAGCCAATAGTATGTGTAAATTTAATTGATAGGTTTTCAGAAAAAATGTTTAAGAAAAAATATCTTCATTTGGTGTTGTGAGATAATCGACTAACTGGAATATATTTGAAGTTATACTTCTTTTGGCGCGTTAGGGAAAAATGATTTTTTTTAGCCAGTACCCAGTACTATCACAATTAAACAAAATTCCTTGTTCGTTCTAAGAGTTTACTGCCTAACATTATTGTACGTTTCATAGACCTGTGAAGGCTAAAATTAGATAATCTGTAATAATTTGTATTGTAAACCTTAGTTACAGCGTCATCTGACTTATGACGGTAATTTGGATCAGTACTCTTAATCTTACGGTACCAAACCTGTACTGATTACACAATCATACCTTTGTAACAGGGATGGTCAACCTTTTGATATTAATAAGTTGCTTCACGTTTTGTTTTGGGGGCCGTTTGCTAATAATTAATGATAATAACTAACACTTTTGGTGTACAATAAGGAAGATAATATACTCTATCTATTTAGCGAATGACTAGCAGCGCCCCGGTTTCACCCGCGTAGTTCCCGTTCCCGTGAGAATACGGGGATAAAATATAGCTTACGTTATTTGCTGATAATGTAGCTTTCCATTAGTGAAACAATTTTTGAAGTAGTAGTTTTTGACTTAAATCGTAACAAACAAACAAACAAATATTTCCTCTTTGTAATATTATACATATACATAAATACATACCTATTAGTTTAGATATGGTAGTTTATAAGATTATTATAGTTTATAAGTAATGATTTTGCTTTGGTATTTGTTTTTTTTGGAACAACAGTGATAACACTTATTTCTGCTGAGTTTGAAGAATTGATTTTACAAAAAAGTTATTTAATTTGCAAAAAAGAATAATTTTGGGAAACATAGGTACTGCGATGAAAAAACGATTACTAAGTTTTAGTAGAAACAGGAAACTGACAGTATCGAAACGATCCAGTAAGAAGCTAAATAACTATGAAGTTACACGTCATTGGTCCAACATTAGCACGTAATCCAAAGGTTGGTCATCCCTGGTGTGGAAGTAAACCTGCTACTTGATGACCGTGTCACTAATGTGCGGGCGGCGCGCACAAAGAGCTACCACATTACCGTACTACAAAAACTAACAGAGCGACCAGTGCGTCCTGGCACACGGGGAAATAGGTATTGAGAGTATGATGTATATACACGGTTTAGATGTGCCTGCTAAGTTTGAGAGAGATAAGAAGATAATGAGAATATAAGAAATGAAGATTACTGCATTCTTCGTCAGATTCAATACATCTATTACGTGATCAGTATGTCTTACGGTGTTTTCCGTCATATGTTGGAAAATTGAGCTCTCTTCAGACAAACCAGTACGGAATAATTGAGGACGTGGTTCCGGACGTCTCCATAAAATACTACTGAAGTATCAGTCAGTGTCCGGTGTTCAGTCACTCTGCAATGTCGTACCAGTTGGCAGATCCTTAATAAAAATATCACAGAAAAAATGGTGTAAAAGGCAATCAATGAATTAGGGTGATTCAATATCCTAAATTACATTGAATTGAACAAAGGGATTGGTCCGTTGGTCCCGGCTGTCATTTGAAGATCTTTGACAGTCGTTAGGTAGTCAGTGGCCCAAAAAAAGTCTGACAACCAATCTAACCAAGGGGTATCGTATTACCCAGTACTAACTGGGTTGTGGAGGTCAGATAGGCAGTCGCTCCATGTAAAATACTGGTATTCAGCTGCATCCGGTTAGACTGGAAGCCGACCCCAACATAGTTGGGAAAAGGCTAGGCAGATGATGGGTAAATGGGTCAAGTTATACCGGTAACCTTCCAGTAGCGCCACCATGTCACGGCACGGTAATAGGATTAGGAATGCCGTCCCATTTCCGACCGGGGCCATTTGTACCTCGGCCTGTTTTTGTGGAGCGTAGATTTAATGGCACAGGTGTCGTGTTAACTTGATCGTTTTGATGTCAACACGATTAGGCGTCAGCGTAAATGATTGTGGAGCGTTTTGGGCTTTAAAAGAGGAATGTTGGAATCTCACTTGTCATCAGTGAGATCTGGATTAAGATAGTACCCCAATATGTATTCAAGCAGTTTTAAAGCCACTTATATGATTTATGAAATTAATGTTTTTTTTGAGCAAAATAATTCGTTTTGTACCCTACCCCTACTTAGCATACCTTTGGATTTTTTCTTATAAACGTGGCGTGTTATAACTATTTTATTAATAAGTTTATTTTCTCTTTACAGGTGATTTTCATTGGCGTCGTGATTACAAAGGTGTGCAGTGAATTGTAAGTTGATGTTTTATTTTTCCATATTTTTCTTTATTAATTGCCTTTTGTTTTAAGTCGTTGATTGCCCTTCTTTATATGTTCTTAATTTATGATATATTTCCTTCTTTTGGGTGTTTACTAGCACGAGCTAAGCGAATATTTTTATTCTGAAATCATAAATTGCACGTCCAGCCGCTTAACTGAAACGACTACATGGGACTAAAACATAACTGGCTTAATGGACTACTGGCTTAATGGACTACTGGCTTAATGGACTACTGGCTTAATGAACTATGTCTAAGACTTAGAGGACTACGGGCACAATGCTACGCTAACATAAACATCATCACGCCTGGAATCCCCGAAGGGTTAGGCAGAGGTGGACCTAATAGTATACCTAAATATCGCTAGTCATGTTTGAAGTCTCATGTAATAGGGGGCGAGCCTATTGCCATCAACCGGCATGTGACTGCCAAACCCAATGACACTGCCCGACCTTGAAACCTACGACCTCATGTTAAGCAGTCGCGTTTGCGACCACTAGACCAACGAGGCATCTACGCTAACATAGATACTGTAAGTCTAGATCAGATTGACAGGTCGCAAGACACCGATCTCCAGTTAATTTTCTTCCCACATAACTATTAAAATGAAGCCGCAGCATAAAAACAATAAAACGAGCGGAACTTTCCTCTCATTAAAATATTTCACCCGGATTCTATCAAAGAGCATCTATGTCAATAGACATACAGACCGCAGCACTTGATCAGACTTGTATATGAGTCGTTTTTGTTGGTGCCGACTGCTGTAACGACATACTGACTTCAATGACTGCTGGTGTAAAGTCTTTGTGAGTAATTGTTAATCGTTCCTTCGTCAAGAGTGTGAAACGGAACTGAGTCACAGTAACATAAACAAACCTTTGACAATGACGATCCACTGCTGATTTTCTTTTCCAAAAATGATGGTACCAACCGCGGTCCTTTTCGATTTGTTTGAAAGCCATTTCAGTTGTGTTTTAAAACAGGTTCGTCTTTCATAGCATTCATTATCATCATCAGCATCATTTCAGCCCGTTGCTGTCCACTGCTGAACATAGGTCTCCTCAATCGATTTCCAACGTGTTCGGTCCAATGCCACCTGCATCCAGCGACTACCTGCAGCATAGCATTATATTAGCGTTAACTTTTTTATTTAAAAATTAACAAGAGTCATCAATTCATCATCATTTGGCCCTTATTTGGAGTCAGTGCTGCACGTCCTTTTCTTCTGAACTCTCTACCAGCCTTGACCTATGTTCATTTATTCATTATTTTCTATAGCTATAGCGTCTTGCAGACAATGTAACGGTATTTTCTTTCCTAAGTGTATTTTATCGATAGCCATCTGCATTCATATAAGTAAAACTAATATTGTTTTCGACCAAACTGATTTATTCTTTCCTCACAATTAAGTTCAATAAATACACAGTAGCTTCCGGTATCGCATAATCTAATAATAAGTAAAGTAATTTATTCTAACAAAACAGTCGTCTTCCGCAATAAATACTATAAGTACGTATGTACATACAGCCATATATTTCGTGTATTGAATTTAAACACCCTAGCAATATTTTTGCGATCGTGTCTAACTTCAGTATCATATGTTATGAATGACAATGTGATATTATTTCATATTGGGAAACAGTGTTGCGGAAATCAATGATTTATTTTATAGTTTTCGAAAGCAAGAATTCATGGAGAATAGGAATTTTAACACTTGCAACTTTAAGCTGTCTAGGACAGCCTTTAGAATTGCTCTAGATTCGTATTAGCATATTTTAGCACAAAGCAAGCAGCCCAGTGAATGCCTAATATTACCTGCCCTGACTCAGAAGTCAAGGGTCGTGGGTTTGGACCCAAGCAGACACTATTTTTTGTGTGATTTATGTAATCCACCACTGCTCTCAAAACGGTGCAGGAGAACTTGTGTGGTAACCACTATGTCCTATAACCAAAAATTCGTAAACATATTTATTTATTCAAATTACATCAACTTGCCCGCATTGGCCAAGATGAGTTACGGCGAACGCCCGGGGTGTTACCACTGCGTGGATCGCCCAGAGGACACGGTGGAGCACACGGTGGAGGTCTGCCCCGCTTGGGCGGAGCACCGCCGTGTCCTCGTAGCGGCGATCGGCGGCGGCGACCTATCGAGTCCGGCCCTGGTCCAAGCCATGGTCCGGAGCGAGAGAGAATGGGACGCCGTCACCTCCTTCTGTGAAGCAGTCATGCTAGCGAAGGAGGTGGTGGAGCGTGACAGGAAGAGAACCCTTTCGTCCCAGCCGCCGCGGAGACGCCTCGAGCGTCGGGGGTCACGTGGTGGCTTCCGGCCACCGTAGACGCGGACCTGTGGACGGTGAGTAATGGGCTAGCTCACCGTCCGTCCGTCTTTTGACGACAGGCCGTGTAGACGTCGCGTTCGTGTTCCACGCGCGCCTCAAAGAGATGTCAGTAAACAGGGAGGGGCCCGCAAGGGCCGATGCCTGCCAGGGCTGCGGGCTGTTCGAAAGAGATACCGCGACCCTGGAACACAAAGGGCAAGGAAGGAACATGGATGGGTTTTAGTCAGTACAAGTCTGACACTCCCTTCCGCTCTGCCCAGAGCGGGAGAAGTCATTTGATGATTTCCCATCCGTAAAAAAAAAAACGGTGAGTTATGGCTCGCCCTATCTCCTATTTGAGTGAGAACGATATTATGGTGGTTATGACATCAAATCAGGTCTAATCAGCTCCAGAACAGAACTGCACTAAATCTGAATGGCAGCATCCACATTGCTCATCTTCCATTTAGAATGCTCCCAGGCATCGTGATTGATTTATTATCAGTGGCAGATTTGCCAATTTCCCGATTCACTCCTGAAAACATTTCCATTTCTTCTAATTCAGTAATGTCGCCAATAGATGGCGTTGTGGGCAATTGAGCGTGGCGATCGGTAATGGCGGGAAGCGCGCTGCGCGGGCGCTTAGCTTCCGCTGCTGACGACACAGATGCCGTTTTAATGGTCAGAGAACTCAGTGACCATCACTAATATGCGCGAGTGTACTTCAGGGAATGGGTCGACGGACGATCAAGTTTGTTTGTACCTGTGTTTGTTTCTTGACTTTTATACCTAGATTGAATTGTTGGGTGAGTTATATTGGAGGGGAAAGTAGGCTTTTAAAGTTTTATTTATTAATGAAATCTCGTATCTTGTTGAAAAATGCAGTAACTACTCTTTAATAAATTGTCAATTTCTAGGTCAATTTTATTATATAATATAATTATATTATGATATACAATTTTTGTTAGCATCTTCCGTTAACTGAACATGCAATTTTCGATCGTAACATCACAATATAAGTATTGATTTTGGAAGTATGTTTGTCTGAAAGTTGAAGGTACGCGCGGCAGGTCACCAATGCGTTGGACCGACCAAGTCAAAACTGCACTCAATGGTCCACTCCACGAATGTACAAGAAAAGCCACAGTACGGGAAGCATGGCGACGGATTGTGAGGCTAGCCACCACCCCTGATGTGACGACCACGACACTGCCAAGAGTGTGACGACGAGGAAGAAGAAGATCTTTGTCTAATCTTTATTAGGTATTGAAAGCGTTATGTTATAAAGCAAGAATAAATAATGATAAACAGTTAAAATAAACTAGGGTTAGCTATAGTAACAATCAGTCTTAATCAGTTTCGCACAATGAACAGTTACATATTGCACAAGATGTTTATAATAAAATATTTCTGAACGTAAAACAATACATATTTCTTCCGTTTCATGAAAATAATTAATTTTATTGGCTGCACGTTCAAGGTAACACTGTAACAGTGCGCACACGCGATGATTTATTAATTGCCTTGTTTTCTTCACGATACCTAGGTACGTTGTCGGTTTTTAGATATTTTTTAGATACCTACAATACAAACAAGAACTAAGTAAAAACAAGGAATATTTGTGTTTGATTCACAGTTTTAAAAATAGGGGAAAAACCTAGTAATTGTGATCATTTTGTGAAAAAGACTGATGAATGATGAGATTCAATGCAGATCGATTTATCATCCATCGTTGTTGATGAAATATCTCCATCCCTCCATGAAAGATGGCTTGGATGTAAAGGAGGCTTTATAAATTCTTTCGCTCACAGAGATAAGACCCCCTCTCTGGGCGTGCGGGGGGGAGTAACGATGATTGACATGAGTCATGATTGTCATGAGACAGTCTTCATAGAAATATGAAACGCTTTAAAAGCAATTGCTTTTTATAAGCCCGCAGCAATAGCCAGCCTGCAACTCACACTATCCGTTGCTGGGCGTGGGCTCCTAAAACTGCATTACCACAATATATCACAATGTAACTATCTTACTACTAAGTCAAGAGACTTGCTCATAAGTCGTAAGTAATCTCATTTACTTCACTCCGCACTCATTGACCCCATTTTTTACCGATTTGTGGTTTTAGAAACGTGACCATTTTAAGTGTCTGCTTCACACAGTAAACATGTAGTTTAGTGTTTGTTTTACTTGCGATTTAAGCTGGATTTTAAGTTAATCTATGTCTAGCTAGAGTTTTGTAATATTGTAAAAATATTTAGGGCAGAAGAGTTGCTTCGGTCACCCGAAGCAACTCTTCTGCCCTAAATATTTACGTTACGAAGAGGCGAACACTTCTCGGAAGAGAAACTGATTCACTGAAGAAGATTACATAGTCTGCCGCCTAATATTGTTTTTAAATAAATATCTATGTGAAAGTAATTCACCACACATGCGGATATGTAGATTTCCTCGCCATGTTTTCATTCAGCGCACAGAGCAGCTGATGAAGGTATTTATGTAAATCAAAGTGCCTGCTTGGGTTTCAATCTACGACCACACTGTTGCCACTGAACCACCGCTGCTCTTCTTGATACAAGCCCAACTCACAAAAGGCTGGTTACAGTACCTGCAAAAAAGCTCTAAACACAGACAAGACATACGGTGCAAGCACAATAAACACACCGCCATTTTCTAGACCAAGATATCAATAAATAAGCCAAGTTTTTTACTCCAAGATCTCGTCGAATTAGCAACAGTTCCGCTCTATTGGTACGGCACATCTTCCGTTATCACACTGAGCGAGATCGATAACACATTCCGGTGTAACAGCCGGCCGCCGGCCGGTGGCGACGGCAGCGACGCGTGCGCAAGCGATCTCGTCGGCCGTGTATATGCGCGCGGGAGTTCCCACGAAAGTGCTGTAACTATGTCGTTTCAAGTGTTGTAAAGGATATTAAGCTGTTGGATTTCCTACTTTAGGCCCTAGACTGAACGTAACAAATCAAATAGCTCTCTCAATGTCTGAAGCTAGCTAGAAAACACCTGGAATCATCTTAACTTTTCCGAGAATGTTGACAAGATGGCGTGTGGATGTCAGCTGATTTTTACATAGATGACAAGGAAATTGGATCGTAATTGGGGTAAAACTAAGTTAGTATAGAATTTTTGGGATGGTTAAATGAAAAAGAACTGGTGACTAATACTAATAATAATAAGAAGTCAAGACAAGGAAATATAGAAAAGTAAGTAGATATTTTAAAAATGCCCTAATGTTTTCGATGATGTTTTGCGAATTACTAAAAAATGTTGTTTAAAGAAAACTCAGCATTAAATTTACACCAGCTATTGAGGAGAATTACTACTTGTCCGAATAACTAAGACAATAGAAACGTTCTATAATGGCTTGATCTGTAAACACCTGACATACCTACTCTATTCTCTAGATGGTATACAGAGTGCCTAAACAACATTTTTTAAAATCACACATCTATTTATTGAATACTTTAGATTATGAGATTAAAGGAATCATAGAATATCTTATGCAAAGAGTCATGAAGATGCATTTTGATTTGGGAAATCAATCCCTCATTAAATAGAAATGTGGGTAGTCTTTTTTCCATACAAACGCTCTCGCCTGTTTTCTTTCTGGTTTATGATTTTAAAGCTATGATTTTTTACAATTAAATAAATATCAACATCTTCTATGTTCCTATGTTTTCCTTTTTGAAGATTCAAAATCTATATAAGCACTAGAACCTTTACAAAATGTTCAAAATTGCCTACCTAGATCGCCTGTCAACAAAGGCCTAGTGTACAAAGACAACTATTAATGAAAAACGAACATAGGGACGAAAAATAGGGACACAGTATCACACATCCTTCTTATTCAGTTTATGAAATATCTTTTAAATTGGTTGAATATTGGAAGAGGAAATACTGCCGTCATAAGGAAAAAGGGCGCAACTAACATTTTTTTTCGAAATTGAGTTATACACGTATTCGGAATCAGAAAAAAAAGGCAATTCTGCCAGAATTTTTAACTCAATTTCGAAAATAACTGCGCCCTTTTTCCTAATGACGGCAGAATAGTCGAGAGCCAAACTTCGGATTATGACATTTTACTATAGTTGTCTTTATCGCACCAATTTCGAAATCACGCTCGCAGAGAGACAGCGATAGTTTTTTCTAATACCTACCATGTTTCCTCTTAACAATTATTAATAGTCCTTTTGTTTTATAAAACGCTTTTTCTATCTTAGTCATCTCACCTTGTCTGAAAGATCTGCACTATTAAGAATCACAGAAGTGTGCGTGTGTAAGAAACACACAGTTTATCAATGTGTGAGTCTTTGTGTGATCTTGTAAAAACTGTTTTTTATTGTGTGATCAAACTACACAAGTACAGTCACACAAAGAGATAAGTAAACAGATGGGTTACTGGTACTGGGATACTTAAACAATGTTGAATATTTTGAGAAGTCAAGTCTTTTATATTATTCTTTGGAGGGAGGGTCAGTACTTAAATGACGGCGGATACAAATAGATATGCATATGGAAGAAGAAGTCAGCTGCCCTGGCCCTAAATGTCACGAGGGATTGCAGAAAAATTTATAGATGATTTGAAGTAAGTTTCACAATACAAATAACATTAGAATTGAGTCATCAAGTCATCATCTGCCTAGCCTTTCCCCATCTAGTCTAACTAATACTAGAATAGAGCATGTATACTTAAACGTTTTTCCGATTGTACGCATGTATCATCTGTGCACTGTTCATGTGTGCGTGTGTAGCGGCGCGCGACGCCGCAGCTTCTGCGACGCGCTCCATTTCCTGCGCCCGCGCACAACGTTGCACAAGCCGGACAATGGCGCTCCTGCGCACTGCACATGTGAACACCCCTGCCACACTGTAAAGATAACCAGTAAATCAAATAGGCTTACACTCAAGACACAGGATAGGCCGGTTAAGTAGACGACAACCTCCTGGGACCTGCTAGATGACATAAACCCAAAAAAACTAGGCCCTTTTTGTGAAATCAAACGCTTGATGCTCGCTACACTACTCCCAAACCCTTGCAACTCCTGAAAGCCACAATCAACAGTTTTGACCACCAGAAAAGCGCCCATACAATAAAGCTCAACGTAGTCCGAGAGAAACAATTTAACTGTCTTAGATCCCGCAACGAAATTCATCAGAAGGACGAGTAAGAAAAACATAATGTTCACTTGAACTTAACTTTGGTTGATGTCAGCTAAACTATTTGTCATGTTGCACTACACACATTGAACATAACCACTTGTATTAAAATCAAAATATATTATTTCACATTAGCCCAGATGGGCACTTCTTAAACGTCGACAAAAAGGTGCACGGTTTGGGTTGGTCGTTTTATGGAGGAGAACTTCAAGAAACTCCATGGTATCTTTTCAAATCATTTGGTATTACAATATTATCATGATACAGCATTAGTACTTAAGTATAGAGGAACAGCGTAGGCCCGATAGTAAGTCTCTGCGTATTTCACAAAAAATGTAATACAAGATAAAAAGTTAACGAGCTGGAATCTACAAAGCCTACAGTGTTCACACATTCAGAAACAAACGGTAAAACAGAATCTATACAAAGCTAAGAAAATATTGTAAAATACATACTTTAACAAAACAAGTGACACAAATATTGTCATCAGTGCTGTAAGTATTCAGAGTAAATAAACTATATTGATTCGACAGCCCCGACTTACTCACGAGTACCCTGTGACCTGGCATCATCATGTTACCATCTGGAGCATGATTAGAAGTGCGTGTAAACGCTTTACACCTGCCAGCCTATTCTAACCATTTGTTCCTAGTTGGAATACTGTGTGTACTGTGCCCCTGCTTACCTACTTGCGGGCATTGTTTGAATATCACTATGACAATGGATATGGATTATGACCTGACCGACCCGTTAGATAGCCGTTCTAAGGAGTATTGAATTGTATTGTATTGAAAGCATTCGGAACTGTTATAAAATATTGCTTGGGAATGTAAAGTTACAGGTTCTGGGTGGTGAATATGTAGCGGTTTAGCATATGAAGGTTACTGCTTGATTGGGATGTAGAGTCCTTGGATCATTATCTTTCAATTCTTTAATTAATTCAGGATAGGCAGGTGGCTTATACATGTCAGGTCAGAGCCGATTCATGCTGTCAAGCATGGTGGATAATCAATTTGTCTGTTTTAATTTTGCAGAATAAAAACATCATTGGAATACGGAAAGTTTTATTTTATCAGTTGTTTATTTTTAAATTGTTGATTTACTCTTTTACTCTGGAGGCTCTTAATTTGCACACCTCTTTACATCGTTCTCACATACACGTATAATCTCAACATGAATGATGTAACCAAGATTTTGTAATAATATTTTGATTGAAAAGAGTGTCCATGGAGTTTCTTGCCCATTCTTCTCCATAGAGATCTACGCTTTGGAATGGGCAACTACAGTACTTTCACAAGTTATTATGCCTTGTGACTGTGACTGTAGCTTAGCCTTCTTTGTTTTTCCGACATTCAAAAGTGCCTGTAAGGGTCTAATTGAAATAAATGCTTTTGAGTTTGAGTTTCCCGACCCGTTTTTTTTTAATACTTTTTCGGTTTGCGTTTGGCCGATGATGCGGCCTAGAGTGAAGCATGCTTGCCTAGAAGAAACCGATTCAAAGATGACTAAAGCTATTTATAGTTTTAGTCATTTTCATTGTTTTCACTCATTTCCCAATCCATCTAAATAGAAAATAATGTGAAAGATTTGCTTATGCTATTTGCTACAATTATACTGTATTTGTTTTGCATCTTGCGATGTGCAGACAGGAATGCGTTTCAATTTATTCTCGTCGTAAAGTTGTACCCAGCATCCGGGCTGCGGCCTGCAGGTACTGAGACACCTGTGCAACTGAGGTACTTGCTACACGTAAGAAATTGACTGGTAACTTGTCATCATGGGGAACTTTAGCAGCTTATTAATCATTGGTATTAATATTATAAGATAGTGTTTCTGGATATGTCATGTTAATTTAAATTTACTGACACTCAACGCGTAGCTTAAATGGCTAAGTCTAAAAGCTTGAAGTTTGTAGACCAGTTCCTCATGCTGGAATGATTATCGATAATTCATTCCCTAAAATGGTTAAATAGGAGATAAAAGTTGATGTATATATATACGTCTTTTCTGCTAATGGGAAATCCCATTGGACATATGGTTTGTGAAGAATTTAAATTATTAATGAGACCCCTAACTCTAAGTACCTAGATCATGATCCTAGAGGCTTGCAATCACAACTTGTTTCACCATACCGCACGATTAATGACTCCAGCATGCATTTCGGAATTCAAGTAGATATCATACCAGTACATGACTCACGCTCCTCCACATCATCAATCTAAACGAGGCATAACTGGCTAGACTAGCAGACAGTACTGGCTTCCAGCGGGACAAACGTGAAAGTGACACGTTTCACTTTCAAATGTAACATGGACTTTGGGTAAACAAATGCATGTGCAAGTCAGGAGGGTCAGATGGCCGTTCTTGTTAAATACAGGTATTCATCTGCTGGGTGCAGAACTGCAGATGGGTAAGACCGTCTCCAACATATTGCAGAGTTACACTCCGCATTTTAACCTTTGTGGTACAAAATCTTTCCGCATAAAAAAAAACTGAAAGCCAGATATGTTTTTCTTTTAAATTCATTTTTAAATTAAAAAAAATATGAAAGCTTGTAAAACAATTGGCCAATTTGATGGAGCCATTCCTTTGCAGAAAGCCTACTAACATTGTTTTGTTTAGAAAATGCACGCCAAAATTTTCAGTTCAGTTTTATAAAATTAGTATTATGTGGTGCTGTATTTAAGTGATTTTATCATCTATTACCTGGTTTTAACCAGTGAATAGGTCTGAATTTGACCCTTTTCCCCCTAGAAGGGATTCTGTCCTACCACCTTTGGCCTATGAATCCTGTTCATACCATCGGCTTCACCTTCTACCTGCGCTTCTGATTTATTTCTACTCGTTTCCTGCGCACTGCTTCCGTGCCGTTTTCACCGACGACCCGTACCGTGGCGTCTGATGAGGCTTCACACGGAGTAACTTAAATATCCTTATCTAAGTGATCTTCAGAGTTAAGGTATTATTTAACAGTTTTATTTGACAGCATTGGAAGAATTTTCTGTATTATGGTAAGTATCCCCTTTTTTAAAAACATGTTATTGAAAAAGTTATCTTTATCTTTGAGGTATCGTCATCGTAATCACTAATTCATTTAGAATTAATCATAACTGTATTTTTTTTTAAAGATAAGGTAACTGTTATCCATATTTTGAAGCTTCACGATATAGATACTCAAAACCCAATTCATTTTAAATAATTCAAATTATTGTTTTCCCATTGCTCAGGAATTCATACACAATTTTTTACTAATACTCGTATGTCCTTAATTTTGTCCTTTATTTCTTTATTTTATTAATTTTTTAACAATTAAAGTTGTGTGTGAGTTTTTTTTTATATTTTTTAATGCCACAATATGTAGTTGGGAAAGCTGGAACCATTTTCCAAATGACTTTGGAGGCTGGAAAACCTCAAGTAAAGGATGTGGGTTATTAGACTAATTCTTACAGACATTACGTTAAAGGAATATAATAAGAGTCATTAATGTGTTGCAGTTGGCTATAATGTTGACTTAAAATAAATAGATACATCTGCTCTAATAGTCAAAAGTACTGGCTAAAGACATGATACAACTAGAATGCAATTGCATCAACTCAATTAATGCCGTTTAGGAATCCGATGTGTCCCAGATTTACAAAGCGATCACTACCAAAGATGGAATCATTTATACAGTGGTGCAATGAGCAGCTACCGTCCTTGAAGTACGTTAAGTTATCTAACTGTGTAAATATTTTGTATGTAAGCAAAGCTCTGGTTAAACGAAACGTCGATTATGTCTATGTACTAGTATGGAGGTGTTCAAACTAGAAGATTAGTCACCTGACTTCCTAATCATCGATGATTCCCACGTCTCACGCTGCGATCGCTTCAGTGTGACCAGAATTAGAGTAACTAGTGTTTTGAATATTTCTGGTTGACCAAAATAAGAGAATACTTATCACTGACTGAATAGAATTGTCTATTTGAAAGTGGTCGACGAAAATTCATCTTAAGGTTTGTTAGATAGAGACTAATCGATGATACATCTTGCTAGATGGAATTCTTCGCACAGTAAAAGCGGCACATTTTGCAAATGTTTCTCATTGACGCCTGTTTTCTTAGCATCCACAATTTCTCTCTTGATGCTTACGCCAACATTAGAAATAAATTGTAATTAGAAGTCCAGTACTATTGCCATTTTCATCTAAAGAGGCTCTCTCCCGGTTTTCATCGCGATCTGTCGACGGAGATACAATCTATTAGTCACATAGAAGCGAATAGTAATTATATTTATTAGAAACACCAAGTGAAACTAACTTATTAATAACAGATGATATTAGCTTTACCTTATGAGCACCTGTTAAAGTATTTTTATTAACTTAGAAAGTTAACTAAGTTCGAAAGTGGTTTGGTGTCTTATCAAATGGGAGTATGTGGTGCGAAATTACGTTTGCGGTTATAAAATGTTATGCTATTGGAAAATAGGTTTTATTAATGTTGTTAGAAGGTTTATAGGTTGTTTTGAGGAGTGGTAAGTGTTGTGTGTGTGTTATTTGGTAGATAGTGACAGTGGTTTTGCGGGGTTGTTCAATGCCGTCGTTGTTTTTGTTTGGTAACTGTAGTGTAATGGTTGCATTGATCTCCAGTGCGTCGACATTTTATTGTAATACTACATTGTGTTCATTTTTGGTTTATTAGAACATTGCGCTATCATCACGTTTTGTGGCACAACTTGAAAAGTGAAACTATATTTTTGTGCGGTTGTTTTTAGACAAGTTCTTTTGTATAAAGATGGTTTTAGTTTGTTTGTTTTCATTATGAACTCGATAACATCTATTATGGTTCAGAGATGCGATTGAAATATCACGGAATTTAAAGCATGTGAACTGTTTAGATGTAAAACTTTTCGGCAATAAAACACTTTTGGAAACATAAATAAATCTCGATTTTATTTAACAAAATGTCAGCAACAATTAAGAGGTGCGATTAATCACACAATTAACAAGTCAATTTAACTTACAAATTCACAAATTTTTCAAACAAATCGTGTTTCTGTCGTCCTCTATTATGTATAAGTTAAATTGTATGGCGTCCATCTTTGCTAAGATAATGGACATACCTACCAGTATGGCCATAAGCTCAGCCTCGGTTTATTTATTATTATTTACATATGTATAAGGTTTGACCCAGTAAGACAATGCTAACCGGTGCGTTTTTATATAGCGATAAATACTTGCTCGTGATTCATAAATTTAGTTTGTATGAGTTGATGGTAAAAGTGAGATGAGAGATTGGAAGGATTTAGATATATTTTTTAATTGATATAACGTATTATTTTGTTAATTTGGTGATTAAGAATTGTGAGGCAGAAAACTAAATTATTTGTGGGTGCTAAAAAATTATATTTGTGTCATGCATATTAGCCGAGCTATCACAATTTTTGCGGAAGAAGTCGCAGGCAAAGTGCTAGTCTATATGTATACTAATAATAATATTATAAAGTGGAAAGATTTGTATTTTTGGATGTAACGAATAAACTTAAAAACTACTGGACCGATTTGAAAAATTCTTGGAAACTAAGAATAATTTGATGATTGCAGTCAAGGAGAGGTGCCAGCACACCCTTATCTTACTAGACTAGATGTAGTTAGCGATCTTTTATTACCATGTTTTAAATAAACCAAACTTCATTGCATTGAAACAACCAATAACTATTATTTGTACAGTAATATGTTTCTGTTTAAAAACCACAGAAGCTTTCTCTGTAACTAACCTCAAACTGACCATCACCACACCTCACACGATGTTAACAAAATGCTGTTAGCTGTCCAATATAATATCTTGAAAGTTTACAACGGAGGCGGTGCCAATGCTCAAGCTTATTTTGCATTAGGAAAATAGTTACCAGATAGGTAAACAAATACCTGTATTTGGGAAATAATACTCTTATACCTACAGATAAGGTTCAGTTTGCGCTGCAACTTCAACTTAAGATTGTTTCAAAAGTACTATTAATTTTCAAATCAACTTAATTTACACTGACAAAGTTGACATTTGCTTAAATGAAAATTACATCAATTGAAAACAATGACGTTAATAGACTTTTTTTTTTTTTTGGGATGGGAATTCATCAAATGACTTCTTCCGTTCTGGGCAGAGTGGCAGGGAGTGTCAGACATATACTGACTAAAACCCATCCATGTTCCTTCCTTGCCCTTTGTGATCCAGGGCCGCGGTATCTGTTTCGAACTGTCCCACAGCCCTAGCAGGTGACTTCAGTACGGTTAATTTTTCCACATTTGTAACGTCAGATGCAACTCTTCTACTTACTGCGGCAGGGAACCACTAAAGTGCTGCATATCCGTTTAGTTCCTCATATTCTCATCAACTAAGTAAGACATGTTGTCGCTTATATTTTGCGGTCTAACAATGTTGAAGAGAAAAGTTTATAGCCATAAAGCTCGCCGTAACTGAGTCTACTAGTCTATGAAAGTTATATGAGTTTCACTGTGGCGATAGAAACTGTCTGGTCATCCTGGTCGTTAAGGTATAGCTTATACTGTTGGTTAATAGCTTCAGGGAGCATGCAGTATATCGGTTGGATACTAGTAGAGGGACGAAGCTGACGATTGTCCCTAATTGTTTCATCAAAATTGTTTCCATAAATGGATGAAGCTGAACAAACATTATATACATCAAACTAGGTAACTTTACGCGAAAATTATTGCTGGGAAACGACTATCTTTTTTAGGGTGAAAAATCTCACTCAATTCAACAAATTGTGGTGATGGATGGATTGAATAGTACGGGGGGTCGTGAAAAAGTTGGAACTTTGACCCCCAATATCTCCGTAACTAGAAGGTTCCCAGATATGGTCTAGAACCAAAAAATGATCGCAATAACGGGGAGAACAAGTGCCTTCGGCTTTCTTAAGAGTCTTTATACACCCTTTATTTTTTGACGTTTTTTGTCTTGTATGAGACGAGTTCTCCTCACCAGCAAAGCACTGACAGTCCCTTTTATGCCAACGTACTAACGCGTTCACCACTTCTCAGCCTTACTTCTCAGGGCAAAGTGTTAAAAGTGGTTGACCGTTACTGAGCGGTCGCCACATCAACCTATACATTTCCAGTATAACAAGGCCTCGCTTTGTATAGATTTGCCGTACAATGAGAGATCCACATATACTGGTTTTGTATAGGTTGATTGGTCGTCGTGCGTACTTACCTAATTAATAATCATCATCATCATCAGCCTATAATGTTCCCACTGCTGGGACACTTAATAATACCAATACCAAAATATTTGGTACTAGTAGACGTTTTCAATGTTTGGTTTCTATTGAAGCAACTATTTTGCACCTTTACTTGCAAGTGCGTTGATGTCTTTTTTATGGATAAACATAACATTGCCTGTTACAGAATTGTAAGTTTTATGTAAGACATGAAATTAATATCCAACCATGTAACTAAAACATAAAGAGTTATTATTATTTGACGTTAGTCATATTAAATACCATAAAATGTGGTAATAAGGGAATTAATACAGAAACGCTTCTTAAAGTTAAGTAACGTTTGCGTTCGCTTAGCCATTAAGTTGCCGATGTTTAAACGTGTCTAAACTTTATTTGTATACAATGTCTGATGTAGGTACAGTCGACCGAACATCAGCGGTAACACTTTAATGTTTGCCGAGCGTAAAGCGGAGTTTCCGTAGAACAAGAGGCCAACTTGAACTAATATAGTTACCACTATCTTGCGGCCTTTCCGTTTTAAGAAGGCAGAGCAAATTTTTGCAAAGCATCTCAAATCTGTAATGTTTTGTTCAACGATTTTATTGGGAACTTACTTTTTCCTTTACCTTTACTTTTTCTTCTTACATAATTTTTAGGGCACGAGATGAAAAAAAATAAAATTCATTTACATAATTTTTAGGGCACGAGATGAAAAAAAAAAAATTCATTTATTTCGGACAACAGTGAGCCATATTTTGTTAGTATTACAAACAGCTTATATTCTAGTGTTAGTAACATTGATCTAAAAATAATATTATTAGGACAAAGGAGAACCAGGCAGGAAGACATGTTTCCTACCTAATCAGCCTCCGCACAAAATTCCTGATATTTGTAGTATAGCTCTCCGTCACAGCTCTCAGGATATAGAAAACTCAAACTCAAACTCAAACTCAAAAGCATTTATTTCAATTAGACCATTACAGGCACTTTTGAATGTCAGAAAAACAAAGAAGGCTAAGGTACAGTCACAGACACAAGGCATAATAACTTGTGAAAGTACTGTAGTTGCCCATTCCAAAGCGTAGATCTCTATGGAGAAGAATGGGCAAGAAACTCCATGGTCACTCTTTTCAATCAAATATTTGTTACATAATCTTGGTTACATCATTCATGTTGAGATTATACATATGTGAGAACGAAAAGCACCCAATAGCTTTTTTTTTCTCTATGTGGAAATCCTCAATGGATGTCCTCCGCCCTGGGGAGAGCGAACGGGTCTATCTGACTCGTACTGACTAAAACCACACCGATGTTCGCTGGCACACTTGCGTCGGGGCTAATCACTTATTAGCTTAAAACCAACACTTCCTTACGTCCTAACACTACCACTTAGAAACCAGCTTAATCAACATTACAAATGACCGTACCAAACAACAATTTCAATACAAAGAGAAATCGTAACAGCCATGTTATTTGTCTGTGTTTACTTAAAATTGTATCGAGAAAGTGTATGCTATAATGCTAATACACGAGCTGAAGGAAAGTGGCGATAGTTTCGCTAAAAGTTGAGGGCTCGTGATTGGTCAATGAGGAGGTGGTCGGTGATTAGGAGCGTCACTCACGACTTGCAGGTAGAATGTTGTCGAGTTTAAGTTTGTTTGAGCTGCAATGTGGGTTAATCTAAACTTATGAAGAAGGTCACGCTCTACTGCTCCAAAGTGATGAGCATGGGCATAGGTATTATGAGCTGGGGAATCTTGATATGAGAAAACAGTCTAGTAGTGGAATATATAATCAAATTATCCAGATGGAAAAAGATGAAGATGATGTTGAAAGGATGAAATTAACTTACGCATGAAGAGGTCTTCAAGCTTTTGGTAAATAATTAATGTGCGCGGCTCCTACATTTTATCTGTTAATTAAAAGAACTGGTACTGCTACTGTTATTGGAAATGATATTGAAGACTAACAGCCTTAAAAAGCTTAAAATCATTTAATAAATAACTAAGATATTGCATTTTTATTGTGAGAGATTCATTATAATGATCAGAAGATGTAGAATACCAGAAGCACCTGATCATCTTACCACTTTTCCTGACCTCTATTCAATTTCCAAACAATGATTTTCAAAACAAATCACAACAAAAAGCCAAGATCATAAAATCAAGAATGATTAATTATAATAATTAACTATCATCTAATTGAAAATCAAATGCATTCATAGGCACGAGGCATAAATCACGCGCTTGCGTGCGCGGGAGATGATTACAGTTATCTAGCTATTTGTCATGGCATATGTCGGGAAAAACTAAGAGTATAACAGAGCAGAACTCAGCGATGAATACTAAGTTAGATAGTAAATAGAATTTAAATTAGTGACTATCGTGTTTAATTGAAGGGCAATGAGGTGAGACGATGTTGACTTTACTGCCAACGAAATTTACCTAGCATTTATATGTAACGAGAGAGTGTATTTGGTAGGAGTTCCATAACATAATCAGCCGATAACGTTCTCACTGACGAGACATAGGACTGTGAGAGTGAGTAGACCCCATCCATCTAGCCAAGAACGGGTTAGTGAATTTCACAAATGTCTTCGAATATTAGGTTCCAGGTTCCTGGACAAACTAGTTTCATCAGTATGCTTTACTTTACTGTTTTAGAGAGGTGGTGATGAAATAATACTTAAAATTAATAAGAAAGAATAAAAAAAACATGAAAGTGCTACATATAGTAAAGTACCTGCTTGGGTTTGAACCCACCACCGACAACTCGTATTATGCCGCCGGTAACCATGGGGACCACTGATGAACTGTAATGTTATTGAACTTTAAAGCATGTTATCAACATCTGCCAACCCTTATTCCAACTATGTTGGGATCGGCTTCCAGTCTAACCAATCCAGATGCAGCTGAAATACCAGTATTTTACATGGAGCGAATGCCTATCTGACCTCCACAACCCAGTTAGTATTGGGTAATACGATACCTCTTGGTAAGACTGGTTGTCAGACTTTATGGTCCACTGACTACCTAACGACTGTCGAAGATGTACAAATGACAGCCGGGACCAACGGCTTAACGTGCTTTCCGATGCACGGAGGAAACTTGGTATGTAATGGGTGGTCACCCATCCACAGACCAACCTAGGCAAGCACGGCTTAACCAAAAGTTCGACCCGAGCGGCTGTTATTATTTTGCCACGTGCTCCTCACTTTCAGAAAGCATGTCTGATGTCAAATACTTATCACAGGTTAAGACCGCGCACCAAAACACAAACACCTCTAATGAAATCATTCCTAACAGGTTAAGAAGTCATAACATTTAATTTACATAACAATCATTAAAGCCATGGGTGATCCACGATACAGAGGTCGGCGATGACTTTCTCGCAGATGGGCGCGCCTGCTTTCTCGTGCACACCTGTTCCCACGATGGACCATAGTGGATGACGATGGACTGCGGTGGACCATGGTGGACTGTGACTAGAGGAAGAAAGTTGGAAGATTGTATTGTCATGAAAATTAGTGCCATTGTGAGTTAAACGTATATGGGTATTGTAGATTTATGGTTCTATAGAAGTATGAGGGACTGTGAGGAACGTTTCTCATCCTCCAATGCCTATAAACGGTAGCAACTTCACTGTGAATCATTATTTGTTGAATATTTTGGTTAAAAACGTATTGGATTGTTTTAATGGAAAGCTACGAACTGATGTTTTTGAATGAATGGGAGTGTCAGGACGAAACCATTTTTCTATAAAACTTTAGTTTCTTTATCACTATTGTGATAATTGTAGAGTTTTAACATTACACACCTCAAACTAATATTTTCCTTGTAATGGTTCATATCAGCACTCAACTGAAATCAATATTTAAAGATATTATGATCTTATCTAGAAAAGGTTGTATAGATTATTATCATTTAAATAGAATTCGAACTTATACCTTTGTCCCTGATAATAAGAAATCCTAACTAAACAGCGAACGTCGTCGTCCAATATTTAACACTATCGATAAACCACAAGCCAAATATCCGATAAACCACAAGCCAAATATCCGATAATATGACACCTTAACTTTTCAAGGTTGACACGTGAAAAGAAATTAAAAAAAATAGTATATAATAGGAAAACATTGTCAAAATTAAAAATCTACCATTTGCATGAAGAACTCTTCAAGCTGAAAAACCGAGGCGCTTCTTACAACAAATACCCAACCAGCAGTATCGGCAAATATTCTGCTGAAAACTTTCATTAGTTATAAATTTTAACGCATCAAAATAACTACGGAACCTTAAAAAGGCAGTACCTAAATAGCATCTAGACAGCCATCAGCCCTGTTCCAGCCACTGCTAAGTATAGGTCATCTTCCTCTTGTGTAGCTTCCCTGGTCTGCACGAGTCTCCAAGAGGTCCTACCCAAGATCTTCTGAATGCCATCCACCCATACGGCTGTTGATCTGCCAACACTTCTTCTACCGTCTCTGTAGTATCTATTATTTAGCCTGTTTCCTATCTCAATCCAACAAGTCAACTGTTCAAAACTCGTAAGTGGTAGCCCTTACCCGCTCGTGGTGCGATGAAGGCGCGGCCCTTGGCGCGTGGTTCGTGAAATGTTGACCAAACCTTCACATTTACGTTACAGCGCCTGTACCAACTGGCTCAGAAAAAACTGTTTGTTTGGAATGCCATTATTGTGGATTAGAGGTAATGGTAAGAATAGCTTGCGAGATAAGTGAGTCTTCACGTTCAAGTTTAAAGCTTGGTAAACTATTTACACACGGGATGTAACGGTAGCTTCAACAGGTATCTACTAGAAGCATAATGCGTTTTGGATTAAGAAACTTTTAGTAAAAATGTTTCGGAAAATACAATGTTTGGAAGCTAATTACTTCCTTAATCAACACCTCCTATGTTCAAAACAGTTGGATTGATTTCCACGCCTTTAATCAAGAAAACACAATATTGTACAATAACTAGTCAAACAATTTTCTCGCTAATTTCTGCCTCACATAATAGTGTTAAAGTTTCAGAAAATACGTTTTGTACCTCAAAACTTACATAATTTTTCAGCACTTATGGAAGTTATGACAATTAGATTAATTAACGAGACAACAGTTAATTGTTTTCAAATGATACGTCTTCAGTAATATTTTCAATTAACCAACACCGATGATAAGCAAACATCAACCACACTAATTTACTGCTAGCTAAATATATTTCTACTCATTTTCGCCTCACCAAAGTGAACCGAAGCTTGTCGAAGGCCTATCGCTACACATCAAGGCACCAAGCCACTGGCTCCAATCAGATGGATGGCGCAGCCCGAGCGTGAACTAACAATAGGACAGGAAGGTGAAACCTGATGCTGTGGAATTGGTCCAGATCAATGATACAGATCACAGAGCAAATCTTAATATCATGTTTGGTGGATTGGGGAGCAAAACATGGTCGAAAAATGTCGTGTGAATTTGTAGTGTTAAGAATATCAAGGTCCTTGGTTGGTGAATGCCAGTGTGTTATTTGGATGATCTAAATAAATTCCTAATACCTATTTCGAATCGCTCGAGACTTTCTCAGTGCTCACTATCTAATGTTACAGTCTTCTGAGGACTTAACAATGTCACATTCTATCCGCGAAAACATTTGGAAACGTCAACGATCTATTGACGTTTCCAAACATGTTTTTGACATAAACCATCGATGACTTTTGACAACACTGCCCTCAGGTTTGCTTATGATATCCCATTACAAGATATATATCATATATCATGAATAGAAATAAAAACTATGTAGCTACTGCAGAAAAACTGATTCGGTTGACCAATGATTAAACCGGACATATCAAATCATCTAGAAAAATTAAATCATATCCGATTGAAACTAGAAAAACCAGTACCAAAAGTTATACCATTAGAATTCAAGCATGAACGTTAGCAGACTTATGTAAATGAGTTGTATAATTTTACTTTAAGATGACTCACAAACAGAAAGACTTTCTCCAGAACCAAAGTATTAGGAAACTAGATTTATGAAGAAAGTCGCGATGATTTACGACATTTTTCTTATGTACCTTGTTGCAGGTTTACTTGATAGTAGATTTAAGTTAAAGATATACGGCGTGTGAACTGTGACACTGTGAGCCGTAAAAATATAAATAGAAGATAGTGTTTGGTTTACTTTTTATGTCACGATCTTTTTCGTAAATGTTAAGGTATCTTAATCGGTTTCTGGAACGACCAAGATTTTTGAACAAAACAAGATTGAACATTGCAAAAAGTAAAGATTCGCAGAAAAAACCTAGCCTTCTAAGTGTGAGCTACCAATGTTGCATTAATTGCAAAGCCAAAGAAAGAAATATCTCAATCGTAATGTCCCGTTTTACTCTGTAATGTTCAAACTGAAAAATAGAAGTTTAGCAAATATCTGTCTTACCAACATTTAGGTATGAAAATGGATGATAAAGGAAAAAAGTGCACAAAAGTACTTATGCGGCAGTTAAATCAATATTAGATAACGTCGCTAAAGTATTTTTTTACACTTTTCTCACACTCCATTGCCCAACAACAGATCAGTCAGCATCAATGGCAGCTGACCCACACCCAAGGATGCGCTGACCTCACTCAGTAACGAGCACAAAAACATCGATAAAAACTATATCGATGTAAAGCCATAGATTTTACGCCACTACTGAGATTACGCGCCACGATTTTTTGTTGAGCCGATGAATGATTCGATCGATCAATGTGTTCGCTTTTATGTGGATTAAAATAGATGAAGATTGAATATAGATTTTCGAGTGTAATGGATTAAAATGCCATTTTAATTGGTAAGTTTACCTCTTTGACTAGTAACATTTTGATAAAATAAGTGAATAAAGAGATATCCAACACCGTTGCGAATGCAGTGCTCCCGCCCAGACTGTGCCCACTTGCTAGAGTTTCCTAATGGCCCATCTGAATTTGAGGGTTCTTATAACTCGCTACTGATGCTGCGAAAGAAGATGAAGAACTAATTCTTCTAGTACTAGACTACACGTTATGCTTTAGCAAAATCAGCAAGGATCTAAAGATTCTAATTTCAACGTACTTACATATGTTGCAAAATCCTGTCCATATGAGACTGTTAACAAGTGTTGTGAGGTGACAGTCACCCACGTAAATTCAAGATCATCTCACCTTTCTCCTTACCTGAACTTAATCAACATCAACCGCATCGTAAACCTACAAATCCACAGTCGATCATAGCTTCACCGTTCAATAACTCTATGTAACTGTCTGTTTACGTCAAGCGTATGCAAGCAAGTCATAGACCTGTCAGGAATGCACCGGCATCGCGTAATTATGAGGCAATCGCGTAATTGGCGCCGTAATCGTAATCGTAGTACTATGGATTATTATCGATCTACATCACGAAAAAAGACGATAAGCTTTGTTATTTTGACACGTGTTCCGTAGGTTTTTTTGGGGACCAGGTTGGTATGTAGCATAGTTGTTTTGTTTTTGTGATGTCATTTTTCAGAAGCTGCCTTTCGAAATAAAACATTTAATAATCCCCAAAGGGTTAGGCAGAGGTGAACCTCAAGGTTAATGTTTGGTTGGCTGTTTGGGCGGTTGGTGTGGTGACCCAAATTTCGCCACTTATGTTTAAGTCCCCATGTAGTAGTTGCAAGCCTATTGTCATCAACCGGGCACATTTCCAACTCCCGGCTGTAATAAATTATAAGGTTACCATTTATTTAAAGTTAGTTTAACACTTTTTATGTAAAACCGTGACAGCAGTTTAATTTACAAATGAATAGGTACGAGTACTTTTAATTACTTTTGTTTTAATTACCTACGTTTTTTTATTTAGATTCACCCTTGAAAACTAAAACGGTTGTGTTTTTGTTCAATGATCCACCTTGTAAATTCGGAACGCAAATGTCATTCTGTGTATTCTAAAGAGCATCTTGATGAAAATCTAATAAGGAAAAGAATTTAAATAAATATCTGTCACAATCACTAGGCAGATACATAATGGTAAGTAGATGACGACATGGTGTCAACATAGTGTCAAAACGGTGTCAACGCACACTCAACACAATTAATGTATCTACATCTTTGTGTAAACCAATTGAAGAATATTAGTGACACCTGTCAAAAATTAGCCACGGCTGACATTACAACGCAAAAGCAACCAGCATTTATAATTACTGACAGGTTTCCAGTTGCAGTCGTTGCCATATTTCCCAACGTAGTTACACATTCAGTTTCGGAACGTGCGACTATTCGCTACTGTTTCATTCAAAGTTTTTTTGTTTCAGTTACAAAATGAGGTTTATCTGTTAGTGATAATTTTCTAGTGAACGGCGTTTGTAGACGTAGTTGCTATTGCAAAGATCGTGATTGTGGCGTTGAAACAACTGGTTGTTTATTTTGTGTTTAGTGTTTATTTTGTTATTTATTAAATTAAAGTTGTGTAAAAACGTTTTTGGAGTAATGTTTTGATTGTTATCTTAGTTTGGTTTAAGCTGTTTATGATAAGCGTGAGTTTATATGGCTGTTTAAATGTAGAAGATTTATATAACGATACGCGACGTAGAAAATTCAATTTAAAAACTATTTGATACGCAATATTTCTTATGTTTGCTTAGAGTAGAAGAAATGATGTGCAATCAGGGCAAAAAAAAAATGGCGCGTCATGGTTTGTACAGTCTGTGCCATCCATATTTTTGTGAAAGATAAGTCAAGTGTCAATAGTGAAATGCAGGATATATGTATAATAATAGACAGGATGAAGAACCAGTACTAGGCATTAAACTGTAAGCCTGAATGAACACAAACAAACTGTATTGGAAACATATAAGTGAACTAGTGCACATGTGTCCCAAACCAGTGTTATGCAATACTGGGTAACGTGGTGGGATTGGTGCAAGTGAGCAACTGAAGGATGAATAATTTCTTGTCATCTGGCAAAATGATCTTGACCTTAAATTCTTTATATTATGTAAATCGGTCCGCTGTATGGTAGAAATAACTGATATTCTTCTTCGTGTTGCTGGCACGACAGATTTTCAAATTTTATTGGCCTAAAACTTTGGATTTGCAGCCCTAGTCGTTTAAAAAAACAAGAGTTGAAGTGAGTTTTATGGCCAATTATATTTTACTTGATTAAAAATCAAGATGTAAAGTAACGCTCATACCTTGCGCCTACGCAAAGTTGTGGTATGTACACTAAGTAGCCGCCTATTATCGCGGTGAAAGGAAATCAAAATATCACATGTTTGTACCGCGGCGCGGTGCGGGGCGTGGTGCTGGGTTCATATCACGGTAGGTAACCAACAGTTGGTTACCAGTACTTAATTACAGCATAGCTGGAGCTTGTTTCAAGAAATGTAGGGCTTTGATATTTTGATGCTGATTTTTTACCTGAATTTAAAACAGTATCGGAGAATGGTACTAATAATCACAGGCCTACAAAAAAAAAAAAAAATATGCGTGTTAAATTCGCTTAGATATTGTTTTTGGACGTGTTTCAGATGACTTACCTACAACTGTCATACTTGTATCAGCTCTAATTTAACAACTACCCTCATTTTTCTTTTTTTTACACTTTGACTTCAACAAAGTATCACAAGTTTAATATTTTTCATCATTTCGAGATTTTTCCGACATTTCAACATTCAGCATCAAGGTTTATTACCTACTCAGCCATTTGGACTGCTTCCCATGTAACCTGGGTGACTTAAGTGAAGAACAAGGAGAGCGGTTTCATCAAGACATCAAAGTGTGGAGAATCGGTACCAGGGTAGATGGGATACCCACGACGAGATAGCCGATTACTACTGAGCTCTTATGAGAGACAACCCAAACGACAAACACACAAAAAAAACAATCGAGAGACGTTATGTGTATTCCGAATAATAAAAAATGAGCTTTTTCCATACAAATAGATTTTTTCAAATAAATTAAGAACTAGAGCTTATACAAAAAAACTAAATGCATATTTGGAACCAGTGAATAAGGTACTCTCAAAATTAGGTCTTAAAATTACGGCACCAAAAATTGTGTTGGCCAGTGAATACTAGCTCGTGTGTAGCTGTCTTTTGTAACCCGTGTGAGTAATAAATTTTTTGGATAAATGTCGACCCTGGGATGGGTGACAATTCATGACATAACGAGATCCTTCCGTGCCTTGGAAAGCACGTTAAACAGTTAGTCCTAGCAATCAGTCAGGTGATAGAAGCCCAAAGGTCTATCAACTAGTCTTACAGGCAACCCGTAATCAGTAACTGGATCGGGGATTTCAGAAAGGCAGTAGCATCTTATTAGGTGTAGGTATTCGGCTGTATTCAGTTATACGGGAAACCATCCTAAAATAGTGGAGATAAGGCCAGGGAAATGTGATTTTCCAGTTCAGATGCCATTAGAAGATATCACCACATCCAACACAACCCGTTACCTAAACTTAAATTTTCCTAAACCTTAATCGAGATCCCAATAAATAAAATAAGGCGTCAAAACTCATTTAAACATCATTAATTTAACATAGACGTTCAATATAAATGTAGGTCAAGTCATACGTAGTACTACCATTTATGAGTATTAATTATAAGTCCAATTAGTGTAGACCAATGACTTGAACACGTGTTCCTGACACTGTTTATGGTAATCAGTTGAAAGGGAGTAGTAATACGACTCGTGAATGTCAAAGTCACTGAATACATTTGCTATGACCCAGCAGAGTTGCCTGCCTTGTGTCTACCATATGGGTACCTAGTACATTATTATTAATATATCAGCCCATGATGGTTTCGTCTATTATTTCCACTTCTCACGAATTTTGGCTGTGTTGTCAGTCTTGCATTACCTAAGTGGTCTTATGTTGTATTGACATCTTCGCTTGAGCCTTCCACAACGTTGATTTTATTTTGCAGCCAACAGTGATGCTAGCTATCGTCTGCCATTATAATACATGGCCTGCCCAATCCCATTCTATCGAAACAGCTTTCATTTTAGGCAGTATTATGTGTCTCTTGAAATCAATATTTTTTCCAAGATACACCATGCACCATGGCTTCTGCGATAGCATCATCATCTCTAAGCGGGAATGACTGCTTGTCATCATGAGATGACTACGTGTGTCGCGACTAGAAATGGCTAAGCAATCAACTGCGAGTGACAATCGATTTGTCATCAGCGCCCTCAGGGTTTATCATACCAGTTATTATGTACCTATGTCATGAGTATCATGCGAAGCGGAAGACCAGTCCTCACCACATCCACATGTAATCTTCATTGCACAACTATTGATGAATAGCAACCGGTCGCAGTTGTAAGCTAATTATTACGTGCGTTTCCTGCAAGGGTGTCTGCCCATGCGTCGGTCAGTCTTATGTAATGAGTTGCAAGTCATGGAGGCGAGGCGGGGCGAACGTTTTGTGGGTTTGATTTGCAATTAGTTGCTGGTTTTAATTTATTGTTACATGATGTCAAAATTGTAGTGTGAATTAGTCATTTCCTGTGGAATGATAGTGTTAGTTTTATTGGGTGTGATACGAAGACTTTAACGTTTTAGTTTGTTGGTTTTGACTCAGTTTTTTTTTATCAGTCGTTTTTCATAGGAATCTCTTAGTAGCAACCCTGTGTTAGGGGATTAGTGTCCGGTTGATGGCAACAGGCTAGCCCCCATTACATGTAACTTAAACATAACTGGCGAAATGTGGGTGTACAATACGGCACACATTTGCACTTCGGGAATTACTGACGTGTTGCCATGTATACCTGACCTTACAAATCCACTCATACTTAATGTAATTCACACGACATCTTTAAAACATTAATAACAGTAAGATTCAAAGGTCACTGACTGTCAACTTGGTCAGTATTCAACCCAGCGAGCAGTTCCGTCAGTGTGGGAGCGCGTCTGTTGGCAGCCGCCGTGTGAGAGCCTGCCAACCACTGAGCCTACGGGTGCTTGTGTTCTTGACTACTAAGCAGGGAGACAGTTAGATTACATGGATTACTTAATAGTTTATACGCGGTGTGAATGTAGGATGAAGGTGGACGGATGAAGCATTAAGTTTAAAAGGATAACTCCTTAACGTTTTAAAGAATCCTTTGGTGATGTGGTGCATCTGATAACCCATTTTGGTAATCAGACTGGAATTGGCTTAGACCAGTACAATGGGTTTGAGCTCTTGGTGGCTGGTGAATAGTATAATTACGCCGGGAGCAGCAAGCACTGCGTTACTGTGCTTCGGGTAACAGATCATTGAAGATTCTGCCCTGGAGAGTAAATGTGGCTGTTCCACAAACGATGGAGCATTTAATATCGTCCCATGCATGTGCTATTATATGTTTAGTTCATTAGAGGAACTGATGGACTCTACTAAAAGCGTCAAACTATTGGCTCAGTCCTGAGCTGACACAACTTAGATTGACATGGACACGCTAAGAAGAAGTACAGTAGGTGTCTTTTAATTTGGCTATCACCGGAATTAAACACAGAACTTCGCAACGCAAAAAATCTCTGTCAGAAATTGTGTTTACAACCCAATTAAAAATAAAAGTACGTATTTACTCTGCGTTTACTTCGTACTTTTCTACCAGGTCATTGAACTTAGTTTTTCAATCAGTTCTATTTCTCGGTAACTCATTGATGTGGTTTTCTTGCTATAAATAGCTGTTTGTTATTGTTTCAGTTCCGAATGGGAGCCTTGGGTTTTCCACGTTAATTATTTTAGCAACTTCTGTAAATTCGACACGACTCGCGACTGAGAGAGAGAAGTATCAAAACAATATCGTATATTTGATCTCGTGTCTGAGCAGTGTAAAGATAGCTATAGTAAGATTAATGTCGTTCATCGCACAAAATAAGAGTACCAGCCTATGATTGCCACAACAGGGCAATTTCCTCTTCTCACACAGAGGAAATCTTTGATCTCAGAGGGCTAACACAAGATTTCTACAGCGACTGCCAACAGGTGAGCTTTTCGCTAGCTTATGTCAATGCAATACATTTTTGACTTTTCCACTATCTTTGATAAAAACCCTTGGTTAAGGCCTTGTGCTGCAGTTGCTTTGATAATTAAAAGCCTCTTGAACAAAAACTCGTCTCAAAGTCAATTACTTGATTTAAACGTAGTTATTTTCCTAATTCATTATTGATTACGAAACAAGTGCCTCCTAAAATACGCGTTAGCCTTGTTTTTACCAAGCACTTTTCCCATTACATGTTTGATAGGCATGTCGTTATCTGTAACATATTTTTGCCGATAAATTAAATATACCTACCATCCTGCCAAAACAGTCTTTCGTAAAAATGAAAACGTGGGAACCTTCTCATTTTGGTAAAAAGAGGTATTGCATCGTTGACAAGCATAGCCTCCGATGGTATGGAACCATGGTGCCACACTGGTTGGGCCCAGGCTGTGGAACACCGTGGTTGATGGTGCAATGACTGGCACCTTGCGCGATGGTTTCTTGTGGATTCTTTTTATTTATATTTGCGTATATAAAATGAATAATTAAGAACGATTGTACTTACAGTGAAAAAAGAAGAAATAATGAGTTTCCCAATAATTTTCCAGCAGATTGGCTCAATGATCATGGTTGATAGCGGTATCTAGTCCTAAGTAGTTCACACTTCTAGTATCGATCCCCGGGCAGGGTAAAATGTTATTGGATCTGAATTTCGGTCCGGGTATATCGCAATAGGCTCGCCGTCTACTGCAAAATTGGCAACAGTGGGTACTATAGGTACCTTTGCCTATCCCTTTGGAAATAACAGGAGTGATAATGTTTTCTACCAGAGTAACAATAGACATTAAAATTTCTTCATAAAATAATGATTTACAGTAACGTATTAGCATGTGCATGTTTTATTGACAAGCATATGATTCACGTTTATAAGCTGCAGATTCGAGGTTCAGTTAAGTTGTTTGCATGTGATGTCTCTATAACTCGCCGTATAACGCTAGTCATCGCACTTAACCTTACGAGCTACAATACAATCAATTGTAAATTATATCATTGATCTTATAAGTCTTTCGCTTGATTTACAATCGGGTAGAATTATTTTCAACGAGGTGAAACTGTTTTTCCATCAGGAATTTCTCAGTAGCAGCTACGGAGTTTGGATTTGCGCCCGGTTGACGGCAATATTCTCGCTTCCTATTACATGGGAATGAAACATAACTGGCAAAATGTCGGTGTACTATGTATTAGGTACACCTCTGCCTAACCCTTTGGAGATTACAGGCATGACTTGATATTATGAAAAAAACCTCAAAAACCACCTCTAGGGAATCTAGAAAGTCAGATGATTATTTCAATCGTACCAACACAAGTGTGTCCCATACATGCCAATGGAGTTGTGAAACCATCATCATCATCTGCCTAGCCTTTTCCCAACTATGTTGGGGTCGGCTTTCAGTCTTACCGGATGCAGCTGAATACCAGTATTTTACATGGAGCGACTGCCTATCTGACCTCCACAACCACAAGTTGTGAAACCGTAAGAACGAAAATAATAACCAATCAAGCACACTATGATAGCCATGCCATGCGCCCAATCAATGAAAGTAATACATTTAGCAAGGTGCGACAGCTTCTGTACACAATGATTGAATATTTTTTGTTACTTTCTCTCTTTTCTGTCTTCTTATCAATTGGCAGTAGGGACGTGATACCATTGTGGGTGCTACGTGAGCTCACAGAGGTTATGTCAATAACAGAAGATTTGCATTCTGACGTGGAGAAAGTTGGATGAAATTGTTTATTTGAACAAGAACTTGTGAGGTTTTGATTGTCATTTATATCAGTTATATTTGTAATGGAAAGTTATTTGTTGCAGTTTTTTCTCTCGTGTCAACAGGACTTGACGAAAATAGTTTATACTTTGCGTTGCAAAAAGGCTCGCCCTTTCTTACATATTGGGGTGCACTTCTGCCTAACCGCATTTGGAAAAAAAATGGCATTCATTAAGCATCAGCTAATAACCATATTATAATCCGGAATACTAGATTTTCCCACAGAAACGGATTCTGAAACAAAACATCGTGTAATAGTGTGAAAAAAGTATACTTAAACAGAAGTCTGTTTAAAAAACAAGTGCCGATCGTTTAAGGAAACTCCCAACGTGGAGAGCGTGAAACCGTCTCACGCCTATGCTTACCTCCAGATCAATAAACTGTCGTTATGTTATGAGTGCCGATATGTAAATAAATACAATCAAGTATACTGCACGCTATATTAACTTTAATATCTAAACAAACGCGAGACATAAACATCAACACGTAATCGTTTCTTTTGCACTTGTATTAATTAATGTTTTATTAGAATTTGATCGATACCAGAGATTATTCAGATATGACGAGGTTAACTTGCGGTTTGATCCCGATGCATGCAAAATAAACATCTGTAATGATTACTATTGCTTACCAACCAATACCGACTACGCTTTCGAACAGTAGGCCGTGAATAAACGCGTAACTGAGATGTTTTGGGTAATTGAATAGACACCATATTATTATCTTAATTTGTTATCTTTTTTAAAAGTTATATAAATTAACGTCAATGTTTATATTATTATATTATATATTATATTTATTACTATATTATATTAGATTTTATTAAACACATTGATAAATTCATAAGCATTAATCATTGTATTTTTATTTATTTATTAAAACTTTATGCACAAGTAAACAAAAAACTGTACAAAGGCGGACTTAATGTCTTGGGCATTTTCTACCAGTCAACCTTGGGGTGATGCAGAGACAATATACAGTAGTATTTTCAAATGTTGTTACAAAAAAAACTATATTATTGTTACTTATTTATTGCAATAATAGTGGAATGAAATCAATCGTGAGATCGTGCTGTGTGGCACGATCTCACGATTATAGTACTCAACAGATATTTCGTTCAAATCTAGACAATTGACACTTGATTTTTTACACACAACTTAGGTACTTGATTATTTTTGGCAGATTATGTTTTTGTGGCAATTATTGTTACCTATTTGCCACGTAGAATTTATTGATCAAATTTTTTGTGTCCAGACGAATGAAATAAATAAATTATAGGTCACTTTAGCATAATCGACCTATAAGTAATGCTTCCATTAAGGTTGCCTGCGCTGGTTTCCCAGACACCAGCCCGGGCTTGACTTTTTTAGATGGAGTGGGCAGAAATTATTTGGATCCGTGTCAATAAAATGGAAACATCTAAACTATTTACCCATACCGTAATCAACATATAGCGTTCCCATTGCTGAAACACAGACCTGGGGGCCTGAAATGAACGCTTTAGCAGGACCATAATAGGATAATTATATGAATTCTGTTACAATTTTTAAAATGGCTGCGTCTGTGACCATTATAAGAATATTATTGTGATTAATATTATTATTTTTTAAATTATTCAATAATTTTGACAGTTCTGTACATTGTTTTACAATAAGAAACTAATCAATTTTTGTATTTATCTGTGGAAGCTTGTAATTAGCAACTTAGTTACATAATATATTTTTGTTATTATAATGTTATTAGTCTGTAAACTTTCCTAAAATGTAAAAAATAAATAAAATAATATAAGATATTATCCTATTATAGTACTGCTAAAGCGGCCATTTTAAACCCCGGTTCTCTGTGCGAGAGAGTGGGCACCGTGGCTTTATTTTTTTATACCAATACAAAAAATACTGCATAATTATATTCTTCATCTCCGATATCAAATGACCAGATTACAAATAGTCGGTACTACAGCCGTATCGATTGCACCGCACGTTCATTTCTATATCACGATGTTATAACACGAAATATGTTAATATCTCGTAAATAGATTACCGCCATAATGTTAGTTGATGACCTTGTAAGAAGTAAGGATGTGACGTCACGGTTTGTGAGTGTTTTGTTTTTATTTCTTTGTTGTTTTTGGTTTAGTTTGTAAGCACTTTTTTATCTAATCTTGTGGCTGTTAGGAGGAGGAGGTACTCGTACTTGTTCGAATTAAGGCACTTGACTTGATGGTACTTGTTGAACAGCAAAAGCGACCCGAAGTAATTAGTACAAATAATAATTATTCGACTCTACTGAATCATGCCGACCTCAAACATGTCCACGCAGCATTCTTATCAGTATTGTTTACTGGTTTCGTTTTGGCAATGATTTTGCAGTAATTTGACTGCCTCGTTGGTCGAGTGGTCACAAGCGCGACTGTTGAGCATGAGGTCCTGGGTTCGATTCCCAGGTCGGGCAAAGTGTTATTATTTTCCATAAGGAATTTCTCTGTAGCAGCCATGGAGTCTGGATTTGCGTCCGATTGATGGCAATAGGCTCGCTCCCTATTACATGGGACTTAAACATAACTGGCGAAATGTGGGTGTTCTATTAGGTATGTTATTTTTTACGCTATGTGTGAAAATTCTCAAAAAAAATTCAGAGACAACTATCAAAATGTATAGACTTCAAGGATTTTTATTTGCATCAGAAGGTCCTACAAAAATTAATTATCATTTGCACTATACTCAAATGAGTGTGAACGATCTAATCAGTTCGGTGGCACCTCATTAGCAAGTCGTTACACCTGTCATTCATTACTCAATAGTACTCATACAATGAATACTAATAACAGAATTAACAATGACCTCTGTTACTTATAGTTATTATAACAAGAGTTACATAAATAAACTATATCCTAAGCCATTTTCAGAAGCTTTTCGAAAGAGAAAACTTCTCGGAAAACGGATGATTTCACTTACCCCAAGTTGTCCTACCGATTATAGCAAAACGGAGCATATGTTCACTTTGTCCCAATTTGAAAAAACCTTACATTACTCGTAACCAAATAAAGGGGACAATCACACAATACAGGTTACTAACTAGAAACACGAAAGCGTGTTAGTCTTAGAACATGTAAAAAACCATTTCTAAGAAAGCTTTAAGAAAATTTACGTGTTTTTTATAAGTAATTAACCCAAACTGGTTAATTTTAAACACAGGTGTCCGGTCAGGAAAATACCTGGCCATCTTCATCATCGATCTCTTGCCCTTATCCCAATTCATTTGTGGTTGGCGCTGCATGTCTTCTTCTTCGATACTTCTCTATTACTCGTCATCTCATCAGACACCTCCTTTCTTGCCATATCATCCATATCAGGAAAATACCAGGCCAAAGGAAAAAAAATGCGTGAATCGTAACCACGTTACATAAACTGAAATTGCTATTAATAAATCTTAAAAAATAAATCAACTTCCAAACCTGTCAGTGGGAACAGGTTTCATTATACGATATTAAGTGTTACATAGCGGCTATATACTATGTACCTATGTGTGATCGGGGTCATCGGCCGATGTGCTGCGCTCTGAAATTTCACTTTCGATCGCTTCGTCTGGACCGAAGTCGCATCGGTAGTAGGGTTACCGAAGATATAGTGGGTTCTGCATTTGAATGGGAAATTTGATGGCGACCGTTTTCAAAAATAAAGGAAAGTATGTTGTGGTTTCAAATCCAGTCACTCGCAATACTTTGTGTAATAAATAATTCCCACTGCTCTCCGAAAACTGATGAAAACATCACCAGGAAATCTGTCACGATTATGTCGAGGAACCAAATATTCCAAGCTCTGGGACATTTGCCAATGCACTGGGCCCAGGTCGATTATGGATTGTGTTGGGTTAGGGACCTAAAGGTGACTGTCCCAGTATTGGATGCGTTATAGGGTAATTATGATAATGATTTCAGCCTTAGAGCTTTCAACCAGATAAAGCAGTATACTAGAGAAATGTTCGAGCGAAACTTATCTCTCTATATTTAGAGATCAATAATTAAACTTCCTATGAAAGTTCCCAGTAGTAGATATCAAAGCCCAGATACCGTTGACAGCCCTATACGGTTGGCAACTTACGAAGGAATGCTGTTAATTAATTATCCGAATGTTTTGCTACCCGTACTTTCTAAATCTAAGATGATCAGTTGACAGACAAGGCAATTATCAGTTTATTTTGTAGCTCGTGTGACTGTGTAGACTACACTACTACACTCATTAAAGCAATTTTATCATACGACAGACACGTACGCCGTAGGTACTAACTTGTTACTATTTGCCTATCCAGCCTTATCGTCTTTCACAAAGTCCATCCATTGTTGCTTTTGTGTTTGTTTACTCATAAAGCCATATTTATACTCAAAACTTTAGTCAATATTCATCACCTACAGCTAAAGTCTCGAGTTTTTGTTTTCCTGCAATTTTACGCATTTTTTCGTGGAATGCAAACTACGAATGGGCTCGCGCGTGGCTTCTATAAAACAAACAGAAGGTACTTTATATTTTATTGTCATTATAATAAAGTTTAATGTCTTTCTCAAGTGTGATAAGTAGCCGATAGCGTTTATTATATGTTATTTATTTCAATATTAGCGTGGAATCGATTTTATTTTACTTCTTTATCTCACCTTTTATTGCTTTTTAAAATGTTATAAAGTTGGTCAACATTATATTGAGTTTAGCTTTGTTATAAAATATGATAACACTAACGGTTGCAATTCTTGCAATATAACGTCGTAAAATCATCATTGGTATTATTTCTTCTATACTGTAATCATTTGTTACAAAATTTTACAGACTTCTCCGAATTTTAAAATAGTAATTAGATATTAAAGAAATACCAAGTGAATAATTCTCTATTCGATACGAGAAAATCCACCAGAGTTAAAAAAGTTGTCGACAAAGCTCACAGAATAAGGAAAATCGTAGTGGCCGGCCGTACATTAGCCGTAAACCTGATGACTTTGAGTAGACGTGATCTTTAGTGGAGATCGTAAATTAGCAAACGTAAGGTAGGATGCCCTCATCCAAATGCTACCAGGCATCCTGTGAAGATCTTCACAGGGTGGTAGCAGAATGAAGTTTTCCGAGAATCAAGTCGAATGGCGTGCGATTGGAGATAAGCCTATCTCCAGCACTCCAGCAGTATGTAGGGTCTTGCTGAATTCTCTCTTTTGGAAGGTTGCATAACATATTCTTAAAACGGCTACCAATTTCCTTTAAAGCTGTGTTTCTCTTGTTTTTTTACCCAGTATAGCCCCAATAAAGTATCTGTAACTGAGCAACGATGCGTATCGAAAGCGAGCGTTGTGCAAACAGGCGCACACGCAGGACGGGGGTCAAGTGCTGTTACGTCACACGGGTACGTTGCATTTCGGTGCATAACACCCAACACATTGCGATGACCCAGTTCGATCAGCCCGAGTGGTTGCGTGTGGACGTTGCGTTCTTTAAGCTTTGTTGGAGCTTTGATCGTTGCTATATGATGCTATGCCTCCCTTATGAAGTAGAAAACAGTAGCAAGTGTATTAGCTTTGAAGCAAGATTGTAAAGCGACGACTGTTTTCAACGCACGTGCAATAGAAAACCGGGAAAATTCTAACTATCTTACTTTTTTCCAATTTATAGATTATTTGTTGATCAAAACATGATTCGCGATATAACACATATGCCTACAGAATTGGAATCAATATCAAATCTTTGTCATCGATCCTCTAATTTCAACATGTCCCATGTGATTTTATATTTCCAGTAACTGTCATCTAAGTCGGCATTTCATTTAACTGGAAGACAAATTTGAGCCATTTCAAAACATCATGTTGCAATATTCATTCCAATATGACTTACACAATATTTCCTTCCGCAGGTGCCAAGCATCGGGTTACGGCCGCCAAGCGCTCCCTACGTGACCGAAGACGACTCGTTAAAGGTAACCGGAGTTTAACTTGAACTATGTACTTAAATTGTAACACGACGTAATAAGTTAAGGTGTATTAGGAAGTTGGTTTTAAGTCGCTACGACCAATTGTTACCATACCGGACGATTTTCAAACTTCATCTGAGGTCGCTCCGTGGATGGGTGACCTCACATTACATACCGAGATCCCTGAGTATCTCGGAAAGTACGTTTAGTAGTTGGGTTACGGCTGTCACTTGTAGATGTTGAAAGTCGTCACCAGTTGTCAGAAACCCGAACTTCTGTCAAGTGTTACCCAGTAACTGAGTCGTGGAGATCAGATAGACAGTCGCTCCATGTAAAACACGGGAAGACTTACCCCTTGTCTCTAACTAGACTGGGAGCCAACCACCCGGCAAGTAGTAGTAAAGGCAAGGCTGGTGATGCCGATTTGTTTCGGATTTGTTTGTTTTGATTTGTCAAGAAAAAACATTATAAAAAATAGAGTAGGTAGGTACTAGAGATTTTTTTTTTGTTTCTATTAAGTCAGAATTCGGTTTTAATTCAATAAAATTACATTTCTGATGCTACAGATTTAGAAAATCACTGTTGTAATTATTTTTTAAGTTCCGCCAATCATATATGAGAGACCTATTGATAATGCCGTTTGCAACAGCCTGCGGTAGTAATAAATAATTTACCGAATCCTTCCTCGTTAGATACAGTAAATGGTGGAGAAAACCGTGAAAACAACAAAGTATGGGTAATTAATGTTATTAACTTGAATAAGCGGAAGAAGTTGTATCGGAAACTAAATTATAAAGCCGACAAAGAAAAATCATAAAATGGAAGAAGTTGATAGATTGCTGTTAAATTGAATATGAATGCTGATAAAATGCCTTGTTAGAATAACGGTCGCATGCGGTGCAGCTGAGTATAATACACTGGGTTCTATTTCCAGGTTCGAAAAAAGTGATATTCGGTTTTCCTACCAGGAATTTCTCAGTAGCAGCCCAGTTGATGACAATAGGCTCGCTCTTAAGACAGATGTATGTACGATAGGGTGCACTTCTACCTAACATCTAAAATGTTACAAGTTGATTGATTGCTGTCGAGTTTTTCCATACAACCATTAAAGTAATCAGTGCTCATAAAGAATCCAGTGAGGTTAATCATTCTGTTGAAGTAGAAGTAGGTTGTATATCAGGTCGTGGGTATAGAGACACAATAGCAGTTCGCATTACTCGTGACATGCTCGCGGTTGATCGTAATGTGAACTGCATTGTTGAAGCCTGTTCCTTGGCTTATCTGGTGTCAAATCCGGCTGCCATCACCGATCTGTAAGACGGTAATTGTTGGAAAATGTGCTTGTAATTATACCTATTAACTGTTACTAAAAACCTTGAAACAGATTTAACTAGTAGACTTGAAAATGAAGGCACAAATGATAAAGGTATATTTGAATATGGCTCTGAATCAAACAATGATTTAAATGTGTTTTAAAATACTTACACCAGGAATGCATAAGATAATACGTGTTTGACAACGAAACCAATAACTGTCATGTCGATATTGCTAATGTACACGATAAGGCTTAAAATCAATACAAAACCTGAATTTACTTTAACTTAAACCGCAAATAATAACATTTCACACAAGAACATTAATCAATTACTTGTCAAATAGCCACCGAACAATAAGGGAACAGTCAAAATTTCAATGAACACTGTTTCGCAAATGATTTACGACTCCTAAATTAAGCTTGAACCGAGAATTTCAATTGTATATCATGATTGTGATATTTTAAGTTCCGGATAATTTACGATGCTTGATCTGCGTAAAATGCTTGCCATTGTAGAACGCGGTGGTTTAATGTCAATAACAGATTTTGGTTGATTGATGTCAAAATAATCCTACAATTTATGTGTCTACACTGGGCCAATAGGTAGTCAATCTCAACTCCTTTTTGCTATTTGGTTCATTGTTACTAACATTTAGTTTTTTCGTTTAATCACTTTCCCATTTTCTTTCAAGTCTATAGTACTCCGTCTTGGTGGTACAGCGTCTAAAAATTTCGCTAGAACATAAATTTTCCTGTTCTAATCTCTCCATTCACAACTTCAAAACTGCTAGCTTAGCCAGCTCGACATTCTCGTCGCAAAGCCGCTACATATTAATTAAGGCTTCATTTTGCTCTCAGAATACCAGAGATAGTCAACCTAGAGATGGATCGGGTTCCCACAGACTGCGCCGGAGTTTTTACGTGTTATCGCCACCTCGCATCTGTGGCCGGCGAGTGATTGGAATGGCCGCCAATATCTGTAACACTGAGTGTGGGATAAGTGTTGGGAATGTTGGGAATTAGATACACTACTTGGATGTAGGTTCTAGTTTGTAGTTACATATGTGTGGTATAAATACAAAAGTAAGTAGTTACCATAATGTTACCTCTTTGTTCGATTTTGATTCCAAATGTTAATGTACCACCACCCATAGCAAAAATTAGTCTTTTAATGATAAAGTAGTCAGCTATTATTACTGAAATCTAATGTGATCATCAAGAAGTATCGAGGATGGCTGGAATTTACAATAAGCCTGCAGAACTGACTGCTACGTTTCAACTGTCTATTAAAGTTATTATTTATGGCACACTGTGTCTACATTTCAAATCCAACCTTCCTCTCGCAGGTCTACTGGAAGAAATTTCTTATGAAATAAGCAGTACCTTTGTGCCCTTCTATCTTAATTTAATGTCCTATTAAGTATTTTGTGTGTACATAAATAAAGAGATTTTTCACAAAATCTTGTTGAATTCTGGTAAGTAATACTCCTCAAATGCATAAAACTCAAGTCGCTGTCGCTTATATCTCAACCCACTCACTATAAAACCGTCCGGGCCGGCACACGCGCTCCGCGTAATCTCAGCCATCGATCCTTGTTAATTGATCACCCGCACCTGTCCGCTGTCCGAGGTCTGTCCGGACGCTCTGTCCGGTGGCACGCCATCTGGCCGCGTGCCTGTGCTATCTCATCTTCCACCTTTTAATATTAGCCGCGTGTTATCTGTCGCGGCTACTTCTCCTTTTATGATCAACCGGTTTTATATTGAATGAAGTTTTCTTGGTATGTGTTGGTTGTATGTAAAGTATTAATGTTTTGCTGAATGTTTTTGCTGAATTTTATTTGTAGTAATAAATGATATCATCTCATTTATTTTTGGTGTTTATCAGCAGAGTAAGTGCCTTCCTTTCTAACTTTAGGAAAACAAAATCTGGAGTACCACAAGGTAGTTTGCATGGGCTAGTCCTGTACCTATGCTATATGGTCAACATCCCTTCAGTTATAATTCATTTTGAAAGTTTTGAATTTAATCATGTTCCTCGTTTTAAGAACGACGGTTTGTCAATAACATAGTCGTATTATACTCATGAACATACACCATAACGCGAAAGGTTTCACAACAAAAAATCGAAAAATCACAAAATCAATGAATGGTAAAACTGGGCCGACTGCGTTTATACGCTTAAAATAAAATGCTATGAAATATCACTTTGTAATTCCTGCGAGAAGGTATTGAGTAAGCGGTTACCTTTACCTGGCAGTCATAGTTCCATACGACGCAATACGGGTTAAAAGTCCCATTTCGACCAAACTATACCATCATCATTATCATCAGTCTATAGAAGTCTACTGCTTGACATAGGATCTTTAGTCACATGCCATTTAACACCAACATCGGTGTTCGTCCAAATATTTATTCATGTATTAATTCAATAAGCGAGCACAACACGATATAATCATAACATATCACTAGGTTTACAAAAAAGACCCAAAACTATACAACTAAATATTTCAAAGATTCCGTTAGAAGGACCAGTTTAACTTTTAACTTTGAAAATTTGTTATCTTTCAACTGAGAGTAAGGATTTCTTGGTTTCCTTAAAAGACGGGTAGAATTTAGTGTGAAATTTCATGTGGGATGCTACACTCTTGCGCCATCACATTTTCCAAGCTCATCGTGCTGTGCTGGCGCGATTACTGCAGCTGCGGAGAATCTCAAGCGACGTTAAACGGCGAACCGCTAAATTATTTACATTTGGTTATCACCATCATGTTCATTGGCAGCCTTTTCTCAGCCACTACCTGCCAATTGCTGCGTCCCTATTTCCTATAGCATCACCTTAGAAGTGTGCCTTCTGCAACTTCCTATATACAGCAGCTACTAGGGCGGGCCCAGCGCGTGCGCTTGCAACACAAGCCTTTCTGATTACCTACCGTCGCACACATATGTCCAACGTTTTGTAATTATCAATTGCCGCTGTTAATTGCCCCGTGTGTCACGAAATTTTGTAACATTCGTGATTTTCTTAGAAAATTTACACGCAAAGCTAGGGAGATTAGTTCATGATTTAAAACCAACGATTAATTTCGCAATCATATGGACGCAATAACTAAGAAACAAGACATAAAAATAATACATTGCAAGTTGTAGGTAACATGCCAGTTACATTCAAATACAATTTACATATTAATTGCCTTGCAAGTACCAGTCATTGAATCGCAGAACATTCGGAAACCAGCGGAGTAACTTAGACTAAACATTACAATCAGGATATAAATACAGATAGACTGATACATAGATATAGAGTTACCCTTGAATAGAGCGAAATATAATTGCATAATGGCCTACGCAAGTTGAATGCGCCATTAGTAAAGTGGCGAAGTGGCGAAAAAGTTGTGTGAAACAATAGTTGCGCGCGCGCAGGCCGGCCGAGCGAACAATGCGCGAGGAGCGCCGCGGGCAGAGGTGGTGCCCACCATCTGACCACATTGCGAGGCCGTGGAGATGGCATCTTGAATAGTGAAGGAATAGATAATTTGGAATCTGAAAAAGTTTAAAAGTAATGAGAATACTAAGAAAGAAATGTCTGAAAACACAAAGCTTTGAGGTATATACTCGTAGTTCAACCGATGGTTTTTCTATAGATGGGCGAACATTCTTGCTCTGATTTCAAGAAGAGGAAAAGACAGGACATAAAAAAGGATTTTTTATTAGTATCAACTCTTCCGAAAAATGTTATCCCCGCCACAAATATCCCCACAAAACACTGATCAAAACTGCGCAGGGAGCCTAACTACCTAAACATTGAATCCTTGCTGAAAATCCCTAGTAAGGTCCCCTTTGCCGCATCAACGTTCTCTTCTTGCTCAGTTGGTTGCAGGCTAGCTATTAGAGCGTTTGGTAGACAATATGAGAGATGTTAGATTGCGTCCATTGTTCCGACGTCGCCTGCTGGCTGCTGGCGGCAAAACGACCACGCAGCGCCGGCGCAGGACCACACCGAGCTGTGGGTCACTAGAGAACATCATGTATAGTAGTTGTAACATTCCTGCCCATTGTAGTTCGGGAATGCATTCGGGTACTTGCAAATAGCTGTGGCGATAGAAACATCGTGCTTTCAATTAAAATAATCTAAGACTTTGACAGTGACTGTAAAGATTTTTCAGTTAACGACAAAAGAGAAATAAATCATGAATAATTAATCCTTGATAAACATGAAATTGTAACGAACGATACCGCAGTAGATATAGAAAATGTTATAGACCAATCCACATTAATTGCTGACAAAATCACGCTCAAACTAAATGTTCAGCGTAACTGCCACTTACAGCTCCCCTTAATTTAACTACCGCATGTAAGGAAATGCCTGCTCAATCCGTCTGTACCAATTCCCTCCATTGAAAGTCCATTACATCTTCACTGAAACCACCTGGTGCTTTAAACTGCAGATCATTCATTAGATTAGTCCGAGACTCGCTAATCTTAAGAAAAATCTCTGCAACATCTGTCGGTACTAATTCAAACTTCTTAAATTTCCTGTCCACGTTTCCTGGTTTCCTGATTGACAAATAGATATGAAAGTTATCCTTAAGGTTGTCGGGAAACAGGACTAATCGGTCTTATTTTAACTTGATCAGCTTTACGTTTAGACTTAGCGGGATTTTTAGATGATTATAAGAATTTTCTTCCATAGCATCTATTATAAAGAAGTTAAATATGGGAAACCCATTTGTATTTCAACTCTTTTACTGTTCAGTGTGATGCCTTTATTTATCATGAAGATGATATGTTGATCTTAATTTTTGGAATTCTAGTAACGGTCCAAAAAAATTCCTTTCTTAGGAGAAGAAGGATTTTTTTTTCCTAATCTAGGAATTCTTCAAAATATTGTCAAAGTCGGCAATCCCACCTGAGAAGCTCTTGAGGAGGAAGGGTATGCGGTAACCTGAGCGTCGCACGCGCAGCGATTGATGTGCGAGCAGGAAGCGACGTGTCCAGATAGCGCGGCTTAAGTTACCTGCGGCTGGCGATTTTGTAGGAAACCTCAGGTTGCCTTCCAGTCGCGTGGGTTATTGTTGCTAGATTTTAGATTAGTCATGTGCGAGTAGTAATCGTTAATATTTGTAGATGTTTCAGCTATATTTATGAAGGTCGAAATATTGAGAGATTAAAACAAACAAACGGAAGTAAAAAATGTATGAAAGTTTTTTCGTGTCGAGGGCCATTTAATTCAAGACGTATTATTAGGATAAACAGTGTAACAATTATAGATAGGCCAATAAATAAAATGAAAAAAGACAGACTTTGGCTATGAAATTGGCGCCTTCAATAGCGTTCATCAGTTCTAACGTGCAGCCAACTAGACACGCACGATATGTTTGTGTCCATCGTTTGGGAAATTCGAAAATGGAGCTCTCTTTTAATCAAGGATGATGATAAAATCATACAAAAAGATAATTGCTAATATAACACAGGATTGCATTGTAACATGTTCATTATCTTTTACACTTTCATTAGTTTGGTTCTATTGTCTGTCATCGACAGCCCTGACGTGTCCAATTTACCTTGACCCTTTTATTTCATACTTACTGTGAACATAACCAACAATCATTTCAGGTCTAACTAATTTGGTTACTTTTATCTTCAACCCTTTTGTGTGGTATTTTTAATCACCACTACTTGCATCGTCATTGATGATTTAATAATACTGTTTTAGATCCTTAACATTAAACCTTATCGTTGTTGGATCAGGGTTTAGTTTGTTGTTAGCATCATCATCAAGTATATTGTTGTTTTAATCCCAAGATTATCGCCAAGTCGTAATGGGAATGAGTAATCGATTTTTGGATCTTTTATATCGAGAAATCAGGGATCATTTTAATTATCGATTACATGTGGGTATTTTTAGTTCAGTGTATTGTACCAAATGTGTTATTATTCTCACTTCAAAAGGTCCACACCTTTTGAAGTGAGAATAATAACACATTTGGTTGGTACATTGGTTTAGATTGTATCTGTAATAGTCGTGCCGTGTGGTGCTTGGGTACGCATAGGACCACCTCAGCGTTTCTCAGGCCCATAAATGTTTTAAGTTAAGACTAAGGACTCATGATGAGAAGGAAATTAATGAGTAGAAAATAAATTAAATTAATTATACATAGAACTAATAACGAGATCGAAATCTCAAAAACGGTGAAGGAAAACATCGTGAGGAAACCGGCATGTCCTAGAACCAAAAATTCGAAGACATGTGACATCTACAAATCCGCATTTGGCCCGCGTAGTGGATTATAGCCCATTCCCTCCCATAGAGAGGAGGCCTGTGTCCCAGCAGTGGGAACATTATAGGCTGATGATGATGATGATGATGAATAAAGAGATAAATTATGAAAGAGTAGATATTCTCTCTAAACAGGTGTCAGAAAATGTTCCTTAGATAAAAATATTAGATTGAGTGAAGTGATATTTGGTTTTTCTATCAGAAATTTTCGGTCACAGCCAGGAGTTTGGCTTTGTGTTCGATTGATGGCAACAGACTAGCTCCTTATTATCTGGGACTTCACATGACAGGTGAAATGTGGATTTACTATAGGGGCACTTCTTCCTAAAGCTGTGAAAGATACAGGCGTGATATTCTGTTATTTTATAAGTGTCGCAGTTTCTTCAAGTTTAAAAAAGAAATCTGTTATCTTACCAACGTGTCCTCATCACCACATTAAAGAGCTCATTAAACTCAACTTCAAAACAAAAAGATAAAGATGCTATAAAGATGCCACCGTGAAATTCACCCCTCGGCCTGGCTATCTTGCTTATTACTCCATGTTTATCGCCTGACATTTCAGCAGGCTCACGCATGTAGATAATTCCCCGTACTCTCTGTATTACAACGAGCACAGATTAAAAATAAATTTTAATATACTTATACAAACATTCTCACGAAACAAAGCCGTATTAACGTATACAAAAGACGTTGTGTTCGTCCGTCAGCGGTACAAATAATGTGACATTTTAAAATAATTACTCAAGAGTTTTTCTAAAGATTCTCATTGTTGCGACTGCTCGAATTACTATGTGGAGGAATGCTCGTTTAATCACACCACGGTGTAATTATTAAAAATAAGCAAAATTTTCGTTTGGACGGGCTTTTGTAATTAGCGATCTTGCTTGAACATTGCGTGAGGGTAATGAGTGCCTTCTTTTGTATTTAGATTGCCCCGAAATTGTCGGGAACTTGCCTTGAGGACTACGTGATTGAAATTATCTAATATTCAAAAATTTCAATTTGTTGGTAGATTTGTGAGAGCACATCAAAGCTGCTGCTTGATTGTAATTATTTGACAATTTAATCGTGCGTCTAAATGGTCCTTTGTAGTAATTAGCAGTAGATCTAAGAAACATTGACAGATGAACATTTACTTATCATTTTCCAAGAATTCCAGGAATAGAAAATATAACACAAAACCTTATTCAGTAATAGAAAAACTTTCAAGGTCGATGAATTGAAAGCTTTCAGGAACGGAAAGTTGATGTTGTAGGAAAAAATGAAAAAAAATCGAAACAAAATCGTCAACTAGCAATAATAAAATTCAATAATTAATCTATTAGAGGTAAGCATACAACACTTAACTTTAATAAATGGAATCGAGTATTATTTTTCCAATTCTTAGCGGCCAGTTGTAAACTTGTAAGTGAAAATAAGGTTGTAAGCTAAAATGAAAAGTGAATGAAAGAGGAGTGCTTTCAAACTGGTTTATTATCATAACAGGGACATATTAATACGTCAATGTGTTATGTCGCACCCACTCGTGCGCAGCGCTCGTGTCACAGGCTAAGAGAGACAGCAGACCAATCGGTTGTGACATTTCTGATGTAGTTTCAATCTTGCTACTGTACTAATAACTAGGAAACTGCAGGAAAATGTTTTGCTCAAAAATGAGATTTATTATTAAGAAAGTAATAAAATGGGGAAAACGAGATTATTTTTTACTTTTTATTGCTTTCATTGTTTTTCCGCTGATCTCTTTTGCTTACTGCAGGACTAATTATGTCCTATGTTAAATCGTAGGTATATCATTAATTCATCGATTATGAGGTCTGAACATATAAAATCTTGTTTATTCTAATGTTTTTCAAACCTAAGGTCACAAAAACATACTCCATGCAGATGTCAATAAACTCTTAACATTAGATATCAGTTGCATTTAAAACCAAACCACAAAACCGGTTTAAAAAACTAAGTTTCATAACATGTATTGATAGTGAAAACTGAGCAAAAACTCTCGACGCTCCAATCTGTCGAACATTGCGTCAACTTTATCAATCAAGTCAATAAACAATGGAAACTCGTTCTATACAACAATCAATTATTGAAATGTATTCTAGCCTTTGATTTTTTCTTTTTATAATAATCAAATGCAAAAGGAATATGATCAAATCTATGTATAACGCCTTGTCGCTAGTAATGCTTAATTGTTGTCATTTTATTATGAAACGTAGTTTTATGGTATACGTACCTCACTGTCATATTTAAATGATCATCATTTTTCCCCTAGCATCAAATAAAATTACCACGGTCTGATTTAAAATTAAACCGCCCCATGTGTTTCATTGGATGCTAATATTGGAAAGTTACAACAATCATCAATACAATAGATATTTTACCATACACCACCTAACATCAAAGAGGCGTCATCCTTCCTCCTTCCTTACGTCTCAAAACTCACCAACATATTCAACTGACCCTACTGCATCTATTGTGCTGTGACACCGTCATGTGTACCTGCCACGAGAAAGTCTGAAGATGCTATTGTTATTTTCTATCACTTTATGAACTCCCGGTGCCTGGATTAGCATACGGTCCTACTGAGGGTGTCGGCTTATTGTTTAAAGTTGAAGTTTTTGGTTTATGACGGGACGTGGGACTTTCACTGGTCTTGAATGCTCTTGAGTGGGATTAAGGATATTTCTGTCTGGAACTGTTTTGCTGCTGTAAGTTAAAGTGGTGAATCTGAGGAAAGGGAATGGGGATAGTAAGGCTGGCTAGATGTTCATTTTTTGTTTAGTAAGGATTTATGGTTCTTTACATTTTTTTAGCAAAAGGTGCCCGTTTTGCTTAGAGCGCCCGTCCCTCCCAGAATTTTAACATGATTCAAGAGAATTTCACATGTGTTACATGAAGGTTAAGCAGTAGATACATGAAGATTCCAGAAGGACGATAGGTAATAATAACAAATGCCCAGTGCAATAGGGTGAAACCCAGACCCAACAAGATAAGACTATCAAAGTTGAAACCCTGAGTTATTTTACAAGTGTGTGTGTGTGTACGTGATTATGTATCAGGAAACATAAAAAGTGTGGTCCACTTCATTGAGATTCATATTCCGGAAACGAATAAATAAAAGCTGTTATTAAATTGCATATTATCACGATTTTTAAAATAGCGTAGGTGTCAAATGGCTTATTTGGACAAGCAAAATAACATATGAATCTTAATTCGTAGGCATTATCATCTCTAAACACATCAATATAACCTGTTACGGCATTAGAAGGATAAATAAAAGAATTTATCAAAATTCACATGTCCTTTGCAGATCTAAGCTAAATAATACTTGACATACAATTTGGTTACAAAATTAAGGACGATATGCTCACGCTTGATCTACTTCTTCACATTCTCAGACATGAAAATGTGTGAATTATTTATGACATAAGCAAATTAAAAGTTGAATAATTAGCGACATGAATGATGGAGCAGCTGAATATGAATAACAAATAGGGTCGTAAATATGCCGTTAATAAATAGGTTACAGTTATTTATGTCTCTTCAAGTTGTCGCTATGCATAGTTTAAACATAAAGATTGCTAATGAGATCAAATTCTTGTGGCGCTTTATGAATAGGTAAATACACTGGCGTAGCATAATGGCGAGTTAAGTTTAGAGGCGAGATATGCCTTCATTGATGGAAATCCAAAAAAAAAATATACAATATAAATAATAAAAAATATAATAATGAAAAAATATATATTCAATATTGATGGAATATTTATTATCGTTCCTCTTGAACCACACTCATATTTTGCTAAAGTGAATAGGATACCTAGAAAATTATCTGGTAAAGTATACGTACTCTATTTAAGTGGCAAAATTCCAAAGTGTTTACAAGAGAATAAGTGGGGATTTCACCAAGTAATTATTGAACGCGATCAGCACATCTAAACAGGAACATAAAACATTCTAAATCAATTATGACACTGACAGATCTTGAACACAGCTTAGATTTCCTAATCGTTTCCAGTTTCATTGGTGAAATTTCACATTGAGCAGAATTGAGTTACCTATCTTAATTATTCTTGTACGAAGCGACAAGAAAACTCTTATCACTAGGACTAAGCTTAGAATAACAAGATACCTATTACTCCTAAGCAAACAAAAAACCTTACAAAACACCCACACTTTCGATCACTACGAATTTTCATCACAAAAATGCACCTATTAAGCAATGACACTTATTTCTTCAAGAAGCTCTGAGGTGAGAACCTGCTAGTTCCCAGGGTGTGTCGCAAGGCTCCGACCAGCAGCGAAGGAATGTGTCGGTCAGCACGACACGACGAGGGCCCCCCCCCTCGGAAGCGGTAATGCACGTAATCATTACAATTATATGCGCCCGCGCCGAACTTTGTTGACTGATACTGGCGCCGCCGATTGAATTTTTGGTTAAGGGGGAGATAAATAATGAGAATTATGAACAGCCTTACTGGAAAAGCTTTCTTAGGGTATGAAATTGAATCATGCTTGTTGTGGTTTCAGTTTGGAACTGTTACTGAACTGAATTTGTGTAGACTTTTAACATTAGTAACATTACATTCACTTAGTATCTATCTACCTCTTATTTATCTGTCTATTTCAAGTTATTACAAGTATTTGTCAAACTTATAATCCTAGTGCAATTCATTGACAACTTGGCACTATTGTTGATGTTGCTGAAACGCGCTGTTGTTATACAAAATTAAAACGGCTAGTACTAAATATTTAGAATGTTGACATCATAATTTATTGAAAGTTCCAAAAGGCAAAAATAAATCCATTCCTTGAACGATTTATGCCAGCATAAATTATAAATATTTTATGACTTACTATTATTACTTACTATTATTACTCAAAATTTGTTGGATACAATTTTGGTACCCTTCGTAAAATTTTTAAGTGGACAACATGGCCTTAACACATCGAATGTGAATTCCCACAGGTGATCTCAAACGCGCCGCTAACGTGACCGCGATGTTCTGTGGTATTATCCCTTAGGTGCTATACTCTTGAAATAAACCAGGCGCCATACTGTTCAATATAAATTAGATTATAGAGGACGCTTTTTATTATAGTTGTGGGAGGGGTCGTTGAAATTGAAAACATCGTGGGTGAAAATGATGATCCTCATTATAACGGACTGTTAAAAGTATAGACAATAACCAAAGAATCGATTAATGAATTTTGTGAATGACTCAGGGTAATGCAATTTAGTAAATAGCATATTACAAGAAAGACATACAAGCACTATTGGTATATTATGGAATGTAGATCAATAATTTAGGCTCGTTTTCCGATCACTGATCCAATATATCTATAAAAGCTCATAAAACAGAGTCAAGAAATAGTTAAATTATTCGCATTTAAACCAAATTGGATTGCCTAAGGACCTAGGTCTACATTCAAGCTAGCTTAGTACTTAATCAGTATTGGCATAAGTGGAGCTGTTAATGTGCTGGCTGCCTTTAAAAGGTGAGTGTATGTTTATTGGCGCATTACCATTTTTGTTTCATTGACATTTTATGTTCTAGTTATTTGCAATAGTATTGATAATATTTAAATTATTCAATATATTTTGCTTTATTGAACTGCCACGGTGGAATAGTGGTCGCAAGCACAACTGCTGCGCATGAGGTCCTTGGTTCGATTCCTAGGTCGGACAAAGTGTTATTGGGTTGTTCTTCCAGGATTTTGTAAGTAGCAGTCACGGAGTCTGGACTTGTGCACGATTCGGTTTGCCCTTATTATATGGGACTTAAACATAACTGGTGACATGAGGGTGTACTATGTATTAGGTACGCCTCTGCCTAATCCTTCGGGGATTACAGGCGTGATGGTATGTTAGTTTTCTTTATGTGAAGTCCAGCTGTCTGTGTTGTCAACAGTATTTCCATGATCCATGTGATGTAAATGACTAATAAACATCTTAGGTACTTAACCAAAATTCTGGAAAAGAAATTATGGTGGCTTGTCTTTTACTCGTTTTCCTCCTTTCGCTTTGTATGTACTACGAATACCATGAATCAGTCTCATAACTGTTTCTCACGTTTCTACACGATAAGCTAAGTTTAAAAAATATATTATTAATGGCACCTAACACAACAGAAAATCATGTTTATATAAGGTACGTTATTTTCGTCATCAACACCGTTTTCAATTTATAAAAAAACGACATCGCTTTGCAAAACCATGAAATAATAAAGAATAATCACTACAATCAAAATAATATTTATTACAAGTAATGAATATAATGGCAGCTTCAAAACAGCCGCGCGTGCGATTTATCACCAATTAAAAAAAACTTGTCGGTGAACGATTATGAAAGATCTCGGTCAGCTGAATGAATGAAGTTAAGTAGTTGTTGTACCTTCATCATTCATATGGCTCTGGGTCACCTTGGCCAAATTACGGCGCATACGGCCCGATCTGCTCGCATACCTACCACGAAAATAAACGGGTAATGGCAACATTCTCCATGTAATGGATGGCATTTGGCCAGTTTAATGGCGTTTGATGGTGTTGCTAGCGTTTGGAGTGGAATTGAATGAGATCTAGCGCAATTTTGTGTGTTTATTTGTGTGAATGGAAGAGTTAACTGTTATTTTGCATTTTGTTTATTTTGTTGAACTTTATTCATGTAATTGGTATCATAAAAACATGCCCACCACACCTTCTTTATTTTGGGCGAAAAATATCTATGATAATACGAAAAAACTAATATAAAATGTAGGAAATCAACATAGCAATTTTGTTAAAGGTCATTTAATGCACAAAAAATGTTTGTGCCAATCAATAAAAATAGGAAACAAACTATAATAAATATTTTTGGCTTTTGATACCAACAAATCATTAGCATCCTCATAATGGCCTTACCAAGATTATATCTGGACTTTTAAAGAGACTCTGATCTCTGAGTTTGATTCGATGTTTTTTCTCAAAGTAGTCGATAGGAATAACCGACCACAACTAGTTTCAAAACAACGTGTAAACTTGTTTGTAAAACCAATTTACAAAAATAGATATTTATTATAATTTATCATTCAACCAAAACGAAATCGAAATCTACAGGTACTTAAGTATTTATTCAAATTCCTATGCAAATGATATAATGTGCTCAGTGTCCGAGCTTTCGTCAAAAACCGGTTGTTTTGATACAACCGTTGTTGTCGGTTGTTGCAAAACAACAGGTGCCTGTGTCGAGATTAGAATGCGTCTGTTTACGTCTGTGTTTGTGCGTGTGCGCAGATGTTGTCAAGCTAAAACTTATAAATGTTATTGAGATGCGATTAAGATTAATTTGCATTTGGAGTGCTGTAATATTTTTTTAGCTAGGTATATACATTTTGAATGCCTACAATTTATCTTTGTTTAGCTACCGGCCTTGAGTTTAGAATATAGGATTAAGTTCCTAGCAATGATTTAAATCGTTAGATGTACTCACCCTCACCGTACCTAGATCACGCAAAAAAATATCACACTGGCAAGACCTTTCGAATCCCTCATGGTAAGATGCATACGATTTTCATTAAGAGTGAGAGACATATCACTGTTAACGAAATAGAACCTTACCTACCTAATCGTATTTTGACGCTGTTAGGCGAATCTAACTATTTATAATCATGATTCCATAGAATCTACTCGATCAACATTATTTTTCCTAAGGTGAAATAAGAGATACATTCGATTTTACTGTCAGAGCTCTACGAATTTCACAAAACCATAAATGACGGATATTACAAGACTGACCCCTTCTCACTCACGTATTGTAAGCGTCCTAGCTATTCACAGGTGCAACATACCTATTACCTATGCCATGTAACAAACACATTACACAATTATTGTGACCCAAAGACTTTCCTCAATTCCGCAGGCCTTTTCTTCTGTGACACACAAATCACAAAACTTCGTTAAAGCTTTTCTTCCGTGTCACACGTTAAAACTAAGTAAGCTTACATCACTGTCGGAAAACATAAAAAGCGATACTTAGTACCTTAAGAAGCGTAAATTGTTTTTGCCTGAGGTTACATCGTGTGCACGTAATATGTCATGGTGATCAGGTACAGGTCCCACTGCTGACGAGGAAAGCAAAAGCCGTAACCGTTGGTGAAGTGGTCGCAAGTTCTACTGGTGAGCGTGACGTCCTGGGCCATTCCAGTTCTAGCAGTGTTATTGAGTTTTTGAATCAGAAATTTCTCAGTAGCTGACAAGGAATCTGAATGCACGCCATTCAAGTGACTTTTTAGCTTGATTGATGATATCTTGTTTAGATTAATCAAAATCTTAGTTAAGTTGATCATCACGGCATGATTGCAGCAATACTAGTTCAAATGATTGAACGCTCAAACAAGTTTCCTGATTACCCTTAACATGACATCATTGTAGAAGAGTTAAAAAAGAGACAATCTGTATTGAAGTAATCAAAATGCTTGATTGACAAAACTAACTTACTTTTCACTTGATTGCTGCAAATAGGTTTTGAGGTAACTCCAAACTGGATCCCGTTTCAAATCTCAATCAAATAAAAGTAGTAGCTGGGATCATTGTGCTAGATAGGCTCAGATACAAAAAAGTTACATAGTCAATCTAAACAAAATCTTGATTGTGGCAACTACTTTTTTTTTCAGTGTATATGTTACATAGAAAGATAAGGTCGTGTAAGTAAAAGAGATTCGTGTATTAATAGTAAGTTGATCACTGACTGCTACATACCGCCGCGCCGCCGGTGAGTACTCTGGCGAACTAACAATGCGATCCTAGTTGGTAGCTCATCCCGCTAAACGCCTGTTGCGGGACAGATGCCTACATCCGCTCTCCCTGAACCTGTCAACACACGGTCCGCACCGTGTCAGCGTGACGCATTTGTACCAGAATCCGTGACGAGGTGTACGCGTCACTTTGTAGGTTAGGGTTGCCAGGGTTGCTAGTGTTGCCATTGAAATAAGGAAAGGTGGAATAATTCTGTTAACATCTGCTTACATTATCGCATTCCCTAGCTATTTACTTACTTATCCACTTGGCTTGACTTGCCTCAAAAGATTCTAATAGTCTAGTTTTAAAATAACTCTCCTTTGGTATTAAGTACTTACTAGAATGCAATAACTTTTCACTTCAATTTGTACGCAGCGCTTGTGGTGAAAAATCGGAAAGCATTCTGAATTTTCCAAGTTATCAGTAGCTTTACATAAAAACGAACACATTGTGCATAAAAAGAATGTAGCACGAATAGGTAACAAGTTTACTTTCAATATAAAACTCCAGTTGTTTTCGTGCCTAAATCCACCACCTATTACTAAACCGGACGGCGGAAACTGTCAATAAAAAGTAAAATTCCGGATGTCGGCCCTACCTGGCGAAAGCTATCACATAACATTGCGCCGCGGCCACACCTTGCGGGGTGGGTAGCATTCGGACATAAGCTTACATGAATCAAGCGAGAGTATCGTGAGAGCTTTTCGAGCAGCTTTATTAAAATTACAGGCTTTTATGGCGATGTTGGAAGCTTTTGACTGATCTATCATTTATGTTTTGTTAAGACCTGTGTTTGTAATTAGTCAATGGCAAAACAATTTTTTTTAGCCATGGGTTAAAAAGTTCAGGAGTGCACCGAGGAAATATAAGATCCACTTTAAGAGCCCACAAATGTGATAGGTTACACAGGTAGTGTGTGGTATCAGAGCAAGGAAAGCGTTTCCGCATTGATCTTAAATCTTAAGGAAAGCGGCTACTGAAATAAAGCACTTTATGCAATTGTAATAATTTAACCTTTGATCACATAAAGATTATGTAATGCGTGAAATGAAGAACCTTCACCACTTAAAAGAAAAGAAACTATAATAACTTTAATTGATGATGTATCAACAACTCATAATCTTAAATTGTAATTAACAATATAAACAGCTTGCCTAATAAAATGCCAATCAATACGACACAAGTGTCTGGCACTCGAGAAATAATGAATAGTTAAATATTGCGTTAACACCTGATGGATGTGGGATGACTAGTGATTAAGTATCACTTAATCATCCACATAGCGTTATAAAGTGTGCCAAGCATGATAGTGTGGTTTAGTCTGTGAACTTTGTACTATTATTTATTAATCTTTAATTAAGTTAAAATGCTGTGTCATAAATTGTTGTATAATATTGACGATCAAATCATTAGTCGCTACAGGTAGTCAATGGCCCGAAAGTCTGAGTTTGTATCATACCAAGTTTGTATTATATCAAAATTTGTTTGTATTATACCAAGAGGTATCGTATGGATTTATTCGTCAACTGGCGACTGTGAAACTCCTGAAACCTTCCGATTTTACCTATTTGACTGTACTTTATGTGTGCGAGCCACATACCACAAACCACAAACCATCTATGAGGTTTCCAGTTAACAAACCAGTCGTATTACCCACTACCAACTGGGTTGTGGAGGTCAGATAGGCAGTCGCTCCGTGTAAAATACTGATATTCGGCTGCATCAGGTTAGACTGGAAACCGACCCCAACGCAGTTGGGAAAAGGCTTGACAGATGATGATGATGAATACTGACGATGAAATGGCAATAAACTTCAATTCTGTTCTGCTATTTTGAGGTTGTACGTGGATAGACTGAAATAACCACCAGACAGCCTAAACAAGTGGAAATCTCTTTTAAAAAAGTTTAGACGACGATACCTTATGTTAATCGTAGAAGAAAGGCGGTTGGTGGTTCTATGTCCGTGTGTACGTATTACTTTTGACTTCTTTTGTGATCGGTTCCATTAATTTTATAGCTTGTCACTTGGCCTACGATTACTGACCATAGCCGTTGCTTGCAATTATTTGCACTTGTGTCGGCGGCATACGTAAGTTGTACAAAGAAAGCAATAAATTAAATAACTTTACGCAACATACAGTTTCGGGCGCGCCTCAGACAATCAGACATGTACGGACATGGGCGGCACTTTGCGGACGCACCCACTATCAACGTCTTACGTCAATGATGAGTTTGACGAGAACAAGTATTATACAATGCAAGAATTCCTGGTTTTTGTTTGGTGAAATTATGTCCGAGTCATTGAGTAAGGAACATGGACAAAACCAAGGTCATGTTGAATGCCCATGTAACACCCACTCCTATCAAGATCAGAGACTCTACAATCGAAGTTGTAGACGATTATGTCTACCTGGGACAAACGGTCCAGTTAGGTAGGTCTAACTTCGAGAAAGAGGTCAATCGTCGAATCCGACTCGGCTGGGCAGCGTTCGGGAAGTTGCGTGGTATCTTCTCGTCCAACTTACCGCAGTGTCTCAAGACGAAAGTCTATGACCAGTGTGTGTTGCCAGTGATTACATACGGGACCGAAACGTGGTCGCTCACAATGGGCCTAATTAGAAAGCTTAAAGTCACCCAAAGGGCAATGGAGAGGGCTATGCTCGGAGTTTCCTTGCGTGATCGAATCAGAAATGAGGACATCCGCAAGAGAACCAAGGTTACCGACGTAGCCCGAAGAATTGCCAAACTTAAGTGGCAGTGGGCAGGGCACATTGCTCGCAGAACGGATGGCCGATGGGGCCGTAAAGTTCTGGAGTGGCGACCGCGAACCGGAAGACGTTGCGTTGGAAGGCCTCCCACTAGGTGGACCGATGACCTGATGAAGGTTGCAGGGATCCGCTGGATGCGAGTCGCACGGGACCGGTCAATGTGGCGACACTTGGGGGAGGCCTATGTCCAGCAGTGGACGTCTATTGGCTGAAATGATGATGATTGAGTAAGAGTATTTGCGCATCTCCATAATGACCACTTAAAGTCACCACTAATTACTGAGTGTACCTAATTGTTTGCTAATCTAATACTTATCTAATTACTATTTGTGTTTGTTACGTATTAGTTACCGCATCCGTAGTATTAGTATTAGCATAATTCAAAATTTATTCGACTGATACTATCACCAGAACTCTAAGAAAATACTTAGATCACATGTAAATATTCCCAAAACCTGTAAGGAACTCTGTAGGTATGTACGTAGGTACGTAATGCCATAGACATTGCCTCAATTGCAATCAAATTTTTGGTAAATCAATCGATATTTTGAAACAAAAACTTAAACCTAAAAAATGAAGGCCCTCAATAAACCTCCCGACACGTGCGACATTGAGATCCCCATCAACGGTTTCTCTGAACGATCGTCATCACACTTACACATAATTTACACAACCCACTTAAATCCGATCCCATTTATTTTTTCTCCTACATTTCACCAGCAGCCCAACACACAACATAATCTGCAAACAATCAGACTCGTGTGAGAAATCGGTCGGCAAATACTGCATACTGCATACCTCGGGATCATCACCGCTTTGCCCACAAATTATCCCCGGAATGACACGTTAATACCCCCGGGGCCACTTTTTAGAGCGGCATTAACTTGTCGTCTCATAAAAAGTGTTTGTAATTATTTTTTCCCCACATCTCGGACAATAATACAGTAAATCTAGCCTCATTTAACTATCATTAGTTGGCTTGCTCTATTTTCTTGTGATAATCACCCTTTAACATGTCGTCGCAGTGATTTTTAGGCATTTTTGCTCGTATTTAAGATGTAATTAAGTGAATTTGTTTACAAGAATTACAAGATAAGTGCAATGGTATTTATTTAAATTAAGATGTTGCTTGATTTTGTTTTTATTAAGCTTAACTGCTTGTTTTGAATTCTTTTAAAAAGAAGTTGTTTCCTCAATCATTGTCAATGGTTTATAAAAATTATTGAAACAATTAAAATAACAGGTAAATGCAGGTTCGTTTGCTGGTTTTATTTGCATCACTAAGAATCTAGTCTGATCTACAATTAATTGTTTCATGTTTTAATCAATAGCGGGCTGTTTGTAGACGTCAATATCAATTATGTACCATTACGAGTTTAAGAGGCAATTAGTATATTATAGCGATATAAAACGATTAGCGTAAGCTGACGCGTTGTGCCTTCTAGGTAGACAGTTAGGTTAAGAACCTAGTATAAATACCGTACTCGTTTTAGGTACAGAGTTGTTCTCAGTATAGAGTTATTTAATTCCTGCTTTATGACAGAATGGAATGTCATGAGGAAAGTTTTCTAAATGAAACGATGTATGGATTGGTAGCTACCACCTCTATCATAACAAGGTATGTTTTAGAAATGTAGATAATGTATATTATACTAATTTACTAATGGCTAAGGGGTGAATATTGTAATTACGTCTGATATCATCATCTGCCTCGCCTTTTCCCAACTATGTTGGGGTCGGCTTCCAGTCTAACCGGATGCAGCTGAATACCAGTATATTACATGGAGCGACTGCCTATCTGACCTCCACAACCCAGTTACTACTGGGAAATACGATACCCCTTGTTAAGACTGGTTGTCAGACTTTTTGGGCCACTGACTACTTTAACGACTGTCAAAGATCTTCAAATGACAGCCGGGACCAACGGCTTAACGTGCTTTCCGAGGCACGGAGGAAACTCGGTATGTAAGGGGTGGTCACCCATCCACAGACCAACCTAGGCAAGCACGGCTTAACTTAAAGATCGACCCGAGCGGCTGTTATTGTTTAGCCACGAGCTCCTTTTAATTACGTCTGATAAAGAACCTTAAAAGAATACATGCTGCACTCACCTTGAACATAGAGATAATAATGAAAATGAAGTAATAGTGGTTGATTCATAAAGGGACCTTAATTTATTGAAACTTCTTATACTCACTACTCAGACGCTTGGCTGAAACTTTGAAACAGTAATTATACAACACATCATAAATAAAGTAGTAGAGGCTATTACTAAACATAATCAATATTCGAGAACAAATCTAGACTCAGGATCTGTTATATGGATTTGCTTTTAATGGGGAAAAGCAATGGAAACTCTCAGTTACGGAGATAGAGATACTTATTGCTGTTGTGGCGTGAAGTTAAACCACCGTCTTAAATTTAAGAACGGGACCGCTCCACTCATGAGTGTTAAACCTTTTTGTTAGTACCTCTTAGATTTCTTCGTTGGTCGAGTGGTCGCAAGCGCGACTGCCGAGCATGAGGTCCTGGGTTCGATTCTCAGGTCGGGCAAAGTGATATTGGGTTTTTCTATCAGGAATTTCTCAGTTGCAGCCACGGAGTCTGGATTTGTGCTCGGTAGATGGCAATAGGCTCGCCCTACATGGGACTTAAACATACCTGGCGAAATGTGGGAGTACTATTAAGTAACCCTACGGGGATTACAGGCGTGATGTTATGTTACGTCATATAGAATTCTGAGCAGCCACCTCTATGTCAATGTTATATTCTGTTTTACTTCTGTAGAAATAAAAAGCGTGTGACGTGCAAATTACCGAATAATGTTTTAATTTCATCAGCGTCGGGCTATAAATAATAACAGCTATCGCTGCTTAAATCCCTTTAATTACCCTTACTATACCGGGTTCGAAACCCATGTTGTTGTTGGTATAGGTGACCATACCTATCACTACACTGTTATACAAGAGTCAACTGCTTGTGTTCTCGCATATAATACACACCTCTATACCTACCTGGAGTATATAATAAAAAAATTATAAAACATTATTTATCTCCACAAATTACATTGTTATGTTAGACATTTTGGGTTGACAGGTAGTTTGGCAGAAGGTTGTAATTTGTGGGAGATCTGGAGTCTAAACTAAGCCTAGGCCTGTATATCAGAACTCCATTACATCATAAATAGTTATTGTCAACGTGGAAATAGTGCGAAATTGGTGACGGTGTGTATATCTATGAGTGTGTGTGTGTGTGTGTGTGTGTGTGTGTGTGTGTGTGTGTGTGTGTGTGTGTGTGTATGTGTATGTGTGTGTGGGTGTGTATATATATAATATAAGTATGTAGACATATTTATTACACAGTAAGCATTTTATGAATTGAAATATATACATATATATTTATACATAGGAATATATACGATAATATGACTATAATCTTAGCTACAAATATGTGTAAGTAAGTATCGACTTCTAAAACCCAGTAATTACTCAACAAAACATAACAACACACTGCCTACCCATAACTAAACACTTCACAGGCAGTCAGCGATATCCCACGCCTTATCTCACGATTAGATCGGCACCTGCGCGCGCGCCGCACTTTAGGCAGTAGGCTGCACACGTCGCGACCGTTGCCTCACAACACAGCTCACACAGTTGGGAAATTAATTGAAGCTTTGTCTGAAGGGGTCTTTAAAGATATCCAATTTGTTTTTCAAGGTCAGTAATTGTTTGAAAAGAAGAGTGTGTCATGGTATGGATTTGCGTTTTTGTGAAGATCGAGAGTTTCAACAGGAACAGGAGGAACCTAAGGTTTTCTCTCGGAGCTTATGACAATCGAATACATGTTTTTACTTCACTCTCATCATCGTGGTCTCGTCTAGGTCTTCAGGTTCACGTAATGATCTGGGGTCTAACTTCACCGCTTTAGCAGTATCATAATCCTAATTATTATTATAAATGCGGAAGTAAGTTGTCTGTTTGTTTGTTACCTTTTCACGCCTAAACCATTGAACCGATGATCCTGAAATTTTACATATACGTTGTCAGTGGTTCTGTACACCTGACAGCGTATAATTATGTAACGGACATAAGGTACCTTTCATACCGAAAAAGAGTAATGTTCCCGAGGAAAACCACAATTACGTTCTTGTGATAATAGATGGCGCCACGCGTCTTTCAACTCATGATTGAATTATATTGTTATTAAAACTAGTAGTGTGTTAAGCGTTTAATTGTCAAATTCTAAATAAATCATTTAAAATTTTGAGAGTGTTCTTCTTAATGTTATATGTTTCATTGCTTATGTTAACAAAACTGCCTCGACTGTCTCGTTGATCTAGTGGTCGTGAGCACGACTGCTGAGCATGAGGTTCTGGGTTCGATTCCCAGGTCAGGCAAAATGTTACTGGGTTCTTCCATCAGGAATTTCTTAGTAGCAGCCACGGAGTCTGGATTTATGCCTGGTTGATGGCAATAGGCTCGCCCCCTATTACATAGGACTTAACACATAACTGGCGAAATGTGGGTGTACTATTAGGTACACCTCTGCCCAACCCTTCGGGGATTGCAGGCGTGATGTTATGTTATGTTTATGTTAACAAACCTGCTGGTGAGGTTTGGTAGTATTTCTCTAAAAATATAAACACCATTATAAACTCCACCATTCAAATTCCCTACAGCATTTGAATACAAGCCTACCTCTTATTACACCGCGTAGTTTGGACATCAGGTAGCATCAGCGGAAGTTGCGTCAGTTCATCATTGTGTGTATCTCACACACAGTAGGTTTAACTTCAGCTTTGTATACAATGTTATCATTAACTGAAGTTGCGCTTTAAGTGAATGAACCAGTGATGGTTATTGTTTTTTGCCTTTTATGTAAATGAACACGATTAAATCTTATATCTGCATTTGCACACTGTTTCAACACTAAGACAAAATTAAAAATATCTTCGTTTAGAAACACTAGGTCTTGTATTACAGAACGTTACTCAAAACTTAAGCATTGCTTAAAAGTTGTTTCAACTAACCAAATGGCTTTTTTGTTTTCGGATGGGAAATCATCAAATGACTTCTTCCGCTCTGGGCAGAGCGGGAGGGAGTGTCAGACTTGTACTGACTAAAGCCCATCCATGTTCCTTCCTTGCCCTTTGTGTTCCAGGGCCGCGGTATCTCTTTCGAACAGTCTCGCAGCCCACTAACTAAATGGTTTAATCTAGTTTAAAGTAATGCTTGTGAGTCTGTTAAGGATGGTCCGTATTGATTTGCGGCTGTAACTTCATTATTTAGTTTAAAATTTTATCAATAGTTTTGTACTAAGTACTTTTATTTTGAACCACTCTATGTGGATCCCCGGGATAACCAGAAGGCGTCGTACTGTCAGACCACGTGGAAGATGACGGGCGAGCTGGACAAAACCAAAGACCAGTTGCCATAGATAAGCCCTGGATCGAGTCATGGCGTAAGGCTCTTGCCCAGCATGTGATCAAATGGGATTATACAGGCTAAGAGTAACTTCAAAATTTTTGTAGGTACTTAAACATGTTGGTAATTTTGTATAGGGCCTCATCTTACGCAACAAAACATGTAGGTACAGTACAACATTTTTACGATATACTTCCCGTTACTTGCATTTCAAGTGTAATCGCTCAACATTTAACCTACGACATTTAAAAAACGATTGAACTTGCAATAATACACTCAAATGTGTCTATTATTGAATTCGATTCGATTCCATTTCGAAATTTTTGACAGCGGCGTTGGTTTAGTAATCACAAGAAGGTTTTTCAGAAGCAGCCCGCTGTCCAAATTGCTGTCCGGTTTATGGCAAAAGGCTCGCCCTTCTCTGACAGGAGACTAAGCATAATTGGCAATTTTTTTTTTACAACGTTACCCCACACTAGGAATTTCTCCTGTATCGTGAGTGCTTTCACAACCATTTAAACTCACATAACACAAACAGCCAGACCCGGAACAACTATCTGTAGGCCATACAAATATTTGTTCGGTGCGGGGATCGAACCCGCGACACGCAGCGCAGCAGTCAATCGCTCAGCCACTGCGCCAACCGTGCCGCCAAAATGTGGGTGCACTTCAGTTAAATCTCTGCCTAACCCTTTGAGGACTATGGTCGAAATGATACAACATCGAAGTAAGATATGATAACGGTTTTACGACAATACTACATAATATAAATTAAATTTCAAAAACACTTAAGTATTTAAAGTTAGTTCACAAACTCCCGTAGATACTAAATCATCGTTGGTGCTGGCATTGCTCAAGCATAGAACCTGCTAACCCACGGTCGCTGGGCGCGGCTAGCTCGCCTTTCGGCCATTCGTAATGTAATGCATATTATTTACTACTAATTATTTATATTAGGCAGCCGTCGGGCTCAATTATGGCTATTTGAATCAAGTGGTTTTCATTATAGCTGACATTTAGAGTAACAAGCTTGATATTTTAGTGCGTCATCTTTGAACACTAAGATAGGTAAGCTCTTATTCAGTGATTACTAGAAAACCAGTATAAGCAGTTCTCTCATTCTATTGAAACTCCGTACTGTTCTAGGTCAGCTCAAGGTTCAAGTGTTGCCACTGATATGCAGCCTACTGTACTATTGGTTAGAAATAACTGTGGTTTTATGAAGCCTTTGATTTTTCGCTTTTCCCCCGTAGATAGTATTTTTCGTTTTGTTTTTCACGGCACTTCATAGAAGTTCCATTCCTGTAGTGTAAATTTTGGACACCCACTTTTAATATAATTTTCAATAACTCTGTATTTAAAACACGAAGGCCCCAGATATACGTATACGCTATAGTCCTAAAACTACACCAGGCACTAAAGAACCAGACCTAGACAAAATCGCGTTCTAAATCATAAATACCTAACAAATCATCTAAAAGTCAACTTAGCATATCTAATACCTATTCTCTCCATCTATTACTGATGTTACTGCTTTTGAGCCCTGTTTGACCTTCACGCCTGTTCACTTAATAGGTAGACAGGAGGCCAAGTTTATTGACTCCACCACGTGGTGGGTCGGAGGTGATGGCCGAGCAGAATGCTAACTATTAGTAACGAATTGAAGCTGCCTGACTATTAGTTACGAGATAGTGGTTCATCTTTATTGATACAAAGAATAAATTGTGCAATAACGTATAAAAAATAGTGCGTGGAGTCCCTCCGCGAGGAATAAGTGAAACTTCGTAATGTGGAAATGAAAACAAGTATACTACGCGCTTGCGTTCAAGTGCCACGCATTCTCTCTAGCTTTGTCTCTTTCTATTCCCCCTTCCCAGGAGCGTTGAACATTTAACGCAACAGTGGTTTCATACCCCCTCCATGGTAGCGTTAAACGTTTAACGCAACTTTGTTCGAAGTCGCATTAGAAGTTTCACTTCAAAAACTAAACGACAGAGGAGGCAACGGGGTTTATCCAATCCCAAAAAAAATATCCAAGTTTATTTACCTCCACTTTGGTAAAATTTAACTGTTTCTGCCATCCCATCAAGCCCTAACTCCGAACCATTCACATCATCTACCTCAAAATCACAACAGTCACAACACTAGAGAGGTGGGCGTGGCCGCGCGCGCAGGCGCAAGGCCGTCCGACTCACGCGCACTTGTCCGCGGTTCCCACATCACGCCAGCACTGGCTCGCCCACTGACCTATTACTGACCCCGGTTGGACACAGCGTTATCGCTGGCACAGTAGACTAACTAAAAATAACATACAGTATGACAACTAAGAACAAAATAATGGTCGGAATCAGGTTACCCATAACCATGCAAAGCGTTTACATGAAATCTGAGCATGCTTCAGGTGACAAGTTACCAGATAAGATGCTGGGTTGTGGAGTTGTTCAGCTAGACAGATACTCTATATAAAATACTGGTATTAAGCTGCATCTGGTTAGACTGGAAGCCGACCCCAACAGATTTCATTGCGGGTAAAACCTGGATGACGCTGGCACCACTCCACTTGAGATTGGCACAAACAGAGGTCTATACCCAGCAGTGGCTGCAGAGATGATACTTAGTGATAATTTCAACTAAGAAATGTAGTTTTTAATGGAATTTCGGAATCTGTTCACACAAACATGCAAAGCGCTTGCACGAATTCTGAGAATGCTTCGTAAAACGTAAGTAATTCGGGGCTGTCGATGTTGCATCGACACAGATAAAAACCGAACTCCCACAATCCTTTAACAAAAAGGGCCTAGTTGGTTCACTGGCTATATCTATACTGTGCCCCGGACACAGCCTTATCATCGGGTAAGTTTGAACGTAATTGGGCGATATTGATGGCTGGAAGGTTGATCGGTATGGTTATTTGCAAATGTTTCAAATGTTACGCTGTGTGGGATTGTTTGAAAGTAATGTGGGAATCAAAGTTGTGATTATGGGGTTCCAATTTTACAGATTGCTATAGGTTTATTGGTTTTCTTAGAGGGGGTAAGGTTACATTTTGACCGTCTGTATTGATTGATATCTTAAATAATTTTATCATTAACAATGATCGTAAACTTTTATTTCAATGCAAATTAGTCAACATTGACCATAGATTGATGTACCCATTTTTTATAATAAAACACTAGAATGACCCGTTTAAAGGACTAATTAAAAAAAAAACTGAAATAAGGAATAAGATAACCACCAAAGATCTAAAGCGAGGTAAAAATAAAATCAAAAACAAATTAAACTAAAAAAAAAATCTTCATTCTTTTCCTCTCAAACAGATGAACATGGGTACAAGCATGTAATTTAATAGATCACAGCTCTGCTGATTAGTACACAATGGCTGAATGCGCTTCCTAGTACCCGCTGTTAAATGCTGCTTAGTTATAAAGTCATGGCCACCTCGGTCAATTAAGAAAAACAAGCCTTACTGCGTGATCTGAATTGGTAAATAAGAATAAACGATATTTAACCACGGCTTGTAAAATGTGTGTTTAGCTGATATTTTAAACATACTTTACTTTACATATCTCTATTTTTTTATCATTTATCATACGCCTATTGGCGTACCAACACAAGATGTATATAATTACTAAGCGTGTATTTTTGGAATCGGTATTTATTAATATAATAAGTAGATTAATTAATAAAATACGCACTGATTTCGGAGGAAAACTAAACTTATATTAAAATTGTTTTCTAAAATAAAAAGAACAGCAAATAAGATTGCACCAAAATGTTTGAATGTAAATTAAAAAACATGACTGGTTATTTTTCTCGAAAAAATCTTTTGAAACGCGTATTTTTATTTAGAAAAAAAAAATACAATGTTTTTTACATCTATTTTATTAGTGGCAAGTATTATTAATTTGTATTTTATTTATAAAAAGGGGTTTCTGTACGTGTATTATTACCTAAATCACCATTTTAAAAATGGCAAAATTGACTTGTCAAAATAACTTCACATCTTCCATTCTTTTAGCACAGCAGATGATTAATGTGTACATTGTTTTGTTACAGGTGGGTGGTCCGTCATCTAATTACAGTGAGTAATTATTCGTAAATGTAAACTAATGAAGTTTTTAATTAGAAAACATAATAGGCTCGTAATTGTTCTGTAAGTTCTGTAACTGTGGAGTAATCAGTCGTGGCATAATAACGTGCCCAACAACTGTTATTTTTGTTAGTGCAGTTGTATTTCAAAGTTAGCTGTAAAAATATCTGGAATACAATAAAATGGTAAGTTTTCGAAATGGGAGGAAAGAAAACTGAACTAAAGCTTCTTCTCTGAAATTCCAGTATACCAATATATATAACCGACCTTGTAAAAGATACCAGACTTCCTCACCAGAATTGTAACATAAAATTAAAGTATTCAGTCAATGGATTGTAGAATCACCCTGTCTGCTATAAGGTCATACTGCGACCACCAACTTGTTTTTAATGTGAAAGTTCACAAAAATTATGGTTCGTTCGTTAGCTAACTGTTTTTTTTTCTGGTCTGATAAATTATTTTTAACAGCAAAATAACTTTAATTTATATCCAAGAAACCGCATCATCATGAAAATGCATCCCTGAGAATTTAGAGAAACTATCTCAAAAACATAATATTCTCCAGAGGGCCTCGACAGAGTGACAACATAAACTTTTCGGTAGCTAATGTCAATCCAATACATTTTCTAGTTTCGTTATCGGTGTTAGAACTTCACTCATAATTAGGGCCTCAAGTCGCATTCTACCTAAATCTGTTCAGCCGTTTCGACATGATAGAATAACTTTCCAGCTTTCTCATGTAAATCTCTGGATAAGCTCCAAAATTCTTGCGTGTCCAAACAATCACCAAGAATCCCCCAAAGGGTGTGAGAGTGGCTACAATCTTCAGCGACAAGCCCTGGCTGGTCGTCACGCGAACTAAATGGTACATTCCTGTGCGGTAGCCGTAGGCGCATGCGCACGACATTACAATAGTAGGGGTTTTTGATGGAGCCGCTGTCTGCGGCCTTTACGATTTAAGTAGTTAGAGAAAAAGTAATCTGAAGCCTACCTCTACTGAATAGACTGTAAAATTTGATGCTCTTAGTAACGAAGGTGGCGTAAATGCCAATAATAAGTAAGTAAAGACGTAGAACTAGTAAAGTGACCTTTGCAAACATACGAACATTGTCTATGACTACACTATTTGATCATATAAATAAGATGACACGCTACTAAAGGCTTGTCGAACACCAGGAACAAAGGAACACAAAATCTCAGACTAATTGCTTTCTTTAAAATTAGTGATTTAGTCATCGGTCATAGGTCATAATTGGTCCGACTTCATAACTTCATGATAGGTACTTACTAGCTAGGTAGTATAGATTGTAATTATACCGTATTAGGTAGTAAGTAAGATCGCTTTTCCTCTATTATTTAATCATTGTTAACGTAATAGATCTTAAAGTTCGAAAATTTATACCAATATTAAATTATGTTAATTAAGTTTATATATGTTAATATGTTAATTATGTTTATTTATTTATTGAGGGATAAAAAACAGCAGTACAAAAACATGCACTATAAACTTAAAATAATAGCACTTATTGCACTACCAACACCATTATCCACTGATCACTAGCTTATGATTAATAGTTATGCTACGTGAGTTAAGTGTTGTATGTTTATCCTGGATTTGTAAAAACTGGATATGAAATCACACTAAAGGCGTTGTTATGCGTCCCCATTCCAAAGCTAACTTGTTTACTTATTAAAACATCTTTTAGTCTCCACGATACCGTGCAAATATTTTATCTCACAAGATTGCTTAAGTATTTGTCGTGTGAACATGTCGCAATCATGTAAGTATAAGTATGATGTAATAATATAAATATTATAACTCGTTTGACCTACAGAATGTGGACAAAACTAGCAACCTTATTATGGAAGTCTATAGACAAACGACCCGAGGTAAAACGTAATAAGTACTGTTATTATCGTTTTCAACATAATTAGCTTATCACGTTCCCACAGCTGGGATACAGGGATCCTCTCTATGAGAAGGAATGGGGTGTAATCTCATGCCTTCGAAGTTTTGGTTCTAGGATATACGGTTTCCTCACGATGTTCTCCTTCATGGCACCGTTTAGCAGTTGCAATGCTTTAACTAAACAATAATTCATATTTTTGTTTCCTAATTTCTTTGATCGAAACTCCCAAATATCTGGTTGTCATTGCTCGACCTCCTGATTAGATCTCGTCAGTCTGTCAAGCCTTCAAGCCGTCCTGACAGGCACACTCCGTGATCTAATTCGTTGTTAGATCATTTGTTACTGTTGCGTATGTTTGACATTCAGGTAATGAACAGTCATGTTGATGACCAGCGGCTGTTGGGTGGGTGCGTGATAATCACTAGTTAGGTTTGAGTAATTAGTTAATTATACCTCGTTATGTTTTTGTATCGGGTTAATTTGGTTGGTAATTTGTGAGAGACGATTAGATTTGGGCTGTTTTGTTAATGATTTTTTTTACATAGATATTTCTATTTGTATTCAACCATCAGTGTATCCACCGAGATTTCTTATCGGATAATAAAATGACGTCCGTAAAACTATCATCACAAAATTAACCCCTAAACAATCCTTTTTTAATTCTTCCGCAGTACTAACCTTCATGGGAAAAGGAAAAAAGGGAAAAGGCTAGGCAGATGAGTACTAACCTTCATGACACAGCAGTTCAGGTCGTGGGTGTTCTGTCAGTGTCGAAAAGTTTTAGATTTTCAATTGGTGAATAGCTTCGAAACTCACATTGCATGACAGTGTACCGTGTACTAGATCATGCGTGTGTTAACAAATCGTAGGTGCGATTTACATACCAATAAAACACTGATAATTGAAGCGCTAAGTCTGCAAAAACGTCATTAACATTCATTGAAGGCTGGCAACATTTTAGGCAGAGTTAAAGTATAAAAACGACACAACTGACTACCAAGAAGGTAAAATATGAAAGTGCTCAACTGCCGGGAAGAACAAAAACCGCTACAAAGTGTGCGTGTTTATTTCTGCTTATTCCGTAGAGAAGTCGAGGAAAGAAAGTACCCACAAACAGCTAATAACATTGATGAATACGCTAACTTGACTACATTCACCGGAACCGCAGGGCTACTCTCACACATTCGCTTTTCTAGCAGGGAATCTTCCAAACAAGTATATGTCTCCGTTTTCACTAACATTAGGCGACACTTAAATAGATGCTTAAACATAAGCATACTGTTCAATTTCCAACGTTTTTCCCAGCCGCGAGAGTTGCAATTCCAACAACGCTATAGCATTTAGACAATCATTTATGAGCTTGCTTAGTGTTCGTAAAAGCGGGCATTAGTTACTTATTTAGTTTGTATGTCCGTCTATGTCCAAGGATCTGTTTTCTCTCATCCGTGGTGGACGTGACGAGTCTATTGAATGGTGTTTCCTTACAGAAATCATTGACTAACTTGATTTTAATTCTGCAAGGGATAAATGTTTCTTTTGCACTTTCCTTGAAATAAAAATAGTAATTGTTGTGTTTTTGCGACATTTGACATCATCACAGTCGACCCAATGTAATTAGGTTCAGTAAAAGAGCAGAAATCAGAATTAAGCAATCATGTACTGAGCACCCCAAACAGCTATAAATATTTAATGTTTCGTTGATATTGTGCGATTAGAATGTCGAACGGAAATATAACAGTCGCAGTAGATATACAGATAATTGAATAAAATCCATTCCATAGCTTATAGTATTCTGCTATAAAGCAGATACGATAAAAAACAATTATACGTACAATTTACAGACCATGTGTCCTTCGTCTCATTTTTATCATAAATATGCCTTCTGTGGTAGCAGAAAGTAGGTATAAATCACGGCATCCATTATCCATTCAATTTCATCCATTTATTTCCAGTTTAACATTGTAATTTGAGCACTTTTATAAACTTTTAATAATATTTTTCACTAATGACAAGCAACGTCAATCTGTCAAGTTACTTATTCCTTTTTCTATATCGGCCTGTTAAATGAAGGTTGTACTAGATTTTATTGCTAAAAATAATTAAAAATGTTTTGGCTAGTTTAAATCTAGTTTTGATATTGTATTACGTTTGTATACTGACTAATAGAATACTAAATGTTAATTTTAAAATTCATAACGCACTCTTGGATTGTGAGGTTTTATACGTCTTGGCCAACTATACCTGGCTGGTCAGACGAATTGTGGCTACAACAAATATAATCGTAAAGCGAGGCAAATAGTTCTGGAACACTAAAATAGTTCCTTATAAAAGACGCCGCTTACGAACTAAAACTAGTTTACGACGAGATTTCAGTAGCGACCAGTACAGTGCAGTCCACCCCACTAAAAGTGGACTAGTGAAAGTGTCAAGTGGTAGGGCGCCGACGCTCTGACGTGTCCCTCCACCACGCGGAAGTCGCAACTCCATCCCGGGGCTCCCCTAAACGGAGTTTGGCCCGGGACTCCTGTTCTCTTCAAGCTTCCCGGGGCTCCGCTAAACGGACTCGCCCGGGAACTCCACTCCTAGTTCTGCGATCGCCTGCCACCGAAACAGCCAGGACTGACCTGACGCCTGTTCGGTGGAGCCGCAGGAACAGGTGCTCCAAGGGTCTACCCCCTTCGGAAAACAGCAAGTACTTTCTCCACCTATTACCCCAGTTCTTGAGTGCGTGTAGATAGGTGTGTGTTTTTTAGCAGACTTGTATTTCATATCCTCCCCTTTTTATCTTATTAAATTTAATTGTACTGTCTACCTCCTATTTTTATTTATTTGGAACAGTAGACATGACAAGCTGCACCTTCTGTATTAAGAAATACATGTCTTTTAGAGTTCTATAATTAAGAACACAAGCCAATCCTTTCCGGATCATAAACGCATTCATTCAATCACTGAATGACAATGCCCTTCGCGCAACCTTATCCCCAGGGGATAAGGTTGCGTTGACATGTATTTAGAAGCATGGCACCAGAGCTCTTTCCAGAACATAGGTCAGGACCATGGAAGGATTTGAAAAAAATACTTACTACTCCTTAAAGGTGACGAGAGTTTGTATGAAAGTTCGTCAATGGGAAATTATGCCGATGGGAAATTCCATTTGGGGTACGGCTCTTTTTTTTTTCTTTATTATGTATTTATTTATTCTTATTGAAATCATTGTTTTGGAAATCATCAGTTTACACAAACGATGATTTTCAATGATGATTTTCCAAAAACAATTTATTAAAAAAAAGTCACAATCGTAAAACTAAGTCCTCGTTAAATCCGCGAGAGACTACAAACAATACTTGAAGGCAAACGATTGTGTAAATCAATAAAACATAGTGTTTAACGACAAACATGGCGAGCACACAGACAAACAGACAGAACCTGTCGGTACTGTGTTACAAGGTCGCAGGGCCGGTATGGTAATCAGTTAGGAAACCTTCGGGTCTTCTCGTCATTAAGTATTTTGAGAACGTTGCATGGTAAGACTGTCAAAGAGAAATCTTTGCAAGGTTATTTTCAGGATTTATAATAACTTTTTATGTAGACTCTAACTTTGTCATCAGGTACTAACATTGTTACCTGACGAAAATGAAGTTCGAAAACTTTGGTGTCTATCTGCTACTGGCGGTAAAAGATTCTTTAAGAATAATGAAGAATATTGCCAGCCCTATCCTCCCTTCGCTGTTAATAATAATAATACATGATGATTAGCGCAATAGGACGGATTTCCCTAAAAACAATTGTTTCGATTTCGACTTTATCGGCTTACGAAATATGTACGTCCAACTCTGAGTTTAGTTTCCAAGCTACACATACGTCCACCATGGTTAACTGCTTTAAGTACCCATGCACAAATATCTAGGTTTGTCCAATATTTGACACAAAAGCACCAAACCAGTTTGCACCATCACTCTCGTGTTAGTCGTCCGGTATTTGGTAAACATTCGGGACCCGCAGCCATTAGCACCGTCAACGACCGGCCCAGCCCTGCGACACACAGACATACTAACATAGTATCTGATAACGGGCCCTTCACACGTCAGTATAAGTTATGTGGAGGTGGAAATGAGTTTTAATTCAAATATTAAGTTACGTGAAAGCTCTACGTTTTAATATAAACATGTTTTAAAGAAGAACAAGAAATTTGTGACTTTGAAATATGGACAGATTCCCTTTTGGAGTGTATGATGGGTAATGGTGAAATGTGGTGGCCGAACTTATATGTAAAGAATTTTCTTGTCCGACGCAGTGACTGTCGTAATTTTCTCATTGGAAAGATTATTTGCTGCGACAATTTCCAGGCCTATCTGTCCTGTTCTTGATCGCTCGAATAGGAGTAGAGAAAACTAAATCATCAAAACTAAACGCCAGTTTAATTTCGAGACAGTAGTTTTTTCAGCACTGTTTACGAATGGGACAATACTTTTTGATCACCCTAATTATGCAGATAACTACAATATTCTTTGAAAAGCTTTCACTTTTAACCAAAAAGCGGTACAGCAGCAGAACAACTGGGTTGCGAATGAAAAGCTGAGCGTTTTGAGAGCGTCCCTACGCTCTGATTGGCGCAGTGCGAACCAGTACAGATGCATAGATATGTATGTAAATGTGGCACCAAGCAGGGTACAGACAGTAGAATAGATTTGAACAATTGCTTATCGGAATAGCGTTTTGTTCTGATTACTGAGAAGTTTTTCAAAAGATTTGGGACAAATATTTAAATGTGCCAGATGTGAATGCGTTGTGCTGGATGTGAATCTTCTTAAATTCATACACAGCCTAAATTAGAAGCAAGAGTTCCTTTTAAATAAGGTGACCACAAAACAATGTTGAAACATCATCACATAAAAGGGTTCAATAATGTTTGTAAGATACTTCGATAATTTTACCGATAGCAACTCTCATCGGGCACTCGGCTTGTAAGTTTATAAAAATAATGAATTGCTGTTGTTCACAATATATATATTATTGATTCTAACAAACGACATCGTCAAATTGCGATATGGCGACATTATTGTAAGACTTAAATCAAGAATGAAGCTAAGTACACATATCCCATAATAAATTCCACTTCAAAACACCCATAAAACACCGTTCAACAAGAACGATTCCCATAACAATTAAGAAGCCATACGACACACTTGATTGCTTCCAAGCGATCACCTTCACAGCATACCGATCGCCAACCAACGCTTAACCAGCCGTTAGTAATAAGGACACGTAACTCCTGATCTCCGAGATAGCACATTGGTACCGCTGGTGCTAACGGTTCGATATTACATTACCTGATCGGTAAAAACTTATCTAATAAAACTGTTACTAGGCTGTTTCTACCGTTAAATAATTTGAGTTTAACTATATAAAACTTGAAGAAAATAAAATATTTTTGTGCTCAACAAAGGAAACCAGGTCTTAATGTAGTCCGGCTGATTAAAGTCTGTATCGATAGTGATCTAGTCTAGCTAGAATCTTTTCAGGCCTTTCAGAGAAAAAAAAAAGAAAAAAAAGGTGCATTAAAAATATCGTTTTCTCAGTAGTTCTATGCACATTTTTTACGCGCCGAGTCGGGATTTACTATCGATAGATTGGTTCACGCCGTTCACGGCTACTAAAACAGTTTATTTTGGGGGTTATCATAACGAATGCCATCAATATTCAAGAATTAAACAAATTACAAACCAGGTTAGTATAATTTAGTGGAGTAGTCCCAGTATGTACTTAACCTGTCTTTTTTGCAATTTACGAAGTAGCTTCTGGTGTCTAACTTTTAAACAGGTTAGTTCCATCGCACCCTTTCTCACAATACAGATTACCTCCCACACTTTATCTAGTTAACACGGAAACTGCTAGTTCTCATTAGGTGATCTAGTTTCAAGCTTCCCATGCTAATCACTTGACGCCATACCATGGTCTTGTACAACGTCCAAAGTTGTAGATATTTATCTAACACTGACAGTTCAAAAGACTATATTGAAAACTGCCAGTACATACTAACTGAAAAACTGTAACATGATGGTGTGGCTGCGTAGTCGGTAACCCTGCAAAAGTATCCACACTAGGTTGTACATTGTGTGTGTTTTCAATAACTGCGCGTTCCTCTACTGGCAAAACATTGTGAGATCTAAAAGAAAGAAAGAAATGAATGAACCCCACTCCCCCCCCGCACCCCACTCTCTACACCCCCTCTCTCTACTCCTCTCACTCTCTCTCTTCTCTCAATTGAAATCTTTTATCAGCATTCTAGTAGTATTAGAATGCACATTGCACAGTACCTAACACTTCTGTGTTTCCTGCGTGTTGGGCTGCGCTTACGCATGCATGTGAGCAACAGGTGCGCGGCACGCGACCACCGCTGCACTGAATCTTAGTGAGTAGATACATACTGATGTTGCTGATGTCTTCATTGAGTCTAGGAATAGTGGAAACAACATGTTCAGTTAGATTCTTACATTTGATACTTCGTAGTACTGTTCCTGACTGTTTGGCTGGAGAACGCAAGACCCAAAGATAAACGTTTAGGAGAGGCCATTTTCTAGTAGTGGGATAAAATATGTGGGAGAGATCATACCGTGATTAGAAGATAGCAGAGTCAGTTTTCCTACATCGTGCATTCAGGAAAATCATCGACAAGTGAAATCCATCAAAAAATGATGACCCACACCTTCTCATTGAGAAAAGGGCTTTATCCCAACGATGGGAATGGCTTAGGCAGGTTTAGCTTATTCATTTGAAATTCTCTAGGTTTTAGAAGTTAACTCCACCTAAATAATTACTTAATTCACCATCTATTACTGTACTGTAATTATAACAGCTTAGAAGTAATTAGCTATTAAACGAACCACCCAATATTCCAGAAACGACCCAAGCACAGTCCATCAACCTTTTGTTTTACGAGTACTGATTACGTAGAGTAGTGGCGTCGTGGCCGCTGGCGGTGAATGGGCCAGTGATGGCCACTGCACACTGCGCGAGTCGATGAACCGGTGCGCACGCGACGCGCAGTCTGGCCGACGACAATACCGGCTTTTTGTGCTACTACTAATTTTAATTAGAGAATTTTCTTTAATGATAACTTGGTAAAAATTCAAGGTGCATTTACGTTTCATTTGGGAAATTCAATTCTTCAATCAACTTGTTACCGTGGGTAATCTTCAAAGATAATAATCATGGCTCTAAAAATGGTCTACTTTCGTCTAATTTCATCGTTTGGTTCTTGTAAATAGTCTGATTATTATTCGAATAATTTTCAAATGGCTGGCTCAAAAAATAAGTAGGTAGGTTAGAACTATCATTGACTTCACTTTGATTTTGTTGCAATCATGTAAGAATGATCATCACTCACCACCTACGAAAGATCGAGTTATTTGCAATTCAATGCAAATAACATCACTGAAAGCCTAGGAAAGATACATGACTGCACACTACAGCTCCTGCTTCATTTTAGGCCTTGAAAAGATAATGACCAACAATAGAAGTATATTATTGAAGAAATTTGATATTTAAACTATGTTATATTAAAGATTACCCTAGCCTCTTAGAACTTACGCTAAGCCAACGACCTGTCGTCTTCTGCGACACTAACCTGCGCACGGGAGCGACGCTATCTCCATCTGCGCAGTACCATCGGAGATGCGACGATGTTCCCGCGTTGTACAGGCGCATGCGCGTCGGGACAAAGTGTAGAAGGCTCACTTCCGTGTGAGAGGGAACTGGGACTCATTAGCATATTTATACCAGCAGATCCGTTACTACACTCTGGAGTACTTGGACCTTCTGACTTACTGGAAAGGCTGCACCAGTTTTTATTGCTATTTGTAAAGGAGTTTCAGGAAAGAAGGCCTGAAGAAACCTGTTTTGGCAGCATGTTGCGGATTTTTGAGGAAGTTTCCAGGACCCACAGATGTAGTAGTCTTTAACAATGTATTGATGTCCTCGTCTATACGACGCGATCAATTCGAAATGAGCAACCAAATAAAGCCCATCCTTACCACTTTCTATTGTTCAAGCTAGGAATATTGCTGCAAAATTCCCCAGCTACCTCTCAGTTTCTCAGTCACGCATATTTCTGGAATGGTACTTCTCCAGCCTCTTATTTGCAGACGCAGCGCACGGAAGCGCGCACCTCGGCGAATAATTTTCCACGTCCGTGCTCTTGCGCATAACTGTTAACGTTATAATGATCCCCTCCGGTCTGCGGGGGTGGGCGGGGCCTGCTCATTGCTATTAATGCCCAGCTTTATAGATAATGGATAATTGTGGCCTACGCACCGAGATCGTACTGATCTTGAAACTGATCATATCGAGATTAAACTGATAATCTTATTGAGAACAAAGATAGAATAATTTAAGTTTATTTAGAACAAATGGTGCATTTTATACATACTAATATTATTAATCGACTGCCTCGTTAGTCGAGTGGTCGCAAACGCGACTGCTGAGCATGAGGTCCTGGGTTCGATTCCCAGGTCGGGCAAAGTGTTATTGGGTTTTTCCATCAGGAATTTCTCAGTAGCAGCCACGGAGTCTGGATTTGTGCCCGGTTGATGGCAATAGGCTCGCCCCCTATTACATGGGACTTAAAACATAACTGGCGAAATGTGGGTGTACTATTAGTTACACCTCTGCCTAACCCTACGGGGATTACAGACGTGATGTTATGTGTTATGTAATATTATTAATGTAAAAATAAATCTTGTAAAGACAGAGATATGGCTTAAATAACTTCGATGGAATTTAGCTTGTTTGCTAAATTCCATCATTTCATTGGTAGGCGTGAAAAGTGCAAAAAAAACAGCTAATCATATTGTGATACCTATTTTGCTTACAAATTTCAATCTTTTCGGTATAGATCCATTTGTTTCTAGTCTAGTGAACTAGACAAAATTATATTGTAATCTGTAAAAAACAATAAGACAAACATTGCAGTGCTTCGGGTCGAACGTCTCTAACCGATTACGTCCCGGTTCGATTGCTGCGATGATCCGAAAGAAAAATACTTGCTTGTGTAAATGCGCCTGCGACTGATAACTGATGCAACGATTAGTGGCAATAGCTAGGCAGTACCTAGCTATTGCAACTAATCGTTGCGATCTAGGCAATAGTTATGATTAACACATGAAGTGTGAGTATCTGGACCTGGCTGGTTGATTGATCAAAACTTGCCTCATCAAATGGCACAAGTGTTGCAAATTGTTGTGTATTTTGAACCTCCACTAGTGACAATAAAATTAATAGACGATTATGTCCCCGAGGTATTTCTATTTCGGTGTAGTTGGCAAATCCCACTGGTAATCCCTAAACCCTATCATTTGCAATGAAGAAGGGCACCGTGAAGGACTTGCTTGGTCTTGAAAATCCAAAGAAAAAGATTACGCAATTAAATAAACAAACGGTGGACTCCGACGAGACCTGATATTAAGTGGGCTAATTTTTCCAATCTTGAGTTAATTTTCTTGTACAATATTATGAATTAACTCTCAACAAGAAGGCCCATTTCCTTACAACAGGGTAATTGAAAAAAAACCTAACTAAAAATGATCTTTCATGACTTAAATCAGCTCTATAACTGATCGGTTACTTGCGTGTCATCTTCGACAGATCCGACACTTGTACATCGGTTGTTAATAAACAATTAAATCATTGTTATTAATTTGGTATTGTTACTAATAATGTCACAATTTTCCCGTGGTTGCGCATGCGTGTTGGCTCCCACGCTTTTCCTTTGGAGTGTGAGCAAGTTTGACGCCACTTGACAGAACACACAGTTACTGAATTCATTTTAACAAATCTGTTTAGGCATGAGCTAAATCTAAACTAATTTGTATGCAGAGGTAAACTGTTTAATCTCTTGAAGTACTCAGTAGAGGACGAACAAGTTTTTTTGCGAATAGAGAGCGTCGCTCTCTATCGTCGGCAGTAGCTGTGATAATATAGGGTGTAAATCCAAAGGCACTAGTTCTCTCCGTCATTACGATCTATTTTGGTCATACCTTCAGTTACGGAGATATTGGACGTCAAAGATCCAAGTTCTCGACAAATTAAAAAAAAAAACTAGTTTTTAAGGTCATAACTTACTTTAAATAACCTCCATGGCCCGTTTACTATAAAATGCGTCCATCAGCACAATGTTTTGATTGCGTTACATTGAGTTTTATCTAAAATCTGAATTTCCACCCCAAAAACAAAGTCGTTTCCCAAAATATTTTTTTGCGTAGTTACTTAGTTTGATCATTTGATCTGTACTGTAATGCTAGTAATTTTCAAACCCATTTTCCCAAGGGTTTGAAGATTTGTAATTCGCTTAGCGAACAGGAGAGTGCGCTATGTGTACTCTTGGTCGCATGTTAGATTTCCGTACTGAACAAATATTTCTTAGATCTACACATTGTAGTTCCGGGTGTGTATAAGTGAGACCCATGAGTGAAAATTCTAGTGTAGGACACATGTTGTCCTACACTATTATTGAACACTATTATTGTCAGTTATTGAAGTTTTTATTTCATACCTAACCTGTGGCTACTGTCATCTTGTGGGAGAAGGTAAATTAGAAAAGTTCGTAAAATGATCGATAAGTCTCTTGAATATTTGAATGGTTGCAAAAACTTAAAGATTTCTGTCGAGATAACTATCTTAGGAGTTTTCTGGATGACTCTTCAAAAAATACTTTCACTCATTTAAAATAGTAGGTAATTTTGTTTTTATATTTTAGACCGCAAAACTGAAAATTCTGCTCCCAAGTGTAATAAAGAGATCGGTTTTATTCTGTCTAGTATCTTCATCTGTATTCAGATAATTCTAAGATTTTATGTATATTTATGTAAAACATTGTAATACACAGTTCTGAATAATAATATTATAGCTAAATCTTTTGTTATTTCAAACCATTAAAATAATTAAACGACTTAATTATTCAAAACTACTTACAGATCTACTATTTCCGACTACCTACTACTTACAAACTTTCATTTAGACAACTATCGCGTTTCTAAACCATTTAGTTTTATATTCATTTCATAATAACTATCGTTTAATGTTGATCTTGGTACTACTTACAGATGCAAATGTACCTTGATCTTTTATAGGATAAACAATAAATGTTAATACCACAACATACTCTGACCCAAACTTAATCCCGTACAAAACGAAATTGGAAAACATAATTCCATCATCAACACTTCATTTTATTTAGAAAAATATAATAACGAAGGCTTATTCGTTCCCTTGCTTTGCCCCATACCCGGTACCCCTGTCATCTTCTTTACATGTTACGTCTAATAATAATATTTTAATGTTATTTTACAAACTAACTACATGCTTTGCAAAATGCATAAGTTGTATTCTTAACATGGTAAAAATGTGTACAGTATAATTTTGAAGCTGTTAACTCAATAATGGTAGTCACAGTCAAGGAAGCAGTTAACAATATCGTATAATTCATCTAACTAACATAACATAACCTCAAGATTTAATTTGCGTTTAACACTAACTGTAACTCAGTTATCCTATGAACCATAATGCTGATTATTATGTACATTCGCAATTACATGGAACTACGAATTACTGGTAAATGGTTACTAGTAATGTGCAGTTACCGAGACAACCAATTAACGCATTCTGCAACAGTTAGTATAGTTCAATTCGATACGTTATTAACTAATTACAGTTAACCGTTTACACGTAGTTATTGGTCAGTTTAACTATTTATTACTATTATTTATTTTAACTGCGGCAGTGGCCGTGGCTTATGTTAAAATGGCGGTTAGTTTTTTTTTAACAGCCTGTACTGTCCCACTGCTGAGCAAAGGCCTCCCCCAATTCCGGAACGGAATTTTAGGAACACAACATCTCCACACTTTCAGACTGCTGTAGATAGATACTTAACAGTACATTACTGATAGGAAACCTTCAATAACAATGTAACAGTCGTTCTAAAAACGGTTAGCACAAGGACGTTCCGTCTGATTCAACGCAGCTCGATAAATAACTAGCGGACGCCGGCTGGATACTGGATCATTAATCGTTATTTATAGCATTCCTTCTGCCAGCCCTCTCGTAAATCATACGCGATAATTGTCCACCGATCTACGATTATGGAACGGTGGAGATAATGTGGGAAACAGATGTGGCAGAAGGTCAAAACGGCCATTGATGCCAAGCAAAGAAAATTTAAAAAATACGAAAGACCCCTTTTTTCATTTATAACATCAAAAAAATATCAATCGTCAAGGTTGTTCAAATTGTGCATCTTTTTGGGATCTCCAAATCTACAAGCTTTTACCTACTAGATCGTCTTTTTGGTGCAGTAAACTCCTACCAACATTGAGAAAAGGCCACCAATTCAAAAAAGGGTAATTTATTAAAAACGACCAAAGAGTGCTTGGACGGAAAATATAAAGAAGTTCTTAGCGTATTAAATACGATCATTGAAATATTTCCCTTATCCCAAAAAGGGTTAAGAGATGCCTTGCAGTTCATCGGGAGGGTCTAGATTTACCGGTTTCCGGACTAACTTGTTCAGTTGGAAGTGACGAATTCCTTTTGCATAGGTAAACACCATAATTACTTACTCCTCATAATCTTTAACAGCCTGTCAATGAGACCAAATCATAGTGCGGACAACTTGAATATCTGCTTACCTAACCTGTTTCAGAAACTATCAAGGATGACAGAAATAGGCATGAATCTAAACCACACTGATTACATGCATCTAGTCTATGTCAGTACAAATCGTGTATAAAACGGATGTTTCTTAAATCGATATCAGACGCTTCACTTAATGAACATTTTTTCTTTCATGCAGCAAGCTTCACCAGAAGTGAAACGTCTAAAAAAAATGTAATCAAAAGTGAAAAATGAAATCATTAATAATCGATCAAACAATGTGAGATTTCGGCATTCGGCGTCTTTCACTCGTCTACCGAATGAACGAAAATGAAATGAAAGAAGAATATGTACGTTTATTCGTACCTTATTTTGTCGTTCTCGTGTGAACATACAGTGAAGCGTCTGATATCAACTGAAGAAGTCTGTGGCTAAATAATTTTCCACAAGCAACTAGGCTAGTTATTACATGAGAAACGTGTAAGTATCGCGGTGATCTCGCGAAGAATTCCTGAGATTCTAGGAAGAGATGCGCCGGAGTCGCGTGTGAAGCGCAGTGCGGTAGTAGGGCTTGTACAACGAAATAGTGCAAGTTAAACTGTACTAAATAAACGAAAATAATTACTGGTGGTTACTGAAAACCACCTGTGTTGTGTAGATCCGATAAGCAATCGTTCCATACAAAATACTCTTATTCAATTGCATCAGGTTAGACTGGAAGCCGAGCCACGCGTAATTGATGATGGTTACTGAGAACATTGCAAAGTAAAAGAAGAAGAGGACAAAGTGGCATCATATCTGTGAAAACGATGATTGAAAAATCAGTAATTAATGGGACTGGCATATGGTAAAGAAAAGCTTATCTCAATCCTGTTGATAGCCTTTGTAGAAGTGTGAAACGCTTCCAGAGCGATTGCCACTTAGGCCCTTAGGATCATGGAATAATAAGTCGGGTCTTAATAATAATAACTAGGCAGTACAGCTGCGGCCTTTTCTACCTGATCATTAAAAAGTGGTGATCAGGCGGGAGTGTCCTCGATTGTACCTATTTCGGCAACTTCATGATTTATTTTCTGAGACTATTATTGTAATTTGTGATCTAAAATTCCTTGTTCAGGTAGACAATTGTAAATTAGACAAACATCTTGCAGACGCTGTTGGAGCCCTATATTATTACACCTGTGTCACAAACTAATTATAGAAAAACTTTCTGCGAAAAAAAACCGACTTCCAAAAAAACACAAAAAATACTAAAACGACTTTTTTTAAATTACTTTCGGAAGTCGGTGACGAAAAATAAAAATGAAACAAACAAAGTCACCGACTTCCGAAAGTAATTTAAAAATAGTTATTTTAGTATTTTTTTTGTGTTTTTTGGAAGACGGTTTTTTTTTCGCAGAAAGTTTTTTATTTTACCCTTTTTAGTTGTAGACTTTTTAGCATACCACACAAATTCTAATCATGAATTAATTTTTATATTGTAACAGAACTTTAAGGAAGTAATCGTCAAGACGAATCAAACGAGTCCAAACTCGATGGGGTTGTCGTTTTATAGCGGAGTTCTTAAGGCGACCTTACAGCTCCATCATCAGACACTGGATACTATTTAAAGACAAACAACTTATTTAGACGAATCAAACGAGCCCTAACTCGATGCGTTTATGTCGTTTTATCACGCAGATCCTATGGCCACCTTACAGCTCCATCATCAGACCCTGGATACCATCTATAGACAAACTACTCATTTAGACGAATCAAACGAGCCAAAACTTGATGCGGTTACGTTGTTTTATCATGGAGATCCTATGGCCACCTTCCAGCTTCATCATCTGACCCTGGATAACCTCTAGAGACAAAGTACTCGTCAAGACAAATCATGCGAGCCCAAACTCGATGGAGTTATGTCGTTTCATAACGGAGTTCCTAAGGCCGCCGTCCAGCTCCATCATCAGATCAGCTTCATGTCATCGATATATTGTACTATCACGCGATATACATAAGCGTGCAAATTTTTAATTCAATCGGAAATCAGGAAGTGTGTCAAATTAAACATGCAAAACTTCAGGCGTCGTCGCGTGAAGTCTTGCATGTTGTGATTTTGATGAAATTTCTATGGGACCAATCGGGAAGTATATCCTTTCATATAAAAGAATAATTTTTGAAATCGGTTAAGAAACAACGGAGACATGAGGTAACAAACACAAAAAAAAAAAAATACATACAACCGAATTGAGAACCTCCCTTTTTGAAGAAAGTCGGTTAAAAAGCAAAGACGATCCCTCATAAAATCCGTTTTTTTATAAAACTAGTCGTCAGTATATTAACCCTTGAACCACATCAGAGCCATAAGACTAATCTGTCAGAGTGTTTGTCTTGCGCACGCGCAGATTATCATAAAGAAAGTGGGGCCGCGTGCGCATCCGCGAGAAAACTAACTGACTAGCACTTTTGCCTTCGATGAGCAGGGTTGGTAGACGAAGTATTTTGCTCATTACTTAAAATAACCTATGATGTCTTAGTTACAAATAGACAAGGCATAAGTGTTTCATCTTTCCTGGTAATTTGATCCAAGTAAATCCCACGCAATGAAAGTAAATCTCATCTCCGCCTGGGACCTTTTAAGGTCTAAATCAATTAAGTTTCTCACAATCTCACAATTTTCCCTCAGGCATCGCCATAAAATTAATGTTTTTCAACAAGTATCTATTCATTCGTTTAAAAACCTCATAACTTCTAACTAACGCATGATGGTTAGGATTATCACATGCGACCTTTCCTTAGGATTATTGAAAGCTCACTTTTTTCGATTGTTACCTTCCTCTGCGTTCAATTTCGCTAACTATAGACTTTTACGAATCCTAATAGGTACATACTATTTATACTGCTACAAGTGCTATAATTATGCGTAAAACGTTTGAATCGACATTGAATTGAACGCGGATATTGCTCAGATTTGCGTTAGCTACGACTATTGATGTCACGACAAGCCTCAACTACACTAACCACTACATATTTATAACAGTATCAACACTGTTAATTGTTAGTTTATTATAGAGCCGTTAGATCGTTTACTTTACAAGTAAGAATCAATTGGCTGAATAAATTAATAGCCGAGTTCGAACTATCGTGGGAATCTTGTGAGTTTAAACTTAACTTTATATGTGTGTACTTTGGTGCCTTGACTTCAATAGTACCGTCAATCTTGAGCGTGAACTGGTGATATTAAGGTTGATCGACATATCTTGCTATTTAATTGTATGTTCTCACCTTAGGACTGTTTAAATTAACGTCGTGTAGTTCAATTCCCATTAAACTCAAACAGCGGATGAATCGTAAATAGGTAAACCTAGGTATAGGTAATAGGTACCTTGGAGGTTGTTTCTTATTTATAAATGTTTTATTTCATGTTATGAAAGGGTTTTTAAAGTTACGTCTTTAGAATGAAGAGAGATAGTTCCAGTATTTTTGGATTCGTTGTGACCAGGGAGGGTCTTTAAACTTGCGAATCAATAAAGTAAACCTATTTAATCATTTAAAATACAATGTGTCAACCCTTTATTTTCCATTGATTGTTGTGAAATGAAGAATGCGGCATCCATCTTCTTCTTCATGCTCTTTCATGCTGTACGACATCATAATGTTATGGACATGGGTCCAAAATTTCGCGACTTAGGAAGTACATTTTTAAAAGCATCTTAAGAATCTAGATAATGTGACATGTAACACATCAAATAAATACCCTTTGACCTCACTCAATTAACCTCTTGTCTGTAAGAAAAATCCGGATGTAATCCAACAAATTCCATCTCCATTGATCTAAGGAATACCTACGGAACACATGAAACCTAAGGAATACATGAAAGAGAAACGCAGTTATTTTTAAATCTCTCATTAGAAGCCTCGACAGCTTTCCATTCCCATAAATCTAAGCTGTTCTGGTTACCATAAATTACCTAAATTGTCGGTGCGGCCCGCACACCGCGCTCGGGGGCCAGTCCTGACCGACCCTGAGATATGGGGCCCGTGGGTCCTTATTAAACAGGGACCCCGGGTACCTCTAGCGGTAATAGATATGAATTAGTCTTCGGTAGTGGAAGAATGGACAAATTGAATGTACCGAAGTCATTAAGTAAGTTGAACGTCAGTGAAAAACTATTAAAACCTCTGTGGTTAATTGGTGAGGTCCATCCAATGTCAGGTAACTACTCTCCGAGTCAATAATCTATACTTCCTTATTTACTATTTCTGTCTGTCTGTAACCGTTTCACACCTTAACTGTTAAACGAATCTCGGTGTTTGACACACAGGTGAACCGTGATAGTGATACTTTTTATTGCGTAATAGGTCCTACGTTCCTGAAGGATGTCAATCAAACTCCAGGCAGGCAAAGCCGCGGGCAAAAGCTCTTCGTCTATAACATGGTATCTGTCCAAAATGATCTTCGTGTACGGGAGCAATAACAATTTGGAATATAATAAACTACAATCAAGTTTGTTTAAGCTCCGGGTGACTAGGTAATTATAGAAAGTTAAGCACGAACTAATTGCCCTGTCAAAGGTTTAGTGTAAAATATTGGTATGAGTTCGACAGTAACATGCTATTACTGTTGATTAAACTTTATTTATTACTGTAATCGAATTAAAATTAATTTTTAATTCTCATTTTTAAGGCTATATACAATTGAAAATAATAAACACTTTTAAGAAGTTCCTAGTGGCTAAATGCGTTGGAGACTTTATAGCCGTCATAAACAACAACTTCCAAAGGCGGGAAATATGACATGTAGGTCGACCATAGAGTAAAAATAATTGCGTTTTGTTATCGATAGCTAGCTTTTCCAATAAGGAAGACTGAGTATTATTGCAAGTATTGTTGGATTATGTAATAACTTTCTCTGCTAAAGTTTAATATCGTAGTAAAATGTGTAAAACAATAATTGGTTGGCGTATGAACACTAGGTTTTACTACCTCGTAATGTGTGTGGGCAATCAGACACAATGAGTGTTAATGTTTTGAAAGGTAAAGTGAAAACGTTTGAGGTATTAATTATTATTATTTATTTCTGTGTTCATCTACAAGAATATCGGACGCATACTTTTGTTGTTCCATTAACGAGTCACGAGATCTCGGAAGATAATTATCCCGTAAATGACAAAAACATATAGATTTTTCTGTAACGTCGTATTGAGACTGTTTTTTTAACTTTAAATATCATTAGATATTAACATTATTGTTTATTGTTGTTTCAGATGTGTGTGTAGCGGCGTGTTGCGGAGTGGCGCGGCATGGGCCAGGCTGGCAGCCACGCGCCGCCGCCGCAGCGCGGGCGCCGCGCGAACACGCTTCCGCACGACCCACCGAGACTCGCGCCCAAGGTAACCATCACACAGGTACCTAATCATCACAGATAACCACTGCTGCACAAAAGAAAAAACTGGTCAAGTGCGACTCGGACTGGCGCACGAAGTGTTCCGTACCATTAACCGAAAAAAACACGTTTCTTGTATGGGAGCCCCGTTTAAATATTAAATAATTTCTATTTTTATTATTTGTTGTTTTACCGGCAATAGAAATACATCATCTATGAAAATTTCAACTGTCTAGCTATCACGGTTCATGAGATCCCTGGTGACAGACAGACCGACGGACAGACAGCGAAGTCTTAGTAATAGGGTCCCGTCCCGTTTACCCTTTGGGTACGGAACCCTAAAAATGACAAATTGTAGAAACATTTGCCATGTTTTGCCATGTGAAACATGAGGGGAACAAAGCAAATACATATTCGGTAAATGAGATGGAAGTCCTCTTTGCAGTGGAATCCTCTTGCTTTTACGCTGATGAAGCTAATTTATTCTTGTAAAAATTTTGACGATGTCGCTGAGATCCCTTGATTTTTCTATCGGATCTGTCTCGACCAGAAACCTTTCAGAGATCTAAAGTACTGAACCAGTCTTTGAAAACTCAATAGGATCATTTTTCCGTTGAGATTCCTTCCGCTAATAATACATACTTACCTATTATAACAAAGGATCCTCATCCTTATATGAAGTTAATTGGGAGATTTAGTCGAATCGAGTGAATAAACAATAAATTAACAGTCACGCGATAGTAATAATTATTTATATTGTGGTAATTGTTATTTATTTTATAATACCATAATATATGCTGGTGTGCTGTCAACCGAATCATTTATTAACTTTCACTGCGTGCAATAAAATATAATAATCGCTGTGATTATCACAGTCATCTTAACAGACATCTATTGACGTCATAAATACTATAAATAACTTTACACTATTGGTAGTAATGTTAATCTCGAAAACTAGAGATAAATCAGAAAGTTATAATTTCTTTTACACATAATATTTACATATCTGAGACTTTCTAACTGCACCCAACTGTACTCTTCCAAAGCAAGGAGACCGACTTACGAACAGTAAGTCGTGGGTTCGAAGTAGTTCGAACTCAGTCAGGCGCATTACTTTGTGTAATTTATTTCATCACCACTGCTCACAAAAACGGTGAAGGAAAACATCGTGAGGAAACCGGCATGTCCTAGAACCAAAAATTCGAAGACATGTGACATCTACCAATCCGCACTGGGCCCGCGTGGTGGATTATAGCCCAATCCTTCTCATAGAGAGGAGGTCTGTGTTATATTTTTTTTTAATCTTTGATTTTTTGGTTCCGACATAGAGATTTTCTAGAGCTACCTATCAGCGTTCCTTTGCACAGGTGCTACCAACTCTATGCGAGTCGCCGCGCCTGCGCAGTACGGACAATGGCGCGATCCTGCACTCGGGCGGCACCATCAGCGGCAGGCGACCCAACACCATGCACGATAATGTGCCGCACGGACATGTGGTAAGGAAATAACTGTAATGCTACTTTACTCACGTATGATGAAAGAGATACGAGATGTAAGATAGATTGTTCAAAGATATTTTAAAAATATAAAAGACAGCCTGTCTTCTGAAGTTCTCTTTATTCTCTTTTGTGAATCCACGATTTGTTTCCGAGGCGATATCTATACCCAAATACGAACTAATTTGACAATTAATAGCTATGAAGATGAACATTCACAAATTGACAACCGCCAGGTCTGGAGGATCCTGCCTTTACTATAGATGGATGTTTGTGGAGGATGAGGAACTTTATACTCTGTTACCCTTACGTCTAAAATCCCATCAGTGATCGTCTGAAACAAAGTTACCAATGAAGTAGTCTAGGATACTAAAGCTACCGGCTTTAGATTTCCAATTTTCCTAATCAATTATCCAAAGTCACATTGTAATGGAATAAATTTGTTTTATTTCCAGCACGCTAACGTGTACCGGTCGCGGTCAGCGGGAACCTCGGGCGGGGAGAGCAGCGAGATACGGTCGCGGGAGAGAGACCCCCTGCACAGGTCACACACCAACCTGGAGCTACGACATGACAGTGAGTACACGCATAACCTTCAAACCAAACTAACCTAACTTCAGACCAAAGTTAGGTTGAATAAGTTAAACGGTTTTATGTTAAATATACATTGCAATGTTTAAAATAAATGTACTAAAAACCAAAAAATAATAAAATAGATACAGTCGTGGGAATTATAAACATATGCATAGACTAGACTAAAATAAAACCGTGGGGCACGTGGGGACGATAATTTGTAGACAATTGACGTGCCCCACGGTTTTATTTTAGTCTAGTCTATGCATATGTTTATAATTCCCACGACTGTATCTATTTTATTATTTTTTGGTTTTTAGTACATTTATTTTAAACATTGCAATGTATATTTAACATAAACCGTTTAACTTAAAAAGTTTTTTTACCTATTTTTATTTTCTAGTTTTTAGTTTTTATTTCGCATTCTGTTTTTTATAATTTTTTTTACCATTTTGTTCCCACGAGTAATGGACATTTAAACGGTCGACCCCCCCAGAGGTCCAATAAAGGGGCAAGGCTATGTACAACAAGATGCGCCTGAGTCTTGAGGGGAAAACGCTAACGACATATCATTTTTATCCACCCTAATGCCATACAGTTCTCGGCGCGTTTTAACCTTTCACCTTAACTTGGGTGGTGTACCGCTAACGACGTATCATTTTTAGCCACCCTAACGCCACACAGTCCTCAACACGATACAAAATCTTGATTTGGGTGGTGGATTCAGGCTGGATTAATCAGATACCTAAATTACAGATTCAATTTCTAAATTTAAATCTTATTATTATACGCCATTTGGTGGCTGCGCCCATCTTAAATATTGAGGTTGTATAGTGCACTGTATTCTTCTTGTCAAGCCCTTTTATTTGATACCCATATTGGTGGGATTGATAAAAAATTGTTATCAGCCATTTGGTAGCGGCGGCCATCTTAGATTTCAATTTTGCATAGTAAATTGTATTATACTGGTTGAGCACTTTCATTTGATACCCATATTGATGGGATCGATAAAACCTACGTTATCCGCCATTTTGTAGCGGCCGCCATCTTGTATTTCAGTTTTTTATAGTATATTGTATTCTGCTTGTTGAGCCCTTTCATTTGATACCCATATTGATGGGATTGATAAAACCTACGTTATCCGCCATTTTGTAGCGGCCGCCATCTTGGATTTCAATTTTTTATAGTATATTGTATTCTGCTTGTTGAGCCCTTTCATTTGATACCCATATTGATGGGATTAATAAAACATAAATTATCCGCCATTTTGTAGCGGCGGCCATCTTGAATTTATAATGATAATGAATAAACATATCGTATTGTCACCAAAATCCAAAGTGTATACAAAATTTCAGATTAATCGATTGACAGGAAGAGGGTGAAATTTGAATTACTAAATTTGACCCAAGAATAATAAATAAAACAAACGGGGTGAGCTAAATAAAACCGTTTAAAAAAAATAACCGAACTAGCTACAACTAGATTTAGTCGTAAATTCAGGCTGAGATAAAATTCTCAAAAGCTTGTTCGATTTGTTTGATGTTGGTGAATTTTCCCACTGCAGGGCAAAAGTTTCCACATATTTTCTTAAGATTAGCTAGCTACAGCTGCTAAAGACCCGTCACACTACTGTCCAGCTCATCCCCCCATTCGGCTTACTCATTTTTATAATCTGATTGATTGCAGGCAGCAGTATAAACAAGCGATTTGGATCCGAACCAGATCTTAGAATAGAAGAAGAACAGAAAACGAGAAATGGAAACAAACACTTTCGAAAAAAATATAGAGCACCCCCACCCCCCACCAATGACGTAAGTAGTGAGCATATTGAGATAGTCCACTTGAGGAGTGAATAGATCGAAGGTTGATATATTTGCACGTTGTTACAGAACTTCGAGGGTTCATCGCCAGATTCCAGCGAAGGGAACGCGAGAGCTGAACCCCAGAGGAAACTAAGACTGTTCAAAACGAGAAACGAAACCAAAAAACTGAACGGTCAAGATAACTTGCAGTTCAGAAACTCAAACCACGAATACAAGTCACTCGACATGACTGACAACGCAGCATTTGAGAGACGATACAGATCTCCTTGCAAGGACAAGGAGCAACACTTTAAGTACCCTGACAACCAGGACATGGTACAGAGCACCGCCTCGCTCAAGAGAGAAGAACGACTCATTCAAACGAAACAAGACTACAGGAAGACGAGGATCGATAGGATGAGTGGCTGTCGAGCCAAGACGTCCAAGAACGAACACAGCGAAGCGTGGAAGACTCCACTATTGAACAGGAATTTCAGGTACTCCGAGAGGTTCAAGAAAGATGACAACGAACTGCCCGCGCTCAGAAGAGAGAGGACATTCGACGAAACCTTGATCGCGAGCGAGAGAGAAAGCGAATCCTCTAGAGTGGGACACGAGAGCAGGATGAAAACCATCGCAGAACAACTCAGAGTGGGCAAACTGAGCCCCCTGGCGGAGACCAGCAAACCATTGAGAAAATCTCTTCCTTCACTATTGTTGAAAAATAATGAAGAAAAAGATGAATTTCAAGCTGAACTTAAGAAGGCTACGAGTAGAATTAGAAACCAATTAGGCAGTAAAGTTAATGATAGTGAAACCAAAACTAGTCAAGAGAAGAAAGAGTTGAAGACCCCATCGAAAATACCGAGTAAAGTCAAAAAGTCTAGTCCACAGAGTGCTGCCAACAAGCCAGAAGCGAAGGTGATCAGTAGGAGGCCTTTGAGTCGAGCAAACGAGGACAAAGCTAGACAAATGAGTAACAGTGCTAACGCTAAGATATCGGACAATAAGTATAAAATGAGCAGCAAGGAGAACAGCCGCCCGATGCCGGACAGAGGGCAGGCTTCCGGGAAGGAGTCCACGCCTGAACACTCACCCACTAGGAAGTTGGAATCGTTGCTAAACCATTCTTCACAAGACAAGTAAGTTATAACAATCCCAACTTTATAAAAGATATTATTCTAGATTTTCAAGCTTCTACTAAAATAGTCTCATCCATATTAAAGAAAGTATTATTCTACCTTCTGCTGATAGGGTCTTATTTAATCTTAATAGCATAAAAATCATTCTAGATTTTGCTTAAATTCCTTACTTCCCAATTCTTTATTTCCAGACAAAAGCAGCAACCGCCATCGAAGCAGTTCTACTTCGGCATGGTCGAGAGCAAGCAGACGAACACACAGCACCTGAAGGATTTCCCCGGTCTGGGTAGTCCCATCATCGAGGAGATCTCCAACTTCCACCTTATCGAACAGAAGCTGCTCAGCTACCACGAGGAAGATGCCGAGTTCGATAAGTTCAATGCTAAGATGAAGGAGGACTGCAAGATTAAGAATTGTAAGTACCTAATGTAACTGAAATCATCATCATCTGCCTAGCCTTTTCCCAAATATGTTGGGGTAGGCTTCCAGTCTAACCGGATGCAGCTGAATACCAGTATTTAACTGAAATAATAAATAAATAATGAAACAACTTGTGTAATCACAACAAATTGAGGTAGTGTGTTAATCTGTTTAACAATCAAGTGCCCTGACTGCAGATATTGTATAATTTGGTATTTCTGGCAATGGTATTTGCTGTTTTTAATTTTGATTGCTATTCAGTGCTAAATTCCCTTCCTAATTAAGACCCATGGGTCCATGACCCTATACGACAAAGTCCAGCCAAATTACCTTCATTGTGTTGACCTTCTGTATGTCGTAAATTCATGTAATGTATGTCCTCCTGCAGTATCATCGGAGTCGGCCCTGTCGTCGTGCGCGTCGGACGGCTCGTGCACGTCGGGCTCGCTCGGCATCGCGCTGCGCCTGCGCCCCACGCTGCCCAAGAAGCAGCGCGCCGTGCCGCGCTTCTCTCCCGCCGCCGCCTGGAGGCAGCTGGCTTCCTTGGATGATCATCTTGCTGCAGGTAACCATTGCTTTATTTCTTCAGTGTACAACTTAGACCACGATTCTATGTGACAATAAAAACCCAATACTAATCTCAGTAGTTTTGACTTTTTGACATTTGAATGGCTTTGGTGTTTGAACGTCCTGCTGTTGAACTGCTCATCTGGATGACTTACCAACTTAAATCAGATGACAGATTATTCAGTTTATACGATTGCTGCTAGCTATTTGGTCCACCAGATTTCTTTTAAATCCAGTAGAATTTCATTGTTGCTTACTGCATGTAATTCCTCCTTCCTTGGTCCTTTTTTCAAACCAACCAAATTGATTCTCATTTGTTATATTTCTGAACAGTATATTTTTTTCTTAACAGAAACCCAACCGCTAGCAGTCGAAACGAAGATGTCGGGCGATATATCGGCGGAGTCTTCACCTCGCTCGGATCAGTCGGCCGATAAGTCGGGAGACTCCGGCATCTCGGGCGACCACGCGCATTCTGACCACAGAATAGACTCACCTTCTAGACACCACGTAAGGATAGTAGGAGACTAGAATATTGTGTGGAAAATGAATATGAAAGCAAAGAAGAATCAAATACCAGTATTCCAACACTTGGTTTAGGGGCCGAAATGTGGGGCGGCAGCGATTTTACCTTTTATCACCATTTTATTTTTACAGTCTTATTATGCTAAAATGCTTTTAATAGCATCAGAACAGTAAAGTTTAGCAGTACAGCCACACTTTTTCAAAATAGCTGTTCAATATAAAGAGTCCAAAAAGAAGAATACCTTTCAACCGCAGATAAAAATACTTTTTCTCCTTTCCCAGGCTCAAGACTCAAGTCCAGCCACCTGGACCCCCCAACAAGACCTGGGCGACAGCAGCTCGGACGGGGCTGGCGGAGGAGTGGCACTCCTGGGGGCTGGGCTGGCCACCTACAGTCCCGGCCACCAGCCCTTCAGTCTGTCCCTACCGAGAGACCAGCAGGACCGAGTGAGTGGTGGGCTGAGAGTCGCGGGGTGTTAGGGGACGAGTAGCGGGTTTGGGAGCCTGGATTTAGACGTATTGAACATGGAAATAAATCGCATAAATAAATAACCCTGTAAGACAAGGGCAACAGATTAAAAAATATAATTAATTAATTATTATTTGCCTTTGGAAACCTAGGACTACTTTACATCATGTTATGTATAACGGAAAAAATCATGAAACAGCTCACCTCGGTTATGGCATATAAAGAACGTGCATGCAGCGGATTTGGATATCATGGCTTGAATTTCATTTGCTGCTGAACAAATCGTCATTTCAGCTTTATAACTTTAGATCATGGTACGTCTAGATCTGGCTTCACGAATCAATTAATGAATGCAGCAGTAGTCGTAGTGATTCTAGATATTAATTGTGGTAACTAACTATTAACAAACTAATCTGTCTCCTAACATCCCGCGGCCGCTGACGAGGAGTAAAGGTACTCACATGTTCTTAACCTTTGTATGGTGATGGCAGTAGCTGTGGTGATGGGATTTTCTTAACAGACTTAAAAAAATATAGGACACTAAAATTGACTTCCAATAAGACGGTAATAGTAACCACGAAATAGATCGATTAGTAATTTATATTGTGTTAAAACATAACGTAATTTAATTCCTATATCTTTTAAGCATATGCTCGCATGGGGTATTTGTGTAGCTTTAGATGTATTTTTTTATATTCTGCTCTATTTTATACATGCGGATCTGAATTACTGTCAGTAAGTATCTTCAGCATTATAAATTAATGGCTCCTTCTCAGTCCCATTTTTCTTTTCCAAGTATAAAGGGGGTAAACAGACTCTTAACGAAGCTCAAAGGCACTTGTTCTCCCCGTCATGGTGATTATTTTTTTGTTCTAGACCATACCTGGGAACCTTCTAGTTACGGAGATATTGGGGGTCAAAGTTCCAACTTTTTCACAAGTTTTTTTTATTATACATGTATTTAATGTAAGATTTTTACTTTAAACACCTCCAGGACACCCTTACTATTCAATCCATCCATCAGAACAATGTTTTGAGTGCGTTACTTTGAGTCTTACTGTAAATCGTGATGTTTCAGCCCAAAAAAAAGTCGTTTCCCAGCACTAATTTTTGCGTAAAGATACTTAATTTGATGTACATAATGCTTGGTTGATGGCTTCGTGAAGAGTCTGTTTACACCCTGTATGATCCTAGCTTCATATTATTTTCCTGTAAATTCCAATCTGTCTCCTTTATTTGCCTTTGAATCTCTTTGCGTCTTCCTCTTCGAATGAACACCTTTATTCCTCATCAGCTCTCAAAGTACCAACACAACACAACACTCTTCTCGTAGTTTAAAGCGATGTCGTGTTTCTACGACTGCTTCCAGGGCAAGCAACTGACTCAAGGCTTCAACAGTCTCCAGAAACTTCGGAAATCAGTCTCAGGGGCTTTGGGAGCAGCCTTAGGTTCCAGAAGGTTCGATATAGAACATGAGCCCATGTTGGAGGAGCCGGAACAGAACTGGTTCCTGACGAAGTCTGCGCCCAACTCGCTGAGCAACCCACTCATGTTCCAACAACCAGCGAGGGCGAAGGGATCGGAGGAGGATGCTATTAAGGAAGAGGAGTCTTTACCGCCGTCGGAAAAGGTGAGAAATGGAGACGTTATAGTCATGTCTTTTAAAAGTTACATCGTACAAACTTACATCCCCTCTTAACCCTTTTAGTTTTTCATAGTTACGTTCATTCGTTTTATAAGTAACTCTTGAGCTGCTGTGCACATTGTCTATCAGTAATTTTTATTTACCATCTTTAACTTCAAGAGTCTAAAATAAGGATTCCTACCGTAAAACTACCAAAGTTCTCTATTGTTACAAGACAGGAAATGTGCGTCCTAAAAGTTACAAATGATACTAGACGAAATCGCTGCAGACATTTTTAATTTCTACTACAGATATTACAGATAATATTTTCACACCTATTCTTCACAAACATTATTTTATTGATTTGAAACAGCCTCAACGCAGGCACTTATTATAATAATCTATTGTTTCTACCAATAACTGTTTGAGGAAGTATGAAATACTTTAGTACTTCTTCGATATTTTACAACAGACCCTTTGGCAGTGGAAAACGGAAGTTTATCATAAATACTTACTTAATTCCCTCGAACATCGAGAATGGACAATTTGTTTTACAACTCTGTTGTGCTATGAGGTACCCTCACTGACTTTCATTATTGTTTCTTGACAATTTTATGAAGGCAACAAACGATGAGGTTGCAAACAAACTTACGTTAATGTGGCTGCGTCAGGGTAGTCCGCGAAATTCAAATTTTCTTACGTTTTTTGAAATTTGCAGGTCAGGTCAGGTTGTGCGTTGATTAAAAATGAGTCGCGCCAGTAACACGTATGTAATTATAGAATTACAATCATGAAAATCATAAATACAACCCTCTAAGTTCGCATCGACAATTTTGCACACTCTTACCGAAAAGAATGCAAAGCGGAAATAATTGATCTAGTTCTTTCGGATCATACTTCTCAGTTACTCACAGTACCTATCAACAAAATATGTACGTTAAAATTTTGGAAGACTAAAAAACAAGACATTTCAGCATGTAATTTATCCAAATTCAAAAATCACTTGAATTGTTTATCTTTCTTACAAGTGTACAAAGCCAAAGATGCAAACGAGTCTTTCGAAAATTTTAAAGATGATTTTTTGTTATTATATCGTTTATGCTTTCCGGAAAAAAATGTCACTATATACACTAATAAAAAGACTAAATGGTTATCTCGTGGAATTAAATTATGTAGTAAAAAACAGAGACAGCTACTCTGGACATATAGACTTAATCCTAACTTAAAAAATAAACTTGTTTTTAAAAAATATTCCGCACTCTACAGGAAAATAATAAAATTAACCCAGAAAGCCCAAAATAACCATTTTATCAATGTTTCACAAAATAAATCAAGGGCAGCCTGGCAAGTAATAAACAAATCAAAATGTTGTTTGCCCCAAGAACCAATATTATCTATAAAAAGAGATAACTTAGTTTTAACGCACCCAATGGATATAGCAAATGAATTTAATAAATATTTTATTGAGGCTGTTGAAAACAATATACATACGAATTGTGCATCGCCAAAAAAACCGTTTAATGAAAATCTAACGGTGCATTCATTATTTATGTCGCCTGTAACAGATGATGACATAGTTAAAATAATAAACAGCTTTAAGAATACAAATACTGTCGGATACGATGGCATATCAACTAAAGTGATAAAGTATGTCAAGGAAATTATAACGCCACCACTGTCACATGTAATCAATCTCTGTATTGCTGATGGTATATTCCCAGATAGCTTAAAGAAAGTAATCATTAAGCCCCTTTTTAAAAGAAATGATAGAACTGATGTTAAAAATTATAGACCAATTGCAAAAATTCCGGTATTTTCAAAAATATTAGAGAAAGTAATTTATAATTCAATTTATGCTTATTTCGAAAAATTTAATTTATTTTGCTATGAACAAAAGGGATTCAGAAAAAAAATCAATATTAATATGGCACTATTTGACTTACTATCCAATGTCATGACTTCTGTCGATAAAAAAAAACATGTTTGTGCGTTGTATACAGACATGACAAAGGCGTTCGATTTTGTTGATCATAAAATTTTACTGCAAAAATTACATAGTTATGGCATTAGAGGGAACGTCCTTAAACTTTTAGAATCATACCTAAGTGATAGATTACAATGTACTGAAATCTCTAGAATATGTCCTACAACCAAATTGGAAACCACTTATACCTCTGAACCAAGGTACATAAAATATGGCGTCCCTCAAGGTAGCGTTCTGGGACCACCGCTTTTCTTGATTTATATCAATGACCTCCCAAAATTCATAGGGCAAAAAATGGTACTCTTTGCAGACGATAGCACAGCTATTATAGAATGTAATAATCGAAACAATTATCAAAATGACATTAATAATTCTTTAAATAAAATAATAAATTGGCTTAATAGTAATAATCTTGTAATTAATTTAAATAAAACCAAAGTAATGCACTTCCACCAACGACTTGAGAAACCACTAGTTAATGTTGCATATGATAGTTATGAAATAGGAGAAGTTAGTACTGCGAAGTTTTTAGGTATAACTATAGACGAAAAACTGACTTGGAAACCTCATTTGGAAGAAATTTGCAAGCGATTAAGTAAATCAGCATATTTGCTATTTCAACTCTCTAAGAAAGTGAATTATGATACACTGTTAACAGCCTATCATGGACTAGTCGCGTCAGTTCTGCGGTATGGTGTTATTTTTTGGGGACAGTCAACAGATAGAGAACTGGTTTTCAGGATGCAGAAAAGGTGTTTACGATCCATGTGCGGTTTAAAAACAACTGATAGTTGCATTCCATATTTCAAAAAGTTAAAAATATTACCTCTACCAGCCTTATACATCCTGGAAACTGCACTATTTGTAAAAGTAAATCCACATTTATTCAAAAAACTATGTTCAGTAAAGAAAACTCCGATGCGTGCTCAATATATAAATGAACTATGCCTAGTAAAATGTAAAACCTCTTTAATGAAGAAAAGCTTCTTTGGTGTTGCTCCACAAATATATAATAAAATACCCGATAAAATAAAATGTATGCCATTACAGAAGTTTAAAAAAACGCTTAACGGGTTACTGCTTGAAAAATGTTATTATACCTTAGACGACTTTCTTAATGACGAATATCTGTAACTTAATAATGCTGACATAATTTTTTTTTTTTTTTTTTTACATTTTTAATTTTTTGAATTTAAATTTTGACATGAAATGAATTTGATTATGACTAATAAAATTCATGCATGTGGTAATACAATTATGTGCTCAATTACGTAAATAATTATATTGTAACAAATTTATATTTTAATTTAATAGTACTGACTCAAAAATTGTTTTCTTTTTTTTAAATAATTTGTATGTCAATTGACAAAACATAGCGCACTACTTAATTTTTAAGATCTTGTATATAATTTTTACCTATGTTTTACAAATAAATGATTATTATTATTATTATTATTATTATTTCGAGTTCTTTCATGTTCTTCTCTCGTAAGAGAGTACAAAAACCCTACCCACGGGCCGGAGCCAAGTTTGTAGGGGGGAGTTTATATGGAGAATGTAGAAGATATTGTAGAAGAAGTAAGGAATTTTCGGGTGATGCGACAGGTGTTGAGAATTGTGGCTTTTTGGAGCAACTGAAGTGTGTGGGGAGGCATGTGTAAAGTGTTAAGGTTTTGCAGGAGAGATTTTGGTACTATACCAGTGGAGGAGAGCACTATAGGGACGATGTGGACGGTTTGTGCTTCCCACTGGGTTTTAATTTGTATGGCGAGCTCTTGATATTTACTTAGCTTTTCAGAAATTGTAGTTTGAATGTTGTGGGAGTTTGGGATAGCTATATCTATTAGGTAAACTGTTTTACTGGCTTTGTCGTGAAGAGTTATATCAGGCCTATTAAAATGTATAGTTTTATCTGTTATTATTGTCCGATCCCAATAGATTTTCTGATTGTTATTGTCTAGTATTATTTCCGGTTTATATTTATAATATGGTTTCATCTCACTTATTAGTTTGTATTTGAATGCTAAATGTTGGTGTATAATAGCGGCAACTTGGTCATGTCGGTGCTTATAGTCAGTCTGTGCAAGTGATTTACAAGCTCCTGTAATATGTTGTATGGTCTCAGAGGCTGTATTGCAATGTCTGCATAAGTCAGTCGGCTGATGAGGGTCTTTAATTATATATTTCCTGTAATTACGAGTTGCTATTATTTGGTCTTGGATCGCCAGCATAAAACCTTCCGTTTCAGGGAACAGCTCGCCTCGTTTGAGCCATTCGTTCGACTTAGCTTTGTCGACGTGTGGCTGGCTCAGGTAGGCTCGGTGTCTTCCGTGGAGGGCCTTGGCAGACCATGCGGCAATTTTATCTTGTGTGTTTATGAGTTGCTCATTAGTTTGAGTGTTCCTATTGTGTAGGTTGAGTGGCGTAAGTTTCGTATCCTGCTCGGTTACATGTTTGTGAAGTGATGAATTTTCTGATTTGTTATGGAAATATGCTCTGAGTGAAAGTATCTGTTTGTTGTGTAAATTGTGTATATCTATTAATCCTCTTCCACCTTCTTGACGCGGTAGGGTGAGTCGCTGTATGCTGGATTTTGGGTGATGTTTTCTGTGTTTTGTTAGCGTTGTGTTTATAGTGCGTTGTAACTTTCTGATATCCGTTTTTGACCAGCGTATTATTCCAAAAGAGTATGTGAGTATAGGTATTGCGAATGTGTTGATGGCTTTGACGGTGTTTTTAGAGTTCAGGTTGGTTTTCAAGATGAGGTTAAGGCGGTGTGAGAACTTTTTGAGAAGTTCTTGTTTTATCATTTTATGTTGTATCTGTCTGGACTGGTTAAACCCTAGGTATTTATAAGTACTTTGTTCATCCATTGGCTCTATCGATTCACCCGACCCTAGTATGTAACTGTTATTTTGGACTTTTCCTTTTACAACTGATAAAATTTTGCACTTATCTACACCAAACGACATGCAAATATCATTAGAAAATTGCTGAGTTGTGTCAGCTAGCTGGAACAGTGCGTTTTTGTCAGCTGAGTATAATTTTATGTCATCCATATACATAAGGTGTGTTAGTGTATAATGTGTGTCATTAGTTGCTAGTGTGTATCCTCCGTCTGCTTTATCTAATAAGTGTGAGAGTGGATTGAGTGCCATGCAAAACCACAGCGGACTTAGAGCGTCTCCTTGAAAAATTCCACGTTTTATACGGATTGGTTCAGTAGCTGCACTCGAAGAGGAGGAATTAAGTTTTAAGACCGTTTGCCAATTCTGCATGGAAATTTCTAAGAAGTGTTTCAATGTTGGGTGAACTTTGTACAGATTTAAAACGTGTAATAACCAGCTGTGCGGTACTGAGTCATAAGCCTTTCGATAATCAATAAACATTGTGTGGATATCTGTCTTACTTTTAATAGCACTGTTCATAGTGATCGCGTCAATTGTGAGTTGTTCTTTGCATCCTTGGCTATTCTTACGACATCCCTTTTGTTGTTCTGCTAGGATGTTATTTTTGGTTAAATGTTCATATAGTACCTCGCTTACACAGGCAGTTAAAATTTTATATAAAGTTTGTAAACAAGTAATTGGTCGGTATTTTGCTGGGTTTAAAGTGTCACTGATGTCTTTAGGTATCATATAAGTCACTCCTTGTGTAAGGTATGGTGGAAGTAAATTTGGTGATTGGATGAATGTGTTTAAATGGTTATGTAAGAAAGGATGTATGCTGGTGAATTTTTTATACCAATAATTGTGAATATTGTCAGTGCCAGGCGATTTCCAGTTATGAGTGCGTTTGATGACATCTATAAAAGTTCCTATTGGTATAAATTCATATTCCATTTCTGGAATTTCTGGTGCTAGTTCGTTGACCCAGTCTGCTCGATGATTATGGCATACTGGATTTTCCCAAATTTGCGCCCAAAATTCTCGTAGACTTTCAGGCGTAGGTGTATCTAGGCTTTGGGTAGTGTTTGAATTATTTGTTGTAAGGTTCCTATAAAATACTTTTTCATTGTTGCTAAATTTTGAGTTTTGCATTTTACGGTTCGTGCATGTTAGATATCTTTTAAGTCTACTAGAAGCTGCGTTTAATTTTTGTTTTAAGGTGTCCAGAAAGTGTGTTGTTTGTGTATTGGGGTCTTCGTATTGTGCGTGTAGTTGATATTTTTGCTTTATTTCGTTTACTGCTGCTATTAATTTTGGGCTTCTGCTGCCATTATTAAAGTGTGTTAGCCTACCTATGCTTGCTCTTAAATTTTGAATTTTCTTTTCTAATCTGATTTGCCACTTTGGTTTTCTTTTTATATATGTGCGACTTTCATTTTGTGTGCCTGATATTTTAGCTCCGTTACATACGGCTGCCGTCCATGCTGCACAGTAAATTGCATTCTGTAATTTGATGAAGTCTGTGTCGACATTTACGTAATTGGTGAGAATGACAGAATTTATGTATGTAACTATAGCAGAGAACTTTTTAGATGTCCTTTGCTTGGGAATGTATGGTCTATTAGTAGGGTGTGTATCAGAAAAAAGTTGTTGAGCTTGTTGGAATGTGGCTTCGATTTCTTGGTTCTTTTCAGAAGCAGCATCAAAGTTACTTTGCGTAGGTTCATGTTCACCGATATCTATGTGGTTTAAGAAATTTTCTTCGTCTGTATTTATGAGTGTTCGAGAAGCTATGTTTGGAATATTTGTGGATTGAGTACTTAGTGAGTGAATATGCTCATTAGGTTGTGGTAAGTCGTTATTTATATGTTGTATATTTTGTGTGTTGATGTTGTTATTTCTTAATTCTGTAGCTACTTGGTTTTTAATTTCTTCTAATCTGTTAGTATGTATATATTTGTTATTTATTATTGCTCTAACTTGATCAGATAATCTTTGCTCGGTTATATGTGCTAGTTCTGGATATAAATTAATAAAGCCTTCATGTAAATGTTTTCTATATGCCGTTTTATTTGTTTCTAGTTGTGTAGTATTATAATATATTCTGATTATTGCCTCATTACATTCACTTGTCCATTTCATACGCTGGCCGGGTTGTGTGTTGATTGGTGTCTGTGATTGTGTAGAGTGTTGCTGTATTTGAGTATGGACTATTTGTAATTCGGCTCTGACTTCCTCACAAATCTGATCGATTGTTTCTTGAGGCAACAGTTTCTTTTGAACTATGGCTCTTCGTTGGTCACCTATTCTTTGTCGGCCTACTTGCATATCTGGGTATTTTTCTAGAAACTTTGTGTGAAGCGATGGTAAGTATGCATTTTTATCGGTTTCCATACGGGTGACGTGAAGATATGTGCGTAGGATGAATTTATTCATATCAATGCTCCATTTCCTACGACTTGTTGCAGTTCTAGCGGCGGGTACAGTATTGTCGACAAAATTTGTCTCCTGTTCAACATCCACTGACTGTATGCTAATTGATGAAGATGAAGGCGTCGGAGTGACGCGGAAAGATTGTGATGATGATGGAATTGATGGGAAAAGTGAAGAAGCAGATGACGAAGAGAATTGTGAGGTTTCGTCATCTATCTGAGGCAGATTTGCCTGAAGTATTTTTTTTGTTTTTGATCTGGTATTCATGTTGTTCCCACGAGTAGCTAGGGACTTAAAAAGTCGACCACAGCAGAGCCCTGCGTTCACTGCGGCAAGGGTGAATAAAACTGGAGGTCCCCTATTATCCAGAGTTGGCACACTAGCGACTAGCCTCTCCCCTAGCCATGCAGCCCTCGGCGTGTGCGACCTTGGCTTGGATTGTATCTCTCTTAGTCTGGCCCCTCACCCTAGACCTATCTCGGCAAAGTAAACCCTACCGGCACAGGCCTAGGGCTCATCGGAGCACGCAAGCCCCACCACGACGTCAACGTAGAGATACAGCGGTGGGGTTATTATTATTATTATTATTAAGTTCATGTAACCCTATTCAATAAATATTTAATGAAAAAATCATTCAATAGGATTAAATGGACTTACAGGGTTATAATGCAAATTGCAACAAAAATGAAATTCGCGGGCTACCCTGACGCAACCACCTTAAATAGTGGTACATAAGATTTCGGCTTCCGTACTTTACCCAGAAATTAACTTAAAATTCATTTCAATGGTTCAATGGAAAATAAATGGCATAAAAATGGCATGGCAATAAATTATTTAAAAAAGATATTTAGAAAATGCCCTTGGTATAACATACTGCCCTGGTAGGTTGAAGCTGCGAGTTTGAATGTCTGGTTTTGACTCTGTTAAACCTACTCTCTTTGGCATCGTGTATAATTTACGAGCTAATACCATAGACAGCTCAACCTGTCTCACACACACATGCCCCTTGCCCCAGGAGGAGCCGGGCACGTGGCGGCCGGGCACGTCGTACCTGTCGTGGGGGGGGCACGTCATGTACCTCCCCCCCGCGCCCGCCGCCGACCAGCCGCTCTCCATGCTGGGGCCTATCGACAGACCCATCAGGTTCGTATTTCTGTTCTCGTTTTATTCATCATGAGTTGGTAAGAACCAATTTTATTCGATCGTTATAAAACGACAGCAATGCACCTTTAGCTGTCCACTTTATTTCTGGCACATGAGCACACCAATATATTCACTTACAACAGATTTTAAAACGCAGATTTCTAGTATCACATGACTTGAAAATTTGAAAATATTCAACAGAAAGTTTCTTCATATGTATGTCATGTCCACGAGATCTAAATGTTAAATATTATGTGTTAAATGTGATACAATAAAAGTTCGGTCAAAGTGGCAGGCACCAATTCCGGACACCGGCTCAATAATGTACTGAAATATATAACCGACTGCCGTGGCTCGTCGTGCTTTGATTTTCCGCAGCCTGTCCGTAACATGTGACCGCACCTTTAGGACCCTAATATATAGCCTTCCTTAAAACTATTCATCTTTTCCCTTAGGAGCAAATCCAGTGGTTGTCTTGAAGCGTCAGCGCGGGCTGCGCGTGCGGCGCTGGGCGCGGAGATGCGCGAGAGAGAACGATCTGCTTCACCTGACATAGCCAGGGCACTGCCGGCCAGGGTGCTGCCCAGCAATAACGTGAGTGCTACTTAATCATTTCTTTATATTCTGTTCTGTACCAAAAAGGGTTTATTTAAGGTTTGTAGGAAATGACGTTAATCATTTTAACATTTCTGGCAGAAAAGTTTTGGGGTTATATCATGGAAATTGAAATTATTTCTTTATTTATTCTTATTCTTTAGGTTCAACAGTTTCGGTAGATCTACAGTTGTATAAGTTTTTTTTTAAGATATGCAAGAACTTAAATAGCCTTCAAGTTATTTATTTATTTAGGATCTCCAACAAAGGATGTACACAAACACAAGAAATAAATAATCAGCGACAAAAGTATCACGTAGGTGTACTCCTTCACTTACAGGAGACCACAGCATGCATAATAAAATTAATAACTAAGCTAACAAAGTTGAAGTAGCATTAAAAAAAAAATCGAAACACATTAAACACAAAATAAAATCGAAACATAATAAAATTAGACAAACAAAAATAAAAAAAATAAAATTAACAAAGTCATAGCAGAAATTAACAAATTTAAATTTAAATCAAAACACATTTGGTAATAAAATTGTAAAATAAAATATAATAATTATGAATAATGTATAACATTCAATTGTAACCCTTAAAATAAAATCGAATAATAAGAACAGCAATTGGTACATACTCGTAATTATGTACGTTTAAAGTTACCTGTTACCCAATTACCAACTAACTTATTCTACCTAACCATGTGATTCAACCTCACACTTAACTAATTGCCGAACCACAATCAATTGAAACTGAGCATCACAAATTAGTCCTTTTCACAGTATATTCTAAACATTAGCTAATACTACTAATTTTATCCACCAACGTTTGTATTGTTTACTGATCTTATTTTTTGCGCCAAAAGTAAAGCAATTCAGTAATTTGAGACAGAATACCCGGATCGTGCAACAAACGTGTGATGTAATTTATATTTACGTTAATTATCTTAATTTATAACTGTGCTATAGCTTTTTATATCAATACTACCGATTTAATAACCTGCAAAGATTCTTCAAATCGATCTCCTATCATCAGTTGCAAACTTGCAATAGTAGCGTGCTTCGAATCTAAAAGGTTTTATCACCTTATTCATAACAAACCTTACATTATTATAATACAGAAATCCTTCAACAATTGAAACACAATATTCCCACAATGCACAGGAAAAATAAACAATCTGTAAATTGTTAAGACGAAGGTCTATCGGTCCATACTAATTGACATTGATTTTAAGAGCTCCGTACATACCTATTACTTACATACGTACATAAGACAATAACATTGATTTTGTTTACAATTGCAACCAGTTAATGATTGTTGCGATGTATTTATTATCAACTGGATTATTGAGAACAAGGTGAAGTGGGATGAATCAATGGATCTAGTGTTTGTATGATTTAATTGTAATGGTATCTATTACATGAAAAAGATCACTTGATACTACTGTAAGCTATGGAGCCATTACTTTTGGCTGCGACTAAACTACAACAATGTCAGCTCAACCATTAAACAAGTAATGATTAATTCAACATATTTCAACACCTAAAATAATTTCACTTTTTATATGGCAGAAAAAGACAGTGAAACTCGCTATGGGCAATAGAATCGCAGCCCTCCCATATGCCAGTGATGAGTAACTATGCGTAATCAAGTTTAACTATTTCCTCATCTCTAACCACTTTCTTCTCCCATAAACAGTGATAATGACCTCTACACCTTGACCAGTGCTTACTCATATTTTATATAAATCCGCTCTCAATTTAATGATGATTTATTCATTTAACTTCATACCATTGTTACGCTGCCCTAGTTCCTTACATCAACAACTTCATTGAGCGCATTACCAAGCAATTTCCTATAGAATACGTTCAGAAACGGTTATAAAAATTAACCTATTTTTGGTCGCAAGACTATTGTGTCGCGTGGTTTGGCGGTTGCATGTTCCCACGACTAGTCGCATGGTTTCCGCGTCTGTCTGCCTGTCTGTGTATTGTAAGATGCGATGTTGAGAGTCGGAGATATCGCATAGCCTTGTTACCTTCCGTAAGAAGATCTAGTTGTGGGTGTTACATCTACTAGTAATTGTTATGTAATTGTGTCTAGAGATTAAGTAGGTGTTACATTGTTGTCATTTATTAGATTACAAATCTATGTAGTTAGGTTGGCGTAATATTGCGAGATACCTTACGTTTTCTTTTGACCGGTTTTCTCGTATTTCTAGTGACCTCAAAGTTAGGTAGGCTTATTTTTCAATAGATTACTAGTAGATACTTTATTTGTGTAATTTATTCCTTCACCGTTGATATCAAAACGGTAAAGGACAATATTCTTAGAGCCAAACATTGTCGTGTGGTGGATTATTGCCCATTCTCTCTCAAAGAGATGAGGCCTTATGTCCCGGCAGTGCCAAAGTAATAGGCTGATTATTTATCGATTATTCTCAAAGTTAACTTATTACACCGTTTTCCCAACTACTCACGGATCTCTAACCAAAGTTTATTGATCTACGATATCATTACCATCGATCAAAACACGATAGTCGCCAATCCGCCAGAAATTGTATGTAAATTGCAGGAATAATTCAAACCAGCTCGCTTTGTATGCGCGCGCGCAGGTTAGGGACATGTCGAACATGTTGCGAGTGGCTAATAACGACTCACGCTCTGCTCCTGTTTCTTAGTCGTGACTCTTGGAGTGAGGAATATCGTAGAAAACAATAGAGATTTCGATGTTCTCTTGTCACTCGATATTTATGACTTCTTGTGGATGTAAAGACATTTTTTCTCAGAAATTTTGTTGCTTGTCTAGTCTACATTCTTAGTCTAGGTTTGGAAAGGGAATTTGGCATAATAAGGTATCATTTATTTTAAATTTGTTTAAAGGGGTTCTTTAAAACACTGTCGGAAAATGGAAGCTTTGACTATATTGATGCTTTGATTATTTGATGTTTATTGTTTTGGGGTATGACGAACAGGGTTTAAAGTTCTTCATCCCCCATACAAAAGGGAGGATCCTCCGACCAGACGGGTGTTGTGTCTGGTGGGCTACTGCCCGACAGTTGTTGTCGGGTTCTTCTATATTTTGTTCAACGCTGCTGTAGTGTGGTGCCGCTACATTGTCTTTTGTAGTTAATGTCTGTTCCACAAATAATCTTTCAAAAAAATCTTTCAGACTTGCTCACTTACAAATTGTTATCCACTGACCGTACGTTTTGTGTTCAATTTGTTTACCTTTTTATCAGATACTTTTGGAACAGGGAATGAGTGTCCCTTTCAATAGTAATTTATTCGCATAACCCCATAACGCGTTTACATACACAAATAATGAAAATTCAAGTGATAAAATTGACCCAAAATAGAACTTTACCATAAAGACGTAAAAGGCGCTAAAAACAATATAGCACCTAGACGTGAAACCATCATCACCGCCACATCTAATTTCAACTACAACAAGACTAAAAAAATACTTAAAATTCGTATAAATTTTAACATTTTATTGCTATAATTAATTTTTATTTGCTCCATCGCTTAAATTTTACTACGTTCATAGATAAATACGGATACTAGAATGGCGCCATGTCTTAGCATTCACCTTTTTTTCACCTCTCGTGTGTAAAACTTGAATATAAACATTTAGAAGGGTTTCAATTTAATGGCCGGCCTAACTTCCGCCATTTTAATTTATTTTCATAGATGCGGTTACGCAGTAAATATTAATCGATAGCTAGTACCAATACAAATAAGTTTTTTGTGAAACAATGTTCTACACTGTCACGTTTCCGAGATATGAGTTATCAAAGCTAACGTCTATTCACTGATGGCATCGTCAGAATAAGTTTGATTTCAGTAGCCACGTATAAGACCTATATCAGTCGATAGCTGGCATCAATACATTAGTTCTAAAGTGTCACGTTTCTGAGATAATATGACCTATAAAAGTTAAAGTCCATTCACTAATGGCATTTTCTGCACAACTTTGATAGCTTATATCTCAGAAACGTGACACTTTAGAAAATTTGGTCTCATACAAAACTTGTTTGTATTGATGCCAGCTATCGCTTACTAAAGATTGTATGCGTGACCGCAACTTTGAAAAAAAATTAAAATGGCAGAAGTTATATTAGGCCGGCCAGGCTTCGTACAAAAATCTTCCAAGCCCAAAGGTGTTTTTCTGCTGAGCATAGAAAACGAAAGGAAAAATATTGATTTGCTACAAAAACACGTGTTTACTAAAGGATAACTTAGAACCTTCTAGAAATGCTTAATAGTACCTACCTATAACTTGTGATCACAAATCATCATTGATCATAATTACGTCATAGCTTCATACGTATTCTTATTGGTATTCTTTACTGAGGATCCCGTCTTAGAGTCTCTTGGTTGATGGATGGGCATGTTTAACGACATCTGCATCGTTACCCAAACAAACAAACAAACAAACGTACAAAAGAAAACCTCCTACTGAGCAGCAATTGAGCGTGCAGCATACTCATCATTAATAAAAACCCACTCCATGCACAAATAATTAGCATCAGCTTAGTCCAAACAATCATCCATGACATAGCCTACATATAAACAGGTTTACTAAGGACATAGAAATAAGTAGTAACACCTATAATGATTGATCGAAACATGCATTTAGTACCATTGTTGTCGGCACCACGCGAATTCCTGACCCCTAGCAATACTGTACGCCGTTTTTCACTGTAAACAAAACCAATATAAGCTGGCCTCTTGTTCTGTTAAAAGTCCGAACTATACTAGACCAGCTCAAGGCCAAATTATTGCCATCGGTTTGCGGTCTACTCTATTATTATCTATTCTTTATCCCTACTTAGTATTCTGTGTACACGAAGATCATAGCGAATCGATTGGGAATCCGTTCTTTCTAAACGGTTCTTGGTGGAGAGAGAGGTGCCAAATAGAATGATAAATAAGTAATATGTAAGGTTATGGTAAGTTTGGTAGGTGACAGCCAAAACGTTTGGGTAAAGGAATCGCTTAAGTTCTCTGCACACAGCGGGCGCGACGCGGCGGGACGGGACGGCGACGCGACACTGAGCAGTTGTAATGTACTAGATATTACGGACGACGCGACGCCACGCAGAGCCGACGGTTACCGTCGCGTCGAACGGGACGGCTCTGTGTGGCGTCGTCCGTAATATCTAGTACATTTTTATATCGACCAACAACCCATACGAAATGGGTGAATGTCTTGATTTCGTGATAAATGTTAATGAAAAAGGGATATTGGTGCTGATTCCCTTGTTTACAAACTAAACCAAATTTAAGTTCAGTGCATATTTTTCTTTCTATTTCATTAAGAAAAGGACCGAAGATAAATTTTAGTTTAGTCCTGCCAAATTAACCAGCGCCTGACACAAGTTTAGACGTGATTAAAAAGTTTACTACTAAAATTACATCAAATAACGTCAGGTGCTGACTAATTTGACAGGACTAAACTAATATTTATCTTCTGTCCTTTTTATAATGAAATAGAAAGAAAAAGATGCACTCAAATTTAGTTTAGTTTGTGAACAAGGGAATCGGCACCCATATCAGTTTCAAAACTTATAATGTCAACTATGATGGAGGGTAGATAAACTAACTCGTGTACTATATCAAGATAAAGATATATGTAGTGGTTAATGATCAAAAGTAGGGGTAGGTCACATTAACAAATGGCAATCCAGCAATTTCTCATTAAAACATAAGAATAGATTAATTAAACCGAGTATTTCTATTTATTTATTTATTCAAAATTACATTTCAAGCTTACAGTTTTTTACCAAAACGCTTAAAAGATAACAATAATAACATCTATAAAACTATATTTCAAACAGCTTGCCAGATTACAAATATAGTGATATTCTTTTTTATTTTGAATCAGAGGAAACACATAGCGGATTAAAATAAAAACATTTGTATGCTAGAAGCATTATTTATTTCAATATTAATTGTCCGGTTGTATCCTACTAAAATCGTAGGTAAATGTCTAATGCGTAGATATTTTTTGTCACCATATTATAATTCTGTTAATCACTTTTCGCCGCCTTTTCTAACGAGTTATACTGGAAAAATATGAATAAACATAGATATAAATTAATTTAACCAGTTCCTATGGTATCTGTAAACCGACATTATTATTTTTCTTAATGACCATGTGAACATCACATGGTTATTAATAAAAATGATAAAGTCGCCGTACATAACTATCGATAAATAGGACTACCAAGAAAAGTAACTTTTAAAGTATATTTTTTTCGGCTTTTATAGAAGCCGTTTGGCCTAGATTTTAAATCAAAAGCAGGTCTTTGTGTCCCATTAATTACAAAAGGGCCTCCCGCTATTACATACCTACATGGATTAGCTAGCTCGATATGGGTGTACCTAATGTACAGATACAGCTCTGCTAACGCCTTCTGGGACTTCAGGCGTAATGTTATGTTTTAGTCAGTGTGAGTGTATGACCTGGAAAATAACTATTAAATTACCCAAATAATACAAAAATTAAAGTTTAACAGCTGATCAAATATGCCAACATCCTTTCTGTTGCAACTTCGTAGCGTTTCAATCAATAAACCATTTCCAAGCATTCATAAATCAATTAATTTATCAAAGTGTCTGTTTTTCTTTAATTTCTGTAACTCCTTCGATTTATTGCCGATAAGAAGCGTAAAGTTGCAATAAACTCGTTATAATGACATGTAGTTAAAACTGTAAAGCTAAGCGCACATTACAGTCAGAGCGCATCACGAAGCACGCAATTTGCGATAATTCAAACATAATGTATGAAATAGGGAACGACGTTTTACAGATTACAGATTTTAAATTAAACAGAAGCATTTTTATGCCATTTTTTGAAAAAGGTAGTCTCCTTCTTTTCAATCTTGACATGTCACTCTTGGTAGATAAGCGGGTAAAATCTCGATTGGCCGATCTAGAGTAGACAGTAACAGCCTGAACACTCGAGAGAGATCTCTAATTGTCATTGCAATACGGCGCAGCCCGTCAAATATGCATCAGCCTTTACGATGCGTGTATGACGTAGCACGCGTAGTGGGAGGATGCGCGCGCGCCGCGTCGTCTGCGCATTGATGCGCACGTGGGCCGGCGCGCGCGCACCTGTCCCGCGAATCTGTGCGATTATTATATTGTTGTTATTATATCGTCGTACTTGTTGCAAATACACGTAGAACGTACTGCACTACATTGTTAGTTGGTGTGATTTGGAGCGAGTTGTAACACTGGTAAGGTCAGTGATTATTAATTTGATTTGTTTCAATTTTAATATCAGCTTTTGTTTTTTTTTTGTTTGATAGTTTAGTTTTAGAAATTAAATATATCTTGGTTATTCTATTAAAAAAAAAACACAATTTGGTACATGTTGGATTTGATTAGATTTGTAACAGTTCATGCTGAGCATTATAGAACTACCATTGAAAATAGAGCTAGTTCAGTTATTCCCAAAAAAATAACATCAAATAATTGAATCATTATCATTGCATAAAAACATCATCAAACGGCATAAAAATGAAAACACAATTAAAAATCAAGTGAGAGTGTAGACACGTATTTAAACTTATACTTACATAATCCTCTTTGTCTCATAATTTTTACAAATTAGGTACTTATATTTTGGAATTCAAAAAAAAATACTACAAGTAGGATTTGATTAGATTAGGGACAACTCATGCTGAACATTATTAAACTATAGTTACTGATAAAAAAGAGCCAGTTCAGTTATTTCCAAAAATAACATCGTAAAATTAAAAAAATTACATTGCATAAAAATATACAAGCACAATTAAAAATCAAGTGAGAGTGTAAACACGTACTTAAACTTATACATACTCCTCTTTATCTCATAATTCTTACGAATTAAGTTCTTATATCTTGGAATTCTTAAAAAAAAATACTACATGTAGGATTTAATTAAATTTGGGACAACTCATGCTGAACATTATTAAACTACAGTTACTGAAAAAAAAGAGCCAGTTCAGTTATTTCAAAAACAATATCATATACAAATAAATAATTAACATTGCATAAAAATATCATCAAACGGCACTACAAAAATGAAAAAAATTAAAAATCAAGTGAGAGTGTAGACACGTATATTAATTAAGTACTTAAACTTATACACAATCCTATCAAAGTCATCTAATCTGATGTGCAAACTAATATAATCCCACAGTCGGATGCACTCGACGAATCTCGAGGAAGACCAGCGCATGCGCACTTCCGCGCAATTATTTACAATAAATATCAAAGTGTTACCTCTGCTCATCGCATTTGCATAATGAAAGCGTAGCGAAGTGCGCACTAATCTTAACATCATCATTACTTTATTGCGCAATTCTTTCTTTCTTTAACTCCTTTCTTTGTATGTTGTTTATTAAATCTTTCTTTGGATGATTCAATTCTTCAAAAACTCTTGGTCAATACGACCTGCTGTTGAAAAGGGACGGCAGTTTCCATAGTTGGCAGTTTTGCGTATTATTATCTTGTTTTGTTTTGAGCAGTATGTTTACCAAACAGTTGAACATATTTAGCAATGACAAATTAGTAGTTGATTTTACTAATAAACAAGTTACAAACTCTTATGGAAAATTTAGGATAGGAGTGACAAATGATTTTTCTAGCCCACTCTTTCCCACTCCTGGGCAATGCCACCCGCCACTCCTTCTACTTCTCGTGAATCCACATCTCTTATTTACGAGTTAATATTTATTGAAAATTAAAAGGGTAAAAGGTTTTTTAAACAACAACCAAAACATGTTGTTATAAGTTATAATAATTATACCTATCCTCGCAAATTGCATTTTCTTTCCACCATCTTAAATCTTCATAATAAAACATATTGAGTAACTACTAAAAATAAAAACGCATCCATTACCACTAAATCAACTAATTAGCCCTTCGTTATAATTGTTAATTTATTCATAAAAGGTATCATGTATATTATCCTTTTATTTACATCTATTTGCAGTTGTTTATGTCAGAGGACTTTAATCAAATAAGTTAAAGGAGACTGTTATCCTTGCCTTGTTTGTGACGTCATAAGTAGATGCACTATGTACATGATACGTTCAGTCACGACCGTTAATGTGCATATTATAAACAAACTTCAAAAGCTATTTGCCTGTACTTTTCATTCCTGAACACGTTCCAAATCAAAATATTTAATTCACATAAACCTACATAATTTTGCTTGTATGAAACGTCAAGAGATGTGCACGATTCGGGTTGGTTGTTACCTATCGACAAGAACATGCAAAAATCTTCAGAAAACTCCATTCTTTGAAACCTAAGTACTCATATTAAATGGGTCCCATTTCAAAGTTTCAAGTTGCAGTTTATCAGGAAGAATCGTGAACTAGATGAAAAAGTTTCAAAAAGTTTCAATTTAGCTAGGTCCATATTGTTGCCGGCTATACCTGTTGTCCCAACAATGCAAACCGTTAGCCGTGTAGGTGGTACCATTATGCCATCATTTATAATTTTTTCAATCCCATTTGTATGCTAATTTATGCCATCTTCTTTATTTACAAAATCGATTTTATTGATCGCTACTATTGTTTTAATCTTGTAGCTTTGTGCAACCTATTATTATGTTTATAATCGTGATATATTTTAAAAACTTATAAATGTATGATTAAAATTTTAATATTAACCTGAGTTTAAGGTCACGGTCCGTTGTTATTAAAGAACGGGATTTTTAATAAAATGTTAGCAACAGATATCGTTTTTAAAATAAAGGATCATATGACAATGTTGTTTTTCTACTAATCTGGTTAAATGACTACATTTAAGCACATTCTATCCTAATAAAAAAAACCGCAGAAGACGACTTACTTAACATAAAAAAACACAACAAAACTAAATCAACTTTAGAGAGACTATTGATAAATGTAATCTAAACAAATGCAATCAATAATGACTGTCAACTTTTTGTAGCGAAAACATTTGTTTTGTTATTTTTTTGTTGTAAAACATTTTTCTTAGCACTGTTGAACATTCTTAATTAATATCATAGTGTCAACGATGCAATACCAATTAATATGACAAATATTGATGTTTTGAATTGTAATTTATGTGGGAAGTATTAAGTAATAAATCATAAAATTCTGATTTCCCGAGTTAAGAAATATTTAAATGCGTTATGTGATTAGGTATATGGCTCTCTGGGTTAAGTATAGTTATATAAATACTATTAAAATCACAAAAAGGCCTATACTCCTTAACATATTTCCGTCATTTATAAAACATGATACTCGAGCTACTACTTCAACCTATTTTTTTAAGTGTTATTTTGTGGCACATGTTTAAAATTATAAATAGGTTTATTATAATTTCTTTAAAAATAAAAATTATGAATTCCTAAAGAGGTGCTCAAAGTAAAGACAATATTTTTTAACGTAAACGTAACTTTTTAGGCTCTAGAAAACAATAGAGATGTAACCAATATCTTTAATTAGGCAGCTAAACATACAGCCATCTTTATAATCCAAACCTCCTTTCCTCTTCAGAATGAAAGCTTACTCCATCCTACTCTAATCTTCTGCGCCTTTTGCCAATCTTAACTGTGTTCCATGTCTTTTCGACAAGCTTTAACTTTGTGATCCACCTAGGCTGTTGCTATCAGTAAATTATGACTCCACAATAATATGACATGCATGTGATTCCTGCGTATTCCACCAAACCTTTTGACAATCGCAAGCGTCGTGTATGTAGAATTGTAATGGAAATGAAGGGCTACCGTTCTTGTATATTTACAAACACTTACGAAAACTTATTGTACGTGTCTTTAATAATATTCTAAGTTAAATGCTATTTTATGCTAATACTCCAGTACTTTACTTGCTTGCTTGCTGCTTGGAATTCAACTCGTTTGTCTGGCATGCGTGACAATTCTGGAACAACTTCATGAAGCTTAAACTACCAAAAGTCAGTAGTATTTCTGGAACATAAACTACGAAGTCTTTCAATTAAATATTGTTGTCAAATACAATTACTCTGTTTCAAAGGCATTTTCCGACTTGCTCCTGTCGGAACTTTGTATAAACGCTTATTTACTTAACTGACAGAAGTAGGCACTTCGTAGAAGAGTCTACATCATGCTTCGTCCAAATAAAAACCTCAAATTAGTCTTATTATCAAGGTTCTTCACACCACAAAAACATTTCCAGGTCACAAGTAGTAGACCTATAAACCTGAAATTGATTTCAGCAACATTTAGCAACAAGTAATAATAAAACGGTCTGCATCACATATTAACCCATTCACTGCCCAGTACTTCGCGAAAACTTCGTGTATTTCGTTTGCGTGCCCACAACCCGTATCCGAGTCGTCGTTATAATGAACTATAGATGACTTGTATTCATGCCCAGAACCCGACTAGCGAGTCATAGCTACGAATACGGATTGTGCGAACGAACAAATTATTGTTCGACTCATATGCTGGGTTCTGGGCACTGAATGGGTTAATAGCTCTTGCAACACCAGTGAATAAAAACAACATTAGGTTGTATCTAATATCTATCAGTTTAATTAGGTTTTTCAATTGCAATTTAGTTCCTTATTGGTCTAGTAGTCGCTGGCGCTTCTGCTAAGCATCAGGTTCACAATTCGATTCCCAGCCGGGGCAAAGTGTTATTAATATTTCGATCTGGAATTTCTGGAGACATGCCCGGTTGATGGCAATAGGCTCGCCCTTTATTACATGATACTTAAACATAACTGGAGAAATGTAGGTGTACTACTAAACTTCTGCTTAACCTCTCAGCAAACCAGCCTTGTTGTTATGTTATATCATGTCTAATATGTACAGACGCCAGCACGTCAACCTACCCGAATCTGTTAGATTTTCCCAACCAACCTTGAACTTAATGTCATAGAGATAAAGTTGAAAATCTAGTAAAGAAATCTGACAGATTGTAGTAGCTTGATGTGCTGGCGTCTGTACATGGTTACAATTATAATTCTAAGTTTTTGTGTGACATACTCGACGCCGATGATTTCATAGCTTATATATGTACATGATGAGACGCAGCGAGTTACGTAACGGTCACGTTTTAACTCTCCCTTACATTTAGTAACTATGTTAATTAGTACATAAGTAGATATTTACCTTACACAAGGCGAATGTTTGATGTTAGGCTTGTGATTAGCTAAGAGGTTATTTATTTATTATTTCGGTATCGTAAGGTTTCTATCAAGTAACCAAACTTGAAACTTACCTTTTTTTATCAAATAAATATGTACTGGTAGTATGTCTCGCATATTATGAGATGTTTAATTTTATTAGGGCACCTCGGAGAATTCCTAATTGAGACTCGGAAATCTCAGGCATAATTATCACATCAAAAATCAAAAGCATCCATACGTGATATTTCCTATTCATAAGGATGCTCTTACAGATTTATAAAAACTTTAGTAATGTAGTCACTATTTACCAAGAAACTTCTCAAAGACAACACGTAGATAGACGAATGTCTACTTTTCTTTTTCATTTGTCCTTTCGCAGGTCTGCTGGCAGAAATTTCTTAAGAAATAAGCAATACTTAGCACACACACACACGCACACACACACACACGCACACACACACACGCACACACACATACCCACACACGCACACACACACGCACACACACACCTGCACACACACACATGCACATTATAAAATATGAGTACAAAGTACTTAGCAGTACTTTGTACTCATATTTTATAATGTTATTCTCCTGTGTTGTCTACTGTGTGTACATAAATAGTAAATAGAACATAGTACCTTGAAAGAGCCATTTTGTTGCATAAACTGCATACAAACATAACCTCTAATAAGTACAAGAATGTCTCCACAAACCGTTACATCAGAAAAATCTCAACAAAAACCGTATAATTCACAACGTAAACATACTAATCGTAAATGTGGGGTTTACGGTTTCATTTCACTGCACTATGAATACCAACTCACCAAGGGACAGGAGACTGGCCTATGCATTAACATTCCTACCATGTAGGTGCTCGTTCACACCTCAGTGCTAAACAGATACTTATACTTGGTTAGGGCCATAAACATTGATGTTTTTTTTTTATTATTTATGATTGGAAGGTCGCAATTAAGAATTCAAAGTGCGATGTTCTAGTCACCTTAATTTGATTAGGAAATAAGTTGTAAATCAAAATTCGTGAAAGTCATATCAATTTGTGTTTGTGTCTTCTTTTCGACACATCTATTGGAGTATCCTTGTGAAAGGAAGTAGAACCAATAAAGTAACCATATTAAGACTAAAGCCTAAAAGATGAAAACGCGCCATTTTCTTTTCGTCTAGCCTGTTGTTGTCTAGTATTCCTTGCAGCATCCAAATGGTTTAGGCAAGCCGTAATTGTTTTCGAAGCGTTCCGTAGTTTTACAACAGTATTCAACAGGATTGTTCTATATTTTTGGTAGACCATCCCAATCAATTGTGTACTTTTCCTTGCCATTTTTGTTTAGAGGCATCCTAACAGTAGCTAAGTATTTATCATTTTGGCGAACTCCTCAGCAGCTCTGATGTAACTTTCACAATTACGAAATTCCCATCATTTACCCATTTAAACACTGGTTGGTCCAACAATTTAAAAAGTTCAACAACTAATGATAATAGTGACGTGAACCGATATAACAGTTTACTATAATCATGTTATGTGAATCGATGTGCTATAATTGTAATCCAATCCAACTCCCAATTACTAAGATTGGTAGTGAACAGTTATTTTAACGCACATTCGTTACAATTAGCGGCATAACTGTAATGCTTGGCCACGAGTCGCACATCAAGCGACACGCGAGTTCCAACACGCTGCGGAGGAAACAAATAAAAGAAATTGTTAAGCATAGCCAAGTGTCTCCATGACGCGACGAATTGGCTGTAATCCACCGTACAGGCCAAGTGCGAGATCCACCACTCCCGCTCATAGAGGGAAGGCTTATGCCCCGGTTGTGGGAACAGTATAGACTGATTATGCATTACGTATCCAAACAGACGACATTTTCAAATTTTTGGCTCTAGGATCCTTCACCGTTTCTAGAGCAGTGACGATGAAATAAATTACACAAATAAACGCGCTTGCTTAGATTCATACCTGGTACCTGGATACGCGCGTGTTGCTTGGCGTTATTCGCATAGCTTCTGGTTGTGCACGGGGGCCTTACTCGCGGTAAATGGTTAATTGTTAAGTGTTCGTTACCGCGGGGTGACGATCTGATTCAGATTACATGATGGGTTTGTAGCACGAGACGGGTACTGGCTTTATAACGGTCTTCAACATGGTTGATGGCCCTAACGTAAAAGACATAGAAGGTTTGATTCTAAATGTTTCTTCTTGTGATTCAACAGCTTCAAAAGAAAGAAAAAAAGAAAAAGTATTTATTAGCCCGCACAGGACAAAACACACAAAAAGAAAATGGTTTAACTAACAATGCAGTAAAATTAAACGTCACTTTTCGCCCTTCTAGGGTTTTGGTTTGGAAGAAGTGACGCATTTACTACAGGCAACGGTTCCTGGATCATTTTTGTATCAGTATATTCAGTGGTCGAACAACTAATTGTAATCCATAGGTCCAGTGGTCTCACCAGTAACCATTGAATAAACTTTCTTAATAGCTATGCCTAATCAAGTAGATCTCCGCCTAATGAAGCTAATCTAATCGTATGTAAGCACCTTCTAACTTCTAACGAAATGGAGATTTAACAGTTTGCTGTTGAAAATTGATGTTGTCCTATTGATTGACAAATTGACAATAGGCGGACGTCGTGCAGAATGGTGTGGGAACCAATCCAATGGCTACATCCTAATTAAAGGCCGAGGAATGGGAAAGTTTCAGATTAAGAGTAACTAAGTACTGATAGTTATGAGGAAAAGCAGTAAAACTAATTGTTATCGAACTCCATCAGTGGTATTTGAAAACGGCAGACATATCAGTGGAAAAGACTTGTAAACTTAAAAGAAGAACAGTTACAGTTTGTTTTTTTTAATGAAAATCAAATCACTTTTTGTTTTGGGGAAAATATGCCGCTAAAATATTTCTGGTTTTCATACGAAGAAAATCTGTGATTTATTTTATTTATACTCTAAGTGTTTAGAACATCAGTATCCTTAAATGAGTATACAAAGAGATGAGTATCGGAACTTCCTGACATAAAGGTCGTCCAGTAATGCAGTTGATGCTGCATTGATAACCTTTGAATTAATTTATTATTGACACCGCATATGACTCAGATATCTATTTTGTAGCTGGTGACATAGGATTTTATTTTATTTGGATATAGGTATAGACACATCTTTTCCAATAGTGGGCCATTCCACCCAAAGATTTAACAATAATGTAAAAGAGCTGTGAGACATTTTCTATGGACAATGATTTACCTATCCAATCTACCTAAAGGATCTTCAAAGTTTGTCGATGAAAATGTTGACCAATGGCTTATTATTTTACTTAATTAGAACTATTATTGTTCTTTGATCTATAAAAACTACCAACTGCTACTACTACTACTAAATGTAGCAAAGACAACTAGAATCTAGTGTCTCACACTCACATTTTATAACTTCTACGTATCAACAAACGCACTTGATATTTTTTTTTAAATCCTGCTCTGCCTCACTCCTGTGCCCTGTGCCCAATGTCTCCTTTCATTTTTTCCAGCTTTTGCGAGCTCACGTGTCCTTTGTTTCCTGCTTGGACAGACAATATCCAATTCGTATCACAATCTCGTTGAAAACTCGAATAGAAACAGTTTGTATTGGAATTTCGAAACAAAACCTCACCACAATCCTCGCAACAGTGTGGTCTGCAGGACACAGCTGAACAAGCACACCTATTTGCATACCGATTCGCTGTGACGGTGACACTGCTCAAAGCATATTTGGAATTCGGCGGCATTCGTATTGGGAAATGTGTAACATGTGTTACCTTCAGCTGTTTGAAGAGGCCTCAACGGTTTAACTGAAGTTGTTCGTTTATTTAATGTTAATATAACTACTTCTTTAAGCATTCACTCGTAGTATAGTAGTCTCATATCCGGTTCCTGATCAGTAAATCTGCATTCAAATTATCATTGCAAAAACAACCAATTGCATTGGTTAACAAAAGATTGACAAAACAAATGATCGAAAAGCAAAGGTTGTCTTAGCTCCTCTTTGGTCCCCAGTTAGTATAAAGTGTAATGCTGATCTGTGATTAGGTATCATTACATTGAGGGCACGAAGAATTTCAATATATCCTGTACATTTCATAAAGAAGAAGATCCCTCTCAAAGTTCACCTTCAACACCTTTCCATCACACCTTAGGTCATTGGTCCTCCACTCAAATATTTCAAACGTTACCATGTTAGTAGCAGAGTCGGTCTGTCGGTCCGTTTATCATACTATTGTGTCCCACAAAGGAGTGCCCTTGGCGCGTCCCGTATTCGATACAAATAGTCGCCATGATAATAATAATTGTGGGACAGCTATAGAATAACTATTGAGTATTGATGTCACGGAAAACTTGACGCGAGTGTTTGTTGTCAAATTAGATGCAGTGTCGTGGTGGGTTACTTGATGTTCATTGAAATTATGTTTATGACTAGACAAGCTGATATGTGGGAGAAATATTAAACCTCTAAATACTAACTAGCCTGTATTCCCACAGAGGCAAAGGCCTCCCTCTCAATTTTTCATACAAATTCTACCATATTGACTTTGATTTCTTCAAAATTCGTTTTTGCCAATCATACTTAATACGTGCTCGAAATCACTGACAATGAGCTGACAGTCCTTATAACTCGTGGCACCGCCCAAAATGCGCTGCACGCACAACTTCTGTCATCTAAGCCATTCAAAGCTATACGTTTCTATATGTTATTAGTATTGTAGTGTGTGCTAGTCAGCGGTGGGACGTAAGTGTTGACAGTACCGCTTCTAGCATCGAGTAATCTCCATGCTCTGTGAACCAATCATAATATCGAGTTAAACAGTTTTCTAAATCTGTATATAGGTACCCAGATAGGCATTCAGATGCATATCATTGTACCTTCAGTATGTTTAATTAAAGAACCCGTATCATAAGTGCATTTAATTATCCATGTAAGATGTAGTACAATAACAATAATAATAACTAGCACCTATTACAATTAACGATCATTGGTTAATTGCATTTGTTCTTAAGACCTTGAGCAATGAGTTCTTAGAGGAAAATCTTAACTCAAATGAGTTCAATAATGCAAATAACTTAATACGATGATAAAAATAAAATGCTCCTGCGCCGATTGCAGTTAAAATAATAGTAAAGCTAAATAAAATTTTGTTAAATCATCAGCTGGCTACATTTGCTTACTGTGTTGGGGTCGGCTTCCGCAGAATACCAGTTTCATATAACGACTGACTGTCTTTTTGACCCCACACCCTGGACAGTATAATACCCCTTAGTAAATCTGAATTTCGCAAAAATAGACTATCTCCAAAATATTCCAAAGGCAAGTCGATAATTACCAAGTTACGTCAAACATTACTTACCTACTTTACTTACCCAGTTATGGATCATAAACGCGAAAATATTTGAGGAAATAAACTTAAATCCATTACAACTAAAAATTCTCTGTATTCCACTAATATTGTGTAAATATAACGACACCATTTTTAAGCATATGCAACTTGGCAAGGTGTCAACACAAACCAGCTTAACCTGGTACCTGCATTTCTTACTAGAACTACTGTAAGATGAAGTATCTAAAGTTCAAGATAACTCGGTCATTCCCATCTCCCATTGTCAGCCATATTACCGCACTACATGGCATTTGTTCGGGTAGGCAGCGGTCTAGCTTTCACAACGCGTTACTTAAGCGTTCCATTTTAAATTGAGTAGATACATTAAGCTATTGTCCCCTAAGTGTATAAATTAGAATTACTTAATACGCACTTAGCGGTGTATTGTTTGTGGCTTCATAAAGTTTAGCAACATGACAATGGTTTTAGTTGTGAGGAATTCTTGTGGAAGACGTACTCGTGTACTTACCTGTGCATTCAATGTAGGGTTTTGTTGTTCGACTCTTGCTGCATTGTAACAAGACTGAGATTTGCTCAAACTGTTCTAATTTACATAATTGTTATCATACAACTCAAAGCCTAAGTTCACTGTTTCGATTCAATATTTATTTATGGTACCAGGTGTAACTGAAATAACTGAAAACCTAATCAGAGGTAATTGTACCTAACCATCATGATGAACAACCTTTACTATGAGACCTACCCTGGTGACCTCCTAAAATCTGTTCACAAACACATTCGGATAACTCAACAAAATGCAAGGAAGTCCTTAACTTTTTTCCTTGCATCAAAATAAAATTTTAAAACCGTCGAGTTCAGGTCACAAAGAAAACCTTCACAAAGAAATTCTCCCGTCAACGACAAACCTCTTTGTCCTTTCTCAAGTACATATTCATTCCCAGCGTGCCCTCCCCCCGCCTGTCACGCCAACAGCCATCAGATCACGCTGCCAATGCCCACGACCGCACAGATGTATTTTGCGTGCCCAATCTTGATGCACGTGACAGCGTTTACGTTCAACCGCATGGGTTATGTACTAGCTCTTAAACTTGAGATCTTAATCGTGGTAGATGCTTTGTTAACTGCTCAAGACGTTTCCGATGATGTACGTTATTGTTTTTGTACGTTTTCAACTGATTTTTGAAGTATTGTTAGAAAGACGTGTAGATTTTGATGCTGATGTATGATTTATATTCGTACAGTTTCAAGATCATTTGCAGTACTCTCGAATCCTTATTTCAGAGCTCCGTGAGCAATTGAGGATGCTCTAAATAACGATGAAATAACAAAATGATCAAAGTTTATAGGCTGTTGTTACCAAGACAGACACACAAAAGTGATTTTGCCCTAACGTGTCAAGTCACAACCCACATATTATATTGAGAGAGTGAGAGATTTATAGTCATCGTTAAAATGGTGTTAACTTTGCACAAAACGCAGAAAAGCTTTTAGATGCTTATGACATGCAAGTCATCATGAAATACACCAAGTCAGAATCGTTGTTTACCTCTACAAGTCCCAGTTTTAAGGTGATCATTTGGAAAGTCAAAAAACAGTCAAATATTTAGTACCCGTCATTGCTGATCTAATGTAAGCACTCGAGTGTTTGCTTTCAAGCAGCGCACCAGTCAATATTAACTGAAACCGTGTCGAGCCCGAATGGGCACAATATCGCAATTAGTTTAGCTTTGAAGATAAATATTTACATGGAATATTTACCTGTTAACATTATCTACGGATTTTTTATGTTCTTTTTACGAGTAAATCGTGTTGTCTGGTAGTATGTAGGTTTGTTTGCTTAGTAATACGATGTGAGGCCGGACTAATTGCGTTTAGTTTTCTATCATTATTGGAAAACGACACTAATAGTCTTCTTCAGTATTATTTATCGTTTTACTGGGTCGTTGAGGTCAAATCGGTAGAAGCTCCATCTAAAATATTAAGAGGGAACTAAAAAAAAATATGTCATGAAATCAATATAATACGTAAAACTCAAAACGAGACAGTTGTATGTAGGGACTATAGGGTAACATAATAATGGTTTAATAATTGGACTTATCATTTTACTTATGTACTTACCTGTACAATAATATTTCGTCTACATTTTATTTTTCTATATAAAAGTGATCCTTAGGAAATATTTAGTTTCCACCGTCCACCTTCTGTTCAAAACTCTTCAGATTTGAAGTTCATAGAGGTTATGATTACTAATGGCCTATTTAAAAGGTTTTGTTGACATTTATTGTTCAACATTGACAGCTTATTACAATATTCCGATTTCCTGTTTTTAAAAAAGAAAATAAATTACTAAACCATGGAAAGTAATGAATTAATAACTATTAAAAGAAATGGTGGTAATGTGTTGCTGCATAAAGAGCATCAATACCACAAACTGGCTCAGTTTTTAAATTGTTTCACTTGGTGGTAATTTATTTTATTTTTAAAAACAGGAAATTGGAATAATATAATAAGCTGTCAATGTTGAACAATAAATGTCAACAAAAGATTTAAAATAGGCCATTAGTAATCACAATCTCTATGAACTTCAAATCTGAAGAGTTTTGAACACAAGGTGGACAAAGGTGAGCCGTTGTAAAAAAAACTTTCCACGGTTCACCCAGGTGATCTCAGGAGGTAGACGGTGGGTAAGAACTGAATTAAACTGGGAGCTGGTTTTGAAAAGGCAAACGGATATGATGAATCTATGAACTCGGCCTAACGCAGGAGCCAGCCGATGCCGGTCAGCCCCATTTATTTAATTCCACACAAAATTATGAATCATTCAAAATCCAAACCAAACGGTTGCACTAGCTACTCCAACTAGTGTAGCACAAAGGTCGGTTGCGCAAGCGCACCGCGCCGAGGATGCGCCCGCGCCGATAGCGATCTACTCATATGAATTAGCGCATCATAGCGAGGTATCCTCGCGGTGCTATCTGTGACGTGCACTTCCTATACGGTTATTGTTTGGAGGCACACCATCGCAATTGCTCATAGATATTGTTGTATCTTATTTCAGTACCTGTAAAAACAAAAGATATATTTTTGATGGGATATTAAGCGCCTACCTCTACAATTTCGTTAGTGATGGTTCTTCTGAAATCCCATAAGATAAGGGTGAGGGACTGAGGGTTTAGTTACATTTCTCGTTAAACAGTTGCACTCACTGTAAAAGATTTTTTCTGGCAAAGTAAACAAGTCTCACTCAGTAAGCATTTAGGCAAGTCTAAGTCTATAAAGGCATTGCTGTGTCCCTGTTTAAATATCTTTGTCTCTAATATTTTTCCTCTTCATAAGTATTGCAATTTGTTGTAGCTATCTCCAGACGTCAGTAATCATTTTACGTTTGGACAGTCTGTTTGCCAACCTGAAAACGAGCTTTACCAACACCTAATCCAGTATCAAACTTAATCTAAATTACGATTCTGTCTCAATCCATCTAATTACAAAACGCATTAACAAATAAGCGAGTCTACGAGACTTCCTACTCACTGCGCCAGCGCAGATCGCGGGTCACACGCTCTGAATACAGCGTCGTAGTCGGGCTGAGCAATCGCACTAATATTCACACCTTTTACTTTCGTTGGACTTAACGTTAGCTGGGTAAGGAAAAGGAGTTCCAGCTAGGAGAGCACAAAAACTCATTCAGTACATTGACGCCATTGTTATTTTAGACCAGAGAAAAAATTATGAGGAAATGTCGTGAGGAAGGTTTTGAGCATGATAAAATGGTGCCGATTCCCTTGTTTACAAACTAAACTAAATTTAAGTTGAGTGCATCTTTTTCTTTCTATTTCATTATGAAAAGGACAGAATATAAATATTAGTTTAGTCCTGTCAAATTAGTCAGTACCTGACGTAATTTATGTACTTTTAGTAGTCAACTTTTTAATCACGTCTAAATTTGTGTCAGACGCTGGTTATTTTGACAGGAATAAACTAAGATTCATCTTCTGTCCTTTTCTTAATGAAATAGAAAGAAAAAGATGCACTGAACTTAAATTTGGTTTAGTTTGTAAACAAGGGAATCGGCACCAATGTTGGCTATAAAAGTACAGTAGGGAAATAGCAAAAAAATGATGATGATGGACTGTGTGAAGGATGATATGGTTAGAAAGGTGTGTGGTGCTAAGGAGGTGACTGCTGAGATGACGAGAAAGTATGGAAAAAGAAGACATGCTGGTTGCTGCGCAAACCCAGAAGAAAAAAGTCTTATAAGTTACAGTTTACTTAATTATATTAATTGCTGGAGATAGACCTCTCTCAACACATACCATTCTATTCTGGGCAAATCTTATCCAGTAGCTACACAAGTAACCTTTTTAAACTAATTAATTTCAATTTTAATACCTAGGAGGAAAAGTAAGTTAACATTGAAATTTTTCTAAAATCCACTTTACGCAGCATACGATCTTTGTGCAAATTCTTAGAATCAAACCTTCTTTCTTTTCCTATCCATAATCACGCGCTGCTAACCGACCTCTGTGGTGAGAATCACCTCATCTGATAAGTGGCTCCTTTGTGATGCGGAAACTGATACACAATTGATTCTCTAAACTATTTTAACATTAAGATTTTATCTAAATTATCGCTTTTTCATAGATAGGTAGGCAACAGTTACAAGTAATTCTAGTGAAGATAAAAGATTTCGAAATAACTGAACTATATTCAATTTAGTCCACTTAACTTAACTGAGTTTGAACTTTACTTTCTTTACTTATATTGGATCTACAGGTCTCTAGGAATAATTTTCCTGGATTCGTAGCAGGTTTTGGGAAGAGAAGTGCACAATGGTTTAACATTTACGTAAAATCCGATACCTGAGAAAACACGGCATGAAAAAGAATTAAAAATTCGTAGACATGTCATGTAACATCCACAAACCCGCATTGGGCCCTCAGTGGGTGATGGATTATGGCCCTCATAAAGAGGTATGTGTGGGAACATACTTATATATATAATTCTTTCCCAAAATAAAATCTCAGGAGATAGAACAAAAACAAAGACGGTTAACTTATCTCAAACGTGATTTTCGTGAAACAATGAATGAAAACGTTAGTTTTGAGTTAATGCTTATGTTTTACAAGGTCGGTATGTGACCGGGGCGCGGCCGTACTTGTAACTAGGGGCATCGCTACTGGCGACCGTGCTATCTTGATGTACTGGCTGATAACAGGCCAGGGGTCACATAGTTGCATGGATAGATATGTGAGATGGTTACCATAATGAGCGACTTTGTTACGTTAGAGAAGTACACGTAATGTAGCGAAATTATTTAATGTTTTGGAGGAAATTCAAATATTTTAAGTTTAATCCGGACGTATTGTCGAGATCTCTATGTATAGCATCGCAAAATGTGTTTTTTTTTAACATACCTCAAACCTAATATAATTACATTATAGACACCAATATATTCGTCCATGTAGAAATTGAACCAGCAGACACAAAGTGCCAGCTTCGCTGAAAACAAGTGCTGTGTCTTTATCTGACGGCCATTTCATATTATTTTCATACTAGCTTTTGCCCACGAGCTCGTACGCGTGATACTTAGAATCTTATATCTATATTAATATTTTTTGTGTTAAAATGAATCCTATATTTTAAATTAAGCCATCTAGCAGTAGAGCGGTAAAAACTGCGTTCAAATCCATGCAGTAGTTTTTGCGTGATGCGCGTACAAACATACAGACAGACAAACATTCTAAAAACTGTTGTTTTGGCTTCTGTTGCTCTAATAAACCCACCCCAGAACCCCATATATATATTTTTTTTTTTAATACCTTCAATTTATAGACATCGGCCTATTACAATTTTATTATATGTATAAATAAAACCAATTTCGCAGTCACTGCAACATTGAGTGGAACAAATTTATTGGACTTATGCATAATACTGACGATGCCTTATATTTTGTTACAGCGCTCCTCGAACGCGGCAGGTCGCGGCAAGCGCTTCACCTTCCAGTCTACCGTCAGACAGCTGGAGCGGCGACGCCTGGCTGAGAAGCTGTCCAAGGAGGCAGATCTGAAGGAGCAACAGAGACGCACCGAGCTGGAGGCCATGAGGAGGTACGTGCATACAAGGATACAAAGTGTAGGACACATTATGTAGTTCTAAAGTTGGTAGCTTTTAACACCTCCCATGATGCTCGTAGAAGATAATAAAAAACTAGAGCCTTCTTTGTAAAAAATTGTGCGTAGTACTCGCAGCCAGCATGCGTTTTTGACCAATGTACGACGTAAGCAAACCAAAGAAGAATGTAAGGATAGTAACAACTGGCTTTCTATAGCTTCTACTTACCCTCACGGGAAACACTACTCAAGCATATGTAGTAATGGCACTTTAGTCAACAATTTAGGTGTAGTTGAAATGTTAAATTCTGATACAATGTCTTACTTTACAACATCTTACTAATAGAACTATGACCTAACGTCCTCGCCTAGTTACTACATCATTGTGGTCCTACATATGTTTATACATACAAAAATAGGTACACTAATGTACGACCTAAAGCTAAAGATATTCAGCATTAAAGTAATATCCACAGAGTCGAGGAAGAGTTCCAGCGCAAGCGCGCGCGGGAGAAGGCGAGCATCCGCCAACAGCTGCGGCTCGTCAGCAGCGGCGCCAACAGCATGCCCACACCCACCACACATCACCACAAGGTAACACGATCATTTCCAGCAGCTAAGACCTAACGCAGTTGGACTTCTACAACTAAGAAAATTTGCAAGTTCTCATTTCGGTGTCTGGTGTTGTAAATCGGTTCCGGTTGTACGACTTAAACTCTTAGTCACGTCAGCTCAAGTTTTATCTCAGTTATTCACTAACACTCATTACGAATTACCATCGGACAGTCCGCTGCACACTTCCCCAGAAGTTTTCTTAACCATGCTAGCAGGATTTTTTAAGACCACAACAACACCAGTTCATCTCTAAATCCGAGTGTTTGAATTAGCCCAAAACAAATAACGGAAGGCCTTTAAACAAACATTGACACCTAAATTGATTGAATTCGTAATTAGACCATAATGAGACGCCGTGAGACGCATCAATCATTTCTGTCACACGTCCTTACCTTGCCTTGAACCAAGGTGACGTCCTGCTTGCCCACGAGATACACACTCCAGCGACACGCGTGTTGCGACAACGACTCCGTAGGAAACAAACGAACGAACTCGCGTAAAACACTCCTCCAGTAAACGCGGCACGATTTGTGACACGAAGAAAATAAGTGATACCCGCGCGTCAGCTGATAATTCCACCGACGCAAATCGCATCGTCTGAATTCACCGTCGACACCGGAGATAACAAATAAAAGAAGACGCTTAGAGGATCGTGAAGATACTCACGAGTAGGAAACCTGTGGCACACGAGCATGGCGCTTGACGCAAGTTGCTTCGTCTGAGGACGTGCACGAAGCGTTAAACTGCCTTGAACCAAAGCGACATGCATCTACATCAGACGTATTATATGAACATAACGAGTGACATAAATGATGTAATTACTGTTTGTATAAAATGAGTACGGCTCCATGAGTGCGGGTCACCTTGCAACTAAATAGTGTGTGAACTAGTATGTGTGACCTTCGCCGATCTAAGTTTATTTTTGTGTTACGGTGTAATTATTTTCCTAAAATTAGAATTGTCTCTAATTTGAGAGGTTTGCCCCTGTATGGCGACAATTCTCATAACTGAGAAGTGAACAGTTATGAGAAGTCTGTCACAGAGCTTTTAAAATCACAATTGCTAGTCAATATTGAAATTCTTGTTTGATAATATTGTAGTATACCAACCCGCACAGGGCCCGCGTGGTAGATCTTCGCATTGACAGCCAGGTCCCTTTCACAGAAACATTATCTGGGAATATTACAGGGTAACAGGTTAATGTTCAATACTAGCACGTCTATTTAATTTGGAGTTTTTGAAGATCATCATTCTTTAATTAAATGAGATCGCGATTAAGAGAGCGTAGCTCTTCTTTTATTATATTTTATGAACTTTCCTCCAGCCGCGCGACTCCCCGGACGGATCGTGTCGCGAGTCGCCGGCGCCGGAGCGGTCGCGCGAGTCGCAGCGACACAGCAACGCCTCCTCCGACATCAGCGCACGCAGCAAGAGTACTACACCTGTATGTATAGCACTATATCACAGTTACTTCTTACTTTTATGTGAGGTATTATCTTTACCCACATTCTTTACCTAAGTACTAAAGTCAGGATGTTATCCCCAGATCCGCAGCGTGGAGCTGTCCCCGTGGCGCACGGGTGGCGGCGCGCGCGTGTACCGCGACTGGAGCGCGGCGCACGCGCACCCCGCCGCCTGCGCGCGCATGCCCATCGCATCACACTCCGTGTACAACGGTTAGAGATTTTTTTATATGATAATCATAATTCACAACACAACTAAACATAGTTCAAACTGTAGAACTAAAGCATAGAGCCATATTTTGTTAGCTGATGCCTAGACAAAAAAAACTTTTTTTTTTTATATATAAACGCAGTTTCATAGTTATGAAACTGCGGTTATATACATATAAAAAAGTTTCCTGGTTTTAGTATGTCTAAAAAACAGACATACGTCTGATCCATAACTTATAACATCGACTTATTATGTCACTTTAGAAAGTGGAGCCACCTTCATATATGGGTAATTAAATTCACTCCTCGCTCGTCCCCAATGTATAGAGATCTGGGACACTCGCGCCATAACCAACGCTGTAGACTGTCAATATACTTGAACTGTCACCACGAGGTACTCGAGTATCATTGTTGCATTATATAGATACATACTCTGTAAATGGTTTGGGTGCCTTCTCCATTGGGAAGATAACATTTAAACTTCATACATAAGCGAACCTATTAGCCAATTAGATTGCAATATAGGAAGTAATACCTATTGGAAGGGCTGGTTCGTAAAAGCATAGGACAGACGTTTGTGGAAAAAAGAAATGTCGCAGAATCTATAGAAGATCTTAGCCCAGCTGTGGGGCAATACAAGCCAAATAAATAGATACGCTCTCATTTGACCAGAAACGTGACTGTTAAAATAACTAAAAGTTAATAGTTTGAAAAAAACAGTGTTTTTAACATGTTTTACTAAAATAACCACAACAAGCCACTTAAGTATGTCTTCCCCAAATGTCGAACTTAAATAACGTTTTAAAAAAGAATTTTTAGTACTTAACAAAACAAATGACAAAGTACTTTTAATGTTTCTACAAAAAGACACGTACTGTATAAACATTCTTACAAAACACATGGAATAATCCAGGTTATTGAAAACTAGTCACTAGTGAGGTCAGGGCCATCGGAAGTAGCTACATAGTGCTGTGGCGCCGGACAGTTGGGGCGTGTCTGTAACTTTGAATGTTGCCTGTATATTTATGTAGGCGTATTGGCTACTTTGTCAAACATTCAATATAGATTAGTAGTAGGTTTTGTTTATTATTTTTGTTATTTTTAACACCACTCGTAATACTGTAATAACAGAATGATGGATTGATAGTTCAACTCTAACTAATTGATTAATGGATGAAAGTCAATCAAACTGAAACTTTTTAGGAATTCCTGCGCTACGGCGTAGCTAGCCGGTGCTACGACGTAGCTCGGGGCATAGGCCAGGATTTATTTTCTTTAATTATGTAATTATATATTATCCCAATACCACGCAATACATCGTTTTACTATTACTGTCTGAAATTATATTGTATCAGCCTGATACGTTTTTTTTAAATTCCAATTTCGGTTGCTTTTATGTAGTTTAATTAGATTTTTATGTTCAACCAATAACTTGTATGTGTAAACTGTAAATAAAAGTTAGTTTTTTTTTGGCTGCCGCATTTGTCGAGTGGGCGTAAGGGTGACCGATTCCCGGGTCGGGCAATGTTTTGGTTTTTTCCATCGGGGATTTCTGAGTAACAGCCACGGAACCTAGATTTGTACCCGGTTGATGGCAATATGTTCGCCTTTACATGGGACTTGAAATAATTGTACTAGTTAGGTACACCTCTGCCTTATACTTCGGGCATTACAGGTGTGATATTACATTAAATTTATTTCTGCATTCAGGATAAATGGCTTACCTAACCATCTCGTACCTATATCAGGTCCGTACATTTGTACTGGTTTCTTATATGAGTTCTTGTGTCCTCCCCCCAGGCGGCGTGGAAGCAGAAGCGTTCAGCGGCAGCCCGCGCTCGGACAACTACCGGCTGGAGTTCGCGCGCGGCCGCCCCTCCCCCTCCCCGCGCACGCCGCGCGCCCCCCGCCTGCTGGCCGCCGCGCGCGAGCCCTCCACGTCCGGCTCCGAGCTGTCGCTCCGACAACCTATTAAAATCAGGTACGACTAACTGATTTCAAAGACATGGCATGCATTACCCACCCAGGGCAAAATCAAAGTATTATTTCAAGCGGGCCAGTGACTTATAAATTGTCGAAAGAAAAGAAACCAAAAAAAAATAAACTACAGCTACACATATTAACTGTGTAAGAAATGTTCCAACGTGGTCGATCACGACTTACTACCTCTCTCAGAAACAACACCTGGTGCAGCGCCCGTAGGCCTCCTACGAGGTTACCCGATGAACTGTTGAAAGCCGCTGAGTACGAGAATACAAGACTGGTCAATGCTGCAATGAATGGGAGAGACCTATATCCTACATAGAACCAATCTGAGAGAAATAATGATTATATAAAAATCCTATACTCATAAAGCCTTTAATTCTGACATTCGAATGCAGCTGGATGCATTAACAGAATGTTTCTGGCCATGCAAGTCATTCACATGGCGAACTTATAAGATAGAAAAATTTTCAGACTTTTATGATAATGTGCATGTAACATTTTGGTATTGTATAAAGCATGCGGAAAAACAAAAGCTTTAATTAAATGACGATTTAACTGTCTAATTCAAAGCAATATCAATAAGCTTTTTGAATGAACTTAGTAAAATCTTACACAGAGCAATGTCATTGGCTGTCTCCCAAATACGCCATTTTGCTAAATAACACAAGTTCTGTCAAATAATGACAGTTGTGATTTGAATAAACGGACTACATCAAATTACTTAATTTACCTCAATTAATTTCTGTAATATTACAATATCTTTTGTGACTTCAATTTCTGCAGTCAATGGTATAGCTCTGTGCAAATAATTCTATGCAAATGTGTAATGAAGTACAGTCGGTGTAATAATGTTGTTGTATGGTGTTTCCGAAGGTGGTGATGTGTGGGAGTAGCGCTATTACCTAACACTAACCCTGCGCGCGCGCATACAAGGTGAGTGCTTGCCGTACGCTTACATCCCTTACTCAAGTTGAAACGTAGCCTTAATCATCCCTGAACACTTAGGGCATTTTTATAGATCTATACCTTTAAAAGTGCCGTCTTAGTTTGTCCTTCTATTGTTTCCATTTTTTGTTTGCCTTTAGAAACCTTCTAGATTTAATGCTTGCTTGTAGAGTCCGATAGTAGTAGATAGCTGCATGTCCTCAGTAAACAAACGTTCATACATAACTAACGTTTTACGAAAATAATAAATACAAAATTAATCGTGCCATGCTTTCAATTTACCCCAATCATTTACTCTTACGAATTTAACTCTCTATTAACACAGCATTTTTAGCACATAAAAATATTCATAATTATAATTGTTCGTACTTTTAACCTTTCACTCGCGCCAACAGTGAACCCACAAAGGAAGAACCAGAACCAGAAGAGCCCGCCATAGTACCGACGCTGCGACCGGCTGGACCTGCGCGCACCGCTCTGCTGACCCACTGACACAGAGACAAAAACACTAACACTAACACTGACACTGAGTTCTCAACACTCATAGGGTCACGTTAAATGCGTTACTGACACTCACAAGGTCACCTTCACAGAGTTTTAAACACAGGGTAACCGACAGTTATTGAGAAATCAACACTCATAGGGTGACTTTCACTGGTTCACCGTCACTCACTGAGTCATCGACACTGAGTTACATAGTCAATGATACACCGAGCGAGTCTGAGTGAAGACACTCACTGACCAACTCCTGACGCATGCCGCTCGTAATTAAGAAGATGAGCATTAAAACTTGTAATATGTAATTGTAATCTATGTAAACTTCTATTTATTTACTTTAAAATTCTTGATAGGAGTTTGTTACCTGATATATTATTGGTTTGGAGTATTTAGAGACTTCGCAAAGATGGCCAGCATAAGTGCCAATCCAAAAAATTAACATTTAAATGTAAGACACTAAAACATAACTTTTAGAATGAAAGAAACCCTTTTTATAAATTAGTTTTGGAACTCATTATTGCCACAGGCGCAGGCAAATGTCCGGTGGAAGCCGGATTGGGAGTGTTAGTAATCTGTATGTAAGCTCGTCACGCGAACCACTGCTGTTGAAATTTGGGTCGGCTACCATTGTATTGTGCTATTTTTATTTACCCTTTACTTTTCTTGTCTTGACCTAACGCTTGAGAGGTCAAACTGTCTAGATTTTTTTCAGACTGTTTTATTAAGCCTGTCGGACTAAACATTTCTTTTATTTCACTATTTTCTTTAAATTTCTAATCTGCTGGTTTGCGTGATTTACATGAATGATAACTTTGTACTCCTTTTTAACAAATTAAATTCATTCCTTAATATTCATAAAAATGCGTTTCGAATCATTTTTTGTAATTTTTAATGAATAACTTCGAATATAAATTTTTCAGTTTACCAGAGGGTCTCATAATGGAGATTATTGTAAAAAAAAATTGAAATCGAGCGTAGAGTGCTCCTAGCGTCAGTATAATAATGAACACATAATGTGAAGTTATTGACTCCGAAGAGTGCTTTAATTCGCATCTGCTATGTACTTAAGCTATGTAAAACGTTGTATTGTATTTAATCAAGTTTAGATTTATTTTATCAAGCTGTTTTCACAAAATAAGTATGAAAAGGGCAAAATATTTTTGAGAATAATAATAATGTTTTTGAAAAAATATATTTTTCTTCTGAATTCATTTGTGAAAACAGCTTTCTCTAGAAATACTTTGTTTATAATTCCAATAGTTAAGTTCTTCCATTGTAAGCTAAATACTGAAGCTTTAATATAGACTTAACGCTAGACTTATAGTGGTGCTATAAGCGTCAGAGTGTAGCGGTGACGCTACAATGTCAGCGTCAGTCGCTACAGCTTGACGCTTTACTGTTAGGTGCTGAAATATACCGTTTTTATATATTATCTATGTAGACATAATCAACATTTGAATTATACTTCATTTATATTTTTCTTTGTAATCCACAAACCCAAACAAAAATTACAGAGCGATATATAATTCATTCTAAAGTCCAAGGCTACTGCTATTTCTAAAGTGTCTGGCAAGTAACACAATTCATCAAGAGCCAAGCCCAATTCCAACCCATTCTGTATTGTGGCTCCTAATTGAGACTTCCCCTCGTCAACCTTTAGGGACTATCAATCATTCCCCTATACCGGGGTAGTTCCGGGCAGGATGGACCAGGTAGGTGTGGCATGACCGGGTTACCCAAAACCAGCCACGCGGTCAGCTGATCGATTGTCGCAGACTGATTTTATGACGTGTAAAGTAATATTGGGCGGCGGTTATTGTTATAATTTTATTACTGTTAATGGCCTGGTATAATATGAAACATAGTTTTCAAAGGTGTTAGCTGTAAAGGTCAGGCTATTGTTTCGCAGGATTGGAACTTGGTCAGCTGAGCCATATTATGGATTTAATAACTTTGTTAGTTGAGAGTATGGATTTAAAAGTGACTTTTGAATAGTGTGACCATATTATAGCATTCTTTGCGCTTTGGAAGTGCAGAGGGCGGAATAGAATGTATTGTCCATAGAAAGCCAGATATAAAAATGAAGACGGAGTATTGGGAATACATTATCGTGACTAAAAATTAACAGACATTAAGAAACTCACATTATAAAGTTTATTTTTTCATCTTGAAGTTCTATTATAACGCAAATAAATGTTAAAATCATATTTCTAGTAAATTTATATCAATTTATATTATAAATACGATTAATATAATATACAACACAAGAAGTATTTTATATGTAAGAGTAAAAATATAAATCTAATATAAAACGGCTCAATTGTATATAACTTAATGAATAAGCATTATTAATATAATATTCATATTAATTTTGTGTAATCTTTATTCAAAATATACTTTAGTTTGGTGGAAACATTGATGGTAAACATTTTTACAGCTTACAAAATGTTTTACCAACCTACGAAAAATGTCTGGCTATTTATCGAAACAAAAAAGACTGAAAAAGTTTACTATCGATTTCCCGTCATAATATAGACTTAAAACTTGTAAGATAAATATAAAACATAGATTACTGTTGTATATAACATTAGCTAAAGTTCGGTGCATGTATATAGTGTAGAATGTAAACCGTTTATCTACGAGTAATAAAGATTTGTATAACGATTTATTTCTGTTATTTTTACCATCACCCTTTAACCTCTCATTGGCATAGTTGACAGCTTTTAACAAATCTACAATATCCATTACTTGTATCTAGTGTCAAAATATGCAATTCCGAAACATACAGGGTGTAAACGGACTCTTCACGAAGCCGTCAACCAACCATTATGTACATCAAACTAAGTAACTTTACGCAAAAATTATTGCTGGGAAACGACTTTTTTTTGGGGTGAAATATCACGTTTTACGGTAAGACTCAACGAATCGAATTCAAAACATTACACTGATGGATGGAATGAATAGTACGGGGGGTAAAAAAAATACATTAAAACATGTATTAAGAAAAAAGTTGTGTAAAAGTTGGAACTTTGACCCTAATACCTCCGTAACTAAAAGGTTCCCAGGTATGGTCATCATCATCTGCCTAGCCTTTTCCCCACTACGTTGGGGTCGACTTCCAGTTTTACCGGATGCAGCTGAATATCAGTATTTTACATGCAGCGACTGCATATCTGACCTCCACAACCCAGTTAGTACTGGGTAATACGATACCCTTTGATAAGACTGGTTGTCAGACTTTTTAGGACTACCTGTAAACTGTCAAAGACCTACAAATGACAGCCGGGACCAACGGCTTAACGTGCTTTTCGAGGCACGGAGGAAACTCGGTATGTAATGGGTGGTCACCCATCCACAGACCAACCTAGGCAAGCACGGCTTAACCTAAAGATCGACCCGAGCGGCAGTTATTACTTAGCCACGAGCTCCTCGTTCCCAGGTCTATAACAAAATAATGATCGCAATGACAAGGAGAACAAGTGCCTTTCGGCTTCGTTAAGAGTCTTTTTACACCCTTTATAAAGTAGGCACTCAATGAGCGTTTTCGGTATTTGAGCCTAACATACACGTAGTTGACTCCCAAACATGGAGTTGACAGTAAAACACATGATACTTCACATCCCAGTTTTCACCTTTTTGAGAGAAATAAATAACTATTATCAGTATTATTCTGAAACACATGGAGTTGTTATGTCAAAATAAAAGCATTATTGGCAGTGATTGTATCACGCTTTTAGGGAAGTCGTGTTCTACTGATCACGTTGTCCTTTATCACAAATCATGGTCACGTTATCCTTAACAATATGCATTAATATGTAAATGACAGTTAAGCTTTCTAAACAAAAATGTGCAAAAGATAAAACAAGCATATTTGCCATTAACTTTATCACTGCAATCACAGTGGCTTTTTTTACGATATCAGTTTGGGCACGTGTAAATAAATAGATAGAGCATTAGGTTCATGCCAGGGCTGCGGGACTGTTCGAAAGAGTTACCGCAGCCCTGGAACAAAAAGGGCAAAGAAGGAACATGGATGGGTTTCAGTCAGTACAAGACTAACACTCCCTTCCGCTCTGCCCAGAGCGGGAGGAGTCATTTGATGATTTCACATCCGAAAAAGGAAAAAAATATACGATTAGGTGACGATATACATAAGGTGACGATTTGTTTCATAACATCACGACTGTAATTCCTGAAGGGTTAGGCCGAGGTATAATATAGTACAACCAATAGTACACCTAAATTTCTCCTTTATGTTTAAGCCCCATGTAATATGTGGCCATTATTGCCATCAACCGGGCTCAATTTCAGACTCCGTGCATACTACCTACTGATAAATTCCTAAAGGTAAAACTCAATAACAGTTTAACCGATGCGACCTGGGAATCGAACCACGACTACATGCTTAACAGTCACGTTCTACGATCACTACACCAGCCATATAATAAAATGCATTTTATTTATTTCTAAAAACCAGGGTGAAGCTCATCCGTAAACCTTCTTGTAGCACTGACCCAATGATTATAATTCCAATTCTAACAGTTGGAAACATCGTTAATAATATTATCAGCGTAAGTATTGCCAATGTATTGCCTGACTCCCCCCAATGACTCTTCCTCACCCTGTGAGCTCCGGAAATTATTACCTTTAAAAATATATATGACATGTGGGAGCATGCTCAAAGAAGTCAATTATCGGTCAACGCTCTCGGTGGCCGGCTGAAAACTTCATAAAAACAAAAGAAAAACGTCTATACTAACCTTGTAGAACGTATTCATTGCTGCTTTAGCACGGCCAGTGGTAATTCTGGTCTTATATAAGCGGTATTAGATGTCGTGCTGTTTGATATTTACAAATGTTAAAGGTAGACATGCGCAAAGAGGTTTCAGAAGTAAAGCTCGGTGAAAAGTTTTCAGTAATAGCGCGAGCTTTCAGTGAAGTGCACACACTACGGGAAACTGATTTGGACGGTGTCCAAATAAAGTTGTTAAAAAATTAGCGGTAGTAAATAAATATTAAATAAGAAAATTTACCTGTACAAATCCATAGTTTCTTCAACTTAGTCGTGTTTTAGATTAAAATAAAATATCACAAAATTGGACCCAAAGTGTAATCAACTAAATTGACCATACCTAATCACTTAGCCGATTATATTTTGTGATAAAACTACTTACGATTAAAATCAACCTACAAAAATAAACCTAATAACATTGTAGTTGTAATAACTTAAACTAGGCAGCCTTTTCATTCGCCAACAAAACTTAAAATCACAAACATCTGAAAAAAATTACCGAAAAGTTGTACAAGCTGTTTCCCTCACAATATTCTAAAGGAGCTTGCCTACTATCTTCTACCGTGGCCTTTGAGGACGTCCCGCTTGGGTCCGGCGGCGCTGCCGTCCCGAACCTCACACGGACAACTTCCCGACAGTGTCTAGCCTGCGAATACAAAGCCAAGCTGCTGCCCGACATTCCCGAGCCGGTATCGGCTCCCCCGATACTGGTACCGACGCCGGTTCCCGTGATCCGGGAACAACCGGTCTTCACGACCCGTGAACAACCGGTCTTCACGCCTCGTGAACAACCGGTCTTCACGACCCGTGGTACCGTGATGACGGCGAAACCGGAGAACATGCACGACGCCCTAGAGGATAGGGACCCTAACAGTCTGAACCAACATGTGCAGGTTTGTATGAAGACTTTTAAAACAAACCTTGACAGTTAACAAGTAGGTGAACAAGCACCTTGTGAATTTTTCAGTTGACATGACATTATGATGTGTGGGTTTATTTTTTAATGTAAACAATTGAGGATCGATATTTGCATTGACCTTGTAAATAAAATAGATAAGTATGCATACAATTTCAAAAGGTAAACAAAATAGATACGTATACCTAGGTAGAGCTAGGACATAATTATATAGATGGTTTGTGGAGTTACACAGTAATATCCAGTTGAATTTATTGTTATCGAAAGATATGATTAGTGGGTATCGTATCATTGCTATCTGCTGGTCATACTTGATACGATAATGTAGAGTAGATGGACGTTTTATGCAAAATTACCCAACAAAAACTCACAAAGAGGACAGTATACTAGAATAAAGGGTGTAAATAGACTTAAGGTCTATTTACACCCTTTATTCTAGTATACCGAAAGGCACTTGTTCTCTCCGTCATTGCGATATTTTTTTTGTTCTAGACCATACCTGGGAACCTTCTAGTTACGGAGATATTGGGGGTCAAAGTTCCGACTTTTTGACAAGTTTTTTTTTAAATACATGTTTTTAATGTATTTTTTCTACTTAAGACACTTTCACGACCCCCGTACTATTCTATCCATCTATCAGCACAATGTGTTGAATGCGTTACATTGAGGCCAACCGTAAAACGTGATTTTTCACCCCAAAAAAAAAGTCGTTTCCCAGCAATAATTTTTGCGTAAAGATTCTTAGTTTGATGTACAGAATGCTTGGTTGACGGCTTCGTGAAGATTCTGTTTACACCCCGTATAATTGTTCGGTCGGCATATTCGATTCAGCAATATTTGTTGAGCATAAAAAGGCGACCAGAAGTAATCTCTATTCGGCTTTCATATGACTCGTGCAGAACGGCAAACTCTAAATCAATCGTGAATCGTGATCGGCGAATCAATCGTGTCGAAATATTCCGACCTCATCATCATCATCATCATTTCAGCCAAAAGACGTCCACTGCTGGACATAGGCCTCCCCCAAGTGTCGAACATGTGTAAAGCAACCCTTAAAAAAATTACTATATTATGTAAATGTAATAACTATTCCTAACAAAGGCAAGACACAGTTGCTAATTCAAAATAATATTCATGAAACTTTTAAAATAGAACAAAAGGTATTAATACTTTCGCAACGGAAACACATTACCATTTCTACCACTTACAGAGGGTTGTTAAAATTGTGTGACGTGTAATACAATAAGGAAAAACCATGTATTATGGAGTTATTTATAGAAACTACGGATGCCTTGAAGTTTAGAGTGCCTATTAAATGTAAAACCTTGTACCTACAACTGAAGTTGTGTGTTTTACGCTAGATATGTGACGTCACAATGTATTACCGTAATGTGTAGTAAGGCTACAAAGTCACTTCCATAATAATTTACGTACAAAGATACAAATCAGCTCCGCAGATATATGCCATGAAAACGTTGGAAACGGACAGAGAAACATACTCGCTTACGTTTTCTATAGTGAGAAATCACTTAATTATAACAATGTATAATGTATGTAAATCTGTGACAGCAAAGAGGCTAGGTTGCTCATGCACCCCTGCGTTTTGTACCAAAACCTTAAAGACCTCCACTTAAAAAAAAAAGTACCTTCGACCACACATACAACATTTAAATGAGCTTAATTGCCTGTAAGAAAGCTTTACATTAGTCAAGCTACTTGTAAACGCAAAACTTTAGCTTTAATCAAGATGCAACGTTTATACTATGACAATTCAAGTATTACGATTATAAATTAATAACGTAACCAGAATAAACTTTAGGTAATGATCAACCGGCGGGGGGTTAAATAAACTAATATAGCCCCCAAAGTAGGCAAAGCTCTAACCCCCACCTCCCATGCTTACGTAACCATATAATTATTTTTCTTTTTAATTGTTCAAGTTTTTTTATTGTTTTTCATAAGTTATTTTTCTTTTTAATTTGTTCATGTTTTTTTATTGTTATTAATAAGTTATTTTTTTAATTTTTTTCAAGTTTCTTAGTATTATTCATAAGGTCATCTATGAACATGATTTTCGCTTTCGAGCATAGGGTTGCCATGCCATAGCCAAGTAGGTGTTGTAAAAATCTGTTACTTCATGTAATACTAGGAAAATACCACGTAAAGCTTTCCTTGACGCAAACATCGTCATCATCATTCTCGTGCCCCCTTCCAAACTTATTTCAACGCGGCGCAGCATGACTTCTTCTTCCTAACTTCTCTTTGTCGTCATCTCAGTGGTCACCCTCTTTCTAGCGATATCTTTCACGCAGTCCAACCAACGTTTCTTTGGCCTTCCTCTACACCATTAACATTCATAGTCAAAGCTTTCCTCACGACATTTACAACATTCCTCTAGATCACATGCCCACAATAATTCTTTGACAAATAAAACCATAACCATAACTTTATCTTTCGATCTAGATAAACAGCTACACCCCAAAATTAAAGTCCGTTTCTTTTCCGATAGTAAATCAGTGCCAGGGGAAAAATCAACTTCATTATACACACAAACAGCCATTAGTTTCGAGTGGAAGGAAATTGGGGCATAACTGGGCAACCCCGAAAGTGTTTAAGGATTTCGTAAGAGTTATTTGATAATAAATTATTGAACAAGTGGATGAACGAAGTCCACTCCTAATGACGTTGATGTTTCAGTTGCTGGCTAGGTACGTTAAGTTCTATTTTATTGCCCTATTACGCAAGTATTTGTATAGGATATTAAAATCTAAAAAGGAAAAATAAAAAACATTTTTTGCAAAAATAAAATCGACTTCAAAAACCATGGGCCATTATGGGCCTAGTTATTAGTTGCCTGAAATAAAAATGATTATTGTTATTGTTCAAAACACGAAAAAGTGAAAAATAACTTCAGCTTCAGAATTCGGTGACAAATAACTCAATCAAACAAACAAAAGTCACCGACTTCTTAAACTAAAGTTATTTTTCACTTTTTTGTGTTTTTGAAGTTGGTTTTATTTTTCCTTTCTAAAAAAAAAACGGGTGAAATATAGGCATTCGAAACTTAAATTCCATTTAACAGCATTGTAAGAAAGCTGTTTAATAATTTTGGTCGCTAAGAACCTGAGTTATTGAACTTCAACAGAAAAAAGTTCGCCATAAATCCCAAACTACATAGGTAATAAAATTCTAGTTTCGTGTTACCAAATCACGAAGAAACCTTTACACTTAACCACAATGTTATCAAAAATGCAAATTCTTACAAAAACGAAAGGTTTAATTAAAAACCTAGCCTACCACCGCCGGACAAAGAACTCGAGACGTTTGCGTGACCCAAGTACCTAGCACCTCGAGTATACCACGGACTCACAGTATTTCAACTGGGAATAAGAGTTTGGAATGTGCTACACACACATGCAAACCGAATACAAAGCACGCTTCAGGTAACATGTTACTCGTGAGAAAATCAGCGTTGTGGCATCGAGAGAAGTAGTTACGTTTTATGTGTGTAGTACAACGCAACAAAAAGTTTTGTCGACTTACCCTCGTTTCATTACAAAAGGGGCCTAGTTGGTTTACTGGTTACTTTATACTGTGACTCTACAAACTACGGGTCACTAGCTCCTGTACTATTTAATTGTTCTCCATTAATTAACTTTCTGTACTTTCACTGTTGAAAACAAAATGAGAAAAATAAAGCTCTCGCATAAACCGCTGCTTATTTAGATATCTTAAGTTAGTTCTACTACGAATTAAGTAGATGTATGTAGTTACATACATCGTAAACGTAAGGAGGTAAGAAAAATATGCGCTTTAATGTGGAGTTGCGCGCAGCAACCCAATATCTAATACAATACATGATGTGGACAGTAGACAGTACTTGCTGTAGAAATAGACTAGAAAATGACAAATAATAAATATTATAAGCTAAACATTTTGCCAGTTATGTTTAAGTCCCATGTAATAGGGGGAGAGCCTATTGCCAACAACTAGGCACAAATCGAGACTCCGTGGCTGCTACTGAAAAATGGAAAAACCCCATAATCACTCGACCCATCATGTTCACAAAATGAGCCCTATCAGTGTTATTGGAGTTCTTGAGCTACTAACATTGACACACCGACTAAAAAATACAAGGGAATTACCAAAACTATGTCATGTTCACAATAGGCGGACTGTTCGATTCCATTTGTGATTGATTTTCAAGCTATTTATAAGTTCACTCTACAATCATTTTGTTACTTAAGTTGATGAGGTACCTTTCGTTCATGTTTAGGCAGTAGAAATACAAATTACAAAGCAAAAGAACCTTAGATAGCTACTATTGGTGACGCTGAATAAAAACCATTTTCTACGAGAGTATACATAAATAAGCGGTGCAGAAAATAACACTAAATTGTTGTTTCTCTTGTAGTGGCTGCTTACATTAGATACCCTTTCTTACTAGCGTCTGCACGGCTTATTCCCAGGAGCTCCAAATTTATTGTTCTCCAAACAATTTCTCTCCATACATTGATTCCCAACAGCTCCATAATTTTATTAGTTAAATATTAAAATACTATTTTTTTTTTAAATTGGAGCCGCCTGGAATAAAAATATGGAGCGCCTGGGAATAAGCCGTCTGCACAAGCCAGTTATTTACTTTAACTCAAAATCGAAATATTTTATTTCACATAGACCCAGATGGGTACTTATAACACGTTGACAAAAAGGTGCACGGCTCGGGTTGGTCCCTATGGAAAAGAACCGGCAAGGAACTCCATGGAAGTTCCAAACTATGCTAAAAAAAACTGGACTTCAATCAACGCTGTAGGTCCATTTAAGGTGAAAGCGCATTCTCGAAATACATATTTATTACAGTGGCAAATAATATTCTGATCAACATACAACATGATACAGCCCTCAGATTGCCATAAAAGTAAATTGCATTGAACTGAATTTCGCTAACCGTAGACCGTAGCACATCCCCTTAATAAAAATCCTGTGTACCGCTGACCCAAAAGAAGAAGAAACAGATTACAGCTTCCCATCTCCCTTGACAGATAGTATGGGACGACATAATCGGCGAGCCTGAAGGCGCGCGCAGCCCGGAGTGCGCGTGGCGACTGAGCCACGCGTGCTTCCGCCACGCGCGCAACTGGTGCTACACCGTGCTCACCGTGCTGCTGGCGCCGCCCTGCGCGCTGCTGCTCGGCTGCGGGTTTGCCTGTCTCGCCTTCGAGGTAAAACTAGAGCAGAAACGAAAATAACCAATCTTAGCAGCCTTTTCAATATCATCTGTTTTCGAATCACCTTACAAAGGGCTGATATTTTGTAGTTTAGTCAACCAACAGCGAACATCAACGTCAACGTTGTTATTTCAGAGAACAATAGAATCGCAACGTTATCTTGACGATTTTACTTATAGAATGTATGGTGAAGAGTTGAGGAAGCTGCTCTCCTGCTCTCTTAGCTTTTATATAGGGACCACTCAATTTTGTTTCTGCTCCTGTTGCAGCAAATCTGGTGCACCGCGCCCTGCCTGCGCTGCGTGAAGATCTACTTCGCGTCTCTCCGGACGATGGTGACGTCATGCATGGCCGCCATAGTGGTCCCGGCGGCCGACGCCATCGGCCACGTCTGCAGACACATCAGGGTTAACTTCAGAAAGGACGCTCCTGAGGATAAGGATATGTTGGTCATTTAAGGATAATGTTTTTGTGTGGCATGAATGAAAGATGTTGAAGTGACAAGGAGTAGTAGTCTTGTTAGTCAATGTGTTTACTGTAACTACTTGGCTTGCGGGGAAATTGTGTAAAACACCTAACAAAGAAAATGCCTACATTTTTTTTGGATTTTTTTTTATAACTTTGGAATGTTAAAAAAAGTATCATATGTTATTGAGGTGCTGGTTTACTATGCCTTATTCATAATGATGGTGATTCTTATTGATTATGTAACTTGGTATAAACAACGAGGAAGATTTTGTCTCTAATATACATATGTAGTTACAGTGACGCACTGTAACTATGTAAGTAATTATTCCGACATCGCACGTGGGACTTCTTCATCCAACTTGGGACTTCTGGAATTGAAATTATTGTTTTTCATTTTACAGAAAAAAATATCATTATGTAAGAAATATGCCGTAAGTGCCTTCTAGGAAGACAAATTAATATTCAAAAGTTTATGTACGATGTTTCTGCACAAATTACAACAAACTAATTATTTATGTGAACCTAATTATTAAGAATTATAGTTTTACAAATATTTATAGCGATAATGTTAAGACGATTTCATAATTTATTTAATTAAATGTTATTTGAGTCATGTGAGCAGTATTTTCTAAATAAATGCCATAAATCTAATTTTTGTTTCATTTAATTTCAAAAAGAGAACACGTAACTATTGTCTTCTGCAGCCTGAACCAAGGGCTTGAACACACTGGCCCAGTTCTGTTTGCCAAAGATAATCTGTATACTTACAGGCAAAAAATACCATCTTTATTTCTTGTTTAATATTAGGTATATTTACGTACTTAATAAATTACACTTGCTCCTAATTATTACACTGGCCATTATTTCCCTATGGCATGGTGATTGTGATTAGCGTAAACCCAAACAAAGCAGGCTAGTGACCGCATAAAGTCATAACAAGCCGTGAGCCGTGAGAGTCCAATGTATAACATCACGCTATATTTCAATTACTTGTATGTAACCGCTGAATATTTCATGAGCAACAAACTATTACGCAACAATATCTTGTAGAAGTATGCTAGTTTAGGTAAATAGGTATAATTATAATACAGATTTAAATAAATAGTTGTTTAATTTTTAAAAATTAATAAGGTTTTATGTGCTTTCGATATTAACTAGATATACTTACCTAAATAAAATAAAATAAAAAAATAACTGCAAAAAGTCTTTACGGACAATTTACCTTTTTAACAAAAAAAAACTGGTATTCTCTTCTTATGTGAGACTGTATGATAGTTTCCTTAGGCTACAATAAAATTTCATAGACAAGTAAGTACAAGGAAAAGAGCGCGCGGGAAAACCGAAGACAACGTTGTTCACGAATTATATTTTGCAAGTTAAAATTGTAATAAATGATGTTGGATGAAACTTCATCGGATGGGACTTCAGTGCCGGTGCTACGACAAACAACCAGCAGTACAAATAACTTGAACTCCGACCGATCTGAAAATCGTTTCGTCGTTGCGCAATGCCGAAGGTAATGTTTTAACAATTCAGTATCGATTTGAACAAAGTTCTTTTTGATTTATATTACATTTAATTTTAGGAATGATGGCACAAATACGATTGGTCAACAGGAAACTAGTGAAGAATCTGAGACAGAAGAAGTAAAGTATTTCTACGTATTTCACCGATTTACTTAATTTTTATTGCGTATTTGTTATGTACAGGTAGATACACCTATTGTTATTGTGTGTGCCAATCAAAAAGGCAACTATTAATAATATCCAGGTCGTGATAAGCTTCAGATATCCCACAAAATAATATGTATAGGCTTCTAAGATTGATAAATTTTTAGTTTTGATGTAAAGCAACTCGTTAATATTCATACAAGTTTTGTAAGTAGTGTAAGTACTATACATACTACCGAGTTCACTAATAACGGTCTACCACTTTTCACCCTTATGCTCTGAGTCATAAGGTTGAAAAAGTGTTCAACCGTCAGAACTCGATAGTACATAGTGTTACAGCGTTTACATTTGGGAACATACACGCTATAACATGACCGACACACAACTAATTCCCGCGTGTCATGTAACGTAAATAAATCCCTATTCATTAAACGATGTGGTGTCAGCACAAAATTAATTTATGATTAAGGGTTGAAAGCTTTTATACTTTCGGTACGGTAGGCTGGGTGTGGCCCATCAGATCTGAAGTAGGATGCCCTGCGTCAGCCAGTTAAAAACAAGAACTAATAATAACCACTGGACTAGGTAACAAGCAGCGATTGATATACCCAATTAATTTATATCTAGGACTAGGCAATTTTGAAACATTTTCTTTATATTTCAATACTTGGGCCTTTGTTCACAACTTAGCACTTGGCACCCCATTCAATGAAGACACTTTAGGCACCTTTGCAATACCTGTAAGAAATTAGGTGACCCTATTCATTCATGCATTCAAAAAAAAATGAAAATATGACCTTAATATTAAAATGTCACAGAGGGTGTTAGTGACATACTGTCGCTCAGGAAGACTGGGAGCGGCCTACTGCACCCCACACACCGGCGAGGTGGGTCCCATTTATTAACTAAACATTTATGGTTCAGCCTTAATGGGCTTTTACATTTACCCTTGCATTTGGGTCATCATATCTACATACATGTTTATAAAAGCATTTAGTCCTGTTTACCATTAATTTTCTTGGTTTCACCGATAATGTTGTTCTATTTAACCATAGGTAGGTATTATTACGATTATGTAGACTTTATTTTAAAGGGCATTACGACTTTCACGATATAGCAATACCCAATACCCATAAAATTCAATGTTCAGGCAATTTTAAGATAGTCAATTTTTATTAGACTATTTATTCGCCATCCTTTACAGAAATGAAAATGAACTGTATTCATACATACTTATGACCAACGCAATCAATGTCGGAACCATATAAACGTCTGTTCTTTTCCCTTCAACGCTGTCCAGCTCTTTATCTTAGAAGAGATAGTAGACCGTCCACCAGAGTACCAAATGTTTGCAAGTCTCTTTCGCCAAGTGGAACCCATCTGCATCCTACTGGACGGCAAGAACCAAGGCGCATTCGTGCAGACTGTTAGGAAGACAGTCTTCGACAGTGATGCCAATGATGAGGGGAGATGCAAGCTCGTGTTCTTGTCTGCTAAAGAGTATAGTAAGTAATTAATAGTAGTAGTAGTTATCATGAGGTGTGACTACTAGCACCTAATGAGAACATAGGAAGGTATTGATTTTTTTGCTAGAAAAAACCTTTGATAGTAGTTCAAAAAGCACGGAGGATGATCGCTACCACCTGAGTGTGTACGTTTTTCTCTTCGGAAGCAATAGACCAACTAATAAAGAAAAATAAATAATGATTTTAACTGTCTTTTTCCCAAACTCGAAATATTTTTCTCCTAGGTTTTGAAGCATGCAAACGACGTATATTCACCCTATCTCTCCCCACCGAGCCGCCAAACGCCTCTGACGAAGAAAGGTCCCTATATCTTCGAACAGTGCTGGACTTCTCCCAGACCCAGAGTGTACATGCTCTAGGATCATTGCTCAGATACTTGGATCTCAACTGGGCAAAGTTGAGCATGGACCTTCATGGAAAACCGCAGTTTCTGAGCTTAAGGATAATTTCACTGTAAGTTGCCGAACCGAAGTTGTTTGTTGTTGCTTAATAGCAGTAAGTTTATTACGCGAGCAGCGGTGGCCCAGTGGTAGCGACCCCGACTTACGAACAGTAAGTCGTGGGTTCGAACCCAGGCAGGCGCATTACTTTGTGTAATTTATTACATCACCACTGCTCTCAAAAACGGTGAAGGCAAACATCGTGAGGAAACCGGCATGTCCTAGAACCAAAAAATTGGAAGACATGTGACATCTACCAATCCGAACTGGGCCCGCGTGGAGGATTATAGCCCATTCCCTCTCATAGAGAGGAGGCCTGATCCCAGCAGTGGGAACATTATAGGCTGATGATGATGAGACAATTTACGTAATGTTAAAATTTACTTTTTATTTGCGACAAGAACGAGAAATTACAGAAACACCAATTCTTTTTTTTTACTGTTATGTACGTTGGATTTACCATAATACCATACAAACGAAGCAATTCTAAATCTCCGATACATTAGAACGAGGTATTATGGCGAAAGGGTCCAGAGACGATAAAAAACCCAATTACTATTGCCAACAATGATTGTGAAAAGGTATCCCAAGATCACGTTCTTACCTGATTTAGCTACATTTTGACAAAGACTTATTAATTCAGTCATTATGCCTTCTTCAGTGCGGACATAGTAACAGTAGACGAAGACACATACCGCGGCCTACAAGTATTCAGCGCAGTGGCTCACCCCAGCGCGTTCAAGCGAGGAGTGAGAGGATCTAGTCGCGAGGGACTCTCGCTGTTCCAAGTGTTCAGTCGGTGCAGCTCTAAGATGGGTCAGAGTCGGATGAGGTAAGTAGAGATAGGAGTATCAACTTCTTTGCTACTTCATAAGATGAGGGCATATACCGTCGTCTTCAAGTGTTCAGACAGGTATCACACCCCAGCGCGTTCAAGCAACGAGTTGGAGGATCCAGTCGTGAGGACTTACTCTCTCTGTAACAAGTGTTCAACAGAGGCACCTCTAAAATGAGACAGAGTTGTATAAGGTTAGCATTAATCATAGGCAGAAAATATATTTAAATAATACATACAACAAACTACATTTGGATTGCAGGGTCTTGCTACAACATCCAACCTCAGACCTGGCAATTCTAAAGACTCGTCAAGACGTTGTGGCATACTTCATGAAGCCACAAAACGATGCCCTAATGAGGAACATCTGCTCCTCCATGCGGTTCATCAAGAATGTTCACGTGAGGAACGAATCGTGTTCTTTTGGAATCATGAGGGAATGGGAATATAACTGTCTGAATTTTAATGTTTGCTGCAGGGAATATTGGCGAAAATAAAAGCATTGTCTGCAAAACCGTATCAGTGGAAATCGCTTTATAATGTAAGTTAAATTGTTTTGACTTTCGGCGCATTTTGGCCAGTCAGCCACGCTACCGGGTACGGCACATGCCCAAAAACTAGGTAGGACAACAGTCCTACCTTGTTTTATAAAAGCTGTGAAGCTTAAAAGTACCAGTACGAATTACCTTAGTTATAAATTATGTTTGATGTTGAACTATTGGCAGACGCTATACAACGCGGTGTTGATCTGCGAGATGTGCGAGTCTACAGGCAAAACTAGCGAGTTCCTGGAACAGCTCGCCTGCTTCGACAACACCAAGCTGTATGAGGTAAGTCTGCGGCTGTATCCTTATCAAAATGACACACTTAATGCAAAGGAATTATTCCTTAATCCTCATCAACTTGAAGAGTTATTTGAAAATAACTTTTGTTTCCAGATGGCTTTATACATGAACAGGATCATAGACTTCGATCTATCCAAAACTGAAGGCAAGTTTACCGTGAAACCTGGAGTTGACACCGAACTGGACATGAGTACATATTTTATACTACTAGAATTGACCATCACTGTGTAATATGTTTTACAAAAATATTTAGTTTTAATTCCGCAACCTGCAACCCAAAGCTCATGAGTAGTGTATTAACATTTTTATGGATTTCCGCAAAATAACGCCTGAACCTGAATCCATAATTTGCCCTCTCTTTTTCAATGTATTGAAACTGTTTTAAAACCTGTAACACTCGTGTTTCCCAGAAAAACAAACAATGGCGAGCCTCCACGGCCTAATGTCAGAGACAGCGAAGGTGGAGATGGACCGTCTTCCGACCTACATCCAAGAGTGTAGCATGCTATATATGCCACATCTAGGGTATTTGCTCGGCGTGAAGGTCTGGGCTGATAACCTGAGCGCAGACGATAAGGAACTCCCGGATATGAAGTTTATGGTAAGTCTCATAATGGATTTTTGAGCTATTTTTCTTAAACTAATTTCCGTTGCTCGGAATGCTGTTTCCATTCAAAAGTTCACCTACTACTTTAACAATCCTTTGACTTTGTTTCAGTTTCAAAATAATGACTACATTCATTACAAAAGTAAGGGATGTGAAGGTAAGAATTAATTTCAGGTATTATAACCACGCTGGTTGGTAATTTGTTAGTAATCTGTAACTTGATATTATCTTCTATGAAGAGCTGTTGGAAGATGATTCAACTTACCTATATGGTACTTCAAAATTAAAATATTTCATTTCACATAGGCATAAAACGTCGAAAAAAAGGTGCACGGTTTGGTTGGTCGGTTACTGTGGAGAAGAACCGGCAAGAAACTCCATGGTTACTCCTTATAATTTGGTTAGAATGCTGGTGTATCTCCTCAGAGCTGGACGTGATGATAGGCGATACGTACCCTGAGATAGTGGCGCACGAGACGCGCATCATGATGCGCCTCACCAGCGTCATGCTGCAGCATCTGCACACCCTCGCCGCCGTCGTGGACAAGTGCGCCGAGCTCGACTGGTAAGCGTCGCGCGTCGTTTTGGAATGAATCTGGAAAAAATATATTAGGGACTAAGTATCCACTATAAAGCACGCCGTAAAAGGCCCTGAGCTATTCGACCTGGATACCCGTAAAACAACCCAAGTTGTTCAGGAAACGGCCAACTTCGAACTAGCTTAAGAACCAACGAGAAGGTGGTGGGACGAACTTGATTACTTTCGAAAGGTCTGGACTGAATTTCGTTGAAAAGGGAGAGAGTAGCCTTTTTCCTGCAGTGCGACAATACAGGTAAGTTACTCGTATTTAGATAACTGCATCTCAATCACATCGAATGAATAAAACATTTATATTTACAGCCTAATAGCCATATCCAAAGTCTGTAAAGAGTTCAACTACGTCCGGCCAACACTAACTCCCGAGAAGATCATCAGCATCAAGCAAGGCCATCACCCTCTGTACATGCTGACGTGCGACAACTTCGTCCCGAACGATGTGGAGTCCAGTCAGGAGGCTGGGTGTGTCAAGATACTGACCGGACCCAACTCCAGTGGGAAGTCAGTTTATATGAAGCAGATTGGTGAGATGCTTTTGACGATATAGGTTTTGAATAGGTACCCGGACTACGATTGGCTCAAAAAAGGTTGTCTCTGAAGACTACAATATTGGTTAGCAAAAGAACGAAAGGTTGATAAGTACAAAACTTAAAAACTGGACGTGAATGTTTTCGAACCGTAGTTCAAGAAAAAAAATGTATGTGAAGACAAAATAACTAGCCAAATTCATTATTTTTCATGCATAAGTTTTGAATTGTTTTCTAAATTCTAGATTCTTACGTGCCCCCTAAAATTCGACCTACTACCAGCAACTAACAAAACATGATGTGCCTATTTAAAATCCTGGATAACCCGGTAATTCTTTTGTCTAGGTCTGATAGTATACCTGGCCCACATCGGTAGCTTCGTACCAGCAGAATCGGCCACAATCGGCGTCGTGCGTCACATACACACGCGTATTCAGAGCACTGAATGTGTCGCCGCGCACATGTCCGCCTTCCTTATAGACTTGAGACAGGTGTGTAAGGATCTAGAGCACTTTCTATACCAAAGAATACATTATGTAACAAAGTATTAATTAGTACAGATGTTAAAGGTTCTTAAACTTTCGCAAATTGGTCCTAAAAGACGATTCAAAATTCACCTTCAGCCTCCTTCCGGTTTCCTCTGTCGGGACGGCTTCCAGTGTAACCGAATTTAGCTGAATACCCGTATTTTACATTGAGTTTTTGACCTCCACCAACCAGTTACTGGGATATACGAAACTCCCTGGAACCAACGGCTTAATGTGCTTTCTGAGGCACGGAGGATAAGCAGCATGTAACACACCCCTTTTCCCTTCCAGATGGCCCTAGCCCTCCAAGAGTCTACCTCCAACTCCCTCCTCATAGTAGACGAGTTCGGCAAGGGCACCTCCGCGACCGACGGCCTGGCGCTACTGGCAGCTTGTCTCAACACGTTACTGTTCAGGGGAGACAACTGTCCGCATGTGTTGCTGGCTACACACTACCTGAATATCAAGGAGTACATCGTGGATACGCCTATTGTTAGGTTTTTGGTGAGACTTTTAGAAAGTTTCTTACTGGTAGACCTTGATCTCCTCTCTAGGTAATTCTTCTTCTTCTTCTCCTTTCATATCTATGGTTTAAATTTCTTGGGCCCAGTAGGTCACTCTATCATGTTGTACTTGGGTTCCAGCTATTATTTTATGGTTGCAACTTGTAAATGATTTGCAATATGCATAAAGCTTTTTGTATCACTATCTGCAAAAAGACGAAAACATGTGCAACTAAAATTTTATTACAATTTGTTATTACTTTTCTTTCAATATTATATTAAGGATTTTAATAAAATAGGCTCCGTAATACGCGATCAATTAGAAACAAAAATAAAAATACCTTTAAGAAATAACGAGTTCTTCGTGATTGTCATGAACACCTCAATACTTCGTTTTTGTATTCCTGTAGCGGTTCGAGTTCGTCCTTCAAGATGGCGAGCCAGTGTTCCTGTTCCGTGTGTGCGAGGGGGGCGCGGAGACCAGCTTCGCGCTGCAAGTAGCCGCCGCCACCGGCCTCATGCCGCGCACCCTCGCAAGGGCTAAGCTACTCATGGACTCTGTTATGGTAAGAGGGGAAGCGGAGATCATATAAACTATATTTATATCATATTTTAGACAAGTCAAAATGAATTCGGCGTTCCACAAGGCTGAATTATAGGACCATTGCTGTTTTGGGTATTTTGAACTGACGGACCCTCGCCCGGGCTAAGCCAGTCATGGAGTTATTTTTAGCAAGGGGTCAAATTAAGATCAATTATTAAAAAAACGTTTCAGTTAAAAACTCAAAAAAGACCTTTCAGTTATTTGCCTTGTCTTTGCATCTGACGAAATGACAGAGTGATCTTTAATCTCGTTACAATAAGGTTGCTATTGAAGAAGAAAGAAAAATAGTGCTTATTCTCACAGAACATATGATATACTCTCACTAACAAGTCTCATCAAGTTGTTCGGATGCTGCTGTTGAGGTAAAATAACTGAGAAAACAAGTCAAAATGAGAAATTTCATCGGAGTTTCACAAGGCAGCATCCTAGACCCAGTGATGTTTTTCATATTCTGTACATACTGTGATTTGGCACCTGGCGTCCTTTTTGGTAACAGTGAATTGATTTTACTCTTCCAATTCTTTTTTTTTTTCAAAAAGTCTATAAATTGTTTCCAGAACAACTGCCTGCCGTCTGAAAACAAGCGGATCACGACCAAGCTGAACGCCTGTGTAGAGAAAATAAAGCACAAACTACTCACAGACGATATTTAATAATAATAAAATTTGTTACAATACAATAATATGTATAATGATATCCAGCTCAGCATAGCTAACAACAATATTGATATAAAATTTTAAACACATCAAAAAAATAAATTAACTACTACTTATGCTACTCATTGACTCTTAAATAAAGTTTTTATACCAAAGTTCACTAGCACTAAGCGACAACTAAATGAATACTGAAATAAAACCGCACTGTTGGATTTTGAATGCTCTGTTCAGCGCCGAGAGTTCCAATTCCAACAATACAAGGCATTCATTTAAGGCTTAGTGTTAGGGAAAATGTGCATTAATTTATACAATAAAGCTGGAATGTTTCAATGCATTTTCACGAAGCTTTTCGTTACATTTCGATACATTCTTAAGATAGCAATGGCCTTAAGATATTTAGATCCGTTATTTGTGACTGACGTCACAAATAACGGATCTAAATGTCTGTTTTTTTTTCATAAATACAAACATTATTTCGGAAACTTATTTTTATTTTGGAACTTTTCCTAACTCGTCACATCGTTTTTCAGTTGTATAAAATCTTACATACATCATAAATTATCATTATCATATTTAGTGTCATGTAAACATAATAATAACTTCGATTTGAGCATTATAACCACATTTTCCAATCATTAAAATCTCAGGCCAATCAAAATTAAGAAAAATGGAATAGTAGCATTTTTTTAATTCTTTTTACAAAGTACATCATCCAAAACTTAACATTTCTTTTAAATATTCACTAACACATACGCTTTTTTTAACAACCCAATTTAAATGCTCACTTAATAAACTCATCCTCAAATGCTATGGAGTGGCCACTGCATCATTGCCCAGCAGTAGGCATGATTTCGCTGTACTTGCCCAGCAACATGATTACATGGACTTCATCTGCTGCATTAGTTCTTCGAGAGATAGCTCGGAGGCTGCGACCGCGCCGCCCGTACTGGACTCAGGAGTGCTATTGTCTATGGGGACGCTGTAGGCCACCTAAGCAAAAATAAAAGATTTGAACTAAAACATTTCAATAGTGAGTGTTGCTAGAGAGTTTGTCATCCCTTCTCACTAACTTATACAATAGCAAGGGCTAAAGTGTCGTTTTGGAGAACTGCCTTATACAGGGTGTAAATAGACTTCACGAAGCCGACAACCAAGCATTCTGTACATCGAACTAAGTAACTTTACGCAAAAATTATGCTGGGAAGCGACTTTTTTTGGAGGGTTTGTAGGTTTTTACTTTGTAGGTTATCGGTAGGACTCAGTGTAACGCAATCAAAATATTGTGTTGATGGTTGGATTGAATAGTACGGGGGTCGTGAAGGTGTCTTAAGTTAAAAAAAAGTAATTAAAAACATGTATTTAAAAAAAAAGTTGGAACTTTGACCCCCAATATCTCCGTAACTAGAAGGTTCCCAAGCATAGTCTAAAGTAAAAAAATGATCGCAATGACAGGGAGAACCAATGCCTTTTGGATTCGTTAAGAGCCTTTTTACACCCTTTATAATTTAAGTATTCAAAATGGCTTTTTGATAATAGACTCAAGTGGTAAACTTGCAGGAACATGTCTGTCCATACCTGAACTCCATCAACTAATTTGAGGTGAGAGCAGTCGTCATCTTCCGGCGTATTCTCATCAACTAGGCTGATACCTGTAAACAAGAACAAGTATTCAGTTAATAGTTAAGACATTACTGCCAAGTTTTACGACACCTTGTACCTTGCCTTGTTGCATTGTTGTGCCTTGTACCGACAGATATTGTCCGTGCATTGTTAGTTTTATAAACGTCTTTGACTTTAAGTAAGTTTCAAAACGTGTCGTCAAAACTCATCTTAATGTATAGGAATTCGTTTTATTATGAACAAGAAAACATACCCCATTCGTTGTCAGTATGCACGGGTGCGAGGTCCTCTGTCACCTCAGTCGCCAGCTCGACCACAGGCTTAGCTCTGAACTCCGCCTGGCGCGAGCGGCAGTAACTGTCGTCACATTGTGGGTTCGGCTGTAAGAGTAACATGAGTGGCTCTGGATATCATTCTTCATGGGAATCAGCTCTCAGCAGTGTGAATGTTAAAGGGTGATTTATACTAGGCTATGGAAGGTCTCAGTCTTGGCTATTTGCTGTTCTTAGGTCGGAAAGGAGGTTACTAAATATAAATAATATAAAAATCTTTATTTCAAGTAAAATAGGTACAGTAAATCTTCTTAGATACTAATTTGGTGGAATACAATACACTTAAGTGTCAAAGGAGTGCTTTGGCACTTGTACTAGGATTACCCTGTATCGCGAATGCCATCACCTTCCTCCGGACCAGCTAGGTAGTTCTTTACATAATTAGTTTTGAAAAAAAGGATCTGTACAAAATTAAAATAAATAAAAACTTAAACTTCACAAAATTATTTGATTTACTAGTTACTCTCAAGATTTTCAAGGTAATCATTAGTTAAATAATGCTTACCTTTAATGCCATCATAGGGAAGAAATCCGTTAATGCACTATATCCTAAGTAATGGCTGACTTGTCCAAACTCGAGCAAGTATTTCAATGTGTTTTGCACTGTAACACAAAACAGTTACATTTAAAAATAAGTCCTCCTTCCCATATCATTCAATTCAATTTCAAATGAATTAATAACCATAACTTACCTAAGAAACCTGCCACAATACCCATGGTAGTAGGCAGACTGGCTGCACAAACACCTTCTTTCTTCAGTGTTCTCTCGTCGATTTTTGATGCAACCACTAATGGTGGTGCACACTGAAAGGAAATCAAGAAACATCGGTAAAAAATAGATCCATACTCTATCCAAATATGATACATGCAAAGGTAACGAACTCTATCTTCTGCCTTTCTGCTAAATTCCCTCTTTTAGGTATTTTTTTTATTTTTTTTATTTCTTACTCGCTTTCACATTTATAATATTAGTTAGGATTGCATGTAGACTTACAGCAAAACACGCTGTCTCTCCCGGCACAATGAACTGTATGTGTCCAGACACTGCATTCTCACTGACTCCGGACTCAAACCAATTTTGGTTGAGCTCGTTGCAGGCTGTGTTGATCGCCATACGCGCCTCGAAGTTGTCCACACAGCTCAGGACTAGGTCTACGGAACCACCTGTCAGACTACCGGTCCTGAGAACCAGTATGAGAATTGTTAATAGAATAATTGCAAGAGTATTATTGAAGTTATACTTCTTTTGGCGCGCTAAGGAAAAATTATGAGGGTAAATTTTTACGATGCGCGTGCAAACCGTCACGAAAAACCGACACCCTGAAGTTAGCTAGTCAACATACGAGGTGCATTCAATAAGTACCTAGCCTCATCGCCAGAGGGCGCTGTAGTTTCAAAAGAGTTTTACCACAGTGTAGCACATTCTTTTTTAATTCTTTTTTCAAATTTTCATTCCAATCCCTTCATTAGTTATAATTTGACAACTTATGGAAGCGAACGTGTCGTTTTTACAAAAATGGAAAAAGAGCAATATCGTTCGGTGATTCGATTCCTATTTTTGGAAGGGAAAACGCGCATCGAAATCAAGAGCGCTTGGATGCTGTGTACGGTGACTCTTCTCCATCGATGGCCACCGTCAAGAATTGGTTCAACGAGTTTGCACGTGGCCGTACGTCGGTTTTTGATGAACCACGTCCAGGTGCACCGAAAACAGCTGCTACGGAGGAAAACATTAAAAAAATCCATGATCTCGTATTGGCAGATCGCCGATTGAAGGTTCGGGAGCTAGCTGAGACTGTAGGCATTTCAGAAGGAACAGTGCATCATATTCTTCACGAAGAACTCGGCATGAGAAAGCTGTCGGCGCGATGGGTGCCGCGTTTACTCACACCGGAAAACAAGCGCAACCGTGAGACCACATCGGAGACGTGTTTGGCGCTGTTTAAGCGGAATCCACCGGAGTTTTTGCGTTGTTTTGTGACCGTCGATGAAACCTGGATCCACTGGTACACACCAGAGACCAAGGAGCAATCAAAACAATGGATCCAGACCGGGGAACGTGCTCCAAAGAAGGCGAAAACTGTAAAATCGGCCGGAAAAGTTATGGCCACCGTTTTCTGGGATTCACAAGGTGTGATCTACATTGATTACCTCGAGAAGGGTAAAACAATTACAGGGCTTTACTATGCCGAGTTATTGGGCCGATTCGACGCCGAATTAAAGAAAAAACGACCCCATCTGGCGAAGAAAAAAGTTCTGTTTCACCACGACAACGCACCGGTTCACACGTCTGCCGTTGCCATGGCCAAATTGGTCGAATTACGCTACGAATTGCTGCCCCATCCACCGTATTCTCCAGATTTGGCCCCTTGTGACTTCTTTCTGTTTCCTAATCTGAAAAAATCACTCGCCGGGAATAGATATGGATCAAATGAGGAGGTCATCGCCGCCACGGAGGCCTATTTTGCAGAGTTTGACAAAAACTATTTTTCGGACGGGTTAAAAAAGTTGGAGCATCGCTGGGCTAAGTGTATCGAACTAAAAGGAGACTATGTTGAAAAATAAATTGCCACTTTTCTAAAATTTTCGTTTACTCTTTGTAGGCTAAGTATTTATTGAATGACCCTCGTACACCCTGAAGTTAACTAGTCAACATTTTAGTTTATACGCCAAAGAAGTATAACTTCTTACGTGCGTAATAAGTACACACACACTTTTTTTTTTAATTATGCATATCGCATCTGCCAATCCATGCATGCAACCTAAGTATGGTAAGGGCACATCAACAATTAGTATAAATTTAAATCTTTGTTTACGAAAACTACGTAACAAAAGATGTGCTAGGATAACTCCCAATCACTCTCAAAAACCTCAATTAAATTCTACTAACCCTAAGCAAGAGGAAGTGTGCACAAACAGTTTCTATTCCTTCTATTTTCAAAATGGGGTTTGTTTTTCTTGAAACAAAATAATGAACATGCATCTCAATCAAAAACCTTACCTAATAGTATCACAAAAGTGCTGAAAGTTATCAACAGTGGTAATGTTGTAGTTGTAAGCATCAATGGAGACATCTGGGTTGATGTTCTGGAGCGTAGCAGCTGCTGCGTCCACCTTGCTGAGACCGGCCTGGTGTGGCTGGAAGAACAGTCGATTCATGTTGGCCAGCTCCACCTTGTCATAGTCAAACAGGATCAACTGGAAAGAGATAGAACAGTTATACAATATAAGTGACAAACTCAAAGCAATTATTTCAAACTAGCTTATGCACACAGCTTTGCCCCAGTGGAGTTTGATTTATGGCCCACGGGTTCATAATACTGGCACAAAAAGTATCCTATGCGTAGGATAAGCCATTTACTTGTTCTTGACTGATTGGCCAGAGAAGGTTCAACACCGAGAGAGTGAACCTTGAACTAACCTTCCACCTGGCCATGACTTGGAAAACTCTTAACAGACTTCGAACCCAAGTCAGCCGGAGCAAAGACAACCTCTGCAGATGGGGGTTCACAGACGGCTCAAACCTCAAGTGCATATGCGGTGTCTCCCCACAATGACCATCTTGACCATCTTCCATCTTGCACTGCATGCCCTGTGACCTGTGCTCTTGATGATTTATTTACTGCATTAGAGAGCGGGGTTTGCATGGCTGAGTTTTGGGTTAAACATACAATTTAGACGATCAATACACTAAGAAGAAGAAGAACCAAGAGAGTTGGAAAGGAATGGGGGAGGCCTTTACCCAACAATGGGACCAAACAGGCTACTAAAAAAAGCCATATACAGACACTTTAAGAGTAGTCCAAGAGTAGGACAGTAGAGTCTAATCTGCAAGATCCTCACATGATGATTGTGACCAAGATAATATCTGAACTTTTAAACATACTGTTACCTCTCACTTTGTTTCTTCTGAGAGTAACAGGAAATACCGACTTCATCTATTTTTTTTTTAATTAATATATTCTCGATGTGTAAGAATCAAGCCGAAAGAAATGTTTGTAGAAATCAAGTGACGGACATAAACATCATTGTATTTAGTGCTGAGTAGACTAATGCGTATGCTTAACTTTAAATCACACACATAATATGCAAAGAAAGCCAATAAACACAAAAGAATTACTTGATAATAAAAACCTAAAAGTTCAAAACTTGTTTCACATCTCTATTAAGAGTAAATTATAATAAATACAATATATTCAGATATTTTTTATTGCTAAAATCTTCTTCAACATATTATTATTAGATGAACATAGCATAATATCACGCCTGTGTATTTCGAAAACAGAGACGTACCTATAGTACACCCATATTTCGCCTTCCATGACCACAACTTGTGACTTAACCGGCTGCTATAGTTCGGTTCAAACATTATGGTGGCTCGGAAGTTAGCTGCGACTGACGGTCTGCTCAGGTTTAACGGTTCAAACTTTATGGTGGCTCGGAACATCTAACGTAAAGCTATGCAGAACACAATGTGTAAGCGGGATGCAGAGGACGCATTGTCTTGACTGTATAATACACTGACCGTTCCTTGCAGCTAACTTCCGAGGCGCCATGACCGGCCATTAAGTTTGGTTGGGCGCCCAATTGTGAGACCATACTTTCTTTCAGGTTTTGTTCAAAAGTTGTGGTTGTGGCCGCATAGTACAAGAGGACATACGGTAGGTACCATGTTATGCAACCAGACACAAAACTACACTCAGAGCTGTTATTGCAAAAATCCTGATGGGAAAACTACTAACATGGATCAATGAAATATATTTTGTGTGTGATACCTTTCCAATACCACATCTAGTGAGCATCTCAGCAGTTACACTGCCCACTCCACCGACGCCCACCACAGCTACAGACAACTCCCGGATCTTCTCGTAGTTGTCCACGATGCCCATCCTCTTCAGAGCCATGAGGCGACTGCAAGTAATTCAACTTGTTCATTGCATTCAATGTTACTTTTATGGGTCACTACAGTATAGTCGTTTTTAAGGCCACACTATTCAGCTTTTGCTAATCAATGTGTTGTTAGTTTTGTTGGGTAGAAAATACAAAAATCTTTAGTGCTGACCAAACCACATCATTCCAATGTCGATTTCCAAAGCAACATTGTGACGGCAACATATTGACTCAATTTTATCTGTGTTTAACGCAATGCATAACTAAATTGAGCAGAGATTTATTCGAAAGAAGTTGCACTTTATTCAAACCTAACCGAAAATCTATAGATTTTGTAGCTTACTCAGAGGAAGATCATAAAATACCTGTAAGGATTAGAATCGACCACTTCGGACGACATGACATCGATTTTCTGGCGTACTGGGCCCACATTCCCCTGAGCGGCGGAAAGTTGACCTTCTAACTCTTTCACTCTCTTCTGCAACTCTTCAACGGTAGACATTTTCACTTAGATTTTCACAAAACCGTAAATAAAATCGAGTCACTGCACCACGGGCTATTCCACTCTCACTTTTAAATGTCAATGTCAAAGTGACGTTTCTTGCCACGACCGACGAAGTAAGACGCGTTCCGTTTTACAGATCGGAAGCGATGATAAGCAGTTTTTACCACACTTTCGTTTATTATATTTAGTAACAATAGAAAAGGATGCAAAATAATATGCAATCAAAACTGTTAGGTTAAGTCACTTTCAAAATACTTTTTCTTAATGTCAGTACGGTTAGCAAAAGAAACGTAGAGAAGCTTAGCAAGCGGTTAGCAAGCTACCATATCACCCCGACGACGGTTTGGTGAGGCTGTGATATGAGACTATAACTTGTGACTTCGAGTTATATCTTCACCAAATTAGGGGGTGTTTCTTATAACTATGCCCGATTTTCTCTATTAGATCTCCGTTAAAAACCTGCCGACAATGCGGTAGTACGATTTCGGAAGGGTCAGTTTAGTTACAAGTCAATTAGGTATAACCCTTGTGTGGGTACAGTCACAAACTACTGCTAAAACAGCCAACCTAAGTCTATGGAAGCAACTAGTCCTCATACTCCTCAACGTCACATAAATTAGAAGAACAAAACGAATTCATATGGAAATTAATATGGGTTTTCAAGACTTCTCAATAATGTTTATATTGCATTACCCCAATCTATAATTACATACTGCATACCAGTTTGGGGAGGTGCCATAAAAACTAAATTTCTTGAGCTGGAAAGAGCCCAGCGATCTCTAATAAAAGTGATGTACCTACTTCAAACCATATAAATACCCCACAGAACAAGTGGATTGTTATCGGTAAAACAATTATTCTTGATAAATGTGACCTTATATCTACTTATATCTATTCCATTTAATTCTACCAACAGGGATAGAAAACGGAGTGATATTATGGCCCACTCCGCAATGGTTCGTTCGATTTTTGCAAGACGTCAGTACTTATATCTGCATAAATTTACAACAAAATAAATGCTAAACTCCAATTTCATCCTAAAGTCTTGTATGAATGTAAGGATATTTATTTCATTTATAACTGAATGGCTAATAGCTTTAACGTATGAGGAAACTGAGCACATTCTAGTACGAATTTGCTAATTTGACACTTACATACATAATTATTCACTCACACACACGCACACACTCACTCACACACACTCACACACGCGCAGATACACACACACAAACACGCATGCATAGAATAAGTTCATAGAATCACAAATTTTTTACCAGCTTTGCTTCTTGGGTGGGTTTTGTTTTTTTATTAATTTTTTGCTGTATTCTTTTCTAATAATTTAGTCTCAATACTGTATTAAATAAGGGAAGTAGCGAATCAACCCCAACACACGTATTTTTAATTACTTACTGGGGCGGTCTCAACTGTATCTATATTATATAACTCCTGAGTCACAATAAATATTTATTATCATAGGTTATTTCTAATACCAAACATCTTCAGTAGGTCCAACGTAGATTGAAAAACTTTGGCTGCTAGTTAACCATCATTACACACATTCCAACCGGTATTCAAACCTGTACCAAGTTTTGTTTCGTAACTCATTTTTATCTCATTAAGTCAACTAACTAATTCCATTTCACCAAAAATCAGAACAACCGTTGTTATTGTGAAAGAAATTACTGTTAAATATTTATTATATGTTAAACGTGTTTTTTTGCCTTTTTTGTCTAATGTTGTATAGATAATGAACGGTACGGAACCCTTCGTGCGCGAGTCCGACTCGCACTTGGCTAGTTTTTTGAAAAAGCTAAACGAATATAACTAAAGTACTAACACTGTCTATTGTACCAAGTCCTTTCCTAAAACCAAACTGGTAATTCTCTCGATTCGACAATCCACTCGAGACGAATTTTAATAAGGTGCTCCAGTAGTTTGGCTACGACTGAAGACAGAGCAATTAGCCTAAAGCCATTCGGATCATCTGTAAGTTTACCTGGTTTCAATAGTGGAATAATTATTTGTAATTTCCATTGATCAGAACCCAAACAAAAAAAAACATTTTTTTACAAAAATAATTTTTTTTGTTCATTTTTTTTCGCCAGGGCGGCTTATAAAAGAATATGGCACGCCATCAATGCCCGGGGCTAAGTCCTGGACATAATTGAGCACCCTATTCAATTCCCCCAAAGTTAATGGCGCATCAAAAGGATCCTCTGATATACATTTTGAAGGGACGTGTTGACACATTCAGATAGAAACGGGACATATGATGGAGCAATTTTATCAAAAAAAGAAGAAACCGATGGGGAGCACCCACGTCTAAACCTATTGATAGTTTTCCAAACGATCGGTAGGTAGTTTTTACAGGTGTAACGGAGATAAAGAGGTGCAGAATGTAACCCAACCCGCACGTTTCTTCTTATGAAGGTGACGTTTGGTTCTGGCATTAATCTGACAGTATATGCACTGTTTTCGGTGCTCATATCTGCATTTTAATACTCCTCGGCCTCGTTCCTGTCCCTTATTTCCGAAGTGCACTCTGAATCCCACCGCACGGGGCACACCCGACGTGGGTGAAGGGAAAATCCCTTCACCCATTACGGGCACAATTTTTCAACGGAAAGCAGGAATCGGCACTGGAGGTGATGTCAGTAAAACCCTCACAGCAGGTCTTGGCATGGTGGTGACCAAGAGGATCAAATAAACTTGGTAGGGTATCAATTTTATCCTCCAATAATTAAACAAATTTTATTCAATCTTGTTTGGACAGGTTATATTTCAAAAGTGGGAGATGACTTTTCTCTAAGTAGGTCTTATTTACCAAAGATATGACAATACGGTAGTGGTCAGTGACCAATCAATCAATTAACACAACAACAAACGATAACATTACATAATTTTATGTCATCTATGTCAATATTAAAATGACATGCATCAAATGTCAGAGTTATGTCAATATATGCAAAATTTACATGTATAAGCAAATAGAATAAATAAATAAAATGTCAACTTTATAACAGTTCGTCATTTAGAAATTCGCCAACAGAGTACTTTGTTTATCAATAATTGTGAAAGTCTGTTTTTAAATTAATTGAAGGTTTTACACTCTTTACTTTGTTTAGGTATTTAATTGTACAGACGCCAGCAGGTCACACACACACACATCATCAGCTTATAATGTTCCCACTGCTGGGACACAGGCCTCCTCTCTATGAGAGGGAATTGGTTATAATCCACCACGCGGGCCCAGTACGGATAGGTAGATGTCACATGTCTTCAAATTTTTGGTTCTAAGACATGCCGGTTCCCTTACGATGATTTCCTTCACCGTTTTTGCCAGCAGGTCAAGCTACCCGAAACTCTCAGATTTTCCCAATCGACCTTGAACTTGCTTGCTTTAGCGATAAAGTTGAAAATCTATTAAAGAAATCTGAGAAATTGTAGTAGCTTGATGTGCTGGCGTCTATCTAATCTAGGTACCTTTGCAAATACACTTTTATACATAAACTCTATTTTAGTAGGCAATGTGTGCAATTTACAAGTACATGTTGTTTTTGACGAAAATACATAATTCATAAACATAAAATGACGGTAGGTACTGTTAAAATTTTTAAATATTTAAAATGTTGCTTGCATGATTCTGTAGGTTTTATTTTGCATATAGCTCTAATATACAGTTTCTGTGTGATTAGTACATCATGAACCTTATTATGGACAGTATGGACTTGTATACACTTACTTCTTACCGTTTCATATGGTTATAGACTAATAAATGTATGTTGTTGTTGTTTGTTATACCCCAAAATATAAGTCCATACAGCAGAGTAGACGCAACATAACCGTGATAAGCCACCAGTAGTGCGGTCTTATTTACAATTTTACCCAGCATATAGAGAGCATGGGAAAACTTACTAAGTTTTACACATAGTTACAGGAGGCGATTGGGATAATCTTGCATACCTCAGCATAGGGAATGGTTTTCTCAACCATGACAGTCTTAATAGTCTTCTGTCTGCCATACTCAGGGCATGACTGACTGTCAGCGAAGTGATTATTTACCCGAGCAAAGCACACAAAAGGCCTCACTCTCAGTAATGTGGGTCATCTGGGTGATCGTGCCCACATTTATTGCAGCCTGGTTTAGACCTGCATAGGTTTGCCACATGTCCAAATCTGCAACACTTGCGGCATTGGATTGTCGGGTGTACGTGTGTATGTACTGTTTAAAAGGAAGGGATGTGTAACAACAGTATATCCTAGTTGGTAATACTTGTCCATCGAAGGTAATAACACATGTTTTAGTGGGCCTCCACTCATTAACCTCTTTGGGTTTTTCGGTTAATACGTCGGACTTTCAGTATTCGTCCACAACCTACGGGCAGAGACAAATAAGTTATGGCTTCTTCTTCCGTGATTTCTGAGGGAACACCAGTAACAACACCCATCCTTGTGATATGAAATGAAGGGATTGATGCAGTATAATTATATTTGGACAACAGACTGTTTACCAAGAAAGAGTTAGCATCCCGAGGGGAAGCAAACTCTACTGACAGACGGTTTCTACCGACTCTGTTAACACCACCACAACAATGCTCGCAATGTTGTTTCTTGAGAAACTTACCGAAATTAACAGGATGAAGGGTGGTGCCAGCTTGAGTCTCAACACGTGAAACGTGGACTATATAAGGATCCTTATCCATTACGGAGTATTTCATCATCATCAGCGTATAATGTTCCCACTGCTGGGACACAGGCCTCCTCTCTATGAGAGGGAATGGGCTATAATCCACCACGCGGGCCCAGTGCGGATTGGTAGATGTCACATGTCTTCGAATTTATGGTTCTAGGACATGCCGGTTTCCTCACGATGTTTTCCTTCACCGTTTTTGAGAGTATCGTATTGTGAAGTCACAGTCTTGAAGCAAAATACAATTTTTTATTAACATTCAAAACATTATTTCGTATCAAAATTTCATTTGTAAGGGTAGTTTTCATGCTGCGGGCTGTTCGAAAGAGATACCGCGGCCCTGGAACACAAAGGACAAGGAAGGAACATGGATGGGTTTTAGTCAGTACAAGTCTGACACTCTCTTCCGCTCTGCCCAGAGCGGGAGAACTCATTTGATGATTTCCGGTCCGTAAAAAAAAAAGGGTAGTTTTCATAAAAATCATAAAGCCCATCAAAATCTTTGAGGTATTTTCTTCTGAAAGTAAGTAGTCGGTACCTAAGTTTCAAAGGAAGTTGTGGCCTTAATATTATAACATGATAGGAATTGGAACAGAGTTTAAAGAATACGGACATAATTCAATATTGCCCTAAGCGCAATAATACGTATATAGCCTATGTGTTATTCCTGACTAATCTATCTATGTGCAAAAATTACATCCAAATCCGTTAAGCAGTTTGAGCGTTAAGGAGTAACAAACATACACACATACCCACATACTAACTTTCGGCTTTATATATATTCGTTGAGCAAAAGAAGTAGAAGGACATGGAATATCGGGTGCATCCGGGTCAGGGGGTTTATTTTTGCCAGGGCTGCGGGCTGTTCGAAAGAGATACCGCGGCCCTGGAACACAAGGGGTAAGGAAGGAACATGGATGGGTTTTAGTCGGTACAAGTCTGACACTCCATTCCGCTCTGCCCAGAGCGGGAGAAGTCATTTGATGATTTCCAAACCGTAAAAAAAAAGTGGGTTTATTTTTATCCATCTTGGATAAAACGAGACTTAAAACTAAACAATCACAATATAAACCTGGTTACGATTACAAGGACAACACAATTAAACAATGATAAGTCACTAAAGTATCGAAGAACACTTAAAAACAGCCAAAAATTCTAAACACACGTGCTATCCAACAAACACCGTCCGTCAGCTATTTTTAGGTTATTTTTAGGTATTAGAAGGTTAATATTTGTAGGTGGATCATAAGTAAGTAGATCAGATATCATACTTGAAAAGATTGTGGATACGGAATTGATTTAAGTCATAAATTCTAAATGCGTCACATCACATTGCATTGAGCCATTGATCATCGAGCTCACCTAGAAGCTCTACATATTAATCTGATTTAAATGTTGGTCATTTTATTTCAAAATAATTCATGAAAATAACTGATTAAATATCTATTATCGATTTATTAATAAACCCACATTGTTACACTTCCGGCTTTTACAACCATCGCCAATTCTTAACCATATAATTTATCCCATAATTTATTCTCATCTACAATTTTTTTAGATGTTCCTCATATTTCACAATATTATGCCCAGTTACAAAACACGTTATAAAAAGGGCCCTATAACCCGACTGAATTGAAAAGCCGTACCTACAATGCCGGAGATCAAATTGATAGCGTTCATTAAAACAAGCTGCGTTATGAAAAGGCTGTTCGTTAGTCGTTACTTAGTGATAGGCAATACTGTTGCCTGCGCGGATGAAAGCGAGTGCGCGCGGTTGTTTAAAAAAAATATCGGTTCTGTTTTTAAAATCTATTCTGTTGTTATTATTTTTAAGTGATCGCCATTTTTTTGAGAATTTAGTATATTTTTAATGATGCAGTGAAGTTGTGTGGTTTTTTTTTTCGTTAAATAAGAGGAAGAGTGATTCAAGTAAGTTAAAGAATTTAACTTTAGTTAAAAGTCTTAGCCGTATGCGTTTTCATTTAAATTAGGTAATCTGTACTTCAGTATAAGTAAAATAAAACAAGTAAAAAAAAATAACTAAAAAGCCCGCTAAAATAATGTTATTTCAACACTGGTGGTAGGAACTAAAGCCAAAGATAAAACCTAATTTTCTGCACGAAAAATTATGCTTCATTTTACTTTTAATTAAGTTTGTGTTTTTCCTTGATGGTCTAGAAACTTCTGATTCTTGTCGCCACATCATGAAATTGGTCAATGATGTTTATTTTAAAAATAGCACATTTATGCATTTATTTTTTCTTAGCTGACATAAGTACCCACTCTAACAAAACAACAAAATCTGAAACGAAAAGCGTTAAGTGGCCTTTAAATGAGTGAAAAACGCATCTTTATTATTCTAGACGGAATACATTAGTGAGTATTTACATATTTAGCGATCCAGGCTGATTAAAATATTGATATTGATACCCATCAAGTGCTTTTCTTTGTCACGAGCCCATAACGAAGTAGCTAGACATTGAACCAAGGGTCTGGTTAATCAAATCAGAATATTGATATAAAATACCTATTTACTTAGAGTTTCGAAATCTCGTAACAATTACGACGCAAGCCATTCTTAGGGTCAGTTCACACCGAGGCGCGACGCGAACGTGACGCTGCGCGCACATCGACTCAAAATATAACTACACGAAAAGATACACATTTCATTGGATGAGTCGCGCGGAGGCGGCGCGCGGCTCTGTCTCGGTGTGAACTGACCCTAAGAAACCCATATTAACTTTTTTTGCGTTCTACGTTCCACGTGTATCTTAGATCTAGACAATCAAATATTATTCTGTGAAACAGACCTCTTTGTGAGAGGACGGTCTTGTAGTCTCTCAACTTAATTAGGAATGCCTTGTTTAACAGGCCTATCTGTCAGGCCATCACCATAGATTGGAGATGTGACAAAACCTTGAAGCCGAAAATACCTTCATAGCTCACCTACCAATTTAATAAATACAAATTAAATAGCTTGTTTTATAGTGCGACACGTGAATGATAGTTGGTATTTTGGACTGGTTAGACGCATAGGTATATGCATAACTAAGTAGCTAACCCGTTAGGTATAATCGAGCCCTTTGCTGATCATAGGTACCTTATTATATTGATTATTTAGGTAAATAATAAAAACCAATTCTAGAATCAACAAGATGATAAAGATAGATCTAAGTAACTGAAAGTCCTTAGAACAATACCTTACACCCCGTTTCTTCATAACTTGTCAAACTCAAGGGAAGATTAAAACCATTTATTATTAGACCTGCTGTCTTGTATAGATCAAAATGTTGGGCCACAAAAGGGATGTATAATAAATAAATATGTTTTTTATTATTTTCTCTCACAATGATTTTGTAGCACTTAATAGTTTTGAATTACCTATGTAAATTCGTACATTGTGGGAGCTGGTGCCTGAATGAATTGCATGTGGCTGAGGTGACAATGCTAAGGGACCGTGTGGTGTTCCTAAAGCGAATAGATAAAATAGGAACTGAGTACGTAAAAGGATGTCAGAAAGCAGAGCTGGTGATTGAAAAGTTATGTGGTAATCGGTATGGATATGTGATACGCAGGAATGAGGAAATGCCGTGTAAAAAGTTTTGAATAAAGGGTGTAAAAAGACTTAAACGAAGCCGAAAGGCACTTATTCTCCCCGTCATTGCAATATTTTTTTTGTTCTAGACCATACCTGGGAACCTTACGTTAGTTACGAAGATATTAGGGGTCAAAGTTCCAACTTTTTCCCAAGTTTTTGACGTGACAACGTCTAATAAATCGATGAACGCCGGCTGCATGCACGAAAAAGGGTCCCGTCCCGTTACACAGTGGAACGAATGTATGGGAGCGGTTGGACGTAGACATGCCCGAAAAAAAAGAGTAAAATTATGCCAAACTAATGATGCCATCTTATTCGATTACTTAATGCCTTCATAACTTGTGGTGATGAATTTCTTCATAACTCCCATATTTCGGGAGTAATTTGAGAAAATGTGAAATTTTACTATGAAAATGAGTGTATCGAGCTCTCTCCCTCCTGTTTCCGGGCTTGTTTCAAGTAGCGGTCTCTAATATCATAATGCTAATACTAAGAGCTATATTTAATACTAAGACACATAGTGCGCCAAATGTGCACTTTCTGGGATAAAGAGTGATGTTTATTTTATAACACAATTTTTTTTATTTTTTGTTTATTTTGTTGATTAAAACCGTTTTTCTAAAGGTTTACCTTATTACAATAACATTTCTGAGCAGCCAATTAGAGAAGATATAAGCTAATTAGGATATATAATTAGGGACTTAAGGTTTACATATAAAACTGATGCACTAATGATTACTGATAAGAACATTGCTATTATTTAATTACTAAATGGCTCTTAATACACTAATTTAGCATGCATCATTTACTAATTATCACAATAACTAATTACCTTGCAATATTTAACAAAGGATACCTGGGATACCTGGATTTTATATAAATAGGTCACTATTAGTAACTTTAAAATCAGTGTTGATTTACACCTCGTTGTATCCAAGCTAATCTCGCAATGTATTTTCCAAATTTTAATACAAATCTTGATATTCACGTTGCTTTATGCGCACGCGCACATAAAGATTTACGCGACTTTAACTATTTGTTCAGTGTTTTAAAAGATAACAGTTGTGTTCAGTTATGTGAAAGTGCTGAAACAAGTTTAAAAGACTGGTGTCGTCGATTTTGCTACCGCATTTATGCAAAATGGACACAGTCTGGAAGAAGCACAGATAAGTTTCGGAAGAAACATGAGATTTGGCTACAGGCTGCAATTCAATGGCCGGAATTACAGAATGAAAATATGGAACCTTCTACAGAAAATATAAGTGACGTCATCGAGCCCATAATTTCTCCTGCTAAATCTGATGCTTCAACTTGTACACATCCTAGTCCTCGTAAATCTTTTGAGGACCTTAGTAACCGGCAAAAAAGAAGACGCACTGAAGATAGTCTTTCATGCAGCAGTAGCAGCGCTGAAATTATGTTTTCGGCCGAAAGGGCGCTTCAAAAGGCAGGACAAAGCGATACAGCTTATGTTATGAAATACTTGACGGAGAATCCAGAAGAGGCCTCAAAAATCAAAGCCTTCATTGAAGGTAAATCAATTCAGGTACGGGAAATATCCCCTTTGAAGGCATTGGCTCTTTATGTATCGATGAACTTATCGAAATGGCGCTATAACACTCTTCGGGATTTCAACACTCAAGAAGGAGCTCTTCAATACCCGAGTTACTACATGTTGGTTAAAGAAAAAATTAAGTGCTATCCGGCCAAAGAAGATCTCACAGTTACAGAGAGCTCTGCAAAAATCAAATTACAAGCCTTGATGGATTTAACCTCAAGAAGACTTATTAGGTCGTTAGAAACCCCTGTTGATCCCAATCAACAGCTCGTATTGACCAGCAAATGGGGTTTTGACGGATCATCTAGCCAAAGCATTTATCATCAAAGGACGAGTGAAGATGAGTAAATCGATCTTGCTAGTAATTTTATGATTAGTCTTGTACCACTGCGGCTCGTCTCAAAAGGTGTAACAATTTGGGAAAACGAGCGACCATCTTCCACTTCATTTTGCCGGCCAATATTGTTTAAGTTTATAAAGGAAACCAAAGAAAATGTGCAGAGAGAGATGGCTGAAATCGAAACAGAGATTGAAGCCTTAACTCCATCCACCATCACTGATGGAATTAGTGTCAAACACCAACTGCTGTTGACAATGATTGATGGTAAAATTCATTCCATTATATCCGATACAGCAGCTTCAGTGTGTGACATATGCAAGGCTTGTCCTAAAGAAATGAATAATTTAGAGTTAATCAAAGATAAACACGCAAACGAGGACATGTATAAATATAGCTTAAGCACCCTTCACGCTTGGATTCGCTCAATGGAATGCTTATTACACATTT